>OX376363.1:0-2400000 GCA_947369235.1 Udea olivalis | reverse complement strand
TGTTACTCTGCTCGGGTAGACGAGTTCACGACCTTACTTTATTGCGCACATCTTCGGAATACTTTACTGCATCGGAAGATTATATTATTCTAAAACCTATTTTTGGCTCTAAAACGGATTCAGTTAGTCATAGGCAATCCAGTTGGAAGTTAACAACGAATAAAAACAATCAGGCCCTGTGTCCCGTATATTGGGTAAAACAATTAATTTTACTCGGTCAAGAAAGAAGGGTTTTAGCTAAGAGTGACCATCTATTTGTAACATTGACTGGGCGACCAAAACCAGCTACACGTGTAATAATAGGTGGTTGGGTTAAGAAACTGCTCTCAGAGGCAGGTATAGAAGCTATTCCTGGCAGTTTCCGGTCTGCAGTAGCATCTAAAAGCTGGGTGGAAAATTTTCAGCTGGATGGAAAATTTTCAGCTCGAGGAAACTGGAAGTCATCAAACACTTTCATAAAATATTACCGGCGTCAAATTGTGAGTGCTTCAGCTACTACAAATTCTGTTGCACCTCTTTTTACTCCTATAGATGATTAATCTAATTTCCTAAATAAGAGAATCCAAGTAATAATTTGATTATTTAAATTTTAAAAGTAAAAGAGCAATTGTTTACCTCTTATCGATTGTGATTCAATAAATCATCTGATAATATGGAAATGTCCTTTACCTCTCCAGACTTACCTATCCCTTAGACTAATTTATTACCATTTACTATAAACATCACATTGGCGTCCCTCAGCGCCACCAGGCGATAATAGACACTTCTCTCATGTATTAGGCTTCGAATAACGGTACAGTACTGTTTAATAGCTACGTTTTACCTGAAAATAAAACGTTTATTAAACATACTTACCTTATTTGAAGCCTACTTTTAAATCTACCTGGTGACATATAAAATCCAATGATTAAAATATTGAGTATCCTCACTCAACTGCCAGTGGTGGCGCTGTAGTCGGAAGAGGGGAGCGGAAATGCAGTGCACGTGGATGGCCACCGGAAGTCATAACTAGTACAGGTACCGGAACCGGATGCTACTCTCATGTATTAGGCTTCGAATAAGGTAAGTATGTTTAATAAACGTTTTATTTTCAGGTAAAACGTAGCTATTTTGTAATGATTAAAAGTATCAACGCCATAAGAATATTAGTGCTATTTGTAAACAAGAGATGGCGTTGCCTGTTGAATAAATCGCGCAAGCATTGTGTTTTCAGGAATACATAAAGAGAAAATTGAACATACCATATTGTCTTGGCTTTACACCGTAAAAAAGACCCTATTTGAAACCAACAGCAGTTTCATTTGCCGTCTCTGAAGAATAGTGTTCAAACGTTTTTCTATGGGATTTCAGTACAGCGCCTCTAGTGAATAATCAGAAAGATATAATTGTATTTTTATAAATACATTCAACTTTTTTTTTTCAAATATTACTGGTATTTTGTTTTTTGGCACTAGTACGTCCATTGTAAAATGTAAACCAACTGAGCTCAATATTTTGTCACCCTACTTGACTTTCAGACTGCGAAGACATACAACTTTCATTTTCGGTTGTATATTGTTAAACAGGTGTTACATTTCACAAACTTGCGGGCTTTATTGGCTGAAGGGTGATATCACTCACCTCAAAATAAATTTATTGGGAATCAAGTCATTTTCGTATTTCAGAGAACTTTGAGAGAAACCATCTTCAAACTTTATTCATTATCATAATTTTAAGCGAAGTGACTGAGTGAAGTACTTACTTGGCGAACAATTTAGAGGTTCTGGCAGGCCTCTGTCACTCGTTCCCTGCGGTTAGGGGAAGAGAATACTACCGAGGTATCCCTGCCTGTCGTAAGAGGCGACTAAAAGGGCCCTTGGGGTCGCGAAGCGCACACGGGGGGGCCTGCGTGTGTTTCGGTTTGCGATCCTGAGGAAGACGGTAACGCGTGTCTTCGGACACAGTGGTCTGTGTTATCGTACACTGGAGTTGGGCTTGCTCCTCCCGAAGCTGGCTGCCAGGCGTCAAGGCTGGCTGCAAGGGTCCTGCGAGGAGTCTCTCCCTCGTTGGGGATCCCGGGTCCCTTCCATTCTGCGCCGAAGATGACCACCGTCAGGTTTTAGTGGGTAGGGGTCTCTGTTTTCCCAGGAGTTCCGAGCCCCACATATCCCAGGTGTCCCGAACCCAGGGCCTTAGGAATGCTTAAATGCATTTCCTGACGCAAAAAAAAAAAAAGAAAAAGGCCTCTGTCAGTCCATGTACCTGCGCGCGATGATCACCTACCAGCCGCCGGGTCTACCAATACTCATTTCGCATTTGATTGTCAACAGCCGCGTAGAACGTTACATAGTTAGGAATATGTACTGACGTCAATGTAAGACTGACTAGTGATGTACAAGGCTCGAGGCTTCAGAGTCCTTTTTTCTAAAGCTTGGTGTCGTTTACAGGGCTCTCCTCGTTTGTACGAAGCTCGACGATTCGGGAGTCTTTTCCAGAACTCGAGCCTTCTTAAGAGCTCGATCGATCTCGAGGCTTTTTCAAGGCTCGATCGATCTCAAAGCTTTTTAGGGCTCGAGTCTGTTTTAGCACTCGAGACGTGGCGAGTCGCGATCAAGATAGTTTCCGTTTGGAGTCATCCTTTTCAAAGCAGGCATTGAAATATGTGTTTGTGGGATATGATATATGTGACCAGAAGGGTATTTTGAAAAATAGAGGTTTGATTAACAGAAAAAGACATTTCAATCATCTCAAAACATATTATAGTGAAAAGGTTTAAGAAGACTCGAGCTCTTACAAGACTCGAGTTCTTTTGAAGAATCGAGGTATTTTGATAGGATCGAGCTCTTTTGAAGGGTCGAACTCTTTTGAAGCCTCGAGGCGTGGCTCAGGGAGCTCGCGTCTCGACTGGGCTCGGGTCTACGAGCCTGCCGAGCTCTCTGAGTCCGGCCAATCCGCCTCGAAGCTTCAAAAGTAGAACTCGATGCCTCGAGGATTCTACATCACTATTTCTGACTAGCTGACATCTATATCGAAAGAGGTAGCTATAAGAGGTATAATATGGCCATAGTGGCCATATATGCCTTTCACATGACAGCACACATTTCATTTCTATAGAGTGATTTATCTGTTACGTTAGTAACTATTAAGTAATCTGTGGTTCTGGTTTAAAATCCAGGTGAAAAAAATTGATTTTTACAAATTATTCAGAACCTGGCCCGGAAGATCGGCAACAACACACACATTTTAGCCAGCAATTCGATTTTAATAAAGAATGTATTTGTCCAGTAATTGTAAAAATTACTTGTATGTGCTGTGTCTGGTTGTTTTGATATATTTGAATATGTATTTAGAAGTACCTTTAAGTTTCTTTTATATTATGTGGGACACTTACACCAAGATTATCCGACCCAAAACTAAGCAGAGCTTGATACTGCTGTCAGGGGCTGATAAACTTAAATATTTCTTAATACATACTTACTTACATAGATAATTAATAACACACAACAATCACCAACACCAGTTATGTTTTCCATGCCCTTACTGGGCGTCACATGCATACCTTATTATATTTAAAATCTGAAAATTGAAATGACACGCAATAAACGATTGAAATTGAAATTGACCACAAATGTTCGGCACATGAAATGTTTGTCATGGGATCGAACCCACGACCTCCGATACCAAAGGCAGGATTGCTGCTATTGCAGCAACAGCAACAGGCCAGTCGAGGTTAAAGGTAGGTAATTAGATATATCAGTTTCTGACCGACATACGGCTCTGCTTAGTATGGAGTCAGTCATGTGTGCGTGTGTGTGTATGTCGTTCATGGAGTGAGCTGTGCCAGACAAAGGTGCCCCCTAACCTAGTGTAACGTTACAGAGTCGGGCATCACTGCGCAAACTGTAATGTTTCAGATTCGAGCATTACGTTGGTGAGGGAAAAGCATTGAGCATTACAGTGCGCCACTTGATGATACAATGTGTAATATTTTGATACAACTTCCCTGAAATTTTGTGAAGTAGTATTGTATACTACTGTTATGGTATTGTAGTATGTAATGCTCAAAATCGGAAATGTACATTACAGGCGAATATTCGTCGTGTCAGGGAGGCAGTTTTGTTATGTAATGCTAAAAATCGAGTCTGAAACGTTACTTTACAGGAAAATATACCAGGTGAAGGAACATTCTAATGTTATTAACGGGTGTATAGAAAAAAAGCTTAAGAGTTCCGTGAGGACTTCTTTTCAATTTTTTTTTGCACTTGCTAGAATATAGCAATAGAAGCAAATTTAATGATTGATTTTAATGATAAAAAACATATTTTTTCTCATAGCACCCCCAGGATAGATTCTTATATTAATTATCCAGATTTAAGTGCTTGATAAGATTAATAACCAAACTAGTTAATACTGCCGGCTCCACTCACTCGCTATTGGATGCAGCAATCCAAAACCACATCCAATTTAGTGTTAACAAATTGAACGTAGGCAAACCGTGGATGTATGAAAATAGGCCATTAACTAAAATTAATTTAATATAAAACATTTGACTCTGTAGGTAGCAAATATTAATTTATTTATATACAGCTTTTGTAAGAAGTAAAAGTGCACCGAGTTTCATCAAAAATCATTTGGTAGTTTTCAGGTGAACAGACAAACAAAAATTCTAATCATGATTTGTTCGTATTCTGACTCCGGACTTAAGTGGGGCGCTGTAGGGGCAATCTTATTGATATATATAGGGTATATTGGCGCTGACAGGGCGAACAGTGGAAGTTCAGATCGAACAGTGCGCCGCCAGGATCTCTATGAGGCCTACTCCCTCAGGGTGGCGGTGGCGAACCACTGGGCTGCTGTGATTTAGTTCCCATCAACGACCTATCGTTCTTAACGTTTGATGATACTGATAATCGACACGAAGAAGATAGTTCTTAAATTTTGTTTTGAATTTACGACCTCAATATGAATGGCTGCAATTTGAAATTTTGTAATTTTGCTATGTATTTTATGTGAGAAATTTAAAATAACAAATAAAAAAATTATTGAGCACTGACGAAGGCACCGCGGCTGGCTTGTACGTGACTGCCTTTTTTTTTCTGGTGAATTAGGCTCACACCAGGGTCCTTAATCACTAACACAATATCCGTAGTTTCGGGCAAACTAACTTGATCGTAAGTAGTATGAAAATGAAGATGATTTCAACAACCGTCATGTATTCTTGTACTCCTTTGATTCCTTATATTCACCATGCTCAAATAAATATTCAAAAATATCATATTGTTGTAGGTGTTTTTGATACATTAGTTTTACTGAAACTACCAGGTTTTAGCAAGTTGGGTAACCGGGTCTTCTTGGGAGTTTAAAATTTTAGGTATAACCATTCACTCAGTCGTACACGAGCCTCTTGCCGTAATTTGCATCGCTCTTCCCCTGAAGAATACATTATGGCAGAGGTTTTTGTTCATAAAAATATACCACATCCATAACCAAACACTAGCGTCGCACTTCAATATCGGCCTTCCTAATTGGGATGCGGCGTACCTACAGGGAGTCGGTTTAAAAATTATAATAAAGTTCAGGCAGCACGCTTGAAAACCTCAATGCTGCGAGCTTTAGGAGCCTAGCAAAAGCTCTTGAAGTATTATGAATAAGGTTGGAATCCTGTCAGAAATTTTAACAACTTTGAATTGAGGAGTCAACAGAGAAGAGCCTAAAATGTAAACACAGGTTCGTTAATTTAAAGAAAAGATGGCGGTTTCGATGGAAAATTATTAACTTTTTAATATTAAGGCAAAGAAAAATTAAGAGCTGCTATCGAAATATATTTTGAAACTTGGACTGGTCCATTGGCCTGGTGCCTTCGACTTTGTCTTGCACAACAAGGCGTCCGATGGAATCATGTGTCCGAAGAACTTGGGAATGCGAGTTTATTCTTGGGCTGCTAGCCGCTGTTTTATGTGTACTCGTAATTCTTCAAAGATAGATGCATTAGTGCGGAACCCGGTCCAAGATCTTCAAGCAAGCTTCTCAATCACCACCTTGTGAAAAGTTTGGAATTACAGTTACGCATATGTCCCATCTTAGAGTTCACACACGGGACAGCAAATGCCGTCGACCTCTGACGTCGACGTGTTGACATCGGCCGTGTCGACGTCTGCCTTATAGACGGCTGCCTTTAGCTACCGTCGACATCTGTCATTTCGGAATAAATTTCATCGGCTAAGCTCTTTTTGTGTGCTACCTAGCTCTTGGACTACTAAAAATGACAGCCGTTGACACAGATGTCGAAGGCAGACGTCGACACGTCGGTGGCAGAGGTCGACGGCATTTGCCGTCCCGTGTGTAAGAACTCTTAAACGATCAAGAAACAATTTTTATCCAAATTTCGTTTGTCAAATGTCTGTCATGTGATTAAACAAAGGCATACTCGAGTTTCGATCGCTTTTCAAACAAACGCACAAACAATAACATTGTCTGTTGTCGATTGTATTCAAACATGTTCACCCAACTGTGTCATAGCCAACAAGTTCAAACATTGTTTTCTTTCCATCTCATCAAAGCGTGTTGCGTAAAGGAAAAAGTATCTATAGAATATATTATTATACCGGGTGATTATCAAAAGACTTACAAAAATGATATGGCATACTCAGTAAGTAATGTTGTAACTACTCGTATGTAAGTGAAAATTAGATTTTTTGAATTGACTTGAATTTAAGGTTTTTATACAGAAAATACTGAAAGTTTGACTGATTTGCATGGTGATTTTATTTTCGTTGGATAGTCTCTACATCAATAACTGAGTGTGCCATATCGTTTTTGTAAGTCTTATAATGATAACCCGGTAAGTATAAGGCAGCCGCAACAGCATTCTCAAGACGGTGGCTGACAGATACACATCACCTATTTGGAGATGTTGGGTGCGAAGGGTGATTATGTGAGAAGTCACTTCTGACATAATCACACTTTACGAGTACCTATATACGTTCTCTACTAACCTAATTTCTCAGATTATTTGTATTACTAACCAATATGAACTGTAAACAGTTGTTCGAAATAAATTTCTCATTATTATTATATTATAAATATAATGTTCGGTTTGAAAAGTGAAACACTAATATTATCCACTCAAGTTGGTAATTATTATAAAATAACACAGCTCTACGAGTCCCACAGCAGGTAATCTAAAGTATGTGATGGCACAAGCAGATGTATTCTAGGAATCCATATCTGCACTTCTATTCTAATATTGTAAAGTGAAAAGATTTGATTCAAACTCAAACTTAAAACTCAAATATCATTATTTATTAAAATAAAGATATTTGAGTTTGAATCTTAATCAGTACTTTTAGACAGTTAAACAATTTACTAAATAATAGACATGAATACTATAATAATATGAATATATAAATAAACGGTATACAAACATAATGCGACTCTACCACCACTTCGGAGGAGGTGATTCTTACTGAGAAGACCCGGCGAGAAACTCAGTAGTTACTCTTTTAAACTTGTGGTTTCACAATGCGAGTTAGTAGAGTACAATTTGTTTGTTAAGAAAAAAACTGCTTAAATTCTAACATTAATAGACAGAACAACCTAACAAGTACAACAAATCTACAGAATATAAAACAATAGGCTGTACCAAGTCATTTATAAAACTCCAAAGATAAATTAATGATTATTTGTTTGTATAGACAGCGAGACTAACGTACCTATTCTAAAAACCTTGCACCAGTATAGAGATACATTAACAGCAAGTATTAAAGGCTATATTTTTCTGTTTATATTTTAACTGGATAAATGGTCAACGCAGGCGAACCGGCTGGTGGTAAACTAGTTCATAATGAATGAAATTGATAAAATAAAAGACACTGATACTTAGAATCATGACATATAGAAACCAAGTCCGCGCACCCATTTCGAAGCACCTTAATTGGAGCCATAAATGCATCCAAACGGTCCGCTTTGCACTGTTCATTACAGCTCCGCAATGTTCAATGTAAAAGCGCGCCGCACGTAAGCAAGTAATAGTCACGCATGTGTGGATCGGATTAGTGCTTCATTTCTGACGGGGCGGTTGTATGAAGACTATCCTTCTATACGTTATTATTCTAAGCACTGATAATAAAATGCTTTAAAGAAACTTTATGTGCCCCTTAGCTAAGTGCCGACGTTCCATCCACCTGAGTAGCTGTCATCTTCTCAAAAGGTTAGCCGAAATTGCCATAACAAAACCCCATTTACAGATTTAGATTGAAATGGATGACACGCGTTTATGTACGAGTACTTCGCGTGTCGAAAGCGAGTGCAATGCGCCTTCTTGACGCCACATCCACAAAATAAATAATTTACAGAAGGACCGTTCGCGCCTTTTTCCTAAACTTGCGTGACGGCTCAGGGTTACTACTATTTTCGGTCTGAATTTTTGAAAATGAAGTAGTTACTTGACAGAACCAGCCATAAACAAAACCATCATCATATCATGTGAAAAATTTCACCAAGTTCGACAAAAACAAAAACACTCTCGACAATGCGACCGCAACACTGATGCTCACCGGTATCGCCTGTGAACTCACTGTGTCTGTGTGCGTGATCAAAATGGCGGATTTATTCTAAGCGGACTATCTGACAGAGGCGCCGCGCCGCATGCGTTTATTGTGCTACCTCATTTAGACCGTTAACCGTTATGGAAAACTAATGATAAAATTAATTTTAAGAATTTTTACCGATCCTCTCATATAAATGAAGTTGTCGTTTCTATTTAGTTCATAGGAACTAAATCAAAATTAAAAGAGGAATAAAGATCTCCTATCGATTACCGCTATCGTGACGTCACAACGACTGTAAAAAATTTTTTTTGATTTTCTTACAGATAAAGGGCGTAATCTATTGAAATTAATATTTTTGACCCCATTACTTAAACGAGTTTACCTCAAGTCTGCTTTATTAACAACATTAAATTGTTCAAGTTACGTTACCAAATACGTAACTTTGTTATGCTCTTCCTTAAGTTTTTGTAAAGGTGCTCCTTCACTTGGAGCATTCGCCTGTAATGTAACGGTACAGATTCGACTAGTCGGGAAAATCATCAGTGAGGGAAGAGAACCAAGCTTTACAGTGGCCAAATTGTAATGTCACAGATTCCAGCATTACATTGGCGAGGGAAAAGTACCAAGCATAACAGTGCGCAACTTGATGATACAATGTGTAATGTTTTGATACAACTTCCCTGAAGTTTTGTGAGGCAGTATTGTAATGTAATGCTCAAAATCTAATATAAAACGTTACATTACAGGAAAATACTCCAGGTCAGTAACCACCTTATGGTCAACTTCTTATAAAGGGTTTTTTTGTGTTTGAAATTATTATTATGTTGCCTGCATTTTGACGCTAAATAAATTAATAAAAAAAATTGGGACACTGCGTCACAAAATCATTTGAAACGTACTCTGTCTGTTTAATTATTTGTATGGGACTTTGGTACAGCGCTTCAAGGAAATACACACATCAAAAGTGTCTAGGGATCAACATATATTTTTGCAATAACTTTTCTCCTGATTGATATTAATTAAAATTTTCTGTAAGGATTCATCAAATAAAGTGTTTTCGTTTGTCTACAGTAACGATTAACCAAGTCACCTTTGCATTAATAAAGAAATTTGCCATTTTCCTAATAAAGTGATTTTTGACATTTGAACCACTAACATTAAAGTTCGAAAAAAAGACTGAAATAACAGTTTTATTAGGTAACTTAAACAATTAATAATCCGTGTTTCTACCGCGAACACTAACAACACAAGAACATCGGTTTGGCATACTCAAAATGAGTTCATCCAAATCACGCTGTGGAATGGCCGCCCATGTTCGTTGCAACAGCAAAAAAAGGTCTTCTTGCGACTGGATACCCTCCATATTCGGCAGAGCTCTTCTCTGTAGCATATCCCATGCATGCTCAATCGGGTTCAAGTCTGGCGACTGAGCAGGCCAGGGCAGGACATTGATGTTAGCTGCGGCGAGAGTCTGTCTTACAACTCTTGCGGTGTGCGGTCGTGCATTATCATGCATTAACTGAAATAAGGGACCGATTTGCACTTGTAGAGGAACGATGACGTCTGATATAATCGTCTCAGCATAAATTTGAGCGTTGAGGTTGCCTCTGATCCAAATCAACTCAGTTCTTCCGCCGATCCAAATACCCGCCCATACCATGATGGTTCCACCACTATAAGGATGGACTTCCTGGCAGGATTTTAATCGCTGTTGGCGTCCAGGGGTTCTCCAGTGTCGTATACGTCTTGTATCCGGTCTCATACCAAAACGAGACTCATCAGAAAAGCACACGAAACGCCATTGTTCTTCTGCCCAATTTCTGTGTTCAAGAGCCCATTGATATCGAATCCTACGATTGTGCATTGCTATAGGTGGTACCCTTAGCGGTCTTCGGGAATGAAGGTTCACTTCATGCAAGCGGTTTCTGACTGTTTGGTCGCTAAATAAGTTCCCTGAAGAGTGATGAAGCCTCACGGCTAACATCATGGCGGTTATTGTTGGAGCTCTTCGAGTTGTGATTTGAATGTATCGGTCTTGTCTCCGTGTGGTGCAGCGATACCGTCCTCCATGGCGCTCAGCCACGGTACCAGTGCTTCGGTAACGTGTCCAAAGTCGACTGAAAACACTCTGACTTGTATTCAGAGCTAAAGTCACAGTACGTTGCCGGGAACCAGCTTCTATCATTCCCACGGCTCTGAGCATTTCTTCCCTGCTTAAATGACGTCGCCGCTCCATAATAACGTTGGTTTTAATCAGTAGTAGGGAAACAGTAGCACTAATAATGTCTTCAATGCGTTGTATGTTTTTATAGGGAAAATATTGACAGCTGATTTTCATCTTTTACTCGAATTTGATTGACAGTTCCTGTTTTAAATTATGAAATGCACTAAAAAGGATCCATATAAATTTATAAAATCATAAATTTATTACAAAGCCACATCTCAATCTCAAGAAATCCGCATAAAAATGCTTGATCCCTAGACACTTTTGATGTGTGTAGTAATGGACCTAAAAATGTCATACTAGTGTCTGTAGTTAACTATGGAAGTTCACATGACGTAAACTTATAGAGATGTATAGAGTGCCAAGTGCAATTTGCCACATAGTAAAAAGATAGAGAAGTAAGACGATTCGGGCCCCGAGCGGGAGATAATAGCCTTAACATGCAGGCACAATAGGTAATAGTACTCCGTACAGAAGGTTCTCTCAAGAAACGCGGACAAGTAAAAAAGTCTTCTTTATTCTTACAAGTTCGTGTCACACTGTTACTTTTTAAGTTGTTCGTGCTATCGATCAAGGCCATTTTTAGGTAGCTTGCACGTGGAATCGAAACTTATCGCGTAGCACGAGCGTTCATATTCCACTGTGCGCCGCTGAACGTAACCGAATTAGCTGTCAGAGCGCAGGGCCGCAACTCGCTGATTAAATTATAAACTTTTAAGAAAGTGTTACTTTAATGATTATAACATCGTTTAGTATTAGTAATAGTCATTATTATTCTCAAAATGACTTATAATTACAAGTTACAGTTGAAACAAATCAGCAACAAAACAGCAACAGTGTGGGAGCCGAGCGGCAACCTACTGCCATATTATCCCAGAAAGGGGGCACGCAGCTGAGCGTAACTAAACTTTGAAGTGACACAGGCCTGACGCAGGGCTGTTGCATGCAGTTTATTCAATCGTTAAAAATGCTGCGTCAATCTCTTAACAATCAATCTGAAGTACAAATCCTTATTCGATTGCACACAATATTATGAATCTTAGTTAAGTTAGGTACAAGTACTCGTACTCACCGTTTTCATACGGTAAGTAATATGAAGCAAGACAATTTTGAATTTGATGAGTTGTTATTAATTCATCCATAAACACTGCAATACCCATTTACGCATACTATTTTGTGGCATTTTTTGAGCTCGCACACGAAACAAAAATTTCATGCGGCAGCGCACTGTTGCGTCAAAGTGCGCGGTATTACCTACGCACGACTGACTCCCCACATTTCCCCCTTACACTTTGTCAGTGTGCCGCGGTCGGAGCGTATGTATGAAGCCAACTTCTATACTTTTACTATGGTTGCAGTGAGCGATGCGAATGACTTCATCATCGCGTTTTGCGAGCATGGCATCGAGTGTTGCCCGAATTGCTGACTCGATACCATACTATTTGACATTTACGTGCTCGCAAAACGCGATGGTGAAGTCATTCGCATCGTTTACTGTACGTCTACCACGAGTTGCCACATTTTTACATTATCGTTCGCGTAAAAAATGTATTGGGATTTGACATTATCATGTCATGTCATGTGTCATCCCAATACATTTTTTACGCGAACGATAACGTAAATTTGAAGTGGCAACTCATGGTAGACGTACTGGTAAGAAATAAACAAAGAACGCTACTGGGCAGCTTTACTTTACGCCATGTGGCTGTCAATTCGGAACTGGCAAAGGCTAGTCACTCAAAGCCTACTAAAACCTGGGTTAAAAGCATTGGACTAGACTTTTATAAGTCACAAATGAAAGGGAATAGTGAAACAAGCCGAGGAGAGTAAGAGATGTATTTGTATTTAGCAGACTCTAAATTTAAAAGTTAGTTAATATTATTTTGTAATATTATTTTGTAATATTATTTTGTAATGTTATTGATTTTTTTAATAATGTTAGAACCTTGCTGGGAAAGCTACTGCATTTGCTGCTGATATCCTCTTTATCCTCTTTACCCTGTGACTTCAAGTGGTAGAAAAAGCATAAACACTCACCTGGATAGGGCAGGATAGAAGGGTTCACCAACGACGGGGCAACGTGCCGACCGGCTAGCAAAACCGTGAATATCACTGATGTGCACTACAGGTCCGTTAGTATATTGCTTTATCACAGCACAATGGAGTAGATAATATCATACAGTCAGTAGAACGATCAGCTAGTTATTTTTTAAAGAATTTTAACACTTGCGCACACGCGCAGAAGGTTCTTCCAGAAGGAAGAACGCTTGCCTCGACCAATCACACCAGTTCGCGCGAATTACGCGGCACAGTAGTTGCTATACACCGCCACCCCGCGGTAACCAATGGAAATTAGTGGAAAGGAGAAAATAGGGCAAGGCATTTCATCAGGAAAGGCTTAATGTTTATCCATTTTCCCCCCACTTGAAATTCACAAGGATTTCACGAGATAAAGCATCTGTAATCAAAGGCTTGCTCGAAAACACTATTGACACTAAATAAAAACATTATTATCAAAGTTAATTTAAAAATATTGCTTAAAACTACTTACATAACTTGCGTAACAACTGATTATTCATTTATTGGTAAAGGACAGACCTTAACTACTGGTCTACGCAAAGTTTTTCCGTTAGCAGTTCGGAGAGTAACGACTCTGACTACATTATCTGAACCTGAATGTACTTGTTCTACTCGAGCCAGCTTCCAGAACAACGGGGCCTGATTAGGTTCATTTACGATGACTAAATCGTTTAATTTTATATTTTGCGTGTTTAAAAACCATTTATTTTTTTGTTGAAGTGTGTGAAGATAGTCACGTTGCCAAACACGCCAAAAACTCTGAGTTATCTTTTTTAGCATTTGCCATCGAGAACGAGGACAGGCGTTTTCTTCAATAGGTTCCTCAGGTAATGATACCAAAGGACCCCCAGTTAAAAAATGACCCGGTGTTAACACATCTGATTCTTGAGGGTCTGGAGATAGTGCGCAAAGGGGGCGAGAATTTAAAACTGCTTCTACCTTTGTCAAAATTGTAAAAAACTCCTTAAGAGTGAGAACCTGAGCGCCCACAACTCGTTTGAGGTGATATTTGGTGGATTTGATGCCACTCTCAAATATACCTCCGAAGTGAGGTGCTCCTGGAGGGTTAAATTTCCATATAATTTGGCGAAATGCCAAACCATCTGATATATCAGGATAGTGGTCACGAAGTCCATCGACTACTTCCTTAAGATGCTTGTTTGCTCCGACAAAGTTCGTTCCACAATCACTAACAATTGTGTGACACATTCCACGACGGGAGACAAATCTATCTAGCGCGGCGAGAAATGCTTCCGAACTCAATTCAGTTACTGATTCTAAATGAACTGCCTTTGAACTCAGACATACGAATAGGCATAAATATGCCTTATAAGTTCTCGCACCACGTCGACGGCTCTCCTTAATCCAGAACGGACCACCGAAATCAATCCCTGTGGTTTGGAAACATCGACTTGGCTGAAGTCTAGATGCAGGAAGTTTACCCATCATGGGTTGATTAGAAATTGGCTTCACTTTGAAACAACGAACACATTTTGAAAGTATGGAGCGTATTAGAAGCCTTAGACCGATAATCCAGAACTTTCTTTGGATTAAAGACTGTAATGTTCGAGGACCACAATGTAAATACTTAACATGGAAGTGTTCAACGATCAGTCGAGATAAAGGACAAAGTTTAGGTAAGAGAAGAGGGTGTAAAACAGATGGTGATAAATTGGCCTCATCAATACGTCCCCCCACTCGCAATAAACCATCATCATCCAGAAAAGGTGAAAGCTTCTGAATGGACTTTATACATTGTTCATGGTTTCGCACTTGACTTACTTCCGGCGTCATGTAATGGCCTTGGGTAAATTTGACCAGCACATTCATTGCCTCTTCAAGCTCAGAACTGGTTAGAGTACTGAAGTTACGTTTTGACTTTACAACTTTCGCATTTGAAAGAAAACGCAAACACCATGTTAAAGTTCTTTGAAGCCTTGTAAGAGAAGAATGTCTGGAAATTAAAGTAAGAAGAGCATTTTCTGCTTGAACAATGTGTAGACTCTTGGTCTCAACAGGTTTCAATTCAGGTAATTCCTCCTTAGGAAGCAATATTTGTTTACCAGGCCATGTACTAGGCGAGGTTTGCAACCAATTAGGGCCATTCCACCAAAGTGGATGGTTTGTAAGCTCTGAAACAGATATTCCACGGCTGCAGGAATCAGCCGGATTATCTTTGGTTGAAACATGATACCAGCATGCAGGACTGATTAAATCAGTTGCTTGAACCACACGATTTGCTACATACATTTTCAACAAATGAGGTGCCGTATTTAACCACGACAAGATTGTTGTGCTGTCTGTATAAGCTCTTATAGAATCTATCTGAATTTTTTTTTTCAGTAAATCGTACGTATGAGATAGTACTTGTGCTAGAAGCACAGTTGCGCTTAGCTCAAGCCTATTGACTGTTGTGGGTTTTAATGGAGCTACTCTGGATTTTCCAATGAGCAGGTTAGTATGAGTAAAATTCTCGGCTTTATCAGAGACCACACATAAATAAACACAACAGCCGTATCCTTTTAAAGAGCCATCACAAAACCCAACGAGATGAACCTCAACCGGGTTTGTAGGTACAACAAGTCGCGGTATTGAAACATCTTGTAAGTCAGAGAGATTTGCGGCTATCAAATGCCACTGTTTAGCAAGATGTTTGGGAATGGTTTCATCCCAAGCTGAGTTTAGTCGCCACATATCTTGTAGGAGCGACTTTGCTGAAAAAACTACTGGACAAATCCAGCCCAAAGGATCAAAAATACGAGCAACCACTGAAAGTATAGACCTTTTCGTAAATTTTACATCAAATGCGTCTGAAAATTTGTATGAAAAATTGTCGTTCGCCGGATTCCATCGTAACCCCAATATCTTGACAAACTCATTTCCTGATTCCTCGAAGGATTTGGAAGTCTGACAATGATCAGGTGGAATGTCAGACAAAAGACTTTGCGAGTTAGAACTCCATTTACGAAGCTCAAAGTGGCCCTTTGAAAGCAGGGATGTAATATCTGCTTTCAACTGTCTGGCTTCATTTACAGACGAGCAGCCGGTGGTAATATCATCCATGAAGGTCTCCTCAAGCAGCACTTGAGCAGCACGACTGGAATATTCAGCACCATGATCTTCAGCTAGTTGATGAAGAGTGCGAATGGCTAAGTAAGGTGAACTACTTACTCCATATGTCACTGTATTTAACTCGAATTCATTAAGAGTACGGTTTGGGTCTTCTCGCCATAAGATGTGCTGATAACATCTGTCCTCAGGCCTTATTACGCGGTACGATTCACCCAGAGGTTGAGCATCATCCCTCAGCATGATCGGCACCACATACCGACCGTCTGGAGTACGGTAAGTACCATTTCTATATTTTATTTCGCATATTTCGTCCTCAGGAACGGAAATTTTACATTTCGGCGGTTCCTCGGACACCCAGAACCGTTGAACGATCTCATCGAGCGAGCAAAAAGACGCGATAAGTGACGTAACGGGTTCTACTGGGGTTTTACTTTTTGTGTTATGAATAAACTGACCACTTATCACCCAGCCGAACACACTCGACAACGCACAGGGTAACCCGGGACCGGGTGTAAAACGTGAGCCAGTATATATTTGATCAAAACACTCAACACCTAACAAAAGATCGATCGGACCAGGTTTATAAAAATCACAGTCGGCGAGATCAAGATGTTTATAATTTTCCTTGACGAGCAACGGTAGTGAAGTCGAAGGCATCATTGAAGTAATTTTAGGCAAAACTACTAATGGTAAATCAAATTGTGGTGATTCACTCGATCGAGGGATTATCGAACCAAAGGTGTAACCTTTAATGTTACAAACAAAATTTTGACCTAGGCCGCTTACGCTTAGGCTACACTTTTTTATATGTAAGCCCAATCGACGAGCACAGGCGCTTGTTATAAAAGAATCCATCGAGCCGCTATCTATAAGGGCGCGCGCATACTGGAGCGAGCCGTCGGCGTGGCGTAGACGCACTAACGCAGAACCTAACACTTTTGTACTAGCACTGGGACCAGGATTACTCGACTGTGTTGTGCAAGCAAGTGTAGTACTAGCATTTTCAGATAAGTTTGAATCAACTGTTTGCGTTAATAAACTTTTATTTTCGACATGTAGCAATGTGTTATGTTTTGCATTGCAAATAAAGCAGGTCGTCTTGGATTTACAATTTTTATAATCGTGACCTGGCCTTAGGCAATTGAAACACAATTGCAACTCATCTACTAATTGTTGCCGCTGTATGATGGCCATAGAATGCATCTTACCGCATCGGTAAATAGGATGGCTACCATTACAACACACGCACACTGCTTGATTCGCCGTATTATTATTGTTACTAGGTTTTGTAGATGCGACAAATGATGACCTCTGAGGGCGTGTGGCATTTTCGCTCTTATTGTTATTACGCAAAGGCTTATTATTAGTTACGTTCGATGTGGTAGAAGACGATGCAGGCTGACTTACCTCCAGAACTTTAATATAATTTTGCAAATAAGCAACTAAGTCATTAAACTTTGGAATATCATGCGTATTCTGTAACTCAAAACGTTTCCTAGTTTCAATATCTAGAGGACGCGACGCAATGTAAAACAAAATAAATTCACTTAAATCTTTTATGTCTAATGCTCGTAAGGCATTCACACTTTCGTACAAAGTATTTGTCAACTCAGACAAATTAGCCAGACTAGGCCTTTGAATAGTAGTTAATTTAAATATTTTTTCTAAATAAGTCGTAGCCAGAATACGTTTGTTGTCGTATCTGTCTAACAAAGCACCATAAACTATGGAATAATTTGACGCTGTGATAGGAACACCCTTGGCTAAAGTCAACGCACACCCCGATAAACACGAAAGTAAATAATGAAATTTTTCAGTGTCTGACAGTGAAACATTATTATGAACAAGTGGCACATAACTATCTTTAAATGTCTGCCAATTTTCAATTTTGCCGTCATACTTAGGAATTTCTAGCTTAGGTAACTTTACTTGACTGCTAGGAGAATGACTGTGACAAGGATCCAACCGGGTGTTCTTATTTGAAGCGACCGAATCGGCAAACTCGACGGCCGCAAAATATAAGTCATCAAAGGACAATAAAGCCATATAATCTATGACGAACTGTGGGTTCAGCTGAAGTTGTAATTTGTTTACATGGTCATTTGTTTCAGTAAAAATCTCCCTAATTTTCTCTATCGCTTTGTATCTGGCCCTAAAAGTTGACAATTTACTTTTGTCTTCATTTGCCTGGTTAGACAAATTATATATAATAATTTAAAAAAATATTAATTTTGAGAATATGTTTATGCTTCAAAAGTTTTAAAACAATGTTAGCCCTCTCCTATTGCTGTGCCCTTGCAGGGCGTCACATTTAAACCTTAGTTACTTTATTAATACCACCTTAACATTTTGTAATGTGACTTGCAAATAAATAAACAAATAAATAAATATAGCCCGTGTATGTGATTGACACCTGAAATTCTAACGTCTCTATTTTTAGAAGATAACGTAATCTATGTTTTTTATTTTATCAATCATGATATTATAAAGAACATAGTTTTGTTTTGCTAAAAAAATAAACATTGCAACTTAACATGTTTTCTAGTCGTAAAAGTACAGTTAAATATAAATATAAATATGCGCCAGACAACACACCTCTTGTAATATTCTCGAAGTAGGGATTAATATCCCTGTGTTACGAGGTACCACACAAGGAATTAATCAGCCAGGGGCGTCTCCCAGCACACCCAGACCCGAGTAAATTCAGAAAAGATTGTTTCCTGAATTGACCCGCCCGGGAATCGAACCCGGGACACTACGGAAATCGAGGCGAGAAACCGTGCTACAGCGCAATACGCCAATCGTGTCGTCATGTTAAATTTTTTATTAAAAATTAACATTTTTAAACATCCTATCGTTTGAATTTTTTTTCAATATTCTCATTTTCATTCCGTTTTTTAAATACCAATTTACTACTATCAGGTCTGCTTTTAGCAATATTAAAAATTACCGATCACCTAGACCAACTTCGTTACGCCACCAGTAACTATCGCTTTCAGCTGAAAATGAAGTTTTTATGCTTTAATTTTAAAATAAATTGAAAAGAAATCTTATTAACTTCGACAAAAGTGTCGACGTGAAAGGGTGAGCTAGATTGAAACCTATTTCTCAGCAAATTGAGTTTTCACAATGATTTACCATTTTCATCTCAGAAATCGTTTAAAATGAATTTTACTTACTTATGAATTCAGTTAAAAATTCATAAATTTTAAAATATTAGAGCATCGTAAGTTAGGATGAAGAAAAACATTTTTAAAAATTGAAGTTATCCATATACACGGTAATTATACTGTATGTGGTGATGAAATAATAAATTAAATAAATAAACTTGCGCCAGATTTAACAACTTGTCACAAGTAGGAATAAATATCCCTTTGTTACATGTTACCTGACAAAGAATTAAGCCTGGGGCGTCTCCAAGCACTCGACCTCAAACCCGAGCCAATTTAAAAAAAACGTTCCTCAATAGACCAGGAATCCAACCCGGGGCATCACGCAAGTCAAGACAAGAAACCGTGCTACAGCGCACTACGCCAATCGTGACGTCAATTTTTAGATTTTGCCCGTCAAGATGACCTCACTCCACCTGATGGAAAACGGTCATGAGGTCTGGATCTGAGGCTGACAAGCACAGTAATGCAAAGGAATCACTGAGCTATCATCATCTGAGCCAAATCATCGTCACCTTGAAGGACTGAAATGCCTTTTCACGCCTCGCTTGAAGACCCCGAGACTATAAGATGAAGGAAACACATCTGCTGGAAGAGCATTCCACGTCAGGATGGTACGACAAAAAAAGGAGTCACCGAACCTTTTAGTTCGGGCCAACAAATGCTGCGTTGTGTGTGGATGACGCCGTGGTCCAGCACGCGTGGTACGGGAGTGGGAAGGTACTCGTTTAATCAAGTGAAGAAATATGTAATAATAATACAAATATTTCGTGAAAAATTGAATACTGTGAACGACACCTTTTTTATGATTCGTTGGTTGGTAAACAAGCATACAGGTCGCCAGATGGTAAGCGGTAACCGTGGCCATAATTTTAACATTTTATTTTTTATACATTATTCCATTTTATGTCTATCTGTCTTCATGTGCCAGCATATTTGGATTCAATGACATTTTGAACACTACACTTTAAAATTCGGTTAAATTTTGCAGTATTCTGAATCAAAAAGGTAACCGATTTTTTGCGTTGAATGGAATTAAAAATATATAAATTCCGTTTAACAGGTATTCTTTCACGTAAAATCCATTTCATCCACACATTTTATTCAAAAGCTCATCATTGTTACACGCGGCTGAATTGAAGCAGTGATTTTGTGTGGAGGCAAGTAAATTGTATTTAAATGTTTCGTGATTTCTTTCCCACATTTTTCCGTGAATATGAATCATGTTGTATGAAAATATTTTTTGTACGGTTTAAATAAATCTAACATAACATATCTTCACGACGCGTACCATATCCCAAACGGGGTAGTCAGAGGCAAGTGACTGTGGCCGTCATGGTGAACGGAACACTCAGAATCCCTCTTATCACCAATGGTTTAAGAACGAATAAATTAAGTGCAGATAATCAAATCCCAATCTAAATAATACTAGATAGGTAGGTTTATACTGCTAATGGTTGAGGGTGCATTCCCACGCAGGACTCTTTATCAGGAAATTTTAGCAGTAATATTTATTAGTCTTGTTAGAAGCTCATTGGAATCTAGCGCATGTATCTGGAATCCTCACGAAGCTAAGTATAGGCTAATGTTGGAAAATATTCAAAAGGCTTTTCTTCGGTACTACTATAAGCGAGTGTATGGGTAGTATCCCTTTATGTACCCCACCAATTTTTTGCTGGGAATGTTGCAGATGAACTCTTTAGAAGTCAGAAGAGCCCGATTAGAGGTTTCAACTGCCTTAGCAATCTTGCGGGGCTGGATGGACACGCCCGAGTGTGTTGAGCAATTGTCTCATCTATATGTGCCTGAAAAATATTTACCGATTCGCTCCGGTCGGAGACATCGGCTGTTCGCTATTCCACCGTGTCGTAAGTAGCTCGTGAGTAATCCCCGCTGTGTCGTATGCAGAGGGCGCTAAACATGTTACTGGTCGCTAACTCTGAATTGGTTGTATTCATTGACAGTCCTCAATCGCTTTTAAACAAATTCGAAAAATTGGTGTAATGTATTCCTTCCTGTAGCTTCCATAATTATGTAACTGGGTATATTCCATTAAATTGTATTGTAAATAAATAGATAAATAATAAATAATCTGGATGTATCCATATTTCCGTTTCAGCACATAAGAATGTTTACCAATCTCTGAAAATCTGGCATAATTATTACGTTTTACTAAAATGTCTACGATTTTGTTTTTATTCAGTCACTAGCTGTCCGTCAGCAACTTCGCCCGCGTAGACTTTACCGTCAAAATATAGCCTAAATTAAAATAAAAATAGCCTATTATGTCACTCCTTGATAATGTAGCTTCATATTGGGTAAAGAATTTTCAAAATCGGTTTAGTAGTGTTGGATCTTATTCAATTCAAACAAACGAACATAAAAACTAGCAAACAAATCCTTCCTCATTATAATAGTAGTATAAATAAATTGAAAGATTCACTTATCCCAACCAATTACACGTACATTCCCGAATCCACCACATACCCTGTGCACGACGTGACGAATCGCCACCATTTGTACCGAGTTTTTGTTGACGAGCGGCAGACGGAGCAGAGTAATCAAAATTTATTAACGACCAGAAAAACTGATGGCTGATGTGCGACATTTTCCTACGTAGATGTTCGATTATGGGTTGTATTTCGTGCAACAAATTGGTGTCCAAATTTTAACAGATTTATCAAGGGGATATATTGACTTTGCCAGTAGCAGCTTTAAGGACTTCTCTACAATGTACGCCCGAACCTGTCTGCTCTCGTTGCCGTAGGAATTTCGGAAAGTCCTCTTTTACAAGTAGTTTTCCCCTACGATCTCCAAGGAACTTACTAACTTTAGCTTATATCCACAGTAAGTAATTATTTCTATTTTTATTCTATTCTATACTGTAGTTACGGCTATGCGTTTATCAGCAGTCCCTCAGTCACCTAATGAGTAAGTAAAAAGTTTTATATTAACTGTAATATATTCGTATGGACAACATAATAATGTTGAACATCAGCAAACCCTTGGCAAAGTGCTAGTTCAAATGGATAATGGTCAAATAAATAAAACGTCAAATTCAATCTAAGAGAGCATTGCGTGTGTTTTAAAATACTCTTATATGTATAACCGGAGAAAAATTCTAACACCGCGATTCAGGAATGTTAATTGCTTTTTAACATAACGCCAACTGTAAGCACACAAACAAACTAAGCATATACACAGAAATGGACCATACAAATGTTTTTGGTTTCAATTGAATTCTACAGAATACATAGTCCACGGAGCAGTGCAGCAATGCTGATCTTATTAACTTTTTTTTTTACTTTAATCCTGTATCCAGCTTATCTTTATCCTCATTAGGCGAAGAACCAACCAAGAGTTTGCTTAGTTCCATTTTGAACTTTATGTATTATGTGTAAGGTTGGGATTGGGAGTGGCTTGAGAGGCCTTATTTGATATCGGCTTATTTTAAAGGTGTTGCCTTGTGTGACGGAAAAAAGGTTTAATAAAATTGTGTTAAGACTATTCATTATAAATACAGCCAGCTTCCTGTATGCATTCGTAAATCCCATTCAAGCTTTATATTTTAGCCGTCAAGATGATCTCACTCCAGCTGATGGAAAGTGGTCGTGAGGTCCAGATATGAGGCTGACAAGCCCAGTCAGTTATGCAAACAAATCATTTGGCTGCGGTCATCTTCCCCTTAGGCCTGCAGAAGTGCCCTTTCACGCCCCGCTTGAAGACCCTGGGACTATTAGAGGAAGGAAACATATGCGCTGGGAGAACATTTCACGTTTGGATGGTGTCCTACTAACTTTGTTTGAAGAAAGATATTTATACAGAACTGAATGGATTTTTTATTACAGATCTATACTTCCAAAGTAATATTATAAAGAGCAAAGATTTAATTGTTTGTTCGTTTGTATTGAATAGACTTCGTAACTACTTCTTTCACTAACAGAGAGTTAAAATATTCAGGGGTGTTATATATTTTATTATGATTGAACAAAAAAATCAGTAAAAAATAATTAACTCAAACTCGAATAACTTTATTCAAATAGACTGTATCAGTAGGTAGTTTCAAATCGTCAAATTTACAGAAAAATATACTAGATAATATACATAAATGCCATAATAATATGGATATATAAATATTTATATATTTTTATATTATTTTTATTTACCAACATAAAAAAGAAATATTACAATATAATTACATGTGATACAGCATTTGATAAACCACTAAGGTTTGTAATGATGCTGCCTTCTGCGTCGATACACTATGAACAATTAACATTAGTCATAAATTACTCGTGTAACATCAATTAACCAAGCCTAAGTCTCACCTCTCCAACATTGCTGCAGGAAGTGAGCCCTAAGCTTGTTCTTAATGTTGATTGGCGTAACACTATCGCGGACTTCAAGCGGTAACTCGGTTATGAGTCGGGGAGCGAGGTAAGACGCCGTGCGCTCGCCGTAGGTATTGTTCGCGCGGGTCGTAGCGAGCCGGCCCGCCGCGACCGCGCGAGTGTATACAGGATGGTTAATTTCCCTCTTGAATGTACCATCAAAGAAATACTTCTTAAGGAAAATATTTTTAAATTGTATTTGAACGAGTAAAATTTTGCAGTGATTAAAGAGACTAATATCATCATTTATAAACTGATTTTTAACATTAATTGAAACGATATTTTTAATTTTACTAAGTTGAAGCTGACGACGGACTTGGTGTAATGGTTAAGAAGTTGGCTACTACACCAGAGGTCGCGGGTTCGATCCCCGCACAGTACAAACATTTGTGTGCATGAACATGTCTGTTTGTACTGGTCTGGGTGTCTCCTATGTATAATAAGTATGTATTTACAAAAGAAAATGTATTTAAGTATGTTTATCCGTTGTCTAGTATTCCATAACACAAGCTTTAATTAGCTTACTTTGGGGCTAGATGGCGCTGTGTGGAATAATGTCCAGGGATATTTATTTATTTATTTATATATTTGTAAAAGATAAGATTTAAATGTGCGACCATAGCTACTTAGACCATATTGAACATAAGATTCCGCTAGCGCGTTGTACAGCATTAATTTATTTTTGAATGGTATTCGGTTTTTGAGGATTACAATATTAGCTAAGAATTGTCTTAATTTTGTACACAGGTGTTCAATGTGGTCACCCCAATTAAACTTATCGTCGATTATCAAACCGAGGTACCTTATAGTTTTGACCGTTTCTATTAGAGGGCAACCACTGTTACCACCATAATTCGTGATGTGTAGGGAATTATGTTCGTGAGCAACCAAGTGTTTCATGGGTAAATGCTTTAGGTAGGGAGGTTTAATTACCATAACTTTAGTTTTATCACAGTTAAGTACCAGGCCAGCATCATGACACCACCGCAACATTGAATTTAAATCAGACTGCATTAAATCACACGCTTTCTGTGGGTCCTTCTCTGCTATTAGCAGGCATGTATCATCTGCAAATTGGTAGCAGGTACTATGGTTCAGGCATTTACTCATATCATTGACATATGTCAGGAAGTGCAGCGGGCCTAACACTGAGCCTTGTGCCGTGCCAACCGTTGCATCAACTGGTTCACTTAAGCATTTGTTTATTTTCACATAATTCTTGCGATTGTGCAAGTAATTTTCACACCATTTAATTAATGGCCCCCGAATGCCGCAGTTACCAAGCTTATTGATCAGCTGTTTGTGTTGTAATGTGTCAAACGCCCGAGAGAAATCGATGAATAGTGCGAGTACAATGCGTTTTTGATTTAGGTGCTCGTTGACGTCATCTGTAAACTTGGTCAAAAGATCTGTTGCCCCTTTACCCGTTTGGAATCCGTATTGATTTCCATAGATTACATCATGTTCCCTATAAAAAGTATATTTTTTCGCAAATATATTTTTCTACTATTTTATCAATAATAGGAAGCAGTGTAATCGGGCGATAGTTACAGTACTGATCACGCTTACTTTTCTTATGGATGGGTCTAACGCAGCCCATCTTAAACCCCTCTGGGTAGTGGCCACATTTTACACTACAATTGATCAGGTTGGCAATGGCTATTGAAATGTCCGGACATGCTGAATACACAGTATACGGACATAATGCGACTCTATCACCGCGTCGGAGTTGTTTTTTTCTGAGAAGACCCGGCGAGAAACTCAGCAGTTACTCTTTTAAACTTGTTTTGGGTTTACACCAGGCGTTAGTAAAGTACAAGCAGTGTGTCATTTTGATACAAATGAACCGAAGAGAATTTAAAACAAAGAAAAAAAATCCAACTATAAAAGAATTCAAATGAAAGGTCATTTAAACAATTCTCAGAGAGAAATTATTGTTAGTCGATTAATAAACTATTAATAGAACGAGTGTAAATTAAGTCGGGCATAAGCGGGCGATATGTGACAATGGACACCAGCCGTCAAACATTTGACAGAACGAAGTCTGTCACAGCGCTCGTTACTAATAACAGTTTCTGTGAAACATCTGAACGAATAATATTTAGGATATTATATGATTCGTCCTTCGTGTCTTTCACTTATTACAATTCTTGTTTGTTGCTAACAAAATGTTTTTTTATTTTTTTTTAGATATAAAATAGTGAGCTCCAATAATCCGCATTAAATAATCTAAACGTTTAAAATACTGACAATTCAAAGGAGTTTCACCTTTAAAAGGCAATTAAGTCCTTTGCAGGTACACAGAGTTACGAACTAAAATTTTGTGATAGAAATTGTATGAAGTTAGGTAACAAAGTGATGAGTGCCTACAACACGAAGCCTTTTTTGCGGCAAGAAATGCATTTAGGCATTCCCAGGGCCCTGGGTTCGGGATGCCTGGGATATGTTGGACTCAGAACTCCGAAAACAGGAGTCCAGAGTCAGGAAAACAGAGACCCCTACCTACCCACTAAAAGCTGACGGTGGTCGTCTTTGGCGCCGGACGAATAGAAGAATGGGAGAGACCCGGGTTCCCTATTAAAACAGAGACTCAAGAGACACAACAGGGAGCCAAAAATGTGTTATTGTACAGAACTTGGCTTTAAGGGATATTTTGGCTGATTTGATTGAGAAACTGCATTTTGTGGTACCCGCTTCCTCAGATAATGCCTATTCACTCTGGCCTTGTAAACACCAAGGCACAGATTACTTAATAGTTATAACGTATCAGAAAAATCACATCATAAAAAAATACTATTTTGTCAATTGTAAAAGCGTGCTCTCAGTGACAGGCATATAATGCGAGGGCTGCCTCTTTCGATATAGATGTCAACAGTCAGTAGGTACTTAGTTTACGTCATCGCGTCAGTTCAAGATTTGCGTACAAAATGCTCTTCGTGGCTTTTGACCACCAACTGCCAAATAAGTCTAGGGAGACCCGGTTGCTGGTAGGTAATCATCGCGCGCAAGTACATGGAGTGACAGAGCCCTGACCAAGGTAAAGGAGAGCGAAACTTATATTATAAAAATTGAAATTTGTATTATATTAAAGATCTGAGTGACGTTTTTGTATGAACTGACGTTTTGAAATCTCTACCCAAGTACCGATCAGTGCTTGAGTACGATTCTATGTAATGTAATGTATATAATTTTTTATAAAAATAATGAAGCACATTAAAGACTTTGAACACCACATCCAATGAACTGAATTTGAACATCGTTGTTTTAAAATACTGAAATCGGATGAATTAATGAATTCGTTACACAAAATGGGGCAATCTCTCGGAGAACAAATAGTTATATCAGACAGATTCTGAGCTAAGACGGATTGTGGGCCCTTAGATCATTCTGATTGGTGAATGGCTTTGAATTGCTTGTTTTAATGGCGTCTTTGCAACGATCAATGGCGAATGATATTACAAAGTCGATTGCCTGTTGACCTGTAATACAGGTATTTTATACCCATGTCAGGCCCCATGCTCTCACATTAGGTTTCCATTTCTTTTTCGTATTTTAGCAAAGCTTAAAACTGTTTGTTTAAGCCAAATGTGATGAGTAAATAAAAACTTATATTATATTATATATTTGACGGCACGATTGGCATAGTGTTGTAGCACGGTTTCTCGCCTCAATTTCCGTAGTGTCCCGGGTTCGATTCCCGGTCGGGTCAATTCAGGAAACGATCCTTTCTGAATTGACTTGGGTCTGGGTGTGCTGGGAGACGCCCCTAGCTTATTTCCTTGTGTGGTACCTCGTAACACAGGGATTTAATAATCCCTACTTCGAGACTATTACAAGAGGTGTGTTGTCTGGCGCATATTTATTTATTTATTATATAAATTTATATCAAAATTACTTATTGATACTAGAACTTTCGTAATCTAAGTGAAAAACTTATATCCTGTATTGTTGGACCATTGTATTGTGGGTAGCTTCATGATAATTGAGCACTATTTGAGCATATTTGATGAGACACCGTCATTATAATGAGCCAAACATGATATGTGGTTATGTAGGGGTTTAATGTGTACCTACGCACATATTTAATTACACTGGAATCATAATTATTTTGCCGAAACAAAAGGAACAAAAGTTAACAATCTTTCTGGAAAAGGAATAGATACACAGATGTCAATTGGAATGAAAATTAGTTTCATTCCAATTGACATCTGAGCCAATTTCAAAAATAAATTCTTATTTAAAGATGTTAACAACAAAAATACAACTTTGGTTTTAGGACCCACTGGGAATATTTTTTTCTAGTTTCTACGTATACGAGAAACAAAATTCTAACGTCGACGTAATCTGCCTAGTTTACGCATTTTATACTCTTTTTATTTTGATTTGAGTGCTTAAACTTGCATGTCAAATATCAAAGCGAAAAATCTGGTGCGTTGAAATAAATTTTCCGGATTTTACTAGCCTTTTTAATTTTTTACATTTTAAATCCGATGCAACCAGTGCCGTCGAAAACGGGAAACTCTGAAAAGTTATATTTGAATGTTATGTTCACTGTAAAGTACTTAAAACAGTAATAAGTAGGTCTACCATGAGTTTCCATCACGGTAACGGCAATAGTTCAGTTCAGAAATTTGGATGCCACTTTCAGTTTCATTCTAAGCCTCTAGTGCTTATAATGAAACCAAAAATTGCATCCAAAGGGCATTGCTAAGGTCTGGACCAAGTGCTACCTAGGAATGGGAGTAGGTCCAGTGGTACTGTAACATTAACATGAACGATGAAAAATATATTTTTTAAAATTGGCGCCAGGAAAGGAAAAATCGAATTCAACGCACAATATTTTTTCCAATAAAAATATTTAAACAAGAGGCTGTTTTTCTTTGGACTCCTAGGATAGATTATTTATTATGCGCTTTGAATTACAGATTAGTCATAGTCTGAGGAACAAAATGCACTATGTGAGCCTAGGCAGCAACTTTGGTCCAACTTCCACGCAAAATTGGGCAATCTCCTTTATACCGAAAAGCCATACAAAAATCTCAACGCGGGCGAGTGACTGTCAATAGTGTAAGTAAACGAATGGTAGGTTAACTGGTAAAGTACATGAATCACTGTTTGAGCCTGAAAGCAACTGTAACACATAACTGTAACACATAACGATCGATCCAATAGATCGATTGGTTCAACTGTTATTTTGGAATCTCATTTTTTAAACAGGTTTCCACGGGTCAGCTGTTTTATTCACCCATGCATGCTTGGCCCGCTAACAGAGTTTCGCCCATTGTTCAAATACACACATCAAAAGTGTCTAGGGATCAAGCATTTTTATGCGGATTTCTTGAGATTGAGATGTGGCTTTGTAATAAATTTATGATTTTATAAATTTATATGGATCCTTTTTGGTGCATTTCATAATTTGAAACAGGAACTGTCAATCAAATTCGAGTAAAAGATGAAAATCAGCTGTCAATATTTTCCCTATAAAAACATACAACGCATTGAAGACATTATTAGTGCTACTGTTTCCCTACTACTGATTAAAACCAACGTTATTATGGAGCGGCGACGTCATTTAAGCAGGGAAGAAATGCTCAGAGCCGTGGGAATGATAGAAGCTGGTTCCCGGCAACGTACTGTGACTTTAGCTCTGAATACAAGTCAGAGTGTTATCAGTCGACTTTGGACACGTTACCGAAGCACTGGTACCGTGGCTGAGCGCCATGGAGGACGGTATCGCTGCACCACACGGAGACAAGACCGATACATTCAAATCACAACTCGAAGAGCTCCAACAATAACCGCCATGATGTTAGCCGTGAGGCTTCATCACTCTTCAGGGAACTTAATTAGCGACCAAACAGTCAGAAACCGCTTGCATGAAGTGAACCTTCATTCCCGAAGACCGCTAAGGGTACCACCTATAGCAATGCACAATCGTAGGATTCGATATGAATGGGCTCTTGAACACAGAAATTGGGCAGAAGAACAATGGCGTTTCGTGTGCTTTTCTGATGAGTCTCGTTTTGGTATGAGACCGGATACAAGACGTATACGACACTGGAGAACCCCTGGACGCCAACAGCGATTAAAATCCTGCCAAGAAGTCCATCCTTATAGTGGTGGAACCATCATGGTATGGGCGGGTATTTGGATCGGCGGAAGAACTGAGTTGATTTGGATCAGAGGCAACCTCAACGCTCAAATTTATGCTGAGACGATTGTATCAGACGTCATCGTTCCTCTACAAGTGCAAATCGGTCCCTTATTTCAGTTAATGCATGATAATGCACGACCGCACACCGCAAGAGTTGTAAGACAGACTCTCGCCGCAGCTAACATCAATGTCCTGCCCTGGCCTGCTCAGTCGCCAGACTTGAACCCGATTGAACATGCATGGGAAATGCTACAGAGAAGAGCTCTGCCGAATATGGAGGGTATCCAGTCGCAAGAAGACCTTTTTTTTGTTGTTGCAACGAACATGGGCGGCCATTCCACAGCGTGATTTGGATGAACTCATTTTGAGTATGCCAAACCGATGTTCTTGTGTTGTTAGTGTTCGCGGTAGAAACACGGATTATTAATTGTTTAATTTACCCAATAAAATTTTAAAGAAAACTGTTATTTCAGTCTTTTTTTCGAACTTTAATGTTAGTGGTTCAAATGTCAAAAATCCCTTTATTAGGAAAATGGCAAATTTCTTTATTAATGCAAAGGTGACTTGGTTTATCGTTACTGTAGACAAACGAAAACACTTTATTTGATGAATCCTTTAAGAAAATTTTAATTAATATCAATCAGGAGAAAAGTTATTGCAAAAATATATGTTGATCCCTAGACACTTTTGATGTGTGTATATGTTCACTTCTTATGTTCTAAAAGTACGTCAATATAGTCCTACTAAGCGGGACTAAAGTGACCACTTTAGTCTCTACGGAGTAAAAAGTAATTAGTTTTTTAATTTCCTTCATGGGACATAGACAAACTCAAACAGCCAGGATATATTATTATCTGTGGAGTGTCTTCATTACAAAAATGTTGAGAGTTTTAGTTCCACGGTTTGTCCGCAAAGAAGGTGGCGCCATGTGTTTTAAATTGTTAATCTGTGACTGATTCAGAAGAAAAAACTGATCAAAAAATTTCAGACCTTTTGTCGAGTTTAAATTTGTTCAGTTTTAAATGTTATTGTATTAAATTGACTATTTTTCTCGCACTCAAAGTGAAAAGTTTGCACCTCGAGACTAAACGCCAACTTATTATACCCTCGGTTTCATTGAATCCCGAGTTGCGTTACTGGGAACCAGATGAAGATTTCAGCCAGTATGTCTCCCATTAAGTTTATTTATTTATTTATTTATTGCACATATAAGAGTTACAAAAAAGTGCTTAACAATACTAACAACTAACATGTACTTACCTTGATAGGAACCTACGGCAAAATATTAGAGAGATAGAGCGAGAGGTATCTTCAATTAATTTATATTTATTAAAACTTATTATGTACGTATTTATAGATGTACATGAATATATATTGGTGTAGGCATAGACATCTTGGGTAGTAACACTCATACCTCTATCGTGTAATATACGTTTACAGTATAATTTACGAATTTACGGTTATTATTTTCACGCTTCAGTGATTTTGGCAGTTTTTAAAGATTTTTACTGACATGGGATGGGAAGTCCGGAGCTATGTAGTGTTAAATTTGATGTAGGGGGGACTAGATTATTTTGATAGCGAGGCAATTTATGTCGTGGAACGTCTATGGTTTTTAAATATAAATCACAAATTTACAAATTTCTATCATATAATATTATGAACGTCGTAAATTCAAAATATTCAAAGATCTAACGGCCTGTTCAAACCTGAGCAGTATTCGCTGCCGCTGTGGGTAGCGGTACAATACCGCGCGGGTTTCACTCAAGTATTTAATATCAAGTTCCGCGGCAAAATGTACCGCTACCCACAGCGGCAGCGAATACCGCTCAGGTCTGAACAGATTTTATGGCCCTTTAAATAGGGTTTACAGCTATCGGTTTAATCAATGTTTGACACCACCAGTCACCACTACATAATGTACTACCAATGACAACCCCTAGCCACCGCGTTGGCCACGTTTTTATATGCGATTTCGGTACAGCGCTCCGTGATTATTAATATATTATTAATAATCACGGCATGGCATATAATTTCTGAAGTCAACTATCGCAGTTTACAAGACAGAATCTAAAAGTGAACATACACGGCTGTTTCGCCCACCCAAGGCGAACTGCTGAAACCAAGAAATTGTACCTACTACAACGCTTTACACTATCGTGTCGTGTTAAGGCGAGGTGGTTCTGCACAACATTTCCCGAAGGAAACTGGTGAGCGCCACGCGGACCGAAAATCACTAAAATAATCGATAAAAAAATTAATAGATGTAATAAAAAAACCATCGAATGAAATCCCTCCAGTTATCTTTAAACTTTTGTTTTGGTCAAGGACCCATACTATCAGATAAATTATTTTAGGAATAAAACCTAAAAATAGAAGACAAAATGTCACGAAAAGAGGTAACTTCTATCAAACCAACTTTATAAATCATGTTTCCACCGATGACTTCCCTGTATTATCCCCTCAAAAAGATCAGTAAATTTTGTTAGATTTTAATTTCACTGTTTACAGCTTCAAAAATTAATTATAAAAACGTGTTTTGTGAACCACCTTCCCTTAAGGGGCTGTCATCAGAATTAACTACGTGCGGCGTGCATCGTGATTTAGTGCAAATTTTGGGGTATTCGCATTTAGGTCTAGTTTACTCATTGAATCGTAAAAAAACTTTACATTTCGATTAAATAAAGATCATAGGTGTAGTGACATTATTTTTTATGAGTAATCATGCTTTATTCTAACCAAAAAATATGTCGCAAACTTTGGATTATGCAGGAAAATTCAGAAATTTAAAACTTTTTTCACAGTTATTGTGATGAATTATGCATATTCTGGTTGTCGTATGTGTCAAAAAAACTGTGTCTGACGTTTTGATCGTTTTTTTCTGCAACTATTAAGCTTTAATTATAGAATTAACCACTTGAAGTTGACACAATTAGGCTATTTAAGATAAAAGATTTTATTTTCAAGTCTGTTTCATTTCATAGACGACACGATTGGCGTAGTGCGCTGTAGCACGGTTTCTCGCTTCGATTTCCGTAGTGTCCGAGTTTGATTCCTGGTCGGGTCTGGGTGTGCTGGGAAACGCCCCTGGCTTATTTTCCTTGTGTAGCAACTCGTAACACAGATATATTAAACTCTACTTCGAGAGCATTACAATAAGTGTGTTGTCTGGCGCATAATTAAAAAAAATATGACAATGTGTCAAAACGAAAGGTTGGACTATGTTTTGTACTTATTGAACAGGCAAAATTTTTATCCGAAAGTCGTAAATTAGGAATGAAAAGTTGGATCATGTGCGCTCAAAACACGAAATGGCTCTTAAACTGTCCCTTTCATTTGTACAGACTCAATATGAAGGGTGTTAAACTTTGATTTAACACTCATAGGGTAGAGCGGTTCCAGATTAGGTTTTATACGTGGTATAAACTCGTTTTCGGGATGTAGGCACGTATAGGCGAACGTACAGGCGTGCCTTTTGCCACACGCGTAACTCGTACGAGCTTTGACGCGTTCTTAAACTCGTAAAAAAAAAACGTGAAATGTAGCGCACTTTTAAGCGCGTATTCGGTCGCTTGGGATCGTATACGCGCGAGAAAATCAACACTATTCTGAAACCATTATAAACTTCGATTAATGTTTTTTTTACACTCGCAGCACAAACAGTAAAGCTCAAATTGTTTCTTTAAAGATTTTTTCCTTTTATTCTTCAGTTAAAATTAAATAATCTCACCTGAAAAAACCACTGAGACAAGCTAAAACTAAATTAAACGACGAACAATTTTCGCCTTGAAATAAGTCAGGTTCTTAACCCAAAATTTATCATCAGAATCAAACAATAAAGTCCAATTTGCATTTTAACGGAGGCCTGTAATTTTCCGTTTTACGTGCAAATGATAAAATATTCTATTCGAATTTGTTTAAATCCAAAGTTATTTAACTTTTGACTCTTTTTGAATATCAAACCTGATTTTTCAAATCCTCAACGTCTTCAAAGTTTCGCTGTTGTAGGACTGGTCAGGTAATCTGCTGATTATTTACTTAATTTTCGTGCTCCACAAAAAGTCTAGTATATAAATTATTATGACGAGTTATTCCAGCTTATCCCACCCTCACCTTTCCACTCCCGTACCACGCGTGCTGGACTACGGCGTCACCCACACACAATTCAACATTTGTTGGCCCGAACTAAAAGGTTCGGTGACTCGTTTCTTTGTCGTACCATCCAGACGTGGAACGCTCTTCCAGCACATGTGTTTCCTTCCTCGTATAGTCCCGGGTTCTTCAAGCGGGGCGTGAAAAGGCATTTCTGCAGGCCTTCAAGGTGAGGATGGCCAGCCCAGTGATTCGTTTGAATGACTGGGCTTGTCAACCTCATATCTGGACCTCACGACCGCTTTCCATCAGGTGGAGTGAGGTCATCTTGACGGGCAATATAAAAAAAAAATGTTCAGGACATCAATCATCAATCCTTTGCGCTACTTGTATGCACATGCTATACTTACTGCCACTTCGATTTAAAGCTTGTCTGAGCTAAAATGACGCGCCCCTCCACTGCATTCACGCACACATTATGTACACAATACAATATCCACGTGCCACTGATAAGTCGATCAGTATAAATAGGCGGTTGGACTCGAACCTAGGAGCACGCGTTGCTTGTTTGCAAAAGTACAACCGGCAAAACTAAATCAACTGAAAAAGATTTGGGGCGCGTCATTTCAAATAAGACAAGATCTATTTAGTTACGCTCCCTACGCTGGGTGACTTAGATCACTCCCGGATTTTTTCAGCTCTGATTCGATCACATAGGTGAATCCTATATGGTCCTCATAGGGAGTAACACGATGCTGGGACGAAGGGGCTAATCCCCTTGGTAGTTACAAATATTTTAGCATTAGAATTACTTTATTGTGCATGAAATAGGGTATAAGGTACATTCGCAGATCTTATTGCTAATATCTAAATCAGAGCTCTTATTTCTACTTATAAAAGTTTATACACAAGTGAACAAGAACTATTACAACCATACAAAAAAAGAAATCTGTTTGTTTCACACAGTTAATTTAATCATTATAATGAATTCCAATGTCAATATATTGATTACAAGAATAAATAAATGTACGATGTCAATATAAAATATGAAATACAGTCATTACAGCAACAAACTATTAATAAAAACGATAAACAATGTCAAACAAACAGAATAATATGCCTTTTCCAATAAAAACATGCTTAACTGAGTCTTAAACATAGTGATTGCTGTAATTTCTTTATGGTACTCGTAGATAGGTAGCTTATGTAGATTTTAATTCGTATGCAAAATATACTATTTTTGAGCTTCGTGGTGTTACATTTTGCCAGCTTTAATCTACTCTGGTGGCGTTTACCGTTCATAGTTTCATAGTCTTTATTGTTTTTTTTCACAAGCAGTGCTGATTCAAGGATATACATCAAAGGGAGAGTTAATAAACTTAGTTTTTGGAAATATGGTTTGCAAGACTCCGTTTGTTTCAGTCTACAAATGGCCCGAATACACCTTTTTTGTGCTTTGAAGACTATTTCTCTATCTGTGTAGTTGGCCCAAAAAAGCACTCCGTATTTAATTATCGAATTGACATATGCGTGATATGCACTTAAAAGTACATGCTCATTAACTACTTTTCCTAGCATATACAGAGAATATGAATATTTATTTAGTTTTGCACATACTTGTTCGATGTGAGGTTTCGAAGAGAGAGCAGCATCAACGTATAAACCTAAAAACTTAGTGCATTCGATTTCATTAACTTTTGTTCCAAGGCAGTGTATAATAAGTTTGTCAAATTTTGAATTAATGTTCTGAAATGTCATAATGTTGGTTTTTTCAATATTTATTTTAAGGTTGTTTACAATTAACCAGTCAAATATAGAAGCTAAAGATGCATTGATGCCATTTTCGTGTTCATTATCATTTCTATCTGAGAAAAATTGCAGTACTGTCATCGGCAAAAAGAACCATTGGGTGTTTAATCACTTTTGGGAGGTCATTGATGTATATCAGACAACAACAGTGGTCCTAATATGCTTCCCTGAGGGACCCCACATTTTGCAGTCCTACAATCTGACATATGTTTATCCTCTACCTTCGAGTTTTTGTTAATTCTAGTAATGACAGTATATTGTTCCCTGTTTGTGGGGTAGGAGTCTATCAGGTTAAGCGTAACACCTCTGACGCCATACAACTCTAGTTTTTTCAGTAGGCTTTTATGGTTAACGTGATCGAAAGCTTTGATCATTTCCATATAAAGAGCGGTGACTCTTGTCTTGGCATCCAAACCATTTAATAATTACATTAGAACATACTTGAGTACTACATATAAAATCATTGTATATTTGGATTACGAGAATGTATCGTCAATTGGGCCTCATAAGAAACCTATGCGTTGCTCGACGAGCTACAGAGAGTATATTTAAAAATATAGTAAAATTATAAAATTTGTACTTTGTCACATCAAACAAAGTTATATGAAGTACACAGTCACAGATTACTCAAAATTACTACACACTTAACAGATAAATCACATCCATAGAAAAATTCAAATTTTCTGAATCCTAAATGCGTGCTGTAATGTGACAGACATATATTGCCAGGGCCACCTCTTTCGATATAGATGTCAGTAATCAGATCGCGTCAGTTCAACCTCAAAATTCGCGTACAAATGCTCTACGCGGCTGTTGACAACCAACTGCCAAATGTGTCATGGATTACCCGGCTGCTGGAAGGTAATTATCGCGCGCAAGTACATGCAATGGCAGAGGCCTCATCATCATCATCATCAGCCTATCATAGTCCGCTGCTGAACAAAGGCCTCCCCCTATGCGCGCCATCGCGCCCTACAGAGGCCTGCTTCAGTCGAAATGTACAATTTCGCAGTCTCTAATATTTTTTTCAAAGATGATGGAAAGATAAGATTTAGAATTCAATAATTCGATTGAACAGAAAAGTTTTTTCAATTACTTTAGCTTACATTCTAAAATATTATTTTAGAATTACGAGCCTTTTTACTTCACACAGTAATCACCATCATCATTGTTTTAACTATGTTTTACACAGCTCAAAGCAATAAGAACGATTCAATTACTACGAAATACCCATAAATTCCTGAGTCCTATGCTTTCTTGTGGATCGACCCTAATTTTCCGCCCCGTATTGAGCGAGACGGCTAGCCACTTCCGGCCTTTCATTTCCGAAACCGGAAACGGTCTGGCTTTCTAGAAAATAATCTCAAAAGATAAATCCGAGGTTTTGTCTCGGATTCCTGTGAATTTGTAATATTGTTTTGTTTAGAGCAATTGGCAAGCAAGGTTTCACATTTTTGAATTGGCTTATTATGGACCTTTGAGTCAGACTTAAGTAAATTATTGCCGATAAAAGGTTTTTCTTGTGGCTAATAAAAAATCATGTTTCAAAAATTTTTTTTAATTAATTCTGATGCAAAAACCGTCCCAAGCAAATAATATATTATCTACTTAGGTATTTTTTTTAGCTGGATTGTAAATTGGTCCAAGATCATCATCAAACAAGATTTGTCTGGCGCACATTTATTCTCATTTATTCATGGGTATATTTATCAATTTATCTTAAGCAAGACTAAATAAACCTCCGTGGCCGAGTGGTTTCAGAGCTCGGCCCGAAACCCGGGCAAAGTGTGTTCTCGGATTTTTCGGAACATAGCCCGGGTTTGTGATCACCAACCCGGATTTGGCAAGCGTGGTGATTAATCCAATACTTATTCATTGTAGCGATGACTTGATTGCAATGATGGAGGCCTTTGCCCAGCAGTGGGACAGTATATAGGCTAATCACTTTACTTTTTAAGACTAAATAAATCTTCACTAAGTCAATCCTCAGTAAGTCTGGAAAACAAGCTCATTATTTATGAATGTATCTTGAAACCTGTATGGACATACGATATTGAGCTCTGGGGGTCGGCAAGCGACTCAAACATAGAGATTCTGCAGCGCTTTCAAAATAAAGCATTAAAGACACCGAGTTGTGCACCTTGGTTCACGAAGAACACTGAAGTACACGAGTACCTGCAAATTTTAACTATTAAGAAGGACGTAGAAAGGTTTTGCGGGACCCACAAAAAAGATTTCAGCGACACAAAAACCAACTCGCTGTCACGTTATTAAACGTTAGCGCGTCTACATCCCGGCTAAAAAGGAAACGAATAGCCTCAATCTGACCAAACGAAACCGACATTGGATACAGAATGCATGAGATGGCACATCATTGGATGTGAACAGTCTCGAACTGACCCAATAGACCGATCTGATTAAAGCTGACTGGCTGATTGCAGATAGAATAACACAAATACAGCCTTATACGTCCCACTGATGGACACAGGCCTCACCTCAACTATGAGGTGGTACGAGTCATACCCCAACACGCGGGCTCAGTGCGGACTGTTGGAGACCTGACCGTCAGATGTTATCAAGCCGCATTTTTTTAGGCCTCTGACTGGGCTGTACGACTGATATCTTGCGACGTCAGCCGGGATTAACTGTTTAACGTGCCTTCCGAAGCACGGAGATGCCTGAAAAACACATCACTGAATTTCGGCCCGGATGGTCAGGGTCACCCATCCATAACCCGTCCTGACTGGCGTCGCTTAACATAGGATCGTTGCCGATCCGCTGCTGTCACTTAGCCACGGGCACCTAACCGAGCACCGATAAAATAACAAAAAATCTAAATTTAAGAAATTACTACCTAAACGCCTGTGACATAGCGCAGAAATACGTTTAACAAAATACATCTTCATTTATGTCTTGCTGTTGCTACATTATTTAACTCGTCTACAGTGTGCGGATATTCTCATTTTATTACTTTGGAATATAAACTTCGCCTCCAACCGACGTTACCGAGAAACGAACCACATTTTGAAATACAATGTTGGTTAAGAAAATGTATTATATAATATGCAACTTAGCTGTGTGACTAATAGAACGTTTATTTCTGTGAACCTATACGTTCCGTACCTCTGATTTAGGTTATCACGCACATCGTTACTCTGCAAAACATTTTTACTTAAAGCCGGTTACATATTAAAAGGATAGCTATACATTAGAATGAAATCCATTTGCAAAAATCGATTTCATTCTGATCTTGAGCGTCACTGAAAGACCTTACGGATCTGCAAGTCCGGTATGCATTACTTCATACCTTCATCTGGACATGACAAGAACCAAAAACACAATTTACAAAAATGACCTCGATACATTCTTATTTCGAAGAGAACCTAAAAAAAGACCTCTAAAAAATAAGAAAGTTTAAGATTAATAATAAACGAATAGTCATGATGGCTGGCGCTCAACAACCGTGCGTTTTTTGCCTCAATTTCTTCCGCATACATCCAAGATATGGAATGATCTTCCTGCGGCAGTATTTCCATCACTATCTATCAGGTGAACTACCAGCTTGTTTGCTCCCTATTACATAAAAAAAACTTACGTAGCAGAAACGTGGTCTCTGACTATGGTCCTTATGCTATGGAGAGGGCTAATGCTCTGTCATCGATGTTCGAATCAGAAATGAGGAAATCTGTAAAAGTTACCAACGCTGCGAAACGGGTAAGTAAGTTAAAGTTGCCACTTTAACTTACTTACCCGCAGGCGTGGCACAAAGCACGAAGAACTGCTGGCCACTGAGGCAGAAAAGTTCTGGACTGGAGACCGTTTCATAGTAGGCGCAGCCAGCGACGCCCACTTACAAGATGGACGGACGACCTGGGGCCTGATTCTGCTAATTAAAAGCCAATGGAATCGAAATTGAATGACATGATTTTGACATTCATTTCATAATAAAACCAGGGCTCTGTCACTCCATATACTTGTGCGCGATAATTACCTACCAGCCACCGGGTCTCCCAAGACTCATTTGGAAGTTGGTTGTCAACAGCCGCGTAGAGCATTTGTACGCGAATATTACGGTTGAACTTACGCGATGACGTACTTTAGGTACTGACTACTAACATCTATCCATATCGAAAGATGTAGCCCTGGCAATTATGCCTGTCAAATCACAGCACGCATTTACAATTGACAAAATAGCTAAATTTTTATGATGCGATTTATCTGTTACGTTAGTAGCTATTACGTTATCTGTGCTAAAACTGCACGCCATTCAATTAAGATTCCATTTGGCATTAAAAAAGCAGAATCGGTCCCCTGGTAAAGGTGACAGGATTCTGGTGGAAGTAGACTGCCTGCAACCTGAAATCTGTAGGGGAGATCCATGTTCAGCAGTGGAAGTTTTATGAACGAATGATGATGATTATAATGAAAAGTTCTGCTTAGTTTGGGTTTGATGATGTTGCTGTAAAATGCTCAATTTTTTTTTAAAGCCTAGCTTACTTTGTATGACAGGGATAACCTTTTAAGGATACTTGTGTAGGTAGCTCCCGAACGGTAAGCGGCGGTAAGTACCACTTCAGGTAATTGAGTAACCCGGGCTAAATTGGAATTTTTATTTATTTAGAACACGCGGATTATGAAAATTGAACGGGTAGTTAGATTCATTTTGGATGTTGCCTCTGCTTAGATGTTTAGAGTGGTTCATTTATTTTTCAAAGTAAAATTGTACTTAGTGTTCAAAGTACGCAGTCTCAACTTTGGGAAAGGCATTAGTATTAAAATAGAAACACTAGGAATAATTAATCGGTCAAGGATTAGGTTAGGTTAGTATTGATCTAGTCGCCCGGTTTGCGGGAGGTACAGGTTCGATTCCTACCTAATTCCGTGAATACTATTGTAATTGATAGTGTTACTATCTTTTATCACTATGTAAATTTCAAAATATTGTGTTATACTAATTACAATTTTGTAATAAAAATCGAATAACATGAACCAATCTTTCAGCACAGGTTAGTAACCAAATAAATGACTAATTCGACGACAAGACAGCGTAGTGCGCTGTAGCACATTTCTCACCTTGACTTGCGTGGTGACCCGGGTTCGATTCCCGGTCAGGTCCAATCAGGCAATGATCCTTACTAAATTGTCTCAGGTCTAGGTGTACTAGGAAACGTCCCTGGCTAAATTCGTTATACTCGACACTACTCAGACAAAAAAATAATGATTGTAAAATACTGTCGGAGTGAGGTCATGTCGGTATCACGTACTGTTGAATAAACGTAGTGTCTGAGTACCCTCATCATCATCATCCGTGCGGTCTATCCCGGTTGTGAACCCACACTGGTGTGGGGGCTCCCAGGGTCCGCCTTTCTTATTTTCTTGGCCCACTTCACGCGATCTTGTGCATCCTCTGTTTCTGATCGTCTGTTTCCCTATCTGAGTAATAAAGAGTAGTGTCTGAGTACCCTATCATCAGTTTAACATAGTGTAGGAGTTGCGTATTGTCGAAGTTCAGTTTTTGAGTCCCTCGTAACACATACCCATTACATACCCTTACTTCGGTACCGTGACAAGTGGTGTGTTTTAAAAAAACGAACAAGTGTGATAATGAAATCTAAGTAACTTTTTTTGCAAGAATATAACAGCTTAAAAATCTTTATTTTGTATGGCAAAATCTACGTCAGAGTTAATTCTGAAAAGCCAAATCTAGGTCAATATTCCAAGCACTTCTAATTTGTTTAATGTTCAATTTTCACTGTCAAATATAATAAAGGTTTAATCTAGTTGTTAAATTAGCTTTTCAACACTATTTGTAGTGTTAACTAAGTAACTGGCTAGCCAAAACATGATTGATCGGATTTTGGTAATGTTTTCGCCGTGTCTTCTCAGTAAGAATCAACTCCTCCGATGCGGTGGTAGAGTCGCATTATGTTTGTATACTGTTCATTTGTATATTCATATTATTATAGTATTTATGTCTATTATTTAGTAATTTTTTTGACTATTTAAAAGTAGTGATTAAGTCCATTTAAATAAATACATTGTAAATAAAATAAAATAAATATCTGGGACAATTCACACCAAGATCATCTGACCCCAAACTAAGCCGAGCTTGTAATATGGGCGTCAGAGACTGATAAACATACTTAAATATTTCTAAATACATACTTAAATAGATAATAACACCCAGACACACAACAAATACAAATGTTCGTCACACAAATATTTGTCATGGGTGGGGATCGAACCTACGACCTCCGGCGCTAAAGGCAGGATCGCTGCCATTGCGCCAGGCCACAGGCCAGTCAACTATTAACTATTTGAGTTTGAGTTTCACATTTACTAACATTTATGTGCTTTGAACTTATGTCCAAACTAATAGAAGAAACTGGTCTTTCACTACGTCACTTTACTTACTTATCGTGGCGCAGCGACCCAAAATGAGTCTTGGCCTCCGACACAAGAAAACGCCACGTTCTTCTGTCCTGCACGATCTCTTGCCAAGGATGCGCTTGAAGAGCCAGCAGGTCCCTCTCAACCTCGTCCTTCCAACGACGGCTGTGGTCCTCTAGCACATTAGGGGTTGTGCGGTGGGCTAACAACCCGCCCGCGTTAACAAACCGACACGTCACCTTACACTAATACCAATTTGATTTTTTTATTTCATTCGCCTCCCCTCGATTATATACCCAAGATACCCAATGATCGCCTGAAAAGTGTCTCGAAATAAGAGTACCAAAAAACAAAATTTACCGCAATCAAGTGCTTGTATTATGTATTACAAGTGAAGAAGTACTCCAGCGTATTAAGGTGGTATTTTGCGTGTCTAACAACACTCACACAGTTGATTAAGGCATCGGGCACTTTTAGGAGTTCATTTTGTCCTTAATGGTGTATTAAGGTATTTTTGATCGAAGACGCCGCCCTATCCACTTTCCAAAGGTCGGTATCTACCACAGAAAATTGTGAATTTAATCCAATCCATGCATGCATGCATCCCCCGTTGTGTTTGCCAAAAGGTCTTCATACCTTAGAGTTTTTCGCCCGTTATTCAGTTAATTGTTTGCGTTTTGTGCCCTGCCCACTGCCACTTAACTTACATAACGTTTGTACTGACTAACAAAAATCTAACAAATTCTAGGCTTGAATTGTATAAACTTTGTACAATAGATGTTAGTAGTTTAGATGTACTTTTAGGTCCATGTTTTAAGGAAATGTTAGAACGTAAGCATTTTTTTTTGAATACTCTTTGTACTTTACTAACTCTTTTTGTGAAACCGAACCAAGTTTAAAAGAGTAAGTACTGAGTTTCTCGCCGGGTCTTCTCAGTATGAGATCAACTTCCGATGCGGTGGTAGAGTCACATTATGCTTGTATACAGTGTATTTATGTATTCATATTATTATAGTATTTAAGTCTATTACTAAGTATATATTGTTTTTCTTGTAATGACGATTTAAAAGTACTTGTTACAGGTCTAATTAAATAAAGATATTTTTGTTTGTTTGTTTGTTTGTATGTTTACATACCCCGTAATAAGACACTTTGGCCACTTAGTTCTTCAACAAAATTCCTCATTCTAAATCAATCAGCTGCTTTCACCGACCTGTTAATCTACACTTATGATATAAAGAGGTTAGCGTTTGTGAGTTTGTATGTTTGAGGTTGGTAATCTCCGAAACTACCGAACTGATTTAAATATTATTTTTAACTGTTAAAAAGCTACGTTATCCTTGATTGCAAAAACGTTAAAGATCCGTAGAAAATGTTAGGGAAACGTTAGGGTTATGAAAACTGTGATATGTAAACCAACATAACATAACATACCATCACGACTTTATCCCAAACGGGGTAGACAGAGGCAAGTGACTGTGCCGTCATGGTGAACGAAATACTCAGAAGCCCACTTTTCAACAATGGTATTAAAACCCAACGTGGTAGGTGGTGAGCCTTTCGCTGTTATCCGGGTTGATTTGGTTTTTTATCGATTATTTCCATCAGAGAGTTAGTCGGATATTTAACAATGGACACAATGCTTTTAGTTTTGGCCAGATTTGACCTCGGCACCACACGATCCACGATCTCTTCGGATGCTGAACCACTACGCCACGACGCTAACCCAACGTGTAAGAAACTTTTGTATATGCGGGCGAAGCCGCGGGCGGAAAGCTAGTCTTTTATAATTTTAAGGTTTTAATTAACGAAATGCGCTAATTTTACCAATTAAGATAATCTGATCTCTCAAGCAATATCATTGTAAATCAGTTGAATGTATAAGTAGAAATGTGACTGAAACTTGCACACAACATATTACTTAAATTTTATGCAACCGCTTTCAGAGCATTCGAAGGAAAAATCGTTGACTTTGTGTCTAGAAAAGCGGCCTTTACAGTGTTCGATCGATAGTGAAAATAATCACACAGAATAAAACCTTAGTGTAAAGCCACACGGGCTTTAGTATACTTGACGCGACGAGCTTTGAAGACGAAAAGTCATGTAAAACTTGTCAAAATATGGCATCACGAAAGTTTCTTAGTAGACACCCACGCGCAGACCTGGACCTTCGTAAATATAGATCTCTTTAGGCTGCCGCAACTGGGGCTACTTGTAGCAGCCACTTAACGCGGTGACTTGTGGTTGTGACCGTGCCCTTGCAGGGCGTCACATGTACTTTTATAAAATACTGTAAGACCTTTATACCTATGTGACTATGCAATGAATAAATGAATAAATGGTTAAGCTGGGCTACTGCGTTGTTGGCGCAACGGTAGCGATCCCCACAAACATTAATGCGACGGGCATCTGTGTTTGTTCCGTTTCTCGCTGTAATATTTATTTATATAATATGTTCGTCAGTCTCAGACACCCATAGTAGGTACAAGCTCTGCTCAGTTTAGGATCAGGTGATTTTTGTGTAATTTATTCCAGATATTGATTGATTTATAATATCGTAAACATCTTGTGACGGCCACTTGACAGCCTCGTCTAAAGTCCCAGTCGATTCTTTCAAATCTGAAGCAATTATTACTTTGCAAAGTCGTTCAGTGTAAACACTTGCAGTACCATTAAACTGAAGCGGCATTCGGAGCCGCTGAATATGGGACAGTCATGACGAGACAGCCTTTGTGTGAGGATTACAGACGTCCGAGCGCTGGACAGAATAGGCAGATACTCGTATATACACTGTAATGAATGGAATTTGTGTCGTATTGCCACAAATGTTTTAGGCAAAACCGTTACATTTTCATATATGTTTTATATTTTTATTTAGCTTCAACTTTGGCCGCATTGATTTAGCCTTTTTTTACCTTGTACAAATACGAGTTTCAAAAGTATTATAAGTTTATTCAAAATCCATCCAGTATGTCTACTATGAGTTAACAAAAACGACAGTCGCTAGCGTCCGCGTAATCCACGTTGACGTTTTGTACGGGATTTCGGTACTGCGCCCCTAGTAACCCAGACACTCGTGCAGATATCTGTTTAAGGCGCATCGTATAATGACTCATTACTCTGTCTACCTGTTTGAAATATTATTATTTATCAGGCAAAACTTGAACCAGTTTTCAAAAATGGATACTGTAAAGAAATGCTCACACATAGCAGGCCGCCTTAAAGCTATTCCCCGTCGCATGGCTCTTGCTGAAAAGAACCCAAAGAATCTGACGAAACATTTAGGAACTGCGTGAGAAACCTTTTATTGGATAACCCATTTTATTGTGACATTAAATAATACTAATCTATTTTTATGTACCTAATGTTCAATTTTGGAATTATTATTATTGACATATTATGATTATTATTACTTTTGTTTTTGTGACGTGTTGTAGTACCTTTACATATTTTAATATTGTATTTCATTTTGGATGAAGGCTTTTGACATTTTATATGTTTATTCTTTTTACATTTTGACGATTTCAATATAAACTCCTGTAATTTGTGACCATTTAATTTTATACTGTTATGTTTTATAGACTAATAAATAATCTAATCTAATCCAGTGATTTACGTGACGCGCCCCTAAAATAAATTATTGATGTATGTTCATCAGTATCTCACCTCACATACTTAGTACAAGTTTAGCTCAGTTTCTGGTCAGATGCTCTTAGTGTAAGATGTCTCAGATATTTATAAATTTTATACTCTGAGACATCTACTTATATCTAAACTTGCACCTTTGCTATGATACATTAAGCGAGCCCCGGGTCTTTTATGATTAACGGAATGCTACATTCTTTTGTGCCTTCCATTCTAACTTCAAAGTTCTACCTGGCAAACTAAAGTGTAGCTGGACGTGGCAAGTGTCGGTGCCAATTACCATGGTGAAGATCAAAGAGAAGCGAATATAACTGTTTTTCAGTACCCATACCATGAATTTGTGCCGAAGATGATTGCTAGAGTCTGTTGTAAACTTTACATTTGGGATTTAGGGACAGTCATGGGATTCAAAATATACTGATGTAAACAGGCACTGTACTATAGCTATTCATACGAGTATAGTTTGAAAAGGTCTTTATGAGACTTTTCGTATGATTTTAAATATGTTTAAAATATAATTTTGATGTGGTGTAAGGGGGTCCTCCAACATCTTCGGGCCCCAAGCCAACCTCGTTCAAGCTAGGGCACCCTGCTGATCAACGAAGGAGGCTCTGGCGACGGCTCCCCTGTATGGGTTGGGAGGTCAGATGGCAGTCGCTCCCGTAAAGCCAACTCAAGCCAAAAAAAAACATGAGAAGTCAGATAAGAGTACCCGACTCGGATAGGGCGTCGCCGGAAAACGACGCGCAGAGGGATCGTCCGACTCCTGTGTCAAGTGGGTTAGGGCTACCGGGCCATGGGCGGGCCCGGTTAAAGACATTAGTCCATAGGAAGGTCCGCTTCGCATCGTGGAATGTTGGCACGCTGACGGGACGCGCTCGCGAGCTGGCCGATGTGCTCGCCAGGCGTAGGGTGGCCGTGGCGTTCCTGCAGGAGACTTGCTGGAAAGGAAACAGGTCCCGGAACATCAAGCACGGCTACAAGCTGATCTACGCGGGTTCTCCTGGTGAGGCCAATGGAGTGGGGGTGGTGCTGTCCGAGGAATTCCAGAATAGTGTCTTGGAAGTAAATCGCGTTAGCGACCGCCTTGTGGTTATGGAAGGGGTCACGACCAATTCGATAAGTACCTACGCACCGCAGGTCGGTTGTTGCGCTTCGGATAAGGCACTGTTTTGGGAGCAAATCGACCAGCTCCTATGCACTATTCCATTGTCCCAAGGCGTCGTTCTGGGTGGCGATCTGAACGGTCATGTGGGTGAACAGAGTGAGGAATACGGGCGTGTTTACGGTGGTTTTGGTTTTGGCAGTCGTAACGCTGAAGGCGAAGGGATTCTCCGGACGTGTATGGCTGCCGACTTGGCCGTCGTGAACACGTTCTTCAAAAAGAGTCCCGAGCATCTGATCACCTACAAGAGCGGTAGGAGCGCAACCCAGATCGACTACTTTCTCACCAGGAGAGCCCAGATCGGCAAGGTAGCTAACTGTAAGGTCATACCCGGAGAGAATCTTACTGCCCAACACCGTCTACTTGTGCTGGACCTGCGAATGAAGCCTCGAGGCAAATGCCGGGAGCGCTGCCCGCCCCGAACAAGGTGGTGGCTGCTTGAAGGAGCCAGATCCCATGACTTTGCTGCCGCTGTCGGTGACCTGTGCATCGAAGGGGATAGTGTGTCCGGGCAACAGCTCTGGGATAGGTGTCAGGCAGCTATCACCGGGGCGGCGAGGGTGGCGTTGGGTGTGTCTCGGGGTGGACGTGGACTTGACAAAGGAGACCTGGTGGTGGAACGAAGCAGTCTTGAAGGAGATCAGGGTAAAGAAAGCCCTTTTCGAAGCGTGGCAAGCGTCCAAATCTCCTGAAGATCACGCCGCGTAGAGGGATGCCAAACGTGCCTCTAAGCGAGCTGTAGCCAGAGCCAGACGTGACCACTTACGTCCTTTGTACGATAAGTTGGAGTCGTCTGAGGGGCTGAAGCTCGTTTACAAGTTGGCACGTTCGAGAGTCAAAGCGGCCCAGGATATTTCCATGTGCCGCTGTGTAAATGACACTCTTGGTAACCTGCTATGCGAGGACCGCGCGGTGAAGGAGAGATGGCGCTCTTACTTCCTCGAGCTGCTCAACAAGCAGCACAAAGAGGTGCAGCCACCTGAACTCCCTCCAAATCAGACACTAGTGCCTCTGGTAACGCCTGATGAAGTCCAGTCGGCTCTTCGCCGCATGAAGAACCGGAAAGCTGTCGGACCCGATGGAGTCCCTATCGAAGCGTGGAAATCGCTGGGCTCTCGTGGTGTGGGCATACTTACCCACCTTTCCAACCGCATTCTCCTCACCGGGAAGATACCTGACCAAAGAAGACTGAGCATTATCACGCCAGTCTTCAAGGTCAAGGGCTCGGTGCAGGAGTGCAGCAATTATCGCGGCATGAAGGTTATGTCCCACACCATGAAGCTCCTCGAGCGCATTGTAGACTCTCGGATCCGACAGGAGTGTACAATCTCGGATTGTCAGTATGGGTTTCGTCCGGGTTGCGGGACCATGAACCCCGTATTTGCCTTGTAACGCTCATGGAGGGATACAGGCTGAAGAATACACCTCTGCATCTACTTTTCTTAGACATGCAGAAGGACTTCGACTGTGTCCCTCGTGAGATGATCGGCTGGACGCTGCGGTCTAGGGCCATTCCCGAAGTATTTATTGACATTATCCGGGACATGTGCCACAATTCCAGTTCCATAGTTAGGACTGCGGTTGGTGACACGCATCCCTTCCCTTTTAACGTTGGAGTACACCAAGGCTCCGTGTTTAGCCCGTTTCAGTTCAGCGTAATATTGGACGTTCTGTCAAACAGCATCCTAGACCACCATGAGCAACCACCCTGGTTGCTCATGTATGCTGATGATATAGTGCTAGCAGATTCGGACAGGGGACGGCTGGTACAACGGGTGAATAAGTGGAAAAATTCACTTGAATACGGCGGTCTGAAACTTAATGTGGCGAAGACGGAGTACATGGCCTGCAACACCACAGATACCCAGTCCGTCCGCATAGGCGTTGACGTGGTCGAGCGCACGGACCGTGTCAAATACCTGGGATCTGTGTTAAGCGCGTCCAGGGACATCGACCGCGACGTCAGAGCCCGAATTTCCGCGGCTTGGGCCAAATGGCGTGAGGTGGTGTCATTTGTGACCCCAAAATGCCGATCAAGCTGAAGGGGCAGGTCTATAAAACCATAATTAGGCCTGTCCTTTCATATGGCAGTGAAACATGGCCGTTACTAGAGCGACACAAGCAGGAGCTGCGCGTCACGGAAATGAAGATGCTGCGGTGGATGTGTGGAGTCTCACGCAAAGATCGCGTGCGTAACACCCACATCCGCGGCAGCCTTCGTGTTCGTGACATCGCAGACAAGCTGCAGGAGTGCCGCCTTCGTTGGTATGGTCATGTCTCACGGAGATCGGCAAACTACGTGGGCAACAAATGTCTGGCCATGCCGCCCCCGCCAGGTACCGGTAGAAGAGGTCGACCCAAGAAGCGGTGGCTCGACGTCGTTAAGGGTGACATGCGTGCCAACAGACTCACCACTGAAGATGCACAAGATCAAGTGGGCCAAGAAAATAATAAAGGCGGACCCTGGGACCCCACACACCAGTGTCAACCGAGGTAGACCGCACGGATGATGATTATAGCATTTTGATGTCCTGAAGAATAATGAAGTGCCTGTTTCGTGTACTTCTCTGATCTCAACTCACACCGGTATTTTAATTTTCTCAGCAGTTTTTTGTTGCTAGAAAAGGCTTTGCCTAGATCATCGTCTAATTTTGTATGGAATACCAAAAAAAGTTAACTAATTTTCGACTAAATAGTTTCTACAATATCTACTGAAGTATGCTTTATACTGCATTATTATCAAAAGACTTACAAAAACGATATGGCATAGGCACTCAGTAAGTGATGTACTTAAGTGATTGATTTTTTCAATTGGATTTAATTTTAAGATTTTAACGCATACAATGCTGACTGTATAGTGACCTTGAAACGAAAGTTAATTTAATATTTCATTATCACTTAGACGGTTTGCCATATCGTTTTTTTAAGCCTTTCATAAGGGTCCATATTGACTCAACTAAAGTTTTTTACCCGAAATTGATCTTCCTACCGATTTGTAATCCGATCTCTCCCTAAAATCTTGCTAAAATTTGTCTTCCTAAAGTTTTCATTCATACAATTGGTAGTTCTACGGACGATGTTCATATAACACTCACGTTTCCGAAAATTGAAATTAATAATATTTAATTTCCTACTGTTGTTTTTCATTACGCTTTTATCCCTAAACATAATTTCCATAATATTTTTACTCATATTTGAAAAGTAAAGTGATGTATATTAATGTGAGAAACGCCCTAAACTCGCTTCTGGCACTTGCGGGCCGCTCCCGAGGCACGCTCGTTTTGCTCGCTTGGCTCGTGCGCTGTGTTTGTGTTAACCTAACCTGCTGGTCGCTTGGCTCCTCGTTAACCTAAGCGAGTTTTTTTAAGGTCGCTTCTAGCACTCGCTTTAGTTAGCGAAGAGCGGGTTAGGTTGACATAAACGCTAAGTTGTTGAGTTAGTAAGTGTTCGGATTACAAATCGGTAGGAAGAAAAATTTTAGGTAGAGAACTTTAGGTGAGCAAATATGGACCCGTTATTTATATTAGAGATATTATTTATTTCAATTCTCGGAAACATGAGTGTTATGAACATCGTCGGTAGTATTACAAATTGTATGATTGAAAACTTTAGGAAGAAAAATTTTAGGAACAGTGATCATACGGATTATGAACATCAGAAACTAATAAGTTAGGAATTGTGAGTTCCAATTATCGGATTAGAAATTTTAGCTGAACTTTAGCGCACCCCTTTCATAATCACCCGGTATTTTTCCTTCTTCAGAAAAATCTCCTGATAAATAGGAGACCCGTAGGTTCAGTAGTGGGGAGCTCACTGATGATAAGTGGCAAATGTATGCCCTTCACACCAGTTCTTTACATAAATGGCATACAATTATGCGAAAGACAACGCTATGAAACTATACAAAGAGCAACGTTCAAAGTAGCGATATGTACTTTTTGTATGGTGACAAAACATGGCACTATTGAAGCGCCATCTATAAAAAGTTTATTTACTACTCCGCTGACGCGACAGAAGCGCCGGACTTCCAATAACCGTATTCAGGAAAAAGAAGAAAACATTTTTTAGGGTTCAGCACTCAAATGATATAAACGCTCAGAATTTGTTTTTAATGTTTCTACACACCATTCTGTACGAATTTGCACGAGACATTGTATTGGTGCCATAAGAATAAGAATTTTTATCAGGCAAGAATGTGGTAGGTACATTTTAGGTGGTAGAGAAAAATTAAAGTAAACAAGACACATTAACCCATTGAGACATGCAAATACAATTTTATATAGCAATTAAAATATGTCATCTTTTAAAATTGAAATTATAATAGACTCATTAATTCACAAGCACAAACACAATCAATATCAAACACAATAATTTGAATTCCAGCTAAATTATCAGCTAGGTTGTAAAAGCAATTTTGAATGAGCTACACTTTCAATTTATACTTGAATTGAATTAATGATAGATTCTGTAAGTTCATTGGTAATTCAATATATATTCTAATGACCATTACACGCCTGTTCCTAAAACACACTATCGTTTTCATTATTGGGATAACTAGTTTATTCGGTCGTTCACAGCTGTGGATCCGCGGATAAACGCTCAAATACTTGAATAGCTCGGTGTGTGTTTAATCAGATATATAAATAATAATGGCTATTAGTTATATCCAGGGCAGAATCATCTTTGTGTTCATTCTTGAAATTCAGACTTACTTCCCGGTGATGGAAAACATCGATTAAAAACCAATTCAACTCAGATAACGACGGAAGGCTCACCACCTACCACGTCAGGTTCTAATACTATTGGCAAAAAGTGGGTTTCTAAATGTTCCGTTCGCCATGATGGCAACAGTCACTTGCCTCTGACTACCCCGTTTGGGATATAATTGTGATGGTTATGTTATGTTATTTAATTGCTAAGAGTTGACAAGCAGTTGAAGAAAATGATGATTACTGTACTTAAAAGTAAAGAAAACGTGTAAAGACTTAAGACTTTCCCGAATTCGATATAATTGTGTACCAATTAGTAAACAGATCGCGAGAAAATGTCACCCAGGTTTTGACAGTAATTGCTTCAATACCAAGTATACGTTTAGCTATCACAAACGAAAAACTTTGTATTATTTTTCGTATCAAAGTGCCTTAAGATATTTGTAGAATTGTCTTAAGTAATCAAAATAATTGTGATGGATTTTGTAATGACTTATTTTGTCAAGAAGTTGCATAGCTAATAAACTCGCAAGTGAAAACAAAATTTAAAACTAATTGTACGGAACATCTTTTTTATCACCACAGTGGTGATAAAGAAGCTCGTGCCGGAAAAACGGCAAGTGTCAGAATTTCATTTGAATCTGGGCTTCGAATGTAAACTGTGACGCAACAGTTTTTTTATTGGTTTTACACCTTTTTGTTAGTTAAGCCTTCACGTGGCTGTATGAGGCTGTAACTGAGTGCCAAGTGGGAGTTGTAGTAAGAGAATTGAATGACTTTACCATCGCGTTTTGCGGGCAAAAAAACGCGAATTTGTATGGCATCAAGTCAGCGGTCAGCGCCAACAAGCAGCCTTTATGTTGCCCAATTTCCGCTAGATGGCGCTGACTCGATTCCAACCTAATTGACATTTACGTACTCGCAAAACGCGATGGTGAAGTCATTCAATTCTCTCACTGCAGTTCGCACTTGGCACTCTGTATGCTAATGCTGCTTTTCCACCAAATAGTATGTGCCATGTATGCTACGTTGCTGTGGATGCGTTTGATATCCACCAATCACATTCATTGGTTCTTCTAACCGCTCGCTTGCTTACGATCGGTAAAAAATGCTCGAACTTTGCTCATAGATTTTGTCATCGTACACTCGGCGCGGCCGCCGTCATTAAAACTTGATTTATTATGGAACCAAGTGGCCTAGAGTGGATTTGCTTACAGTCTCTTAAAGACGATAAGATGAGAAATAAAGGAACGTTAGCTATTTTGACACAAGTTGGGTATGGAATATTATATAAAAGACCAAAAATAGGGTCGAACAATTTTTTCCAGTTTCAGTCAAATAAAGCAAAATTTTGTAAAAAAAAGGGCGATAGGTATATAGTTTTTAATCATTTTTGAAAACTAGAATAGTTATTGGTACTATTGAGGAAGAACAATAAAGATTGTTGGATAAAATCTTCATAAAAAAAAAAAAAACTAAATTCAGTTTCACAATTCACCACTAGAACTAGACAGGCAATCATAGGCGATTTACACAAAAACTACAGAACCTAGATCAAAAATATGAATATGTTGTGAATGGCCAGTTCATTAGCTTCAATTGCAAAATTCAAAATTTTCAAAAAGTCAATAAATTCTTGAAATAAGTGACAAAAACACAAAGTTGGATTTTTTTAAATAGAAAAAGGTATTAATTTCAAATAAAAATTACGACGATATTATGTCCAGTTTGAATTATAATAAAATTACATCTACTCCTGTACTTTATATTTATGACAAAAAACTATAGAATAATGTTTGATTTATACTGAATTAAAAACTATTACTTACGCCGACTTTCAGTCCAAAACTCGTAATAGACTTGAAAGAGCCCCATGAAATGCAAGATGGCGGTTGTAGGCGCTAGGGTTGCGTCTGACTGAGTAATTTTTAGAACACCACTTTTGAATGAAACTTCATATTAATAAGTATATATATTTTTAAATGTTACGTTATTTAATTTTTACATTGTACTTACAGTTTTAAATATAAAATAATAATAATAACAATAAATCGTTTATTTCGGACATCAAAGATCCATAAAATATTTAGGACAGAAAACCTTCTAGTGAAAATAAGTAGAACAATCTAGCTAGTGCAATAATAATAATAATTATGAAACGTTTATTCCGGACAAAGATCCATACAATATTGTTAGTAACTGCTTAAAAATAACATTTATAAAACAATATGCAATGCACTAGCAAGAAATACAGGGTGAAACAAGAAAGTGAAATGATTTTAAAGGGAATGAAAAAGGTAAACGACCTAGTTAGTAAGGGCGAGTGATTTTTTTTTTGAAATAAAAATAAATGTTCGGATTTTAACTATAGTTTAGCAACAGAATCAGCCTCTAAAATATTATTTAATTTTTTTGTTAACTCCTGTAGATAGGTGCAGTAAAACATTTATCCAGTTACTTCATAATTAATCGGTTTTATTTGTTACAAATGAGAAGGAAAATAATAAAAAATAAATTTTGGATAGGTTGACTTTTCGTTTAATGTACCTAAAAAACTAAAAAAATTGAATTCTGTCAAAAGCAAATCAACAACCAACACCTGTTTTATGTTGCAACACGAACAAGCAAACAAAAAAGAAAACGTGAAATTAGCCGCCAATGTGCCAACCCTGCGCATTAAACTTACCTTGCTTCTGGAAACGATTGCTGCCAGAGCAATATTTTGTAACAAGGTACTTACGTATCATCAATATTCACGTAATCCAGCACATCTATAACATATTTATCTCACTATTTTGCGTTTTATGATGAAAATGATATCTAAACTTTGTTATTGGGCACATGGTTACCGCCAGTTTTAAGTAAAAACGATAAATTACCACTTGAAAACAAAATTAACAAACAACGTCAACAAAGACGCTTCAGAATCTTACAATTTTAGCACATTTCACCGTAGGTATCTTTATTAAAATATTGAAATATCATTGAGCGGGTTCTCTAGTTTAATTTAGTACCTCAACTTTAGTAAAAACCATTGAAATAGAATACACACGGCATTTTTTCTTCCAGTACAATATGTCACTGAGTACACGTAATCACAACATGGCGTCTTCAAACTTTTCGTCTCAATTAAAAATAAAAATTGGTTGTTTAATGTTGCAAACTTGCGTTCAGGTGTCAGAAAATATGTTTGTCTATGGTTAATAACGTTTTGGAAGGACTTTATTCACTATATTATAGAGTTTAAAGTCGCTTAATAGAAATGGAATTTTGGCAACGATTGTTGCCAAAAGCAAGCGAGCAAGATACAGTATTGGAAAAGATCGTTGCCAGAAGCAAGCGAGTGGTTGCTATGTTTTGCTATGCGTGCTACAGAGGCGTGCTGTGCGTGCCTTCCCTACTGTAGACACATCGCTTAGCTCGAGCTGCGCATCGTCCTCACACAGCTACTCGTACCTTGCGTATCTAAAAAATGTGTTTACAAAATCTAAGCTTTCAATCTCTAGGAGACAATTTCGGGAACACAGTGGACGACAGTTTCATTTGTAGAATTTGGGATATCATAAAATCACAAGGGATTGGTCGGGTCTTTGGCGTTCAATTTCTCCGTGCGGATAGTTGTTTCAAAAACATTGTAATATTAATAGATATTAATTAGAGTGCCGTGGCCTAGGGGTTTGGCACACCAACTCGGATCGCGGATTGGGTGGTCCCGAGTTCAAATCTGGCCAGAGCGAAAATCTTTGTGTTCATTGTTTAAATCCGGAGATGGTAAACATCGATTAAAAAAACAAATGAATCCGGATAACGGCGGCAGGCTGACCACCTACCACGTTGGGTTTTAATACCATTTCAAAAAAGGGCTTCTGAGTGTTCCGACGTTCCGGCATGCCGGCAACAGTCTCATGCCTCTGTTTACCCGTTTGTAAATATGAATAAATGTATGACTAGCATTCCGCCCGCGGCTTCGCCCGCGTTTCGTTATATATTATGTCCAAATTACATAAAATCTTAAAAATTGTAGCCCATGTATTATTCTGATGTATAAGCTGTATTACTGTTAAGTTTCATCCAAATCCGATCAGTAGTTTTTGCATGAAAGAGTAACAAACATACAAACATACATCCTCACAATTTTTCGCATTTAGAATATTAGTAAGAAGTAAGAATATATTTAATAAATAATAAAATAAGATACATAATAAGATTAATATATCATTGCCATCTCAAAGTAACTCATTTCGGATTAGCAAACTCGTATCATCGTTGAGGGATAACGTCATCTAATCGGCTTCCCCTTTGATACATCCTATCGAAGTAATTCAAATACAGTTCAGCGGTGATGTGTCAGTAAGTCTACTCTTTTATTGAAAAAGACGAAAAGAAAAGAAAATCTCAGAAACTCTGGGTCTAATTGTTTTTCTTCCACACCGGTATAAAGTTACATTATCAGCAGAGTCTTTGTCAATATTTAAATTTATATACTATATGTTAACGGAAGAAATAGTTCATGCAAGCGAAGCTGGCGAAAACTAATTTTTACCATATCTAACTGATATTTAGTTATGACACTATTTAGTGTCATGACAGTTAATGAATACAATGAAGTTAAGGCAAAGAACAAATATTATGCTTATGAAACAATCACCGTTTTAAGGAACACCAAAAAAATCCGAATCCGAAATTCCTTAACAAAATTCCCATTATCCAAAAACACGGAATTTATTTTTCGATTAGTCATAAGTTAATAAAAGTTTTCAAATTTCCTAGCTATAACAATTAAATTGACCAAAAAAACAATATATTCCTAAAAATATTTAAATAGAGCATTCATAAAATAACTTTGAGTAGGTAGCTATAAGTAATCTGTCTGAGAGCCGGGCGAAGGGATCCATTGTGCCCTCCTTACCGCTTGTACTGGATCCCATACCTATTTGGGCACTAATTTTTATTGTGATCAACGGGTTTGACTGGCCGTCAGGTGGCGTCATAACTTTCGATATCAGCTTACATTATTTTTTGTATGAAGTTGATGGTGAATTTAAAATGTATGAGGATAGAAGAAGTTTTCATCTCAGTGGAGTTGTATTAAGAGTAAGGAAGTTCACCTCACGACACGATCACGAGGAGACACGACTGGCGTAGTGCGCTATAGCACGGTTTCTAGCCTCGATTTCCGTAGTGTCCCGGGTTCGATTCCCGGTCGGTCAATTCAGGACTTATCTGACTTATCTTACTTCGAGAACATTACAAGAGGTGTGTTGTCTGGCGCATATTTATTTTATCTGGCGCATATTTATCTGTTACTTGTAATGTAGTAAGTATTATCTTTTTCGGAATTGGTTTTTTTAAACATTCGGTTAAAATTTTATTTAACACGTTGAACGCCGGTTGAGAAGAAAAATACCGTGCACAAAAAAGATGTGACTGTTTTCCACAACTCAGGGAAAAAACTTTACTTTGAGACAAGAGCAATGTACGCGATGTTGTCTTAATTTATTTACTTATTTAATGATACTAAAAAGGCTTGTCCTGATTAATGGAATAAAAAAAGAGACTGACTAAAGTTTTTAATTGGAGTATTGTTACAACTGTTACTAAGAATTATACTTAGATAACTTGTTTGGTCACTAACCCGTTGACCCTCTGCGTGAGGAGCTGATAATTTGTAGTTTTGTTTGGCAAATATTTGTGCTATTCCTGGGTTTGGGTGTATCTTTTCATCTATTTGAGACTTTAGTAGGCCCTTCTATTAAAAATAACTGCTTAAATGCTTTAAGGCTCTCAAAAATTATTTATGTATGCTTGATAAATATGTTTGATATTATATATACGGGTGCCTTATTTATGTGTAACGTGAAGAAAAATTAGAAATTCTGGGGCTTTATTACAATTGCTTAATATATCCAGTCAATTTGTTCAGGAACTAGAAGTTGCGGTAGTACCAGATTACTAATGTTTGGCCAAAAAACCTTTCTCAAAATATCACATCACAAAGTATTATACGCAAATTTTCATTTGCAAAAAAACATTTCTTAAAACAACTTTTCGCAAATGTTTAGTTAGCAAATCTCTTTTTTGGAAAACAAATAATGGTTTGGTCATGTTTCATTTTGCCCAATTGAATTATTTACATACCTACCAATTTGAGGTGGATCCATCACTTTATCGCAATTTTATTACAACGAAGTTCATTTCCAATAAAACTGGTGCAGATGTTTTTTTTCACTTAGCAACAACTCATCAAATTGCAATACATCGGAAATTCATTTCCTCGAATAGTCTTTACCATAAAACTCATTTCATCGAATTTTATTTCCACATTTTGTTCATTTCATCGATGCTTTGGTTCCCATAATTTGATTTCCACGAATGGTTTATATCACAAAAGTAATTGATAATATAAAATTCATGCGAAATGTGTATTCGATGAGTGGTTGTAACAAAAGCTAAATGGACAAGTTTTTTCGATAAATCGTTTTTCGTTTATATGAAACAGCGTTGATTAGTAAATAAAGTTTTGAAATTCGTGAAATCGTTTTCTGTGAAACGAGGTTCGATATTAAAAAAAAATATATTCTTACAGAGACCCCAATTTGAGTGGCGCATAAGATACATCAGTTTGTGATATAATATATGATACTCATCATCATCATCATTTCAGCCGAACGACGCCCACTGCTGGGCATAGGCCTCCCCCAAGGATCTCCACAACGATCGGTCCTGCGCTGTCCGCATCCAGCGGCTTCCCGCGACCTTGACCAGATCGTCGGTCCACCTTGTAGAGGGCCTGCCCACGGAACGTCGTCCGGTACGCGGTCGCCATTCGAGAACCTTTCCGCCCCAACGGCCATCGGTTCTCCGCGCTATGTGTCCCGCCCACTGCCACTTCAGCGATGCAATCCTTCGAGCGATGTCGGTTGTTTTTGTTCTCCTGCGGATCTCATCATTTCTGATTCGATCGGGCAGGGAAATACCAAGCATCAAATACAAATACAAATAAATACAAATATTTTATTTGCCATTAAGTAGGGTACAGTACATGAAGTGATATAAATGATGAGAAGTGCATTAGCCTACCTAACTACAATTGTATAGCATGCAAACAACAATAATTTAAAAATAATTCACAGTAACTTAATCAGTGCTCAGATACGCATCTGATAACTAAATCGATAGCATTTATTATTTAAATAGTATTCATTCATTTATCTATAAAAAATTTAATATTATTTACTAAATTACAGGCTAAACATCAAAATCGTGTATCAACCACATCAAACTTTTACAACTCTTTATATTTCAAAAAATCATTGAGTGAGTAAAATGTCATGTCCAACAACCACCTACGCAAAGATGTTTTAAAACTATTATATGGGAGTTCCTTAATGCGATTTGGTATTTTGTTATATATAGTGCCGCACATAGCATAGCAATTGTTTTGGAATCTTCTCGTTTTTGGGACTATCTCTAGCACCAGTCTATGACGATTTCGAGTTGTTCTTTGGTATACGTCCTTCGCTTGTACGAACTTGTGAATATTCCTTTTGACAAAAACACTTACTTCTAATATGTAAAGGCATGGCAGTGGCAGTATTTGAAGCGACTTAAAGTACGACAGACAGGATACATCAGGTGCTATATTGCATATGGCTCTAATACACCGTTTTTGGGCTATGAATAGTTTTATTATGTTAGTTCCATTGCCCCAGATCAATAAACCATATCTCAGAACCGACTCTACATACGCGTAATAAGCAATAATAGCCGTACTTACATTTGCAACCTTCGATAACTTAAATAGAGCAAAGGCAAATCCATTTACTTTGGTACAAATTTTCTCTATTTGACCCTTCCAACTTAATTTTGGATCCAAAGTTAAGCCCAAAAAAGTAGCACTATCCGCGTTCCGCAAAGTTTCTCCATTAAAATAAATGTCAATTAATTGATTTTTAAAATTATTAAAATTCATTAAATGTGTCTTCTGTAAATTAATTCTAAGATTATTTCTGTTAAGCCACTCAGTTATTGAGGTCAATGTTTTTATGATGTCATATTTATGTTGATCGAATGTAGATTTCTCGTCAGTAGTAACTATAACCGAAAAATCATCGGCAAATAATACGCTTTTTTGTTCCGTTATATCTGGCAAGTCATTAATATACAAGATAAACAGTAACGGGCCAAGAACACTCCCTTGTGGAACACCAAACTTGTTATTTTTTTGTTCAGATTTATATGTCTGAGCCACGGAATTGGAATCAAGCTGAGTTATCTCTACGTATTGTGTTCTGTTTGTGAGGTAGGATTTAAGCCAATTTAGTGCTGGACCTCTAATCCCACTACGTTCAAGTTTAATTATCAATTGATCATGAGAAACGCAGTCGAAAGCTTTCGACATATCTAGAAACACTACAGTTGCATAGTCTTTCATGTTAACACTTTTCATAACATCATTTATTAAATCAAATGCCGCATGTGTTGTCGATTTATGTTTTTGAAAGCCATGTTGGTACTTTTTTATTATTTCAAATTTACCAAAGAAGGCTGTTAATTGACTATGCATGACCTTTTCAAAAAGTTTCGATATAACTGGGAGGAGCGCTATTGGTCTGTAGTTGGAAATATCTTTTTTATCACCTTTTTTGAACAATGGCTTCACAATAGACAATTTCAGTTTTTCGGGAAATTTTCCTGTCTGTAAAGACAAGTTTACCAAAAAAGCCAACACAGGACTAAGTTCATCTTTACACATTTTTAAGACTTTGGTACATATACCGTCGTACCCTTCAGATAGAGTATTATTTAGTGACATTATGACTTATGAAATATGTTCTTCATTTACGGGTGCTAAAAATACTGTTTTGTAAGTTTGTCTTCAGTGTGTTTTCTGTACTTTTATTCGATGTGTTTGTTTCATTTATAAAATAATCGTTAAATATTGTGGCAATACTCATAGGGTCTGTTATTTTCTCATTATTATTTACAATTTCATTTGTGTAGTTTTTGTGATATGTCCCATTTGTTTCATTTTTTATAACCGTCCATGTTGCTTTGCAAATGTTTTTACTTGCTGATACATATTTCTGATTAGCAATCCTTTTAGAAACGTTTATGCATTTCTTAAGCAGTTTATTATAGTTCATGTACTTTGAACGACTTACATCGCTCTCTTCATTGCTCGCTGGGTGATCTTGAGCCTTCTTATGAGACCCATAGTAAGGGACCACGTCTCACTCCCATAGGTCATTACTGGCAACACACACTGGTCAAAGACTTTTGTCTTGAGACACTGAGGTATTTCGGACGCAAATATATGCCGGAGCTTCCCGAACGCTGCCCATCCGAGCTGGATTCGACGAGAGATCTCTTTCTCGAAGTTGGACTTACCTAGCTGGACTGTCTGTCCCAGGTAAACATAGTGGTCAACAACTTCGAGTGTAATGTTCCCAACGTTAACTGGAGCGGGTGCAATATGGGCATTTAACATGATTTTCGTTTTGTCCATGTTCATCTTAAGACCCACTCTTTGAGAAGCATTACCGAGATCTTCAAGCATTATGTTCAGGTCTTCCAGGGTCTCAGCCATAAGAACTACATCATCGGCAAATCGCAGGTGTGTTAGGTACTCGCCATTGATGTTGATGCCGCGTCCTTTCCAGTCCAGAAGCTTGAAAATATCCTCCAACGCAGCCGTGAACAGTTTCGGAGAAATAACGTCTCCTTATCTCACGCCTCGCTGTAGTTGGATCGGATTAGAGCTCTGGTTCTGTAATCGGACCGACATGGTGGCGTTCTGGTATAAGTACCTTAGCACCTCGATGTACCTATAGTCTATTTGGCACCTTTGGAGAGACTGCAGTACTGCCCAGGTCTCAATCGAATCAAAGGCTTTCTCGTAGTCCACGAACGCTAAGCAAAGTGGCAAGTTATACTCTTCGGTCTTCTGTATAACTTGCCGCAGCGTATGAATGTGGTCTACGGTACTATAGCCTTTTCGGAACCCTGCTTGTTCGGGACGTTGGAAGTCGTCGAACCTGCGAGCGAGACGATTCGTAATGACTCGAAAACAGCTTATAGATATGGCTCAGAAGCGAGATGGGTCTGTAGTTCTTCAAGAGAGTTTTGTCACCCTTCTTGAAGAACAGCATCACATCGCCTCTGCCCCATGCCTTTGGCGTTTTTCCCTCGAGGATGACAGAACTGAAGAGCGTCTGGAGGACCTTAAGTATCGGCTTACCGCCCGCTCTCAGGAGCTCGGTTGTGATTCCGTCATCACCCGCCGCCTTGTTGTTTTTAAGCTGCTTGAGAGCCATCCTAATCTCGTACAGGCTGACGTCCGGGATATCTTCGGTATAGTGTCTTCGGTATATATGATACTAGAAACGACAATTTCATTTTCCGATATAATATCAGTACATTTTAGTTCTTTCGCTGATAATTCGATTCTGGCACTCGCCATCCGCTGCCGCGGCTGTGTTGCAAAATAATCTGTATCTGCAAAAATAATCGTTTGCTTAGGCTATAATTTGAGAAAGTATGTGAAGTGACAATTTGGCTGAATATATTTTTTAGAATATTAACAATTTTCATAATAAAACTTGACAAAGTAAAATTTTGCGCAATTATAATTTGACCAAATAAATAAAGTGCGAAATATATATTTGCTAAAGATTGATTTATGGAATGAATCTTAGGCGATAAGTTCTTTGGGAAGTGAAATTTGGCGAATAATAATTTGGCCAAAGGAAGGAATACCGTTGGTACCGTTGGTTGGCCAGGTAATCCCTAACTGGCTGGCTCCATGAGTTTACGTCTCGTAACTATGATAGAAAACAGAGCTGCAACTTGAATGCCGATTTTAGTTTCGTTAATATTCACTAAGGACACTGTACAAAATCCTATTCCAACATTTAACTACCGACGCTACTTACCAACTACCGTACAGTAAACTCATCGTGGTACTGAACACATAAAATGTATTTGAAAGTTGTCGTGGCATCAGGCTTGGGATTAGTTGGTTGTTTTACTTGAAGTAAAGAGTAGCGGGGAAAACATTACCTATAAGCACGTAGGGTAATCTTGTTTTATTACAAACAGCATTTATCAAGGCTAAGGCCTCTTCGCATTAGTGCGTTTTCGTTTCGGTACCGAATCTGTACAGATTGTTTACCGAGCGCATACACGCGCCTCTGCACAGAATCTGGACAGAGCGGCCAGCCCCCCGTCTCACCCCCGCCAAAGAATATTCATTATTTTATCTATGCGCCCGCCAACTCCGCCACGCGCCTCACCGACACCTGCCGCCGCATCGAATCAACATCACCGTACCGAGAACTTCCAGAGCCTGTCAGTTTTATTTCAGCAGAAAATCTGTACAGATTCGGTGCAGAGACTGTACCGAAACGAAAACCCAACAAGCCGGTGAGGAAGAGGCCTAAGCATATCGTGAATTTACATAACCTGAACGACATGAATGGGTCATGCTGACAACTGCTCACTCAAAATAGGCTTTAGCCGAAAACTTTTGACCTAGAAAAATAGAAACTGGGCACCTGGTATTGGGAAACGATAACACGGTGCATAAAGATGATAGAAAAACTGGAAAGCTCCTAAGAGACAGGTCGTACTCAATTCTCGATCGAGAACAATGAATTAAAATGAGTGATTGTTGCATAAAGCGTTCCAATAGGAACGCTTTAGGTTAGACCAATTACTAAACGAATTTATATGCAAATCAAATATTTTGGTGTCTAGTTCTACTTACTGCTGTATTTTTTATTTGAGCAAAAACAATATACATCTTGAGATGCCCATATATTTTCACTTGAATTACTGTTCAATGATTCTACACTGTGTAGTATAATCGCATTGAAAAGTCTACTATCATTAATCGAGCTCAAAGAGAATGCGATGAAATAAAAAGCTATGAGGATGAAATGAACAAATGGGTTGTAATTAAATTTTCTTCTTGTTTGTTTTCGATAATATTTCTATTTGGTTCAGTTTCATTCACAAAGTAAATTTACGTCGATAGCAAATAGTTAAAATTAATTAATTCAATATGCCCGAATGCCCTTAAAATCAATACACTGATAAACTGCTACGTAAGGCTATTAAAATGAAGAGCATATAAATTAGTCGGTAATGGCAGTTTAAGAAAATAATAAAAATCTGGAGGAAATGTTAAATCTTTTTTGACACGAGTGTACACGGCCGTCAGCTATAAAGTGCCCACTGAAGCAAAAATTTATTGCACAACCGATAGGTAACATTAATTAATATATTTTTATTTAGTCGTATGTTTATATTGCACATTCAAATTAAAGCTATTTGTAAATATATATAACGAGATGAAAAAATAGCACGACTGTTTCGATAAATATGTATGTATGTATAATGGCCCTTCTTTTTTTGTAGCCCATTAATAAAAAATAAATGTACGTTTCCGATTCAAATTTTTCATCCAATCACCTACCTGGCTTCACTCGGCTTAGGCGCAACAATGAGTATTGCAACAAACAGAATTTTTGAATATAGAAACTTTCTGTACAAAAAGCTTCAAACGTCCAGATGAAAGATTTACGATGCAGGGTTATTTTTTTGCCGAAAAAATCAAGTGATTGATATGTGAACGAGAGTTCTACATCGCGCCAAAATTTATGGGATTTAGAACGTAACCGTTACCAGTTTTGGGGGTCTACTCGGTGCAAAATAAAAAAGTTTCATTGATCTTTGGGAGGCACAAGTAGTACACGGTTGTACACTGTTTTATAGAAAAACGATTCATAGAATTTCGTTTCACATAAATTGTTTCTCATATTATCAATTCATCGAATAATCAATACGCAGAATAGTTACTTTATAGAAATTTGAATCATAGATTTTGGTTTCAAATAAAATTCATTTCTTAGAATATTCATATCATTATTATTATTATTATTATTTATAAGTAGATATTATTATTTTTCATTATGTTTGGCTTTTGTAAAAAGTATTATCAAGAACGTTTTTTTTGCCACTTAAGTTCATTCGCCGAAAACTCGCTTCTGGCACTCGCCGGCCGCTGACGCGGCACGCTCGCTACGTTAGCTCGGCTAGTGCAATGTGGTTACAGTTCAAACCTAACCTAACCAACGGAGGCTTTTTAAACTAATGTCTGTTATTGAATTAATAAAATGTCTGTGAAGTTTGCTTCTATGAAGTAAATAGTCGTTGAAATAATAATATTTGACATGAAAATATGTGGACTGAATATTCTATGAGGTAAATAGTCGTTGAAACAATAATATTCGAAATGAAAATGTTTGAACCAAATATTTTATGAAACATTTTCTGTGAAACCGAAATTCTTTACTGTGATATTTGAACTAGAAATTGTATCATACAATTTCCTGACCGTTGTCCAATTTAGACGAATTCCAAAATATTCTGGCTAAATTTTGTTGGCTTCCATTCATTTTAAAACACATCCCGGCAGCTTTGTATGCGAATGTCAAAAGCACAGACGTAAATCTACGTAGATAACGCTAGGCGCTCTGTTTGTAAACCAAGCGAGTCACATTTTTGTCGTCCCTACCGTGTTTCAATGATAAAAATCCGCTCTTTCTCAGTCGATTTTATTGTTCTTGGTTGTATTTGTTTTAATTAAAAGATATTAAGTTCTAACATTCGTTTTTAAATCGACTGTATTACCAACCCATGGATCTTGTCACCTGAATAAATAATTTGAATTTAATTTAATTTAATAAAGTTCATAGAAAGAGGAATGAAATTTTTTAATGTACTTATTTTTGAATGAACCAGGCCAGGTCACGCCGTAGTTTAGGTACGCTCAGCAGCTTCACCCCACCAATCACAAATGGTTGCTGATTGGCGTGCCGAGTGCAAGTTGCAGTGAGAGAACCGAATGACTTCACCATCGCGTTTTGCGAGCACGTAAATGTCAATTAGAATAAAATCTAGTCAGTGCCATCTAGTGGCAAAATCAGGCAACAATAATGCTGTAAGATGGCGATGACTCGATGCCTTACAAGTTCACGTTTTTCTCGCACTCAGCACTCGGCTTGCACTCACGCCACAGCGCGATGAGCGTAATTGAATGTTTTTTAGTTGCGGTCTTGCGCTCTGACACCTAAATTGGTATAGAGTCAGTGCTCAATGGATAATGAATACTCTCGTAACGCAATTTCACGTGACGGTGACAGCAAAATGAACAAGCATTTATTGAAATCAAACTACATTTTTTACTACTTATTCTGTGGTTAAGAGTGGGATGAATGAAACAGCGTCAAAATTCACTGCAATCTTTTCAAACGCGAAGTGCGTACACTCGCGTCGTCTATTTTAATTTACGTCTCTGGTCAAAAGCTCTCCATCTATTTCCTATGTCCCCTTTATCGTCGGCTCCGAACACAAACATTTTCGGAAACAGCCAACAGCAGCCTGGCACAAATGTTGATATTTATCAGAGCTGGGTCGATGAGTATTTCGATCTGTGATCGATCTGTGTTGTTACGTAGAAAATCACAAGGTACGATTTTCGTTCCTTTCTTCTATTTGGAGTCTTTCGATTATTTTATTTTTATCTTCTTATGATTTTTATCTGTTAACTTTCTAAATTCTTACGTAACTGTGTGAACGAGTTTTGTTTTGGGTCATGTTTTTGATGGTTTCAATGTTTTCAATTTAGAAACACGAATGTTTTTTTTTATTACTAATATTAATTATGTCTCAAATGACAGCAAAGACAGAAACATTTGTTTGCAAATGGATGTTGCTGCCTTTGCTTCTAAATGACTCATATCAATTAAGATGAAATAATTAAATAATATCTGGGACAATTTAGACCAAGATCATCTGACCCCAAACTAAGCAGAGCTTGTACTATGAGCGTCAGGGACTTATAAACATACTTATATATTTCTAAATACATATTTAAATAGATAATAACACCCAGACACACAACAAACGCAAATGTTCGTCACATATAATATGTTTGCATCGAACCTACGACCTCCGGCGCTAAAGGCAGGATCGCTGCCATTGCGCCAACAGGCCAGTCACTTACTTAAATATGAAAAACAATCAAGGGTACTATGTCATCTATTACGAGTACGTTACTAAACATTTACTGCTACCGCAGTAGCCCCCACTGCTGTACTAATAATCCCACTGCTATTCAAAGGCCAATTAAATTCAAGGCATCATTAAAATTTATGAAATATGACTTTCCAGTTGCCCAGTGCGGATTACTGAATCCGAAAACATAATTTGCCCAACCTGGGATTTGAACGAAGTCCTCCGGATTTCGGGTCCAGCTCTGCTACACTCGGTCACGAAGGCTTGTCGCAATCACATTTGGGTGTCAAAATTGTACAAGAATCATTTTGTTTTTGTCGCCGAGTGTCAGCGGTTTAGGTGTGAAGAGTCCATTACCCTACAACATATATTTAATACTCTTACATTTATTGTTACGCCTAAACATAGAAATGAGATTATGTTTGACGTCTGCATAATTTTACGCTCCGTACGGTGTACATAATGTATCGACCTTCTTTTCGCCTTACTCATGTATCAGCATTTTTTTAATTGTATTCCAATTTATTAGAATCAGTGCAGTATTAGCATTCACAGCAATCTCGCGCCTATCAGTCAGTACTAGACGCCTTCACTAGCATAATTATCATATTTTTACCTAGCCTACGTAAATCAATAAATTCTCAATACTTCAATGTCCGGACTTTTATTAGTATATCAGAACATTATCAAGGTGTCCGGCTTACACCGAACACGCTACAAATATTACTTTTATTCGTTATATAATACTTACGAGCATGTTATTTTAAACTTACTTTTACGTTCTGAGAACTAAATGATTTTAAAGTAAATATCAGCAAAAACAAAATCGATTGGTGCTGAAAATGTTTTCATGAATGATTTGGATAGTATTCATAGAGCCCATATCGAGTTTGTGAACGCCAAATACGCGTTCAGCAAGCGTGGGGATTAAACTAATACCAATTAATAGTAGCAATGACATGATGATGGATGCTTTTGCCCAGCAGTGGGAGAGTATAAACTTTAAAAAGCTAAGTAGTATTACGAATTTTTATGAAACCATTCACCATAGGTTCTTCTTGGTTCCTGAACGGGAATCGATTACGCAACCCACTGCCTCTATGACAACGCCCTAATTATACGTAAATGGGTCACTAAGCATTCCGGTTTCGTTACGTTTCGTGCAAAGAATCTTTGTTACTTACATAGTTCTTAATTTTGTGAAGCGTATTAGTGAAATACACATCATGACTATACCACAAAATAAAGAGTTTACAGAAGGACCGCTCTCGCCTTTTTTTTATCAACTTGCCTGATCGCCTAGGGTTGCTACTCGCTACTATAATCGCCAGATAAGCGCGATTTGACAGATACCGCGTAAAATAAAATACATCAAGTGAAAAATTGCACCTAGTTCGACAAAAACAACAATATACAAAAGGGGTCCAGTTAGATTAAAAGGAGTTGAGATGGGTGAATACGTATACAAGTATTATATTATAAGAATTCATTTACCGGGGTCCAGTTGCAACCTGCTAGCCTAATGGCTTGATCATACAGTCCTACCTACCTACCCAGTAGGCTGTAGATAACACCATGAGCCACCGCTTCGGCGTCACCTGTCGGCGCTCGGCGCGGATGTAGCAGCCGCGCGTGTTAATAAAATTATATACCAAAAATACTGGTGTTTTACCAATGCTAGATAAGATAAGATCAGATCTGGCTCGTATTCTGGACTGGAGTAAATCTTTTGGTCTTACGGTTAACCCTACTAAAACACATGCTTTAGTTGTAGGTAGCTCATGGTTGATTTCTAGAGTTGACTGTAAAACTTTGCCACAAATAGTTTTTGAGGGAGTCCGTATACCTTACAGTAACGTGGTAAAGAATCTGGTGGTATTCATTGATAGCTCACTTGATTGGGGTAAACAAATTGGCGAGGTTAGCAGGAAGGTGTTTGCTTCTGCAGGTGCACTTAGAAGACTACGCAGTTTTTTGCCCATACCCACCAAGGTTTCTCTAGTCCAAGCCCTTCTCCTGCTGATTCTCGATTAACCCGACTGCTGCTATCTCGATGTTACTCAAAATTTTCTTAATAAACAGGAACGTCTTCAGAATTTCTGCATTCGCATCATCTTTGGCCTACGCAAGTATGATCATGTATCTGAATTCCGCGCCCAACTAAAATGGCTTCCAATTCGTCGCCGACAAGATCTTCATATTCTCTCCTTGCTTTACTCTGTGTTGTTCGATCCCCGGTCACCTCCTTATCTGAAGGAGTTGTTCCAATTTCAGCGGTCTGCCAAGAGTGATAATATGCGGTCAACCCGGAATCTTCTTCTCGCTTTCCCATCTCATTCTTCAAGTTGTTATTCCAATTCTTACACTGTCCAATCCATTCGCTTGTGGAATTTGCTGCCTTTACTTATTAGGCAATCTCAATCCTTACCTATTTTCAAATCCCGACTCAAAGCTTATTTCCTCACACTGTAACTTTTAAAATAAGTTTTTTTACCGTTTCTTTATAATTGTGTGTATGTTTACAGATATTTACTACGTTTATAAGTACTATATGTAATTGCATTCATGAATTCATAAAATAACTTCATGTATGTATATAATTATCTCACTATCTCACACTATCTTACCTATTTTCTCCTTTTAATCTTGTCATTTCCTCTACCTGCAGGTTGTCTGGAAGAGATCGCTTCCTAGTGATAAGACCGCCTAAATTGTACAATCTAAGATTATGTAATGCTTATGTTAAGTATAATTTGTTGTACAAAAAAGTATATTTATCTTATCTTATCTTATAAGTTACGGAAAAAGTAAAAGCCCATTTGTACTGGATTTGAATGTGTTACAAAATTTAATGGCTTACCTACCTATATACTTATAAAACTCGTACATAGTACTACTAACTTGCGAACGTTATCTGAGTTTTACTTATTTTTCAACACATTTGGTAACTTAAAAAACGTATAATCACAATTTCGTGTGGTGTTCATTCAGCCAAATACACTGCAACAGAAATATCTGCTCGAAAACATTTTTGACCATTGAACTATAATGTAAGTATCTGACGACATACAAATAATATCTCAATGTTTTTGACAGTGCGACTGACAGCGACACTGAAACTCCCTGACTTCGCCTGTAAACTCACGTCTCTGTGTGTCAAAAATGTGTCAAAAATGGCGTGTTGTTCTAAGTGGGCTATCTGTCAGAGCGCCACGCATGTCTAATTTGTTCCCAAACGGGGTAGTCAGATGATGCCGTCATTGTGAACTCTCAGAGGGCCAATTTTTACCAATGCTTGGCAGGTAGTGAGCCTTCCGCCGTTATACGGGTTTATTGGTTTTTTATCGATGTTTTCCATCACCGGAGAGTTAGGCGAAATTTAACAATCAACACAAAATAAATAGTTCTGGCCACATTTGAACTCGGAACCACACGATCCACGATCCGAGTTGGGATGCTTATAACCCGTAGGCCACGACCCTTTCTGATACAATTATTTGGATAATCGCCAGTTGATTATTTACATCGTTATGAGAATGATTTGGTATTTAGTTTGATTATGCTTATTGTAAAAAATATCTAAGAATAAATCTTATGCTTTGTTACCTTTCAAAATAAAAAATGTATAGAAAATTCTAATATTTACCAAAAAATGTAAGCCTACTGGGTATGCCATTATTTTCCTAACAATATGAATTAAAACCGGGTATTATAAAATAGTCACTGTTGTGAAACTACATGCATAGTTCTTCTTACGTTTTGAAATCAATTTTATTGTGGTGCATAATATTGTAAACAATACTAAGTAATAACTTAAGCAAAATAATTGCTTATATAAAGGTAGTCCAACCACTATGTATTATTTGTAAGCAAATGAAATAAAATATTTTGTATTTTTGTATATTTTGTGTATACTGAAAACGGAAAGTGGTTTAAACCTTTGTGGCATAGGCCAGCAGCCGCCATTTCTTTCTTTTCTTGATGTTTCAGATTTTTTTTTATTGATAATGTGTCCTGTTTCCATAATAAGTATACCACTTGCATCGTGCGCGGAAACATCGAGAAGAAAACAAAATGGCGGCAGGTTATGCAGGCTATGGCAGCTTCCATACAAAAATGTTCGAACCCCCTTTTTAGTATTTTTTTCTGTTTCAGTCTGTTTATAAAACACGTGATAAAGTAGATTTATTTTAGGTAATTTGTATTTATACTACTCGTTTTTAAGCTGGATTAAAAAAGAAGTATAAAGCTGAGTTTTAAGGCTGAAAGCTTTTAAAAGCTCAGTGCATTCGGACGAGAATACAAATTACTATGGACTATCTGTTGCTTGTAGTTATTCTTTAATTATTTTATAATCCATACTTACGAGTATATTGTAAATGTGAAAGTAACTTCCTCTGTTAGTTACAATTTTAAGTCACGTCTAAATCGCAGAAATAATAGGGACTTGACTTGACATTTTTTTTGTTTACGTGTATTGAAAGACCTCTTGAAACTATAATAATAAATAAAAAAAATCTAAGGCACCACCAATACGCCCGGAGATTTAGAAATTTTAAAAATCATATTCTTAGATTTGCAGAAGACGCTCCCTTAAAACTGCCGCTATGCTGTGACGCCACACTATCTATATCTTTGCGTTATGCAAAACCATTGTTCGGCAGCTATATTAGGAATAGAATTAAATTTATTTGACATACAAACAAAGGGTAAACAATTAAAATAAAATCCCAAGAGATGCCAAAAGGCTCCCACTCAGCATATGCCGTAGTACCATGTTCAGCACCACGACGCTGGTTTTCAGTATATTAAATTAAAATTTGGGTTAATGGTTTTTTAACAAAAATGAATTTATTATTATATTTTATATTTATTATTTAATTAAATGAATTTTGCTTATGTTAACAAACTAAAAGTTTTTCTAAGACCCTTTTTAAATATTTTTTTTGATTTCAAATAAATTATTTTTAGAATCTGATGATGTTTTTAAATACCCTATTAAGATAAATTTTGGTAAAGAAATAGATTGAACCTTGAGAAATAGTATAGAAAAAGTAAAGTAAAACAACTTGATTTGTCCTAATGTACAATTACAGAGTTTGAAGTTTTTGGTTAGGAAACTATGTCGTTTGGTCTATAAAATAATTGGTCAACACGGATAAATTTTTGGTTGAAGTTAGTATAACCCTTTAAGGCATTGCATTGTAAAAAAATTCATAGGTTTTCGCCTGTATGCCCAAGTGTTAAGGTTCAAATTCGGGTGGTAACTATTTTACCTCTGCTTTTTTAAGGGATAATAATAAGCTTACTTTACCTCTGTCATTAATTTAATATAAGCTAGCTTTAATAGTCCCTAGTTTTTAGGATTAATGCGAAACTGTGTCATGTTAATACTATTCGTGGCATTCAGCCTTAATCATTGAAATTCAGTTATCGATGCAACAAATGGATTTAATCCCTACGCTTGCGAAGGCGGATTTGTAGTTGCAAAACCAGACTATATATGATAATTCTAAATAAGGTGGCGTTTCAGACTAGCGGTTCATACGCTTATGTATGTTCAATATTGTAAGCGCGTGTAGGCGCCTGTGCGCGCCTTTTGTCACACGCGCAACTCGTGCGAGCGTTGACGCGCTCATAATCTCGTATAAGCGCGAGCCGCTTACTGACACCACTACCGGTTTGCCGCCGCTTTAAGCACCTGTAGTAGTATGCGCAATATTTAGAAACGCGGCATGTAGCGTGCGTGTAAGCGCGTATGACAGTATACGCGCGAAAAAAAGACGCTGGCTTGAAACCGCTCCAACGCTTGTTATAGGGTTATTTATCATTGTGTTAATGTTTGTTTCCAACACAATAAATACTCGAATGTACTAGGTATTATATTCATTCATTGGAAAAAAGAAAATAGGTCAGTAAAAAAAAACGAGTTTCCGTATAGATATACCTTTGAATCACTTATCGCACTGTCCACTGTCCGATGATAGGCTACATCATAAGACATGATGACCTTTTGAAAACCATCAAAAGAAAGAACGATAAGAAGGAAGCAGAGGACGAGGTCAAGGCGGAGTTATGTGAAACAAGTGAAGGAAGAGGCAAACGTCATGTCGTATAAAGAACAGAAGTTGTTGGCAGTGTCCAGAGAAAAATGGCTACTCCACCGACAAGAGCTTTTAAATTTGATTATCCCACTGTACTATATTTAAAACAGTTTCTAGCCAATGGACATCCGATCATGTATGGCGAGCATACAATAAAGATGACACAAAACGATTTACTGCACAACCATACATTTTCCGAAGTGCTCTAAATTACTTGTGAAGCCATAAAAAACTTTGTCCGGTCGTATCTCATTTTAGTAGGACGTGTTTTCCGTATTTGTTTTGGCTAGATCAAAATAGAACAAGATATATTAATATGAAAACGCTATTCGTACTCGTATATTCGGCGTGTTCAGTAGGTACGTCTACCACGAGTTGTCAGTCTGGTTATAGTTGTATTATCTTTCCACCCGCGGTTTCACCCGCGTTTCGTTATATATTATAGCCAAATAACATAAAATCTATATAAATTGTAGCCCATCTGTCATTCTAATGTATAAATCCGTCCAGTAGTTTTTGCGTGGAAGAGTAACAAAGGTAGGTAGGTAGGTATTAAATACATTCTCACAAACTTTCGGATTTATAATATTAGTGAGATAGTAAGATTGACGGGATAGGAAAACACAAAATTTTCACACTTTATTTTTTCTATTACTAAAAAATAAATTAACATACATGTGCCAGATAACACACCATTTATCATGGTCATAAATATCCCTGTGTAACGAGGTACTAGACAATAAATCAAGCCAGAGGCATCTCCTAGCCATGTACCCGAGCCAATTAAGGAAAGATTTTGTTGCAAGAATTGACACGATTAGAAATCGAACCGTTTGACTGGATCTTTCAAAGTGACTGATAACTGTAAAATATCCAGTTCTTCATCTTTCTCGTACCTACTGTCAGATGATTAATCGATAAAGTAGCAAGTGTATGTGTTTGTATACATAAATAATGCATACATTACATACATTTACGACTTTATCCCAAACGGAGTAGAAAGAGGCCAGTTGACAGTTGCCGTCCTAGTGAACGGAACACTCACACCCCACTTTTCGATATGCGTACTGGAACTGGAATCCAATGTGTTAGATGGCGAGTCTACTGCCGTTATCTTAGTTTTATAAGCGTTCTAACGGTTTTATAAGCGATGTCGACGGAAAAGGTCGGCGGCATTTGCCGTCCCGTGTGCAATAACTATAACGGTGTAATAAGCCGCAAATTTAATACTGCTTACAATAATGGCCGGCCAATACCACTATTCGAGGCAGAGTTCGTAAGCCCTAGGCCACGTCAACTTGCCTCTTACTACCCCGTTTGGGATATAATCGTGAGAGTAGGCTAAAAAAAGACAGTAAAACGGAATATTACCACTCCGATACGCTTACATAATATGTCTGAGGGCTCGATATTTAGGTTCGTCATTAATGGCTAATTCGCCAATGCCTAAATCCATAACATTTAGCCGCCGTCCATAGCACCAATTACCGCGATCATTCAATAACGATTAATGGGTGATCCATTAGTGCGAACTGCTTAAGTGACCCGAAATAGGGAGCCCCACCCAAAATCGATTGGATTCACATTTCTGAGATTAGGTTAGGTTCGGTTTAATAAATATAGGGTTCACTTGACCTTACCTTAAGCTGTTTAGTGAATTTTTATTTTTAGCATTTTCCCAGTGCATTGTTTTCTACACAAAGATAATTCACCAGTACGTCTACCACGAGTTGCCACTTTAAATTTACATTATCGTTCGCGTAAAAAAATATATTGTCATGTCATGTCATGTGTCATACATACAATTAAAGTGGCAACTCGTGGTAGACGTACAGGTCTATTAACGGCCTCGATAGCTCAGTTGGAAGAGCAGCCACCTGGACTGTGAAAGGTCCTGGGTTCCAATCCCGCTCTAGTCCCTAGGATCAGGTCGACTTTTTCTAGTTTCTTTCTTAAGTTGTTACATTCAATCGATGATTAGTAAACATCAAGTCAAGCTAAGACAAGACAATTCCACCCACACCACACCGACGATGCCATAATAACTGTTGCTTTTCATGGAGTCATCACGATTCTATTTTAATTGATATTAGTAAGGGTGACTTAATTTAGTATTTTTTGAATTTTCTTATATTATCCGATGCAATCACATAGCAAAATAAAAAGTAACCTACCTTTATGATGAGGCTCACAATTAAGTTATAGTTATAAAAAAAAAAGGCTCAAATATAATTTTGATTGTAAATGGGCCATCAACGAAACACTACTGCATGCTTTTGAATAAAACATTGTGTAATTGTAGTTCATATTACAATTACATTTGCTGATTTTCATTCTTCAGATTTGATGACACGATTGGCGTAGTGCACTGCAGCAATCTCGCCTTAATTTCCGTAGTGTCCCGGTTTCGATTCCCGGTTGGGTCAATTTAGGGAACGATCTTTAATAAATTGGCTCGGGTCTGGGTGTGCTGGGAGACGCCCCTGGCTAAATTCCCTGTCTGGTAACTCGTAACACTAGGACATTAATCCTTACTTCGAGACCATTACAATTCAAAACATTTTTTAAGGAGTTTATTTACATTTAACTAAAGTATGTAGGTGCCATTTTGTTCGATTGCTTTTTGCCATCTTGTAGGTAGGAGCATGATCCAATTGCTATAGGAATTTCGAGGCTTCTGATCAAAATACCGCGACAGGTGGTTTTAGCAGTCCTCTCGTGATGTTAATCTGACACTGCCTAAATAATTCTGAAGAGACCGAAACAGGTGGAAATCTAAAGGTGCAAGGTCAGGACTATACGGCGAATGCATTAACACCTCCCAGCCAAACTCTCTTAATTTTTGCTAAGTGGCTAAAGATGTGTAAGTTATCATGATGAAAAACCACACCCTTTATTTTGATTAATTCCGGCCGCTTTCTCTCAACTTCTTGCTTTAATCTCATCAGTTGTTCGCAGTAGAGTTCAGAATCGATGGTCCTACCTGGTAGTAACAGCTCATAATGAATAATGCTCTTCGAATCCGGTGGATTTGGATTTATGTGGTGACACACACAGCATCACCTAGTTAACCCGGGTTTCGCCACAGTCTGTGAAGCCTAACCGGCCTTTGCCCTCGACCTTTTTTGCACGTTCATTTTTCATCACCAGTTATCAGCTTCTTCAAAGTTCATTACGTCGTAATAAAGAATCACAAATGAGTACACGGTTCATTAGGTTTCTTGCAGTGAGCTCGTGAGGTACCCAAATTTCGAGCTTTTTTATGTACCCAGTTTTTTTCAAATGCGCCATATCTGTTTCGTAGTCAATTCCCAGTTCGTCAGCTACGTCGTAACTACTGATATGCCGATCTCGCTCCACTTTTTCAACAATGGCATCAATTTTATCCGTAATAGGGCGACCAGCGGGGCTAAGATCGCCCTACGAGAAGATTTGACAAAAAATCCCCCAATCAAATTTCGCCATTTCCCGATTTCTCTATTTTGTTCACCGTTTCTAACATGGCAGCAATTGTCGTGACTTAATATTTTGTATGGGAATTTCAATTTTGTCGACAGATCCTAACATGGCACCTTATTTTTGTAGTGGTTTAGAAGAGATATCTCGTGTATGAACTCGTCGGTCATTTTTGTGGACGACAAACTAATTATGCATTAAAATACTCGTAGCATGAAACAGGCGTTGCGGTAAATGCTGACATTTTGTTAAAATGAAGTAATAAAGCGATGCATTTATGAGCCGTTGCTATTTTACCTATTAGTGAGTGTAAATTTAACATAAAAATATTAAATTCAAATAAAGCGAACTATTTTTTTTTCGCTTTTTGCGAAAAAACTTATTTAGGTATAATTTCCTTAAAAACAAGTGTTATATATATAGTTTGGGATATCAATTAGTATCGATAAAATTATTTATCTCGATTATTGGTTTCTTTTAAATCTATTCTTTGTATCGATTAATTGAATATTCGTTGCAATAAATCTATTGTTATTTATCAATTATTTAAGTATTTTTAATGATTATTATTTCGAATCGATTAGTTGAATCGATTAGTCGAATCGATTTTTTTTGAATCGATTTGTTAAATCGATTAGTTTAATCGACTAGTTTAATCGATCACTTTGATTCTTTGTATCGTTTATCTGCATCGATTACATTGATTATTTCAATCGATTAGTTTAATCGATTATTTGTATCAATTGTTTATATCTATACTATCGTGTCTTCAAATCAGTACTATTGATAATATCGATTATAATATAAATAAGTCTGTTTTAAACATGTCTACACCCCTTTGTCATCCGAGGAAACTTGTCTTGTTTCCGAGGAAACAACTCTCACAGACGAGAAACGAGAAATTACCACCTTATGTTGCGCATCTTAGCCAGGCAGAGCGACGTTCATCTTTGACATCAAAATTTCCGGATCGAAAACGCTCAAACTAAATTTGTGCTACTCTCAGAGACACTGCATTAGGTCCATAAACATCGCAAATTTTTTTCGCGGCTTGCGTTGCACTTTTTTACCTTTTTTGTACTAGAATTTTCAAAATGTATCGAATTCTTCATGAGATTCACTCATCTTTGCAGTAAGAGAAACAAATGAAAATCAGACATTTTCCTAATTTGAATTTGGAATTATCTTCTTTAAAATTTTAACTTTTAATGAATACAAATAGTACTTATAGCCAAAGAGATTTTATTACAAGTTCATACATACTATATGCGAAAAGACTTTTTCCCCAACCTAATATTTATTTGTTTTATTTAGACAGGAAGAAATGTTAAAAGACCATTCAGACAAAGTCACTGGCAACGCCTAGCACATGATAACAATAACACGGTTATGAAAAAATCATAAAACTGTAAGGTGTCAACTTCCCAGCTTAAATTCTAAGGATCCATTTTGTTACTTACAAATTTTAGCCTAGGGATAGATTAGCGGCAATAAACCCGGCCCATTGCCAAAAAGGTCCGTTATGGCAGCGCTGGATCCCTGAGCGAATATTATAACAGTAGGCTTTTAACACTTGGATTTTTTTTATAGATCCTGTACTTTTATAGTAAATCTGGTCTAGTCCATGTTAATTCTTCCAATAATAAATTGTTCACATGATATGCACCAGCACAGAAGTGACAAAAAGACGAATTCGTTAAAAAATCTGCTGGTTTAAAAAATACAAGTTTTAATTATAGTTTTATTTAATTAATGGATACTTATACGAGTCAATGATAATACCAACACCCATGTGTTTATACGATATCAACTGTAAATTATGTCTTTAAATAGTTTCAAAGTCAAACCTACTTATCAAATGATTTATTCCGACATCTAGATGGTCGGTCCTAGGTCCAACATTTTTATATTTCTAGTTTTCTATCGTCAAAATAGTTTAACCTATCTGGAAGATTATGTTCCAGACAAAACTTGAAGCAGTTCTTTTTTTAAAGAAAATCGTTACACAATGTCTTAATTCAAAGAAGAAAATAATAAGAAAATCCAATCTTTTGATTCGGTCCTGCTTAATACAGAGCATAGTTCTTTATACATAGTTGGTTGGAGAGCCGCCACAATGTCAATTTCAATTAGTTCATAGTGAGGGTTCCAGCTGAACATCTGTCAACCTTCATGAAAGTGGACTTTTGGCCGAAAGGTGTTGTTTACCGTCGGTACCGAGGCCGGTTACCGGACACCATAGTACGTCACACTGTAATTGTATGTTAGGCAAACTTCACGTCATATTACGACACTTTTACACTTACAATTAGCTCAATTTCTCTACTTAATTTATTGCATACACACACACTTACACATAATTATATCGCGAATGACGAACACTCGACAGGCCCTGCCATAATACCAGCGTCTCTGCAGAGACACATGCTGAGGCAGTGGCCTGATTAACCCATTATCTGTAGGAACCTTGTACCTTGTAAAAATTTAGTATCATCTACTTGTTTATTGTCTATCTTCAATATTTGATTGTTTATATTTGTCGGGTTAATAAATATTTTTTCTTTCTTTCTTTCTTTTTTAGTCTCTAAGGTATCTATGTAATTAACCCCCCCGTTAACAGACTCGTTTACTACTCTCAATCTCATTGCTAATGAGATAGATCTATTCTTGTGTACTCTGAGTGAATTCACGAAGGCGGCGTTATTTATATTCTGATATAAAAAATAGTTTTAAAGTATTTTTCGTCTAACTTTGTATGTTGTACCTACGATTAGTTACTTCACAGTCGCATTGGGACCTACCTGTAATGGCAGTGAAATTTTGTTTAAATAAATAAATAAATTTAGATGCTTGAAAATAAATGATATATTATTTACTATAAATTAAAATTTCAAGAACATGCCTATATTACGGGCAACTTGATAAGTCCGGGCACTATTAATAATGACCGGTTGGTATGCACAATGCCCTTGGCAAAAGGGCAATGTGAGTAAAACGGCCTGATTTATCACTTTTCCCGGTCAATATGAATGATCACCTTGTCTTGGGCAAAATAATAAAACGAATTGATCTTTGAAGTTTTTCTTTGTTACATCGTATAAAATCAACCAATCAATATACAATGCCGGTTGCGTTTAGGATATACATATATAAAATCCCTAGGGATTGTATAGAATACCGAGTGACCTTTCGGCTATGTCTGAAATACATAGATTTTGCCTTTAATTATTAAGTTATATTGAGATACTCAAACAACGTAAAGCATTAATAACCTTTGACAAAATACATTGCTGGGTTTAACTAGTTCTGTTTAATTTTACTTACAAAAACCTGATTAGGCAGTAGGTGTTCGGCTCTGCAATTAGTGGGCTTACTAGGTTGCGATAAGCGACGCGACAAGCGAGCGAAGCGAGCGTGCCGCGACAATGGCTGGCGAGTGCCAGAAATAAACTGGCCTCATTTAAAATACGATTCTGAAAGTGATAAATTCAGGCTATCTAAACGTTGATTTATTAAAATGCCCACGAGTAGTCAGTCATTATTAATATGGATCGGCCAAACTAATAAATTTATCAAATTGACCGATGCACTTGGTCAGTATTCAAAAGGACCGGTCCGTATTAATACTGCCCGGTTTATCAAGTAGCCCGTAACAGCTACAAGAAAAGAATATAGTGTCCTCTTAAAGTTCCACGACTGGTATGTTTTCCTCTTAAGACAACAATGCCTGCACTTCCACCGGCAAAGAACTTGCGTAACATGCAGCCTAACAAGCGGCTTCAACATAGACGTAAATTGAAATAGATGGAGCGAGTATACGTACGTGTCAAAAAGAACTTTGCGCTCTATCGCTATGGCGACAGATGTTAAAATCAAGTAGATAGAAAAAATCAAGTAAATATGTAGCTATTCTGCGAGGTTGTGCAAGCTAAGCTACGAAACTGTTAGACCGTTTCCATTGATGCTATTCTATGTAACGGAGCGAGTTAGAAGTGCTATGAAGATACGCCGCCGCAAGGCATCGCACAGCACTCATCCATGTGTCATGTCATGTGTTATACTAAAAAATTGCTTAGTAGAACCCGTTTCCATGCTATGTGGACCAATGAATATGATTGGTGGATAACAAACGCAAACGTTGCTGTCGACGTAGCATAGCACATCTCTGCAAAAGTGGAAAAACAGCCTCAGGGTGCGTTTCCACTAGATAATAAGAACCAATAGAATTGTTTCATTCACCAAGCTTCGCAATTCTATTGGTTCTTAACAAACGCATTCCTCGCAACGCATCTTCACACATATCTGGTGGAAACGGACCCTTAGCCTGTTAACGCATTTGGTAGCTTGCCCATCGCCTAAGATCGTGGGTTTGATCCTACTCAAGACAAATTTTCTTGTGATGAAAATTCATGAGTATTTCTTGTGTGTGTTGCCATATTTATTTATTTCAATCAGATCAGGAAATTTATTTTATTATTTTAAGCTTATAAAAGTATACTTATGAGTCATACAGTAAAACTCTGCTCATTTTGAGGGTCAGCTGATCTTGCTGCAGAGGTGTTCCAGATAAATGGAGATGTCAGATCAGGTAAAATTCGTGATCTGATTGAAATAAATAAATATGCGCCAGACAACACAACACTTTGTCATGGTCTTGAGGTAGGAATAAATATCACTGTGTTACGAGGTACCAGACATGGAATTGAGCCAGGGACGTCTCCAATTACACCTGGACCCGAGCCTATTTAGAAAAAATCGTTTCCTGAATTGACCTAAAATTTGAAACCTAAATCTATCAGGAATGGAAAGTTCCCATCAAGATTTTAACCAAATAAGCAAATGCTCATTCTATCCCGTTTCTATCAAATGAGCATTCGTTCATTTGGTCTAAACTCACCTTCACTAAAACGCTATCGTGACGTCAGAATCAGCGTCAAAAAGTGACACGCTTGGTTTAATACAGTCTGAGGACTTGCGTTATTCATTTGACTTTACGTCTGTTGGCTTCAACTATCTCTATAACGCCAATAAGCGACTTTGCTCTACAATTTGTGAAGTTCCTTCGACGGTTACGGTAAAAGCTCATCAAAGTTTAAGCCACACAGTGCATTAATATGTTCAAACGGTTTCAGTAAACTCGTTCATAAATACTGGTACTTACATGCCACGTTTAATATTACCAGGCTTTGCGTAGTAAACTGTTAACGATAAGAAAGTTCTTTTCTTCCTTTTTTTATTTTTAACTACAGATATTATCATGCTGTGGCGTACTTGCGAGTGGTAACGATTACCGACATAAACCTTAAGTTGTCAAGTTGGATAATGGCATGGGTGATCACTGCAACCAATAGAGACAGAGTAAGATCTTTTCTATTTTTGAACATCAGGGCTTTTATTTATATTGCCCGGCAAGATGACCTCCACCTGATGGAAAGCGGTCGTGAGGTCTAGATATGAAGCTGACAAGCCCAGTCATTCAAACGAATCACTGGGCTGGCCATCCTCACCTTGAAGGCCTGCAGAAATGCATTTTCACGCCCCGCTTGAGAACCCGGGGCTATAAGAGGAAGGAAACACATATGCTGGAAGAGCGTTCCACGTCTGGATGGTACGAAAACCTTTTAGTTCGGGCCAAGAAATGTTGAATTGTGTGTGGATGATGCCGCAGTCCAACACGCGTGGTACGGGAGTGGAAAGGTGAGGGTGGAATAAGCTGGAACCGCCTAATACCGCATAAGGGCCTTTGATGATATTTTATTATCCTGTATGTCAGTCACGAGCTTCTAAACTACTATCATCATATCAGCTATAGGACGTCCACTGCTGAACATAGGCCTTTCTCAATGATTTCCACCTATCCCCATTAGAAGCGGCCTGCATCCAGCAAATCCCCGCGGACTTGACCAGGTCGTCCGTCCATCTCGCGGGGCGCTGTCCTACGCTGCATATACGCTGCGCCTGCCGATACGCGGTCTCCTCTCGAGCACTTTTCTGCCCCATCGGCCATCAGTCCTGCGAGCAATGTGTCCTGCCCACTGCCACTTCAGCTTGCTAACCCGTTTGGCTATGTCAGTTACCTTCGTTCTTCTACGGATCTCCTCATTCTTGGTTCGATCTCACAGAGAAACACCAAGCGTAGCTCTTTCTATAGCTCGCTGAGGGACTTGAAGCATAATTCATTAAAAAGGGAGTATGAAAGATTATTTAAGATATGTAAAGTATTACCGATAGAGTACAAAGTAAGAACTGTTATTCTGACAGAACAATTTAATCATACTGAGTATAAGCATGAAAGGAAGTATACTAGCCGGCCCCAAGGTTAAAAATTATTACGGCAAGCGCACCAGGCGATGGTAGACGCCGTCTTATCTCAATGATTTACCACAAGATCTGCAGCAAAGGGCGCAAATGTAAAAATCACCTTAATAGAAACACGGGACGGGATAAAACATTGTTGAGGAGGCATTACTTGTCATTATGCCAATAGCCTAGAATTTGTTAATCTAAGGTTATAAATCTAAGTGAAATGATAAGTGTAATATGAAATAATATAAATATAACTGCAATTAACCGCAAACATCATTAAATACTCGTACGTAATATAAAATTAAAATTCACTAATTTTCACTTTATAATTATATAAATGTAAGTAAGATGATAAAAATACTTAAGTACTATAATAAGGATATACTCGTATAATTATAACGAAGCGTTAATATTATTTAATACTAAATTAATAAAACTCATTAAAATTGTGCAGTGAGTGATTAATGTAGCGTATCATTCAAAATGGAAAAACGAAAGAATTCTTTGAGTACACTAAAAATTTGTAGATTCTGTTTGTGTCAAGATGAAACGTTAACAAGTTTGTATGACAGGATTAGAAAGCCAAAAACTGCAACTTCGCTAAGCCTGAAAATTCTTTCATGTCTATCCATGGAGGTAAATAAATTGTCATTATTTAATTTAATTTAATTTAGCTTTATCATTACTTGCAAATATTAACACCAACAACGATAACGCCACCTACCTAGGCTTGGATTTTCCTAGCTTTGATGTCGTAATAATGACAAATGATAAATATTTACTTCGAATATTATAAATGAAATACCTACGAATATGTAATTTATTTAAATAATATATAACAATGTAATAATAATATGGAATTAAAACAATATACATGTACCTAGGTTAAGCTAGGATATAAAACTATTAAAACATGTCCACGGGAACCACTGCCGACAAACTGTTACACAGTTTGGCAGAAAACAATGATAAGAAGCACTTGTAATTTTTTTGGTTCAATAAAAAAAAAAGCCTATTTAGGAGGTTCACAATTAGAGACCACGTCTCGGCACCTTAGGTCAACACGCACTGTTCAAAGAGTATAGGAACTACTATAGTTGACTTCAAAAATGTTTTGCTATATTTGGTTCCATTTTTAATCACTAGGGGGCGCTGTAACCAAAATCCCCTAGATATAGGTCAACGCGGTTTTGGGACGCTAGTGTGGCTGTCATCGTTGTTACGAGTAACTCGTGGTAGACATGTTGGTTTTGTTATGTGCCCAACACTTTTGGTTTTAGTGATATAACGATGTCTCAATTTTAAATTAATTGTTCGATTGATAAAACGTTATTTAAAAATTAAATACACATTAAGTGCAAAATACGCGCTTTGGTCTTCCGTCTCATGGTGAAAGGATTAAAAAGCACTTTAATTGTAAAGGTTTCATGACTGCAAAAGTTTATGATGACCTAAACGATGACCAATAGTTCCCACTGCAGAAACAGGTTACAAACTCAAACTCAAATATCTTTATTTCAATAGACTTAGTACTTGTCAGTACTTTTAAATAGTCAAACAATTTGCGAAATAATAAACATAAATACTGTAATAATACGAATAAACAAATAAACAGTATGCAAACATAATGCGACTCTACCACCGCGTCGGAGGAGTTGATTCTTCTTGTTTCTGGTTTAAGAACTTTATTTTCTCGTAAAGAATTACACTAATTCACTTCCTGAGAAAAACATGGAATATTTTTACAAAATAACGATTTAAACACAGCGAGCACACACAGATTGCTAAAATTATTGCAATTTATCGGGTAGGAGACACTTAATAAAAACTATACACTTCGTCGCCGCGTCGCGCGTCGGTAGCATGCTCATTGCGCACGCGCTCACACAGGTTTCGTCGTCTTTTGTTCGCAGTACTAGGCAACCACGGATGAACAAATAATTTGAGCGTACTTGTATTGTGGATATGGCATGTGCGGAGAAGTCCTCGTAGCGTATTGTAAATTAATTGTTGCTTTATTAGTGCTACTTATATATTTATGTGTTTATTTATTTTTACTTAAATTTACGATTATATTATTTTATTTTCCAAAATGTACATTTTAAGTCTTTCTTTCAAAGCCTGCAACTGATTTTGATTCTTTTATTTCTGTTGGTAGTTTATTATAAATTATTGCTCCCTCAAAGTAATGTTTTTTTTTCCCGTAATTTGTTCTAGGTGGTCTTGATATTAAATAGTTTGCATTGCGTAGTTTCATTTTCTGGGTTTGATGTTTTTTACGGAATGATATTATTGTATGTATCTGTTTGTGTTATATTTTGTGAATTATTTTCTTGTAAAATATATGTAAGTTTGCCTAATAGTAAACATTTTAGTCTCTTCGTAAATCTTTTCAGTGGGCGTACGAAAATCGTAATTGAATAAAGTTTTTATAAGTTTATTTTGAGCTATTTGTATTAAATTTAGATTGGATTTAGTCGCTGTTCCCTAAATTTCAACTAAGTAGTCCAAGTGTGGTTTAATTAATGAATCATAAATATATATATACTTGATTTTGTGTGGAAAACATTTGGCTATGTAACGCAATGTTCCGGTTAGGGATCTTAATTTAGTTAACTTACTGAGAAGACCGGCGAGAAACACAGTATTTACTCTTTCAAACTTGTTGTGGTTTTACAATGCGAGTTAGTAGAGTACAATTTGTTTGTTGAGAATAAAACTGCTTAAATTCTAACATTAATAGACAGAAAAACCAAACCTACAACAAAGCTACAGAATATAAAAAAATAAAACAAAACAAAAGTAATCAGCTGTACACCAGAAATACTTCCTCGTTAGCAATTACACCACGTATGCTGTAAAATAATGTATCTACGAGTACACTGCAGTCAGCCACAAGCAGAACGTGCTAGCGATAATCATATCTCATCCGGCTAGACGGCTAGAATCCTGTTTAGAAAAACGATCAGCTTTAGCCTGGGTACACGTAATTGGCTGAAAAATTGTTGGTATGCTTTTTATTTAGTTACTTTGGTTTTATTAGTTCAAAAAGCTCTCTAAATCTTGAAGATCTGGATTCAATATAGCTTTATTTCATATTGCCAAGAGCCACAAGTAAGACCGCAATCCCACTGATTATAAGTGACCTAATCATGTGATCCTGGGTGTTACATGGGCTCATCCCACTGATTTTAAGTGACCTAATCATGTGATCCTGGGTGTTAAATGGGCTAATAGGGCCTCAGGGAGAGGTCGAGCAAAGCGGATTTCCCACTCATTATCAAATATGTAAATATGAAATAAATATGCGCCAGACAACACACCTCTTGTAATGGTCTCGAAGTAGGGATTAATATTCCCGTGTTACGAGGTACGACACTAGAAATTGAGCCTTGGGTGTATTCCAGCACACCCAGACCCGAGTCGATTCAGAAAATATCGTTTCCTGAATTTACCCGACCTGAAGTCGAACCCGGGACACAACGGTAATCGAGGTGGGAAACCGTGCTACAGCGTACAACGCCATTCGTGTCGTCATTTTGAACTACCTGCCTGACTATCAGGGTCTTTGCATCTTTCGGAAGGCCTAATGGCTAATTAACACTGTTTTGGCAGTCTGGTGTTTTTGCTGGTTATTAAGATTTCTAGAGCTCTTAGGGAAGCATTTGTTTAATGAACTTGAGGACCTCATTTCTTCTTACTGGCTATACAAAACTTCACGCATAAAAAAACTCTTGTTGTAGCTTACCAGCTATCCAATCATGCCCAATGCTCACAGTACCATCAAGAGTCTTTAATTGACGACAAAAATTCCACACACAAAAAGCTCGCCATAAAGCAACTACTTCACATTTTGTTCCCTGCATTATCGAGAATACACCAGCAATTTTGCTTTCAGAGCTACACAAAACTAAACTTCATCCTCTAAACTGTACAACTGTAGGGTAAAGTTACCAACGTCGGACATGTCAGCCGAACGAACCACTCTCCGTGAGGGTAACTAAATTAGGCCAATAATAAATAACCGAACCGTGCGATCCTGTTGCACTGAGATTGGACGGATTCTAAGCTTTAAAGACAGTATAAGCGGTTTCTGTTGCAAACTGTAGTTTTTAAATAAAATTGTATTTATTTTCTGCAGGTTTAACTATACTGTGACCATACCGTAGTATTTAACTTTAAAACTACCCACATTGTACTTTGTTTTTTTATAGTGTGTGTTATATTATTGTAAACTTAAAATTGTAAAACTATGGTGAGAATAAACGTTTTTTTATTATTTATTATTATGTAAAGGCTATGCTAAAGAAATAAGAGAACATAATGTATTAACATTGTATATATTTTTATAGGGACCAAACGAGCTGAAAGGTCACCTAGTGGAAAGTGATCACCTCCGCCCATGGACAACTGCAACACCTAAGGTGTCGCCGATGCGTTGCTTGCCTTTTAAATGGGAATACGCTCTCTTCTTGAAGGCTCCGATGTCAGATACCTTTATAAATACCGCCGCAGGAAGATCATTCCATACCTTGATTATATCTATCTTGGTTCCAAATCTTGTCTTGTGATAAATTTTTTATTGCCATAACTACGTCTTTTTGAGCGCTTTTGCAAATTCTTTACCTATAAGGATATCCGATAGGTGAGACCGATTATTCGATTTTACTTTGTGGCACCTGTCTTATGAACGTTAAGGGTTAAATATTACATTTATGTGGTTACTAGATGTGTCTATTTTTTCGTTGTAAATAGAGGAAAAATCGTACTATAGTCGTATAAAAAGTTTGAACTTGGTTTAAAGGAATTATTGCTTTTAAAATGTTATTATGATATTAAAGAATATTTAACAGATCAAATATACTTAATAAATTGATACGTACATAAATGTAAATATAATATAAATAATTATAATATATTTTGAATATTATTATAAATGTTGAAATTTTTCGAAATTGTATTAATGTGATATTGATTATTGTGTTTGATGCATGTTCCTATGCTAATTTAGTCATTAAATTGATTTTAATATTTGTCTCTCTGTTTCCTACATTTGCAGCGCCCTACAGGGTCCATAATTGATACTTATCTTCAATACAACGAGTATCTGGTGTACCTACCTACATTATGGTTTGCAATAAATAAATAAATAAATCTTTCGAAAAGATATAAGTATAGAAGCAATGCCTAATTAAATAGGAACCCAATTCAAGAAACTACAGTCCAAGCCACTCCCAAATCGGAAGTGCTTGAACGACACAAAACGCGTTATTTTCAGGCGAGAAAACCCAGTCCGAGCCGAGCTGGGGAAATCCTCTGGAAAAATATAATGAAATCTACCGCTCTAATCTCACGCTTGTGTTGGGCAGATAATGATGTCGCAGAACCGCCATGAGAGGCCTAAATCATGGGAAATAGCGGGAAAGTAAAAAGTAGAATAGTAGTATTGATAATATGATATAATAAATAATATAAAAATATATTTTATTAAATAAATTTATAAATACTATTATTTATATTTACAAATGTTGCTTCAAATAAAGAAAAGTTAGCTTCAGTTTACTGGTCATGGGTCACCTATTGTGAACTGGAGCCGACCTATTTGCTGCCGAAAATGTAGTCCCATACCATCACGACTTTATCCCAAACGGGGTAGTCAGAGCAAGAGATTGTTGCCGTCATGGTGAACGGGGCACTCAGAAGGCCAACTGGGTTGTTGCCGTACATACCTCCTTCTCACTGCGCCTGCCCACTTTTCTGTCCTCGTTTATATACAATAAGATCACGAAACTCTGTGACATTGAGACCAGCACTGTTAAACAGGCCAAGCTCACTATCACCCAAAAACTGCTTTCCCTGACACACAACCAAACAGAAGCAAAGCCCACAATTTAAATATTTTTTTTTCAATGTTATGAAAAAAAATGTGTAGGAACTGTATTTACGTAGCTGTTTATTTATTATATATGTATAATATTTATATATTTCCGTATATTTATTAATTGAATTTATTTATGTATCTTATTTAGTGTTTTGTTTTAATTTTTAATGGTTTTTTTTTTGTTTCACCTGCTCTATTATTTAATCTTGCAAACTGGGGCCTGATTCTGCTAACTAAATGCCAATGGAATCGTAATTGAATTGCATGATTTTGACGGTTGACCCGTACTAAAACTGTCAAAATCACGCCATTCAATTACGATTCCATTGAAATTGAAATAGCAGAATCTAGCCCCGGTTCTGTCGTTGCCTTAACCTGTCATCGATTGTGTTTGTTTATGTTTTAAAATTAATGTTATTTAGTATTTTGTGCAAAATTGTAACAAGTTACTGTTTAATAAATTATTTGTATTTAATTATTTGTATTGTATTAGTTAATGACTTGTACCACGTAGCTGGTTGTGCGCAAAACTCGTTTGCGAAGGGATCCCAGTAATATCATTTTGTTGATTATGACCTTTTCTGGTTTTGTTGGCTGATAATAGTCGCTATTTCTGCTATAGCGTCATGATCGACATACAGAATGAGATCAAGTATAGTGGACGGGTTTAGTGAGTTTCTTTGTTTCCTAAGAGAGTCTTAAATTTTTGTTTAAAATACACACATCAAAAGTGTCTAGGGATCAAGCATTTTTATGCGGATTTCTTGAGATTGAGATGTGGCTTTGTAATAAATTTATGATTTTATAAATTTATATGGATCCTTTTTGGTGCATTTCATAATTTGAAACAGGAACTGTCAATCAAATGCGAGTAAAAGATGAAAATCAGCTGTCAATATTTTCCCTATAAAAACATACAACGCATTGAAGACATTATTAGTGCTACTGTTTCCCTACTACTGATTAAAACCAACGTTATTATGGAGCGGCGACGTCATTTAAGCAGGGAAGAAATGCTCAGAGCCGTGGGAATGATAGAAGCTGGTTCCCGGCAACGTACTGTGGCTTTAGCTCTGAATACAAGTCAGAGTGTTATCAGTCGACTTTGGACACGTGACCGAAGCACTGGTACCGTGGCTGAGCGCCATGGAGGACGGTATTGCTGCACCACACGAAGACAAGACCGATACATTCAAATCATAACTCGAAGAGCTCCAACAATAACCGCCATGATGTTAGCCGTGAGGCTTCATCACTCTTCAGGGAACTTAATTAACGACCAAACAGTCAGAAACCGCTTGCATGAAGTGAACCTTCATTCCCGAAGACCGCTAAGGGTACCATCTATAGCAATGCACAATCGTGGGATTCGATATCAATGGGCTCTTGAACACAGAAATTGGGCAGAAGTACAATGGCGTTTCGTGTGCTTTTCTGATGAGTCTCGTTTTGGTATGAGACCGGATACAAGACGTATACGACACTGGAGAACCCCTGGACGCCAACAGCGATTAAAATCCTGCCAGGAAGTCCATCCTTATAGTGGTGGAACCATCATGGTATGGGCGGGTATTTGGATCGGCGGAAGAACTGAGTTTATTTGGATCAGAGGCAACCTCAACGCTCAAATTTATGCTGAGACGATTGTATCAGACGTCATCGTTCCTCTACAAGTGCAAATCGGTCCCTTATTTCAGTTAATGCATGATAATGCACGACCGCACACCGCAAGAGTTGTAAGACAGACTCTCGCCGCAGCTAACATCAATGTCCTGCCCTGGCCTGCTCAGTCGCCAGACTTGAACCCGATTGAGCATGCATGGGATATGCTACAGAGAAGAGCTCTGCCGAATATGGAGGGTATCCAGTAGCAAGAAGACCTTTTTTTGTTGTTGCAACGATCATGGGCGGCCATTCCACAGCGTGATTTGGATGAACTCATTTTGAGTATGCCAAACCGATGTTCTTCATCATCATCATTCTTGTGTTGTTAGTGTTCGCGGTAGAAACACGGATTATTAATTGTTTAAGTTACCCAATAAAATTTTAAAGAAAACTGTTATTTCAGTCTTTTTTTCGAACTTTAATGTTAGTGGTTCAAATGTCAAAAATCCCTTTATTAGGAAAATGCCAAATTTCTTTATTAATGCAAAGGTGACTTGGTTTATCGTTACTGTAGACAAACGAAAACACTTTATTTAATGAATCCTTAAAGAAAATTTTAATTAATATCAATCAGGAGAAAAGTTATTGCAAAAATATATGTTGATCCCTAGACACTTTTGATGTGTGTAGTTATGAATCGATCAAATATGTTTGAAAATTACTCAAAGTGTAAACCAACGTAGTTCTTCACAACTGGCCGATATTTCTAGTTTTTATGTATAACTTGATCGGAATAAAACTTAAAATGTAATGAAAACTTATCCAAGATATTGTGTTTAAACAAAGTTTCTTTTGTACGCAGGAGAACTGGTCAACCGTGACAAAACTATTGTGAAATGAGTCCAATGTCAGCTGCATAAGATGCTTCTGTGTGAAGCTGGTAAACGCGTGTGTACCATGAAGTTCAAGAATGACAGTTTTCATCATTTATGAACGAGGTTATGCTCTATTGCTTTTCTCTTCTTAGTCTATCGTGCTTATAGATGCGAAGCCGGTTATCAACGAAGTTTTCGTTATTAACGGATAATTAACCGCATTTTATGCTTGTTACGGTTAAATACCTCCACTAGATGGCGCTTGCGGCACTATTAATGCCAGGGTGTAAGCGCTCTGCTCGATGCAGGATTAAATAGCTCTATTGCAACAGATGTTTTATTATAATAGTTAATAGGTACCTAGTATGTACTGACTAACAATTTTTATTTTTGAATTGTTTATATGAATTTTTGTTTTATATTCTTTTATGGTTGGTTTTTTTCTCTTTTTTTATATTCTTTTAGGTTTATTTGTATCAAAATGACACACTGCTTGTACTTTACTATCGCCTTTTGTAAACCCAAAACAAGTTTAACAGAGTAACTGCTGAGTTTCTCGCCGGGTCTTCTCAGCAAGAAACAACTCCGACGCGGTGTTAGAGTTGCATTATGTCTGTATACTGTTTATTTACAAATCCATATTATTATGGTATTTATGTCTATTATTAAGTATATTTTGCTGTAAATTTGACGATTTAAAAGTACTGATACAGTCTATTTGAATAAAATTATTAGAGTTTATTCCCCCAGGAAGTCAGTTATCCAGTCATACAGTACGATGGGAAAATCGTAAAGAGGAAGCTTAACCTAGGAGTTGACAAAACAATAAAAAGACAGATTATTTACTTCAAGACCAATAATTGGCATCGTAAAACATCGGAATTTCGGAAACAATACGAAAACAATTTTAAAAAAGTAATTATTTTTTAAAAACACTTCTAATTTAAATTTTTTCACATTCAAATAAATGTCTGTCATCCAGTAGCCTAGTTTCGGTCGGTCGTCTTCGGGAACACGAAGTTAGTCGATGCCCATTATTTACCTTGATGGACTCTATTTCCAGGTCACAGTGGGATAATTAACCGTTAATAATCATTTTATCGACAAAGATTTATCTTATCTATCTTATCGGTAGTTAACTATTTTATCGGTAGTTAACCATAAATTTGGTTAAGTAACGTAGCTGACGGGTTTTTTACAACTTTAATCGTGCTTTTGATTTAGTAATTATTTTTGCAGAAGATATCTACACCACTAAGTCTACCGTAGTTGCCGCTATTAAATTAAAATGGTTCTAGGACTTTTCAAGCTACCAAAGCCTATTCCAGAAACCTCCATACTCCATAAAATTCAGCCACTCAAGACCACCAAAAGAACAAAAACCTAATCGTCTCTGACTCTTAATGCACCAGTATCCCTACCATGAGTTTAACCCAATGCCAGCCGCTAGCGTTCGCGTTGACGTTTTTGTATGAGATTTCGGTACAGTGCCTCGAGTGATTAGAAATTAAACTAAAAATGATCTACACATTTCTGAACTCAGCTTTCGCCGTTTATTACAAATTCTTTTAAGGTACAAATTACTAAAATATTCTAATAAATTTCAATTGTAGGTATTTTGAACAAGAAAGTCTAGTTTTCTGGAGATTGTAAATTCAACCTATTTCTATTTTTTTGCACGAAAGTCATTTAAATGTTACGTTCTGACTAATGAAGGACGGTTATAAACTCAGTATCATTAATTTTAATGAAAAAAATTATAAAAACAAAGCAAAAATTTTCTAAATGATTTACTATAAAATGGTATCTGTAAATTTCACGAAAATTCATTGATGATCACTTTTTGTCGTATGAAAGTTAGTTGTGATTCATTGAAACTGTGTTGTTGTTGTGTATCATCAATCCGAAAATAAAGATAGAAATCAAAAGCAAAAAGTTCTTTTTTTTTTCCTTGTAAATAGTAATTTCTCTTTTTCATGAATGGTTGACTAACTAGCTTCTGATTTGCAAATTACATAGTCAGAAACCAGTTAGTTGTGGCGATGACTTGATTTCAATGATGGAGGCCTTTGCCAGTTTATAGGCTAATTACTATTACTTTAGTCAAAAAGTGAAATATAAAAAGTGTAATATTAAGTTTTCTTTAGTTGCAAAAAAACACGCGATGGAATGTGATCGTAAGTGAATTTGCATAGAATTTTCAAATCCCATTTTTTAGTTTTTATTCATAATAATGCTAAGATTGGTTCACAACTATCCTGCAGTGGTCAGAACGTAACATTAAATGAAAAAAAAGTGAAAGAGGTTGAAATGACAAACTCCAAAAAACACGACTTTCTTGTTCAAAATACGACAGTTGAAAATTATTAGAATATCTTAGTAATTTGTACCTTAAAAGAATTTGTAATAAAATAGCAACTTTTTTGTATACTTCGACAACTTTCAGTAGTACTTTTTTTTCACGACATCTGCTTGAATTTGAAGTATTTTTTTTGATTAAGATTTTTTCTTGCAATAATTTAATTTTTTAAATTGTCATGTGTTTTCTAGCTAAATAAAATAACTAAGTCAAAGTAAGACAAATCACCTGCTAACCTTTTGGCAAAAAAATAAGATGGTACCTTTGTTTCATTTTTTAAATCATTATTTTGTATGGACTAGATTTTGTAAAAAAACTAAATTGATCAAAACTTTTTAACGGTTTCTGTTAGTGAAATAATTTTCACGATCGGATCAATAGTTTCAGAGCCTATTCAATATTAGCATTATTATATATGTTTTAATAAACCTATTCTGGTAATTCTCCATAATTCTCCAACAGTTATTGAAGGACACAATTTGAAAATTGAAATTCAAATCGACGCATTAAATGGTAGTTTTCACCAACTCAGCAATGATTCATAATTGTTGGACGAAAATTGCCAAATGTTTCATGGTAAGCCGATTATTACCCCGTTTACATTGCTGTTGGTTTCAGTGTTTGAGGGTTGCTCGTTGTATGGTGAATTTTACTTCATGAAAATCTTTGCGAATCCATACCAATGTTTGATTGTTTGATTAAATATGCTCCACAAATAATAAACTGGACTGATTTTAAACATTATTTCAACAACATATGCTTTATATACATTTTTGGCTATGATAACACATAAGGAATGAGATTATAATTAAACAGAATCCCATGTGAGCTCTATATTATTTTGGAAGATCAATTTAAAAGTAAATTAATTATTTTTTGTTTAAATTCATTTAAATTCATATTTTTTTGTTTTATTTTGTGTATCTGTTTGTATGTCAGCATCCCATGAAAATTACTGAATGAATTTTTAAATACGAAATGAAATTTAAACTTAATTTTAATATAACATTCAATCGATTTATACATCGATTTTAAGCCCACAGGCGAAGGAAAATCGTCGAGAAGGGCACTTGCTAATTTTAATAACCAGCCGGTATAGGTACATGGTGAAAATAATCATGCGATGCAAACCAAGCCACTGGCAATAACCAGTTTGGAAGTATGTAGGTACAGGTTTTCGATAATAATAGAACAAATTATTAAGTGAAAGCTACCGGTGCCCTTGAATTCTAAGGCGAATCCTGTGACGGATCAATTCTAATTCAATTATTGAAATACCCAATGCTCTGATACGATTTTACAGGAATGTCCTGATTGACTATTCAACTACATTCGCTTGATCGTTGACTGACAAAGAGAAATCCTAATGAGATCTTAGCAGTAGGTACGTTCATTAAAGCGTAAAGAGCATAGTTAACTTGGAATAGTTTGGATGCCACTACATCAAGTATCGAATTTGCCAATTCATTACTCGTACATACTGCTACAGTTAAATCACAAATACGCATGCAGCGCAGTGGCCCGGGCAGATAGTCCTCATAAAACAAACCGCCATCACGATCCCGCACACAGACAAAGTGAGTTTACAGGCGATACCGGTGAGAATCGGTCACGCTACTAGTCACACTGTCGCGAGTATTTTTATTTTTGTCGAACTTGATGCAATTTTTCAAATGATGAATTTTGTTTAGGGCGGTTCTGCAAAGTAACCTACTTACTTAATTTTCTGAAAAAAAAAGAATAATCCAATTTGGAGCAGAAGTTCAGAAGTCATGCACGTATTATATGTTACAGTCAAAACTCAAAATCGGTCAAAACCACTTTTGACTGAAAAAAACAGTTAAAAGTGGTTTTGACCAACGTGCTCAGTCAAAGCATTTTTGACTGATTTTTGAAGTGGACAGACTATAAGTCTTGACTGTAACATTTACGTTTCCGTTATTAATTTTTATTGATAAAAAAGATAACTCGCTGACATCTTTATATTAGTTCAAGCTCTATTTAGTTTGCCAGATGTCCTTGGTGTAATTTATTCCTATTTTTTTTATTCAATTTTTTCTCCTAGTTATTTCAAGAATTGCAAAATGTTTCTTTGTTGAGCAGTTAAAAAAAGCAAAAGATGAATTCGCATCACTTTAAGACGCCGTCAAATTGCCATTAGGCATCACTTTAAACCGGAGAGTTTATCACGGGACATTTTTTGCCATTTAACTTGATCTCCTCTCTTTATTTTAATATTTTCTCTTAACAGTCGAGTACCCGCTGAGTCATTCCTTTGCGTCTGATCTTTGCTTTTTAGGGATCCGCAAAGTTAAAGAAAACTAGCAATAATATCCTCAGGCTGCTTTTCCACCAGAAATTTGCTATGCAGCAAGGATGTGTAAACTAAGCTACGAAACTATTAGATCGTTTTCACTGATGCCATGCTATGTAACGGAGCGGGTAAGATGTGCTACAGAGATGTCTCTTTCTCCCGTCTCCAGGTAGCTGGGCGAGGAGTATGCGCAGTTCGAGCTATGTGGATGTATCGACAGTAGAGAAGACACACACAGCACGCATCCAGAGCACGCATCCACAGCACACATGGGTGCTGTGACGCATCCAAAGCTGGATGCGTGCTTTGGATGTGTGCTATGTATCTTATTATTCATAAAAAACATAGCTTAGTAGAACCCGTTTTCACCAGTGCTATGCTATGAGGCCCAATGAATTTGATTGGTGGATTTCAAACGCATGCCTATCAACGTATCATGACACATCTCGGTGGAAAACTTAGTGAAAAAGCACCCTTAAAGGGTTGTTAGGCATTTCTAACATCGTGGGGGTTTCAGCTCATTTCTGAAGCATGTTCTTTAAAATAGTAAATTTAAAAGTAAATACATATAAAAGCGGTCAAATAAAATCTGGGGGACTAATATGGTACAAATTTACAAAGCTTCCTTAACCTTTGGAAGGGAAAAAAGGACTCAAAACTTAGTAACGTATGTATAGATTTCATGTATTTTGTACAATAAATATGCTTATTATTAATTAATACCAAAAACTCAACATCAATCTCGAACGCAAAGTTTTTTCAAAGACCGAAAATTCACGTTACTTCGTGTTCAACGAAAGGGAGTAGGCCATCTACTCACGTTCGTTGCGTTAGTTACTACCTCTGCGTACCTCCTGCATAGGTGAGATACTTGGCACAAACCCGTCATGAATATTTGTAGCTTCGGCTGTTAAACCTGAATGCCAGCTTTAGATTAGATTAGATTAGATTATTTATTTCTTATTACAAAAATACACATTAAATTACATTTGTTTATGGTCAATTAATGGATTTTCACAATAAGATCGTCAAAAATAATAAAATAGAATAAAATGAAAACAAAATAAGAAATAAAATAACGCAAAAAATTAAATTAAATACAAAAAGTCACAAAATAAAAAATAAAAAATGTCAAGGCTCAAAATCACAAAATAGAATATTAAAGTTTATATAAAAATAGATGTCGTCAATATTAAGTCAAGAGAGGAATGAACAATGTCAAGTAAAAGTTACACGAAATTATAAATAAACAATTTACAAATGATATAATAAGTCATTCCCACTGAACATCTTTCGACCTTCATGAAAGAAGAGTTCTGGCCGAAAGGTGTCCTGTATCGGCGGTTCCGAGGGCGACTACCGGGCACCAGCTTGCGTCACACGTCGCCTGTTCCTACGAAAAATACGTGTAAATTTCATAAGTAGTTTTATTGTTTATTAAATATGTATGTTAGTCTCTAAGTTATTTATTATATGGGCCAATTATATTTTGTAACATCTGAAAATGTAATTTTGTAGCCTGAAATAAATGATATATTATTATTATTATTCTCTTTATTCAGTATAAATCTTAGATATAAAATTTGTATAGTATTCTTACAAAAACAGAGATTTTATAACATTAAAAACAACTTATGAATTATAATTATAAAAATGAAATAATTACAATTATAAAACTTAAGATTAAAGTTACAAAAACAATGATTTATAAAAATACCATAAAAATCTTAACCTAGGGAGCCGCCGGCAGCGGGGCAGGCGAGGCCTAGACTACCGGTGGTTAGGGCTGCAGAGAAAGGAACCTCCTCACAATACGTGCCGTGTCCAAGAGTACCGCCTTCTGTATCTGACCCTTGACCCAACCGCTGAGCGAGAGCCTCTCGAGGTGTTGGTCGAGGCTCTTCGCTATTAAGCCGTTTGCCGATACGACTATCGGGACAATGATCGTCGAATCAACATTCCACATGGCGGTCACCTCGTGAGCCAAGTCAAGGTACTTGCTGAGTTTGTCCTTCTCAGCTTTTACGAGGTTATCGTCATGTGGAATGGTAATGTCGACGAGCACTGCCTGGCGTTGGGATCGGTCTACCAGCACGATATCAGGTTTATTGGCTACAATAGTCCTGTCCGTGATGATAGAGCGATCCCAATAGAGCAATGCACGACTATTTTCGAGAACTGGTACCGGTGCGTACTTATAGTACGGTACCTCCGACTCGACAAGGCCATATCGAAGAGCAAGTTGCTGGTGGATGATCCTAGCTACTAGGTTGTGCCTGTGCAGGTACTCTCCGTTAGCAAGGTGAGAACAACCGGAAATAACGTGGCGAATAGACTCGCCAGGACGGCGGCATGCCCGACAGATGTCGACCGTACCGTCCTTCATGATGTATTTCCGGTAGTTATTCACCTTGATAACTTCATCAGCAATTGCACAGACAAAACCCTCGGTTTCCCCAAAGAGGTCCCCGAAGCGTAGCCAGTTCACCGATGCGGAGAGGTCCACATCGGGCCCTGTTAAGGCCCGATAGAACCTTCCATGCAGCTCCTTACTCCTCCATATTTCCTTGCGGTCGTCGGTGGTGAGCACCGGTGGTTGACGCCAGTTCTCATTCGCCAAGGATAGCGGCGTGAGGCCCTTATCAACTGCCACAACATCGCGGTGTATCCCACATTCGTTGCTGAGGAAAAACCTCCTAAGACTGCACACCTCGCGGTTGTGAAGGTTCTTGGCATTTAAAAAGCCACGACCTCCCACCTTCCGCGGGATATACAGTCTCATGACAGACGAGCGCGGGTGTAACATGCGAAATGTTGTGAGCAATTTTCGAACCCGTACATCCAGGGCGTCCAGCTCAGTTTGAGTCCATCTTAGTATGCCAAAGGAGTATATCAATAAAGGCATCACCCAACCGTTGAAGGCGCGCACCTTATTGCCACCTGACAAAGAACTCTTGAGTACCTTTGTAAGGCGACTAAAGAAGCGCTCCCTCACCGATTGCTTGACGTCTGCTACTGATACACCCAATGACTCTGACATACCAAGATATTTGTAGGTTTCGGCTTCAGAGAGGGATCTGAGTGTCATCGTCTCAGAGAGCTGTAAATTCGGTGAATCTACAACCCTCCCTTCTTGTACATGCATGACCGCACACTTGTCTACACCGAACTCCATCTTGATGGCATTGCTAAAAATCTCAGTTATTTTTAACAGTTCCATCAATACCTGGGGGCTTGGTGCAAACAACTTCAGGTCATCCATGTACAACAAATGAGGGATGAACTCACCCCCTCTGCGAAGCCGATAGCCTAGCTTTGAATCCTTTAGTAAGATACTAAGAGGATTTAAAGCTAAACAAAACCACAAAGGACTCAAACTATCGCCCTGGAAAATACCTCGCTCTATCCTTATGAAGTCCTGCGGATCAGGGGAGCCATTTCCACCACCTGGTTGACGAAGGACTGTGATCCACTGCCCCATGCATGTGCTCAAGAAAGATCTCAAAGTTGTATCAATTTTATACAGCTCTAAGATCCTCCTGAGCCATGAATGGGGCACCGAATCATAGGCCTTCTTATAGTCAATCCAGGCTGTTGAAAGAGCTTTCCGATTCCGCCGGACTTGTTGGCAAATAGTGAGGAGGAGTTCTTTAGTACCTCGGGACCCAACCCTACATCCATTCTGAGCAGGGGCCAAAATATTGTTCGCAACGATGTGCGAGTTAATTTTTTTTGCTAGAATGGACGTAAGGAGCTTGTAGATGGTAGGTAAGCACGTGATGGGTCTATAGTTTTTTGCTTCCGAGGTACTACCTGACTTGTATAAAAGGAAAGTGACACCAGAAGTCAGGAAACTAGGGAGAGAACCAACCTCGATGGATTCCTGGAACTGCACTGCCAAGCACGAATGCGAGCATCGAAACCACTTGATTCAGAAGTTGTGCAATCCATCCGGGCCAGGACTTTTCCAGTTCTGAGCCGTCTGAATTGCACAACTAACGTCTTCGGAGTCAATACTTACTGACTCCATGGTTTCGATGGATTCGCATTCATGCTCGACAGTACGCATCCAGTCACCCTCCATGTGCTCGACAGGCATCGACCAGATGCTGCGCCAGAAGTCAATCATGACACTTGTATCCGGTCGCTGACCGTCGCCCACACGTTGGTTAGTCTCTTCCCAGTTTCGGTACACCTTCCTTTGGTCACTTTGGAAAAGGCGATTTTGTAAATATCTGTCCACACGTTCTCTGTAGCGACGGATACGGTTTGCCCACGCATAGACCTTCTGCTTCAGAAAGTCAATGCGTTCCGTGACACAAGCCATATACTGTTCGGGCTTAATACCCGTCCCAGCAAAGGCTTGGTTCACGTAACGCATAACCCGAGGGCGATGGTTCCCCCGGCTGAAGCAGACCAGCTTTGCAATGAGGGTCCTAAACGTGTTGATACGCCGCTCGATTCGCATTTGCCATTCGGGTACATTTGCGACAGGTCGCACTGCACGGTCAAAGTCCGGAAACTTGACACGAGCAACACGGCATGCCGCAATGGCCCCGCAGTACAAAATCGAGTGAGTATCAACTAAATCTTCACTAGTCCGTATGAACGGAGCTAGTAAATCGTTCAGGGCCCCCATTAACGCTAGGTTGCGTCTATTAGTAGGCAAACGTGGTAACCGCGGCCTAGAGACTCGTGTAGAGCGATATTCCAAAATCGCATCCTCCAAAGCCCTCCTCAATTGCTCTTTTGCCTGGGTACTTACGCTTGCGTTCGCACTGGCCTCTCCATCGGCATCTGGATCCATCCGAGGCGCTACCGGAACCGAGTCTGTAATCGGACTCGGATGTGACAGCGCGCTGGACGGGTCCTGGGTCGAGGAAGAAGTCGCGCGAACTGGAAGCGCCTCCAGGCGAAGCCGATCAAGCGTAGGCTGATCCAGCATCTGTAGACGCTGAATCGCCCGCGCTTGATCCGACAGACGTTGGGCGGAAACAGCCACGGTCGGGTCAAGGGCCTGAAACAGAGGCATCATCCGGTCACGATACGCAGACAGGTTGGTTCCTCCCTCTGTAGCCCCGTAATAGGCGCGCATGCAGTTGACATTCATGTCGTGTGTCCATCGCATGCGGCGCACTACACCACCGGTAGCGGGGGCCCCGCGCGGGGCAGACTGCCCCACAGGCTCCAAGCGTGCCGGCAGCGGTCGTCGTCCACGTCGCGCAGGTGTTCGCGGCGGTCGTGGCGGCGGTGGCCCGCTCTCATCGCTCGAAGTTGAGCTCGCTGCGGTATCTGGAGGAGTAACAAACTCCTCCACCGACGACGAGCTGGGCGACGGAGCGGGCGGTGGTGGTGGTTGTGCGCTTGTAACGTTCGCTCTTGCCTTCGCTCTTGTGATCATTTTTTAATGTAAATTGCACTATTGTTGTTGTAGGCGTTTTGACATTTGTCACAGTTGACAAATCCATATTATTGATTTTCGGAACTTCTGTAGAATGGCCAAAATTGTCTTGCAAATTATCTGTATATATTTTGGATGAGCTTGTTTGTTGTTATACTATCGGATAAACCGAAATGGGACTGAAAAATGAACTAAAAAAATATATGATTAAATATGACCACAAAAAGACGTTTGCTGTCATAGAGCGTTTTTTTTTTTTTTTTTTTATTATTATTACGCTACAGTGAAATCCTTTTTCAAGAATTCCACTGTAGAATAAAACGGATTATTCAATTTATCCTAAGGTATTTTCGTTTCATACTCGAAGCACAAAATAAAGAGTTTACCGAAGCACCGCTCTCGTCTTTTTTCCTAAGCTTGTCTGATCGCCTAGGGTTGCTCCTATATTCGCCCGATAAGCCCGATCTGACAGAACAGAAAAAGATTACTGTTCTGACTGAACATTCCTAACGGGTAAAGGATAATCTAGCGACGTCTTTAAATTCATGAACATTTGCGCCAGATTATAAGAAGTCATTTACCTACAGAAGGCGTCCGCGAGATAAACCAGTGCAACTTGCTAGCTGATCATACAGTCCTTATACCTAGTAGGCAAGTAACAGCATGACGCTTCGGCGGCGGCAGCCGCGCGTGCTCCGACAAAAGAATATACCTTAAATACTGGTGTTTTACCAATGCATGATAAGTTACGGAAATGTTTTACCTACCTATCTTCCTATACTACCTACTTACTTGTACATTGACATGAGTTTACAAGCGAAGTCGGTGAGCTTCGGTGAGTCGGAAAGTTGCACTGTCGCGAGTGTTTTTGTTTTTGTCGAACTTGGTGCAATTTTTCACATGATGAATTTTGTTTTTGGCCGGTTCTGTCAAGTAGTTTAACTTACTTACTTCATTTTACAAATTCAGAGCGACTATAGTAGTAACCCTGGGCGGTTCACGCAAGTTTTGGAAAAAGGTGCGAGCGGTCCTTCTGTAAACTCTTTATTTTGTGGTGCGACTGACCGCGAGACTGAAACCACAAATTAGACATGCGCGGTGCTCTGACAGATAGAAAGACACGCCATTTTTGACACACGCACACAGAGACGCGAGTTTACAGGCGAAGTCGGTGAGTTTCAGAGTCGCGGTCAGTCGCACTGTCAAAAACATTGAGATATTATTTGGACGTCGTCAGATACTTACATTATATATATCAGATAATGGTCAAAAATGGTTTGGCGCAAATATTTCTGTTGCAGTGTATTTGGCTGTATGAACGACACACGAAATTGTGATTAAACGTTTTTTAAGTTACCAAATGATATTGAAAGGTAAGTAAAACACAGGTAACATTTGCAAGTTAGTAGTACCATGTACAAGTATTTTATGGATATAGGTAGGTAAACCATTATATTTCATAACACATTCAAATCCAGTACAAAAGGGCTATTACTTTTTCCGTAACTTATCTTATCATGCATTGGTAAAACACCAGTATTTTTGATATATTAATTTAAAGCACGCGCGGCTGCTGACCGCCGAAGCGGTTGCTCATTGTGTTATCTATAGCCTACTAGGTAGGTATTTTGTAGGTAGTCACTTAATGTATTTTATTTTCGGCGGTATCTGACAAATCGCGCTTATCAGGCGAATATAGTAGCGAGTAGCAACCTAGGCGATCAGGCAAGTTGATAGAAAAAAGCGAGAGCGGTCCTTCTGTAAACTCTTTATTTTGTGTCAGTACCTACAGTGCGTCATCACGTCAGTTGAATCGCAGGATTCGCATACAAATGCTCTACACGGCTGTTGACAATCAACTGCCACATGGGAGTTCCATGTCCCGGCAGCTGGTACGTAATTTTCACTCGTAAGTTCGTGAAGTGACAGAGGCCTGACACTACGCCAAATTGTTTAAGTACAATAAGATGACCTCTAAAGGCATTTAGTTAATTTTAACTGGTCAAAGAAAAGAGCCGCAGAGCTCGACTCTCACTTGACAATTTTTATTAAAGGCACCAAGAGGCTTTTAAATTTTTTTCAAGAGCTCACAAATTGTCCCCACGACTGTGTAAAATTCGTTAACCTACTTTTTTTAATTGCATCTTTTGTGCTTGGAAAATTTACTCGTAAAGGGCTTTTGATTCCTAATAATGTGATAGGTTGAATAAATTATTAAAATAATATTTCACACATGATAAGATAACATATCGACTATGAATGACACAAATATACTGCGGGCATGCTACTAGTGTTTCGCTAAGTGATCTAATCAGAATTAGGAAATACGTTGAAGGAGTAAAGTGACCGACGTTGCCCAGCGGGTAAGTTGAAGCGGCAGTGGGCAGGGCACATAGCGCGAAGAACTGATTTGAAAGTTCTAGACTTTTTAAAGCAAACGCACCGTAGGACGCTCACCTGCAAGGTGTATGTATGAGTAGGTGAATGTGGCAGGATTCCGGAGGATGCAGACCACTTACAAATGGTCACTTTCGATATCTGTAGCGGAGGTCTGCTGTGGACGCTTATGACTGCGAATGATGATGCTTCTAGAATGCTACTGCAATTTGTCATTTAGTCGGTACAAATCTTTCATATTTTTGTAAAACCTGCATTAGACTGCATCACACTTTCTGACACTAACTACAATGTTTTTTTTAAATTATTTTCTTTATTTTATTGTTTGTCACTTTCCTTGTATTTAAAATATCCTCTGCTTTATAATAAATGTATTTATTTAAGTTTGGTTATTAGTGTATCTATGTATACTGTTTGTATTTTATACAGGGTTACTTTACAATCACCATCCAAAATTTTCCCAGACATGAAGCATCAATCGAAGACAGCTTTTTTTAAGAAAAGAAAAAACTATTATTTTATTATATTTTTTTCGAACAGATTATTCGTGCGGCGTGGTTACTTATTCAAAATTAAATTTCAACTTCTGAATGAAGCGCGGGCGGGGAGTTGAAGAGGCTGCGGGCGCGCCGCCACTCACGTCGCGCAGTATCAACGAAACTAGTGTTTTTTTATAATTTTGAGTAGTTATAATAACATTAATAACTCAACATTTTAGTACTGATGGTTGTCAAATAGAAAAATACGTATGTTGCCATTTTCTCCATAGATCCCCATATTTCAATTTCGATGGTATTTATAAATTTGTTATAGGATTTTGAATTTAGTGTTGTTAGTTTGAGTTTAGTGTTTCAGGAAACGGAACGGTCTAGTAACTCAGAACGATAAAGTTAGACTGGACATAACTCAGGTGAGTTAGGAAGTTCGATGGACAACGTAACTTGCAACTGCGTAAACATTCTTGTCGATTTTATGACGCTTTTATAAAGACTACCTCGATGGACTTCGTTCTGTCAAAAGTAATTGCACGTCGCGGCGTCGGTAAAACAGCACATCTCACCCGCGTTTTTCCGACTTGATTAACAAATACTAATATTTTACACTGAATTTTTTGCTCAATCATAATAAAATATTACATATGCCACCCTCTGATAATGTAGCTTCATATTGGTGAAATATTTTTTAAAATCGGTTCAGTCGTTTCGGACCCTATTCAATCCGAACAAACAAACAATCAAATCCTTCCTCTTTATAATATTAGAATATGTTTATATACGTATACACTTCCACCATAGTACGTCTGCCATGAGTTTTCGTCTCGTAAACTACAGTTGGCTTCAGCAATTTGTATGTCACTTTAGTACCATTTCTATTCACTAGAAGCACTGACCGAAATCCCATACAAAAACGTCAACACTGACGATAGCAACTGTCATCGGTGTTAACTCAATGAAACTCAAATGACATGTTGAGGGGTCTGGTGGTTCCACACAAAAAGACGTCCAAATTAGTAGATGCCAAAATCAACTGATAAAATTATTGTTTGTTACACATAATTATAACAACGCCTTCCTGACCGAGTTTAAGATCACCAACCCGCATTTGGCAAGCCAAGAAACATCAATTGTAGCGATGACTTGATTGCAATGATGGAGGATGGTATATATATATATTTATTTATTTAAAATGGGTTTGCGCTTGGCCTCAGTCTCGCCTGGTGGTAAGCGATGACGAGGCCGATGGTGGTACACGCTCACCCAGAAAATGCCTATTCACTCTGGCCTTGAAGACACCAAGGTTGTAAGTATCGAGAAACACAGACGCAGGGAGAGCGTTCCACTGCCTAGCGGTGCGGACCAGAAAAGACGCAGCAAACCGTTGGGTACGGACTGTCGGAAAGTCAACCACATGGGGGTGGAAGCCCTCCCGGCGTCTAGTGGTCCGGTGGTAGAAAGTAGACGGTGGTATCAGGTTGTGTAGTTCCTGCGCACACTCTCCAAAATACACCTTATAAAAAACCGATAGACAGGCGACTTTACGCCGATGCTCCAAACTCTGAAGTTTGGTTCCAACGAGCGCATCGTCGCCTATGAGTCTCCTAGCCCTTCACTGAGTTCATTGCATCCAACTGGTACTTGGCAGAGTCATCCCACAGGTGGCAGCAGTACTCCATATACGACCTAACTTGTGCTTGATACAAGTGGAGCAGCTGTTTTTTGGCAGCGGTTTTTGCTATCAACTCAATAGAGCTACCAAAGTTAAGATAAGTTTATATAAGCTAATTACTTTACTACTACTGTTGGACATGTTACTGAATTATTACATGAATCAATATTGTTCGTGCTTTTCTGATAATTAGCAACAAAAAATACACTTTGTTGGAGCCACAGGAACGCTTGAAATTAAGCTCTGCCGGTGCGTCCTTAGTTAAGGCGTGAGGGGGTGACAAGGGTGTCTGTTCTCGTTTTTTTCTGTATTATTTATTATCTACTTGTAAATAAATGATAGCATTAAGAGAGTACGTGCAGTTAAAGTAAAGGAGGACGGGCAAAAATATATGGAAGCCAGCCTAGAAACCAATAACAACATGAGATATATCATTGGAAAGGATTTTTTATCTACTTTAATTATTGTTAAAATGGGAAGTACCAAATCACTGTGTGGAAAAAGTTATGGCACAATAGAGCCAACCTCGTTATCAAAAGTGTGTTTATTTTATTGTTTTTTTTAGTGAAACTAACATAGTGAAGTACCATAACAATAAAATCAGTTAAGTGCTAGTTGTACTCGCAAACGGAGGGTTCTGTACGTTTATATTCCTTTTGCTTTAGTTTTAACATAAAAATAAACACTTTTATTAATGAGAAGGAGTTTGGCTTTATTGTGCCTTAACTTTTTCCACACAGTGATTTATAGATACAGCCTTATACGTCCCACTGCTGGGCACAGGCCTCACCTCAACTATGAGGTGGTACGAGTCATACTCCAACACGCGAGCTCAGTGCGGATTGTTGGAGAGGTGAATGTAAGGCCAGTGATGAACCTTACCGTCAGACGTTATCAAGCCGCCTTTTTAGCCTCTGACTAGGCTTTACGACTGATATCTTGCGACGTCAGCCGGGACCAACTGTTTAACGTGCCATCCGAAGCACGGAGATGCCCGAAAAACACATCACTTAATTTCGGTCGGGATGGTCACCCATCCATAACCCGACCTGACTGTCGTTGCTTAACATCGGATCGTTGCCGATCCGCTGCCGTTACTTAGCCACGGGCACCTCAAGTGCAGCACAGTGATTTGGTACTTCATAATTAAAGTACATAAAAAATTCCAATGATAAATCGCATGTTGTTACTAGTTCCTAGTCCTAGGCTAGGACGCTCGTCCTCCCTTGTCTAATGAAACAGCTTTTTTTCGTGTTTACACGTTATTATAGCGCACTAGTTATAACGGAAACAATTTTTTAGTTCATTTTTCTTAGCACTCTCTCTCCGATGCTGGAAATAGCTAAAGGCTACTTATATTAAACTTTTTCTCCTCTCTGGCGTGAAGTTACTGAAGCTAGGGAACAAAAGGCCATCCTGTTTCTATTAAATAATGTTCCACAACAAAGCCACAAAATACAAAGACTTCAAAGAAGCCAACATCCGTTTGACTACCGCAAGCTTCAAACTGCATTCGTCAGTTGAGTATTTAAAGTACTTTTACTCTTATCCCGTTGTTGTAAGGTTGGAAATTCTTTTAACGCTTGACCCATGCGGTCAGTCAGTTGAATTCTGCAAAATATTGCAATATAAGGCAAGACCACACTAACGGTTCTTTGACGAGAGTTTAAGTTAGGGATTGAAAGTAAGTTTAACTGGATACGAGTACTTTACTGCAGCAGCGAAGTATGGAGAGGGCTATGCTTGGTATTTCTCTGATTAAAGTTTTTCTCATATTAAGAGGACACAGCACGGTCCAAAGAATTGAAAAATAGGTATTCGTAAAATCTATTGCTGTCTTTTGCAAGCCTCAAGCTCCGCGCAGAGTGCAATAGAGACAGATACAAATCGGATGAAAATACTTACACAAAAATGACGTTTCATAGTCCCCTGATTCCGTCCCCTTTTCGAAAAGTTGACCGATTTAGTTACTTTTTCATTAAAAACTAAAGAAGAACTGTGGCCATGTTTCTATGTTTTTTTTTTATATAAACTAGTCAAATTGGTTTTCTGGATGTTTAAAAACAGCGGAAAATTTGGCCAATTTTTGTTTAAGGTTCATATCAGGAAAATATAGGGACATGCTAATAGTAACAATAGATTTTCAGAAAAAAAATATTCCTCTAAGCAATATCCAGGGAGAAAACATGGGGCTACGTTTGTATGGAAAAACGGCGCTTCTGTATCCTCATAAGTCATAGTTAAAGACCAAAAATGGATCTCTATAAATAAAAATATCCAGCAATAGCCGGAGCTTGGAAGGCTCAAGCAAAGATTTCAGTGAGCCCTTAAGGAGACGGATGACGAAATGACGATCAATATTTTAGTGGATCCATCCAGAAATCTGAGGCAGAAATATATAAATTGAAAAGTGTAAGTCTTAGAAAGTAAGTAAATAATTAGCCTATATACTGTCCCACTGCTGGCCAAAGGCCTTGTAACAACCCCCCCTCACTAACTCTCACCAACTTCAACATATTTTCAACATATTTTCACATGTTAAAAGACTTCTACTACCCAAATCAATATGAATAAACATATCGATATAAATTATCAATAATTAAAATAGATACATGATCAAACATGTAACTTGAAGATAAAATGGCCAAATGGTTGTGATCGTCTAATAGTGGTAGAACCGTCTACGTTGTGTTGTGTAAATAGTATTTATTACTGTAGTAACTCAATATTCTTTTATGAGGTATGTGAGTGCTAATTATGAGTTTGATTGGACATAATTAAGAACCTACTATGCTATGTAAAACTGTTTCAGACATTCTATTTATTATATGACTAACTAACTCACCTAATCGAAGACTAACATGAAATCAAAGACAGTGAAATTAGTAACTCTTCAGAAGTACCTAAGTAAATAAGAATAAAGAGTTTAAAATGAATTGTTGAATTCGGAACCAAGTATATATTATTCTATGTATGTACCCAACAAATATTGATTATGATTTTAAATATAGTGCAGAATTTGAATAAGAGTGAAAAGCTGATATTTAGAATCATTAAATATAGTTAAAAGAATCAAAATATTATAGGAAATATCTCCAAAGGAGCATTCCCTTTGGAGGTGGTCATAACGAGCTCCACCCCGCTCCAGACCGATGAAGGCCAACCAGCTCGCGCCTCCCCCCGAAATAGGATTGAGGATATTTGTAGTGGCAGTCCTAGACTGTGGTGTGACAATGTGTAAAACACAATTGAAACACTGAATTGTAGGATTGTAGCAGGATGTCAAACCCAGCTCCAACGTAACTCATTCTGTAGCTGAATCATCATTAATTAAAATGAAATAATTCAATATAAATCATTGGTAGCATGATACTTCATGACTTGTCAACTTGTACATCATGTTGATGACGATTGTAGGTAAACATTCACAAAAGCAGACCTTGGACCGGATAATATAGGACTCATCAAAACATCGTCTCTAGGGTGAAGATAATTCAATTCACGAAGACTTAACAAAATACTAGAGTCAATGGAGAGCTAGGTCACTTACAGGAAAGCTAGTGTGAAGTTTGAGTTTGTATGTGGGGAAAAAGCATATTTGTTATCAATCAGAATACCACCACTGATTTGTATAATTTGGTGTGGAAAAGGGTATTGGCTTATAGCAGAATACCGCCACATATATGTAGAGTAGGGTGTGGTACATGGCGTTACTGAGAGATAAGATGCCTCCACATATTTGTAGATTTGTAATATTTAATGTGATATGAAATGTACATATTCACAGCCATCAAGCGGCATCACCACCAAGACTCAGATTGAACTATATAAAATAGTCAATAATTAGCTTTGCAATAAATCTTGCAGCTAGGTTTGTAGGATAAGGTTTAATTTAAACTGGGATAGTTTAAATTATTATGTTTTGGGTTTTAAGTGAATCAGCTCTTATAAATAGTTGAATAACTGTTAAAATCAACAGTGTTTAGTAATAGGTTTAATTAACCAATAATATTTGCAAAAGCAATCTAAGAACCTTAATTAAGCTCTCTTGTTAAAATCAATTGTTATCATTAGATAACATATGTTGGTTTTAAGTGAATCAACACTTATAAATAGTTGAATAACTGTTAAAATCAATAGTGTTTAGTAATAGGTTAAATTAACCAATAGTATTTGCCAAAAGCAATCTGAGAATTTTAATCAAGTTCCCTTGTTAAAATCAATTGTTGTTATCATTAGGTAACATTAGCAATTAGTCCAGCATAGATGTTGGCAGTAAATACAAAAAGACAATTCACTCATACTAGGCATTGGACCCCCACAAAATCTAGTATAAGCTAGCAATTATCATGTGGAGTACTGACCAGCAGTGGTTAGCCACTGACCAGCAGAGTTGATTAACGGGACATAAAAACTAAACCTTATCTCTAGGTTCCATTCGTTTACAGCGGCGTTTATAGCCTGACCTGTCAGGGGATGGAGGTCCCAGGACTTGGTTCGCTCAAATCTTCGGCTAATCAATGGACGAGAAGAGTAAACTCAGCCAGGCACACACGTATTGATATGCGGTCCAGCTGCCACGCACACACGTATTGCTACGCGGCCTAACAGCCAGGCAACACACATACCCTACTTCTACGCGGCCACGACTTATAACTATAATGAGTAGACTCAGCGGGAGGCACACAAATATCAATACCCTAATTAATATTAGGTATACTGCTACGCGGCCAAAGAAACATCCCTCTTTTCCACACAATATTGCATAAGAGATGGTAATATAATCAAATGTATTTTGATAACCTCCATTCTGGACTACGCAGACCATATCAGTGAATTAAATAAATGACAAGGTGAACTTTACTAATTACTTTACCAATGTAAAACAGATTCTACAAATACTAATTCTTGTACTATCTTTGTAAGTACTACTTTCATTAAAAGAAAGCCTCAACATTTTAATGTTCGTTTTTAATGCTAAGACCATGACTAGATTCCATTAGGTAAATATTTATTAGGTACACGCATAAAACATATAACTGTTTCATAAAATCATTACTAGTTTTAGAAGAATATGTTGCACTATATCTGAGATTTAATAGGAAATAAAATTCTAACAATTTTTAATCTCAATTTCATAGCTCTTATAACGGAAAGATCTGAGCTTAAAATGCTGCGTCTCTAAATTCACTGATTCTAAAATTTAAGTTATAAATTTTAATATAAAACAAAGATTAAGTAAATCAACTAAAACACTTTAGTATAGAACTATTACTGAACCTAACCCGGAATATCTGACTTCCTAACCTGATTATTTCACTGCCAAATAAAGACTGTCCTACTAAATCATGGAAATCTAGATCTCCTAGCATTCTTATAGCTCTATATATAACGGAAAGATCTGACCTTATGTTGCTGCGTCTCTTAATTCACTGATTCTACAATTAATGTTCTATTTTAGATAAATAGAGGAAACTAAAACACTTTTGTACAGAACTATTACTAAACCTTACTCGTCTTAGGCCTAGAACCTAACGCTGTCACGACCAAGACCAAAACTGTCTCGTGTTTTGAACCTAACGTTCCAGGGCTACCAACAGACTCTCTTCTAAATAATGAAAGTCTAGATTTCCTCACATTCTTATAGCTCTTTATAATAATGGAAAGATCTGACCTTAAAATACTGCATCTCTAACTTCACTGATTCTACAATGAATATAATACTTTAGATAAAATTATACAAGTAATTATAAAACCTTTGACCGTCTGAAACCTAGAACCTTACTCTCTCACGACCACAACCGAACTGTCCTCCCTACCGATTTCCAAATCATAATGCAGACTAAGTTCCTCAATAAAAAGCAGAGATTTATTACCCTTAAGTGCAAATGCTGAACATGAGAATTTCTAAATGAATTGTTTTAAAATATGTCACAAAAACAACACCGGACCCTTGCACATGTGGCGTTAAAGTGAAATGATACTTGAGGTCATAAATTGAAAAGGGCTGACAGATTTCTGAACAACGTTAAATTACTAATCTGAGAAATACAAGTACTTGGATATTTTTAGGGTTCCGCCTTTTGTTCATTGAATAAAAAGAGAACCACTACAATATAATATTCTTGTGTCCGTCTAATTGACTGTCAAAATCCTCCCTCATAGTCACGCGTAGAGGCATCAAGCCGAAGTCTATCTCAAACATCAAACTTCACTACTCGTTAGAATTGCAAAACTCAGACCTCTAAGTCAACGCAAACAAAACACACCGCAATGTAAGTCACATAATATTCTGAAACTTTTCAGATAATCGAAACCTATAAATTACTTCCCTTGCGGCCTTGTTATAAAATCAGTATTTAAGAAAAGGTAAAGTCTCACATATCAACTAACAGGATAAATATAGAACCGATGCCTTCAGGCATTAACTGCGCCATTCGTACGTATTACTCCCGTGCAATGAAGAATAAATCTTATCTGTTATCTTGCGATATTCAATTCAATTTGTGTCTCTCATTTGTAACTTGTCAAATTACCTACGTACTACCTGTCAACATTTCAGGTAAAGCTCAAGTAATGTTTTAATCTATTTCGTTGTGTAAAAGCTGTTGAAACATGGTTGAATTCAAATAAATAAATAAATAAATCAATAAAACCGATATATTATAATATCTAAATTTGTAGGTATGGAACCCTCAGTTAGTCGGACTCACACTTGGCCAGTTTTTTAAACAGATTTCTTTACACCAACCACTAGACCTTATCGTTTGACGCTTCAGCAAAATAAACATTGGAACAATTTATTGAAATGAACAGTCACATAATTTAATTTTTATTAGTTTAATTTATGGTCATGAGAACTAACAGGGACTTAGGATATTTGAGAATGTTTAACAAAAGCAACCATTATGTAAGACTCACACGCAAACATCAAATCGAAATTCTAGCTAACAATGAATCGACTCATGAAAACAATTACCCTTTGTATTGTATCTACCTCCAAGCTTTTATTAGATAGATTTAATGCGAAAAAATTCAAATCCCAGCTTTAAATAGTGTAGGCTAAGGTGCGTTCCGTTACAGCCTCCATCATTGCAATCAAGTCATCGCTACAAATAAATGGGTAATAATGATGGTAATTTCTAAAACTTGCCGTAAACTAGCACAAAAGTAATTAAACTATGCTAGAATATATTTATACCTGTCTTCTATCAAGAGTGACAGAAAAACTGCTTTAAATAAAGATGAATAATAACTGTTTGCGATTAGTTATTACGAGTAAGTATTAAGACAAAACCCTATAGATTACAAAATACTTTTGATAACTCACTTTTAACGGCCATTTTCCATGCAGTGGTAGTTGCACTCTGAAATATGTCAAAGAAAAGAGATACTAACTATTTAAAATGTTATCTCATTCTAATTCAACGTTGCAGTGCCTTCACAAACACTAACTCAAACAAAAGTTAGGCCTCCGTCACACCGCGCCGAACGCGGGCTCGGAGGCGGAAAAGATAAAGTTTGCACATAAATCCACAGTGCTGTCAGACGCCCGATAAGCCAGTTTGCCTAGCACGCCGGTTCACCTGATGACTGTCGCTCACACCAAACTGTAACTGTGTAGTATTTTTTCAAAAACCATCTGGTTTCTATCAGGTACCTAGAATATGAATAAATATAAATATGCGCCAGACAACACACCTCTTGTAATGGTCTCGAAGTAGGGATTAATATCCCTGTGCTACGAGGCACCACACAAGGAACTAAGCCAGGGGCGTCTCCCAGCACACCAGAATGTAACAGTATTGTAGTATTGTTTTCTATTGTTAACCATCTTTATCTTTTGATCTCTCCTACCCTCGTAATTTAATGTTTCGAGGGAGTTGCCAACACTTTTTAGGTATAATTTATCAGTGCGAACATTCAATGCTATAGTAAGATAACTGTCTCGTTCACTTCGTTGAAATTTATTTTCCTTGTTAAGCCAACGGTAGTCAAAATTGACTTTATTATCCCAATTTTCAAATTCAATACTTTTCTTACATTAATATAATGTACTTGAGCCTCAATGACTTTGAAACCGACGATAGTCATGTTGGAAAAAAGGGGTTCCAGAATCAGTTTTGTTTTTACTCGTTTAACAATGTTAAAAAACTAACCTATAAATTTATTAAAATATCTAAAACATTATTTTTAAAATTAAGATTCTAAAAAAGCTCGATACGTATCTAAACAGGTAGATCAAGATCAAATACTCGTACTTAGCACTAAGAAAAATTGTAAAATGTTACAATTATTAATATTAAAATAAGCTACAACTAATCGAAAACGTCTCAATGCCAGAAGGTCCCTGAGATCCCAGCAGAGATGTATGTATGTATGAACTCTAAACCTCGTTCTGCTTTTATCTTCCATCATGTCTACGTGAGCCTAAGGTCATACACGTAGCTCAGTCAGGCGAAGTGATAAGCCAATTTAGTAACCAGTTTGGGCTGCCGCTCACACCAAACTGTAACGTGCTTTTTCACACGAAATAAATGAAAAAATATTGGGGACAAACGATACAATAGGATAATCTGACCGTAAAAAACCAGAGTTTGCAGAATGGGTGTCAGAGACTCATACACCTACGAGTATATGTACTTAAAAGGAATTAGTAATTTATTGACAAACACAAAACAGAACAATGGTTACTCACTGACTTTTTACTGTAGTCAGTGAGTAAATACACGAAAAAAAAAGGCTAAATGTGCAGTCAAGTATAAGAAATACCCAGACACATAACAACCCGCACAAGTTTTCTCTACCCAAGGTTGGCACTGTGAGTAGGGAAAACTTGTAATTTTCCGAAGAAAACTTTAATTGTCGTTTTTGTTTGTGAGCAAAATAGAAATAATTACGAGTAAACTGTATTTACCACTGACCAGGCTAAAACTATGTTCTAATAATGTTTACCTTAGTGCAATTAGAATATACAATAAGCTTCCTCCGTCATTCAGGAAGATGACAATGTAATTTTAAATACCATCCAAAAAAATTGGTTAATTGAAGAATTTTTTTATACTATTAATGACTATTTGGATATGAATTATTAAAAATGATTACTAATTGACGACTGGGAGGAATATTATATTATTTGAATTGATTTTATTAAGTTTTTATTGTCCTGTGTAATTTTTATTTTTTTGGTTGAATCATCCGACCCTGTCACCCTGTATGTTTACAGATATTTACTACGTTTATAAGTACTATATGTAATTGCATTCATGAATGCATAAAATAATTTCATGTATGTATATAATTATCACACTATCTCACTACCTTACTTATTTTCTCTTTTTACTCTTGTAATTTCCTCTACATGCAGGTTGTCTGAAAGAGATTGCTTCCTAGCGATAAGACCGCCTACATTGTACAATCTAAGATTATGTAATAAATAAATAAAAATATCCCTGGACATTATTCCACACAGCGCCATCTAGCCCCAAAGTAAGCTAATTAAAGCTTGTGTTATGGGATACTAGACAACGGATAAACATACTTAAATACATTTTCTTTTGTAAATACATACTTATTATACATAGGAGACACCCAGACCAGTACAAACAGACATGTTCATGCACACAAATGTTTGTACTGTGCGGGGATCGAACCTGCGACCTCTGGTGTAGTAGCCAACTTCTTAACCATTACACCAAGTCGGTCGTCAATGGTCGTAATGTTAATGTTATGTCTGATTTGTTGTACAATAAAGTATATTTATCTTATCTTATAATATTTTTTTGTGAGTGAAATAAGTAGGTAATGTAAGTATCATATTATAGTTATCTAAGTAAAAATAAATATCAACGCATGTACATATAAACGATCATTATAAATATTTCTACACCACCAGTGGCAGATTGTGCTGAACTCCATAATTTTTAAAAACCTGTAATACCACTTTCTTTGAAACAAATGTTCTCATTCAGAAAATATTATATTTACTCTGGTCTTTAAGGCACTAAGTTTCATTATAAGTATGAATAACGAGTCATGGGAGATTGTGAATTACACTATATTTTTAGAAATTACTCTCGATTCCAAGTTACAGTGTGGTCCGCATATTTCGACCCTGGCAGAAAGACTTAGTTCGGCTTATTCTGTTAGAAAAATTAGGCTCCTCATTGGTATCGCAACAGCAAGATCAGAGTTGTTCAGTTATTTTCACAGTTTTATGTCATATAATCTGCAGTTGTGGGGCTCGGCAGCGGATTTCAACACCATCTTTGTTCTTCAAAAAAGAGCCATTTACATTTACAACCTTAGATCACGTGACTTTCTTCGGGGAGTATAGATATCTTAACTTGTACTCTCTATTTATTTATGATAATGTAGTGTATGTCCGTAAAAACTTGCATCTCTTTAAGAAAAACAGTGATGTTCATAAACTCAATACTAGAAATAAAAATAAGCTCGTAACTCCCAGGCTAAGACTACATAGGGAAGGGAAATCATTTATTGGTAAATGTGTATTTTTTTTTAATAAGATTACGCAAACTCTTGTTGAACTGCCTCTTCACAAGTTTAAGTCACATATTAAATCTAAGTTTATGAAGTGGGGTTATTATAGTGTAGAAGATTTCTTAAATGACAAGAATTTGTGGTCATCTTAGCTATAATCTGCTCCTCTGCACATTTTTGTTATTATGATTTCATTTGTCAATTCAATTTTTGAGTTAACCAACAAGATTGAAAAGAGTGACCATCGAGTTTCTTGCCGGGATCTCCTCGACCGGAAACAACCTCCAAACCGGTGGTAGAGTCACTATGTTTATTTATTATTTTTATTTAGTTTATTTTTGCAAGTAATTGTTTCCTTCTGACTTGTCATAAGCACTTTTTATAAGTTAACATGAATGAAGATACTTTTTACTTTATTCACTTTTATTTTAAGATTGTAAGTATCCGGAAACACAGACGCAGGAAGAGCGTTCCACTCCCTAGCGGTGCGGACCAGAAAATACACAGCAAGCCGTTGAGTCTGATATAGATAATGATGTGGATTTAATTGTGATGTTTAGATTTGAGAGTTTGTTGATTGATAAACCGATGTATAATTAACCGCAAACCAAGAACCGAAGTCTGGATTACCTCGTCATTTCTGTTTAAATCAAATTAATGGATATGTGGTCTGCGGTTTCGCCGCTGCTCGCTGCCACAATGAAGGTAATGGCAAAGCAGACGTGGCGTTGGTGTAGTGATGGGATCGAGCATATATAGTAATTTGGTATATATTTTCAACTATTTTGACTATTCATAAGTACTATTTCCGGCGCTTGTGCCACATCCAACTGAGGGATTACCTGGCGGTTAATATTCTTTATAATTTGTCCCAGGCGTCACTTCTCCGTGGAACTGTCAGCGGAGTCCCGCGTGCGACTGATCTTCAGCAGGCGCGTTCTGGAGGACAGCTGCACGCTGCGCGCGGCGGGATCGAACACATATAGTTATTTAGTATATACTTTCAATTGTTTTGACTATTCATAAGTACTTTTACAGTCTATCTGAATGACATTATTTTGACAATTGTGTTTTTTGAGTTTTGATGGACCGAAATCCCATAAAAAGGTCAACGCAGTCAGAGCGGCTAGCGGCGGTCACTGATGTGAAGTCAAGTAGACACTACATCACTACACTAAAAGGGGATAACATAGTTGTGTTACACCCTACTAAGAGGAGTGAAACATTTTTTTTACCTCAGAACCCGGATACAGTAAATAGATTTTTAAAAAAGATGATTTTTATAAGGATTATTAATAATGCTGTTTTTTCACTTATCCTTGGTATGGATCAAGTTCAATTGAATAGTTAGTTAAAAATACAATACCTAATATCTTAGCTCCGATATACTTTAGCTATTATGTGCTCTTTAAGAAGTTTGTTTCCCTCGATATGTTCTTTCATAATAATAGGGTTTGGTGAGAGGCCGCGTAATTTCAAAAATGACGCCAACGCTACCCATTCCTCTTCATCTATTTACCAAAAATTAACTACACAATATTATATTCCTATTACAGTTTCTTAACGCATGTGGTAACAACACTTTAACTACCTGTATAAACCGTATTCTTTTACATATCGATCTCATTATTCCAACATTTTCAATTACCGATACTTTGGAAATGATTGATTCAGAGCAACATCAATTAAAATCAACTTTATTATTTCCGCTCTCAGCTATTTCTCCATCTTTGTGTTCATAGTTAATGCAACTAAAACTCCGGTGATGGAAAACACCGAAAAATACCAAGCATCCATATATATCACCATGAAGGCTTACCATCTCCAACGATAATTTCTAATATGCTAGGTGAGAAGTAAATAAATGTCTGGAAAAAAGTTTACTTGAATATCACTAAATACATTTATAGTAATAATAAAATTATAATAAAAGCATTTTTTTTATCCCACCAGGTGGCAAACAAGCTTACGGCCCGCCCGATGGTAAGCAGTTACCGAAGCCTATGGACGCCTGTAACATCAGAGGCATTACGTGCGCGTTGCCGACCATTTAGGAGATACCTATTAACTCTCCTCTTTAAGGACCCCATACTGTATTCCCCCGGAACAACCTTGGAAGGGAGTTCATTCCACAATCAGATCGTTCGCGGGAGGAAATTCCTCTGAAACCGCACTGTGCGCGACCATTGTGGTTCCAATATGTGAGAATGAACACCCTGTCGATGGCGAGCGGTGTGATGATAAAAAGTAGCTGTAGGCATCATTTCAAACAGTTCCTCGGAACACGGTTGTGTTGTAAAAACATTGTATAAACGGTAGAACACACTTAGGGAGGCAACGTCCCTCCACAGACCTAATGGTTCTATACCACTTGCAAGTTTGTGATTGTCAACTATTCTCACAGCTCGTCTCTGAACCGACTCAAAAGGCTCAAGCTGGTATCTGCTCCCGCCCAAAGGTGACAGCAGTACTCCATATGGGGTCGTACTTGCGATTGATATAACAGCAGTCTTTGCTCCGATGTGAAGTAACGCTTCGACCTATTAATATTAAGCACACCTAGCTTCTTGGATGCCAGCTTGACCTCATCATTCAGATGACTTCGGAATTGCACATCGCTGGAGATGTCAACACCGAGGATCCCAAAACTCTTAGAGATGGTAAGTGGTGTGTTGAGGAACTGTGGGGTAACAAGGAATAGGGTTTTCTCAGCGGTAAACGCACAAATTTGTGTCTTGGTAGGGTTAAATAGGACTAAGTTATCCCGGCCCCAATCGGAGACTTTGGACAAAGTAGGTACTCTCGATTTTAAACACAAGTTGTTCGCGACTTTTTTGCACTACGGAATGGGGGTTTTTTGCACGGCCCGTGTAAAGTGCATCTCCTGTGCTGTCATCTGCATAGCAATGAATACTATCAAATGAAAGCATGTCATTAATATGCAGCAGAAACAGCGTTGGAGATAGCACGGATCCTTGTGGGACGCCAGTGTCTTTGGCCATGGTTTCATTAGCATTTATTTTCTCCACAACCTTAAAAATACAATTTGAGCCAGAAACATAATATTATTGAAAAAATCAATAAAGTTTGTAAGAGACTGGTGCCTGAACTAGGTCGAAGCCTGTATCTCAGAGCACCAGATCTCTCCCCTTATGATGTGATTGGCCTGAATTTACATATTTACGTTCATGTATCACTACTTAAATAGGAGAAGTTATAGTACCTACACAAAAATTATTCGCTACACTTGGCAGCTTAGACTCGTGTAAAGGATGGCACAGGGAAAGAAAAAGGCTGTCACACTTAGATTGAAAATGTAGTCAAGGGTCTTGTAACATTTGTAACAGATGGGGGGTGGTCGTGCCTAAGTGACGGCAGCGGATCGGCAACGATCCGATGTTAAGCAACGCCAGTCAGGGCGGGTTATGGATGGGTGACCATCCCGACCGAAATTAAGTGATTTGTTTTTCGAGCATCTCCGTGCTTCGGAAGGCACGTTGAACAGTTGGCCCCGGCTGACGTCGCAAGAAATCAGTCGTTAAGCCTAGTCAGTCAGAGGCCTAAAAAGGCGGCTTGATAACATCTGACTGTAAGGTTTATCACTGGCCTTACATTCACCTCTCCAACAATTCGCCCTGAGCTCGCGTATTGGAGTATGGCTCGTACCACCTCAGTTAGTAGTTGAGGTGAGGCCTGTGCCCAACAGTGAGACGTATAAGGCAGTATTTGTTGTTGTTGTTGTACTCGTAACATATTATTTATTTATTTATTCTTCATTGCACAAAATTAATGATACAATTGGCGGACTTAATGCCAAAGGGCATTCTCTACCAGTCAACCACACAATTAAACAGATAAATTAAACACGGTGCACGAGATTAAACTAAATAAATTACTTTTGAAAACAACAACAGATGCTAATTATTATAAAATAACAAAACAACAAAATAAATAATATATAAATTCAATATAAATCGATAAAAATAAACATACATAAATAGAAGTAGAATAATAGCCATATAAACCCCTCAGAATAACCTCGTATTAACTTTGAACCACATTCACCTAACAGTGACTCAAGGACCCATCCCTAATGCGTGACCACCGATCCGTAATGCTTTCGAACAGCCACTTTAAACCTGTATTTACTAATAGATTTTCTTATTGGAACAGGAAGTTTGTTCCAAAGACGAATCGCAGATACAGCGAAAGAACTAGACATGAAACCGGAAGAATGAGAGGGCGTAAGAAGGGAAAGAGTATCTTCAGAACGCAACTGACGACAATGTGAAGAATGAAGAAACTGAAATTTACTTTTTAAATAAGATGGAGAATTAGGATCAAAAAGAATAGAAAAGAGAACATTTAAAATTCGAATGGACCTACGCTGCCGGATAGGCATCCAGTTAAGTTTAGAGCGGAAAATGGAGACGTGGTCATATTTGCGCAATCCGAAAATGAAACGTATACAATTATTTAGAAGTCGATCCATTTTGTTCAAAAGCTCCTGTGAAACGTTACTGAGACAGACATCACCATAATCAATCAACGGCAAGATAAGGGCTTGCACTAGCAGTGTCTTTGTAGATGACGGCAGAAAGTTCTTCAGGCGATAGAGAGCGCGAAGAGTCCCAGTTACTTTCCTGCTCAGTTCACTAATATGCTTGGTCCAGCTGAGAGAGCAGTCCATATGAATGCCAAGATTTTTCACACAAGGGGAGTAAGGAACAACGATCCCGTCCATTAAAATAGGTGAAACTGCACTCATATCAAGCTTCACCAGTTGTCGTGAGCCACCGATGATTATGGCTTGGCATTTGATAGGATTAACCTTGACTTCGAATTTGGCAGACCACTCAACAACGCACTCCAGGTCGCGGTTAACTTGTCCAATAGCGCTGTTAATCTCAACAGTCTTTCCCTGCTTGTAGATCTGTAGATCATCTGCATAAAAATGGTGGGGGCATCCAAGTTCGCCAGCCAGAACGTTTATAAAAATTGAGAATAGCATAGGTGACAATATGCCACCCTGAGGGACACCAGTATCCAAACCTGACCAATCAGAGAGAGATTGTCCCACTCGAACAGCTTGGTGGCGATCACGGAGATACGAAGAAAACCAATCAAGCGCTGAAGGGGAAATTCGAAGGTACGAGAGCACAGCAAGGAGAATGTCGTGATTAACGGTATTAAAGGCGTTAGAGAAATCAATAAGAACAAGTACCGTTAGGCACGACTCCTCCATGCCGGCTCTGATGTCATCAGTGACCTTTATGAGAGCAGTGGTGGTGCTGTGACTGGGGCGAAAACCAGACTGGTAGGGACTAAGGAGGTTATTAGCGTAAATAAAGGAGGATAATTGTTTGTGAGCAGCAGCTTCTAAGACTTTGGACAAAAAAGGTAAAATTGAAATTGGGCGAAACTGATTGAGCGAGTCAGGGCTAGAGACTTTGGGAAGTGGAATGACAAAGGCTTTACGCCATGCAGAGGGAAAACACCCACGATCAAGAGAGAAATTAACAATATGTGTTATCACAGGAAGTATTTGGGCCAAAATTAGAACTATCATTGTTCTACTAACATCGTCATACCCGACAGCCTTGGATTTTATGGACAATATAATCTTGCGAACATCAGACTCTGACACCGGTGAGAAGGAAAAGGTTTCTATTGGCAAGGGAGTTAAAGATTTTATAATAGATAAGGTGGAGTTTAACGTAGTAAAATCGAGAGAAGTGGAATGGGAGAAGTGAGTATTAAGCTCATTTGGAGAAAAAGAAGATAGCGTAAGATGAGATGACGATTTGCCGAAACCAAGAGATTTAAGAAATTTCCAGATATCTGAGGAGGACGAAGACAGCACGTTTTCATGTATGTAATGGCGTTTGGCAGCCCTCACCACCATATTGCAGCGGTTTCTGAGTTTTTTGAACTTATCCCATTTCAGGATACAGCGATCAGCTTTGAAATCACGGAACGCCTTGTCCCTTATAGACATTGCCATACGGACTGCTTCTGTTATCCAGGGGGCTGGCGGCCGTCTCACTCTCACCGCGCGTCGTGGAGCGTGTTTGTCGAATAACTCCAAAATAGCATTATTTAGTGCAGAAACCTTACCGTCAACTGAGTCTGCCTCAGCCAACAAAGACCAGTCAATGGCCGTCGCCTCAGACTGCAGCTTATCCTCATCAATCTTTGAGAAACAGCGGAGATGTACAAACTCAGCCCTGCGCTTAGGTGGACGAATGTTATAAGACAAGAAGATCAAGTCATGATGAGAAAACCCTGGCGCTAGGAGCTGTCCATGCTTAGACACGAAATCAGGAGAAGAAGATAAAATTAAATCAAGCAAAGTGTCGTCAGAGTCATCGTTACGATGTGTGGGAGATGAAGGAAGAATAGACAGGTTGACAGATTCAACAATGGACAGAAGTTTACGGGAACGAGAGCCAACCTTCAGAAGGTCGGTGTTGAAGTCACCCATGACGATAATGTGAGTATAATCAGAACAGATTTGCTCCAGCATGGCCTCTAACTTACAGAAATAGTTTACATTAGGTGGGCAGTAGACGACGCCAAGAACAGCCTTGACCCCTCTGAAGTTGACTTCTATAACCAGATACTCGACGGAACGAGAATATTCAGACGGTGTAGCGGCAATAATATTATAAGGGATATCGCCACGTAAGTAGATTGCTACTCCACCACCACCCTTATCTGTTCTGTCATTACGAATGAGAACGAACCCAGGAACACTGTAAGATGTAGAATTAATATGCGGTTTAAGTAAACTTTCAGACACAAGTACAGCATGTACCAAATCACCAGAGAAAGTATTAAGCAATTCAGAGTGGTGCTTAGGTATGCTTTGGGCGTTTATATGGCAAACGTTCAGATGTCGGCGACTATCAAGTAGGTCAGCAGCGAGCCTTTTCTGGATAGTGTAATTATCTACAAAGGAGCTTAGAGATTCATACGACGACGAAAGAGACCCGAACGCTGAATAAAAACTACCATCACAAGACATTTAGCCAAGTGCAAGCAAGTATTTAAATAATAATTATAAATATATATATATATATATATAGTGCAGCCATTTTGGGGGGGGGGTTTGCCATAATCGCCACGCTTGGCAGGCGGGTTGGCGATCGCAGTATGGCCTGCTGTTATCCGGAGACGCTGCTGCCCATCTCCTTATGGCAATTTGGGCAGCGTTCGGGAAGCTCCGGCATATATTTGCGTCCGAAATACCTCAGTGTCTCAAGACAAAAGTCTTTGACCAGTGTGTGTTGCCAGTAATGACCTATGGGAGCGAGACGTGGTCCCTTACTATGGGTCTCATAAGAAGGCTCAAGATCACCCAGCGAGCAATGGAGAGAGCGATGCTTGGTATTTCCCTGCTCGATCGAATCAGAAATGATGAGATCCGCAGGAGAACAAAAACAACCGACATCGCTCGAAGGATTGCATCGCTGAAGTGGCAGTGGGCGGGACACATAGCGCGGAGAACCGATGGCCGTTGGGGCGGAAAGGTTCTCGAATGGCGACCGCGAACCGGACGACGTTCCGTGGGCAGGCCCTCTACAAGGTGGACCGACGATCTGGTCAAGGTCGCGGGAAGCCGCTGGATGCGGACAGCGCAGGACCGATCGTTGTGGAGATCCTTGGGGGAGGCCTATGCCCAGCAGTGGGCGTCGTTCGGCTGAAATGATGATGATGATGATGATATATATAGTCCCTATAAATATAAAAAAAGAAAAGCAATATTAATATTACAATGTACGCGTTAACCCTGCCGGTTGACTGTTTACATAGAAGAAAAACGAATGAATACAGAACAAAATCAATAGGCTAAAAAACAAAAGCTCAAAGCCATGGCACAAAAACAAAACGCAAAATAAAAAAATAAAAAATTACAAGCAAATAGCAGTTTTTGCCGAGTTACTTTGACACCACGTCCGCCAAACCAAAAAAAAAACAAACGTTATAATGTTAAGATGACAGATGTCAACAACATGTCAACTTACAATTTGTCAACAGACTACCACGAACGAAATAGAGGTTATATTATGGCAAAAGTAAAAAGTTACAATTTAAACATTAATAAGGACGGTGAGAGAAGAGGAATTTGTATAAAAAAAAAAAAAGCTAAATGAGGGTGTCAAAAAAAACCACTAGTGATAATAAACAACGAAGCGCTGGGTATACCATGACTTTGTGAACACAAAAGCGGACAAACTACACAAGCCTACTTAGCTGGACGGCGTTTTGTCTTCAACACCCCAGGCTTGGCAGCCGCAGTGGACCTCGCTTTCTTCACGGGAGGAGAAGGCTGCTGTTGAGTAGCACTCGACTCGGCAAGTTGTGCGGGTATTTCGACGCCTTCGTGGGAACCAATCAGCCGATCCAGATGGTCAGAATCGGAGATACGTTCGCGGGTGCCGTCGGGAAGCTTGACGAATATAGCACCATCCATCGACCACACACTCCTCATACCGAAGTGCTTGCGCGCGGCAAGAAATATCGCCTGACGACTCCTGGTGAGGAATTCTGACAGGACAAAGGGAGATCCCTTTAACGAAGTCTTCTTCCTCCAAACGGCAGCCTTGACAACGGGGCTTGTGAATTTCACCATGACAGGACGGCTACGTCCTTCACTTGTGCTTCCAAAACGATGTGGGTTGGCGAACGAAGACTTGTCAAGATCGGTGAGGCCAAGATTTTTGTGCAGCAGAGACACGACTGTATCTGACAGATCCTCATCGGCCTCTTCAGGGACACCAGAAATAATTAAAAATTTTCGCCTGTGCCTCATCTCGATAGCATCCACAGATCTTGATACATCCTGAAGCTGCTGCATTAGTATGCTCAAAACACCCCAGGTGTGGTCCCGAAACGCATAGAAGTCCCGAGATAGAGTTGTTAAGTTGTCGGGGGTGGCAGATGAACCCTTGGCAGCCTCCAGGTGATCTTCGAAATCCGTCATCCTCTGCGCTAGTGTCCTCAGGAGTGCTTGTGTTTCCAACATATTGTGACTCTTATCCATAATATCAAGTGCAGTGAAAACTTCAAAATCCTCAATTAGACAGAAAGTGTGGTCACCGGCAGGTTTGTGTTTGCAACTTTACTAAGAATGCATGTAATTACTTTGACTCCAATATATGTTGCAGGCAGAAGTGATTTAAGGTTGTTTTAGGAAAGAAAGTATTAAATTATGAACTATGATTAATTTTTGAGAATAAATAATTTGCAACCAATGTGTGCTGTTTTTACATGTACCGCCCAAAAAAACTTATTATTATATTAGTTACCTTGTTATTATATTATTATATTAGTGTTTCTACCTTAGTCTTTTTTTACATAAGGTACTTAAATGGATAATAACACTCTGAAACACCACGAACACAAATGATCGTCACATGAATGTTTTTCATCGAACCCACGACCTCCAGTACTAAAGGCAGGATCGCTACCATTGCACCAACTGACCAGTCGTGGCTTTTAGTAGGCCAGTAGACTTCTGAGTGTTCCGTTCAACATGACGGCAACAGTCCACTTGCCTCGGAATACGCCGCGCACCGTTCGGGAAATAAGCGTGGGCGTATATGTTCCTTTATCATCTCTTGCTGATGACCAAATAATTTTTACTTTTAAACACGCATTAACGATGAACAGAATTCTGCAGATTACTTGCCCACCATTAACACAAACTAATGAATCATTCCATTACGCTAAGTACCTCACCCTGTTTTCGTATCGCCGCTGCAAAAACCCGATAACTGCTAAAATTAATTTTTTCAACAATTTTCCGCAATTTCGACGTATTCTCATCGCTTATCGGAGTTTAATGTGTAAAACGAAATTATTAATGGATTTATCCCGACAACAAGGAACGTTCATTAAAAGTAAATATACGTTATGGCTTTTTAAATTTATTGTAATAGGTGTTTCTTGTTTTTGGAGAATGTTATTTAAATGAAATGAATGCATCGGGTTGACATTTATTTTTGTTTATCCGCATCTTTACACAAACAAAGTTTATGTTCAAGTCTGTGGTTAATGTTTCGGATTTTTGAAACATAGCTTTGATAAACATTGTTCAAATTCATTATTTACAATCTTGCACTTGGCAAACTAGTTGATTTAGCCATGTCCATTATACAAATTATGTGAAGGATACTATGTATGAGTAGGTATTATTTTATTTCGATCTTTTGGAATGATTTAAAAGTACTCTAAAGAATATTCGAATAAAAATATAATTGAACGTTTATTTGTAAAATTAGTTATTTTTGTCTCGACTTGGATGTTGAATCTATAGTTGATTCTGCAAACTTAGTTACATAAATATTTCAGTAACTGTCTAACTTTTTCACCTCTTTCGCTCTGTACTCAACTTGACAGTTTCGGAGCGATTTTCCTTATGGCACTATAACATTCAAGATGAAGATATCAAATACCAGGAAGTTGATAACTTACTTTGGAAGAAATACTCTGAGACCGGATAGGAGAGTATTAGTTTTTCTTCTGCGATTTACTTGATATGCGTAGTTGAAGGTCATAATACTACTACACTATTGACGACACGATTGGCGTAGTGCGCTGTAGCACGGTTTCTCGCCTTAACTTACGTAGTTTCCCAAGTTCGATTCCCGGTCGAGTAAATTCAGTAAACGATTTTGACTAAATTGGCTAAGATCTAGTTATTATGCTGGGAGATGCCCCTGGCTTAATTCCTTGTCTGGTACCTCGTGACGCATAGATATTTTTTATCCTAACTTTGAGACCATGACAAGTATACAAAAAAACCACTTCATAAATAAATAGGCGCCGGACAACACATCCAACGCTTATTAGTTTATCCCATATTATGTCATATGTGCTAGACACAATAGGAAAACAATATAATTTTACCGCCGGGCGATACATCGACAGACGACCAGCGAAGTGCTATTTTTGTAAAAATATTACTAATTAACTACGTCAATACAGTCTACTGGTTATTTATTTGAAAAGGACTATGCTCAGTTTTTCGCTACAAGATCGATTCAAAGAGATAGATACCTAATTCGTCAATGATCAAAATCACCGGCTTAGCTTGGGTCTTCTGAACAAGAAACAACTCCGACGCGGTGGTAGAGTCGCATTATGTATGTATACTGTGTATTTATATATTGTTGTGGTATTAATGTCCATTATTTAGTAAATTTTGCTGTAAATTTGACGATTTGAAAGTTGTATCAGTCTATTTTAATGAAGTTGAGTTCAACGCCAGCAAACCCAGGCTTGTCTGTTCTCGGCCAAACGGAGTCCATTCAATCTGACTCCTACTTTCCTGAATGCACCGATACCGATAACCCACCACCTCGAGCTCCTAGGTATGGAACTCTCTTCCAACCTTAACTTTGGTAGCTCTATTGACTCGAAAGCAAAAACCGCTGCCGAAAACCTTGGTATCCTCTTTAAGGTTCGGCGATACTTCACACCGGAACAGCTGCTCCACTTGTATCAAGCACAAGTTCGGTCGTGTATGGAGTACTGCTGCCATCTGTGGGATGGCTCTGCCAAGTACCAGTTAGATGCAATGAACTTAGAGGACCGAAGGGCTAGTAGACTCATAGGCGACGATGCGCTCGTTGGAACCAAACTTCAGAGTTTGGAGCATCGGCGTAAAGTCGCATGTCTATCGGTTTTCTATAAGGTGTATTTTGGAGAGTGTGCGCAGGAACTACACGACCTGATACCACCGTCTACTTTCTACCACCGGAACACTAGACGCCGGGCGAGCTTCCACCCCCATGTGGTTGACTTTCCGACAGTCCGTACCCAACGGTTTGCTGCGTCTTTTCTGGTACGCACCGCTAGGGAGTGGAACGCTCTCCCTGCGTCTGTGTTTCCGGATACTCACAACCTTGGTGTCTTCAAGTCCAGAGTGAATAGGCATTTTCTGGGTAAGCGTGCACCACCATCGGCCTCGTCATCGCTTACCACCAGGTGAGACTGAGACCAAACGCAAACCCATTTAAAAAAAAAAGTTATTTGAGTTTGAGTTTAAGTGATAGAGACTCATGGCACACATACTTACAGGTGTCATTGATGCCATACTTTGCTTTAAATACGTTTGGTTTTTTCAGTGGTTTTTAGTAGTAGTAAATGTAATAAATTCCTCTAAATTGTGCGAGTTTAAAACAATTTTTAAAGCATTCAGAAACAAGTACCATGCTAAAATAAGACTTCTTGGAAGGTGAGTTTTACATTGACACAATTAGAATGAGTTTAATTCAAGAGAAGAGCGTGTAACGTGAATAAAACCACAGTCGACGCTAGCTGAAGAAGGGGACTTAGCACTTTCAAGGTACAGGGTATTTGAGTCATAAGCTTTCAGCGGTCTGTGTAAAAAAATACATAATAATTTAAACTTTTAAAAATAAATTATTCAACGATTGTGTTGATCGACCTAGGACCAGAGCTATCTAGAATTAAACTTACGGCAACATGAGCTGAATCTTTTCCTTTTGACTTTCGTTTTAAATGTCGTAGGATAAGCCGGATAGGACGAGCCGGAATTTGGTAAAAGTTCTAGGATTCTCAGAATTCTATGACAAAATCCTAGGACGTTCACAACGCCGGATAATAGGAACCTGACATAAAATATCGCTATTATCCTGGTTATATTCACGATTATCGCGTAAATGCGGCACGTCCAAGGACGATCGCGAATAAACAACCATGTTTTGAGAGCTGATTAGCTTATAAAAATGTGGGTTTGCTCTTACTTATCATCTTATGGCAAATATATTTTTGTTGCAAGAATCAGATCAGATCAGAATCTCATTTCATTTCTATTTCAGCCAGTTGGACAACTTCCTCTTTTATTCATCAGTCTTTTCAAATATCTAGCAGTGCATATCTCATACTTTAGGCCATTGTCGTCCCAGTTTCTGCAGGGAGTGCCAGACATTCCTAAGGCCTCGCCGGAGACTCTTCAGAGCGCAAGTGCGACGGAGTCTTTATTTTTGAAATGCTTTGTTTATTGAAAACTCAGACGAAAGTGTTTCGAATTAAATTTGAGCTTTCATGAATCGGGGAAAAGGCTACGTTATTTTAAACGACTTCGAAGGAATGAAGAGTTCCATTCAATATAAAGCTTTGATTAGCTATTTCAATTCCAAATTATATGACAGGTTATATGGTTATGACGACACGTTAAGCATATTGTGCTGGAATGTGGTGTGTGATGTCCCATGCTATGATTCCCGGGCAGGTCAATTCAGGAAAGGTTTTTTTTTATTGGTTCGGTTTTGGGAGTGCTGAAAGACGCCCCTGGCTTAAATCCTTGCCTGGCATCTCGTAACACGAAGGTATTTATCCTTACTTCGAGATCATCATCAAAATTATTTATTTATGGAATGGTTAAATGCAAAATATATCCAGAGATCAATGCACACCGACTGCTAAGCTTAGATTCCTTTTTTTTAAAAAACTTAGCGCAAAGCACAATGGATAAGTTTCTGCTTTAGTCATTTATTTAATATTCAAGAAATTGATATTAAAATAAAAACATCCCAACATTTTCTGGAAGTTCCAGTCCTATATGGCTAATATAAGGGTTAAAAGGTGACATTTTACTAACGATGTAGAATAACTGGTTATAGGCTAGAATAGTGCAAGTGTTTATGTTTTTATACAAAAGTCAGTCTCACGTGAAAATTGAATATCTTTTTTATAATGCTGTCCGGACTTAACTTTGACTCATCACCGAAAATATACAGAGCTTCCGTATTTTAAGCTTTTTCGTTCAACGGAGCATGGAATTAGTTACGGACTTTACGGCTCTACAGGAACTTTTAAGTTCTTTTAAAGAGGATTTGAACTTTTGATTTGCGACATTGTAGCATAGGGAGGTATTTGAAGTTTGTTTTTTTAAGAAGCTTAAACTCCAACCATTTTATTTTAAGGCTCTGAAAAATTACGTATGTTTTTTATTGTATGTGAGCTTAACATTTTTTTAAATATACTTCACATGTAATCATTATTACTACATTCTCACTACTTTTTTAATAATATTTAAATATTATAGTCATTACTTCAGTGCTTTTGGAGATCTTCTATGTAGTTTGATATCATCATAGTGATAAATATGATACCTATACTGGATATATTAGATACAATAGCAATGATAAACTTTTATTAGCCTCTCGAGAGTGCTTTCAACAGAAAATAAAATTATCATAAGCGATTGTGTCCTGGGGTAAAATTATCGTTTGTATGCGGAACACACCTTTTGCTATGAGCGTTGAATTTTCATGGTGACGATAAAAATAAGTTTTTTTTTTTGTGTTAATTGTTTAGATTTAAATAGCACGGAAATGCATTTAACCCTCAAATGACATTGTGGTGGTCCTAACATTTAACGTAAGACTTTTTTCAATTGATTAAAGTTTACCCTTATGGTTTTTGATGTGAGATTGAAATTGATAAAAGTTATGATTCTTAACTATACACAAATTAATGAGGAATATGTAGTTAGGAAAACATTGTTTCATAAAAACTGATTACCCTATTGCTACTTGAAAAAATAATACGTTTATGACATCAACCCCCGTATTCACTAACGCTAATCAAAACTTGAGCACACCTGAAATTGATACGGCCCTGTCACATGTCAATAGAAATGAGAGGGACAGCTATTATATACATGTGTAACTGCTGAGCTTTGATTGACGTTATGGTTATGGGCGAAAATACTTTTAACCTTTTTAATACTTTTCCCCCTACTTACCTTATCAGGTCGGTGACGCACTCCGGCATCAACGATTGCGCCCACTCCGCCAAACAGAGAGCTGCATAGCGAAGCATCGCGAAATAGGCGATGGCACAACAATCGTCTAATATTGTATAAACACGACCACTCTGTCAAGAGTGAACGACTAGGAAGAAAAGAGAGAAAATACTTTTCCGGTGGATTTCGTAATGTAATAAAAATAACGTACTTAGTACCGGGTATAATTTGCAAGTTTTGTAAATCGGTCGATGATCTAGGCTTCACCTAAAAAACTAGACTACAAAATCCGATAACATAATTTAATCGCTAAGACTTCGAAGTCAGACCGCAATGTCCAATTACTACGAGATATACATATTCATCAGAGGTTTGACGAGGCAGTGCTGACAATGCTTGGACTTTGAGAATATTCATGAAAGTTTCAGGGACGCGTCCTCATCTCTAACTTTCACCTAGATTCAGGTTCCATATTTTAGGAGCCAACTTTTTTTTAATAGGTACCGGTTTTCAAGAGAGGATACTAAATAATGCAATCTTAAGATGACAAATCAAGTATATTAAAGAAAAATCACTCTAATAAAATAACACATTAACTAAAGTAATGCCTAAAATAAACAGTGTCGTGTTATCTGTGGACTCTCTTGCCAACCGTGTGGGGATCATCACCTACCAGCCGCCGGGTCTTCCTATACCTATTTGGCAGTTAGTTGTCAAAAGCCGCTTAGAGCGTTGTACGTAAATTTGGGCGGCAAGCTCGTGAATTACCCACCATAATGTTGTGAAAATTTAAATTTTACTATTAATCAGTTTATTATTTACTACTAGGCAATAAAAACAATATATACGGAAAAACAACACTGAAAATTGTAACCTTTCCAAGTAAAGTAAAAAATATTTATGAAGTGAACTACTCCAAAGATAATTAGAATGATAAAAAATATCTGAAGCCAACTTCAAACAGTAAACATCCGCATAAACGAAATGCTAATAAAACTTGTTTTTCGCTGAAATTCAGCGTCAGGAAAAGAGTCTGTTTTTATGCATTCTAGCTAATGTAAATTTATTTAAAAACTTTCCGTTAAAGAGCGTAGCTCGAAGAGGAAAGACATCAAAACAAATTTGCCGTAGGAGGATATTCCTGAAATCACATATGAACTGAATGAAGTTGAGTATACGGCCAACAACATTAGTTTAATAGAAGCGAATTTAAAATTTTCCTTGTAGACCGATTATTTGTAGTTCGTGTTACTAAATTATAGCTTTCAAAATCAATTTGCTCCATTATGAAGTACTTACTATTTATGCATTTTTTATGGAGAACCCATTAATCTGAGAAACGATCAAGGTTATAAAAATTCGTAAAAAAGTTCAAGGTCGAGCTCAAAAACGAACTATGAACGAATTTAAACACATGAGAAATGAAAAACTCTGTAGACAGGCATACCTAAAACAAAAGAAATAGCTGTTTAGCACATAATATGATTTATTTATTTATCATTTTGTACACAAATTATACATAGAAATTTAAGGATAGCCAAAGTACAGGTTGGGTAGGTTTCAAGTGGGTTTTTTACAACTTTTAGGTAGGCCTCTGTCACTCCATGTACATGCCTACCACCCGCCGGGTCTTCCAAGACCAATTAGGCAGTTGGTTGTCAACAGCCGCGTAGAGCATTTGTACGCGAATCTTGCGGTAAACTGACGCGATGACGTACTGCCAGTACTGACTACTGACATCTAAATCAAAAGAGGTATCTCTTGAAATACACACATCAACGTGGTCTAGGGAAATTTCAATTAAACCTAAATAACTAAAATTCTATTAACTTTTTGTTGAAACACCTACACATTGTAATAAACTTTGTTTAATAGCCTATCTAATCTGATAAATAAACTTTTAGATAAAGTTAAATAAAAAAAAACACTTAGAAGAAGAGGAAAAACTCAGACAAAATTTCAATCTAAACTTTATTTTTGAAACATCAAAACCTAAACATAACAAACATTTTTTTTATAAAAATTGTTGAAAACTTAAAATTAATAATCCGTGGATCCACCTAAGACTCTCCTGACACATCTGCAGCGGTTCTGCATCCTCAAAACAAGGGTGTCAATATCCTGTTGTGGAATACTGTCCCAAGTCCTGCTAAGATGCAAGAAAAGCTGGTTTTCATGCACAATATCTTCAGGGAAATTCCTAAGAGCTCTTCTCTGAAGCATATCCCAGGCATGCTCAATAGAATTTAAGTCAGGGGATTGTGCAGGCCAATCTAAAGCTTGGATATCATGCTGTTGGAACCAACTTGTAACGATACGCGCCGTATGTGGACGGGCATTATCGTGCATTAGCTGGAAATTTTGTCCCATTTGCTGTCTGTGGGGCAAGACTACAGGCTCTAGCACCTCATCTCGGTATTTTAGAGCAGTTATATTGCCTTGTATCCAAACGAGGTCTGTTCTACCGCCGAGACAAATTACTGCCCAAACCATAATCGTGCCACCTTGATATGCATGAACTTATTGTGGGTGCTGCAGTCGATTCCAACGTCCAGGTTGTCTCCAAACGCGTAATCTTCGCGAAACAGGATGAAATCCAAACCTGGATTCATCAGTGAAAAGCACAAGTGACCATGGGAATGGTTCCAGTTTTCGTGTGCAATAGCCCATTGTAATCTTCTTCCTCGATTGCCTCTCCTTAGCGCTGGTACCTGAGTACCCGTGGCCTACGAGCACGTAGGTTGACTTCATGCAGTCGTCTTCTCAAAGTTTGACCGCTTACAGCAAACCATACTCTCTCTCTGTAGCCTTTGAACCAATTGCATCGCCGTTACATTTGGTTGACTTCATGCAGCATTTATTATGAATCGGTCCTGTACATATGTTGTAATGCGTTGAGGTCCTCGGTGCCGTTCCAGCACTTCCCCCGTGACACGATAACGTGACCAAAGCCAGAATATAACGCTCTGACTGGTCCTCATGGCTTCAGAAACCGCAATTTGGGTAGCGCCAGTGTGTGTGTATATGCCCAAGACCCATTTACAATTGACAAAATCGACAATATTGTATTGAGTGATTTATCTGTGACGTAGTAACTATTAAGTAATCTGTGATTTTGGTTCAAATACTAATCCCCTTTACATCCCATTTATAGTCGTGCACTGAACTAACTTTGAGTTCTAGTTTAACTCCAAAAACTGATAGGATCGTTTTAAATTTTAAAGCGCCCTCTGTGTCGGTTAAACTACTTAGATGACCGAAGTTGCGTTAGGATTACGGCTAATAGCAAATAGTGTTAACTGTCAAAGGTTTTTGGATTAATAGGGTTGGGTTTATATAAATTGTATACGGGCTGTTAGGTGCCCTTTTTTATTTAATGTTTTATTTATTACTCAGACGAGTGAGGTCTTGTTTATTTTTTACATCTGAACACCAAAGCATACATTCTCTTTAGTTTTTTTTTTGTTGTATGCATCCCATTGCACTTTTGTTTCCTTTAGAATTAAAAACATTTTTTTTCCTCATTGATTTAATAATAAATAAATAAATATCCCTGGACATTATTCCACACAGCGCCATCTAGCCCCAAAGTAAGCTAATTAAAGCTTGTGTTATGGGATACTAGACAACGGAAGAACATACTTAAATACATTTTCTTTTGTAAATACATACTTATTATACATAGGAGACACCCAGACCAGTACAAACAGACATGTTCATGCACACAAATGTTTGTACTGTGCGGGGATCAAACCCGCGACCTCTGGTGTAGTAGCCAACTTTTTAACCATTACACCAAGTCGGTCGCCTAAATTATTATTAATCATTAAAAACCATACAGGCTCTTACATTAAAAATTCACAAGTATGGGCAAGTACTAATGACCAGTAGATCAATAGAAAAATAGTACGCAATAGACTGGGTAAGTGTCTTGTTTACGATATCTCTTTTTTTAATTATTTTTATTTTGAGTAAGAGTAACAGCAGAATTAAATATTTTAATTTAAATAAATACATTTTTCTAAATTGACTGGGGTCTAGGTGTGCTGGTAGACGCCCCTGGCCTAATTTCTCGTCTGGTACCTCGTAACACAGTCTTCGAGACCATGACAAGTGGTGTGTTGTCTGGCGCATATTTATTTATTTTATTTATTTATTAACCCTCTATTATAAGTGTCATTCATTAAAGCTACCACAGCAGTGCTTAGATGGGTGGACAAATACTTAACCTGTAAGCAAAGCGTCAACATAACTGTTCAGGTGCGTGTCAAATTTACCAGCAAGGGTTCCGGATTAAATTAAGTTAGTTCAGATCAAAAGCGAAACTTCGACAAAACAGAAGTTTCTTTCGCAACTCTCAAAAACAGTAAAGTGGGTTACTAACTTTTGCAAGGTTGGACAATTTGGCCCTGCGGTAATTAAATGATGACAACAATTTGAAAGGATGAAATTACTTGAGAACAATAAACAACTGATGGAATTCATAAATAGGTTAATGAAAAAAAAAAATATGGGAAAGTATTTGGTATAAAAGCTCATCTGATCCCCTATAAATAAATAATAAATAAATAAATATGCGCCAGACAACACACCTCTTGTAATGGTCTTGAAGTAGGGATTAATATCCCTGTGTCACGAGGTACCACACAAGGAAATCAGCCAGGGGCGTCCCCCAGCACACCCAGACCCGAGTCAATTCAGAAAAGATCGTTTCCTGAATTGACCCGACCGGGAATCGAACCCGGGACACTAAGGAAATCGAGGCGAGAAACCGTGCTGCAGCGCACTACGCCAATCGTGTCTTCAAAAATAACACTAAATTAAGTATGTTTATCAGTACATAAAATATGTCTTATTATACAGGGTGATTGGGGATTCATTGGCATCCTTTTAAAATAAGAACCTACTTATGATATACAGCACTTTCCCTAAGTATGTGGCTATTTCATAGGTACACAATTGCATATTTTTAAACCTTATGAGCAATTGCCAAGTATTAAACATGAACGCCTAAGTGGCCGAGTGGTTTCAGAGCTCGGCCCGAAACCTGGAGGTCCCGGGTTCAATTCCCAGGTCGAGAAAAGTGTGTTTCGGATTTTTCGGAATATAGCCCGGGTTTGTAATCACCGCAAAAGATCAAATCCATTAAAAGGGTTAAAAGAAGTTATTAAATATTTCAAGAGTAAAAACAACGAAATATTTAATTTAAAACAATGGTTGGAAGACAATAATTTAAAGATCAATATTGACAAAACAAAATATATACATTTTAGAACACAGCGAAGCAATGAAAAATATCTGGACATACATTTTAATAATGATAAGATAGAAAATAAAAATTTGATTGAGTTTCTGGGAGTAACAATAGATAAGTTTTGCGATTGGAAGGCTCACATTGATGTATTAGTTAGTAAAATTTACAGATTTGTATATGCGTTACACAGAATTAGACAAACAGTATCGAAAGAAGCCGCTCTGACAGCGTATCATGGATATGTGTCATCCGTGTTGCGTTATGGCTTAATACTTTGGGGAAACTCCGAAGATATGCCAAGAGCTTTTAGGGCTCAAAAAAAGTGTATAAGATCGATCTGTGGAGCAAACTATCTGGACAGCTGTAGGCCGCTGTTTAGATCATTAAATGTTTAACCTATTCCTTGTCTATACATCATGGAAATCGGGATATTTGTGAAAAAAACCCATATTTTATTCGAAACCAATAAGAGACAAGGTTATCGAGGCAGGAAAGTAGATAGGTTGGTTGTTCCACCCCAAAAGTTATCACTCTACTCAAGAAATGTTAACTGTATGTCTGTGAGATTATACAACAAAATGCCAGATTCCCTGAAATCCCTACCTATTGGCCAATTTAAAAATAAATTGCATGAATTTTTAATTAACAAAATGTATTATTCTATTAATGATTTTCTTAATGATAAAATTTGACATCCAGTAATACGCCTAATCGTTTAAGTAATTATTTTTAAGATTTATTGTAATTTTGACCTGTTTTGTAAAATTGTGTTAATTTTTAATTTTTATTGTATAGTTTAACTGTTGACCTGTTTTGTAAAATTGTGTTAATTTTTAATTTTTATTGTATAGTTTAACTGGACGTTTTAATATTTGCACACCGACAATTCGGTAGAATGTGCTGGAGAGAAACTTAGATTAAGACCAATTGTAATTTACCATATTCTTGCAAATAAACGATTATTATTATTATATTATTATTAAAAACAGAACAAGACTTGCCTGAATATCGTTAAAAGTAATGCAATAAAGTTATCTTTTATTTTCCATTACATATTAAAATATTTTAGATCTTGATAGAAAACCTACACACTAAGCACTTATCTGTCATACAATTATGAACCTTCTCCCCTTATCATACGAGTCATGAGTTACAGTAATTAAACCAGAACAATGTCACTGGTCCCTCTTGATAAAAGCCTTAATAAATCAGCCTTGCAGCCATATATTATAAGCTAAGAACTCACGTAAGATTAAATACAGGCTGGTTACTTTGAGTGTCCTTGTGAAAATGTTATTAGAACCTTGTTTAAAGACATGTTTACATTCTTTATTCTGCAATATTTTTTGTATACAATCACTTTGTGTGATAACATTTTTTTAGAATAGTTTTTAGGTTTTAAAACCCCATTAATTAAAACGATCACCATAAATGATGGAGGTGTGAGTATTTTCCTAGCAGAGGACCAGTGTTTCTTTTTTTTTTTTGTTTTTAAGTCTTGCTGAATTGAATTCCCAAATACACACATCAAAAGTGTCTAGGGATCAAGCATTTTTATGCGGATTTCTTGAGGTTGAGATGTGGCTTTGTAATAAATTTATGATTTTATAAATTTATATGGATCCTTTTTGGTGCATTTCATAATTTGAAACAGGAACTGTCAATCAAATTTGAGTAAAAGATGATAATCAGCTGTCAATATTTTCCCTATAAAAACATACAACGCATTGAAGACATTATTAGTGCTACTGTTTCCCTACTACTGATTAAAACCAACGTTATTATGGAGCGGCGACGTCATTTAAGCAGGGAAGAAATGCTCAGAGCCGTGGGAATGATCGAAGCTGGTTCCCGGCAACGTACTGTGGCTTTAGCTCTGAACACAAGTCAGAGTGTTATCAGTCGACTTTGGACACGTTACCGAAGCACTGGTACCGTGGCTGAGCGCCATGGAGGACGGTATCGCTGCACCACACGGAGACAAGACCGATACATTCAAATCACAACTCGAAGAGCTCCAACAATAACGGCCATGATGTTACCCGTGAGGCTTCATCACTCTTCAGGGAACTTAATTAGCGACCAAACAGTCAGAAACCGCTTGCATGAAGTGAACCTTCATTCCCGAAGACCGCTAAAGGTACCACCTATAGCAATGCACAATCGTAGGATTCGATATCAATGGGCTCTTGAACCCAGAAATTGGGCAGAAGAACAATGGCGTTTCGTGTGCTTTTCTGATGAGTCTCGTTTTGGTATGAGACCGGATACAAGACGTATACGACACTGGAAAACCCCTGGACGCCAACAGCGATTAAAATCCTGCCAGGAAGTCCATTCTTATAGTGGTGGAACCATCATGGTATGGGCGGGTATTTGGATCGGCGGAAGAACTGAGTTGATTTGGATCAGAGGCAACCTCAACGCTCAAATTTATGCTGAGACGATTGTATCAGACGTCATCGTTCCTCTACAAGTGCAAATCGGTCCCTTATTTCAGTTAATGCATGATAATGCACGACCGCACACCGCAAGAGTTGTAAGACAGACTCTCGCCGCAGCTAACATCAATGTCCTGCCCTGGCCTGCTCAGTCGCCAGACTTGAACCCGATTGAGCATGCATGGGATATGCTACAGAGAAGAGCTCTGCCGAATATGGAGGGTATCCAGTCGCAAGAAGACCTTTTTTTGTTGTTGCAACGAACATGGGCGGCCATTCCACAGCGTGATTTGGATGAACTCATTTTGAGTATGCCAAACGGAAGACCAAACCAAGACGGCGGTATCTTCACCTCTACTACGTGCAGGAGGGTACATCACGAGAGGATGTAAGTGCACATCTGGTAGCTATCTCGGGATGTGAGACATGCACTGTAGAGGCGCTAAAGTCCCGTGGACGTTATGCGTCGTTTAAGCTCGGTGTGCCGTCTAACGTTGCAGACGTCGTCATGAGCCCTAATAATTGGGCAGCAGACATATGTATCAAGCCTTGGAGGCAGAACTTTCGTGCAAAAGAAAACATCGCAAAAGAAAAACATGTCGCGAAAGAGAAAAATAAATATATTCCATCAGAATGTTCGGGGTCTTCGGTCTAAGACAGAAGAAATCTACAAGAATGTTACTCAGTGTAATTACGATATAATTACTTTGACTGAAACGTTTTTAACTAGTTCAGTGTGTGACGGTGAATTGTTTCCAAGCGGTTATAAAATAGTACGCAAGGATAGACAAAAAGACACTGGCTACGGAGGTGTTTTGCTTGCGGTTCGTGACTGCTTCTCGGTCCGAGTTATTGATGACATTGAGTCTCAGTCTGTCGATAAAGAACTTATATTGGCGATAATTAGTTGTAAAGATTTTAAATGTTTATGTTGTGTTGTTTATCTGCCTCCTAGTTACAATGATGATCGATATTTAGATGTTTTGACTTGTATTGGAGACGCAATATGCGCATACTCCAATTTGAGTGTGTTTATCGTTGGCGACTTTAATATATACTCTTGTAGTGCTAGTGTTAAGACGCAATTTGATTTATTCTGTGACTTCTGTTCCCTAAAGCAATATAATAATGTATATAATAGTCTTGGTCGAATGTTAGATTTAGTGCTGAGCGATCTTGACCCTGATGACGTCGCGGTTACCGGAGCAGATCCTCTTGTCAATATTGATGTGCTTCATCCAGCTTTTGAAATAGAGCTTACACTTCCGGTCAAAAATTCAGGCTTAGAAACTCCTATTTCCCCGCCTATATATCGAACAAGTCGTAGTCCTGATTTTAATTGGAGAAAAGGCGACCTGCAGGGCCTGTACTTAGCATTGGCAGCGATGGACTGGTCTGATCTGTTACGCGTGATAGACGTTAACTGTGCTGTCGATCTTTTTTATTCTAAATTGTATGAATGTATTGAGCAGTTTGTTCCAATTAAGAAGTACTTTACTAACAATAGGAAATACGATTATCCAAATTGGTATACCGGTGAAATAATCAGTTATATAAAAAAGAAATATTACCATCTTAAAAGGTATAAAAAAGAAGGCAAAGAGTTTAACAAGGAACTCTACAAATTCTACCGTGAAAGGGTTAAAAGATTAATTGATATTGAATACAAGCGACATATTGAAAATATACAGAAAACTATTATTGACGAACCTACACTATTTTGGACTTTTGTTAAGGAGAAGAGAAAGGAGAGACATGGAATTGAAGCCTATACTCATGATGGAGTTGAAGTACTCGGCCAGGCTGCCGCTGACGCATTTGCTCAGTATTTTAGCTCTGTTTTTCTGCCAGACGTACCCCTTCTGGACCATGTCGAGGCATCACGAGCAGCTTATGATGCTCCTAATGCTGCTTCTATCACCGTCTCAGCTGTGGATGAAGCGGACCTCAAAAAGGCCGTGAGACGTCTCAAGCCGCGATCCTCTGGTGGGCCTGATAGTATCCCGGTATTTCTTGCCAAGGACTGTGTCTCGGTTTTACGCGAGCCACTCCTGTATATATTTAACTTGTCTATTTCTCAGGCAAGTTATCCCAATAGATGGAAGTTAACACGTGTTACTCCTGTTCCGAAGGGCGATGGGGGTAGGGATGTTTCGTCTTTTAGACCTATTGCAGTGCTCTCTGTCTTTGCTAAAGTCTTTGAAACCATGTTAAATAACCGTATCGGCAACCAGATTAGAAACTTGTTACACAATGATCAACATGGATTTAGGAAGGCTCGCTCAACAGTTACTAATCTTGTGGCACATGTAGATTACGTCTGTTCCGAACTTGATTTGGGTCGGCAGGTGGACGTGGCTTATTTCGACTTCAGAAAGGCATTTGATCTTGTTGATAATGAAATACTACTGAGGAAATTAGCGAAAATAGGTTTCACAACGAGTCTTCTCAGGCTGATGGCGTGTTACCTCTGTGATCGGCGTCAGTATGTTAGGCTTGACGGTTGCGAGTCCGTGGAGTACTATACAAGGTCCGGTGTTAGTCAAGGAAGTACCCTAGGACCCACCTTTTTTCTGATATTTATCAACGACTTGCCAAACAAGGTTCGTAAAGCAAAGTGTCTTCTGTTTGCTGATGACCTTAAGTTAAGTCTGGGTATTGCTGGCCCCAGTGACACTCAATTGCTGCAAAACGATATTGATCTTGTATATAAATGGAGCCTGGAAAACCACCTTCCTCTAAACAACGACAAGTGCAAAGTTATAACTTGCTCTCGAAAACGGCAGCCAATAATGACTACTTATAATTTATTTGACGCACCATTGGAAAGAGTTAGCAATATTCGTGATTTGGGTATTATTGTTGACGGAAACTTGGACTTTCATGCGCACGTTCTAGCAACCAGTAAAAAGGCTAGTAGTATGCTGGGTTTCGTTCTGAGAACTGCAGCACAGTTCGACAACCCGGACGTGGCAAAGGTTTTATTTAATGCGTACGTCCGCAGTAGGCTGGAGTATGGTGCGGTGATATGGGACCCATATGAGAGCAAATATGTCAAGCTTCTGGAGAGAGTGCAGCGAAAGTTTGCGCGCTGGTTGTACAAAAAGCGGTACGGGTACTACCCATACTTGTATCCGTCAATGTTTGTCAGCGCCATGGTCGATATGGACTCCCTTAAATATAGGCGACTCATGTTCCTCATCAAACATTACCTCCTCATCATAAGGAATGTAATCGAGAGCCCATCTATCCTGGAGAAGTTCTATCTCCAAGTCCCTAGGAATATACCACGGGATGCTTCAGGTGTGCAAACTGCGCCTCGCCGTGCGCCGCGGCTGCTGGCGCGGCCCGTGACGCGCACGCAGCGTGCCGCGCACGCGCCCACGGTCCGCGCTCTGCTTCTGATCAGGGACTTGCTCGCTCGGCGCACGGACATAGATATTTTTTTTGACCAGATTGGGCATGTTTTCGACCAATTCTGCTTGCTCATAAATGACATTTTTGAATAAGTACCTACTCGTATTTTTATTTTGACATATTTTTATTGTATAAATTTGTATTGTGGCATATTCGTGTTTTGACTCTATTTGTATATCGACATATTTGTATTTTTGACATTATTTGTATTTCTGACATTTTTGTATTTTTGGCATTATTTGTATTCTAACATATTACTGTAATTTTAACTGTTATTTTGTGACATTGTATTACATTATCCGTGTCACAATTATTAACCTGTAAGCGACTTGGACTTGCTCTGTAAGCTTATGTGTGTTTGTATAAAATAAATAAATAAACCGATGTTCTTGTGTTGTTAGTGTTCGCGGTAGAAACACGGATTATTAATTGTTTAAGTTACCCAATAAAATTTTAAAGAAAACTGTTATTTCAGTCTTTTTTTCGAACTTTAATGTTAGTGGTTCAAATGTCAAAAATCCCTTTATTAGGAAAATGACAAATTTCTTTATTAATGCAAAGGTGACTTGGTTTATCGTTACTGTAGACAAACGAAAACACTTTATTTGATGAATCCTTAAAGAAAATGTTAATTAATATCAATCAAGAGAAAAGTTATTGCAAAAATATATGTTGATCCCTAGACACTTTTGATGTGTGTAGATGCAAATAATTACACCAAGCTTTTTAATTTCTGCTAAATTTCACTGGACTTTCAAATTATTTTGTGGCAACTTTTAATTATGTATTGGCTAGAAATTATAAACGTTTTACCCATCTATCTTCGAGTATCTACCCACTAATCACTCAAGGAAAACTATTAGTTAGCAGTACAAAGAGGCTAAGAACAGGAAAATCCGGGGTAAGCCGTACCCGGAAATCAAACCCTCGAGATCAAATACCTGTATCAAGTCCTCCGACCGTACCTTAGCTATTTCAATTACAAGATTAGTTAAACCACATTTAACTTTGTTAATTCATCACTTATCAAACTAGCCTTAACTAGCCGACTATGATTGATCTGAAACCCATAAGTCCCTGAACATTAGTGATTGATGTTGGCTAGCGTAGGATTATTGATTGGGATAAGTGCCAGTTAATCTATTTGGAGACTTAAATTTAAGTAGTAGAAGCGCTTGTGAGTTGGACTCTTTATGGCTTCTAATATTTTAATCAGTTGCTTTACGCTGCTATTTATTTTACACAAACATGCAAGTACTTAACCTCTGGTAGTAAGACACAAAGACCGAGACGTGATTATTTTAAATAATGACCCTTTTAAGTGGCCTGTATCCACCAAAATTATGTAATCTTTATGATGACGTCCACCTTTCGAGTAGTGGACGAAACCATAAACTTAACTTGAAACATTTATGTAAGTTTGATTCTATCAAATCAAAAAATGCTTAACGCATGGTCAAATTCTTCAATTTATCTTTTTTTTAATCCTGTATAGGGATTTTAAAACTAAAAGCAAGCATTTTTGAGAAATTTTGCATTTTCTCTTTTTACCTTAGCTCTTCAAACCTCTTAAACTTATTTTACGACAGTGATTCTTAAAAACTTTAATACTATACGCGACATGAAAAAGTGATACCAGATCCAGGTCACAGCTAAGTGTGCTCCAGATCTAGAGAATGCTCAAACTAACGGTCACAGGTGCAAGAGAAACTTTTAGCTGTTATACAACGAATATTTCACAAAGTGCATTTTAGGCAGTGTCATTAGGCAAGCGATGCTGTAGGGCACCTCTTAGGAGTGTTCCACTTATGACACTTTCAACGAAAATGCGACTTAAAAATTTGTTTTAATAATCATGACCACGCGTTTCTCCTGTGTCGGAAAGCGGCTAGAAATAATTAAACAAATCAAAGGCTTTTTAATATGTCCTAAGCTGGCTACTTTAAAAAAGCAGATACTGCAATCTAAATACAGTAGCACCACGTGTGTGTGTGTGTAGTATTGTCTGCAATAGAAATAGTAATCCTGAGCTAAAACACCGCTGACCTCAATCCTGTTCACACATAGCACCACACACAATTGTAATGATTATTTACAAACAACATACGTGGAAACTCTATCACAGTTTAATAAAGTATTGGACGAGCAAATGGTTGACTAATTACAAACTATTTGTAAATGAATTTTTGGTTAGGTTTTTATCTTTGGGTAAAAAACATTGGTGTCGTAAGTGGATTGTACCTACTTGTGTAGTTTACTCCTTAAAAGCCTTGAGAAGATCCGTAGAAAGCACTTTGTATCAAATTTCTGAGTGGTTTTAAAATTTTCATGTATGCTAATTTTGAGGTATTTCTCGCTGTTTCTGAAGAGCTCAAATATTTTACAAGAATAAGGACATAAGGGTGAATTTACAAATCACTCAAATACCAGCTCTCATCATTACAAGTCACGTATGGCTATGGATAAATTAGGACAGATATATTTATTTTATTCATTAATTTACACAAGAAAGTCTGAAAACATTGTAGCTCCGAAGGAAAACTATTACTTCTAAGCTCGCTTTCCTAAAAGCTTGTTCACTTTACCTTTTAAGCTAACAAAAAGAAAAATACAACGAAAAGTCATGTCTTTCTCTAATGTATTTGAAGAAGGATCAAAGAAAACCAAGTTTCTACAGTTAATCCGAATTAACTCAATCAGTTGATTTAAGGTTCAGTTTGAGCTTTTCTTTAGCAAAATCGTAAGAAATAAACATTGAGAGAAAAATACGACTATTGTGGTTCTTAATTTGAGCAAATCATGCAAGTATCAATATATATATACGCTATAAAAAATGTACTTGTGATCATTATGCTGGGTACAGAATGATGAAAGTAAACATGCAACGTAGTGTGAAAGGAGCAGGTCATCAGTGTGGACGATCCGCGCGCCGAACCTACATGTACGTACGCGAATCGGTTTACGAGCACGGTTTGCAATGCTCGCAGCGTGCGCGTGAAATGCACAGTTCGCGCGTGGACTGCGTCCAGGCTATGGGAATTCTGTTACATTACATGGCGCATTGCGTGAGGTTTGACGGCTAATTCTTTCATAGCGTGTTACATTGCATGATACGTTGCTGGGTACACACTCGTCCGCCCACTTTGGGTTCTGTTACCTACGTTCGGAAAAACTAACTCTATTTAACACTTTACTTTATTGTGTGACGGCTGGTATTTTTTAACAATGTGAACCTGATGATCAGTAATGATGTGTTCTTAGATTAAATCAAAATAGCGGAAAATAGGTGACTCGCCTCTAGCGCGTGGACCGCTTAAATCAGGTCCCCGGCGCCTAATTTCACTGGATGGCCAGCAGATGACTTTTTTAATAATCATGATGACTGAAAATCAGTATCACTTTGTGAAAAAATGTTTTCTTTGTATTCTACACAGGCTAGGTTGCTCTTAAAATTTATAACAATTTGGCTCACGTAAGTAACCCAAAGAAAGGGTTTCCTGTAAGGATTCCGTGCCGAGTGTTTTTACATTTTCCACCAAAAGTTCATACATATTTAACTAGATATTGCCTTCAACTTCGTCCATGTGTAGATGGACTTTTAAACTGTTTACTTCGCCTAAAAAAAATGACGTCACATTTCGATAAATCTGAATCTACCCATGAATGAATGAATAATCAAAAACAAATAGGAGTTACGGCGATCTTTCAGCTAACCATAAGTGAAACTTTGCTTCGAGTATTTTCGACCAAATATGCTTCTAATTACAAGCAAATACAATATATTTTACTAAATCTTTGCACAGTTATAATGATGAGATGTATTTATTAATTCATTAATTTAGCTTCAATGGATACAACTTTCATTTAAAACAAATAGTTTAACATCCAATAAATCAAATTCTTCGTTCAAGTATAGGCTAATTCAAAGGAACGGAGGTCACCACTCGAGTTAAGAGGCATTCCTTTCTAAGCGTCCCTTTGTTTTACGAGGGGACCCTAAAAAGCCGGGTTCCGCTACAAAACTCCACTTCGTCTCATCGTAAAATTCCAAAGTAAAATAATCAAAATTTTACTATTGTTTTATTGAATATTCACTTCGTATCTTTTGTTATTAAGTTTTAGGTAAGGATTGAAGGTAGAGGTGGTAGAAATAATACTTTTGCTGAAATAAGAAATCATGAGGGGTGTAATTAGTCATGTTCAGATAATAGCCATTATATATTATACATTCACTGTACCCCCCTGATGAAAATCTGCCTCCAGGGTATAAGGAACCTTGGCCAACCTGGAGAAGTCTAAATGGGCTGAGGACCCAGGTTGGTCGAAGTGAAGATAACCTGTGTCGGTGGGGGTACTCAAGCAACGTAGACGCCAGCTGTGAATGTGGAGAACCCCTGCAAACCATGGCTCACCTCACTAACTGTCCCGCGTGCCCGACCACCTGCTCGTGTAGGGACTTACTTGTCAGTAACCAGAGGGCTACCACAGTAGCCGCTTTCTGGGCAAGTCGGATTTAGCCCGTGTTCTTGCCGACACGAAAGAAGAATAATAGCCATTATTTGAATCAGCTAGATGGCTGGAACGAGGTCGTGAGGTTGATCTCTAACCAAGAGAACCATTGAAATAAAAGAGGACATAACCAACCTTGCGAATTACTTACGACTTAAATATCAATTAAATAATCACGCAAAAAATATATTTGGAATAGATATTCTGTATTATATATATTATTTTTTTTATTCAATGCTCAATACTCAATACTCAATTCTGAGACATATTGATATATTATTATTGAGACATTATAGATTATAGAATCAATTATAGTTTTTTTTTTTATTCTAAAACCCGCCGGCAAAAACTAGCCAGTTGGTTCTGAAATGCGGTGTCAGATGCATACAAGCGAAGTGACCCGCCTGTTAAACGGTTACCGCAGCCTAAATAGTGTTTTTTTTATTAAATTGCCCTGAGGAAAGCAGTCGTGAGGTCCAGATATGAGGCTGACAAACGCAGATATCTGAGCTGGACATCCTCATCTTGATGGCCTGCAGAATGACTTTTCACGCCCCGCTTGAAGGCTCCGGGACTATAATGGGAAGAGTGTGTTAGTTTTTCATAAATGTCTATTGCTTTGAAATATTATCAGTATATAAAAGTAAAGTAAAAGTAAAAGTAAAAAATATCTTTATTCATATAGACTTATAAAAAGTACTTATGACAAGTCAAATACAAAAAAATATATAGCAAAAATATACTAAATGAAAATAAACTTTTTTTTATATTGCCCGTCAAGATGATCTCGCTCCACCTGATGGAAAGCGGTCGTGAGGTCTAGATATGATGTTGACAAGCCCAGTCATTCAAACGAATCACTGGGCTGGCCATCCTCACCTTGAAGGCTTGCAGAAATGCCTTTTCACTTACATAAAATAATACTATGATAGTAAATATCATATATTAAACATGATGTGACTCTATCACCGGTTCGGAGGTTGTTTCCGATCGAGAAGACTCCGACAAGAAACTCGAAAGTTACTCTTTTCAATCTTGTTTCTATACACAAAAATTTAATTGACGGAGTAAAGTCATAACAAAAAAAAATGTGCAGAGGAGCAGATTATATCTAAGATGCCCACAATTTTTTATCATATAAGAAATCCTCTACACTATACTTAATAACCTCGCTTCATTAACTTAGCCTTAATTTGTGACTTAAACTTGTGAAGAGGCAGTTCAACAAGCGTTTGCGGAATCTTGTTAAAATATTTTACACATTGACCAACCAATGATTTCTCTACCTTATGCAGTCTTAGACTGGGAGTTACGAGCTTATTTTTATTTCTAGTATTAAGTTTTTACGGACATATACTACATTATCATAAATAAATTGAGAGTACACAGTTAAAATATATCTATTTGAATACTTCACGAAGCGAGTCACGTAATCTGAGGATGTAAATGGAGCGGATAGCTCTTTTTTGAAGAACAAAGATGGTGTTGAGATCCGCTGCTGAGCCCCACAACTGTAGACCATACGACATAAAACTGTGAAAATAACTGAAGTACACTAATTTTGCTGTTGCGATATTAGTCAGGAGCCTTATTTTTCTAACAGCATATATGCTGCCGAACTAAGTCTTCTTGCCAGGGCAGAAATGTGCGCAACCCACTGTAACTTGAAATCGAGAGTAATTACTTGAAACACAGTGGAATTCGCAATCATTAATGGCTCGTTATTCATGTTTATAATAGTATCGACCTGTCTTACATTGGGCATAGAAAATTTGATACATTTAGTCTTCTTAGCATTAAGCAGTAAATTGTTACTCGTGAACCAATGCAGTATCTCAGAGAGCGTATTATTTACATCGTCAAGTGCATTGTTTCTTCTATCTACGTTAAAAATCAGAGAAGTGTCATCAGCAAATAATACAATCCCACATAGGTCTTTGACAAAATAAGGCAGGTCATTTATATAGATCAAAAACAGCAGAGGACCCAATATTGATCCCTGGGGCACGCCCATACGTACGGTGGCACCGGAAGAGTTCGTACCATTGATACTCACTTTTTCTATTCTATCAGTGAGGTAAGATTCTATAAGGCTAAGGGAAATATTTGGAACACCGTAATGTCTCAGCTTAATCAGTAGGATTTCATGATCTACAAAGTCAAATGCTTTTGACAAATCACAAAAAACTCCTATTGCGCAACTCCACGCATCAAATATGTGTTTGATGAGCGCAACACCTGTATCGGTTGTATTCCTATTTTTAGTGAATCCAAATTTATTACTATGTTCTAATTTATTCAGAGCAAAGTGAGAGAGTAATTGATTCAATATTATCTTTTCAAAATTTTTACTAATAGCCAGTAGAATAGAAATAGGTCTATAATTAGATGGGTCACTTTTCTCCCCTGACTTATAAAGGGGTATGACTTTACTGAATTTTATTAAATTAGGGAACTGACCCTTGTCTACACAGTAACGCTAAACTAGGGAAGATTGTTTCTATGATTGATTTAAGTATATCAAAAGAAATATCCCATAAATCCTCCGTTTTTTTATGTTAAGTTCTTTAAACGTTTTGAGGATAGTATGAGGAGATATATGATCAAAGCAAAAACTAGTGGCGCACTCATCCACACTTGATGTGAGGAGATAACTAGCTAGCAGTGAAATAGAATTAAGTTTACTGGTAGTAGTAAAAGGTATCTCAGAGAAAAATGATTCAATTATATTAGCTATATCAACGTCAGACTTATTAATATTATCTTTAATTTTAAGTGAGAAAGAGTTATTGCGTGGTATAGACTTACAAGTTTATTCATTTATAATGTTCCAAGTCGCTTTGATTTTTTTTTCATTTTTTGTTTTATTTTGTCTCGCAAAAACATGGACTTGGCAACATTGCAAGATTTTACAATATCTTAGAGTAAGATTTAACATAATCTACTAGTTTAGGTCTATGAAAGTTCGCTTTTAAATCATATAATTCGTATAATTTAATCCTACTTTTATGAATACCTGGAGTAGCCCAGTCACTGAATTTAACTTTAAATTTATCAACTGTAACTTTAAAAAAAAAATGGTGTTATGTTCATACATCATCAGATTAAACAAATCCTCATAATGATCATTTATGCTCTGATCTAGGTGTGTTAAGTAAAAAAGTTGATTGTTTATATTGCTTTTAAATTTCTCTACACGTTTCTTAGTAACTGGTCCAAAAAATAATATCCACCGATTGAGGGACATAACGGTGCTCAAATTTGGTTAACAGACCACAATGGTCTGATTTAAAACAAATAATTATTGATTTCTCCTTATAAATATTTTCACAAAAAATATTATCCAATCAGGTAGCTGATGATGCAGTGTTGGTTGGTCAAAAATAGCAAATAAATTTAATGATTCAAAAAGATTCAAAAATCTAAGTGAGGTTCGAGAAGAGTCTAGAATATCTACATTAAAATCACCACAAACTACCACCTTCTTGTTTGATTTACATACTCTCTTTAACACTTCTTCCAAAGTTTCTTCAAACAGTGAATAATCCGCAGGTGGTGGTTTATACACACAAACATTAACTACTTACTGCCAAAAGAAAACCAGCTCCTTAAATTGAACAATGCATAAGGTTCACCAATTAAAGGGATAAGCTTTCTCTCGATTGCTATACTATCCCTAGCGGGTACTAACTCTGACGAAATGGCTTCGGTGGGCAGAATATTGATAGGACTTAGAAAGCTTTTCCAGAAAATAGGCTTTTTTCCTAAATATAACCAAAAATATCTCATTAAGTAACTACACCAATCACGGACATCCATAAAAAGTACTAATTATTATCCTATAAGTTTTGATTATTGAAATTGCAATAGCACTGTGATTCGTATATATTTTACGTTTTATTCCCAGATTCTGATCACCTTAATAATTATGATGACTTAGATTTGTCTTTGTTTTTTTTAATTAAGAGTACAAATGTAATGTATAACGATTTGCATTATTATTATCTGCCAACAATATATCACTGCTAGATAATAATCATCTACATATTGACTAAAAAAACTTTTACACTACTGGGTTTTTGACTTTACCACCGGTTCGGAGGTAGCGTCTTGCTTGAACCGCCCAGGGTTACAACAATATTCGATCTGATTTTTTTAAAATGAAGTAAGTAGGTTATACCTTCGTGACAGGACCGGCCAAAAACCAATTCATAATGTGAAAAATTGCACCAAGTTCGACAAAACCAAAAACACTCGCGACAGTGTGACTTGCCGCGACACTGAAACTCACTGGTATCGCATATGAACTCACGTGCGTGATCAAATTAGCGGGTTTGTTTTAAGCGGACTGTCTGTTAGAGGCGCCGCGTAACATGCGTAACTTGTGGTACCTATTTGAAAATTAACATGACTGTGCAACATTTACATACATTAGTGATAGAGGTGTCACCAAAAGCTTAAAGGATATTGGCGATGTCATATTGTTTGCAGACGATACGACTTTAGTTTTTAAAACCCCCCGAAATAAAAACCTTTCTGATGATGTAAGTGACGCACTTTCAAAGGTTTTACAATGGTTCACAGTGAATAATCTACAGCTTAATGCAAAAAAGACTAAATAAATCAATTTTAAGTTGCCTAATATTAAAGATAACCACAATAATCTAAAAACAGATAGTAATACTATGAAGCCCGTTTATTCAACAGTTTTTCTTGGAATTACATTAGATTCAAAACTGCAATATAATATAACAGCCCTCTCAGGCAGACTTAGTTCCGCTGCATTAGCAGTGAGAAAAATTAGGTTATTATCAGATGTTGATACTGCTCGATCAGTTTATTTTAGTTATTTCCACAGTGTAATGTCTTACGGCATTGTACTTTGGGGGCAAGCGGCGGGTATACAAACCATCTTTATCCTTCAGAAGCGAGCCATCAGATCTATCTATAAGCTTCGTGCACGGGCTTCACTTAGGGAGTTTTCCAAGAAAATTGGTATCCTCACAATATATTTACAATTGCATTGTTTTGGTGAGAAAAAATACTGGTTTCTATACTAAACACAGTGATATTAATTGCAAAAATACCACCACCACTACCAGGTCACAAAAAGTTTTAGGACCTAGGTCCTATCACAACAAAATTCCAAAAGCCATTTGTAAGTTACTATTACATAGATTCATAAATCACATTAAAACAGATTTATTAATAAGGAGCTATTTATTACACTACAAAAGACTACCTTATAGATAAAAATGCCTGGGTGTAAGCTCTCTACTCGATGCGGGATTAGATAACTCTATTGTGACAGATATTTTTTTGTATACATAGTATGCAGTGACTAACAATTTTTCTTTATGAATTGTTTAAAATAATGACCTTTTGTTGTATATTATTTTATGTTCATTTTCTTTTCTCTATGTTTTATATTATTTTAGGTTTATTTGTATCAAAATGATACATTGTACTTTACTAACGCCTGTTATAAACCCATAACAGGTTTAAAAGAGTAACTGCTGAGTTTCTCGCCGGGTCTTCTCAGCAAGAAACAACTCCGACTCGGTGGTAGAGTCGCATAATGTCTGTATACTGTGTATTTATATATCCATATTATGATGGTATTTATTTGCGTCTATTATTTATTATATTTTGCTGTAAATTTGACGATTTGAAAGTACTGATACAGTCTATTTAAATAAAGTTATTTGAGTTTGAGTATTTATGTGTATCAAATTCAGCTTATTTTGCAAATCCGTAACTACTTCATTAGACAAACCGGCCAGGCTTAAAGACCTTATTTGTAGTAAATCACATCATTAATATTCACTTTGTCTGAGAATTCTGTTTTGACGATCCCTTTTAGCGCATTTCACTGGAACCTCGAATTATTTAACTTAAATTTGACGACACGAGTGGCGTAGTGTGCTGTAGCACGGTTTCTCGCCTCGATTTCCGTAGTGTCCCGGGTTCGATTCCCGGTCGGGTCAATTCAGGAAACGATCTTTTCTGAATTGACTCGGGTCTGGGTGTGCTGGGAGACGCCCCTAGCTTATTTCCTTGTGTGGTACCTCGTAACAAAGGGATTTAGTAATCCCTACTTCGAGACCATTACAAGAGGTGTGTTGTCTGGCGCATATTTAACTGCCAAGCTAGTTTCTTCCTTCCCTGTTGTTAATTATTATTATTTCTATTGAGATAATTGTTTATCTGATTAATTGCGCATTTGTAATCATTTCACTTAAAAAAAAACAGTAGTAAGTAGCATTGAATAAATGAATTAAGTTGGAAAAATCTAACCCGGACGTTTTGAAACAAAACTTAAGTAATTTCTGTTTTTTATCGATTGTTTAGGTCTTATGCTGTTGATGTTATAATAACACATATGATGAATAAATAGCATTAATTATTCTTATTCTTCAATTAAAGAGGAACGCCAAACGGCCATTGTAATCTAGGCCCCCAGTGCACACGTATGAAACTACTATGCAATTCTTGTATGTAACACCAATAACCAATTATCAGAAGAAGGTGTTCCATAAAACTCGCCGGGGTCGGCATCAACCGAGGTATTGGTGGAGTTGTCGTTAATAGTGGGAGCGTAATCCATGTTCAGGCCATGGTCGTCGAGTATAGAAGGATCGTCGGAGTCAGAATACATGCATTATCAGTAAAAAGCCGCAAATAATCAGAAAAATAAATCACAATAGTTAAAACGCAGCAAACTTATTAATTGATATTTTATTTTGACAAATAGCATAAGGCAGCTGGCTATCGATATTTTTGACAGCTGGCTGAAAGCACAAGAAAACGCAAGACAAAAATAAAAGTAGTCGTTTTCATGTTTATTTTTCAGCAAATCTTATTCTAAGTAATACTGAAAAAGGAACAGAGATAAAAATCATAAAACATCATTTTGCAGAACTACATTTTTTAAATCTATGAACGTACCTAGTTTTTCTTGTCACTATATTTGGTGACGTTGTCACAGAATAGGTAATAGTACTACGTTGTTCCCAAGAACAGATCTTTATATAACTTATAGTTGCAGACTTGCCCAAACTGAAACATCTGAATGGGACACCCTGTATAAACTAAGAATTTTGAAAAGCTAAAGTAGAGCTTATCTTATCTGAAATGACACACATAAAATGAAGAAAAGTAAAGTAATTAGCCTATACTGTCCCACTGCTGGTCAAAGGCCTCCATCATTGAAATGAAGGCGATGACTGACAAGGGTTTTGGACGCAATAATAAAAGAGGTATGCGCTCAATTAGGTTAGACAAGCTCTATAAAACTTTATCCAAAATAGCCGCAGGCGTAGATCACGTAAGATAACCAAAAAACGAAATCTCCAACATTATCCGAGAATCACACTTCCTCCGTTTTATTTTCTCGAAACACAATTCCTGTGCAATTGCAAGACATCCCAAACAAAAGAAGGAAAAAACACCACAATATCCCGTAGCACCGCATTTTCTCGACACTTCCCAAGAAAGATACATATATCTCGTTCGGCGTTGGATCTCAATTGTTTCTCGCTCGCCCTTGAGCAATTTCAGCAACTTGATGTAGAGGGTCTTGGTTTATTGCTTTGTTCTATTTCGTTTATTTATTGAAATGCAGAAGCTGGAAGTATTCCGTTCATTCATGATCTTGAAATATTAGCAACAAGGTGAGATAATGGGCCCTTTGAAACTTTTTTGCATAACTGCAGCGTATCCAACTGGATCCTTTTTCATTTCACCGCTTTTGTTAACATTCTATTTAAATATGAAATCATAGAAAAGTGAGTGAAACATACTCCTGCGTGAAAAATAGCCACATGAGATATTCCTACAGGCTGTTGAAACTTTTGAAGCCTGATTAGGGAGGAGAACCCAATTATCAGCACTTTAAGAGTTAGTCCTAACTTATTTAGTATAACAGTATTTATAAACTTGACAAAGTTTAACATCATAAGTAGGTATTTAAATAATTTGTTTAGACTTAGTTAAATCTAGGAAGTGTCTTTCTTAATAATATGGTAGGTAGGTATTACTAGTAGATAGGTAGGTACAACCATTAAGGAACGTAAAATTGCACTCAATAAAGTGGTAACCAAAATTGGTTAGTGAAAACCTGTGAAAACCATAAAATTTTACTAAATATTCGGAGTGCTGATTATTTGGTGCATTGCTAGCATTTGGGTCATTCACCCTATATGTGGTTAAACCGCTCATTAGCGCATTATTTTAAGCATTAGGCCTCATTTAAGGAGACGCGGGTCGTCGCGCGTTGCAGTGGGCGGCGCGGCCCGCACTGAATTAAAAACTGTGGCGTTGTACGAGTGCTTTGACTGAGAAGCGATTTTACACGCGTTTGGTTGAAATGAAACGCTCCAATTTAAGCAAACGCGTATAAAATTGCTTCGCCGTGGAAGCACTCATACAACGTCATATAATATAATAATAATAACAATAGCGAAGAGCCTCGACCAACACCTTGAGAGTCTCGCTTAGCGGTTTGGTCAAGGGTCAAATGCAGAAGGCGGTGCTCCTGGACACGGCTCGAATTGTCAGGAGGTTCCTCTCTCTGCAGCCCTAGCCACCGGTAGTCTGGGCCTTGCCTGCCCTGCTGCCGGCAGCACCCTAGGTTAAGGTTTTTATGGTATTTTCATAATTAATTGTTTTTATAACTTTAATTTAAGCTTAGGTTTTACAATTGTAATTATGTATTTTGTTTTTATAATTATAATTCATAAGTTGTTTTATTATTATTAATCTTTGTTTTATAGAAATACTGTACAAATTTTATATCTAAGTTTTATGTTAAATAAAGATAATAATAATAAATATTTTATTACTCACCATAATCATACAGTAGACTTAATAACACAATGTGTAGGTACACTGAGTACATATTTTTTTTGACTATGGCGGGCTGACGCCCAAACTAGGACAAGTCCTGTATCTTGGGTCGTCAACCCTCCATCCATGGTAAATGTACAAAGTTAAAATTGATCTAACATATTGCAGAAGGCAGAGGTATTATTACTAAGCATGCATGAAATATTATTACTTATAATGTCTGTATAAATGTGTGTGCGTAATATGTGATTTTTGTGTGTGTGTTGTATTATTTTGTGTGTGCGTGTGTGTATATGGGTGTATAGTGTGTGCGAGATTGGAGAATATATTAATATATTATCTGACATTGATTAGTCGCCACCTTTTAAATAGTTGACATAAACATAACATAACATATGATGGTATCTCAAACGGGGTATTCAGAGGCAAGTGAAAGTGTCGTCATGGTGAACGAAACCTCAGAAGTCCACTTTTCACTAATGGTATTAGAACCCAACGTTGTAGGTGGTGATCCTTCCGCCGATATCCGGGTTGATTTGGTTTTTTATTGATATTTTCCATCACCGGAGAGTAAGTCGGATATGAAATAAATTGAAATGAAATTGTTTATTTGCTATAAAACACGGTAAACAAATAAGATCTTACATATACAATAAATTATGGTCAGGCGTATTTTGTCCAGTTTTAGACATGCAAAAATTTTAACTTATTTTTTTTTATAAATTAAGATGACACAAAATTATTCAATTTTATAAAAGTTACATTGCTGAAGGATCAATTTTACGGAAACAATATTATGTCAAATATAAATCACAGAATAATATGTCAAAGAAACAGATAAAAAACAAGAATAATTTTATCTGTTTAACAGATCATTGAATGTCAAAGTATTCAATAAGGTCATAAAAATAGTTTTCAATCAACCAGCCTCTGAGTCTGTGCAAAAACTGCACTGTCTCGGATCTCTTGGACGTAATCGCTGATTTTGAATGGGTTTTTCAAACCATTCTAAATTATGTCGCACAAATTTTGCTATTTCATAAACGTACAGAGATGTTCAAGTTAACAGATTATATTTCTTGAAAACATCTCTGCAACTTTCAAGAGGACCAATGTCAGCTATGGCTCGAATACATTTCTTTTGAACAATAGAAGCTTTTTTCTCATCCGTTGAGTTTGCCCAAAAGATTATTGCATATCTCAGTACAGATGCAACATAGCCATGATAGGCAAGCAGTGCTGTTGTTTCACCGACATTAAGTCTAAGACGATAAAGAGCGTAAACGAATCTACTTAACCTGTTGAAAATATCAGACACGTAACTTTTCCAGTTACAATGATTGTCTACCACAATGCCTAAGAATTTGGTTTCATTGGTCTCGATGAGAGTTTCCACTTCACATCGTAGACTAAGTTTATTCTTAGTTGTTTTATAATTTGTAAACTGTATATAATTAATTTTGACAGCATTCATCTTAAGACTATTTGCTCGTATCCAGTTTTCAATATCTTCGATAGCTTTATTTATTAGGTCATTAAAAGGTATTATAAATGAAATATTTTAACAATGAACACAAAGATTTTAGTTCTGGCCAGATTTCGGGACCACACGATCCACGATCTGAGTTCGGGTGCTGAACCACTAGGCCACGACGCTCTCATTAGTTAACACTATTTGAATTCTTATTGTTTTTTTACTACCATCTAATTGCGAATTTTTTTAGTAATTAAATACTCGTAAAAATGATTATGATGAAGACAGAATTGGTGCAGTGCGCTGTAGCACGGTTTCATTTTGGTTGGTCAGGGAAAGTTAGTAGATTTTCACACCATTATCATCTATCTCTCGCTACTCGCATCTGTTACTCTTGGATACTCAGGTCTACCGGAGGTCTACCAAGCGATTTTAATCCCAATCTCGGCCTATATTCTCTCACCAAATGACCCGTCCACCTCCACTCATGTTTACGTAAGTATACTCTTACTATTTCTGCATAGTGTCTGTAATTTCTTATTCCTGTGCTGATTTGCCACCAGGGATGTGCCAATGACTAATTTACGTACATGCGTACATACCAAATCTATTATCTCCAATCAACTTGAGAGCCAAAAGCTTCAGAAGTAAAATTAAACATCTACAAATTTAAGTTAACAGCAGCTTTTTCCTATTATCAACAAAGCCGACAGCTCTAGTTTGTGTACACAGATATATAACAAAAGTGATAAACTCAAATAACTAAAAAAAAAAAACTGGGACTTATAAAAAGTACTTATGACAAGTCATATACAAAAAAAAATTGTAGCAAAAATATACTAAATAAAAATAAACTAACATAAAATAATACTATGATAGTTAATATCATAATTAAACATAATGTGACTCTACCACCGGTTCGGAGGTTGATTCCGATCGAGAAGACTCCGGCAAGAAACTCGATGGTTACTCTTTTCAATCTTGTTTTAATGCACAGAAATTGAATTAACAGAGTAAAGTCATAACGAAAAAGTGTGCAGAGGAGCAAATTATACCTAAGATGACCACAAACTCGCATATTAAGCCAGGTGTGCTACTTTTTTGACGCTTGCTGTGAAGTAGCGATATCATAATGACGGTTATTGTCAACTTTTGAATGGAATTTCATCAAGTTTATAGTTTTTTTTTTAACTACGTACCCATTGAATATTTTGTGCTATTTAAATAATTTTAGTTTGACCGAAATTGTATAGGTAATTGACTGAATATTTAATAAATATTTTATAATTTTACAATGACGAATTTCAGACCTTGGGGATTTAGAGTGAATTTCGAATTTCTATCAATAAATAGAAAAATTAAAATCTACTTGATTTTTTCATCCATTGCCATAACGGTAGTTCGCAGACTAAGTTAAGCAGAGCGTCAAAATAAATTCGTATTCTCTATGTGAAACCCGAAGTATTAACACGCGAGTCATCTATCTCATGTCATCTTAATGTATCCGATGGCTGAGAATTTGATCAAAAGCGTTATCTTGAATCCACTTAGGAGGAGTTTCACCACGTCTCGAGTTAAGCTGTTAATTACTGAAGTTAAAGACAGATTAGATTTAGTTTGTTTTTATTTAGGGAGTTAGGCTGAGTTTCGTTTGGGGCTAAAATGACGTTGATGAATTGGAATTTGTGAATTAATTATCTGTTTATTATTTTCATGATTAATGACGAGCAGAGTTTTGTTAGAATTTTGCTAGACGCGTCCATTTTAGTTGAATTAAAATAACCTTAACTGCCCATTATAATAGAAATATACTATATGACATAAATAAATGTGGCAATCAAATTATTATTGTATAAATCAAATTGTTCTTGTTATAAAGGATAAGTTATGTAGTCCCAGCGCTAAAAGTGACACCTCATCTAAAGTGCTTATAAAAAAAACATTACGTTTGACCTCTTGCCTTGCATTAACCATAACAGAACGCCTCTTTTTTTATTTTGTCAGGAAATGCCTTTTGGCAGCGTCCCACACCTGGGAAATCTGGGACTTGGAACTTCTGGGAAAACAGCGACCCCTTCCCACTAAATCCTGACGGTGGTCGTCTTCGGCGCGGAATGTAAGGGACCCTGGATCCCCAAAAAGGGAGAGACTCCTCTCAGGACCCCTCGGCACGCAAGGCCGCCTGGCAGCAAGCCTCGGGAGGAGCAAGCTCAACTCTAATAAACGATAACACAGCCCACTATGTCCGAAGACACTCGTTACCGTCATCTTCGGGATCTTAAACCGAAACACACGCAGGCCCCCCCACGTGCGTTTCACGACCGACGAGGAGGCGAGCGCAATATAACGTTGAAGAGAGTAGACCGATATGTCTTCAGTTACTCCGTGATCATGAACAGTGCCAAAATATCGGAAAATCATGGTAATGATTAAAAATATTTGTGATTCTATATAATACAATTCCCCGTGACATAAAAAATAATAATTTACACATTTTTAAGGCTATTTAAGTGGCCTATTGACCAAGGAATTTGTGACATAAAGGAATTACTTGAACAAACATTCCAACTTAATAGATTTAACTTTAATTTTGACTTTGTTTCATTTGCTTTGATTTAATTTATTTTGTTTGTTTATTTTTATTTGATATTGTTTTTCTCGCCCTATATAACCACAGACTCACGTCTGTATGGCAGTGAAATGAGACAACAGTTGGTAATAGACACTATATCGTACACTGTGTGTGCCTAATCTCACTATCTGACCCTACATGAACATGCGCATGTATGACGCATGCTAATAATCCTATTGAGAGATGTGCGCTTTGAAATTGTGATTAAAAACTTTATACCATGTTCTTATGGCAAATAAAGAATTATGAACTATGGGACATGGTAGCAAGTCCTGCTTTCCACTATTCTAATTACTTTTACTCGCGTTTACATGACGAATACCGAAGCGGAAGTGCTTAAACTTAAGCCCGAAAGCTAACAGCGTTCAGCATTTAGGTATAGACACTTCAGCAGTATCGAACATGCAAGCCATAACTCCCCAAAAGCAGTTAACAACCAATTTACATGGCCAGGCTTCTATTCCATTTCGAAGGTTGTGCTAACTAGTTTTATAGTGATGTGCAGTCGAGTAATGTAATGTTTGTTTTGATATCATACTTGGGTATTTACTATTTATTATGATGTGTTATCGAAAGAGCTCTCTATAATAGAAACAGAGGTAAAAAATATCCCGGGATATTGCAATTTTTTAAAATCATAACTTTAAAAAAAGGCAAAAGTTAGTATCCTCATTATATCTCGCGGCTTCAGTTATATTACGACGCGTTCAGCAAAACGTTTTGTTCGTCAGCAATATTAAATTTTGTAACGTGTATGAAAATTGTGCTATTTTTTTTTCTTATTACAATTAAAGTTTAAACATTGTTTGCTTCGTACCCCTAAACCATTACTGGTTTGTCTGGGTACTGCAATTCCTCTTATCAATATAGGTACACACAAACACAATATAAAATGTGTCAAATACGCGCCTCACCCGTTGAAGGCAGTCCTGTCACCGTCGCCATGTAATGTGGGGACCGGGAGTCCACAAGTCAAACGATGCATGTCCAAGAAAGTATGATTTATTCTGAGTAACTCTATGAATAAGTAACCTTATATACTAAGTAATTGGGTGAGGCGCGTCACACGCTACAGTTAAATATACAACAGTAGAGCTAACATCAATATTTTTAAGAAGCCACTTGCTTTTCGGCAGAGCGTCCTGCGTTGAAATGTTGTTCAGTGGTAGCGCGCAAGAGACTGATACAAGAGACACGTGACTGACATAGGAGACAGAGACGCGAGTCCCCTTAAACAAACCCCTCAGACAAACTATATTTTTTTACGAATAACCCATGAATAATTTCCATACCCCAACTCTAACGTTCTGTCGAAAGTTGCGTCTCTACACTGAATTGCATTGTACTGCCCAGAGTTAAAACAATGGGTCCAGTTAATAAAAGCTGTGGAGAAGTAGCCTGTGTGTGTGTGTTTTTTTTAAGCAGTACTTAATGAAAAAGGGTTCCTACTTTGTGATAGTCATGGGTGGGTTTTTTTAGACGTATTACCAATTAAAAACGATCCTTAATAGGAAATTAATCCTAACCTGAAATCAAAGCAGAAAAAATAAACACTTACTAACACTTTAAATTGCTATTTTGAAATAATTATGTTGTAAAGAGATACGATTTGGTTTTTTGTTTGTTTGTAAGGAATAAACTCAATAATTCAGCAAAACAAACCTATGTTGTCGGCTAATACTACATTTTAATTTTAAGGGTGTGTTTTAAAAGTAGAAATAGGTCACGTAGGCGAAGTGACGCTGAACTTCCATGTAAACCCATGTTGAGAGTTAAAAGTGATGATCCTTCAAAGTAAATTAATTTTCTTGCATAATGTGTTTTTGTAGTTCTAATAGCCAAAACTACGAATTGATACTTTGATTCTAAATTGGCAGCTGTTGGCAGCTTATTTTTCTTAATAAAGTACGTACTTCCAAGTTTAAAACCGGAGTAACCCGCTGTGCGAACAATATTGTAAATCCGAACTTCACAATTTCTTCTCAAGAACTTAAAAGTTTCGGGAAAAGCGTAAACTTCCGAACAAAATTCCCTGCCCTGTCGAACAAAAAGCGTAGAAAAGCACGACAGCATCATGTTTGTGAGACGTCAAAAGTTTTAAAATGTTCGGTTAAGTTTTTTAAGGTTTAAATTTGTGTAGGAGGAACTTGTGTGTCCCTGAAGCAAGCTCAACAACAAAAATTGTATTGAGATGACACATGACATAACACGACAATGTCAAATCGCACTACATTTTTTTACGCGACCGATAACGTAAATTTAATGTGGCAACTCGTGGTAAATGTACTGGTCAAAAGTGATCACCTTAGCCCGAGTAAAACTGTAACAACTCGTTACTGATTTTCAATCACTATACTATTTTCAGCGCACTACGACACGACTGGCGTAGTGAGCTGTAGCACGGTTTCTCAACTCGATTTCCGTAGTGTCCCGTGTTCGATTCCCGGTCAGGTCAACTCAGGAAACGATCTTTTCTGAATTGACTCAGGTCGGGGGCTTTCACCTCATCGCACGGTGGTCCCGTCTGGGAGTGTCCCAGAATATCGGGATGCCCCCGTAGCGTGAGGAGGCCCGCAATGAAGGCTGGGTCGGCCACTGGGACGGTAATCCGTAAGGGTCCATGTCGCCCTATTTCAAAGTAGTGAGGGTATACCCAGGTGCGTTTTAGTGGGTATGCCGCCGGATTTTCAGGTGGAGAGTTCCACACTCCCCCACTGCCTTCTCCCGAGCAGTGGGATAGTGCGCAACGCATTTTGAACTCCCGGTTAACCCAAAAAAAAGGGTCTGGGTGTGCTGGGAGACGCCCGTGACTTATTTCCTTGTGGAGTACCTCGTTACACAGGGGTATTAATCCCTACTTCAAGACCATCACAAGAGGTGTGTTGTCTGGCGCATATTTATATTTATTTATTTATGCATCGGTTGCTTGCCTTGTACAAAGCCAACGCTTTTTCATTGACTAAAATTGTTTTTAGCCATCACTGACGCGTTTCTGGCTGTGCTACAAGAAAACGCTTTCTATTGGACTTGAAATTTAAAAAAATGCTTTTTTTTGTCCGAGACTGTTAGACATGGCATAGAACAAACACTGTTAGTCCCACCCATCTTCTCATATTTGAATACCATTATTTATTTAGCGTAGCCCAAAATTTGCTAATCCGCCTTTATGCATATCTGGCCTCAAGGGAGTTGATATGAAGATGGTTACTGCAAACATTCGTAGTTCTGCAGGGTTGTAGAGCAAACATCAAGTTGGTGTTTAGTGTTCACGTTGCACTGGCCCCAAGTGGATTGCTTGTACAGTTGACCACATTTGTGTAGTTAATAAAGATATAAGGCAGAGCTTGTAATATAAGTATCAGACTGGTTAATATAACAGAAACATGCAAAGCTTAAGATTTGATTTTTCTTGAAAAAGCAAGGTTTATGATATTTTTTTTATTTCTTATCCAGTATAAGAAAGTTTTTATACCTGTTTTTTTTTTAAAGTTTGCCTTGTTGTTATTTATTACAATGTCAAGACTTAAAAAAACCAAAACTGAATGAAAATAAATGTTACTTAAGATTTAGAAACAGATTGAAAAGTTTCAAAAGCTGAGTCCACGCGGTCGAGGTCGTTTATACAGTCAGTACAGTTTATACTGAATACCGTGTCGTGTACCTTCTTATTTTCGGCAGTATTACATCTCAGTAATTATACGCGATTTCATTAAGCTAACGGGCCAATCAAAATAAATAAAAATGAGGAAAACCTGGAACAAATAAAGTCACGGCCGGAGGTGGATAAGAAAGTTGAAGTGGCAGTGAGCAGGACTAGTAGCTTAAGAGGGTTTGCTTTTTGCGTTTGGGGTAGATCGTTAACGTCGCATTTTTTTAAAGGTTTTCGTGATTATTTAGCTGAATTCAAATTAAGTCAAGTTAAGTTAAGGCAAGGTGAGGATGGCCAGCCCAGTGATTCGATGAATGACACGGTTTGTCCTATATCTGGACCTCACGACCGCTTTCCATCAGGTGGAGTGAGGTCATCTTGACGGGCAATATAAAAAAAAATGAGTATAAATTATCTCTCTATTATTGAATGCATTCAATTTCATAATTATAACTTTACCTGTGTACAATAAATTTTCAAGTGTCTTATCTCAGTGTTATTTTGTTGCACAAGACCGCACGAAGTGAGCCAAGAAAATAAAAAAGGCGGACCCTGGGACCCCACACACCAGTGTGAGTTCACAACCGGGGTAGACTGCACGGATGATGATGATGATTAATTGAAAAAAAACTGTTTTTCATTTAATTTTGCAAATAATTGGCGACTACCTAATTTTAGACCATTCAATGTGTTTTTAAATAGTATTATGCACACAATAACAGAGCAAAAATTTAAGTTTTATTTCAATTCAATTAAATAATCACGAAAATCTTACAAAAATGCAACGTTTTCAATCCACCCCCAGCTATCGCTCTTAAAGAACTTAGAGCAGTTTCAGACTATTGTTTTATTCGCGCATTTAAGCTCGTTTTTGGAAGCACGTGTAGGCGCGTATAGGCATGCCTTCCATTGGCACACGCGGAACTCTTCGGAGCGTTGACTTGCTTATAACCTCTTATATTCCTTATAGATACTGAAGGCCCGTATTCACTTTGATTAGTTGTAAGTGCAGGTGATTAGTGCACGTGCTTAGTAATTAAGAGAAAACACGTGTGGACAGCGATTGATTAGAACGCGCTTCTAATCACTACACGACGTAACTGTCCACACGTGTTTTCTCCTTGTCACTAAGCACTTGCACTAATCACCTGCACTTGCAATAATCAAAGTGAATACGGGCCTTTGTTTAAGCACTGACTCATCACTACTGAGTGCTGAGTGCGAGTTGCAGAGAGCGATGCAAATGACTTCACCATCGCGTTTTGCGAGCACGTAAATGTCAATTAGTATGGAATCGAGTCAGCGCCACCTAGCGGCAAATTCGGGCAACATTAAGGACGCTAGATGGCGTTGACTCGATGCTATACAAATTCACGTTTTCTTATCGTAAATGCGATGGTGAAGTCATTCATTCGCATTGCTCACTGTAACTCGCACTCAGCACTCTGGTTCGAGTGAACACAACATGAAATGAAAAGAAAAAAAATGTTTTTTTTATGATCTAACTTTTATTACATTTGATATGGGCTTGCGTTTTACCTCATTCTCGCCTGGTGTTAAGTGATGACGAGGCCGATGGTGGTATACCCTTACCCACAAAATGCCTATTCACTCTGGCCTTGAAGACACCAAGGTTTTGAGTATCATAAATAACAGATGCAGGAAGAGCGTTCCACTCCCTTGCGGTGCGGACCAGAAAACCGCAGCAAACCGTTGCGGATTGCTAGAAAGTCACTCTGGCCTTGAAGACACCAAGGTTTTGAGTATCCGAAAACACAGATGCAGGAAGAGCGTTCCACTCCCTTGCGGTGCGGACCAGAAAACCGCAGCGAACCGTTGCGGATTGCTGGAAAGTCAACCACATGGGGATGGACACTCTCGGCGCCTAGTTCAGTCGAAATGAACTGTCTCGAGCCAGTAAACATACCAAATTTCAATCGTCTTTGTAAAACTTTCCATGACTCTCGCATCAAATTCTAGCCAGGTCATGCCCTCAATTATATCTTGTCACACGCCATTTCCTCTATTCTGATAATGAACATGTAGAGAATACAAAAGAGGACTAACAACAATAACTTTCCTACTAGTTTGAGGAAACTTGAGCAAAACAAAAGTTCCTCTCAAACTTTGTTCATTCGGACAGTTTAGCAAGGCGTGCACGTATTCGATAGCGATGTTCTTTATAAATGTCGATAATTCATCATCATTAATTTATGCCGTCTAGTGGTTCAGCACCCGAACTCAGATCGTGGATCGTGTGGTCCCAAGTTCAAATCTGGGCAGAACGAAAATCTTTATGTTCATTGTTAAATATCCGACTTACTCTCCGGTGATGGAAAACATCGATAAAAAACCAAATCAACCCGGATAACGGCGGAAGGCTCTCCACCTACCACGTTGGGTTCTAATACCATTGGTGAAAAGTGGGCTTCTGAGTGTTTCGTTCACCATGACGACAGTGCAGTCACTTGCCTCTGACTACCCAATTTGGGATAAAAAGTCGTAATGGTATGTATTAATTTACGCATAAAGTTGAAGCGTGAGATTTTTTAGCTCTTTTCAGATGAAGATATGTGTTATAATAGACATAAACTGAATAATATTTTAGAAGAGAATTGCAGGATTTTACGATTTGACCCATCGAGCCATTTTCTTTTTTTTTGTGGCAACATTGTGTTAGAACTATCGAATTCACTATAAAGTTTTAGCAAATCTTACTAAATATTATAAATGCGAAAGTTTGTGAGGATGTTTGTTTCTCTTTCACGCAAAAACCACTGAACGGATTTAGATAAAACCTAAAGTCAGTACAGTTAAACATTAGGATAACACATAGGTCACAATTTATATAGATTTCATGTACCTATGCATGTTACAAGCCGCGGGCGGAAAGATAGTTATGACATATGCAATTAAAATTAGCTGAAATGGTTTCATGCGCCGCACAAGGGGAAATGTCGAGGGTTTACGAGTAGCTAGGTTTACCATCCATCCCTCTACCATGGGTTTACACAGATAACGTTTTTTGTATGGGATTCCGCTACACCACCTCTAATGAATAGTGGTTTTGGTGACAACTGTTTTATATAGTTCTGGGTTGCGTATTTATCGACTGTCATTGAATTAACAAGCTTTACATACAAAATTACATTGTATTTAGTAGTACCAGATGTTAACATACGTAATTATTTATCGAAGGTTGAATATCTATCTACACTAAAACATGAGCCTTTTAGTCGTGGCATGTAATAGTTTCCAAGCAAGTTTAACAGCAATATCAATTTCAGTTTCATAGAAAAGCCGTACATTATAATAACAGCGTACAAACTATGTATATTGATTACAAAACAGTATCAAACAATGTCGAAAATTATCGGTAATTTGAAACGTTCGATCTAATAGTATCGTAGTTGTGTTTGAAACGATAATGACTTTAGGTTTATTCACATACATTAGTTTTTCTCTGTGTTTTCCGGTTTTTCGATTTTCGATTTCGTTCCCCATTTGTAAACCGCTTAGATTCTTTGGCCCTACGGAGAGACGTTGCATCGCTCTGCGTTTTCTAACGTCTATACAATGGGTAGTGCTTAGACGAACTGCATGACCTTATACCTGCAGCTGAATTTTATCATCGCACGATACGCCATAAGTCGAAATTCCATGCTCATCACCTGGATGGCTGGCAATCAACAACCTTGCGTTTTTCACATCAATTTCTTCCGCGTACAGCCAAGATACTCGTATGGTATGATCTTCCTGCGGCGGTATTTCCAAAGAGATATGACATCGGAGCCTTCAAGAAGAGAGCGAAAACCCATTTAAAAGGCAAGGAACGCATCGGTTACACCTCTGGTGTTGCAGTTGTCCATGGGCGGAGGTGATCACTTTCCATCAGGTGACCTTCCAGCTCGTTTGCTCCCTATTACATCAAATATACTAACTAAACACATTGTAGCATTATAAGTAAACACACCCCGTTCACCGTACGTGAACGTACCTACTAAGTAATCTAAAGAGGGTAAAGAGATCTTAGTCAATCAAACTATAGTCAAAATGTTTGTCGAGAGATTTGGGACGTAAATAATTAGCTATAATTATTGTAACTGCGCGTCACTGTTGAAATACTAAAATTTCTAACAAGTTGTAAGAGTGATTTCAGGTATAGACTTGCCATAAAACAAATAATTAAAACGAAGTTGCTAAGTAGGAGCTAATTAGTTTTGTTTGTGAATTGTTATACTAAGATAAGCTGAACAAAAACTATGGATATATTACCCGTATTTACCTATTAGGTTTAGTTGTGTTTTTGTTGTACATTTGTCTGTTTAACATGGTTAAATGACATTAAAAAAAAAGTTTTGGTTAATAAAAGTTGTTTTTGAGTACCTTCAAAATACTTCCAGAGTCAGCCAGAGCAACTGAGCACTACGCAAGCGTGTACCAACTTTGGCCTCGTCACCACATACCACCAGGTGAGACTGAGGGCAAACGCAAATCTATTTTGAGTAAAAAACTACCTTTTTTAGTTTTTGACAATTCCAATTTAAAAAAAAAGATATCTAACGTTTTTTGCTATTAGTTACTAGATAGCAGTCATAAAAAACTCTTTCATTCAGTTGATAGTCTGTAAATCACACAAAAAAGGAAAAAAATTGTCAATTGAAATTCATATATTATTTCAGATATTAAAATCCATATTTTGACAAATTATAAAACACAATTCAACAAATAAATACCAATTATATAATAAGCATAATAATTGGTAATGTTAAATACTACGATTGAAATTATACATCTAAATTAAATATAAATACTACGATTAAGTTAATTGCATTAAAATTATATAAATTGATTGAAATCATAATTAGAAGCTCTCAAAGCTCTAAGACTTTAACCAAGTACGCGCACCAGTATTGAGCCGCTTCCATTGGTGCCTATTCTGTGCCACTTTTTTTTTGTTGTTGTACTGTTCCGGAGCGAGTATTTGTGACAATATTTTAATTTACCCACATAGATACATTATAATTACGTTGCCCGACAATTGTATATTTTTAAGTTAATAATTTATGTAATGTTCTCATGTAAGTGAAATTAAGTGAACATAATAAAGATTTTTTAACCTCAATTAACCCTAGTCTAAGAACGACGCAGTGCGTAGCTCTGCCATTCAAAACATGATGACGTCATTACATCGATAAGAATTAAGAACATCACTATCATTTTCAGTACTTGCACGAAAAACGTTAAAGTAAATTGCCAAAGACGTTATTATTATGATTTATGACATACCAATGCTTTCGTCGGATGTCTTTTCAAATTGAGTTATTTTCTTGGTTTCCTGTTGCTCGGATAATATTATTTTAACTTTGCATGGGTACAGAATATTAAAACAGATAACATATTCTGAAAATACTAAGTGTCTCTATTTTCCTGAATTTATAATAATAAAAATAATAATAAAATCATTTATTTTCTCTCACAAAGGTACAATATTGGAATACAATTTCTCTTATAAACTAATTGCCTTATGCCTTGTGTGTGAGAGACTGGTGCCTGATATAGGTTTGAGTAAAACCCGTTTTACAGGTCACCAGTGCTCCACCCCCCAGAGTAGATCTGGCTAATACGCGAAAGTGATGATTTGGTGTATCTCTTGAGAGAGTTAAGGCCCGTTTTCACTTTGATTAGTAGGAAGTGCAGGTGATTAGTGCAGGTGATTAGTGCAGGTGCTTAGTGATTATGATACAAGCCGTGTGGACAGCGATTGAATAGAACACGCTTCTAATCACTTCACGACGCAGGATACTAATCACTCGCATTAATCCATCGCTGTCTACACGTGTTTTCTCATAATCACTAAGTACCTGCACTAATCACCTGCACCCGCACTAATCAAAGTGAATACGGGCCTTTACATAGGATTTTGATTGCCCAGTAGTGTTACAATAAAGCCTAGTTGTGTATTGCATTGTTGTCTTTATTTATGTCTATTTCATTGTTTAGGTGTTTTCAATAACTGTCTGGTTACTGTATACATTTTTTTTTTGCAGAATTATTATCTGCCAGCTTTCCGCTCGCGGCTTCGAAAGCGTGCACTTGTAGTTATATATTATGGCCAAATTAAAGGAAATCTTCATAAATTGTAAAATGTTATTCTGATGTCAAAGCTGTTTTACTGGATAGTTTGATCTAAAGATGTTCAGTAGTTTTTGGGTGAAAGAGTAACCAACATACATACATCCTCACAAACTTTCGCATTTAAAAGGAAGATTTATGTATGCATTTTCAGCCTATGAAACATATATTACAAGGTCTTCTTTAGTGGTCAAAAGCTTCTAGTGTTAGCTATTTATTTTATTTATCTATGTAATTTTTCCCTATCCCTTTTTTACAGACGCCTTTGGCCCTGGCTTGAATCCCTGTGTGGTACTATTGTAACACAAGGATATTTATCCTTTCTTCGAGACTAGTGGTGTAATGTATGGCTCATTTTAATTTTTTTATTTATAATGTTATTTCCGGAAGAGACTGTACAAAACCAAATAGCAGTTGGTTTGACACTGCGGTTAGTTCCAACTATCGAATATGCGGGCACTCCCAAAGGACTGTACACTAATAATATAACTGCATAATTGATATACACTTATATACAGGTCGTTGCAACTTTGTGCAGATGTACTGCAATGCGTCGCAAATAGCATTCAGGTATCGTAGTCATTGTGCAGAACTAACGCACATAAATACCCAAGTTGTTAAAGAAAAACTACGAGTATTTGTTCCTTGTTCGCAAAAATGCCTATAAAAATATTCGATTGGAGTTTCAGAAAAGGTCATCGCTACAGTTGATGGGAATTGTTTCATCACTCTTGGTGGTCACATTCCAAGGCTATGTTGGTAAAAATTAAAAAACACTTTTCTAGACCCAATTCACGGATAATGGACCAAGTGCTCTAAGCACTATAGTCCAAGTCAACGAAGACGAAAAACTGCCAAAAATGGGAAATAAATTCGTGTAAAAGCGATTTTGGCACATATGTAGGGAATGGTGTCTGAAGCAACATACTCAAAGTACTGATAGATGGGGGTGGGGCTAACGGGTAGGTGAGGGGATGTTAAGGTACTTTTTTATGTTTTCTTCAACAACTCGTAAACGGAAAAAACTTTTACTTAAGAAATCTACATAAAATTTCCTACAAAAAAGGTTCTATACACTTTTTCGCTATAGGTCACGAAGGTGATAATTCAAAGTTGGAGTAAATAAAGTTTTCGTTCCTTCACATCATAAACTCACAAAAATATATTCTATGAATACCAATTCGTCATCAGCTAGTCACAATTATTTATTTTTTCATGAGCGATAAACTTTGAAATTCAGGAAAATCAAAAGCTCCTTTCAGAAGCTTTCACGAAGTTCCCGTTAAGTTCTTCGCTACTTAATTCTCATCACATTCGGTCTGAAGTTTTATTTCGTTTTTACGACGAAAGTATTTACTTTTAACTTGAAGCGCGGGTGGAATATCAGATTAGTTTTTAAAGTCTTTTTACGTATGTATAAAGATTCGATGATAAAATGAATAGTAATCAGTTAGAGGAAATTATTTGATTTGGTTTTATTGCATTCACAAAATGAGAAACACTGAACCGATTCAAGTATGATAGTTAATTATACTTATAACATATTAGATGATTTTTGCAATTACACAAAATAAAAGTCAAGCTTGTAAATTTAAATTTAACTATTTTGAATAAACACCGATGATTATAGTATCAACACATTAAAGAATGCCTATTATAGGTCAACTTAATTATACAAAATTAAACGGCTGTAACCGAATCATAATTTACTTACAAAATTAAATTGACTTTGGGCTGAGCACAATATTCACGCTCAGAGCACAAATTACGCATGCGGCGCGGCGCCTCTGACAGATAGTCCGCTTATAACAAACCGCCATTTTGATCACACACACAAACACAGTAAAATTATGGGCGATACGGGTCAGAATCGATGTCGCGGCCAGTCGCACTATCGCGAGTGTTTTTGTTTTCGTCGAACTTGGTGCAAGTTTCTACATGATGCTTTTTTGTTTTTGGCCGGTTCTGTCAAGTAGGTATGACCTACTTACGCAATTTTAAAAGTTCAGGCAAGTCTAGGTAATATACTGGAAGCAGGTGATAGTGGTATTTCTATAAACTGTTCATTTTGTACTCAGAGCTAAGGCCTAGCTAAGATCAAAGAAAACTAAATTGCATTTTAATATTACCTTTATTCAATGACATTCTGCATTTTTAATTCGTGTATAAATTTAAATAAAATATATAAAGAAAAAAAAAACTGGGAGAAATTTTATTACACCAAGTAAATTCAAAGATAGAAACTAGAAAAATTCGACCTGATCCTGGGACTCAAGTTCTTTGTATAGATAATAGAGCATTGTTTATTGCTAAAAATAAAAATTAACTTAAGTAAATTCAAGTTATTTTTTTTCCATTTCCAAGGTTTCCACAGTAATGTGAAGGAGGTTAGGGTGCGTTTTCACCAGAGATGTGTGATGATGCGTCGCGAGGAATGTGTGTGTTAAGAACCAATAGAATTGTTTCATTCACCTTGTTTCGCGATTCTAATGGTTCTTAACACACACATTCCGAGCAACGCATCATGTTGAAACGCGCCCTTATACTCGATCGACTTACGGATAGCTGAGTCGACATTAGTGTCTGCCGTTATGTCATTGTGATAACTTCTTCAATTTTAATTTTTCTTGTTAGCGAGGCAGCGATCGCTTTTTTTTGAGGTCTGCTTTGCAATAAAAAATAAGTACCTGTAACCGGTAGGCATTATTCATTTCAATGGCTTTACAAAACAACTTTTGCGCTAAGAAAATTTCATACAACGAATATCCGAGTACCTATCTTAAAATAAAAGTTTACCAAAACAATTTAATTTTATCGTAGAAAGTTGCTACACTACTCACTGAGTATTTTATACAATTTCCCTAACGTTAAAATTAATCAGCCCGTATAAAACTTAACTGCAAATTAAAATTTTCACCTTTAAAGATTTGGATCATCTATAAATTGCGAATACTATTTCATTTTCCTAAAAATATGTATATTTTTATAAGAAAATAATTCTGCGAAAATTTCAACTAACAATTTTTTTTCTTAAAAACATTCTTGTATTTGATAGAAAAAAGACTTTTCAATGAGTAGAGTAACTATTTAAGATTAATTTGATGTAAAAAAAAAATACTTCAAAGGAATGTTTCATTGAGATATGCTAAAAAATCTGTTTCAAGGTAGAATGATTTCGACATTTCGGAAAATTTTGTATCAATTTAAAAAAGTAAAATTTCGCTAAAAATACTCGTATAAATAGCGAATAAAATATCAGCCAATCCAGTGACTTGTTTATTGTATAGGGTAAAAGTATAGGTAGGAAAGAAAACCCGGTACACGGGTTCCTGTTACATTGTAACTGTTACAATTGGTTATTGAAAGTAATCACCATCACGTAATTTAAACTTATACTGGTAATCGAGTAAAATGCTCGCAAGCTCTGTTCAGTGCGATGGTTTTGGTAGGACTGACTCAAAATGCTGAACAGCGATCGTGGAACGATAAATTAAATTTTGAAAGGACAGGTACAGAATACTATTGATGGCCAGTAAGTTAAACTATGAAGTTTCCAGCCATCGTGGAGGTTCTAACGTCCATGAAACTGTAATGAAACAGCACTGTTACAGTACTATTTCCTGGACATCCTGTATATTGGTGCTCGTGACATGATACACCTACAAATTCTTACTGCGAAAAGAAATACAAAAGTTCGAACTAAATCGAATCCCGAATCTAAGTATAGAGTGTGAATCCCAAACTCCAGGTACTCCTAGGGTGGCCATTAGTTAGTAAGAGAACATTCGGATTTATAAAAATAAAAATATGATTAGTATGCAAATGTCATAAGAATAATAAATGCAATAAATAACAATACCATTTTTCTGAATCTACATATTTATTTAAATATGGTCATGAGAACCAGAAACAGCAATAACAAAGGATTACCCAGACTCAATACCCCTTTAGCTGTTATTAGTGGTTTAAATAAACTTTTATTCATAGAAATCTTTTGCAATGTATTATAACATTTATTTATGGACGATACTGAAAACGCAATCACAATAAAAAAATACCTTTGAAACGTGGAATGTTTGAATGGTTGAAATGTTCTGACAAGTTTAACTAGTACAAAAATATATCACAAAAAACAATGTACAAAACTGTTTCTTAATAAAGACGAAGCTACCTGTTTATTTCAAATAAGTGATTGTATATTTTTTTGACGTAATTGTGTTGGCTTATGTTATGGACCCCAATGTCTTGTCCGAAGTAAGTGTATTTTTTTTACTAGCTTCCCACGGGTATTTAGCAAATAAATTAAAAAAAAACAATCGCTTATGTTTATCAGGGATAATGTAAGATTTTACGGTAATTTTTTTTTCAAATCAATTCATTTTCTTTTCGAACCTATTCATTGCAAACAAACAATCAAATCTTGCCTCTTCATATTATTAGTATGAATGAAATGTTTATTTCCTTTTCACAACAGGACCCTTAAATATAGCACTTAAGTATATTATTACGTGAGTAAACAAATAACAAATTAAATGTACCTAGGTATATAACAAATTAAAAGAATAATCCTGAGGTGTGAGAGGCTGGTGCCTGAAATAGTATGGATTTAATGTCTTGTTTTCAAATTCGAATTTGTGGCCAACATAGCTGCACCGTAATTTTATTCGGGCTTTAATAATTCATAGAGCCATTTGTGGGTTCCGTACAGGTACGTGGGTACCCACATTTGGTATTTACATTTTTATTCCACCAATGCGATGGGCGTCGCATAATGAAATGTCAGTTATCCAAGTTATTGAGAGTAGAATTGAATTGTAAACGTGTTTGGATGTAAATAAGGTTTGGATTGGATGTGTTTTGAATAATTGCTCAAGTGACAGAATAGGGTGGTGGAAAATTTGCGGGGTAGTAACAGATGAGTTTGATGAATGTGGGAGTAGAAGATCACATTTGCAATCTAGATCGGCAATGGCAATTTGTAACCAGATATAAAATCAAAAAAAATATTGCAAGTTTAATTCCAAAATCCGGGCTAAAGAAGAGAAATAAATATCTGGAGTTATCTTGGATAATTTATTCCATAATGCCCTGCTGACGTATCTTCTGGGCGAACCAGGTGTTGTCTGGCCCACAAACCTTTATTTATTCTTCTCGCAACATAAATTTTAAGTAGATAAAGCAACTTCCTTAAAATCCACCTTTTGACAATTACTGTGACGAGCGATATACGATAGTGTTTTAAGTTCTCCATTGCTCAATCAACTTTAATAAAATTCGTATTCAAAGGAATAATTAGAATAAGAATAAAATAAGTTAATTTGGCACTTAATGCAGTAAAAAAGTAACAGAAAATAGAATAACATGAAAGACATAAACAAAGGATTAAAACTAACTTAAATTCAATGACAAATAAGTGCCAAATAGGCCTTCGCTCAGTATTTATGTCGCAGCGAGAAGCTACGGCGCTGGTTTTATGCAAATACCTTTACAAATAAAGAAAAAACAAGTATGGATGGATTAGCGCAAAGCTTTATTCACAAGAACAACTTAAAACAAACATTTTGGAGCTATGAATAAATACAGTTATTCAAATAAAACAAACGAATAAAAAATTACAATAAAACCAACAAAATTAAATATAAACGTACAAATACAATATTATAGTTGATGTAATTGACTTTATTTTGACATCCGTAACCATAAAGCCGAAAACAAACATGCCGTAGCTGACATACCAGTTAGTCACGTAACAGTGGAAACCAATCAAATTATGTAAAATAGTATACCTGTCAAGATCCTGCAGATTTTACTTCATTTCATTGGCTACGGCTGTCGCGTCACGAGACTTACTGATAAGCCAGCTGCATCGCAAGTATATTTCGGTCTTAACGGTAGAGGGTGGATTGGAAAGAAGAGCATGGAACTCCCTTTTACATACATTCGCGTCATTTATATCGATTTTTGTTTGTGATTATTCTCGAGCACAGGTGAGTGCGGATTGCTGGAATGACAACCACATGGGGGTGGAAGCCCTCGCGTCTAGTGGTCCGGTGGACAAAAGTAGAGGGTGGTATCTGGTTGTGTAGTTCCTACTCAATTTTACCAAACTTTTTATACAATCCTACCATTTGCCATAACAAACTTTGCCATTTCATTTTCCACTGAGCTTAAAAAACCCCTAGTGTTGGAACTGTTACGTTTTCAGTTAGACAAGATAATAAGTTCGTAAATTCCAGTATGTATCTAAACACACGTAGCTGATAATGTTATCTTTTCAGCTGAGCCAAGACTTAGCTTTAAAACGTTATTTGCGCTCCCCGCCGCATGGCAAGGCAATGTTTGCATTATATCCGTGGCAGCGATTTTAGGTTAGATAGGAAAGCAAACTGAGAAGACAGCCAATATCAATTTGATACGTATTTTACACTCGGTAAGAAATAAGGCTTTGCTTGGTATTTGGCTATGCGACTAAATCAGCAATGAGAAAGAAATAGGATTATTTAGCACTAATATAACAAAAAAAATAACTGAAAATGAAAAAAATCGTAAAAGAACTAAAGTGAACGCCGTAGTGTTTATTTTATTTTTAGCATTTAACAATGCACTATTTTCTACACAAAGATAGAAACTAGAAAAAATCGCTAGGTCTGTTAATGGCCTGGATAGCTAAGTTAGAAGAACGACCACCCGGACTGTGGAAGGACGCGGGTTTGATACCCACTTGAGCCCTATCTCCTATCTCCTGCTATCTTTGTGAACGCCACAGTCCTGCAAATATTGAAATAGTAGTAGTGGTGGTAGTAGCGCTGCCACGCTGTGGGCAAAAAGAGCTTTTTTGCGCTACAAATCCGTTACAATCCGTTATGAACTCAATCAATGAGTGATCACCTATTGTAGTTTTTTTCTTCGATATGAGTAAGGCCTTCGATTTTGTGGACCACAAACGACTTATCGAAAAACTCTACAAATATGGCATTCGAGGAGTGGCTAATGACTGGTATGTTAGTTATCTTCAGAACAGTATATATATCTGTTCACATTACTAGAACTTGTAACAATGTTAGTAATAGTTATAGTAGAACTACATACCGGTCTAATTATAGAGCCATTAGTTATGGAGTACCGCAAGGATCTCCACTTGGTCCTATTTTGTTTGTATTGTATATCAATGACCTGCCAAGTGCGACCAATCATGAGACAATCTTGTTTGCGGATGATACGACAGCATTAATAAATGATAATTCACAACATACAAATTCTAATAATTATGAAAATGAAATAAACCTAGCAATTAAAATTGTCATAGACTGGATGTCTGCTAATAATTTAAAAGTTAATGTAGATTAAACAAAACTTATACAGTTTGGGACACACCACACAAATAGAATGCCATTAAATATATCACATGAAGGTAAAAGAATTGAATTTACAAGTGAAACAAAGTTTTGGGTATAAATGTCGACGAGAATTGTAACTGGAAATGTCACCTTAGTTATGTTTGTGATAATTTAAGCAGATTTTCATTCGCCCTTAGACGACTCAGGGAAATCTCTTCTACAGAGACAGCTCTTCTAGCTTACCACGCTCATGTAGCGTCCATGTTGCAATACAGCGTCATGATATGGGGTAACTGTACAAATATGGAACTTCTATTCTATTCTATTCTACAAATATGGAAAAAGGTGTCTGAGATCTTTGTTTGGAGCTTATTACCTGGATTCATGTAGACCGTTATTTAAAGAACGCAAATTGTTGACATTGCCATCTTTGTAAGCAAATTTGCATATTTGTTAAAAATAATCCAAAATGTGTCGGTCGAGTCAATTGAGGAAACGATCTTTTCTGAACTCACTCGGGTCTGGGTGTGCTGGAGGACGCCCCGGTTTAATTCCTTGTCTGGAACCTTGGAACACGTGGATATTTATCACAACTTCGAGACCATGACAAGTGGTGTGTTGTCTTGCGCATATTTATTTATTTATTTAAAAAAGTCAGGAAGTTTTGGTGTGGGTGCCTAGTAATTTGTCCCACTGCGCTGCCTCAGACATACCTGCGGCGTGCGCTAAAGAGGTTAAAAGGGAATATTCAAAGGAATTACGTCCTAGACCAACGAATAGACTCGAAATAGGTGATTCAAAACTAGCTTTGGTTCAAAAAAATGTACACTGTATGGCAATCAAGGTGTTTAATGCTTTGCCCGAATACTTGCGCGCACTGAATGGAAAGCAATCTGGATCTCAGTTGCATAATTTTTTGATCGAGAATTGTTTTTATTCCATTAGGGAGTTTCTAGACCATAACAATGCTAATTAATATATTCTATGTTTGACCTTAGAAGCTTTGATTGAAATATTGTATAGGATTATTTTCACATTTTAACTCTAATTGTATTTTATTTTGTATGATATTGTAACATTTCTATGCCTGTAAAGAGGTAGAATATGCTGCGCCAATACCAATTTGACCTAACATCATATTATTGTACCATATTCTATGTAATAAATCTTTCATTCATTCAGTCATTCAAATATTTGGTAAGACAAGTTTTGGACTGGAGACGTTTAATGGGCAAAATGCAGAGCACATGGGACCATCACTTAAGATGGACGCACATTCGTTGCTTAATATCAAACCATCATTGCAAATGAGATTTTCTATACGTTAGTGTTCAAGGGCGTTATTTCGTTTTCAATTGTTGTTACGATTGTATTTTTTGTTGGGTCAATTTTTTTTCCAAAATTTACTTTCCTTCTTTTTCTCTTTTTGTCTGCTTTAATTGTGTCTGAAAGATGGATGTAATCTTTAAGTGTCAACTATCGAGTTATCGAGTATCCTCTATCAAAGACTCTAAGATATGTATAACAATTAAATACGAGTCGTACGTCTACTCGATACAAAAGCTTAATCAAGTCTCTTAGTCCCGTCCAAGTTCCCCATACATAATCGTGTGTCTAATTCAACAAACTCTTACTCAGCTTAATACGAGTGCAAAGGTAATGCTAGAACCTAAATACAGAATGCTATTACTTTAATATGTTTAAACTAAACAAGGCGGCTGAATAAAGGTATGAGAAACACTATGCGTTATTGTCACTCATATCAGAACGTCTAAACGTATGCCCAGCTGAAGACAAGGTGGCCTTTGTTGTTCCTTAGCTCGCCGTCGGTACACGAGGCTCCGATTGCTAAAATGGCCATGCTGCAGTGAGCCTGCCCCAAGCACACGCGCGGACGGTCCAAACCCTGGTTTTGTTGTTTGCAATCTGTGACATAAGACAACAATTAGATTCATGATAATGAAATGTTCATTATAGACAAGGTGGCCTTTGTTGTTCCTTAGCTCGCCTTTGGAACACGAGGCTCCGATTGCTAATATAAGCTAAGCTAAGACTTAGTTTCAAAGCGTTATTTACGAGTTCTTTGCCCTAGGGACTGCGAAGGTATTGTTTGGTTTGTATCGACAACAGAAATTTAAGGGTAAACTGCGTAAGTGAACTTGAAATCTTGCTTCATTAGTTTCATTACTCATCAAACTTCGATATTAAACCGCCATATAGGGTTTTTGGCTGGCAGTTTAAAAAAAACATCTATTTACACAACTATGCCATATCATTTTCACTACGGCACAAATGGTCATCCGGTATTTCAGTACCAGGTACAAAACAGGTCCTGTTTTAAATCCTTTAAGCCGATAGTAGATAAATCGCTCAGCTCGGCAGCATGAACACCTCACGCCTGTTTAGCTATGTATATGCTATACAGGCTAAACATGGCTTTGCATGTTGACGTCTGCCCAAACAGACACCCTGATATATCGAAGGCTGGAGATTTCCAACATCCTTCCGTTTCTACATAGGCCAGCAATTTCGGCATCATTAGAATTTCATTGTTTATGTTGGCTGGTTTGTTGGCGCTACGGTATAACCAGGCCTCTGTCACTCCATGTACTTGCTTACGATAATTACCTACCAACCGCCGGGTCTTCTAAAATCCATTTGGTAGTTGGTTGTCAACAGCCGCGTAGAGCATTCGTACGTGAATCTTGCGGTTGAACTGGACGCGGTGACGTAATATAAGTACGGACTACTGACATCTATATCGAAAGAGGTAACCCTGGCCTGTCACATGACAGCAGGCATTTAATATTGACAAATTGAGAATTTTCTATGGAGCGATTTATCTGTTACGTAGTAACTATTTAGTAATGTGTGGTAAAACTACTCTCTATATGTATAACTGATGGTCGTGTGTTTAATCCTCACTCAGGATATTTTTCGGGTAGATCTACGACCTGGTGAATATTTTTAGTATATTTTACGTTGTAAGCCAATAGCAATGCAGAGAAAGACATAATTTGTCCATTTGAAGCTTACACCCCTCCAAAACCAAAGAGAGAGAAAGAGAGATGAACGTTTTGACGTTGCCCTAGAATGCCTTATAGATGGAACCTACTAGAGACTTTTTAGCGTTGACCCCTAACTAAAGGCTTTGCAGGTATCCCAGAGATAGAGGGGGAGAAAGAGAGAGAGAGAGAGAGAGAGAGAAAAAGATGCACGTTTTAACTTTGACCTAGAAGACGCTGCAGGCGTTGTTGGGAATATATTCAACGCGCCGGATTTAAAACGGGAGGCGCAGACACGAGAGGTGTGAACGGTCTGGAGCGAAAGAGGCTCTTCTTGCAATATTCAGAACTAGCTGTTATGAATGTTATAAAAAAAAGTCACGGTTAAAATTTAAAAAAAACAGCCCTGCTTAATATGAATATTTTTACTGCCGTAAGGATTTCAAAAATCTTCTATTATTGCTTCATTATATTTCTTAAGGTAACCCACCTACATACCTATCAACAACACTGTTTTAGCTTGACCACTGTAATGTATATTTTAGCGCTGCTATCGTATGCAAGCCTGTGACGAAAGAGTAGCTCATTAATTTGCATTTTTTTATCATGGGTTACTCATTATATAATAATTAGTAATCCATTGAGTGATAAAAAATTTTTTTTTTATTATTATGAAAATAAAGCTAAGCCGATTTTTTTCCTGTTTTTCGAGTTGCCTACTCAGATTCAAATACCTTTTATGATAAAAAAAAAAATAGCTAAGTACCACAACATTTTTTTTTTATTGCCCGTCAAGATGACCTCACTCCAACTGATGGAAAGCGGTCGAGATATGAGGTTGACATGCCCAGTCATTCAAATGAATCACTGGGCTGGCCATCCTTACCTTGAAGGCGCCTTTTCACGCCCCGCTTGAAGAACCCGGGACTATACGAGGAAGGAAACACATGTGCTGGAAGCGTTCCACGTCTGGATGGTACGGCAAAGAAACGAGTCACCGAACCTTTTAGTTCGGGCCAACAAATGTTGAATGGTGTGTGGATGACGCCTTAGTCCAGCACGCGTGGTACGGGAGTGGAAAGGTGAGGGTGGGATAAGCTGGAATAACTCGTCAGAGCATTCCCCATTGTAGAAGCGATAGAGAACACTTAGCCTGGCAATGTCTTTACGCAATTGGAGAGGCTCAAGGTTTAAAGTTACCTCTCGGTTTCCAATAATACGGATAGCACGCTGCTGCAACCTGTCAAGAGCTTCGAGTAGGTACTTGGCGGAACCGTCCCAGAGATGAGAGCAGTATTCCACACACGAGCGAACTTGTGTCTTATACAAGAGACAGAGCTGCTCAGGCGTGAAGAATCGTCTCACTCTGTTCAGGACTCCGAGTTTACGGGATGCAGTTCTAATGACGCTCTCAATGTAGTCCCGCTGGTTTAGGTTGCTACGAACATCCATGCCAAGGATGTTTAGGCTATCCTTAATCGGTAGCGGGGTGCTCTGAACAGTGGGATGGGAAAGAAACGGCGACGCCTTTGCTGTGAATGCACACACCTGCGTTTTCTTGGCATTGAACTCTACAAGATTGCATGCACCCCATTCTGAAATGCGGTCCGACACTCCGTCAAGCTCAACAACAAGACTTCGCCTCTTCTTCTCGATGTCAGTCTGCTTTGCCCCGGGGCGCTCGAAATAACGCGCGTGGACCATGCTATCATCCGCATAGCAATGAATATTACCAAGAGATATCATGTCATTGATATGCAGAAGAAACAACGTCGGCGACAAGACGAAGCCCTGCGGCACTCCGGCATTAATCTGGAGAAAGCGTGATTTTCGACCATCGCAAAGGACACGAATTATACGTCCCTCCAGAAATCCGGCGACCCAGTCGCATAGGCGAGGTGGCAGACCATATGCCGGAAGCTTGGAAAGAAGCGAACGATGCCATACACGGTCGAAAGCTTTGGCAATGTCAAGGCTGACGGCCAAAGATTCCCCATGCTTGTCTATAGCCTCCCCCCAGATGTGTGTTACGTACGCTAGAAGATCACCCGTAGACCGTTTTGGTCGGAAGCCGTACTGACGGTCGTGAATGAGAGAGTGATCCTCTAGGTAGCGGATGAGCTGCGTGTTTATGATCCGCTCAAACTCTTTAGCTAAAACTGAGGTTACGGCTATTGGACGGTAATTGGCAGGGTCAGACCGGTCCCCTTTTTTGGGAACTGGTTGAACGTTCGCCCCCCTCCAAGACAGCGGCAGGAGACCCGAATTGTAGGAGAGGAGATACAGGCTAGTGAACACTGGAGACAACTCCGCTGCACATTTCTTCAGCACCACAGCTGGAATTTCATCAGGGCCACTGGCTTTCCTGACATCGAGTGACTGCAGTTCGGCACGAACATCAGACTGCCTGATACGAATATCAGGCATTGTGGAGCCGCAATGTGGAATTTCAGGCGGCGCAGCACCGCAGTCATCTATGCAAGAGTTTGCGGCAAAGAGGTTAGCCAGTAAATCGGCTTTCCCTTGCGGCTGATGAGCCAACGATCCATCAGAGAATCTCAGTCATCCATCAGCGAAGGCACGCAAAAGTTAGATTGCACGTGTTTAGCCAGTCGCCAGTAGGAGCGGCTACCCGTAGGGTGCGTGATGAGTTCTTGGCCAACACGTGCAATTCGCTGGGCATCTGCTCTAATGTAAGCCCTCTTCGTGGCCTTGGTGGCTTTATTAAAGGCTGCTTTCAGGGAGGCAAGGTTTGAATGATCATTGAGTGCCTGGGCCCTAGACCAAGCACGGTACGCCGCCTGTTTTTGTTCAACAGCTGTGGCACACTCGCAATTGAACCAGGGACCAGTTTTGCTAGCACTGACGACATCAGTAAAAGGAGTGTAGTATTCCATTCCGGTACTGATCTCGTCAGCGATAGCAGATGCACTCTCTGAAGCATCCCTTTCTTCAAAGCAGCACTGCCGCCAAGGGACGGAGGCAAAGTTCTCTCGCAATCCATCCCAATCTGCTGACGAGGAGTGCCTTAACCGCCCCGTCACCTCCACAGGTTGTGGGGGAGCTGCACAAAGCACTGTAACGCCAACCAGACAGTGATCGGAGGAGCCCAATGGAGCACCAACCGACACTTTATACCCGGTTGGGTGACTCATCAGCAGAAGGATTGGTTGTATTTGCTGGGTATAAGGTGATAATAAAGTTCCTCTATGCTTACAATGTCAGCATAACACGATTTATATCACTTGCTCTCAGGCCCCAGTTACCATCAAATGATTACATGGATATTTGCCTCCAAAATTCTACATATTTTTAAAAGAAAATAATGTAGAGCATCAACTGCTCCCCCAAGATTGCAGCCCCTATCTCGTGGTGAATAGCAGCCGCCATTCCATACAAGACGATATTGCGCCCAGAATATTATTTCAATCTTAGCTCTGAAAGAAATTACTGCGGAATCATCTAAAATAGGTATGTGTTTTATTTCCGAACTTTCTGGAATTTGATTACATGGATTACCTACTTATAAATACCATGCAAATTCAAAAAAAAATTATAATTTTTAATATTACCTGGTTTCTACAAAACCAGTGATGACAAACGAATATAAATCGTGGTCTTCTACAATGGACCTCAATGAGAAGGCTCAAGGTCACTCGAGCAAATGACTCTATATTCAGTATTTTCTACGTTCCGAATAATCTCATTAGCAAGGCACATAATGCACGGAACTGATGACATAACACTATTTTCGACACACTTGCTCATAAAGTGGCTCTAATTTCACCGCAATTAGGCACTTAGTGACACCTGTAATCAAACTGTGACTTTTAATTGCTATTAGTCACAAGTGAGTTTTTTTTTTTTTGGTTGAGATGCTTTGTTCTTAAAAAAGTTTCGATACAATAAAGATCGTGTTCAATAGTACAAATATTTTTTTATCTACTTACGAAATGTTTTTTTAGTATTATTTTCTTCACAAGTGTGTTGAGAAACGTCGTATGATACGCCTGTATATTGATGATTACCGTCCTCGGCTCTCTTAAGATCCTCACCTAACGGCTTGGGTCTCAATGGGGCCACATCGGTAATCACCAACATTACACACTTGCACCATAATGATCTATTCTTTATATTCAATGTGAGGAATAGGAATTCTTAATAGGATAGAATTTGCATACATTTCGATCAATTTCAAAGAAGCATTGTTACAAACCTATACGTTTTTAGCTATTCAATTTCCCCTTTTGCTCATCCCCAAATGTAATTTTAGACATCTATTCTGACACGACGAAAACAAATAATCAATACAAACGTGTGAACTGTACCCTGCTAATTTTTGTGGTTTTAACCGGCAGAATTTGCTACCAAAAGCGAACTTGTGCCAACGGAGTAAGGTCGAGGAATATTGAGATGTTCTTGAGATGCTATAAATAGGCATTTACATGCCCTTAACTTTGATGCTGAGGTTCGTTTGAGGTATGGTGTAAGTGAGACGGAAGATACAGATAATTGGTTAGATACAGGAAAATTATCCGTTCATTTGATTTCTGCTGACGTATCGCAAATTTATATTCCACTGGATAGGAAAAGTCATGACCTGGAACGATCGTTAAGGAAGAATATAATATTAAGTAAGTAATTTTAACTTTTCGAATCAGGAATGGGACAGTAAGTCCAAACAAAACTGTTAAGGTTTTTATTCTGTGGTAATTAGCATTTTACAATGGCACATTTTTTCGTCTTAATTAAGAAACTACTTACTTAATAAAGTTCATTTTGTCAAATCAGACAGGACTTACCCCGAGACTTTAAGAACATTCTGAAGAGAGTTGTTGACGCTTATTTTGAATTTTGAATGAAAAAATTAAAAATTGTGAAAATGTACGGTAGCCCGGTTTCTCGCCATATTTGCCAGGTGTCCGGAGTTCGATTTCCGGTCAGATCAATTCAGGAAACAAACTTATCTACTATCTTAACTTAATGGACAAGTTTATCACTTCGTTGCAAAATGGCCATCTGTTCAGTATAAATAATTTAATAGAATAATATATATAAAATGAAGATTGTATGTTATATTGAATTTAAATTATATTGTAATTAACTAAGCATTTCGTAATACTTTAATAAAACGGTTACTAAGTTCCAAGCACAATAATGTTATAGTATTAGATGTACTACACTTAATGAGCAAATAAATAAATCTAAAGTTGCTAGAGTCTGGGTGTGCTAGGAGAGGTCCCTGGCTTAATTCCTTGTCTGGTGCCATGACAATTTTGGTATGTTGTTTTGGCTTATTTCTTTATTTGAAGAAAAAAACTTTCGCCTTCGTTCTTTACTTGACCCAACAATGTATCTGCTCTCGACATATCACGTCTTGATTGGCGTTGATTTGAAGAGCACCAATTTCAGTTGGAAGGCCCGCTAGTCGAAAGTAGATGCTCTTATAAACGGTCAATTCTACTGATCTCTGTTATAAGGTTAGTTGAGAGAAAAATCGATATAGGGCCAAGTGAATTTCTATTCTAAGCATTTATCAATGCACATTTTTTCACAACTCAGAGATTGTACCCACCTCTTGACTTCGAGCTGAACGCACAAATTATAATTTATTAAAATTCTAGGTAACCTATTTAGTTTGCTCCCAAACTGGGATTAAGCATCCCAGGGTGCGATGCCAAGACACCTCCTCGCGTGTGCAGAGTTTGCTTGTCCGTGGTAATAGTTTTACTAATTACTTCGAAACGCCAAGCTTCTGTTCCGGTGCACCCTGGGCAACGTGGAACAACTTCTGCCCACGCGTTTCTTGTTCCTGGTTCGCCAAATTTTTGGCTTGCGAGGGGCAAGCTCCTATATTCCTCCGCCAGAAGAAATTACACGATGTGGTCCTATTGAAGGGACTCTGCGGAGTCAGCGACTGCCATTGGTAGCGTGGTTGGCTGGCCCGCTAGGATTGCGCCGGCACTATGTCAGGCAAGGGGGATGTCCTTGGTCCCCGTGGATCCAGCGGGTCAAGTCGGGGGACCATGATCTGCATTGCAAGGATCTACTGGTGCAGGAGGTGGGCTTACCATCAGGCCTGGCTGCACCACGGGGACGGCGTGGTAATACTGGTTTCTCCATTCCCTCCCCAAAAGTGGTTGAGGGCAAAAAGTCAGGTTTTTAGTTAGTAGGAGTCCGACATAACCAAGTTGTTATCCCGAATAGCGAAGTATCCCTGAGGATTTTCCCGTCTGAAAAGAAAGGGGTTAAGCATCACACCTCGGATCGAGGATCGTGTGGTCCCGAGTCAAATCTACGACTAACTCTTCGGTGATGGAAAACATGGAGAAAATACCAAGTCGAATCCTACTTCAATTCACGCCAGGCAAAACGCCAAGTATTACATTGAAGTTGTGGCCTCGACGATTGGTTGCAGCCACACTAAGTACAGAGGCGTTAACATCAAACTTTTCAAGACCATTGCAAAATGGGTCTTATGTCAGCAGCATAAGTTGCCCTATGTAAAACTTGACGTGAACGCGTGTGCACATACCTGCCTATATCGGTATGTATGTGGCCAGAGCAGATGGTTGCATCTATCGATTTAATGCTTCACTGAGAACTGTGGTCTTACCAGGAGGCTGTTGGTCAAGTGCATTTTTAATAGATTTTTTGGGAAAGATATTATATTGATTTAAATAGTACCTAAACTATGGAGATTACCAATCATATGATATTCTAATAAAGACGAGGACTACGACGTCTTTTACCGTACCGAGCAACGTAAACTCTAGAGATTATCTTCATATCGGTAATAATAAGACAAAAAACTTGTCGCAGTGCTTCATCATTCTTGTAGATCTATGGTAAGCCACACAAACAATCCATAATATTTAAAGCAAGCTAGTTGCGAATATATTACTTCTTTCTTGTCATGTTTTCTGTTCTTTTTAGATTCTTAATCAGCCCGGTCCGTCCCACTGCAGGGCAAAGGCCTCCCCCCCCCCCCCAATCTCCATCCCACACGATTCAGGGCCAATGTTGACCAATCCCTGCAGTACACATCTAGTTCGTCTCGCCACCTTCTCCTGGGCCTCCCGCGCCGTCCTCGCCCACAGCTCAGTTGGCATGCGGCAGACGTGTCCAGCCCAGTTCCATTTCAGCTTGGCGGCTGTGTGACCCACGTCAGCGATTTTGGTTTTAGAGCGCACTTCTGATGTCTTAATATGGTCAGTGAGTTTAACCCCTAGGATACTGCGCTCTATTGCTCGTTGACAAACCCCGAGGGCGGACTTTTGACGGTTTGTTAATGACCAAGTCTGCGCTCCGTACGTGAGGGTGGGCAGAACGCACATGTCCATGAGTTTCCGCTTGAGAGAAAGAGGTAGAGTGCCTTTCATCAGATCTTTCATTGGCCAATACTTCTTCCAGGCGTTTTCAATCCGTCGTGCAATTTCTTTATCTTGTCTTGCCTGGAAAGAAACTATTTGGCCTAGGTAAAGATACTCATAGACATAGTCCATCCCCACACCGTCAATAGCAATGGGACGTTTTACGCTGTTTGTCATTAACTTTGTCTTTGTCATATTCATTTCGAGTCCGACCTCAAGGCTTGCGATGTTGAGTTGCCCAAGCATTAAGCTTAGCTCAGCTGCGGACGAGGAAAACAAAATAATATTGTCGGCGAAACGGAGATTGGTCAATCTACGGTCACCGACTACAACACCACTGTCTTTTTAGATGTCTGAAAAAAATCTATTGAGGCAAAAAAAACATGTTCACGAAATAAGGATAGATATCCTTGTATAAAAGAGGTACCAGACAAGGATTTAAGCCAGTGGCATCTCCTAGCACACCCAGACCCGAGCCAATATTAAAAATCGTTGCCTGGATTGACCCGACCGGGAATCGAACCCGGGACAATAAGGAAATCGAGGCGAGAAGCCGACTTACAGCGTACTGCGCCAATCGTGTTGTCAAAGAGACAAAAAAAAACACATCAAATAGACAACCAAAATCACACAGACAAATCGCGTCGTGTAAAAAGAATCTTAGTGTGACAGAAGCTCACGTGCTCAATTTGTAGGAACGTCCCGCCCAGCCGCCGATGCGACACCATTCAATGTGTTATTAACATTATACGCTATGACTATGACTAACTCATGGTGAGGCTGTATGTTCAGGTGGAAAATTGTAGCAATCTACTCACAGATGTGAATTGAAATAAATAACGCCAGTGTCAGTACCACGCGTGTGTAATAAAAAAAGGCTGCCCTATGCGCCACGTGTTACCACATTCCATACCATACTCACACGAGTTTACCACCATTTACCATACTTTGCAAATTTAGGTATAGAAATTAAATATTTTTTCGATCAAATGTTCACTCGGTCAAATGTAAAAAAATCTATACTTAGTTCGTTCAACCAAGTCTATTTAAGCCAATTGTTTAGTCCATCAACTGAAAAATGGCCAGAAGTTTTATCGGACTTGTGCTAAGCGGTCTAATGAATTTCAGCATCCAGTGGTAAACTGACCTACGTATGAAACCATTTGACGTTTAAACTTTTTGAACTTAGGCGAAGAGGATACAGCAATAGCGGGTAGGCCGTGTCGTTCACTGCTTGTGCACTTTTACTCCGGGTCAGCTTATCGTCAGTGACGGTGTCCTCGAAGGACAATGAAAGGACGAAAACAGGGTCCTTTCACTGTCCATATAAAAAAAGACTGGATTTATAAATCGTCCTGTTGTCGTCTCTGTCAACATCGGTCTGTCTTACCTGTCAGTCGGCTTTCTTTGATCAATGTCTTAGTTGGCCAGTAATATTAGTCAAAGGAGGCTTTACGCCACGACACCTATCTCAATTTCCAAAGAGTTTATAAGTATATCCTTATTATGTTCTCGTTAACTTTTTATGATTTAGTTGTTTTAGTTTTTATTAGTTCGAGTGATGGTTTAAGTCAAGTAATAAATTTAAAAAATAGTGCATTTGAACCTATGGTTTTTAATATTTTTTTGCGTCCTGTAAGGTTAAATTTTCTTTATTTAAAACAATTCATCAATATTTTTATATTATTATCATGAAAATAGATGTTGTTTTTGAGGAAAAGCAGACCGCCGATTCTTGACCTCTGCGGTCAAGCACTGCTAATAGTAAAACAATTTTTTAAATTTGAATTTAGTTCATCTCACCAGTGCTTTATAGATCTGACGCAAGGCTGCTTTCAACAACACGATATTTTCGTTTCTACATCAAATTTAAAAGATATAGGCATGTTATCAGCACTCCCATAATATTTCCGCATTTCGGCGACGACCGACTTGGTGTAATGGTTAAGAAGTTGGCTACTACACCAGAGGTCGCGGGTTCGATCCCCGCACAGTACAAACATTTGTGTGCATGAACATGTCTGTTTGTACTGGTCTGGGTGTCTCCTATGTATAATAAGTATGCATTTACAAAAGAAAATGTATTTAAGTATGTTTATCCGTTGTCTAGTATCCCTTAACACAAGCTTTAATTAGCTTACTTTGGGGCTAGATGGCGCTGTGTGGAATAATGTCCAGGGATATTTATTTATTTATTTCCATTTTCCTATTTTTATTGGATATTTAGACACGAAAGTAGCGTGTTGTTCTTGGCCTCAATCTCCACACTCACAGCGTATTAACGAAATGCAAATACGATCTGTCCATTTGAGATTCAGTTATTTTTGATTTGCTTTAGTTTTATAGCGTTTCGTGCTCGAGGATAGTATATAATGCTCTATTAACCTTATAAAATCGTTTATTAAAAACTTTACACCAATAATTTGTAAGTTACAATTTAATCACTACCGGTCAGACGTACGAGTAAACTTGTAGGAGGAACGGCAAAACTTCTACTCTCGGTAGGCGGATGCGGAAGTCCTCTACAGTGTTGCTAGGTGGCCACAGATTAAATATAAAGAGGATCACATGTATACACTATCCTAGTGAGAGCACTGGGTGAGGACGCTGGCGTCGTCAGGCAAAATTAAGGGTGCGTGCGTGCAATTTCAATTTTAATTGTTTGGAAGCAGTTTATGTAAAAGTGGGTAATATTAAATGCATTAAGTTTGAAATCGTTAGAAACACTCAGATGATTTAGGTTGTCAAGCAAAAACAAAAACCACTAACCGTAATATTTGCACCAACGATATTCGAGATTCTTTTGGTCCTTTGGCTGAAAAACACACCACCGAAGTAGCTCCAAGGAGCTCACCACCACCACTCTTTCTAACAAATTAAAAAAATTCCTTAATGTATTTACTACCAAAACATAAATAATTTGTACTCAGAACACAAGATAATTTCACTCCTTGAACAGTCTCATTCCCTATTATTAAATGCGTATCGCCTAAACTAAATGAACATCAAATAAAGGCGAAACTACCTTCAATAGTCCGGATAAAATTAACTGTCATTTGCGTTTGGGAACATGTCAATAAGACCCTCTAAAGACCCTGAAATTACTTCGAAATAAGTCTTACCTACAATTAATCGTACATTAATTACACCGAACTTAAAAAATATTTCAATACTTTTAATCCTTTTAATTGAATTACCAAAAAATATCCCTCGTTCTCAGCTTAAACATGAGGGGAAGCAATTTGGAAGCTTCGTTTATTATTAGTTGTTGTTTTTGGCAGTAAAATACACACATCAAAAGTGTCTAGGGATCAAGCATTTTTATAAGGATTTCTTGAGATTGAGATGTGGCTTTGTAATAAATTTATGATTTTATAAATTTATATGGATCCTTTTTGGTGCATTTCATAATTTGAAACAGGAACTGTCAATCAAATTCGAGTAAAAGATGAAAATCAGCTGTCAATATTTTCCCTATAAAAACATACAACGCATTGAAGACATTATTAGTGCTACTGTTTCCCTACTACTGATTAAAACCAACGTTATTATGGAGCGGTGACGTCATTTAAGCAGGGAAGAAATGCTCAGAGCCGTGGGAATGATAGAAGCTGGTTCCCGGCAACGTACTGTGGCTTTAGCTCTGAATACAAGTCAGAGTGTTATCAGTCGACTTTGGACACGTTACCGAAGCACTGGTAACGTGGCTGAGCGCCATGGAGGACGGTATCGCTGCACCACACGGAGACAAGACCGATACATTCAAATCACAACTCGAAGAGCTCCAACAATAACCGCCATGATGTTAGCCGTGAGGCTTCATCACTCTTCAGGGAACTTAATTAGCAACCAAACAGTCAGAAACCGCTTGCATGAAGTGAACCTTCATTCCCGAAGACCGCTAAGGGTACCACCTATAGCAATGCACAATCGTAGGATTCGATATCAATGGGCTCTTGAACACAGAAATTGGGCAGAAGAACAATGGCGTTTCGTGTGCTTTTCTGATGAGTCTCGTTTTGGTATGAGACCGGATACAAGACGTATACGACACTGGAGAACCCCTGGACGCCAACAGCGATTAAAATCCTGCCAGGAAGTCCATCCTTATAGTGGTGGAACCATCATGGTATGGGCGGGTATTTGGATCGGCGGAAGAACTGAGTTGATTTGGATCAGAGGCAACCTCAACGCTCAAATTTATGCTGAGACGATTGTATCAGACGTCATCGTTCCTCTACAAGTGCAAATCGGTCCCTTATTTCAGTTAATGCATGATAATGCACGACCGCACACCGCAAGAGTTGTAAGACAGACTCTCGCCGCAGCTAACATCAATGTCCTGCCCTGGCCTGCTCAGTCGCCAGACTTGAACCCGATTGAGCATGCATGGGATATGCTACAGAGAAGAGCTCTGCCGAATATGGAGGGTATCCAGTCGCAAGAATACCTTCTTTTGTTGTTGCAACGAACATGGGCGGCCATTCCACAGCGTGATTTGGATGAACTCATTTTGAGTATGCCAAACCGATGTTCTTGTGTTGTTAGTGTTCGCGGTAGAAACACGGATTATTAATTGTTTAAGTTACCCAATAAAATTTCAAAGAAAACTGTTATTTCAGTCTTTTTTTCGAACTTTAATGTTAGTGGTTCAAATGTCAAAAATCCCTTTATTAGGAAAATGGCAAATTTCTTTATTAATGCAAAGGTGACTTGGTTTTTCGTACTGTAGACAAACGAAAACACTTTATTTGATGAATCCTTAAAGAAAATTTTAATTAATATCAATCAGGAGAAACTAAGACGCTTGTTATCGGAGGCCAAGACTCACTTCGGGTCGCTGCGCCAGTATAGTAAGTAAGTAATCAGGAGAAAAGTTATTGCAAAAATATATGTTGATCCCTAGACACTTTTGATGTGTGTATTATTAAACATTTTTTTTACGAATCCTTTATATAACAACAAATGCCCTAAACGTCCCACTGCTGGGCACAGGTCTCACCTCAACTATAAGGTGGTACAAGCCATACTCCAACACGCGGGCACAGTGCGAATTGTTGGAGAGGTGAATGTAAGGCCAGTGATAAACCTTACCGTCAGATGTTATCAAGCCGCCTTTTAGGCCTCTAGGACTAGGCTTTACGACCGTCGAAGATATCAGTCGCAGGCCGCAAGCCTTTAAATAGTGCATTCAGCTACTGATGCCCCGGATTGGCTCTCTTCCCTCAACTTTGATACTCGGTATAGATCGCGTCACCCGAACATTTTTGCAATACAATTGTATAAGAACAACACCTCCTTTTTCAATCCCATGGTCAGAATGTGCAGAACGTACAATGATGTCGTCCGTAGTGGCGGATGCGTGGATGTGTTCAATAACAGATTTTCCCAGTACAAAAGAGCTCTTGATTTTTCTCTGAATTTCTTAAAACCGAGCAGTCCTCGACTGTAGGTACACAAATAATGTAGGATATTAAGAACACCCATTATACACACATCAAAAGTGTCTAGGGATCAAGCATTTTTATGCGGATTTCTTGAGATTGAGATGTGGCTTTGTAATAAATTTATGATTTTATAAATTTATATGGATCCTTTTTGGTGCATTTCATAATTTGAAACAGGAACTGTCAATCAAATTCGAGTAAAAGATGAAAATCAGCTGTCAATATTTTCCCTATAAAAACATACAACGCATTGAAGACATTATTAGTGCTACTGTTTCCCTACTACTGATTAAAACCAACGTTATTATGGAGCGGCGACGTCATTTAAGCAGGGAAGAAATGCTCAGAGCCGTGGGAATGATAGAAGCTGGTTCCCGGCAACGTACTGTTGCTTTAGCTCTGAATACAAGTCAGAGTGTTATCAGTCGACTTTGGACACGTTACCGAAGCACTGGTACCGTGGCTGAGCGCCATGGAGGACGGTATCGCTGCACCACACGGAGACAAGACCGATACATTCAAATCACAACTCGAAGAGCTCCAACAATAACCGCCATGATGTTAGCCGTGAGGCTTCATCACTCTTCAGGGAACTTAATTAGCGACCAAACAGTCAGAAACCGCTTGCATGAAGTGAACCTTCATTCCCGAAGACCGCTAAGGGTACCACCTATAGCAATGCACAATCGTAGGATTCGATATCTATGGGCTCTTGAACACAGAAATTGGTCAGAAGAACAATGGCGTTTCGTGTGCTTTTCTGATGAGTCTCGTTTTGGTATGAGACCGGATACAAGACGTATACGACACTGGAGAACCCCTGGACGCCAACAGCGATTAAAATCCTGCCAGGAAGTCCATCCTTATAGTGGTGGAACCATCATGGTATGGGCGGGTATTAGGATCGGCGGAAGAACTGAGTTGATTTGGATCAGAGGCAACCTCAACGCTCAAATTTATGCTGAGACGATTGTATCAGACGTCATCGTTCCTCTACAAGTGCAAATCGGTCCCTTATTTCAGTTAATGCATGATAATGCACGACCGCACACCGCAAGAGTTGTAAGACAGACTCTCGCCGCAGCTAACATCAATGTCCTGCCCTGGCCTGCTCAGTCGCCAGACTTGAACCCGATTGAGCATGCATGGAATATGCTACAGAGAAGAGCTCTGCCGAATATGTAGGGTATCCAGTCGCAAGAAGACCTTTTTTTGTTGTTGCAACGAACATGGGCGGCCATTCCACAGCGTGATTTGGATGAACTCATTTTGAGTATGCCAAACCGATGTTCTTGTGTTGTTAGTGTTCGCGGTAGAAACACGGATTATTAATTGTTTAAGTTAACCAATAAAATTTTAAAGAAAACTATTATTTCAGTCTTTTTTTCGAACTTTAATGTTAGTGGTTCAAATGTCAAAAATCCCTTTATTAGGAAAATGGCAAATTTCTTTATTAATGCAAAGGTGACTTGGTTTATCGTTACTGTAGACAAACGAAAACACTTTATTTGATGAATCCTTAAAGAAAATTTTAATTAATATCAATCAGGAGAAAAGTTATTGCAAAAATATATGTTGATCCCTAGACACTTTTGATGTGTGTATGTTAAAAATATAGTCAGTAATCAAAATTGTTTAACCCTCGTTGTAGATGTAAACTTAAATCATGATGTATGAGCTATTTAAGGATCATGGTCTAGTTATGATAATTTGATATATATTCTTGGTTGTGTAATGGCTGTGATCTGTTTGTATACCTAATATGAATGAATAAATAAATAAATAGACAGGGAACCTAAGATACAAAAAAACATTAACTTACGAGTGAGTGGTAAGAATTAAGTACAACATGAACATAATGCAATAGGAGTAAATAAACATACAACATGTTCCCTGATAAATCGTCAGTCTAATTTGTATGAGCGTTTGCAAGGCAAAACTCACGTAATATATCAAGTGGTGTCAGAGAGGGCGATGTCGGAGCGTAATTTGCTATCGCGTTAAACAAGGGACTGACAGGGATGAAGGAATGTTAGAAGAGGTATGAATCTCTATATTTTAACAAGAATAGAAACCCGAAAAATTCCACCTGATCCTGGGACTCAAGCGGGATTCGAACCCGCGACCTTTCACAATCCGGGTGACAGCATTGTTAAATGCTAAAAAATAAAATTCACTTATCTTTTAGCTAGTTTCAACTTAATCGAAAGTCAAATATTTGCAAAAATATTTCTTTCGGGTATTAAAGGCGCTTGCCTATAACATTGATGAAACAACGTTGGCTTACAACGTAAAATACACTAGATAAAGTCTGTTAACGGCCTTGGTAGCTCAGTTGGAAGAGCAGTCACCCGGATTGTGCAAGGTCGCGGGTTCGAATCCCGCTTGAGTCCTAGGATCAGATCGATTTTTTCTAGTTTCTATCTTTGTGTAGAAAATAGAGCATTGTTCAATGCTAAAAATAAAAATTCACCTCCCGTCAGTCCAATTCCGACTGACGGAACGTCAAAAATACCCCTATCTGTCCAATTCCGACCTACGGAAATAATTTTGACGTACCACAGAGGTTTACGATGTTATTTTTGGCGATTAAGTTTCGTTGCCAGGTAGTTGCAAGTTGAATTTAATCGTAGGATGACAAAACAGGCTGTATGATTATAGTTTCTTTGGCAAGCTTCTACCTTAAGGAAGTATCGTAATTTGTCATTGAAATTGTGCATCTGTAGGCGGCCATGACAGCCTGTGACAGACGGGCATGTTTGTTTACGTTCGTTTTGTGAAAAGTGATTTGGTGTTTTTGTGACCTTCCCGTTATATAAAACAATGGAAACGTAAGTAATCATGCATTTTATAACTTTATTTAACGTGTTCTTTTGGTATTTTGAGAAATCTAGCTTTTTCAAAAAACCCTGTCTGTCGGATGCCGCCGGGCGGCACGGATTCATTTTAAAATGTCAATGTCAAAAGGAGTCAATTATTTATTGGATGTAACATTGTCCCTGTGTTTTATTCGAGTAGTATATATCCTCAAGTTACTGTTTACATAAAATCATAGCCACTAAAGCTGTGCAAACACTATTTATTAACAAGAAACATGAGACCTTGGGTCGCTGACCTTGGCCGCGTGCTTGGGTGTTTAAATTTTAAACGAGTATTGTGAGGATTGTGTGTAATGTAATCAATGGGTTTGTATTAAATTCATTGCGTAAACATTCGAAGATATGAATAAAAGGCATTAAAAGAAACAACAATACTTTTTAATACATTTTTATTGAAGTTTAGTTTTGACATGTAGTAAAATTATTGGTACCTTCCACTAAACTTATTATTTTAAAGTAATAGATCATTTGAATGGCAGAATTAATGTACAGAAATAGCTAGATAATTTCATTACGCATGTTATCGTACTATTACAAATACGCTAGTCCAATTAGTTTAGGAGAAAATCTAATTCTAGAAAACCCATATTTGGCTCAAACCCCTGTCATTCGAACGTCAAAAAACCCTTTGACAGATAGGGATATTTGCCAAAAAAGGCTGGACTGACCTGAGGTGCTGAATGTTGAAAGGGGCAGAAAATAAGGGGACTGTACTACTTATTAGAACTTAGGTAACCCTTTTCATATGCACATAAAATGTATTCGTTCATGCATTCATTGATTCATTCATTCACTAAAGTTTTAAAGATAAAACTTACCGGGTGATTATCAAAAGACTTACAAAAATGATATGGCAAACTCAGTGATGTAACAATGCGAGTGAAAATGAGATTTTTTCAACTGACACAAATTTTGAGGTTTAAACACAAAAAATACTGACTGTTTAACTGATTTTGTATGGTTTCCTTGAAATTAGAGTTTATTGAAAAAAAAAAGAATTTTCACTAACACGTTACTACATCACTCACTGAGTTGACCATATCGTTTTTGATATACACGTGGTATTATGAGGAAACATGATATCAAACAGAAATTTAAAAATCTACGGGTCCTGAAAAGTGATTCAACTTTTTTTTGTATTTTTATAATTAATGTCATCGATGTAGCCCATTGCATTAGTAAAAGTGACTTTAAGCACAAAGTATTAGCTGCTCGTGACAAAAAATCAGGAATTCCAACTATTTTTGATGACAAACGCAGCGCGTCACGTATTTGAAAGATGGGTAGTAGAACGGCTTCATTCACTCCCGATTTCATCTCTCAGAGAAAATAGTAAGAGTGCAGTTGAAACGAAAAAGTTTCAAATCGTCCTGGAACGGAAAATATCCAGGATAATAGTCATTTCCTACGGCCACATAAATTCAAATTAAAATTCATTTATTGCATAAAAAGTGGTACAAAAAGGTGACACAATATAATTCGTTCGCACAATTAACCATAAGATGGTATGCAAAATTAAGCAACATAAATTGGTCCATAAAAAAAAGTGAATAAAAAATCACTAAATCTAAATTAAATGTCGGAATGCAGATGTTAATATTGTGTAACCCCTGACGGGTTACACAATATTAACATTAAGTTCACTAATATTTGAATCTCAATACATAACCTTATTAAAAACGATTCACAAATGACTGGAAATATTCATCCGTCCAATAGAAACAATGTTCCAGCAACCATTCGCTTTTAAATATATTCAACGGCAATTTCTTTAGTTCGTTGTCAAGTCTGTTAAATATTTTTATGGCCATGCAATAAGAGTTTTCGCTGTATAGTGCTGTTGTTTTTGCAGGTAAATTTAGGTTATCTTTAGTTTATCATAGGTACTTATAACTTTGAAAAAAGATTGTATCCTTGCCCATCCGTTTTTACTGTCCGTGTAATCTAATATAAATATATTAGACTCTCGGCCACCGCTCTATTCATAAGACGTCTACCAGAAAACAAAAGAAAGTCATACATTACTTCGGAAGGGCAGAAAGGTGAATGCGACATGATTAATAGCCAACCTTTAACCCTAGAAACGTGGGGATAGTTTTAAAATGACAAATAAATAATTAGCTTGGACTTTTTATTTTATGAATGTATATTATATTATGTAATATGTATGTTAGTTTTATATTTTTATTATATATGATAAACTAAAGATAACCTAAATTTACCTGCGAAAACAACAGCACTATACAGCGAAAACTCTTATTGCATGGCCATAAAAATATTTAACAGACTTGACAACGAACTAAAGAAATTGCCGTTGAATATATTTAAAAGCGAATGGTTGCTGGAACATTGTTTCTTTTCGACGGATGAATATTTCCAGTCATTTGTGAATCGTTTTTAATAAGGTTATGTATGGAGATTTAAATATTAGTGAACTTAATGTTAATATTGTGTAACCCCTGACATCTGCATTCCAACATTTAATTTAGATTTAGTGATTTTTTATTCACTTTTTTTTTATGGACCTATTTATGTTGCTTAATTTTGCATGCCATCTTATGGTAAATTGAGCGAACGAATTATATTGTGTCAGCTTTTTGTACCACTTTTTATGCAATAAATGAATTTTAATTTATTGCATAAAAAGTGGTACAATTTTATGTATTTTTCTATGGGCCGATTATGTTTAGTTAAGATCTTTAAATGTAATTTGTTGCCTGAAATAAATGGAATTCTATTCTGTTCTATATTATCCTACTTAGTATTTTTTTAACGTTATGGATAGAATGATATTGATAGTCCTCTATGGAAAGAGTTTCAATACTTTTAAACGGTTGATGTAAGTATTATTTTGCAATAACAAGTATTTTATGAAATAAATATTTGTCTGTCAAAAAAAAACTCTTTTATGTGTAACCGTTGAAAGCAAAGTCAGTATCTAAACATTTCTACGTTTTTAGGGCAACTAAAAAAAACACGAATAGTCTTACAACCATAAAAAATTAGCATTAGCATAACATAACCATTTAAAATTATTTAAATATGACTGGATTTCTCGATATGCGATACGAGTGGGATTAAAGTATTGTAATTCATGAAAAAAGTGGAACATGTGATATCAGACTATTAAAACTTTAAATTGAAGGATATTTTGGAAACAAAAAAACAATTGTCGAGTAAAAAGATCGTGATACACAGGTCCGACACCGACACTCTGGATCAGGGGGCTTACTGTCTTTGAACTTTTCGTTACTAAACTATAGTTTTCCATGCAGTAAAAGAAAGGAAAAAAAACAGTATTAATGAGTGGTATTTGCATCCAACTGGTTAACTTAATTAAGGGGCATCTCCTGAAAGTATGCTTGAACAGCAAATTTGCGCTTCACACACTTACAAAAATAACATTTTAAGCAGTAACAGTTAATTCAGATCAAATCTTTCTAATAAAAAAGTTCTTCTTCTATCCGCGACTATAAGAGGGTTAAGAAAATGCTCGGGACGCTTTATTAGGGTTCCTTCTACATTTTACTTTTGCTTCGGTGAAATATGGAGTCGGTAATGCGCAAAAAATCGCCGGATGAAGAGTGAAAGAAATATTCTAGATATGGAACCTAATCTAATATGAGCCGCAGATTTTTGTGGCAGGTGGAAGAAAAAACGCTCAGAATAAATATTTTATGATGGAAGGTAGGTAGCTAGCTGAGATGAAACAAATAAAAAAACTTGAGAGTCATGAAAGAAGCCTCAGTAAGTCCTGTGAATTTCTGAGTGAGTATGAACCAAGTCAAATATCTGAAATGATAAATTCAATAATACTTTAGAAACGCGGTTTTTTTTTGCAAAGAGACTAAGATAAGACACATTCAAATTTTCAAAATCTTTTAACATCTCTACAATATAATTCAACATTCAACTTACCTATTAACTTTATTTATTTGTCCACTTACTCACCCTTCCTCACATTTTCCTCTAATTGGGTGGTCGCTAAGAGATTGCTTTTTAGCAACTAATGTAATAATGTAGGAATATTTGTCACATCTTATGTTATTCCTGGCCAATCTTTCTATACAAATTTTCAATAAATAAAAATAACACAATGTATTTATAAAACGTTACAACGCAGATACCATCATAACAGCAGAAAAATGTTTTCGCACAAAGCCCTTGTTACAATACATGTTACAGCAAGGATAATTCAATTTATCATGACAACGAGCTTACAGAGTTTATCAAATAAGGTTATTTCTAGACATAAAGACATTTCTTACGACTACGGAAAAATCGGACCCGGCCATGGAAATACACGGCTGAATATAAAGCTATCTTACGCCAGAACACAACAAAGATTAAGAGAAAATTATATTCGTACAGCCAACGCGGACGATACGAAGTTAATATTCTTACGACTTATTTAGACTGCTTACGTATGTTGATCATAAAATTTAAGATGAGATAAAATAAGATCACCAAAAGCACCAGCATTTGGCAAGCGTGGCGAGTAAGCCAATACCCATCAGCTGTAGAGATGACTTGATTTCAATCATGCAGGCCTTTGCCTAGCAGAGGGACAGTATAAAGGCTGATTACATAACATTACAAGATAAGATCGTCAAGGGTGAAATGCGTGCCAACAGACTCATCACTGAGGATGCACAAGACCGCGCGAAGTGGGCCAAGAAAGTAAGAAAGGCAGACCCTTGGACCCCACACACCAGTGTGGCTTCACAGCCGGGATAGACCGCACGGATGATGATGATAATGACAAGATAAGATCAATAATCTTTAATGAAGAAGCAAATGCAGCAGGTAATAACAAAATATACACAAAAAAGGTAGGATGCAATTTAGGTGGTCATATCGCTACTGAGCGATTTCTTCTGGACAACCTCCGGTACAGAGAGTTTTTGAAGAAGATTGAGTTAGGCTGTGCAACAGTGATAAATTGAATATGAAACTATTAAACATAAATAAAAATAAAATACATTTTATAATGTTGAAGTAGGATTACATAGCACCAGAATCTTTAGCAACAAGCGACCGAAGTAAAAATAAAAATAAAGGAATAAAAAAAACGTGAAGACAAAGTCGGAGCATAACTTATTTTACAAAAGTCGAGTCTCGTTAATATGACCTAAAGTGTTTTAACACAATGCCTCAGTCTTGTTGAATTACCTCTTCACGAGTTTAAGGCCGAGATCTTTTGAGCGTCCTTAGCTTAAACTTAGACTTTCTTAGACTTTGAACAGCTGTATCTATCTATATTAATAATTTTCTATCGATATTAAATTATTTTTCAACTAGGGTAAGTAACCATTATTATTAATTATAACAACACTCAAAAACTAAGATGAAATTTATGGAATGAGTACAGACTCATTCCATAAATTTCTATAGTCGTTAGGTACTTAGCCGTGCCTGTGTTCGACTAAGTACCTAACGACTATAGATCTATATATCGATTATAGATCTCGGCCTGAGACCTTATCTAAATTAAAGCAGATTTAAACGGTTATAATAATATAGAGGCAGAGAACAAGTAATAGTACCTACACCGGTAGAGGATTACTCGAATGACAAGACCTTTGGATTTGTTTAACTAACGCAAACCTTAGTTGATGTTTGACTAAGAGCAAAATAATTAAATGAAGATAAGAATTACTGATATTAATAGATAAAGCTGTTCAAAAGCTTTGAGTTTTGTAACACAAAACCTAAGAGTTTAAATAATATACCTTTATCATATAGTGGACAAAAAAAGCCTACGTTAACAAAAACTCTATATAACCAACCTATACTACCCTTGCGTAATCCACCCTAGTATTTAATAACTTCAGTCGTAATTTCTCTCGCTCCACTATGATGCTTTAAGGGTTGCTACTACTAATGATATACTACGTTTTAATTTGAAAGTGAAAGTGTGTGAAGTGAAAGTCAACTTATTTATCTGCTGTTTTAGATTTAAAAATAAAGAGTTTTTGAAGAATGACCTGACTTTTTAGTAAAATAAAAAATGATTTTTTTTGCAGGTTGCTTGTAGTAGGCATTATAATAAGTTTTGCGTTATCATTATGTACATGAACAAATTATTTTGGTTACAAACTATCTTTCATATGCACATTTGCCATACAAAGTTTGACAGGCACTTTATGAAACTTTTCTCTTACAATTTGCTAAGGAACATTTTTTTTTTTGACTAGGCAGTCATTTGATCACAATCACATCTGGTAGTAAGTAATGATGTGGTCTATGATGGTACATGGTCGCCCAGTAAATGCCCATTCACTCTTGTCTCAAATAGACCCATGTATTTCTCCGGAAAAACAAACGCGCGCAGCGAGTTCCACTCCTTTACTGTTCGCATTATAAAAGAATCGGCGAACCGCTTTGTGCTGATAGCTGGAATACTCACAACGTGAGGTGGAAAGCCAAATGTGCGTCAAGTGCTCCGATGGTGAAAGGGTGCCGGCGGAACCACCTCGTGCTACGCTCGCACACTCTCGTAATTCCACTGAGTCCAGAGCAGCTAGCTCGTACTTAGCTGATCCGCCCGCTTGCAGTCGGCAGCAGTACTCCATACACGGCCGGATCTGTGCTTTTTACAACTGTTATAGAATATAAAAATATTTATACCTGATGACAACCCTAGCCTAAGACATTCATGTTATTAATAAAAAGCTCTACAAGAGGAGAATATTTTTTTGTTATACCAAGGTACCTAGTATATAATAGCTATCAAGGGTGTTTATGCAACATAATATTAAACCGAGAATTATCACTTTTATCTTGAATTATGTAAGTACTTACAAGTCCCTGTAAATAACAGTAGATATCTTAGAAGAAAAATTGTATTGTATATTTAGTAAGAGAAGAGTTAGGTACAACTTAGTTTTTTTGTATTTTTATTTTTCAGCTACAAGGTATTTTCCTTTCGTATCGATAGGAACTTTATATTTTATTAGACCAGTATTTTACCACCTTTGCAGCATCTGCATTGGCACATATAAGGTTTTGACATATTTTATGCGCTCAAATAACTATTTATTTATTTCCCCATCCTAATTGAAACAAGATGGCTTCATGTGCCAACGTCAAAGACCGCGTAGACTCACGTCGTCCAAAAGTTTTGGTTTTATGAATACTTAAAGTTACTTTGTCTTGTAAGTGAGCTTTGATTGGTGTTTGAGAGCCGTCTCAGACTAGCTGCAACGAGCAATTAAGGTGGACGGTGACACAGAAAATTAATTCTAAGAACGTTCTTCAACCGGTGACGTGGAAGGCAGTCGCCCAGCTATTGAGATACACACCACTAATTCTTTTTTAATTTTTACAAAACAAATTCAGATATTAGATTGATCAAACGACGATAAACTGAGCCAGCAAGATCAGTACATCTCCCTTGAATTGCCAATTTTAATTTAAGTTATTCGCGTGCAATATTTGTATTGGGATTTCGTACAATCAGTTTTGTTTGTCTGTTATGTTGAGTCGAAATAGAACTAAAAGATGTAGACGTTACAATGGCATCAAGGTACTATTTTTAAGTTCCATTTTGACTCAACAGAGGCGCTGTATGAAATCCTAATGCCAAAATTTTACACATAAAATAACGTAAATTTAAATTGGGGACTCATGGTAGACGTACAGGACAAACCAAGCCAACGAACCAGTTGGGAACCACGCATTAATATATACCTATGGATGCGCGGTAACCGCCTGGTGAAGGCGTCCTTAAGGCCGTTTACGTTATAATTTATGGGATATTTTAATTTTAATTAACAGGCTGATAGCGCGACCGAGAACCGCTATTGTGTTCACAGTGTACTACAGCAGACAGTAACTCAAGTCCATAAAGTTTTAAAAAGTGTATTACGCCCGAATCCACGAACGTCAATCAAAGCTGAGCAGTCCTCCATGCATAGCTGTCCCTTTCATTATAGTGACATGTGACAGCATTATTTGTGGGGTCCTCAACTTTTGATTAACGTTTCTGGATACAGGGGTTAGTCTATTAAAACTGTTCCATTTCAGCGCAAAAGCCTCCATCATTGTAATCAAGTCATCATTACAATAAAGTTGATGGGTATTGGCTTAATCAACACGCTTGGCAAATGCTGGTAGGTAGTCACTGGACTATGTTATGAAAAATCTAAAAACACGCTTTGCCCGACCTGGAATTTGACCTAGGGATTCAAGGGCTGAGCTGGTCATAAGGCATTAACTCAATAAATATGTATTAAACTTTAATCAAACCAAGTTACTTCTGATGCTGCATCAATGTTATTCTGCCCTGAGTTTTAAACACGCTAAAACTCTACGTTGTAATTATTTCCAATGATATTGTAGCTGTTAATTACTGCGAATCATATTTTTTTTAAACAAATCCACCGGTTTTATGTTGAAACTTCGTTTATTAACCACAGCCAAAGTCAGATAAATTTGAATATACCATGCTTAAAACCACCAACACTTCCGACCGATGGTCGATTTAAATCAGATCAAATTTGTGTAATATACATAAGTCGTTGTACGGTGACTACAACCTTTACAAATCCATTGCAAAATGAGTCTTATGATAGCAGCTTATGGTACTCCTATGTAAAGGTATCAGCCTCTATACTACGGCAATGTGGTGTGGTGATATTCAAGGTTTCCCACTAGTTCTCGAAGTACTCGATTCCGATTTGATATGTATTTTGATATTATTTATCATGTTATTTTGTAATTAGCATATTGTAGTTTGTGTAATTTGTACAAAGTTATTGTATCTGACAAGAACATAAGTCACTGTTTACCTATCATACTGTGTAGATGACTTCGCTCGAAGAAACCGAACATTTACGGATTTATTGCGGCGATTTGAAGGACCCGGCTCAGACAGGAATACCTTCAGCATAATAAATTACGCAGTAATAGGCTGATTATGGGCGTGTTTAGCTAACAATCTCAAGTACTTGCGGTTTATGATATAAAATTAAAAAAATGTTTTTCGGTTTTCTAAAAACTTTTTTTCTAATTTTACTCAAGCGAATTAGGGTTTTTCTTCTAATTTTATGTAAATTCCAAATCGATTTTTATTTATCTTAATTAAAGCAAGCAGGGCTGTGAACTACATTAACAACTACAATAATTTTACAGAAAAAATAATCATGTTTGGCGAGTATTTTTTTACCAGTGGGAAAAAGTATAAATAAATATATGGGACATCTTACAACAAGATGATCTGACTGAAGCTTAGATACAGCAAGATGCTACTTGTTCTAGATCTGCCTATCCGAGATTGATAAACATACTTGCTTAAATATTTCAAAATAAATACTTGAATAAGTGCTTAATTAATTGTGTCATTGCATTTTTTATGTAAACATAACAATAAATAAATATCTGGGACAATTCACACCAAGATCATCTGACCCCAAACTAAGCAGAGCTTGATAAATGGGCGTCAGACACTGTTATAGATACTTAAATATTTCTAAATACATACATAAATAGATAATAACACCCAGACACACAACAAATACAAATGTTCGTCACACAAATATTTGTAATGGGTGAGGATCGAACCCACGACCTCCGGCGCTAAAGGCAGGATCGCTGCCATTGCGCCAACAGGCCAGTCAAATACAGGTTGTATTGTTATTTTTGATGTGCAATTAAAAATATTAATAGTTTATAGATAATTAAATAGATAACAACACCCAGAAACATGAAAACAACTGTTTAAATTGCTGTATATTCATTTTAATGTTTAATATAAATTATATAAAAAAAAGAAAATAAATATTGAAAATTAATAATTAATATCTTTGATCTGGTTACGAATTGAACCCTTTGGCGCTTAAACTACGATAACCCAGATAGAACTTCTGTAATTTTAATTTGCAAATACAGCAATTTCAAACCTTCCCTATTAAATTGACCAAACCAAGCAAGAACCAAAGTAAGCTTCTGTTTTACTGACAGATTTTCGAGGATCAAATGAATGCAAATTGTAGCCAGTCGCCATTTTGATTTCCCCCGAGCAATGTTTCAGTAAAAAGCGCCTTTCTTGTTCTACAGACGATGTTCAAGCCTTCGATAAATATTTGGGTCTAACCGAAACATTGGAATCTACATAATTTTGGGTCTAGGTCGAAAGATGAAGGGTAAAATGTTGTACTAGATGTAATTCTATCAACTCAAAGTGACATTGTTGACGTCGTTGTCTTATAAAATACCTTTACGTTTCATGAATAAAACATATCACAATGTCATCCTAAAAATGGGGCCACAAATGTGGCATGAATCAAATTAAAGCTTTTTTTCATATTGCCTGTCAAGATGACCTCACTCCACCCGATGGCAAGCGGTCGTGAGGTCATGGTCAGGCTGACAAGCACAGTAATGCAAAGGAATCACTGATCTGGCCATCCTCATCTTGAAGGCCTGCAGAAATGCCTTTTCACGCCCCGCTTGAAGAACCCGGGAAGTACCGAAGTTAAGTTTTTAAATATAAAGTTGCTTGCAAAGATTTTTTAGTTTACAAACATTTTTAAGTACTTGATAAAAATTTCAAACCTAATTCCTAGAGGCCATTATAGCAGTCAATTGAAAAAATTAACAGAGAACTAAGGGACATTGGATTTTCTGCTTTTTGTTTAAATAATTTGTTTCCTGAGCCGAAACTCCGTTCGTCATATTTTTTTGTTATTTTTTAAATAATTACGTTCTTCGATTCCAAAAGATTTCAAGGTCTAAGAGAAGATATTGACATTTCACAGTGTGGCCAATGGGGTTGATTGCCCGATGTGCTAAACTGGTAATTCATGTGTGGACTGATTATCATCAGTCTTATAGTTCACTGATTGGCCTAAATTTACTGCCTACTATATTTTGCTTCTCATCGCTCCACCTGACCGCATGGAACCCCTCGACGGATGATGACGACAACAGTCAACGCGCCTCTGATTACCCCTTTCGGAATGTAATGGAAATGGATTGAGGTAGTGACCGTATGTAATTACCTACCAGCTTTTTTCCTGAGTTTGTAATCAGATCAGGACCTGGAACTCATTAAAACTTAAAGTTAAGCGAAATACAAATTAATTTCCACATTAAAAAGAGATTATAAACTGAATGGATTGGATTAGACATAACGAACAGGCCTCAAAACCCGAACTTTTGCAATTCCAATTTTATCTCAATATTTAAACGCTCGTCCCAAACACTGTCTGCTCATTATGCAAATACGTTTTGCCATGAGCCACGTAATTTTCTTCTCACTCAGACCTCAAATAGGCCTCTGATAAATAATTTCATTCCCTCTTGGCGACGATGAAAAGGTCCGGTTTGTTGGATTTGTCTCTGGTTTCCAAAGATATCGGTCGCTATAAAGCTTTTAAAATTTGCTATGGAAATGGTTACACCGCTGTTTTCACCACAGGTATGAGAGGTAGGGGACAGAAAATTCTACCATCTGTAGGTACTCTCGGCCTGATGAAGGTTACATGAGTTCATTTGCGTTCCGGGGGAGCTTTAGGTTCGCTGCCTCCAAGTGTTGGAACGATCTTCCACCACCTTTGCGCTTTCTGGAAACATTAGGTTCATTTAAAAATAAAATCAGGATGAGTTTAATAGATGCACAAATACAGTTGCAAGTGTATCATTATAAATAAAAATTACCATTGGGTTCAAGCCAGGCAAGCGATCTGGGGGAGTAGGAGAAACTCCACGGATCCGGTGGAGGTGATGAGTGTCGACTGCCGGTTCTGTCGCTGTTGTCTGTAGATACACGTAGGATATAGGTACGGTATTTTACATCGGTATCCTAAAATTAAAGATGCTATGTAACTTTGTGGTAATAATTAATTAATTTATACATTCAACGAATTCAATGCATATAATGAAGATACAAGGGTCTTACTCGTAATTACCCGTTCACAACACCTTAATGCTCCTTGACATGCGACCTATATTTTTTATTTATTTCCTTTTATTACCTTTTTAATGTCGAAATAATTTTCCAAATACAATTTGTTATTGTACCTATTTTTCTACTTTGACCATTACATAGATCAATTATGGCATGATCACGAAGCACCAATGCAATCCGCAAATGCAATGCAGTTCATTTTGGAACTAGTTTTAAGCGTGAGTTAGTCGATATTGAGTTATTACACCAGCGGGCACAAGCGCCGCTCTGCACAGTCAAACTACCCACTTGCGGCAGATTATTATTAATTTCCAGTTGCAGCACCACCTGTATTGTGCTGTACCAACACACACACGCACACACACACACACACACAGTCACACTACACATTCGGTACCGTATCTATTGTCTATGTATTGTATTACAATTATTACACTACACAATATATTGAATCACTCACCATTTATTTTTATCTATATTATAGTATTTATGATACTTATACTCGTATGTATATGCACACACGTATGTCCGCCGCAAATGTCCGTGCGTCATCTCAGTCTGGGCCTACTGACAATCAGCGCCTGGGCCCATAAAGCCCAGGCTATATGCTGAGTGAGGTCCATTTGTCTTTTTGGGCATCGGGACACCGCTGTCTGATGGTATGATCTTTTTTTTCCTGTTACCTATATGTTTTGTTGTTAATGCCTACTTCTTTTGTGTTTACTTTATAAATGTAACGATTTCCATAAAGTTCATGAATGTTTATCTATTTCATCAGAAAAACTCTTTTTTATATTGCCCGTCATGATGACCTCACTCCACCTGATGGAAAGCGGTCGTGAGGTCCAGATACGAGGCTGACAAGCCTAGTCATTCAAACGAATCACTGGGCCTCACCTTGAAGGCCTGCAGAAATGCCTTTTCACGCCCTGCTGCTTGAAGAACTTGTGCTGGAAGAACGTTCCACGTCTGGATGGTACGACAAAGAAACGAGTCACCGAACCCTTTAGTTATCTTTTCTAAATTGACTCTTGTCTGGGCTGAACCCTTTTAGTTTTACTCTGTCCCCTGTAGCAAGAACGTCTTATTTCAGCAATGGACGAATAGTGATCGATGATGACTCTCAGGCGTGTTAACAAATGGCTGTCCAACAAACGCGACCAATCAGGGACGAGGTATCTTAATCGTATAGGTGGACCAGGGACGCTATGAATCAAACTATAGGAGGACCAATCACCTTAAACTGCCTCTGGTTGGTTCTTTATGTCTGAAGATGATTATTAGATACAAAGTTAGGATGTAAAGTAGGCTTTAAATCAAAATTTACATCCCATCATTCCTAGACTCTGTCAGTAGCCTTTCCATTTAGTGCCGGTTTTCCTGCATATTTTGAGTTGATCAGACCAAATAGATAGCTGGTGATGGGCCTTCAGGTATATCTTTTTGGTTTTCCCAACGATTTTCCACTTTTTAAGCACGTCATTAGTCATAACATCCCCAAGTGTCATCGTATTATAACCGAAGCATTTTGCAGAAAAAAACCCTATGCTAGAGAGAAATACCAAAGTTTTCCCCAGTCACCACAAGATCAGTTAAATAAATTGCCGTCTTTGCCTTATCGACTAAACCCAAATAAATAAGATTCAAAATTGCCCGGCATTAGTTACTTCCGATTGTATACTATTGATGAAAACTGCGCTTCAGAATTACCTATTCAACCTCGGCTTTCATCTCCTTTTGGATGAATCTTTTTCTCATTAAGGAGAGTATTTTGTTGTTAAATAAAACCACTTTGAATTTTCGCAAAGTAAAGGCTATTATCGATAACATAGGATTTTTTATTGTTCAAACAAAACAAAAAACTTTTAGAAGTACAATTTAGGAGGCCTTATTTCTAGAAACGATTACTTCCAGGCAACATTAAGGTAGTGAGACAAGAATAGTAAAAACAGATACAAAGTGAAATAAGAATTACTCTAGTAACTTGATATTGCAAATATTGCGATAGACATACAACAACAACAATATAATATCAAAAGTAACAAATTAATATTAATCATACTTTATTCATTTTATCTTAATCTTATTTTACATAATCCTAGTACGATTTATTGAAATAAATATACTTATATGAACCAGACAACACTCCACTTGTCATGGTCTCGAAGTAAGGATAAATATCCTTGTGTTACGAGGTACCAGACAGGGAATTAAGTCAGGTGCGTCTCCCAGCACACCCAGACGAGAGTCAATTCAGAAAAGATTAATTCTTGAATTGACCTGACCGGGAATTGAACCCGGGAAACCACGCATGTAAATGAAAGAAACCGTGCCAGAGCACACTGCGCCAACCGTCATGAAGGTGGGTGTGAATTATTTAAGAAATCAGACCCATAATTATGTTAAAAGTGAGGGTTATCCTTAATTCGGAAAACCCTTGAACCCTATAAGATTATACCCTAAAAGATTCAACAACTTAAGTAGTTCGCCCCCATACCCTTCAAAATATATGGGACGTTTGTTTGTTAAAAATACAAACGCCATGTCTGTTCGTGGCAGCATTTATGGAATATAATTCCACGAATAATGGTCCAACAAAATATACACAGTATTGAAATATATTTATTTGTGAGCAGCGCAGATCTGAGAGCATTACTTGGATTTCCATAATAACATATTTTACGCCCAAACACCTATTTGACGTACGAATAAGAGGTAAATCTTTCATGAGAATGAGTACAATCACTAGTGGTATGTTTGCAAAAAAATCAAGCATTTACCGAATACAATTTTGTAATATCGTAAAAGTTTTCTGTTTATTTTACGCAAAAAGAAAATACGCTCCAAAATGCAACTCTTATTTATTAATCAAACGGGAGGTTTGTTTATTTATGGTGGTTTTCGATCATGGATAAACAAAAATGTTCAATGTCATGTTATTAAGCTTTTAGTTACCATTGTGTATTATACAGCCTCCAGTGAAAATAGCAAAAAAAAACCAATATACTCAAACATGACGCATTAAAAACAGCATCCCTACCATGGAATTCACTTCAAATGAACTACTGTGGTTATAATTAGAGCTTGTCCAATCTGAAATGACGTGCCCCTCCACCGCATTCAAGCACACATAAAGCAGATAAATTTAGCCTGTATACTGTCCTACCGCTGGGCAAAGGCCTCCATCATTGAAATCCAAAGGGATATGACATCGGGGCCTTCAAGAAGAGAGCGTATTCCCATCTAAAAGGCAAGCAACGCATCGGTGACACCTCTGGTGTTGCAGTTGTCCATGGGCGGAGGTGATCACTCTCCATCAGGTGACCTTCTAGCTCGTTTGCGCCCTATTACATAAAAAAAAAAAAAACAAGTCTTCGCTAAAATAGATGTGTATCTATGAACTAAAATTTCAAAATCCCATACAAAAACTCGACAAGGAACAGTACAGGTACTGTGGATTTTTTTAGTTCGGTAGTCAATTTGTATTTTGTTTTTCCCTAAACTGAGGGAAGCGAGCAATTACGTAATCTTTTATTACCGGCCAGTCATTGGTTACCTGGCTGGATATTTACTGACAAAATTGCTCACTACTCTTACTTAAGGGACTGGATTTAAGCGATTGTTATAAGGCCCCATGGTTCAAGCAAATCATCAGTACGTCTACCACGACTTGTTACTTTAAATTTACCCTATCGTTCGCGTAAAAAAATGTATTGGAATGACACATGACATGACAATGTCAAATCCCACTAAATTTTTTACGCGCACGATAATGTAACTTTAAGGGTGCACACCCACGTCAGACTTTTTGTCGGACCGATAATCGGGCCGATTTTGTATTTCATATTATTTCTGACCTACTTTTTGTCGGACGTGTGCGTTGCTCCATCCTTGCTATCAGTACGTTCTATTTTTCTCCTACAAAAAATCGGTCACCGATTGTCGGACGTGGCCGAGCAGCCTTAAGTAACAACTCGTGGTAGACGTATAGGTAGTTTACAAAAAAGAACGTAGATTAAATTTCAAATTTTGGCTTGGTTGTTTTTTTTTTTCATTTAACAAATCATTATTTATTTTATTTCTCTGCAATAGTAGCGATCCTGCTTTTAGTACCGGAAGTCGTTGGTTCGATTTCCGCCAATGACAAACATTCAGTGAATAAATAAATATGTGCCAGACAACACACCACTTGTAATGGTCTCTAAGTAGGGATAAATATCTCTGTACGAGTATTACGAGGTACCAGACAAGGAATTAAGCCAGGGGTGTTTTCCAGCACGGAAAATATCGTTTTCTGTGTGCCTCAACCGGAAGTCGTACCCGGGACACTGCGGAAGTTGAGGCGTGAAACCGAGTTACAGCGCACTACGCCAATCGTGTCGCCTGTGACGAATCTTCCTTTATTGTGTCTGAGTGACCTATCTATTTGTTTGTATTCAGAAAAAAACAGTAAGTATATTTATCAGTCTCTCACCCCCATAGTTCAGGGTCAGGTGATCTTGGCGTCAGGTGTCCCAGAATATTTTTTGATTCTATTCGCACACCATCTTTTTTGCTAACTGTACGTAACAAACCGATTACTAAGGAGTTAGCCAAAGCGGATCTCCATAATCTCAATACGTCGGCACATGAATAATGCCATTTATTTACATACATGAGTGTTTCAGGGTTACTCAGGCCGCCGGAAGTAACTCGGATAAGTAAAAAAGGTTTAAAATCTGAAGAGTCAAGCTTGACAATCGTTTTTAGGATATACTCGTAAGTGTATTATGTTATGTTGAGTGAACAGAACAGTAACGATGACCAGGAACATTTTGGGGCTGCCGAATTATCACATAATAGCTTCAACTTGCATGTGGCTGAACTACTTCCGGGGATGTCGAGTTGAAAGTTTTTAGATCCAAAATCCGTTCGTTATACCGTAGTGTCTTCCTGTGAAGATGAAGATACCAGTGACTGTGAGGACCTTTTGTGAGGCCGAAGCACTAGAGACAGACAAAGATACAGACTCCTCGTGTGCACATGTTTACTTTTCAAATATAAAGAACATAGTGCCAAAAATGTAATATGTACTAAATGTTAAACTGAAGTGGAGGAATTTTCAGAGAAGTTTAGTTTAAGGTCATTTTTTTTTGTTTTCATTAATTTCAAAAGTAGTTCCTAATTTTTGTTAATAGGATCACATCAGAAAACAATTTAAATAAAAGCTTTCACTTTTTTTTTAGTTTTTATAAAAATAAGGGCTTCTGTAGTTGATACTGTCAAAATAGGTATAAAAAACCAGACATAAGGTCATACCTTTAGTAACATAAATAATGTATGGTAAATATATATCAAAAATTGATGATCGTTCAGTGAATAAGTTGTTCAATAGTAAATAAAACGAAAAATTTAATATACATATGGTTTTAATATGATACTTTATAACTCTGTTGGGGTCATTTCTGACCCCCGACTCCAACTACCAACCAACCAAAATCAGCGACTCCAGCCTTTAACGCTAAAAGTAAAAATTTACTTGTCAAAGGACAAGCTAAAGAGCTAGATATAAAATTAGCAAAAATATTATTTTCGGGTGTTAAAAAACTCTTGCGTTCTAATAACATTATATTTTACGTCTTAACCCTAGAACCGTACCCTGGGGTACAACTGAAAAAAAATATTTAAAATTGACTATAACTTTTTTGTTTTAAAACGGATCTTTTCGCACCGGCGCGTATTTACGGGGGACGGGGGGTCGTGTCAAAGCATCAGTCGGGCGCGAGTCCTGTTAGCCTGTTAACGTGGCAACACGTGTGTGGGGTACTCCAGCACCCCTGGGTACATGCCTTTGCCTATGCATCTACAAATAAGTATTGGCGGTATTTTAGAAAAAACACGTCCTTCTAGTGCTTCATCCTCTTCAGATTCAACATCTGGTAGATGTTGATTTTGTCCCAGGTCAAAAGACCGTAAATCACGCACTCGATGTTAAAGATGTAAAAGTTTTATATGTTCAGAGCACCAAAAAAAGATTTGCCAAAATTATTAATTTAAGTTTGTTATTTTTTTGTTTAATTATGTAACGTGAGACTGAAATAAGTGCCATAAAAGTCTATGTATGTTGATTATTAATAAATGACTATTCTTATGCAAAAAATTGTTTTCTTTAACGGGGTACACTAGAACCCCTGGGTACTGTTATTGAAAGTTTATTATAATAATAATAATAAATCATTTATTTCAGGCAATATTATACATAACAAAAGTTTCATATAACAGAGGCCCATAGACAAATACCTTACAGACTAACATACATATGAGTTATGATAATTAATTCTAAAACTAATTTACACGTTGAGTCAGCGACGTGTATCGCGTGTTGTCAGCAGGCAGCCGTCCTCTGAATTTCCGGAACACGACTCCCTGCGGCCAAAAGTCTTCCTTCATGAAGGTCGCCAGATGGTGGTTATTATGGGTACGGTTCTAGGGTTAAACCAACGTTGCTTGGCTTGAACGTAAAATACACTGGACGAATTTGCTGTCAATGGCGTTGTTAGCTCAGTTTGAAGATCAGCCACCTAGATTCCCGGTCCGGAGTCCCGGTTAAGCGCATACGAAGTTTTTGTCAAAATTCTGAAAAGGCATTAAGATGAAGGACGGACATTGCTGCATTAAGAATAATATAATTGCTAAAAGATAGATGGGCAGGCCTCTGGACCATTGCGGGAAATTTGTTTATTTTTACTGTCGGGCTGTGAGGTATACATGAGAATTTCCCCACCGTAATTTCAAAAAAGGACATTTTCCTTTTTGAAAAACATAATCTCCCTATAAATAGCAACCTGAGGATAAATCTTATCTAGGACAGCTGTAAACCGATCACACACCACACAATTAAATTGTTCGACACTGAAATTGTATATAAAGCCCATACAACCATAAAAGTGTCGGATAATTCCATCTCCTAATTAAGGATCTCATAAATGAATATTACACGTAAACTTGAGCCATGTTCCGACGCTAAGGAGCCGTTAGGTACGCTCAGAGCTTACTTAAGCCCCACTTGAACCATACTTAAAGTAGAGTTATGAGCCGTAGACGTCTCGCCACTTTAATGGTAGTTGTTATTTTAAAATTAACTTCTTATGGCTTTGTTTGAGTGCCGTGTAGGGAAAATGTATGGTGGGAATATTGTGAAACATACATGAACATACAATCACGACTTTATCCCAAACGGGGTAGTCAGAGGCAAGTGACTGTGCCGGCATGGTGAAGGTGGTAGGTGGTGAGCTTTCCGCCGTTATCTGGGTTGATTTGGTTTGTTATCGATGTCTTCCGTCACCGGAGAGTTAGTCGGATATTTAACAATGAACGCAAAGATTTTGTTTCTGGCCAGATTTGAACTCGGGATCACACGATCCACGATCTGAGTTCGGGTGGTGAACTAGGCCTCGACGCTCTCAAATATTGTGATACAAATGGGAAAATTTAAATGCTGCTTTATTTTAACTAGCGTCGTTGCCTAGGGGGTTAAGCAGCCCAACTCGGATTATGGATCGTGTGGTTCCATCATCAAACATCAATGAAAAACCAAATTAACCCGGTTAACGCTGTAAGCTTACCACCATGTTAGGTTCGAATAACGTTGGTGAAAAGTGGGCTTTTGAGTGTTCCGTTCACCATGAAGGCAACAGCCACATACCTCTGACTACCACGTTTGAGATATAGTCGTGATGGTATGTTTAGTTTACGAAACGCTGCACCGAAGTTTCGAGCTACGTACGATTGAGAACAAAAAAGGCTTGGGTTTGATTCTCACAGCTGTATCTTAGTTTTCATGATACCTTTTAGGTATCACAGAGGCATTAAAAAATACTCGTGGTGTACACCGTGGTAAATGGTTACCATTGCTTATAATATAAACACTGCCACAACATAGGTATCTTGCGCCTTGCCGACCCCATAAGGTAAACTGTTGAAGCCAGTGCAACACCAATGGCTTCACTCGCGCATTTTCGACCCTGCAAAAACCTTTTCAAACTCCTCTTGAAGATATCCATACTATTGGGAAAACCTCAGCAGAGAGCTCATTCCACAATTTAAGCATCCTCGGAAGGAAGTATCTCTGAAACTGAACTGTACGAGCCCATGGCGGATCCGGAGTGTGAGGTGATTTTCCGTGAGTTAGGAGTTTAGCGTCCGTATTAGGTTCCGTGAGTTAGGAGTTTAGCGTCAAGACTGGCAGTTCAATTAGCTTATTTAAAATCTAGTTAGGGTGTCCAAGATTGTCACACCCTTATAAGTAAGGTTTGAATATAGATTTGTACCAATTTTTACTAATATTAATATATAAAGAGGAAAGATTTGTTTGTATTTTTTTGTTTGTATTGAATATTGCTCCGAAACTACTAGACCGATTATATAAATTATTTCACCTATATAAAGCTGCATTATCATAGAGTGACATAGGCTATATATTCTTTTAACTTAGGCTATATTTTAACGGCAATGACAGTTTACGCGGGCGAAGCCGCTGGTGGACAACTATAGTACCTAATAATGAAGTCAGAGCAAAGTGACAATATCATTATTGAAGAACGTGTTAGGAAAAATCATATATTTGGCTTATCAAGATCTTTAACAATGCATGAACATTAGTGGGATTGAACCTAAAACTGATTTCAATCTGAAAACAAATACATTGTACTAGAAGTTGCTCTCACAACGAACTATTTTTGTACACCGTTTTCCAAATAACTCCATTCATTCGCTATCGATATTTTTGCTGAACTAATCTGCAACGCCAATCTTGAGTGAACAGCCCGCCCCGTATCGATCTGAAAGCTACACACCTTTGTCGAGGGGAAAGTTGGTCAAGTTCAAGTTTTGCTGAGATAAACAGGTGAACTACTGAAATTTTAGCACATTTAGAGGTGAAACGCCTCCGTGGCCGAGTAGTTTCAGAACTCGGCCCGAAACCTGGAGGTCGCGGGTTCAATTCCCAGGGCGGGCAAAGTGGGTTTTCGAATTTCTCGGAACATAGCCCGGGTTTGTGATCAACAACCCGCTTTGGCAAGCGTGGTGATTAGGCCAATACCCATCAATGACTTGATTTCAATTATGGAGGCCTTTGCCCAGCAGTGGGACAGTATATAGGCTAATTACTCAGAGGTGAAGTAAGATTTATAGAGATGCAATAAAGTACCATTCACGACACGATTGGCGTAGTGCGCTGTAGCACGGAATCTCGCCTTCACTCACTTAGTGCCCCGGGTTCAATTAGGAAACGATCTTTTCTTAATTGACTCGGGAGACGCCGTTGGCTCAATTCCTTGTCTGGTACCTCGTAACACAGTCATCTCTACTTCGAGACCTTGATAGGCTTTGCGTGCGCACTTTAAAAGATTGATGACGCCCCAAGAACTGTAGTTTTGTTATTCTCTTGGTATACCTGTTATCTGTCTGCTATTTTTTTTACTTTTTGTCTATATGTATAATGTGTAATTGCTATTACTATGTATATATGTTTATGTAATTTCTTTGAAATCTTCTTATTTTGATTTAAACCATTTTACCTTCTTTACACTTAATTTTGAACTTTTATCTCTAGCACTGCCTGTAATATCTCTGTCTGACTGTGTGGTTGGCTGGTTGAGAATGCCTCTAGGCATTAAGTACGCCCTTTGTAACATAGACTATGTGAAATTAAGATTTTTTATAGGTATATCCTGACGTCGTACTTTAACTACACTAACGCCTGACGTTATACTACAACAACGACTCCGTAGCTTTGTGGTAACAGAGCTGTAGTACGTCAAAACTCAATCATTTTATTGCATTCCTTATTGTGTAGTAAAAGATGTTGCAAAAGTTCTTATGATCATTACAGACCCTGTCGGGCACAGCAAAAAGGACAGAGGAGGACGCTTTTATTAATACCTACTAGTTATTTAATTTCAACGTTTAAATTATTTCTATCATAACATTCACTTTAACTCTAGATATTTATGGACTTTTACTTGTATTTTTTTTACTTTTCGAAAAGATATTCTTCAATAGTGTAAGTAGCTTTTATGTATCAAAAATTGTTTTAATTTTTTGTAAAAACTTTTGTCATTTGCTTCTTCTTTATGGGATTCTGGCAGTTTATTATATTTTTTTATGCTCATGACAAACAGGCTAGAAGAGTGTAGTGATAATTTGATAGGCGGGAGAATTAATTTATTGTTTTGTCGTAGCTCATATTTACATTAAGGTCTTTTCGTTTTTGATATATTATTATGTTGATTGTTTCGTGCGAATACGACGAAACGTCTACCATGAGTTTCTGATACTTAAACTACGATAGTAACAGAAAAATGAATGCCATTTTAGGTTCTATTATAATCAACAGGGGCGCTGTACCAAAATTGGATACAAAAACGCCAACGTGGTCAACGCAGACGCTAGCTGTCATATATGTATGATAATAATAATAATAATATAAATATATAACAACAATGGTGTAAACTCATGAAAAGTGTCCCGAGCTGTTGAGCGAGGCTTCTAACTGTGAACGGGGTGAAGTCCTAGGTCGGGCTTAGGCCTTTTCTTATCAGATCGGTGCGTTTTCGTTTCGGTACCGCCTCTACACCAAATCTATACAGATTGTTTTCCGAGCGCATGTATTTTCATCAAATGAGATTTTTCAGATCAACTCGTTTTAGTACAGTGTTTTACAGAATCTGTACAGAGTGGCCGGCCTTCCCCGTCTCACCCTCGCCAGCGCCTGTCAGGAAATGTTTTGCATCAGAAAATCTGTACAAATTCGGTGCATAGGTACCGAAACGAAAAGGCACCGATTTTATGAGGAAAAGGCCTAAGTGTGATTTCGGATTTTCCGAAACGCATAGTGATTATGCCAATGACTTGATTTCAATGTTAGCTTTTGCCCTGCGGTTGATTACTTACAACATCCTGTTTTTTTAATGATTTGACTCACTATGACATTCTGAAATGTATTTTCTTGAACTAAAGAAAGTCAGTACCGAAAGTCAAGATTTAGTAGAAAACTTTCTGTGGCCTCTTTTTTGGATCTGAACAGATTTGTGAGCGTAAGAACTTTTACTATTACCCTATCTAATTAGAATTTAGTATTTGTTTGTTCGTTCGTGAGAAGAGATCCTTTTAGGCTAGTGCTTAATTGATTCTCTTTGGTTGTAAATGTAAGTAAAAAAGACCAAAGACAGTCTAAGCCTTAGACATGACAATAGACTATATTCCGAATGAGACAGTCAGAGGCAAGTGACACTGAATACGAATATGGTACAATATTGAATATGATTATGGTATGTTATTAGGTTTATTTTATTTTATATTACTTATAAAGTTTACGTATTTTTGCACGTACTTGCCATTCTTATAATATATTTCCTCTACCTGTAGGTTGCCTGGTAGAGATAAGCCTTATCGCTATTAGCGATAAGGCCGCCTAAGCATTAAGTTTCTTTTCTAAATGTACAATAAAGAATGTTATCTATCTATCTATCCGAACGATATGAAATTATATTAGCAAAGTATTGAATCATTTAATAAGAATAAATTTTAAAACTGTATCAATGAGATACCAGCGACTGGCCTGTTGGCGCAATGGCAGCGATCCTGCCTTTAGCGCCGGAGGTCGTGGGTTCGATCCCCACCCATGACAAATATTTGTGTGACGAACATTTATATTTGTTGTATGTCTGGGTGTTATTATCTACTTAAGTATGTTTATCAGTCTCTGACGCTCATATTATAAGCTCTGCTTAGCTTGGGGTCAGATGATCTTGGTGTGAATTGTCCCAGATATTTATTTATTATTATTATTTATTATTTTATCTGCACAGACAAAAACAAATAAAAGTGGTGGGTTTTAAGTTTATAGATATTAAAATCAAGAAATTTTAGAAATAAATGTTTTAAAAATATCTTCTTAGTTCAGGTTGAGATAAATGAAGTAAGGAGTAAGCTATACTAAATATTGTATTGAATATTTTCTTTATTACAAACAAAATATTTCACCCCCAATGAATTGGTTGTAACTTTTTTGCGCATGTGCCTGCTGCCTACTGCTGCTTCAACTCAGTTCCCTACTGGGTTATTTCTATGTTTATTTCCAGGAATTCCCTCGTTTCCGTTTCGATTTTAAAATGTCAATTAGTCAAACTCAAACTCAACTCAAACTCAAATAACTTGATTCAAATAGACTGTATCAGTATTTTCAAAACGTTAAATTTACAGCAAAATAAACTAAATAATAAACATAAATACGAGTACCATAATAATATGGATATGTAAATAACCAGTATACAGACACAATGCGACTCTACCACCGCGTCGGAGTTGTTTCACAGAACGCTCTTGGCGTCTTCTGTGACTTGTCTAAGGCCTTTGATTGCGTTGATCACGATACACTTATACGCAAGCTTGATTTTTACGGGGTAAGGAATAATTCTTTAGATTTGGTAATTTAGTATAATCCTTACAATAGTTTTCCGATCTTTGCATAGAGAAAAAAACCCATAAATTATTAAGGAGGTATTCACTAACCCCTACAAAAAAATTGATTATAAACGAAAACTTAATTTTTTTTTTTTAAACCAAACAAAAATAATACCTAAAGCCTGTTTTATATTGTTTATGTACTCATTGGTCGATTTTTTTCTTAGCGCCGATAAGTAGGTTACAGTTTTTTTTTTAATTATGTGTTTCTGCGGAAATTTGACAACAATTCTTTCTTCGATTTGTTTTAATTTTATTACCAAACTGACACATTTTTTTGTTCAATTTGTTTTTCCGGCCTAGCTATTACAGCCAAAAGACATAGACTTATCAAGCAAATCCTTGATAACGTAATTTCAAAGTCCAAATGCAAAGTTAACCCGTAAATTGGGGCGGCCGTAACATGTCGAGATAGAGGCAACTTACGAGCTGACATTTGGGGCCTAATGACTCGAATCCACTTGACGCGATAAGGGTTACAGGTATGGATTCTAACGAACGTTTTAAAATTGAGACTGAAGTGAACTGCCGTATAATTCCATGGATAAGTTAATTAATTTTTTTGCTGTCTAAGAATTATTCGTGGTCGCAATAAGCATTGTCGCCCTACGACCACTAAAAGTATAACTTTTTTTGATCTGTCGTGTTAAGTGTCTCCATGGTATCGGTCCAGAAGATTGAAAAATATGAAAAGGTAACTATGAACTCAAATCTGCACCTTTTGGAGGTTAAACAACGCTTGAATACTCTTGCATTACTGATGAAGCGAAAAGTGTTGCGTTTTGAATTTCACTTACTAGCAGGATTAGGGAATGTTGCAATTTAACTAGATGTTTTGTTTACGATAGCATCGTTGTATTGGATTTCCAAAGATACTTTTTTTTTTTTTGATATTAGAATCGGTCGTGAGGTTCAAATATGAGGCTGACAAGCATAGTAATGCAAGGGAATCACTGCACTGGCCATCCTCATCTTGGCCTTTGCAGGCCTCGCCGCGCTGAAAGAAAATCGCATGATGTCTTCAACATGAATTATTTTATAGAATGTTTCCTTTATAATTTAAAGACCTTACTCGTAAAGCAAACACAAAAAAAATATATGTAAAACTAAATTAACAAAATATTCATAATGAGCTGCCCAGACAGACTTCGTTCTGTCAAATGTTTGACAGCTGGTGTCCATCTTACACGCTCTTCTCCAACTTGATTTACATTTACGATTATTTTTCACTGACTGTTTTGTTTAATCATAGCCCATATCACTTCTGAATAAATTAGCTTTCTAATAGTGGAAGAAATTTCACGGTCAGATCAGTAGTTTTGGAGCATTCAACTCAAACAAACGAACAATTTTTATATTATTAAGTTTTGTTTCATAGATGAATAGCTATTTTTAATGATTGTAACTTCAGGCATCTGCAGAATACCAGCGTCGTGGTGCTGCGTCACGCACGACACATGCTGAACAGATACCTTTTTGGTACTATTTTGTTAGATTAAGTTCAGATTAATTTATTTTATGTTTACGTACCAAAAAAACTTTTTTTCATTTCATTTTCATTTACTGGTACTGAGTACGTCCCTGAATGGAACAGATTTAAATTTGGGCCCAGGGCAAGAAATGAATGCCCATGTGGATAAAATATTTTCGTGAATTACTCATTTTTAGCACCTCTATCATATAGGGGTTGATACAAACTTTTGTTCGAGAAACCTTTTACTTTCATTTTCGGCATTTAAGGCCTTCGAGGTTGCGTAACTTATCAGAAATGTGACGGACTAACTTTCCACCCGCGGCTTCAACCGCGTGGACAGCGTTTTTTCCCGGATTACTTTATAAGTGTTAATTGATCTGGCTGAAAACTAATTATTTCAAAACAAATATTTTTGCCTATAGCAATCAGGGATAATGTAGTTCTTCAACAGTGGAAGAAATTTGAAATCGGTGTGGAAGTTTTGGAGATTACCTATCTCAAACATACAAACTCACAAACGCTTACCTCTTTACTTAAGATTTGCTGATTTAGAAGGATGGCGTTGCGGAGAGCGTTGCGGAAAGCATTACGGCTTTCAAAAGTAAAATAGTAAAAAGATAGTATAATGATAGTTAGTATCTATTCATCTTTAGTAGATAACATACAATTATTTATAATATATCTCATTTTGATTATCAAACATAAAGGATAGGAATTATTATTGAAATTCATTATTATCGTAGAAAGAGAAAAAAATTATAATACGCGCAGTTGATAGAGCATGATATTTAGCGTATTAAGCACTAACAGTAAACCTTCTTCTTTCGCTGTTTGTTCAATTTTGAACTATATAAATACATACATACCATAACGCCTTTCTCACAACGGGGAGGGCAGATACCACATCTTTCCACTTGCCACGGTCCTGACACTCCTCTTGCGCTTTTTCCACTCTCATTAATCCTTTCATACATGCTCGTCGATTATGGGTACTCCTGTCCTGACCTTTTCTAAGAACGTCTTGGACTTGTCCTAAGTACGGCCGTCTAGGCCTTCCCCTTCTAACAACATTTTAATTTTAGTGACAATATCCTCTTTCCCACAACGCTCTCTAATTATGCTATTCCTCATTCTATCACTTATTGTCACTCCTGGCATACTTCACTATGCTCTCATTTCAACTGAATTTATCCCACTCTCATCCTTCTTTTGCCATACCCAACTCTCACTTCCGTACATAAGCGTCGGCACCAACACCCCCGCATGAACAGCCAGTCACGCCTTCTCTAACACCTTCTGACTGTTATTAAAGCCATATTCCATTTACCATATTCCCTGCATTCACTCTTCTATCAATATCACCCTCATGCCTTCCATCCCTCGTGAACCTAGTCCCCAGATACACAAATTCTTTCACTTGTTCACAAATTCTATCTTTTCACCTCCAATTAAAACATCACATTCTGTCACATCCTCCTCTCTTTTACAAACCAAGGTTTTTGTCTTACGTTCACTTTCATACTCTCGCTTCTAGAGACGTATTTATTAATGTTACCAATTTCAAACTAAGCCATTGATTTATCAGTAACACCATTATCTCGAATTACTTCACAACAGTTCATTTGAAGTCTCTCGCCATATTTTGGAAAAACATTTTCACGTATTCCACTCAGGAAAAAAATTTAGTAGACCAGGTATTGATTAATAGCAATAAATAAACAAAAACAAAAATCAAAGTAGATAACGCGAGTACCTGTACCTTGTGTCAAAAAGGATTGTGATGGTCCTCTCTCAACTGATTCATTCAGTACACGGTCTATGTTATGGCAACTTATATCAATATCAACTATGGTCATGTTTTGACAGAAATGACAATGATTAACACAAATGAAAACCGAAATATTGGTGACTTTCCATCTGGTATAACTTATTACTTTGCATTTGTTTTTAATTTCAAATACACATTTGCCATTTGCATAGCTATCTTCACAAACTTTGATACGAACTTTTAAAGTACTTTTTCTTGTTTCTGAGCCTGTGACAGATGTGGGCCATAGAATTAGAGGGCTAGAATTGAGTTGTTAAAAGAGGTAGCTTTTTTACGAGTTCAAATGGTCACATACGACGACACGATTGACGTAGTGCGCTGTAGCAAGGTTTCTCGCCTCGATTTACGTAGTGTCCCGGGTTCGATTCCCGGTCGAGTCCATTCAGGAAACGATCTTTTCTGAATTGACTCGGGTCTGCGTGTGCTGGGAGACGCCCCTGGCTTATTTCCTTGTTTGGTACCTCGTAACACAGGCATATTAATCCCTAATCCGAGACCATTACAAGAGGTGTGTCCGCATATTTAATTATTTATTTACATAATATTTTTTCAAGTACTACAAACTATGCTCGTAAAGGGGAGTAATGAAAAATGTCAGTAAGGAGCAAAATATCATAAGAAGTAACATACATACTAACTTCTTACTCACAGAGACAAAAAAAAATCAAAACAAACAGATACAGGTGAAAAAAGTAACACTAATGAAAATGATTCTTCATACCAGTATTAGTTAAATCCGTTGCGAATAACTATTTATTGTTTACTTAGTCTATGCGGTTGTGGGTTCTGGGCGAAAATTCCCAGGGGCATTGCCCTGTGCCACCTACCGCGTCGCAGGTTGCGGATAGCGAAACGGCCTCCAGATATGGAGGCTAGCTGCTTTGGCAGTCGCGGACAGCTGGGCGGTTCATCTCGAGGGGTGCTGGGAAATACTCGTGGTGAGTATTTCTCTATAAAAAGGTACTAAACCCTATGACGGAGGACGTCAGTGGCGAGTAGGAGCCGCCACTCAAATCAAAGCTCGGACCCGGGGAGACCTACCTCGTAAGCCCTTTAGTGGCAATTGGTCTGTTACCACTGCCTTGTGGTGTGATGTTGGTTCATCAAAGGCTAGGGCATCACCCCGAAAATCTGATGTGCAGCGCCTTGGGAAAGTGCTGCACTATTTTCTCAACCATCGTAATGAAATGAGTACTATAAGAGATAATGTTTTGCCATGCGAACCGGCTAGCACCCGGCGCTTGCAGGTACCCGGGCCTGCAAGTGAGAAATTAGTTACCGAAGACTGTAAGAGGGTGGGTACCCAGGCCCCCTTATCGGTGAATGATACTGGTCCTAAAGTAAGTAATAAGAAGCTGGTACAGCAAGCTTTCCATCCCAGTCTATTCCTGGCTAGACCTAGAAGTGCATCGTTAAGTTCAATGGCAGATGTCAATACTCAATGCCAATCAAGCATCACAAACTTCATGGAGACTGAATCCGAAGACCCCAATCCCCCTACCTGGCAAAGAATACCATTGCTACGCAGCTCCAAAAAACGGAAAACGGTCTCCTCGCCATCTCCTGAGAAAATCACGGTCACCAACCAATTTAGCACACTTCCAGTTGATCAGGAAGAAAACGAAATCGAAGCCACAATAAAGGTCCCGAAACCGCCTCCTATAATCATCTATGGCATTGAAGATCTCACCAAGCTAACTGAGCTTCTAGAAAGCGTTGCCGGCAAAACCGATTTCGTATATAAAATAGTCAACAAAAACCAACTCCGCATCAACTGTTCTAGCGTGGAGGCTTATAAATCCATACTGAAAACAATCCGAGATAAAGGACTTATTGGACACACTTTTAATAGAAAGGACAAAAGACCCTTTAGAGTTGTGATTAAAAACCTCCATCATTCCACACCTGTTGATATAATAAAGGAAACTTTAGAGGAGACAGGAAACGTAGTTATTGGGGAGATTATTAATGCAAAGTATGGGCCTGAAAAGAAACCTACCTCGACATTCTTCGCCACCCTACAACAAATCTGCAACAACAAAGCTGTAAAAAGCATCAAATACAAGCCATCAATCAATCTCCATAGAAGAACCACGAAAACGAAACTCAATCGTTCAATGCCAAAAATGTCAGCAATATGGCCACTCCAAAAACTACTGCATGCGACCATATCGCTGCGTGAAATGTGCTCAAGGACACAGAACAGCAGACTGTCCTAAGACTGATCGCAACACTCCAGCAAAATGCGCTCTTTGTTTTGGTGCACATCCAGCTAACTTTAAAGGATGCGAAGTATATAAAGAAATACTATCTAGAAAATCAAACAAGCAGGCGCACATAAAAAACAGAACGCAGACAACAATGCATGATAATTTAGATAACAAGCACATTTTAGAAAGTACAGCACCCGCAGCTAAATTTGCCAATAAACCGGATAATCAAACACCAAAAACAACTCAACAACTAGAAAATAATGAGGAAAAAGCAAACCCACATACCAGAAAAAGGGCAAGTTATGCCGATACACTGAAAAACAACCAGAACACCAATAACGTGGAAACTACTATGCAAAATAAATTAGAAGAAATGCTTCTCAAACAAGCGGAAAAGTTTGAAATTATCTTACAACAAATGAGCACTCTGATTAACCTCATAACAACTTTAGTAGCCAAAATGCCGTAATGGCTTCCTTAAAGATAGCTACCTGGAACATAGACGGGCTATCTCCTAACGTGGAAGAGGTAGAAGTCTTTTTAAATTCACACAACATAGACATCTTATTAGTGTCTGAATCTCACCTGACTGACAACAACAGTATTCATATACGCAACTATAACATCTACACCGCAAACCATCCAGATGGCACAGCACATGCGGGAGCGGCCCTCATTGTGAAGTCAAATATAAAACACCATGAACAAACACAGTTCAAGAAGCCTCACATTCAAGCAGCAACTGTAGCTATAGAGGATCGAAATGGATCATATAATGTAACCGCCATATACTGCCCTCCAAAGCACATAATAAAGGAGGAACATTATGATGAGCTCTTCAGCTCACTGGGACTACGCTTTATAGCTGGAGGGGATTGGAATGCCAAACATGTACACTGGGCCTCTAGACTTACCAGCACTAGAGGAAGAGAGCTCAAGAAATCTGTAGATAGGAACCACTTGATAACAATCTCAACTGCTGAACCGACTAATTGGCCGACTGATCCAAACCGCCTTCCCGACGTTATAGACTTTTTTATCGTTAAGGGCCTCTCGAGATTATCCCACTACACAGAAACTTGTCTGGATTCTAACACCAACCATGTACCGGTAATTCTGACTCTCGACACTGCTATCATGAATATTGAACATGACAATAAACTCTACAACAAGCGTACCGATTGGAACTCGTATCGGGAATTGGTTCATGAAAGATTGGATTTGAAGGTAAATTTAAAGACCGAATCGGACATTGACAATGCAGTGCGCAAATTAACATCAGTTATCCAAGAAAGTTGTTGGATCTCCACCCCTGAAGTCATCGATCGTCCCCCAAAAAGTAAAACATACTCTGATTCCATACGACAGAAGATACTAGAAAAAAGGAGGCTACGTCGAGTATGGCACGTTAGTAGGCACTCTAATGACAAGAGGGAACTAAACAAAGCCATTCAGGATTTGAAAACCCTTATCAGGGAGGCTAACGAGGCTGCCTTGGATACTTACCTGGAAAGTTTAGCACCTACAAAGAGCACCAATTACTCACTATGGAAAGCCTGCAAAAACCATGATAGACCTTTATGTCAAAAACCACCACTACGCACAAGTGACGGTCAGTGGATTAGAACCACACTTGACAAGGCGGAAGCGTTTGCAAAGCATTTGAGTCAAGTATTTGCTCCCAATGATCCAGCGGTGAATGCAGATGATACAGAGATTGACTCGTCTCTAAACCAAGACTTTCAACTGGATATCCCCCTAAAACTAGTGACACCTAAAGAAATATTCAGAAACCTCAGATCAGTTAAGAATAACAAAGCTCCGGGATATGACCTCATTGACAAAAAAGTTCTCGAAGAATCACCGCGTAAAGTAGCCGTATACCTAACAATGTTATTCAACGCTATAATGAGAATTGGATACTTTCCAGACATATGGAAAGTATCAAATGTTATAATGATCCACAAACCCGGAAAACCGATTCACGAAATAACATCATATAGGCCTATCAGTCTCTTGCCGATTATGTCAAAGCTACTTGAAAAGTCGCTTCTACACAGAATGATGAAAGTTATAAAAGAAAACTCAATTATCCCGGAACACCAGTTTGGTTTTAGGAAGGAACACGCGACTGTTGAACAAGTACATAGAGTGTGCAGAAAGATAAGAACGTCTCTGGAGAAAAAAGAATACTGTTCATCGGTTTTTCTTGACATTCAACAGGCTTTCGATAGAGTCTGGCATAAGGGTTTGCTCTACAAAATAAAAACAATATTACCACACACATTTTATCCAATTCTGAAATCCTATCTGGCCGATAGATTTTTTTGAGTGAAGGAGAGCATTTGCTCATCCAAACTGCATAAAGTATTAGCAGGAGTGCCACAGGGATCTGTACTGGGACCAGTCCTATACACGCTGTTCACACATGATTTGCCACAGACCCCAGGAGTTACTATAGCAACCTTCGCTGATGACACAGCCTTGCTCACCTCAAACAAATGTCCTACTACAGCTTCCCAGGTTCTGCAGGACAGTTTGAATGAAATTAAGGAATGGCTTGCCAAATGGAGAATTGCCGTCAGTGTATCCAAATCTGTGCACATAACGTTCACCCTGCGCAAAGAAGATTGTCCTCCAGTCATGTTAAATGGCGTTCAGCTACCACATCACCAAACAGTAAGGTATCTGGGCATGCACCTGGACCGCAGACTTACATGGAGAAAGCATGTTGAAACCAAAAGAGATGAGATCAACCTAAGATACAAGGGACTCTACTGGCTGCTAGGACGTAACTCAAAACTATCTCTAGACAACAAGTTGCTCATATACAAAACTATTCTGAAACCCATCTGGACATATGGAATACAGTTGTGGGGCTCTGCTAGTGCCTCCAACATTATGATTATACAGAGAGCGCAGAACTCCATTTTAAAACAAATATCTAATGCGCCATGGTTTATAAGAATAACAGAGGTGCATGAAATTCTGAATATTCCAATGATAAGAGAGGAAATAGAAACCCACAGAGCTAACTATAGATTAAGACTGTCGAAGCACCCGAACCAACTAGCGGGGCAGCTCACTATCCCTGAAACCATGCGTCGGCTTAAAAAGCGACGGGATATCTTCGACGATTAGACCGCAATCCGATAATGACAAAGAAAGGGCTGGCTCTGCTGAGAGCAGCGCCCTAAACGACCAAACTCACTTACCTCATCTGCTCATAGTCTGAAATGGCTGATTGCATGATAAAAATATACAAAAAAAAAAAAAAAAAGTCTATGCGGTTGCACTGCTGACCAAATGCCTCCAATCAAAGCCAATCATATACAGCCAGAGGCTAAGCCGTTATTCATCATTTGTAGCCACAAGACGTCCACTGCTGAGCATAGGCCTCCCCGACCGATTTCCAAAGTGACCGGTTGCAGGCGGACTGCATCCACCGGAATCCTGCCACGTCCCACGGTCTCCAGTCCAGAAAAATTGTATTGGGATTTGACATTGTCATGTCATGTCATGTCGAATTCCAATACAAATTTTTACGCGAAAGATAACGTAAATTTAAATTGGCAACTCGTGGTAGACGTACGGAATTTTCCTGACCCAACGGCCATCAGTTCTGCGCGCTATGTGCCCTGTTCACTAGCACTTCAACTGACTTACCCACTACCACTACTACCCACGTCTACGTTAGTGACTTTCGTCCTTTCACAGATTTCCTTATTTCTGATTGGATCACGCAGCGAAACACCGAGCGTCGCCCTCTCCATAGCTCGCTAAGTGACTTTGAGCTTTCTTATGAGGCCCATAGTCAGAGACCACGTTTCAGCTCCGTGATTCACAGGTAACACACACTGATCTTATAGTTTTGTTTCAAGACTCTGAGGTATGTTGGACGAGAAAACGTAGCTCAGTTTCCCGACCGCAGCCCATTGGTAACTAGACAATTTTTATCCACATTCATTTGTGTCTGGAGTTTTGATAGCCAGAAAAGGAACTTAAATGGCACTTGTGACTTTTATTTACGCACCCGCCTTCTGTGATTCAATAATGCGTACTCATGGAAGTTAGATGGGCTACACGAGCTATTACAGAATTGCTCGTGTATGCTCCACATATTCTCTTTGAAAACCGCTGATTTAGTGGCCCCAATCATCTTCTTGCCTCCTCTCAATTCATTCTGATCCGATCCCACGGAGATTTACATTTTTATAAGTTCCACGCTCACACATGCCACGCCGATAAAAATGACAATCCCCTTGTCTATTCACTGCATGCGATATGAGGTTCTAGAACAGGATCCCACCGCAGTTACTTTAGGCTTCGAGTACATTTTTTTTTAATTTGGAAAGATTGAATGTAAATCTTATTTTTTCAAGTTTCTCGTGAAAACGTAGTCTGTGCAAAGTGTTTTGCTTGCTTACAATTACAATCACAGAGACCCAGTTTATGGTTTGACTGTAGATTTACAATGTAACAGTGTATTCAACGCAGCAAAAGAATTTAAATTTAAGGTGGATAATGTGACGTAATGTGATGTGTGTTGGCATGAGAAGATTGTGTGTGGAATATATGTTGTGTTGTATAGGTATGTGTGAGTATGTATGTGGAATCGTAATGGGTGTGGGGTTTGAGTGTAAAAGAATCCGGAAGCACCTAGACGCGGAAGCGGACTAGATTCACGTTACGGGACTTTAAACTCAGAATCCCCCTGAGTTTATAGTCCCGTAACGTGAATCTAGTCCGCCAAACTTCCCTTGGAAGTTGTAATGGTGGTTTATAGTTTGTATTCGAGTAGCTGAAAAGAGTTAGTTAGAAATAATATCCTTAATGTATGTATTTCTAAACTTTGAGTTTTCAAGTGTATCTCAACTTAAAACAGCAATAGGGAAACATTTTACCAATTCACGTAAAGTTATGTTTTGAAGATTAATCTTTAAAGACAGTATTTAAAAACCTTTTATAACATTTTAAGACCAAATTTTTTATTCGTCATAAATTAAAGAAAACTAATTCAAATTGCGATATTTTTACCCATTAACACGTGACTGCGAACGCCAATCAAAGAGTGATGATGTCACTGACCGGCAAACAAGCTGACGTAACTGTCATACCCAAGTTAAAATCAGGTTAACTTTGACAGAAAGCGAGATTGTTTATCGGTCTGAGACGTAATCATAGTCCCGTGACAGTTCGGGGCGTTTTGACGCGGACACTAAAAACTATTCTTTAATTGAAAGGGGTTTGAGTAACTTTGTATGGACCCGTGGCGTCATTTTTTTTAGTAGCGGCCAGCAATGAGCTAACGAGTACCACTGTTTTATAGCACCGTAAGTAAGAAACATACCTATCTGAGTGGTCAGAATTGTTCTAAGTGATATCGGATACGAGATATGGTTTTTTAAAATATTAAGGCACGTATTCTGAAACAAAATCTGTACTTGAGTATAGATCTGAGTGACGTTTTTGTATGAACTGACGTTTTCAAATCTCTACTCAAGTACAGATCAATGCTCGAGTATGATTCTAGAATACGGGCCTAATTTTTGCATTAATTTCACTAAAATTAAAGTTTTAAAATGTTACTTTATGGAGCTAATCTCAGCTAACAGCTGTTAAAAAATATGCAGGAGAGGAAGGTTTTTCGCTTCAAGATGTACCTGTTATAGTATATTAGTAGTATAGTATAGTATATTTTTCTAATAAAAGTACATTCAACAATCTTCAGGTTAGATATCCATAGTTGTAATGTTGTCTTTAAAGCAGTAAATGTTAAGTTTTTTTTTTTTCATTAGGAAGTGAAACACAAGCTGTCACGAAAACCGACCTTTACGTCAAAAATACTTATTCTAATAGTCAATATGCAAATAAGAGGTATTGGTTTCTAACCGTCGACATTGGAGACACTAAATAAGAAAAAACCCTTCAAGGCTTTTTACTCACAATACATGAACATTAATGGCCTAATATTGCACCTGGCCATTGAAAACTAGCCTTATTAAATCTTAATTGCGTCTCATGTTTATAAGGATTATAAATAATACCACTTTTTACCTTTTTCTTTACGGATCAAGTTTAATTGAGTAGTAAGTTGAAAATAGAATACCTAATATCCCAGCTCCGATATACTCTATCGATATGTGCTCCATATAAAGTTTGTTCTCCTCGATATGTTCTTTCATAATAATAAGGATTGGTGAGTCGCCGCGTCTTTTCAAAAATGACGCCAACGTTACCCATACCCCTTTGGTTTATTTTTTCATGAAATTATCATTTTCGTGTATGGTCTATCTATAAAACAAATTCCAAAAATAAGTCAACTCACCTATTGTATTGCTGTAGATAAAATCTAGAAAAAAATAACTTCTGTCCTAAAGGTCTAAGTCCCTTATACCGGCCACTTTCCGCAAACCCGGTGACTGCTTTGTAACTATGCTACCGATACCGTAAATGTGAACTCGTAATCAGTATGATATAAGAATGCTGACACTTTCTTTATACTGACATATTACGAGATAGCATCAATCTAAGCGCTTACATTTCAAATTTTGGGAATAAGATGAAAAAAATCAATGACACAATTTGGCCGGAAATTATACTGTCAATCATAAATAACCTTAGGGTGTCATTGACAACGGCTGATAAATATAGTTTAGTATTCATTTGAATACCTAACTTTTTCGGTTAACTTCAGTTTTTGACCATTTAAAAGTACTAACACAGGTTTATTTGAAAGAAGATAATATTTGAGTTTGAGTTTTAAAGCACGTGCACTTACAACGGGCTCTTGTACTCAAGTACCTTATCTGACTGATTCGTATTAAGGGTCTGAGAAATGAAACTGAAGATGTATGAAATAAAGTGGTGAAGGTTTGGCAATCTTAAGTTTATTTCCTGGAAGTCTGGCGACCATAACGTAGAAATAGGCTTCGTCGAAGAGGTATTGATCGTAAAATGTTTTTATTAAAATCATTGTACACATGTGCTGTAAGTGGATATTGTTTTTCAGCGAATTATATTAACAAATTTACCCATGAAATTACTTTTAGTGATACTGAATCGTGTGTAACATACGCTCGCGACTATCAATAACACTTTTATTTTATTTTGTCAGAACTTTGACATTTGTATTTAATTGTCTAATATATTTCTGTTCTATTATTTTACTGTAATATTCAACACAATATATTGTTTATAAATAAATGAATTGAATTGAATTGAATTATCCTAAACGAAGTAGTCACAGGTAAGTTAACTATTGCAGATTAACGAGACACGCAGAAGCATTAATTTTGTAAATCTTATAACCAAATGTTGCTTTGGTCTTTCAAAGATATAATCTGCTAGCTTTTTGCCCGCGGCATCGCCCGCGTGAACTTCATTTTTATGACATACCTACCCCATGCAAAATTAGAAACACCTAAGACTTGTAGTTTTTAAGATTTATTTTCGTAATTCGCTCATTTCCATCATCATCGCCTTTCGCTTTTATATATATAGATATAGATTACACCCTGTAATCTATATGACGTAGTGAGCCGCAAATTTCAAATTGAACATAAAAATGATTCTGATCACATTCAACGGGACCACATAAATAAATAAATATAAATATCCCTGGACATTATTCCACACAGCGCCATCTAGCCCCAAAGTAAGCTAATTAAAGCTTGTGTTATGGGATACTAGACAACGGATAAACATACTTAAATACATTTTCTTTTGTAAATACATACTTATTATACATAGGAGACACCCAGACCAGTACAAACAGACATGTTCATGCACACAAATGTTTGTACTGTGCGGGGATCGAACCCGCGACCTCTGGTGTAGTAGCCAACTTCTTAACCATTACACCAAGTCGGTCGTCAAAAGCTCCAAGCTGGAGTGTTCCACCCCTAGGTCACGACGCTCTTAGTCCTTAGTCATAAGTTTGGTATTACATTTGTTAATTACGATTAGAATTTCTGGCACATCGTGCTCAGATGAAGACAGAATGAGACACTGGGAAAATCGAAGGCTATCCCTTTTTCTTATCAACGGCTCTGTGCTTCCATTAACCTGTTTGTAAATGTAAGATGGAGATAAAATGATTATAGGTTTCTGTTCCTGTAAACAGGTTTTTTTTGCCTACAACAAAGTTGACCCAAGTGTTTAGTATTTTGTGTACGGCCGTACTATACTCGTAATTATTAATTTAATAACAACCGTCGAGGGCCACGTTTAATTCGACCCTCGTTGAGTGTTCAAATGTTTTGTAATTTAGTTAAGGACCAACATTTTGAGGTTAGAGAATTCGCGAAATTAGCTGTCGAAATTTACGAAATTGTGAGCAAAAACCTCAATTGCGTGGTTCGGAGCGGCAGATTACTGGCGAAGGTTTAGACCAAGACGCAGATGTTGAGATCATTTTGGTGATTTATCGAAGGATACGCTATTATTTGACACAGATAGTTAATTTTGGATAACTATATCAGCCTTATTATGTGATAGGTGTATCATTATTTTCACCTAAAAGGCGTCCATTGACGATAACAGCTCTGGTTTAAAGAAAAAAATAGTGCATTCAGTGAAATTTTAAACCGTCATCAGGTCCTGTCATTCTTACCAGCCCCTTTAACTTCTTGTTCTGCTGTATTTAAAAACAGTAGAATAGTAACTTCATGATACCCTTCGTTTATTTATTTATTTAATCTTTAGTGCACAAAATAGTACAAAAGGCGGAATTAATGCTAAAAGCTTTCTCTACCAGTCAACCATTGGGCAGAACAGAAATGCTGTTGGCAGAGCTAGTATCTGGGTTTGAGAAGATAAGAAAAGAAACAAAGATGTTAGAAACGAATGAATAACCTATACTTACTATAAATACCTATATTAAACAATAAATAATAATACACTAAACACACATACTAAATAATATATATATAAATAACATACTCACTTTTCCAGAGAAATCACCGTCATCATAAGTGGATCGTCCTATTGCAGTCGACTACCAAAACATCTTGGTCCTTTGGGTCGGATATTAAGTACTGAGCTATGGAAATAAGTATGATTAGAAAATGTTTAATTGACAAAACTAGTTTTTGCGATGAGCTGTAATTGAACAAAAAAATAAGTATTATTCATACCTACTCCACAGACCTACTGGTTTTGCTAGTTAAATACCTCTTCATGCACCTTATTAATATCACGTCTTACGAGTTCTGTAAATTATGCTAGTCCCTTCTCTAGGAAAATAAATGCAGCCTACTTTTCGCAGAGCCTCTTATCCCCTTCCACAAATCCATCCAAAGACCTAAACTTAAATAGATTATGACTAATTCTATTGTTATCTTCAAGTTCACAGGTTAAGGATTAAAATCATCTTAAAGTGTAGTGCGCCTCTTTTGATGCTCGTTTATTTACTTCGCGCTCGAATATTTGGCAATTAATGGCCAACCCAAATTACAATCTATGAAATGGCGGATTCTCAACACCAAACTATTGTGACGTCACAATACATACGACATCCGTCACGACATTTTTCCCAAACGGGGTAGTCAGAGGCAAGTTGACTGTTGCCGTCATGGTGAATGGAACACTTAGAAGCCCACTTTTCACAAAGTGTACTAGAACCCACCGAGGTAAATGGTGAGCTTTCGCCGTGTTGCAGAGTGCTTTGATTTAAATCGGAGTTTCTCATCACAGATGGCTTTGACCAGATTTAAACACGGGAACAAGACACTCTCTTGCTATGGCAAGAGATATCAAAATCAGGTATATTCACACTAATCATTCCTCTTTTCATTATGCCCTGTTCACATTATTCCAGTCTAACATTCCAGTCCAGCGCTCAATCAATGTTGACATCCCAGTGTGGACATTCCACTGCTGGTTCACATTATTCCAGTGGTATTCCAGCGCTAGACTGGAATGCTGCTACCTACTGGAATAATGTGAACCGGGCTTTAAGGGAATCAAAATTTAACGAAAATTGCAGATTCCTACCACTAAAACTATCAAGACATTGCAATAAGCGTGCCACGTTTGGTTTTTACACAAACGGAACCTTGTGATATCTATTAAGATGTATATCTGTGTTCCCACCCTTTCACCAGATAAATTAAAGCCGATTAATCTCCGACATCTAACGGCTACCCTCTAGCAGTCAAGTACCTATGAGTTGCCTTTAACCTGCTAATGCTCGCTGTGAGCATTTTGCTCACACATTTCGTTCGAGCGCATTTTGTTGAACAAGTTTTATTCAATGAAATAAACAAAAGTCCATAAAGATAAAAAAAAAATAGTAAATATTTCTTATGTTTCGTAATGCTATCAGGAAATTTAAATTAGCTATCACCCAATTTAATAACAATGCCGCTAATGTGATTGGCCAGTCTTCTTTTCTGCAATGATATATTTTTAAATTGTTTTTTTTTATTTAAATAAAATGGACTTGCCGATTATTTACACACTTCACTTAAGTGTAGTGTAATTAATAAGTTCTTCTTTTTTCTCTTAAGCGTAAAAGTAATAGAAATAGCGGTGTTATGATCAAAATAATTGTAGTTAGAGCTTCCCATCTACAAATTGAATTCATGAACGTTACAGTGTCAATGTTGCACTTACGGCGTGAGTGAAATGCTCAAAATTATTTTCTACACGGTGTTAACAAATCAAGCTATACAGGGTTACGGGATAATTCACAGCTACCGACAACTAACATAAATTACACAATTAACTTCTGTGCGCGAGTTCCGGGTTCGAGGGGGGATAAGTCCTTGCCGGTTTGCAGGGGTCTAACTGTAAGGTAAACCTCGTTTGGCGTGTCAGTATAAAAAATTTAAGTGAATTTTTAACTTTTCTCAATGCACTATTTTCTATACAAAGATAGAAACTTAAAATATTCAACCTGGTCCTAGGGGCTCAAGGGGGATCCCGCTTAGTAGTAAAAAGTCAAGTTTGATCGTGACGATTTGGCCAATTCATGAATCTTTTAATGTCATTTATCTTTTTCAGTTAAATTGCTGGCTGAATTAAAAAGAAGCAGCAACTGCAACAGCAAACTCTAGGTTTAATAGTTATTATAACACTAGCTGTCCGTCAGCGGCTTTGCCCGCGCAGACTTTTTCTCCCGTTTTCAAGCGCTAATAAAATAAAAATAAAGCCTTTGTCATTCGCTGATATTGGTGAGAGAATTATGAAAAGAAGTCCTCTAGTTCTGGAGCCTATTCATTACAAACAAAAAAACAATCAAATCGTTCCTCTTTAAAATATTAGTATAAATAAATAAATAAATATGCGCCAACACACCTCTTGTCATGGTCTCGAAGTAGGGATTAATATCCCTGTGTTACGAGGTATCAGACAAGGAATTAAGCTAGGGGCGTCTCCCAGCACACCCAGACCCTGAGCAATTTAGAAAATATCATTTCCTGAATTGACCTGACCGGGGATCTAACCCGGGACACTACGGAATTAAAGGCGAGAAACCGTGCTACAGCGCATTATGCCATTCGTGTCGTCAAGTATACTTAGGTATAACAAAAATTTAAACGACAAAGGCTGAAAAAAGGAAGGTGTATATTTTTTGTATAGCTGGTTTATAATTTCTGCTTCTAAGGCCCGTATTCTAATACAAATGAGTATAGATCTGAGTGACGTTTTGTATGAACTGACGTTTTGAAATCTCTACTCAAGTACAGATCAGTGCTTGAGTACGATACGGGCCTAAATATATTTTTAATAGTAATTGCCACGTTGACCTATGATGTCCTGTTTCGAAACAAACAAAAGTTTTGTTGGGCCCATGTAACTCATATTTTTAAAGAAAACCCAAATTTGTCCTTTCAGCTAAGGTCTTAACTACTTTTGTTATTTACCATGATTATTTTAAAATAATGATTATGATAAATGAGGCTGCTTAAACGGTAAACCTAATTTGATTAGTTGAATCTTTAATATTTTGTTTGTGCAATAAAGAAGACATCCCATTTTTGGCTAAGTCTATATACACCTATAGCAATTAGTAGACGATATATGTAATAACCAGCCAAAGAAATGTAAAACTATATTAAAAAGATACTACTTATCAGTTAAGATAACTCTTTGGACCATGTAATGCTCAAATTAGACAAGAAACAAGTAGCTCAAATTGGGGTACTAAATACGACCGTAACTGATCATGCAATGGTTCTATTGGATCTAATCAATGCATCCAAAGAAAGTAAATCTAGAAAGACTAAATTTGTTGTCGACTATGATAGTGCTCTAGAGGACTTGATGGCTAGAAACCTAGCTGAGCTACTCAACTGTAATGAACCAGAGTCGGTTATCGAAAAATTTATAAACCAGTTAACAGAATCTCTAAATAATAACACTAAAACTGTACATGTCCCTAAAAACAAACGACTCATTAAACCGTGGATCACGCCAGGTATCTTAAAATGCATAAGAAACAGAAATAAAATGCAACAGAAACTGCGACGCAATCCACATGATGAAATTCTTTTGATTACCTACAGACGGTACAGAAATTTCTGTAATAAACTAATCCAAAAACTTAAGAGGAATTATGAGCGTCAACTTTTGAGGGATTCTAGACATGACTCTAAGCGTTTGTGGAATAACATTGCTACAATAGCATAATATCAAACTACTACATCTAAAGCAATCAGTAAGTGAATCTGCCAATTACGTTAACTCCTTCTTTGGTAATATAGGTAAAAACCTGGCCCATGCTATAGACGACTCTGGTGATACCCAACCACAATCTCACCCAGATCACCTGGCTGATGCTATGCCTTTGTGCTACTTGATACGATATGGCTGAAGTCCATGCTACGCTAATGGGTCTTAAAAACAACAGTGCTCCTGGATGGGATAATATCCCTGCCGCTTTCCTTTAGCGAGCGGGGCATATAGTAATTCCTGTAATTGCTCACCTTGTCAACCTCTGTTTCAATAATGGTATATTTCCATCTATTCTGAAAGAGTCAATAGTAACTACGGTACATAAGGGCGGTGATGTCGAGGATGTCAGCAACTACAGACCAATATCAGTCCTTCCGGCCTTGTCCAAAATAATAGAAAAACTAATAAATAAAAGACTATTAAATTACTTAGAACATTTTAAAATTTTATCAAGCTCCCAATTTGGTTTTCGTACTGGCAAATCGACAGAAGATGCTGTTCACGCACTTACGTCTGTGGTTGCTGATAATCTTGACAACAAAAACAAATGTATGGCTGTATACCTCGACCTTAAAAAAGCCTTTGATACGGTTTCGATTCCTGTCCTCATTCGTAAGATGGAAAAGATTGGTATTAGAGGGCTTCCACTTAAACTTTTAACGGACTATCTGAAGGGGAGGACACAAAGGGTGAAACTGGGCCAAACTATCAGTAACCTCATAACTGTCGACTACGGCGTCCCGCAGGGAAGTGTGTTAGGACCGACTTTATTCCTAATTTACATCAATGACTTGTGCAATCTTAACATCCCAAATACCAAAATATTCACCTACGCAGACGACACAGCCCTGGCTTTTTCCAGCGAATCCTGGTGCTCGGTTAAAGAGCAGGCAGAGAAAGGCTTTATTATTATTGCTAAATGGCTCAAAGAAAATTTACTTACCCTTAACACCTCTAAAACTAACTTTATGTGCTTTTCGATTGGGGACAGAGGTCAACCCGATACATCATATAATATAAAGATACATCACTGTGATCGGTTTATCATTGGCCCTGACTGTACATGTCCATGCATAAATAGAGTTGGTACTGTAAAATACCTAGGAGTCATGCTGGATCAAAAACTTAATTGGCATTCCCATGTTGAATTGGTAGCTAGTAGAATACGCAAGATAATATGGGTCTTTAAAGTACTGAGGTATGTTGCCTCCAAAAAGCTTCTAAATCAAATTTATATTGCTTTGGCTCAGTCCTTAATTACTTATTGTATAACACTTTGGGGCGGTGCCCTCAAAACTAAATTTTTAAGAGGTTGAACGTGCACAGAGGTCTCTAATAAAAGTAATGCTTTTCAAAAAAAGGAGATTCCCGACTCATATACTGTACACAATTTCGGATTTATTAACAGTCAGAAAACTTTACATACTGCATATAGCATCAAAAAAACATGCTTCTTTAGAATACCTCCCTGGAAATGAAAGCAGAAGAAGAAAAGATAAAATTGCTACTATTACTCGAGTTCACACACGATTTGCACAAATGCAATTCACTTACTTAGCGGCAAAAGTATACAATCATTTAAATGAGAAACTAAATATCTATTCCCTGACACTTGGAAGATGTAAAATGAAAGTTATTAGCTGGTTAAAATGTTTGGACTACGATGAAACTGAAAGTGTACTTAAGCCTAGTCTTAGCTAATTGGACAACTAATTGCTTGCTTCACACATTACCCTTATTTCACTTACTCTTTCTCACTTCTTACTCACACACCCGCACGCAACCACAAACACCCCCACACACACCACACACACACACACACACTCAACAACAACCCATACGCACACACGCACGCGCGCGCACACGCAATGTGAAGCTTTGTACAATATGAATACATATAATTAAAACTAATTAAGATATATAAGTATTCCATTTTATATAAAATGCATAAAATGATACAATATATTGTAAAATATTGTTCTACAGAATTTTTTTGTGAAAGACGATATTGGTTGTAAAATGGGAATAGGAGAGGTACTTTGTATTATATTAAGTTATTCTAGTTCGTTATATATGTAAAAATAAGCTACGGAAGAGTGGCTCCCTCTGACACAGGTGCTACTGCACTTACTAGAAGGAGTCCACCCCTAATTGTTAAAACTGCCTTGTTTTACATAAATAAACATTTTCATTTTCATTTTCAAGATGTAATTAATTAGTGTATATTTGGCTTTTTTTAGTTACTTTTTTAGTGCGATCTCACCCTACTACCAGTTAAACGCCTTAAGGGTTTTTAATAGTAATGTTCATTAGTAAATAAGAAACTAAGTAATTACTGTTGTGAATAAATAAAAAAAATAAAAAACCTTTTAAAAAAAAAAAGGAAAAATCTCCTGATTCCGGTAAAAATACAAACAATAAGAATGATTTTATGTGAAAATAAAAGTCATGTTTTTTTGAAGTCTTGTGAAATTGACACCGCGTAATCTGTGTTGACACATTTCCGCCATGATGTTTTTTGTTGCGTTGCGAATGTTGCGATTTTATTATTGCAAATCTTGTTTGAACCGAGTAAATAAAGCTTTTTAAGGATATTGATAGTTTTAAAACGATTTTTTCTCCTATTTTTAGTATGGTATACATAGACCTGGCCAAGACTCCATACGTTTTGGGATATCTCCTTTATTTTACCACATTCTTTTTTCAAAACGAATTAACGACTGACTGCATATTTCCATGTACCAAGGTGTTTCCGTTAACTATACAAACTAAAGCTCTAGTAGCAAAAGGTTGCTATAGTTGCTATCTTGCCTCTTCAGGGCGTCACCGGGCAATAAATAAGCTGAAGACAAAGCGGACGAGGAGTGTCTTCTGAGACAAATGACCGCCATTTTGTGTCTATTGTAACGTATAGCAAATGGCCGTGGTAATGTTTGCTTAGAAGGTTTGATAAATGGTTAATTTATTGAGGATAAAAAAACATGAAAGTAAAATAAAGAAAGGGTGCGAAGTCATGCATTGGTGGGTGACACTTTGAAACGCATAACGTTTAATTGCCATAATTTCATTTATCATACATCCTTAGGCATCCAAATCAAAAAGCATAATGGATTTTAGCAAATCTTTCATTACGCATAAACATATTAACGCAGAATTTTCTTCAATGCAAAGGTCAAAACATATATATTATATATTATCTTGCGCTGTGATTATTCATATAATTATCTTTTTCTAATTTTTTAGCTAGCTTTGGTGTATTGGTGTGTTCGTAATGTTTAAAAGGCATAATCATAAAAACCATAATCATCAAAATCCATATTATTGTGTGCCATGATTTTATAAAGCATACCTTTAAGGTACGCATTTTATTTATCATAATTTTGTTTAACATACTCTCACAAAGCATAATCCATTAAAGGCATAGTCTTATAAAGTACAACTGAAAATTTACAATGATAAAAAGCATAGTTTTTTCAGCATATTTTTAAATTTTTAATCGAGATAAGTAATGAAGTATTTCTAATCCCAAATAGGGAAATTTTGAGTTAGATTTGCTAATTTCATGTATGCTTTTTGAATAGTACCCATGTCTTTGGAATACTATGGCAAGTATATATTATGCCTTTTGATACTTATGCCTTTCGAAATTATGCCTTTCTATGATTATGCTTTACTAATTTTGGCCATTTGATGTTATGCGTTATGAAGTTATGCTTTAAAGCTTATACTTAGGGCAAATCACGATTATGGTCATTAACACGTTGGTTCTAACAACGTTTTCGAATGTCCAAACCTACTCTACATGATGACGCAGATAGTCTAATCACGTCCTTAGAAAATTATGATTTTTAAGCACAACGGCTAGCAACGTAAAATCTCCGTACAATCCTTTGGTAACTACGTCATTGCGCCGCATCGTGTCAAATTTTCAAAGTTCTAGGTCCACCTTACGTCGTTTTTTTTTTACCTGAACATAAGTCACACACACGTTGACAGGGTACTACTACCCACACCAGGAACAACGTCGTCCAACGTCATTTTTGGTAAGAGCCGCCATACTGCCAGTCTTGTTTGCGAGCCATTACAGTGACGCAAGTTTCTCGCTACAAAACACTTGCAGGCCGTGCATTTATTGTGAGTTATCGTAAGTATTTTTTTGGTTTTCTATAGTTTTATAAGGTATGGTGATAGTAGTTATGAGTGCAGTATAGTATATTATATTGAAATATGTGAATTTTATAGATGGGAAATAGAAAAAAAAGCAGAAGAAGCCAGCTAAGAAAAAAGACGTTGAAGTAGGTAGCGAAAAAAAATTTGATCCTGGACCTGTGCCTGGACCAAGTGGGATATCAACATAAACACATAAACGTTATTACACGTTGTGCAACATAGTGTAACAACATTTTGTTTGTGATATGGCGATGCGAGTATGGACGTCCTCAAACTTTGTATGGAGGGATGATGCGCCACGGCGTATAAGTTGACTATTGCGGTATGCGAGCTTGAACGTGTTAACAGTGTGCATTGTTAGTTTATGACAAAAAACGTTATGCGTTTCAATAGAAAACCATTGGTGAGACGCCGATATGGTGTGATCATGATGTAGTTATTGTATATTTTTGTGTCAAAATAAAATAAGTAAAAAGCTTCCTTACCGACAGTAATATATTCCGTCGCAATGTTAAAAGCTGAGTATTTTCCAAAGGATTAATAAGGCTAGCTGGCAGCTTACAAACAGAGGTCGCCCAGGGGCGTTATTAAAATCTCCTTAATCTCTCAAGTTCATGCTCCAAACTGAGCGAAGCAACAATTCCAACAGTAAATATGAGGGGCATGCCAAAAGAAGTTTGATCCTCTTTACTCATTTGATTGACACTGGCAAGTTATAAACATAGGCTGTTTGTTTATTGATATATTTAAAAATAGAACACACATATTTTTTTATTTTCATTTGAATGAGCATCATTTTCCGCGAATCTGGCGGGAATTCGCTTGCAGCAATGGAGCTCAGTCGACGTGATTTTCGCGGCAAGATTTATTATGACTATAAAAAAGATTTAAAGCCTCAAGAATGTGTTGACCTTTTGGCTAGTAGTTTTTTCTGCTTGTTCAACAGCAACAGTATTTAATTGGTTTGCTGAATTTAAAAGAGAACGAGGATGTCTCGAAGATGAAGCGAGGACATGTCGGCCGCCAACCGCGGTCACACAAGAAAACGTTCGTGCAGTCGAAAAACTTATTCGCGAAACCGACGAATTACGTATGTAGAGCTGGAGCGAGAACTGGAAATTGGATCAGCAGCAATGCAAATCATGATTCACGACCACCTTTCTCTCCGTAAACGTTGTTCGAGATGGGTGCCGCACAAACTTACCGATGAGCAGAAAGACCTACGGGTGGATTGGTGCCTATTCATGAAAAAAAACGTGTATGATATACTGAATGGTGACGAAACATAGCTATATAACTATGATCCTGAAACAAAGCGACAGTCGACTGTATGGTGTTTTAAAGATGAACCAACTCCAACGAAATGTCAGTGTGCACGAAGCACACAGAAACAAATGGTCGCCTCGTTTTTCTGCAAAACGGGTCATATTGCTACTGTAGTGCTAGAGGATCAAAGAACGGTAAACTCTGACTGGTATGTGACATTTTGTGCTCCAACAGTAATATCAGCTTGGTGTGATAAGCAGTAGAAGTCAGAAATCCGGCACCTTCTCCGGCACAACGACAATGCGGCGCTGCATATGTCTCCCAGAACACTTGACTTTTTCAACTCAAAAAATGTGTCAATCCTTCCTCACCAACCATATTCCCCTGACTTAGCGCCTTGTGATTTTTACCAGTTTCCAAAAATTCAAGAAAAACTAAAGGGGAAGAGGTTTAAAAGCAATGAGCCAGGTAACCGCTGACTGGCTGCAAATGTAAGATCATATAGCGAAATATATACGCTCAGTTAAGGGAATGAACTTGACAAGTTATAAAAGAATGAAATAAGGTTCTGTTAGCAGATGGCCTTTGGATTTAAACCCAGCTGATAATTTTCAGACAGTAAAATGAAGTCAGACAGCTTTGTGAATACAAAATAACAAAACATTGTGCAGTCAAAAGCGTAAATATATGTGTACCTTTGACTGGCCTGTTGGTGCAATGGCAGCGATCCTGCTTTTATCACCGGAGGTCGTGGGTTCGATCTCCACCCATGACAAACATTTATGTGACGAACGTTTGTGTTTGTTGTGTGTCTGGGTGTTATTATCTATTTAAGCATGTATTTAGAAATATATAAGTATGTTTATCAGTCTCTGACACCCATAGTACAAGCTCTGCTTAGTTTGGGGTCAGATGATTTCGGTGTAAATGTCCCAGATATTTATTTATTTATTTACATTTACCTACTTTATTGAGAAGCCGTCTCGTGGCCATCATAAATCATAATCTTTATTGCATAAATAAAGGTACAAATGATCTTAAAATTATGCAACAGCTTACATATTCATAATATTCCGATCATTACAATTTATAAGGGTAAGTTAAAGTGTCTAAAGTCAAAGTATTCCTGAATCGAATAAAAGCAGTTTTCAACTAATAAGGCGTCCCACGTAATCATGGACGGAAGCTTACAATCTAGTGCCCTTGGACATAAACTAAAATAGGTCACGTAAGTGGACCCCATTTTACGTACTTCACGTGTCAAAAAGAGAGCTGCTTCAATAAGTGCAGGGGTATGGCAACGGATATCAAAATCGAATATTTATAATCATCATCATCATCATCATCATCAAGGTGGCGTCTTGTCTCTTCTTCTCTTCACTTTCTTTATTAATGCTATAACACATAATCTCTCTTCTTCTTACCACCTTTATGCAGAAGATTTACAAATTTACTGTCAGGGTTGCCTTGACGACATTCGGGAAGTCATCCAGATCTTGAATACTGACCTCGTGCATATTCAGGAATGGAGTAAAGCCTTTGGCCTCAAGGTAAACCCTGATAAAACGCAGGTTATTGTGGCAGGTAGCTCGCCACTGATCTCCAGGATTGACTGGCAGTCTATGCCACCCATTTTGTTTGACGGGGTTAACATCCCGTATAGTAAGGTTGTGAAAAATCTTGGTATTTACATGGACAGTTCGCTAAACTGGGACAAACAGATCGGCGAGGTGAGTAGAAAAATGTTTGCGTCAGCTAGTTTCAGTAAGCTCAGAAGTTTCTTTCCAATACCCACCAAAATTGCGCTTGTGCAGGCTTTAATTTTGCCGATCCTTGATTACGCCGACATTTGTTATGTGGACATCAGTGAACACTTTCTCGATAAGCTTGAACGACTACATTGTTTTTGTATTTGTATTATTTTCGGGCTACGCAAGTTTGATCATGTTTCTGAATACCGCGCTCAACTAAATTGGCTCCCAATACGTCGTCGTCGTGACCTCCATATTCTTTCATTGCTATACTTTATCCTGTTTGATCCGCGATCACCTCACCATATCTTTAACAACGTTTCAGTTTTCAGCAACGGGCCAAAGGTGAAGATATGCGTTCTTGCCGTAAACTGTTTCTATCATTTCCTTCCTATTCCTCTGACTTTTATTCTAAATCCTTTACTGTTAAATCTATTCGCTAATGGAATTCTTTGCCCGTGTCCATAAGGCTATCTAAATCACATCCCATCTTCAAATCCTGAGTTAAAGCTTACCTTCTGTCATTTTGACCCAATCGCCTTCTTTCCAGTTTACTTTCACCTATAAGTTAATCCATACCTTATTTTATATGTATGATAAGTATGTAAGTATATGTAGGTTTATTATTTTGCTTCGGTATTGTATGTATGTTTATTATTGTATACTTATATGTTTATTTTTATGTTATAGTAAATTAATTACTGCATCTCTTATTTATAATCTTGCACCGCCACTTAATTTTCTTCCTGATTCTCTACCTGAAGGTTGGCTGGAAGAGATCGCTACTAGCGATAAGGCCGCCTATATTGTACACCCAATTTATTTAAATGAAACTGTAACATTTTGTTTGTGCAATAAAGTTTATCGTATCTTATCTTGTCTTATCATCCGTGCGGTCTATCCCGGTTGTGAACCCACACTGGTGTGTGGAGTCCCAGGGTCCGCCTTTCTTATTTTCTTGGCCCACTTCGCGCGGTCTTGTGCATCCTCAGTGGTGAGTCTGTTGGCACGCATGTCACCCTTAACGACGTCGAGCCACCGCTTCTTGTGTAGACCTCTTCTACCGGTACCTAGCGGGAGCGGCATGGCCAGAAAATTGTTGCCCACGTAGTTTGCCGATCTCCGCGAGACATGACCATACCAACGAAGGCGGCACTCCTGCAGCTTGTCTGCGATGTCATGAACACGAAGGCTGCCCCGGATGTGGGTGTTACGCACGCGATCTTTGCGTGAGACTCCACACATCCACTGCAGCATCTTCATTTCCGTGAAGCGCAGCTCCTGCTTGTGTCGCTCTAGTAACGGCCATGTTTCACTGCCATATAAAAGGACAGGCCTAATGATGGTTTTATAGACCTGCCCCTTCAGCATAATCGGTTTAGGGTCACAAATGACACCAGTCACCTCACGCCATTTGGCCCATGCCGCGGAAATTCGGGTTCTGACGTCGCGGTCGATGTCCCCGGACGGATCGGATATTTATGGTCAGTATTAAATCGATTAAAAATAGCGGATTCTTATCGCTATCACGACGTCACTGAAATTGTACGTTTTCTCTTTATAAACAGAGTCCCTCCCAGCACACCCAGTCCCAAACCAATTTAGATGAGATCGTTTCCTGAATTGACTCGACCGGGAATCAAACCCTACCGGGACACTACATAACTCAAGGTGAGACACCGTGCTACAGCGCACTACGCCAATCGTGTCGTCGGTTTGTTTGTGTTTCAAAATCAGTGTTTGCTTATGAGCAAAACCTCCACTTTCGCCTATCAGTGCTGCTGCTGCCCCACTGGGCAGTGGGATAGTGCGCAACGCATTTTAAACACCCGGTTTACAAAAAAGACGGCCTGTGCTTAAAGGGACCACTCTATACCAGATGCAAAGCGCAAACTAAATGCTGCCTCGAGATCCAGTAAAAAAGCCATCGCTGGGGCAAAATTCGTCAGCCGCATTGGGGAGCGGCTCTTGGGCCACCCCTCGGGGAGTCGTGCCCTTTGGTCTCTTGCCAAGGCTGCCGAGGTAATCTTTTGCCGCTCGTCTTTTCCAGATAAAAATTTGGCCCACAGTGCTAAAGAGAAAGTCGATCACTTGGGCAACCTCTTTGCCTCAAACTCGACTTTAGACGCTGGGAGCGCCGTGACACCTACCATCCTTTAGTGCGGTCACATTATGCCGGAGATCCGCATAACCCAGAAAGAAGTCCGGCGAGAGTTGCAAACTCTGGACCGTCTATTGTACTTTTAATTTAGTGCAATGAAGAATAAATAAATAAATAAGTCGAGTCGAGGGCCGGATAACATCCCAGCAGTAGTGCTCAAAGTGTGTGCTCCCGAGTTGTGCCCGGTATTGACCCGCCTTTTCGTACTTTCCTACGCAAAAAAGCAATGCACGTCTTTGTAGAAGACCGCCCACGTGCACCCGGTGCCTAGAAAGGGTGACAGGTCGTCGGACCCGGCGAATCATAGATTTATTGCTATTACCTCCTTCTTTTAAAGGTTTTGGAGCGTGTGTTGAATGCAAAGCTCCTGAGGTACCTAGAGGATCACGATTTGATAAGCGACTACCAATACGGCTTCCGTAATGGTCGGTCGACTGGCGATCTTCTGGTGTATCTCACACACCGCTGGGCTCAGGCCATTGAAAGTCAAAGTGAGGCTTTGGCTGTTAGCCTAGATATAGCTAAGACCATCGACCGGGTCTGGCATCTAGGTCTTCTATCAATGCTTCCATCTTACGAACTGCCCGAGGGTTTATGCAGATGGATTGCCAGTTTCTTGTACAGCAGACGCATTAAAGCCGTTGTAGACGGTAGTTCCTCCGATAGCAAGGACATTAATTCTGGCTTCCCACAAGGCTCTGTGCAATCTCCTACGCTATTATTCTTGCATATCAATGATATGCTCTCCAATGATGGATATTCATTGCAATGCAGATGATAGCCCTGGAGATGCCTTTTACACAGGCCGAGCAAATATCCCTCGTACCTTTGTGGAGGAAAGTCGAACTAAACTTGTGTCTGAAATCGAGAACAAATTAGTCCATTTTAACCCCACTAAGACACAAGTTTGCGCGTTTACCTTAACAAATAGTTTTTTTTTTATAAATATATATAAATACGCGCCAGACAACACACATCTTGTAATGGTCTCGCAGAAGGGATTCATATCCCTGTGTTACGAGGTACCACACAAGGAAATCAGCCAGGGGCGTCTCCCAGCACAACCAGACCTTAGTCAATTCAGAAAAGATCGTTTCCTGAATTGACTTGACTGGGAATCGAACCTGGGACACTAAGGAAATCGAGGCGAGAAACCGTGCTACAGCGCACTACGCCAATCGCGTCGTATCTAATAGTATTGAGATTGATAGATCCTTGGTGTTGACATATCTAGTGACGTACAGTTTCGGGAGTCATTTGGAACAAATGCGTGTTCTACCGCTTGTACAACGGGTTTTGTTCTGAAGAACTGTTTGATATGATGCCCACGGCTACTTTTTACCACCGCAACGCTCGCCACTGACAGGGCATCCATCCTCACACTCTGAATCCGCAATGGTTTCGTACAGTTCGGTTTCAGAGATGTTTCCTTCCGAGGACGCTTAAATTGTGGAATGAACTTCCTGCCAAGGTTTTCGCGATGAGTTATAGTATGGAGTTCTTCAAGAGGGGTTTGAAAAGGTTTTTGCGGGGTCGACAACGCGCGAGTGATATCCCTGGTGTTGCACGTATCTATAGGCTGCTGTAACCGCTTACCATCAGGTGGTCCGCATGCTTGATTGTCACCGACGTGGTTAAAAAAAAATCATACCTCCCAGCACGACTATATCCCAGGGGTAGTCAGAGGCCAAAACCAAAAACTAAGAATAAATGTTGCCGTCATTTTAATATTAATGTTTGTTTTTTACTTCGGTGCAAAATTTGAATGTTAAAAATAATAAGGGTGCAAGTTGCAACCGTGCAACAGCAAAGCATTATTTCCTTGGCTAATCGCGCTAGCGCGAAGATTTGCGTTGTCGCAACACTTCTGGCCCACAAAAACGCGAAAACGAAGACCCTTCGCGCCGCTGTCGGTAAATTGCTGTATAAAAAGTACTATAGCATGACATTCTATAAATCCTAGTTACACTAAACTTGCTTGATATCATCAGGCAGTTTGCATCTTTGTTTATATACCTTAAGGGTTTTGTCGTGTAAAAGAACGTGCGGTTGGCGCTTCAGTTCACGAGCGGTTTGAAAGTGTTATTCATGGATTAGAGTAACGATTAGATTTCTTAGAAAATTAAGACTTCAAACCAGTTTCACGGCAACCTCATTCGCCAAATCACAGGAAAAGCTCTCTAAATGAAAGATCGTGACGTTCAGTCTAGATTATCGCGACGTTAGCTACGTCGTCATAGATTGAACACGAAGTTTTAATGTTACAACGCGAACACAAATCTTCACCTTCAAATCTGGCCGTAGTATGCTACAAATAAACAAAAAAAATGTAGTTAAGCTGGATTTCAGAAATCTGTCAAAATTATTAAAACAACTGTTAATAAACGGATGACATCATGCAGTATAGAGTCGATAAAGCACTTCCAACTATTTATAATCTGGCTAATACAAACAAGTGTGTGTGTGTTAATGTGTTGGAAATAGTCCAATGATCCGGTGATACCACTCAATGTCGTCTGTTTATATAAATACACTATGATGGAAAAAAGGGGCATGTGTTTCCCGTCAAATTGGGTCTATTTTGCATACTTTGATGAGAGTATCATTCATCATCAGGTCAATGAATAGTTATTTAAATAATTTCATTAGGTGGCCAAGTGGGAAAAATGTTCAGTTGAGAAATACGGAGATCCAACATAATTATACGCTCTCAACTGTATCCCAAAGGGTTTTTTTTTATTTAAAATGGGTTTACGTTTGGCCTCAGTCTCGCCTGGTGGCCAGCGATGTCGAGGCTGATGGTGGTACACGCTTACCCAGAAAATACCTATTCACCCTGGCCTTGAAGATATCTCCGCCAATCAACTTTGTAACGTAAGTATCCGGAAACACAGGTGCAGGGAGAGCGTGAGAACTAAAGCTGATACAATATAATAAACCCCGTAAGAATATAGAATACCAGTGGTAGACCAACTCACCTGCAAGATCACTTATTGCACAGTCATACCGAAAATTCACTTGTAGCAAGTCATTCAGGTAACACACAAACACAGAGACACCAATAAATGATATTTCATCTGTTTTCGAGAAGGAGTTCTCTAAGTCAAAGATAAAAACTAGAAAAATTCAACCTGGTCCTGGGACTCAAGCGGGATTCGAACCCGCGACCTTTCACAATCCGGGTGACTGCTCTTCCAACTGAGCTACCGAGGCCGTTAACAGACCAGCCGAATTTGTCTAGTGTATGTTACGTTGTAAGCCAACGTTGTTCCATCAATGTTATAGGCAAGCGCCGTTAACATCCGAAAGAAATATTTTTGCAAATATTTAACTTTCGATTAAGATGAAACTAGCTATTGGATAAGTGAATTTTTATTTTAGCATTAATCAATGCTCTATTTTCTACACAAATATAGAAACTAGAAAAATTCAACCTGGTCCTGGGACTCAAGCGCGATTCGAACCCGCGACCTTTCAGAATCCGGTTGACTGCTCTTCCTTAAGAGTTCTCTAAGAACACCAAAAAAAGTTCAGAACCACTATTTACTTTCGTATCTGAAGAGTGATGCTGCGACTATGTGCGTAATTACTTTCTAGTAACCTACCCTCAATAGCATAAAAAAACCAATTTCAAGGTATCCTACAAATAAAACTGTCGCATTAACATTTTACCTGTCCCAGGAATCACATGATACATACCAGTGGATTTACTGTTTTTATATTTCTTGGACAGACCTTCTAAATTAAGAACTTGCATACTATTGCACCGATGCAACTACCTAATGAGTAGCTTAATTTCAGTAATTTGGAAACTAATGAACTTTTTACCCACCATTCAATTAAATTAATAATACAATTTTGTATGTACTGTAATGTCCGTATTACGATTTAGGCTAAGATATATAGTCCTAACTTAACTATACACATAATTATACGTTAATCTAAATCTTACTTTTTTTTTTGATGAGTACCTATTGTTAAAGTCATTATTTTAACGAAAATTAACTAAGTGAAAAATAATTCAACATCGATAAGATGTTACTGGTATAGCTATCTATACCAGTAACATCTTATCGATATTAAAATTATTTATATTTATATATATATTATTATCTATATATAGCTGTTCAAAGTCTAAGCTAAGTCTTAGTTTAAGCTAAGCACGTCATTTAGATCGGCCTGAATGTTCCTTTATTAAAAAAATCATTCGCTACCAATGCTTGTAGCAATACTACTTATATCCATAGAAATACTTACTCTTTCTAAAATCCAATAAACCTGACGTAATTACTTAACCCTCAGGATGTTTTATGCATACCAATTTTAGCTTGATGGATGACCCCTCGATCCTTTAACACCCTTTGAACAGAAGAGCTTATCGAAGACTAGTGAAAACTCAGCACTTTGCTGGCGAAAAAAATTAATTGTATTTAAAATGCAATAAGTTCGAACAAAACGCAGTCATTATCCAACATGTAATCCTTTTTTTTGTTGCAAACCTTAAATATTGACTATTAAGGTATAAGGTAGTGGGGGATATCAGATCTGGGGGGCTAGCCAAGATGATATAAGCACCAGTGACAGCTTATATCATCCCTATACATGTGAACGATTTCTATTGTAGAAATCGTCGTAGCGTATTGCTCTTGGCTAGCCCCCCTGTATTTCCAATCAAATCGGAAGTTAGAAACTAGAAAACTTCAATATTATCCTAGGGACTCAATCGGAATTCCGTCGAATCAGGTCGAATTTTTCTAGTTTTTATCTTTGTGTACAAAATAAAATTTCACAAAACTGAAGTGCTTCAAATTTGATCAAATAATGAATTGGTTCAAAAATCAAAAGCACCCAATGTGCCATCGTTTGTCCAATTTTTATCGGCTACTGGAGGGCCAGCCAAGAGAAACACACTATTCGTTTCAACATCCCAAATTTTAAAAAAATACGGAACTGACATCAAATAGTGACACTATTCCGATCAGACGAGTGCTAATGTTATTCCTTTACGTCTACCACGAGTTACCACTTTAAATTTACGTTGTCGTTCGCGTCAAAAAAATGTATTGGGATTTGACATGACATGACATGACAATCATCATCATTAGCCCATCATTGTCCACTGCTGGACATAGGCCTCCCCGGATGCGCGCCATCGCGCCCTATCCTCAGCTTGATGCATCGAGTTTCTGCCAGCAACCTTTCGCAAGTCATCACCCCACCAGGCCGGGGGGCGACCTACATACGCGGTCTCCACTCTGGAACACGCTTACCCCAACGGCTATCTGTCCTACGGCATGAATCCTGTGAGCTATGGTAGACGACCTTAATTCTCTGTCGGATTACTTTGTTGCGAATCTTATCGTTCAGAGAAACACCGAGCATAGCTCTCTCTATAGCTCGCTGAGCGACTTCAAACTGGTGGGCTAGGCGCACTGTTAGTGTCCACGTCTCGGCTCTGTATGCCATGACGAGTAGGACACACTGGTCGAAGACTTCAGTCTTCAGGCACTGTGGTATGGGCGACGAGAAGACCCGGCGAGGTTTTCCGGAAGCTGCCCAGCCCACCTGAATTCTTCTTTCCACCTTTTTCTTGAAGTTGTTTCTACCCAACTGCAATACTTGCCCGAGGCAGGTATATTCCTAAACAACTTCGAGTTGGCGGCCGTCGACTATGTTATCTGCCAATCGTAAGTGTGGGATGTACTCGCCGTTTATGTTTATGCCCATCTTTTTCCAGTCCAACGTCTTGAACATATCCTCCAAAGCATTAGTAAAGAGTTTCGGGGATATGACATTCCCTGTCTAACACCTCTGCGCAATTGTATGGGTTCAGACTGCTGGTCCTGTACTTGACACTCATGGTAGCAGCATCATAAAGGCATCTCAACACTTCCATATAACGATAGTCTATTTTGCATCGTTGTAGGGATTCTAGGACTGCCCAGGTCTCGATGGAGTCAAAGACTTTTTCATACTCCACAAAAGACACAGAGGTCGATTATACTCTAAGGACTTCTGTATAATCTGCCTAAGCGTGTGGATGTGGTTATGGTGCCAAAGCCTCCCCGAAACCCAGCCTGCTCCGGAGGCTGGAATTCGTCGACTCTTCTAGCGAGACGTTTCGTGACAACTCTGGAGAACAGCTTATATACGTGGCTCAAGAGTGAGATGGGTCGGTAGTTCTTAAGCAGGGTTTGGTCACCTTTCTCGAAAAAGAAAAATACAATACTCTTGTTCCACGCCTTTGGTGTCCTCCCGCTGTGAATGACAGAGTTAAAAAGGCGCTGTAGTTTCTTCAGAACAGGAAAACCTCCTGCCTTCAGAAGTTCTGAAGTAACTCCATCTTCACCCGAGGCCTTTCTATTTTTGAGCTATCTCAGAGCCAGCACGATCTCATCTTGGCCGATGTGTGTCAGATCGTCGCTACAGTGACGTGTAAGGGTTGCTCTAGAGTCGTGGCTGATGACAATGTCAAACCCTATACATTTTTTTTACGCCAACGATAACGTAAACTTTAAGAGGCAACTCGTGGTAGACGTACAGGAATGGCATTAGCCATTAGTAAATTTATTAATTTTTCATGTCGAAACGAAATCACCGTGTTGCTCTTGGCTAAGGCCTCAGGACTCTCTAATAAAATCCTTTTCGTAACTTATTACGCATAGATGGACATATACTGTTTCTTGGTTCTATTTAAAAAAAAACCATTGCTGCTTTCTCGTTTCCGTTCTATTTTCCTACTAATAACATTCCAAATAATTTAACTTTAAATATACCAGGAAATGTTTGCCGGTATTCGTTTAGCTCATTTTTCAAAAGGCGTAATCCGGAAAAAACCTAGAATTCAGTCTTACAATGAAACCTAGAATTCTCTAGCCCAATGAAACGGATACGATTTGTATGTAAATCCCTCTTGATTTATTACCTCGGTCGGCGAGCATCCTTGATGTGAATGGGGAGGGATATTCACATTATACGTGTTTTTACTGAGTTACTATCATTTTTCACATAATTCATAGCTCTATTGACTGTGGCCTAAAAGAAATCATATTTTAGACCATTGGCTCGAACTAACAATTTGTAAGACATTTTCACTTTTTTTATACCAAGCACTACCTTATACAATTTTCTGCCGTAGTATTGAGAAATTATTAAAGAGGGATTTGATAAAATAAAATAGCAAATAGTATGTACGAAACAATTTCGTTTATTTTGCAAAAAGCAATTGATTACACGCACATATTAGGTAAATACCTAAAGGTTAAAATCTCACCATGCACCTTCTTCAAATAATCAAAACATTTTCTATAGCAATAATACAGTATAATAATGTAATGTATTTCATTCAATATTTTATCACGTATGGCAATCAAAAAAATATTTACAACGATATTTAAAGTTAATGACGATTTAAAAGTTGATCAAAATTATTTTTCTATGAGCAAACAGATTATACCTTAAAAATAATAGACTCTGATAAAGTAATAACAAAAATAAAATCTAACTGTAAAATTATTGAAAACGTAATTCGTAAAGTTAAGTTTTAAAGTAAGGGGTACCCCACAGTTTCTGAAAGTCTGATCCACGCAAATACGAGTGTTACAACACGTGTACTCGAAGTACGTGATAGTTGACATAATATTTTTATAATTAGTCAATGGATTTGAAAATTTTTGTATGGAAACTGGCATAGCTACTTCCCACCATTTTGATTTTTAGAACGGCAAAAAGTGACCTTATCGCTCCGAGCAATTTCTTCTAGGCGACTTTGGGATGTGGATGTTATTTGTCAACAAAATAACACGAAAAGCTTCATATTCAGTAGATTTTTAATTAAACTCGGCGAAAAGACTCGTGGCAGACGGTGCAATAAAACGTGGAAAAGAGACAGCGCATGCTCTCTTTCCCACTTACGCTGTTTATGGTTGGCGTTCCAAATACGAAGAAATGCGCGTTGTTTGGATACTCATATTTATCGATATCAGTGGGCTTAAAGTAAGGGTATTTGAAATAATATTGTTAAAGTACCTAGTACTTATTTAAGTGATTATCTTGCAAGACATGAAACGACATGACTTGTAGACACGACTTGTTGTTTTATACAAATACATTTACTTACGCTCAATAAGAGGGTAACCTGCTGTGTAATTTTTTCCAGGTGATTTCCGCACATTTGTGCAGTGAAGAGTGCGTCTTCGCTGCACATTGCACTTTGTCGATAGTCTACATATTTTGCGCATGCGCATCTCTAATACAAAAGTCATTTATGGCACAGTCTGGCGCGAGTCTTTGAGTCGAGTATAATATCATCTTTTTCATATTTATCTTTACCTTGAAATAACTCGGAAACGTGACACTTTAGCGTGCCATATTTGTGATGTTTTTTGTTTGTATAAATATCCTCTTTTCATATTCGTATCGTGCGCGAAAACATCGAGTAAAGAACAAAATGGCGGCCGGCTGGCTGTGCCACAAAGGTTCAAACTCCTTTGATTATTCCTTCTCAGAAACAGAGGCCACCTCTATAAGATAAAATAAGATAAGTCTATCACAGTCCCTAATGGATTCCATGGATTAAACAATAACAACTTCTTGCAACAAATATTACAGAGTAGTGTGGCGAAATGTATTGGATTGCAACAATTTTTTACTTATTCGACTTAATAAAACAACAGATTTATCTGTTTACATCCCATATTCAATGATACAGGAGAATGCGGCCCCAAAACTTGAAACGGTTTCAAATACAATTCAAAACAAGGTATTTTTCTAAAAACTATAAAAACATGAAACATTTTATATTGCTTTCAAAAAGAGGGTTTGACAAGCAATCCGATAAAAAAACTTCGTCAATAATCAACTTTCTTTATAGACTCTTGAACAGAATCACATATTTAGTCTGCTACAATTCTTTAGGAAACCTATCTTCATCACTTAAGTTATTTATTTAAAAGACTGATTTGTGTTACGGTTAAACTATTTCTATACATTGATCTACTACTAGTAAACAGTTTACATTTACATATTGCTGCTTTGTAGTATTCTAGTTTTATAAATTAATACATTTGGTTGCTTTAAGCTAACGTACATTGTACAAAACAAATTCGCGACATTTAAATCTTTGGTAGATTCAAAAATTCTAACAGATCTTTAGGATTAAAACTACTATTTTGCTAAAGTATGCTTACAATAACGCTATGAAGAGACAACAAAAATAAATGGACGGATTTTAACTAAAATAAATTAAACGAGACATTTATATCTTTTATAGCAAACAAAGAAACAACAAATAATATAAGGAAAAATAAAGGGTAAATAACTGTAATTTAGCCGTACCGCCATTGCCCAGCAGTGGGGATCTTAATGTTCTTTTTAGACGACACGGTTGGCGTTGTGCTTTGTATCACGGTTTCTCGCCTCGATTTCCGTAGTGTCCCGGGTTCGATTCCCGGTCAGGTCAATTTAGGAAACGATCTTTTCTGAATTGACTGGGGTCTGGGTGTGCTGGGAGACGCCCCTAGCTTATTTCCTTGTGCGGTACCTCGTAACACAGGGATATTAATCCCTACTTCGAGACCATTACAAGAGGTGTGTTGTCTGGCGCATATTTATTTATATTTATTTTATTTCAGAGATTCAGCTTCTTGGCTGTACAATGTTTTAAGGTACGGCATCGTAAAAAATATATAATCAGATATGATTTGTTAGAAAGTTAGTTGTAACATCTAAATAATTCACAACCATTTATTATTACTCACTTTTTTAATAATTTACAGGCTGTATGTGTATGTGTTTCTGCACACATACTTAGTATGATAGACACTAAAAATGGCTACACGTTTATAATAAAATTCGTTAATCTAATAATATAATATCTATATGTTCTCTATATTAAGTCCACTATAGTAATTTGAGCCTAAATACTTATTTAAAAGGAAGACACATTGAATTTACAATAGCAAATCTTCTGAAAGGTTAGAAGTAAAATAAGTTGTACCCTATTTGTATTTTCAAGTCATAAAATACTAAACGTAGTGTTAATCTATAGATAAACAATTTCAAGGTTTAATTATACTTGATTTTGAATTAAAAAGTACACTCAAAATATTCGGTTTGAAAATGTATTACTTAGTCCCAAATTCCCAAAAATCATTCAAAAATGATCTCCTGTTGTATGTTGACAGTATTTCGTTATTTGGGCTAGTCCAAGTGATGCGGCAAACTAGTATCGTAGCCTAGTTTTTTTACTTTTACTGCCCAGTGAAAAAAAACTTTTGCACCAGTAACTTACAATTTACATAACTCAATTGAATTTATTAAATTATTACGGTGAAACAGGCACAGAATATAAACTTTGAAAAAAAAAAGTTATTCGCGCGCAAACTTAATGCAGACTTATCAGTGATTTTATTTAAGTTTAATTTGAGCAGCGTGCAAGAAAAGCCTTATGAATTCACATACTGAGTACAGTGGCCAGACCGCAAGACTGTATTTCACTTCACGCCTAGTTGTATGACAAGACTCAAAAACTATTAACTAGTCTGACTTCTTCCCGGCAATAAATCATTCGCTGGATGTTTAAAACTCACACTGAGTACTCCCTCGTTGAGTATTCTTCATATATTTTTTTCTCTATTTTACAATGATGTATGAAAACGTGACTAAAAATAGTGAAACTTTGATCCCAATATTATCGTTTATTCTCTGCACTCTGCTATTAAAAAAGAAAATTGATTCAAAAATGTAAACGGCCTTTCCATTCACTCAGCATTGTGTCACTTTACCGTCTCACCAATGTACTCGTTGCTTGAAATAAATGCAGTAATATATTGTTATGGACCACCTTAACTACGGCAATATAATCTATGAAGTTATATGTTACGGTATATTTGAATACCTATTAACTGTTTGCCGAAATTTTTAGTGTGACTAGAAAACTTGGGACAATAATTATTCAAAATATCGCTTGACTTCAAATAGCACATTTTAAGTTGATTATCTGAATCGGTAGTTTTCTAATCAGTACAAAAAAAACAATATTTTCCTATCGTTCAGTTCTCCTAATAAACGATTCGTAACGAAAATGGTAGTTTTTATATTCATGTTATTCTCTACTGGATACAGGTCATCTAGAAGATTGTTTTACTACATAGTTTCAGGAGAGAAAGATAGGTTTAAAGTTTTAGATGTTAGTAGTTTTTAACCGTTACACCTAAATAGAAACAGATATTTCTTGACACAACACTGACACATCAAATCTAACTGTTTTGTTAATAAGTTAATCGTAGCACATCAATTATTATTTTAAAAATCGTTTTTTTTTTCTTTATTGAAGCGTTATTTGTCCCCATATCATTATCGTATCTTCCTATAAAAGTTTAAATGAAAATTATATTCTAACTAATTTACAACTAGTTACTTCGTGTTGACTATTTACAGTTTTTTCACTAGTTTTCTAATTCATTAATGTTTCAAAACTATTTACAACATGAGTGTTAATAACGATGAATTAAACATAATATTAATTGAAGTTTAAATTTGAATGAACATACAAAAATAGAAACGTTTCTTAAAGATTTCAAGTTGTTGTAAAATATAAATATGCATAGAAGAATAAAATCTCTAGAATTCGGAAATACATTACAAAATAAAAATTAGATGTTACGTTGGTACATACAATTTTTCTATCAATGTCTATTTCAATTAATTCTATAGCCTATAAAATATTATTTTTACATTACCACTAAACTTATCGATTCTTACGTATTACTTGACTACCTATAAATAAATAATAACATAAATAATATTTGACTATTTTATTTACATTTTCATATTTTGGCCTTACTGTAAATAGATTTTAAACTAACGACATTTTTAGGCCATTTAATATTATATAGATATCAGCCTCTAATATAGTAATATGAAATTATAAAACCAAAATACTATTAGTTATTACTAAACTATTCGTGCTTTCAATACATCACTATTTGACCCATTTATAATACACATTTATTCAGCTACATCAGGAAAAAAGTGAGGAAAGAATTTATTTATTTGGTAAATATATACAGAAAATCTTAGAGGATTCTATCAATAAAATTCCTTACATATTATATTGACGACAAATATTGGATAGATAGCCTCACAAAATATATTTTAGTTTCCTATGTCGCAGTTAGATCCCAGAGCCAATCATTTCTTAAAACGTCGAGGTGAAGTTGGAGACCACAAAAAAGTAATCAACACTTGCACCGTCAACAGACCATCCGTTGGTTAGGAACTGTAAATTATTATCAATACCTCCCGAATATAGTATCCCAGGATGAAATTAATCAATTACTGTGAGTACTGTGACCCAAACTTCTGAAAACTAATGTAGCATCTCAAAATAAGTTTGCGAGTAATAAATCTTAATAAAAATTGTCAAAACGAAACCCTAGGCTGGGAACATAAGAAAATAGAACATGAAACCCAAATCTAAGAAGTGTTTTCAGTAAATCCTTATGATATTGTTTATGTCCACAAAATGGCACATTTAAATCAGGCCGATAACTAAAATGTCCGGCCCTACTATCTAGCTGTAACATCCACAATTTAATGTTCTTACATTATTATGGCAACCTTCCAAACGGTCGTCTCTTATATTTTTCGTATAACTATCGTCAATTAAATCCCAATCTTTATTGATATCATCAAGGTCATTGGCCTAAGTTACTGTACGTACATCTATACAACGGATAAGTACATCACGGCCGATGTTTCGATGAGATTCCGAATAGGCCTCATACGGCTGTTGCTTTGCTTCTAGATGATCAGAGTGAAGCCAAATCTGATGTTCTTCTAGAAGCAACCGGCACTCGCAGTTGCGCGGAACCTCTTCTATCTAACCGTTCCATTGCGTCTAAATCAAAAGCACTACGTCTGCAGAAGCTGCAAAACGCGCATGCTAACGTGTTTTTAAACGCGTTGCGAAAGTCTCTATTGAAATACGCGTAAATGATTGGATTTAGTGCGGAGTTGAAGTAACCAGTCCAGAACATTATTACTGTTACAACGTCAGGGCACTTGCACGAATCACACAAAGAAGTTGAAATGTAGAACAAGAAGAACGGAAGCCAGCAAAGAATGAAAGCTCCCATGATGATGCCCAATGTCCTTGCAGCTTTGTGTTCTCTTTTCATTTTAAGAATATTTCTGTCTTTTGTTGGAGTCGTTGCGTTTATATGCAGAGCTCCATTTTTGTCTCCGACTTCTCTTGAATGCCTGTGCATCAGCATAGCATTACCAGCTCTTGCGTGCAATGCTTTCTCTTGTCTGTTCGCTTCTTTGAATATAGCTAAGTATGTGAATATCATGATTGTGCATGGTATCCAGAAAGATATGGAACTAGATATAACAGCGTATGGTTTATTCACTTTGAACTCACACTCGGTACTTATTCGATTTTCTAAAAAGTCCTTGGTTGTGTACCATCCCATGAAGATTGGCACGTATGATATTGTAATTGGACTAAGCCAAGTCGCTGCTAGCATCACGAACGCCATCTGCGAAAATATAAATAGTTTGTTTATTTTTGTTTTAGTCAATCAAATGATCGATTTCATTAGAAAGTTTTTAGTCTACTATCAAATTTCGTGTCTTCTTGGTGAAATCGACTACCGAACAACCGACTGACTCTGTTCGTTTACATTTTTTTTGCCGTGTTGTGTGTTATTTTACAGTTTTTTCGTAAAAAGCCTTGTTAATGACAAACTGTCATAGTTATGAAATAAAAATGTGAGTTTTTTCATTGACCATTTAAAGAGGAATCATTCCTCTAACGGTTGAGCATGAAAAATGTCCTATTTCAACATTTATAATGTTTTTTCATCAGAAAGTGAACATAATAAGTAAGCATAAAAAATAACCATTTAAAATCCAGACAAATTATTTAAAATCTGCTAACTTTGTTATAATAATCTTACTTCTTTTGAAAATAATTTTATTACTTCAAATAAACGACACACAGAAAGATTTACTATACTGAAAGGAATAACTGTCACAATCATCCGTGCAAATTTGTAACAAGTGTCATTATTACTGTAAAAATTGGCAAGAAATTTGTTTTCAACATTGAAGTATGCATCAGCGATCGTTTCAAGGATTTGATTAAAGCATTTTCTTTTTTTCGCATATACCACTTTCAAGATTTAGCTGGTTCCGGTCAGGGGGTCCACCCTGCAGCTACACATCTCTACCATATTCCGAAAACTCGACAAAAAATAAAGCCAACATAGACCACTTTTCGAGTCTCCCGTGGACCCCTTGGGTTCCACTTGGACCGCTTTGGGAACCAATAGCCTAGACCCTGCTTTTGAAAATTCTTATTGTAGTTTGCCAGGGGCATCACCCAGCACACGCAGACCCATTACTTGACCAGGAGTCGAACCCAAGAAACCACGTGTCGTGGATACATGAAGAGTACAAAACTACCTTACCTTCTTCGTCATCTTTATCGGATACTTCAACGGCTTCACGATGGCATAATATCTGTCCACCGATATGCAGCATAAGTGGAGTATCGACGTGGATGTGAAGTACACATCAGACGAGTTCCACAGATCACAGATGGTCTCCCCGAAGACCCAGCTCTGGTTAAACTGGACGCTGAAGTTGAACGGCATCACAACCATGGCGACGAGGATATCAGCGAACGCGAGAGACACGACGAAGTAGTTTGTTATGACTCGGAGTTTTCTGCAACAAAGGCGCTTCGTTAGGTTTGGAGAGAATACGTTGGTTCTCATCTTGTGATCGGCTAAGTGAACGTTTGTAGAAGAAAACCTATACATTGATAACTCTCAGTAACATGATAATTTAATAAATATTTATGACAGAGTATCAGTTGATAAGAAATAATAGACATCGAATACCTACTATTTCATAGTTATGGCGTAGGTTGGCATTCAAAGTAGTGTTAGGATTTCACTGGTGAGTGATTTGTTTATCTTTTAGACTGTACAAAAAAAATTTAAAGCGATCGAGGTAACTTTGGGGAAATCTCACCATAAAATCTCGCTAAACTAGGTATTGACGTGGAATGTTTCTTCTGCATACTAATTAAATGTTATCACTTGGTAATATTCATTGCTATGCAGATGATAGCACAGTGCACGCGCGTTATTTCGAGCGCCCTGGGGCAAAGCAGACTGACATCGAGGAGAAGAGACGAAGTCTTGTTGTTAAGCTCGACGGAGTGTTGGACCGCATTTTAGATTAAATTGTATGCAATCTTGTCGCCGTTTCTTTCCCATCCCACTTTTCAGAACACCCTGCTACCGGTAAAGGATAGCCTAAACATACTTGGTATGTATGTTTGTAGCAACGAACCTAAACCACATTAAGAGAGTCATTAAAACAGCATTCCCTAAACTCGAAATCCTGAACAGAATGAGACGATTCTTCACGCCAGGGCAGCTCTTTCTTTTGTATAAGACACAAGTTTGGTCGTGTGCGGAATACTGCTCTCATGTCTGGGACAGTTCTGCCAAGCTCTTAGCTACTCGAAGCTCTTGACAGGTTGCAGCGGCGTGCTATCCATTTCATTGGAAACCCAGAGGCAACTTTGACCCTTGAGCCTCTCCAATTGCGTGGAGACATTGCCTAGCTAAGTATTCTCAATCGCTTCTACCATGGGGAGTGCTCTGACGAATTATTCCAGCTTCTTCGACCCTCACCTTTCCACTCGCGCACCACCCGTGCTGGACTGCGGCGTCATTAACACACAATTCAGCATTCATTGGCCCGAACTAATAGGTTCGATGACTCTTTTCTTTTTCGTACCAGCTAGACGTGGAACGCTCTTCCAGCACATGTGTTTCCTTCCTCTTATAGTCCCGGGTTCTTCAAGCGGGGCGTGAAAAGGCATTTCTGCAGGCCATCAAGATTAGGATGGCGAACTCAGTGATTCTTTTGCATTACAGTGCTTAACGAGTAATATAAAAAAAAAACATAAGGATGATTTCCAAAACCCCACAGCTAGTGCTCGCCCCTAAATTCCCAAAAGGTTGTATAATACCTGTGCCTCATTACACTGACGATGACCAGCAGATTGCCGAGCACCGCCATGATGACGATGAGCAGCAACACGAAGGTCCGAAGCTTGAACATGACGCTGTCCGTCCACTCTTCGGGCGCTGTGGTGTTGTACGCGCCATACACATCGCCGGTTGTGTTGGCAGTCCCGTGGTGGGAGGCGTTTACGTGATCCATATGTAGCGATCTGGTAAGGAAAAAGGTGGTAAGTAATATATTTGTCATAAGAATTGACTGGCCTGATGGTGCAATGGTAGCGATTCTGCATTTAGCACCGGAGGTGGTTCGATCCCCACCCGTGACAAATATTTATGTCACGAACATTTATATTGGTTGTGGATCTGAGCGTTATTATCTATTTATGTAGGTATGTGTTTAAGCACAATCATTAATTATATTTATCAGTCTCTGACATCCACAGTACAAGCTCTGCTTGGGTCAAATGATTTTGGTGTAAACAGTCCCTGATAGTTTTTTTTATTAAATGGGTTTGCGTTTGGCCTCAGTCTCGCCTGGTGGTAAGCGATGACGGACACGCTTACCCTGAAAATGATCCACTCTGACCTTAAAGACAGCAAGGTTGTAAGTATTCGGAAACACAGACGCATGAGTAGCCTTCATCTCCCTAGTGGTGCGGACTAGAAAATACGCAGCAAAATGTTTCATGACGTTCAAATGAACTTCAACTGTAGGGTGTTGGAGCACATTTTTGACTGTACCTATTTTGACTTACCTTTATCTTGCTTGCTTCGTTTTCTCATTAACGTGACCGCTGCCCGCATTCGCACTATCACTCATCACCACCATCATATCTATCACTTCACACTTCACAAAACTGTTCACTTGTGAACGCGCACAGTTTGTCTTCCATCCCTTTCTTCTTCACGGTCTCCGTTTTTCTTTTCTCTGGTTGTTTTTTCACTTTCATCTTCGTTCGTGTTGGTCTTTCCGTGGATGCATTACGATGTTTTTGCGGTAGTTATATCTGAAACAAGAAGAAACAAGCTGTTTTATCTGTCTTCTATATCGGATGTCTTATGCGAGGGATGAGTTTGTTAAGAACCTTTAGAATTGCGAAGGTAGGTCCCTAAATGAAGCGATTCTATTGGATATTAACAAACACATCTTTGGTGGAAACGTATCATCATATTATGCCATACTTATTATCCACACATCCTTTGACGACCGACTTGGTGTAATGGTTAAGAAGTTGGCTACTACACCAGAGGTCGCGGGTTCGATCCCCGCACAGTACAAACATTTGTGTGCATGAACATGTCTGTTTGTACTGGTCTGGATGTCTCCTATGTATAATAAGTATGTATTTACAAAAGAAAATGTATTTAAGTATGTTTATCCGTTGTCTAGTATCCCATAACACAAGCTTTAATTAGCTTACTTTGGGGCTAGATGGCGCTGTGTGGAATAATGTCCAGGGATATTTATCCTGTATGGATTGAATAATCAACCGGTACAATAGTCACAGTCGTAAAGCTCGGTTGACGAAACTATTGTTAGTATTGAATTTGAATGAATGCTAGTGATAGTACTAGAACATACACACTGTGATGAATACTAGTGATAGAGAACATTCACACGGACTTTTTGTAATCTGTAAAAAATAATAAGCTAACTTCTAACGACTCGCGTACACCTAATCCGTTATCGCCCGAACTATGCTCGGCCGTCAACGGCTGTCATCAGCTGTTCAAATCAAACGTATTTAAATGAATGGTACATGGACATCAAAATCGATTTAGTCTGTATCTAAGTATTTTTTACAGATCACAAAAAGTCCGTGTGAATGTTCTCTAACACTAGTATTCATTTAAATTCAATACTAACAATAGTTTTGTCAACCGATGTGTGGATGATATGTATGGCACTCTTAGTATGTGTTGGAGAAACGAATTATCTAACTTGAAGTTATATTATAATATCTAAGTACTTTTTTATGTTTTCAAGTGTATTGTGGTACCACTTCCTATCCTATATATATATATATATATTCTGTAAGCTCATGTCTTACAAATTTTTTCCTGGCTCGTAATAAACTAACTTTCAAAAGGAAATGTAAGTATTAATTTCGTATCAATGGACAGATTTTGTGAAAGAAAGTAATATTTTTGTACAGCAAAAGATGTAATTACGTATGTCAATGGTCCGAATAAATAAATAATCTTCTTGTCGTCCCTCGTAGGGCAGCAATTAGGTATTTTTCGACAAGCGCCTTAAAGTTAAGCATCCAATTAAAGCGATATGTCGGAAGTGGAGTTTATTTTAAACTTCGATGTAAGTACTTATTTTGTGAGTTGAAAAGTTTCCCAAAATGGTTTTTTCATGAACTTATATAAAACTCTTCCGTTTAAATAATTATCTCTTCCGGGTAAAGAATTTATATAAAACGGCCAGTAGGGCGACCACCCGCTAGGAGGAACGACGATCTGGATAACGCTATCCAGATCGTCGTTGGTCCTGCCACGCGGCAGGAAGCGGTTGGATGCGGAAAGCGGAGGACCATGTGTGGAGCCGCTCTCTAAAGAGGGCCTATGTTCAGCAGTGGACGCGTACTGGCTGAAGATGATGATGATATGATACACTACCGTAACTGACTGACTACCGCCCGAATCCAGGAACGTCAAACAAAGCTCAGCGGTCCTTACAAGTTTTTTTTTAATTTTTTTATAGTGCCCGTCAAGATGACCTCACTCCACCCGATGTAAAGTAGTCGTGAGGTCCAGATATGAGAATGACAAGCACAATAATGCAAAGCAATTACTGAGCTGGCCATACTCACCTTGAAGGCCTGCCCTGGCACCGGTTAGTGCAGTGTTGATTCCGGAACGCGACCTGACAAAGATAGGTCAGAGCCACTTGGCGGGTTTTACACAACTGCATGGTGGTAACATCAACCGGCCGACATAACATGTCTCCCTCCTGAAGAGCAAGTCCCTTCCCAAGCTACTGAGATTTATTTTAGTGGCCCCCCCGACCAACCTCGCGGTTATGCAGAAAGGCACACTATTCCTAGCACACCGTGAAGTGTACTAGGGATCATCTGCGGTAGGTCCTGCCGCCATAAAGCACAACGCACGATGCATTACACATTACGAAGAGCTCCTCCTGAAGAGCAGATGGTCTGCTGCAAGGCTTCCTTAGTCGCCTCTTACGACACCCACGGGAAGGAGGTGGGGCGGTGGAAAGTATTCCTTTAAAGTGCCGCCACCAGCACGGCACAAAAAATGTTCAGCAGTGGACGCGTACGGGCTGAAGATGATGATGATATGATACTCTTCCGTTACTGACTGACTACTGCCCGCATACAGAAACGTCAATCAAAGTTTAGCAGTCCTTACATGTACCTATAGCTGTCCCTTTAATTTCTATTAACGCAGAAACGCCGCAGCAACAATTTGAGGTGTAGGTACTCAACTTTTGATTAGCGTTTGTGGATACGGGAGTACTGGACATAAAGAGCTTTGAATTGACATGAAGGTACCTTACCTTACACGAGTAGCATTAAAAGATGATTTCACCGAATTTTCGTAGAACGGTTAAAAAAGGATATTTGTGTACGAAGTTGCGGTCAAAAGCTAGTTAGATAAAAGACAACATTATTCATCCTGTGTCTGGTGACAAAATGTTGGTGTTTAGTAGGTGTTTTAAAACCTTATTGCGATCTCTTAAAGCTTGCTCCCTTAAGTTTGTGAATTGAGCGTCCTGGCATTTTGGTATTATGATTTATTCCCAGTCACGTGGCCATTACGTCATGCAAACTACACTGTAGGTGCAATGGTAGTGATCTTGCCTTTAGCACCGGAGGGGGTTGATCGCCAGGACAAACATTTTGTGTTCGTTCTGTGTCTGCGTGTCATAATATATTTAAGTATATCATATGAAGCATTTAAGTAAGTTTATCAGTCCCGTTACCCATAGTACAAGTTCTGCTTAGTTTGAGGTCAGATGATCTTGATGTAAGACAAGCTGTCCGTCAGCGGCTTCGCCCACTTAGACTGTCTTTCAGGTCAAAATATAGCCAAAAGTAGAAAAAATATAGTCTGATAATGTAGCTTTATTTTGGTGAAAGAATTTTTGTAATTGGTCCAGTAGTTTCAGAGAATATTCGATACAAACAAACAAGCAAACAAATCTTTCTGCTTTATTATACTCGTATTAGTATAGATGTCCTACATTTATTTATTAATGCCTGTTATTGTGACAATTTCACCCCACGACCTATTTCAAAACTTATATTACATTTGGAAGATCCTTAGAATAATTACATATAGGAACCAAGTCCGCGCGCCCGTTTTGAAGCACCTTAATTGGAGCCATCAATGGCTCCAAACGACCACTTTGCAGTGTTCATTACGGCTCCGCAATGTTCAATGTCAAAGCGCGCCGCACGTAAGCAAGCAATAGCCACGCATGTGTGGATATGATTAGTGCTTCATTTTTGACGGGGCAGTTGTATGAAGACTATCCTTCTATACGTTATTATTTTAAGGGTAGATCACTTTCTAACTGTACTCGTACATAATATTTCCCTTATCACACACTCGTTATTGTCCTTTTTCTGTTTGTGTGTAGCTCCATTGTGTTCTTATTTTTACACTTACCGCCAAATTACTGGAGCCACCCCCTGATTTTGTCAAGTGTTATTAGAAAGGGTCCAAAAACGGCTCGCGTGAAGGGTTGACCTTTTTACAAGCCTTTGTCATTCAGATTGGGGCATGTGGAAAATGACTTAATTGGACGATCAGTTTTGGGTAGAATTTTATCAATAGAACAAAAGGAGTAATTTGGTCTGTATAAGGACCCAAAACAAATCATCATGTAACAAACATTTATTGTTTTTTTATTTAAATAAAATCTCTGAATAGCCAGTTTATAGTAAACTAACTGTCCGTCAGCGGCTTCACTCGCGTATTATTATTATTTCTCCAGTTAATATTTGAAAAAAAAAAGCCTATGTCACTCCCTGATAATGTGACTTCATATTGGTGAAAGAATTTTTCAAATCGGTCATTCATAATTCATTTATATTCTATTCTATATTTATTAATCTATAATTTATTACTTGACAAGTTATGAGGACATGAGGTTGAAAAGCACAGTAAGACGTTTGTAGTAAAAGATTGCTAATAGAAGGTGGAAGCCTTATGATAGGATTCGGTGAGGCTTATATCCAATAGTCCTTACCTAATATCAAGATGCTACTACTCATTGACTGAATATTTAAATACCCAATAACAAAATATCATATCTGTAATCTAGTCTGCTCTATATACCTAAGTACATAAATATTACAAAGATTTCTATTTAGATTTAGTTATGATAGTTACATTAAGCTGCCCTCAAATTTGCTATACCTTCTGGGTAACTAGGTTCTAAGTTCTTTCTATAGTTATATCTACCACCTGTATAATGTAATACACCTAGTAAGCAAATGTGAATAAATAAAATAATAATAAATAAATAAATAGTAGACTTCAAGGCTGATTATGATACTGAACAATTTTTTACTTATTTACAATATGTACTACTAAAATGGATAATGTGAGTTGGCGATTAGCTTATGTTCGTATAGTTACACTTTAGCTGTGACTTAAGGTCAAAGCTCGGTACCGCTCTTAGCTGTCATCGCCTCGTATTAAGGTGGACGCGGCGCGCTGACCGCTCGCGGTCTGCTTTTTCAAATTGACATTGTAAAATATTATCACATACTCGTAATGGCAATTTAATTGCCGGGTAAAAATAATACTTATGGCAAGCATTATTTAATAGTTTTCATTTCAATGCACGACGACTCAGATATTTTTTTTTTTATCAGTGACTAGCTGCCCCGACAGACTTTGTTCTGTTAAAAATTTTTGGCAAATGTCAGCTGTCAACAAGTGGGAAACTTTTTTTTATTGGAAAATTGAATTGTCTTTTTCTTTATTTTCTGTTTCTCTCTGTTTAAACCTTCCCTAAACTTTCACAAATATGTCTAGATCAATTTAAGCCACATTGGCCCAGCCATTCTGGAGTTTTAGCTAGACGAAAGAACAGCTATTAATTTTTATATATAGACTACATATTCTTGGAAAACAGTGTAGTTAAAGAATTCCAACAAATTAAGACCATGCAAAACCCCGTGCCTTTGCTCTGCGAACCGACTAATTCGTAATATCCTTCAAATTCGGGCGAATCAAAAGTTTCTGCCAAGTTTGGTAAGCAAAAAGACAGGGCATGATGAGAGGGCCAAGTTTCTTCACTCACTTGTTCATAATTTAGAAGTCAAATAGAAATCTACCTATCTAGGTATTTTGCTTATAATGTAGGTTTCATGAAAATCAGAACAATTTTTTTTTAACTTATAGATACCGGGGGTTTGTCAAAAGACTGACAAAATCGATATGGCCTGCTCAGTCAGTGATGTGATGTATGACTTTAATTTCAAGGTCACCATATAAAATCAGTCTAACAGCCAGTATTTCTTGTATAAAAAAAATCACTTACGAAACAAACCGCTGTCCGGGTTGATTTGATTTTCTATCGATGTTTTCCATCACCGGAGAGTTAGTCGGAAATTACACAATGAACACAAAGATTTTGGTTCTTGCCAGATTTGAACTCGGCACCATACGATCCGAGTTGGAGTGCTTAACAACTAGGCCACGACGCTCTCATACATACGCTTACGACTATATCAGTGGCAAGTTAACTTTTACCGTTCTGTATGTCGACCATGGTGACTATGAGCTTACACCAATGACAGCTGCTATTTAATTGTATGTTGATACGTTTTTGCATGGTGATTCGCTACAGCGCCTCTGGACCAAAAAAGGCATAAACATTTCTGAAGTGAGCTATCGTGTCAGAAACTCATGGTAGACACACTGGAACAGCCAGAAGCTCTCTTTGTTCCAAGCGTACAATACGCTCAAAAACAAACAAACTCCGGTGAGTTTGTTGTCACCAAAAGTGTCAGATAACAGCGGTGCTGTTATCTGACACTTTTGGATTTTTTAACGATATTTTCAATAAGGAAGACCCTACACTAGCGTTCTTTGAGAGTCGTAGCTAGTGTGGGGGGGTCGCCGGCAAGACGCTGACGCTCAAAGAACGCTAGTGGAGGGTCATTTTTAGGTGCCGTTGTTTACAATAAATACAAAGATAGCTCTGGCCAGAATACGAGTCGGAGTAATCTTCAGGCCATGAGTTTGGCTCTCCTTTTGTAATTTTTTAAGGTTATCGTGTTTTAATTTGATCGGTTACCAAACACGTACTTTGCAAGGGTAAGGTTGAAACTAACCTTTCCGAATACGACAACACCTAAATCCATACGTGAGTAGGTACAGCGCCAACTTTCTGCTCATCATACGATACCAAACTTTCATACAACTCATAACTAAATACCTATTTACATTGTACTCGTATGCTAACCGTTTTGATACGAGTATCTGAAAAGTTTCAACAACAACAACTTATAATGTAACAACACATTTTGAACCGTACGAGAACCGACAGTTCACAGCAACCATCGAACAGTACAACTTCGAGGGCGCTGGCTAGTGATGTGCCCTAACAAGCCCATTTGAAATATCCGAAACGAACTCGAACTTCATTTTGCAACGATGACAGCGTAGCTGCGCAGTAACGAACAAACGAAAAAAAAGTGCAGCTCTATTTGCCGCGCTTTGTTCAGTCGTTGATCTTAACTGCTATGGCAAGATGCAAGTCGAAAACATAAGTAGTTTCTTCTTACTGGCCTAATATTATCATTGTAACTGAATCAACACAGCCAAGTTCATGAGGCTACTACGGAACTGTTGTTTTTTTAACTTGTTATTACAGTGACGATGACAATTTCACGTACTTTTTTAAAGTAATTTTATTATATTTATGCACATGTGACGCCAGACATTTGATTTACCTAATAAGGGGAAAAATCTTATGGATATTTTAATCTAGATTTAAAAATTAATAAACTGATGTAGTTCTCTCTTAATCTAAAAACTTTTGAAGATATGAAGGAATCTTGTAGATACTAATGATCAGTTCCTTAGGAAAGCTGCTACTGTAGTTAGTATTACTGTTTGAAATACACCAAAAAAAATAGCCGACGTCATTAAGAGTTCGTGTGTCCCATCACTAGCCTTTATATTAACATTAGTGCTTTAACAGAAGTTGTTGTACCGCGTGCGATGAATTGGACTTTTTACAATCCGAATCATTCTGAAAATTGGATAAGTTACGTAAAATGTAGCTGACCCAACTTTGGCTATTTGTTATGAAAAACACACGCAAAAAGTGTGTATTTTTGGGATATTAATGGGGGGTGTATTCACGTTTCTTTTCAATTTCACTTTCAAGAAAACATGGAATTTCGACTTACTTCAATCTTTAGGTTAGGTTACGTTTAGAAAATAAACCTGTAATCTTTTCAAAGTTTTATACTATACTCTTGAGTTCATAATATTGATAAAATACGTACGTAAAAGCTTTACTTATAAAAAGGGAACGGTTATTTTAAAGTAGGTGGTAAATAATAATTGACGTTTTTGAAGAATCGTAAAAATTGGTCTTAATTTTTTTTTGTAAATTTTATTGAGTTTTCTTTTTGATTTAATTTGTATCTGCCGTTATTAATCATAATACCGGGATCTAAATGAATACAAAATATAACAATCTAGATTTTCTTTTCCGCAGTAATATATATTTTTAGACAGTTTTTTTTAATATTTTCAGAGCATTTTTAGCCGGCTCAACGATTATGGATTGAAAGAGAAAAATTCTCAAAATTTCGCACCCCTGGCATTCTTTTGCTGAAATACGTCCCTCTTTCATGATATTGTTCGGTCATCAAATACCTGTCTTCACTCCCCTTTCTAGAGGGTTTTAATTTGGATCAACTGCAAGAGAGGTTTTTCTTTATTTCTTTTTCATAGAAATTATTTTAAATTATTTTTAGAAATTTGCAATTAGCGGTCTTACTGAAGCATTAAACAACTCTATTAGACAAGTGTTAAGCAAGGTTTTCAAGGATTATGAGTAGGGTTCAAAGCTGTAGCTGTCAGCAAGATGTTTTTATCAATTTATTTATTGTATTTGGTACAAAAATAAAAAGACAAAGTATTTTTTTTTTGTTTGAGAAGTGTTTATATAGGCTTCTTTTTGCTCTATTTTATGAGTTTTCTTCTAAAATTCATAATGTAAAATGTAAATTACATAAATCTAGAAAACTGTTAGATTCAATGATGAAGAGATTAACGTAATGTGTTAAAATGTCATTTGTGTTAACTACACATTAATAAAATTTTGTTGAGTAAGTTCTACTCAAAATTTTAGCCACTATTTAAACACTTCTTCCTTTAAATAGATCAGTTTTTGAAATAATATAGTTAATAATTTTATTTTTCAGTTGGCTTTGCTCTTTAAGATTTCTGTATGTCATACTTTGCCCTATAAGCCCCTTTTATAAAAAAACATTTATGGCAAATGTCAAATTGATAATGTCAACAGTCTATAAGGTTATTTACTAAATGCGCTTTTAAAGGCCCCCTTCTTTTGTTCCCGTGATCAGCAATGTCCACGAGACTAAGCCCTCTTCCTCACCGGATCGCCCGGTACCGCCCCTGCACCGGATTTGTACAGATTTTTTAACGAGCGCATACGCGTGCCGCTGCAGAGAATCTGTACAGAGCGGCCGGCCTCCCCCGTCTCACCCCCGCAGCTCCGCCACGCGCCTCACTCACACTAGTCACAACACCAGAACAATACCGTACAGAAAACATCCAGAGCCTTTTAGGAAAGTTTTTCAGCCGAAAATCTGTAACAGATTCGGTGCAGAGGCGGTACCGAAAAGAAAACGCAACGAGCCGGTGAGGAAGAGGCTTTTGCTGAATTTGTAGGATTGCTGTAAGCCTGCTTTTCTACAAATTATACAGAATTGCTAGAAAAGCTCGTCCACGTGCTCAATTGGGTATTTAGAAACATTATCGGTTTATAATGTTTTTCAATATTATAGAAAAATATATTAAAAAGGGAAAGATGACAAATTTTAGTTTGATAACTGATATATAAATATATTTTTATGGCCCTCTAAGGGCTTTTAAGTAATACAAAATATATACGAAATACCATTCGATTATCCACACAATTTATAGCAACTTTTGTAAAAATCATTTTCATTATGCAAACTTAGTAACTATAGCTACCGAACAACTAATGCTGCAAGCGAGATGTGACATCACAAACTTGCGTTCCTTTGTAAGTAGCTATTTGAGCAAGCCTAAAAAATATGGTTTTAAAATTGCAATATCTCGGGGAGTTTTAGTGCCCTCGCATTTTTTTTATACCAATATATCTTTTTTTGAGAGTTAAGAACATTTGTTTGTCAAATATCCAATTTTATAACAGGGTAAAATGATTGCGGAAGAAACCCTTTCACCGTATGAAGAATATCTAGAGGAAAGTAATAACTTCTGTTTTTTTTGGCTTCTCTCTTCTTTCATTTTGTCAATAACTACACGACACGATTGGCGTAGTGCGCTGTAGCACGGTTTCTTGCCTCGATTGCCGTAATTGACTCGGGTCTGAGTGTGCTGGGAGACGCCCCTGGCTTATTTCCTTGTGTCGTACCTCGTAACACAGGGATATTAACCCCTACTTCGAGACCATTACAAGAGGTGTGTTGTCTGGCGTATATTTATTATTATTTATAATGTTTTAACTTTACTATATTCATTTGGAGTATTTAAAAAAACACTTATTGTGATAAATTTTAACTTTTTTGGTTTAAACAAATTTATTCTCAAAAAAAGATTTACATCCACTTGCATGAGAACAATAATTTTCTTAATATTCTATAATAATGTGTACTGTCACTCGAACTGCCTACTCATCTGGTGTATTACAATTTTACCAATTTTACGACTGGGTTTCAGTTACGTACTGAGCGAATTCAAATGAGTTTACATTTTTAATGGCTGAGGGTATTTTGCGCACCTTCAAAAGTGATAATTTTTTTGCCATAGTTGGTTCTTACCTTGGGTAATACAAGAAAGCTTGCGAGGCGTGTACTTCGTTTAGCAAATTTTTTAACGGTGTTTAGAGCTATGCTAGTATGGAGAGAGTTATTCAAAATTTTACTAATAAGAATACATGTGAAACAATTATATAATTGTTTTATGTTCATTAATTTGGTATCTAAATATAATTTTGAAGTTGGTGTTAGAAAGTTATATTGGAAAAGTATTTTAACAATTTTGTTTTGTACAACTTGCAGATTAGCTAACTTCGTTTTAGAAGCACTACCCCATACTTCTATTAAATATTTTTTTACCTTTGTTCGGACTTCTGAAAGATATATTTGCATCTATCTGTGCACGAGTACATATTTTATATGGACTAATCTCATTACTTGACCAACCAGGACTGTTCTTAAAAATTCCATTCATTAACCAGTTTTACCACTTTTCCCGCAAACAAAGAAATATTATCTTATCTTATTACTTTTAACAGAGTGACAAACAACGTTATTTTTGAAATACCATCCACGCTGTCTATCAGAACCATGCCGTCATTTCGGTGACAAAATGACGTCACAGTCCTCCTCGCTCATTTCTCATACATTCCTCGTCCGAACAACAATGGGAGCATTCCAGCCTTGAAGGGAAGGTCGGATAAAATAGACCGTTCAATTCGTATTAAGAGCGTTCTTCTTCATCGACTTTTTATAAGAAAACATTTTCATAGCTTTTATAAAGCAAACATTTGCTCAAATAGTACACAAATAATGTTAAAATATTAAGTATAATGATATTAGTAATTGATCAACGATTGGAATCAATAAAAGCTAACAAACTGGATATTATTTATCATAAAGATGGCCTACACAGGCTTTATTTTTATTTAGAGAAACTATGGTTTTTGAATTCTATGAAAAAAAAAACCCAAAACACTTGCCTACCTTGGCGAATATAGCAGGTGATTATATCATCCGGCATTATAAGTAGTAATATAGAAACTACTCATATCTAAGCGATTTCATTTAACACAAATTTTTTATTCGATTTTGACGAATTTGACGACCGACTTGGTGTAATGGTTAAGAAGTTGGCTACTACACCAGAGGTCGCGGGTTCGATCCCCGCACAGTACAAACATTTGTGTGCATGAACATGTCTGTTTGTACTGGTCTGGGTGTCTCCTATGTATAATAAGTATGTATTTACAAAAGAAAATGTATTTAAGTATGTTTATCCGTTGTCTAGTATCCCATAACACAAGCTTTAATTAGCTTACTTTGGGGCTAGATGGCGCTGTGTGGAATAATGTCCAGGGATATTTATTATTATTATTTATTATTCCTTGTCTGGTATGTAGGAGTATCTCGTTTTACAGGGATATTTATCCCCACTTCGAGACTACGACAAGTGGTGTGTTGTCTAGCGCATATTTATTCATTTATACTGTGTTTAATTTTTAGGTTTTCATACAAAAAATACGAATACTTGACTGATCCTGTATGAAACCATACAGTAAAAATTAATTGAACAGGTATTATTTTATTCACAATACCTTTTCAGTATTTGTGCCATAGTATTTTCCTTCCGATAAATTCCTTAAATATAACATATCCTTGCTCTATTCGCCCTCTTAAGATCGGAGACAGTTTTCTGTGAGAATATGTTTTCATCTCTGAATGGTGTACACGGAGGAGACCCAAATAGTTTGGCACTCTTTAAGTTTTCACAAGTTTCTTTTGTGAGGAACATATTCCAATAGGTATTTCATTCTGTTCAAGATATTCTTGTAATTACAAATATGATCTAATGATAATATTTACAAATTATCATTAGATCATATTTGTAATTGATCATTTATTTCAAATTGGTAAAGCATAATTGAAATTTATAGTTGGTATCGATTAATCGTTGAATTGGCAATATCGTATGATTGGTAACACTCGGCAAGTTTGGCAATTCGTGACGGAGAGTCGTAGCGAACGGTCATAAAGGGAACTTGCGGTGGAAGTGAATAAATGAGCATAGCCCAAGAGTAGCGTTGTTTTATTCAAGTGTCTTACACTTGCTTAACCGTTAGAAGGCAAATAGAAGGTTAATGGATAAATATATAAATAATTATGTGCGAGACAACACACCACTTGTCATGGTCTCGAAGCAGAGATAAATATCCCTGTGTTACGAGATATATTTTTCTCAGCTTTGAAACCATGACAAGGGGTGTGTTGTCTAATAACTATTTATTATAGGAGGTACCAGACAAGGAATTAAGCCAGGGGCGTCTCCCAGGACACCCAAACCCGAGCATATTTAGAAAAGATCGTTTTCAAAATTGACTCGACCGGAACTTTTTGAATTGAATCGAACCCAAGACACAGTAAATCAAGTCGAGAAACCTAGCTACAGTGCACTACGCCAATCGTGTCATCATGGATAGGATTCTGGGGGATACAGGCCGCCTGTAACTGGCCGCTTTGCAAACTTATGGTGGAGGCCTGGGTTTATTAGTAGGTACCTACTATAGAGACGTACGTTAAAGCTCATTATCACGGCGCGGCAACAGCACCGCTCTAAGGCTGTGATCGCCTGGTATTAAAAATGCGGACGGCGCGCTGACAAATTGACATTGTAAAATATATCATAATACACAAAATTCAATGCTCTAGTTTGAATGGCAAGTTTATTTCCGGGTTGGAGCGGTGATGGGATAGTAAGCTATGACCATTAGGCTGCTATTCCACCAGAGATATTCTATGCTACGTTGCTGTGGATGCGTTTGATATCCACCAATTAGATCCATTGGTCCACATAGCATAGCACAAGTGAAAACGGGTTCTATTAAGCTATGTTTTTTGTATGAATGGATGCGTGCTGTGGAAGCGTGCTATGGCCACAGAATAGGTAATAAATAGTACTCGGTACAGAAGGTTGTCTCAAGAAACGCGGTAAAAAAGTCTTCTTTGTGTCACACTAGTACTTATTAATTTGTCCGGGCTATCGATTAAGGCCATGTTTAGGTAGCTTGCACGCGGGATCGAAACTTATCGCGTAGTACGAGCGTTCATATTCCACTGTGCGTCGCTGAACGAATCTGATTTAGCTGTCAGAGCGCAGGGTCGCTACTCGCTTATTTTATTATTAACTTAAAAAAAGTATTACTCTAATTAATATAACATCGTTTAGTATTAGTAGAAGTCATATTACTCTTATAATTACAAGTTACACTTGAAACAAATCAAACGCAAAACATTAAATCATGCACTCGGCGGCGAGTGTGCCAGCCGAGCGGCGTCATATACCCCAGAGAGGGGCCACGTGGCCGAGCGGACCCGAACTTTAAAGTGACACAGGCCTGCTATGGTTGCTTGCTGTGCGTGCCTTCCCTACTGTCGATACATCGCGTAGCTCGAGCTGCGCATTTCCCTCGCACAGTTACCTTGCGGCGGCACATCTTCGTAGCACATCTTACTTGCTCCGTTAAATAGCAGAGCATCAGTGGAAACTGTCTAATAGTTTCGTAGCTTAGCTTGCACATCCTCGCAGCATAGCTGCATAGCCCATTTTTGGAGCCAAAGCAGTCTTTAGGCTGTGAATGATGATGAAACCTAAACGTCTTTCTTCATTTCATGAATGGAAAACATAACGTCAAACAATCAGAAATGAACCTGAAAATGTATTTTTTATTATAATAAGAACACATTACAAGTAACAGTTACAGAAAATTATGAATTCATGCATGCAAAAACCTTACAGACTAAACTATCACCCAAAAACATGTGTCCCTGACTTGATTGGCAAAGAAAAACAACATTTACTGGACTAGATACTTATAACTAGTTTAAATTAACAAATTGAACAGTGCATTAACAGTCAACTTCAGTACATGTTCGAGTAGTTGGACTTTAAAATGTACCTTAGCGAGCAATTCACGGGTAGAGGGCTAAAAAAAATTTAAAAAGTACAGTTGTGTTTTTAAATCTACGAGTAAGGTTTGATTCCCAGGTAGGTTTTGGATTTCAAATTGAGCTAAAGTTTTTACCACTTGGCTATGTCGCTTTTTTATTTGAGTCTTCAAAGCAATTCGATCACAAAATGAACTTCTGTAGTGTATTGTTCATATTTGAAATTGTTATTCTGCAAAATGTGAAAAAGTTGCAGTTATTCATCACACAAAAGTTTTGGGTACAGCTGATCCGTCATAAAAACAAAAGGGATCACTCCAAGAGGAAAAACTTGGCGAAGGCATAACAATAAAAAGATATATTTTCGTTCCACCACAGTGAAACTTACAAAATTTTTGTTGTTCATGTTTTTACTATTTTATTTGGTATCATTTTAGTCGTCCATGATTTACAAAAGCGTTTCAATACTATAAGGTCTATTTTTGAACTACAGTATATCTACCATGAGTTTCCGTCACGTAAACGTCGATCGTTACGTTCTGAAATTGGAATGCCGTTTTGGTGCCATTTTTAACCACTAGGGGCGCTGTGCCGAAATCCCAAACATGAATGCCAATGGGGTGTACGCGGACGCTAGAAATAATATATTATAAATATAAATGATGATGAGCGTCGTGGCCTAGTGGTTCAGCACCCGAACTCAGATTGTGGATCGCGTGGTCCCGAGTTCAAATCTGGCCAGAACCAAAATCTTTGTCTTCATTGTTAAATATCCGACTAACTCTCCGGTGATGGAAAACATTGATAACAAACCAAATAAACCTAGATAGCGGCGGAAGGCTCACCACCTACCACGTTGGGTTCTAATACCATTGGTGAAAAGTGGGCTTCTGAGTGTTTCGTTCACTATGACGGCACATTAACTTTCCTCTGACTACCCCGCTTGGGATAAAGTCGTGATGGTATGTAAGTAAATATAAATAACTTATTTGCTCAAAACTGTGTACCTAAATAGCGGTAGTCTGCAATATTACTTGGAATTAAGTCTTCTGCCTTTAAACAGGTATGGAAATATTAATTAATAATGTTATCATAAGCTTATTTCCTCACACTGTAACTTTTAAATGTCTCTAGTGCGTGGATAAACCAACCCTGAATAAGTCTTTTTTACCGTTTCTTTATAATTTTGTGTATGTTTACAGATATTTACTACGTTTAGGAAGCTCGCTTAGGGAGCTTTTTAAGGAAATTGGGATCCTTACAGTAGCTTCTCAATACATTTACAACTGTATTGTTTTGGTTAGGAAAAATATCAGCCTGTATACTAAACACCGTGATATACATGGCAAAAATACTAGGAATAGAGATAAAATTGCGCTCCCATCCTTCAGGTTACAGAAAGTTTTAGGTTCATTTATGGGGCAAGGTGTACACTTTTACAATAAAGTCCCAAAGGCAATATGTGAGCTACCACTAAACAAATTCAAAAACCACATTAAGACAGTATTATCAAAAAAGGGCTATTACACTACAAATGACTACCTTTTGGATAAAAAGGCCTGGGTTTAAGCTCTCTACTCGGTACATGATTAGTTAACTCTTGTAATATTTATATAACTAGTTTGTACTGACTAACAAAAATCTAACAATTTCTAGGCTTGAATTGTATAAACTTTGTACAATATTTTTGCTTTATATCCGGTAGTTTAGATGTACTTTTAGGTCCATATTTTAAGGAAATGTTAGAACGTAAGCATTTTTTTTAAATACTCTTTGTACTTTACTAACTCTTTTTGTGAAACCGAACCAAGTTTAAAAAAGTAAGTACTGAGTTTCTCGCCGGGTCTTCTCAGTATAAGATCAACTTCCGATGCGGTGGTAGAGTCACATTATGTTTGTATACAGTGTATTTATGTATTCATATTATTATAGTATTCTCACTATCTCACACTACCTTACCTATTTTCTCTTTTTAATCTTGTCATTTCCTCTACCTGCAGGTTGTCTGGAAGAGATCGCTTCCTGGCGATAAGACCGCCTACATTGTACAATCTAAGATTATGTAATGCTTATGTTAAGTATGATTGCTTGTACAATAAAGAATATTTATCTTTATCTTATAAGCTGATGAAAAGATAATTAAAAAAACTGATTCAAACATTATTTAAGACAGTATTCACACCATTCATTATTTGAATAAAATTTAAAGTCCTATATTTGAAGCATTCAATTAATATTTAAAATAACAAAATTATAAAATGTCAGTAAATTGAAAAAAAGTTTCAGTATTTGCTAGCGGCTGTCATTGATGTTAACTCATGGTAGACACGCATAATTAGGTAGATGACACCATTAACGGATTCTAAGAATTATTTATTTAATATAATCAAATTAATTTTAAAATTTTTACTATAAACACTTTACCTCGTGAAATAATGTATAATTTATTTTATGGCCCTCCAAACTTAATATACTTAACATATTATTCTTACTTCTTACTAATTATCATAAATGCGATACTTTGTGAGGATGTATGTGTGCATATTTCGACTTGACGACACGATTGGCGTTGTGCGCTGTAGCACGGTTTCTCGCCTCGATTTCCTTAGCTTCCCGGGTTCGATTCCCGGTCGGGTCAATTCAGGAAATGATCTGAATTGACTCGGGTCTGGGTGTGCTGGGAGACTCCCCTGGCTGATTTCCTTGCGTAGTACCTCATAACAAAGGTATATTAATCCCTACTTCGACACGCATACATCTGGCGCATATTTATATATTATATTTGTTACTCTTTCACACAGTAACTACTACTGAACGGATTTAGATGAAACTTTACATAAATGCAGCGTTTACATCAGAATGACACAATTATATATTTCATACATACTATATGCGAAGACTTGATCCCCAACCTAATATTATTTTGCTGCTCATTTCTCAAAACTCGAACTCAAATAACTTTATTCAAATAGACTGTATCAGTACTTTCAAATCGTCAACTTTGCAGCAAAATATACTAAATAATAGACATAAATACCATAATAATATGGATACGCAAATAAACAGTATACAGACATAATGCGACTCTACCACCGCGTCGGAGTTGTTTCGGGTTGGAATTCTCGAAAGAATAACTCGGTTACAAATAGTTCTGAACATGAGCATTGCGTGCAAGCAAATTGGCTCAATTGTGAATTACTGCTTTGTAATTGAGAACACTGGTTTCTTAATTAGAGCTACGATAGAAGATACTCTACTGACGAGTTGTACAGAAGTATTTATGAGCGAAACATTGATACAGTGACCCAATTGATGTGCAAGTTTTCTGGCGTAATCGTAGCGATCTTGCTTGCAGCGACAAAGGTCGTCTGTTCGGTCTTCGTTGATAACAAACATTTTTTGTTTTGTGCCAAGTGGTGATATCTATTTGGGTGTAATTTTGTATGAGAATAACATTGTGTATTTTAGCATTTTACAATGCTTGTTTTTTTGGATAGATAACTAGAAAGATTCCGGGCCATGAAATAATCAGGCAGGATACGAACACGTGTCTCCCACAATCCGGGTGGCTGCTCTAACCACTAAGCTACCAGAATCTCAATGGACCGAATGAATATTTCTAGTACATGCTTACGTTGCAAGCCAACGTTATTTAATCACTGTTCATTATGCAAGCACCCCCAAACACCCGAAAGAAATATTTTCACAAACAATTAAACTTTCTGTTCAGATGAAAATAGTAAGTAAGTATTTATTGCGTATGGAAAAAGGGAATGTACATATGCTATTTGATTGTAACTTTGTTAATTTTAGCATTTTACAATGCTTGTTTTTTCATATCAAAAGAAAGAAGAAGATCGAAGCCTGAATTTTTCAAGGTCTGAAATTCGTTTTTTATCGATTTCTATCTTCCAATTTGTATTTTTTTTTCAAGTTTTTTTTAAAAGTTCTTAGATTCTACGTCACTTACTCAGTATGCCATAAAATCAATTTCTTAATAGGATAAGATAAAATAAATTATTATTTATTTCACATTAAAAATAACAATAACGGTTGGTATTACACGATACAGCGAGATGACACAATTAGGCAGTCTTATTGCTAAAAAGAAATCCCGACAACCCAACAAAATGTTAAGAGTAAATATGTGCATAAAAATTGTCAAATGTAAATTTCAATAACAAAAGAATAATACAGGGTACCTACTAATTAGCCCACCAATAACCAAAGAAATCAGGAAAGGAAAATAAGAGTTAAATAAATAGACGAGGATAAGTGAAGAAATAAATATTATAGATAATCACCCGGTATATTGCTAATATATTTATGATTTAGATCATTATCATCATCAGTTTGGTAAATGTTTAGACGTAGAAAACATCAGCTTAGCCTCTACAAAACCTTTTCAAAATGGGTCATATATTCGCAGCATAAGATGCCCACATTTAAAGCTTTATGTGATGTCGTGTGTATATAAAATTGTCTGATATTAATATTATTAGGGCTATATTCCACCGTGACGCCATGTATACAACCCTATATAATAGAGAGTTACTCACGTGAAGTCCGTTTGGTTGCGCAACCAATATGGCGTCGCGACCAGCTCGGATGCGTGCACAAAATGTTACTGGTCGCGCCGCTACGCTGGTCGCACCAAATAGCACTGTATGGTGTCTCACTCACTCGACCGCCAGACCTCATTGCATTTTCACACAAAGTCAGTAACTCATCAAAGGACTATAGCTAAAAAGCTTATCCGGATATCTTCTTAGATGGTCGAATATGTTGACGAATTGTCACTCACAGCGATTGGCTAAACAAGAATGAACCCACCACTGTTTTTTTTCTCTTGAACTCTTTTTCCTACGTATATACAGCAGTGCTATCTCTTCGAGTTTCATTTTGATACTGTGGCCGCAGTGTACTCTGGTCTCTTGTTTGGTAGCTTACAGACACCAAGGTGGCGCGGCGCGACTGGTTGCGCTGCCTTGGTGTCCCGGTGGAATATAGCCCTAAGACTCAAACTCCATGAGACACATTATCCAATGCCTTTGTGAACTACATTAGGTTTATGAGTAATTATTAATGGATTTATCCAACAACAAGGGCACGGCGGCGACCTTACGAAGGGTTAATAAGTTCAAAGGTCAATGACACCATATATCACTATGAGAGGTCATTGACAAGCTCATCCGTCATTATCCGACGGAATGCTGACGTACTTGGTGCATAAAGTGTTTTTTGAGTAGCAGACGTACAGTCTATTATACAGATACAGTGTTAAACTTGCAGACATAAATTTATTGAGATGACGTTCATCTTATTTCTTAATAATCTTAATAATAATATATTATAAATACGAAGTTTGTGAGTATGTATGTTTGTTACTCCTTCACGCAAAAACTACTGAACGGATTTGGATGAAACATTACAGTAATACATCAGAATAACACATACAATTGGGCTACAATTTATATAGATTTTATGTAATTTGGCCATAATATATTAAAAAACGCGGGCAAAGCCGCGGGCGGCAAGCTAGTAATATTATGTATGTCAAAAAAGACCTCAATAACGTCGTGGGCACACACAGTTATATCACAAATGACGCATGCGGCGCGCCGGCCCGGACAGATAGTCCGCTTAGAACAAACCGTCATTTTGATCACGCACACAGACAAAGTGTTAAGGTTAAAGTTACAGGCCATACCGGTAACGCCGTGACAATCACTGTCGCGACGTTCACGTGATGAATTTTTGGTAACCGACCTACTTTATTTCAAAAGTTTCATTCAATTATTAACAAAAACCAGTCCTCTATCACTCGTAGTTATGGGAAACTTAACTTTTAACTAAATAACTTTAACAGCTTAGTATGAAAGTAAATTAGATTTTTGAAATGATGATACAGAAATAAATCTTCAGGAATATTGTTGTAGGTTTTTTGAACCATCTGTACCCCTACTATGAGTAGGACTTAGGAGTGGTAGGCACAGATAACAGTCGTTAGCATCTGCGGTGACGTTTCTGAATGGGGTTTCGGTACAGCTCCTCTATACTCCATTCATTATAGCATCAGACAGAAGTAAAAAAGGATCTTTTTAGGTTATACTTTGTGGTAAAAGTACAATAAATGTAATCATCATCATTCGTGCGGCCTATCCCGGTTGTGAACTCACACTGGTGTGTGGGGTCCCAGGGTCCGCCTTTCTTATTTTCTTGGCCCACTTCACGCGGTCTTATGCATCCTCAGTGGTGAGTCTGTTGGTACGCATGTCACCCTTGACGACGTCGAGCCACCGCTTCTTAGGTCGACCTCTTCTACCTCTTCTGGCGGGGGCGGCATGGCCAGACATTTGTTCCGCGATGTCACAAACACGAAGGCTGCCGCGAATGTGGGTGTTCCGCACGCGTTCTTTGCGTGAGACTCCACATATCCACCGCAGCATCTTCATTTCCGTGACGCGCAGCTTCTGCTTGGGTCGCTCTAGTAAGGGCCATGTTTCACTACCATATGAAAGGACAGGCCTAATGATGGTTTTATAGACCTGCCCCTTCAGCTTGATCGGCATTTTGGGGTCACAAATGACACCAGTCACCTCATGCCATTTGGCCCAAGCCGCGGAAATTCGGGCTCTGACGTCGCTGTCAATGTACCCGGACGCGCTTAACACAGATCCCAGGTATTTAACACGGTCCGTGCACTCGAGCACGATATCGCCTATGCGGACGGGCTGGGGATCTGTGGTGTTGCAGGCCATGTACTCCATCTTCGTCACATTAAAATCCGAATTCACTTGAAAACGGCGGTCTGAAACTTGAGTGGAGACTCATTCACCAGTTGTACCATCCGTCTCCTGTCCGAATCTGCTAGCGCAATATCATCAGCATATATGAGCAACCAGCGTGGCTGCTCGTGATTGTCTCGGATGCTGTTTGACAGAAAGTCTAATATTACGCGTAACAGAAACGTGCGAATCACGGAGCTTTGGTGTACTCCAACGGTGATAGGGAAGGGAAGCGTGCAACCAACCGCAGTCCAAACGATGGAACTGGAATCGTGGTACATGTCCCGGATAATGTCAATAAAGACCTCGGGAACGGCCCTGAACCGCAGCGCCCAGCCGATCATCTCACGAGGGACACAGTCGAAGGCCTTCCGCATGTCTAAGAAAAGGAGATGCAGAGGTGTATTCTTCAGTCTGTATCCCTCCATGAGCGTCCTCAAGGCAAATACGGGGTACATGGTCCCGCAACCCAGTCGAAACTCATACTGACACTCCGAGATTGTACACTCCTGTCGAATCCGAGAGTCATGGTGTGGGACATCACCAAAATAAAATATTTTTAAAATATTTTTTATAGAAGTTAAGACCTCTGTTTTTTTACTTTCACCTTAACCCTCGAGGTTTAAATTACAGTCCATTTTGGCATTTTACTGTCGCATTGTACTTGTCATAATAATTTGCGTAAATAAGCAGCTATTACTGACTCTTATAATGGTTTTTGACAAAATTACGTAAGTTAAATTTTCAACAAAATTGGCTCCTCTGGGACTAGAATACCATTTTTTTCTTATTTTTTATTGAAAACGCACTAGTATTGTATCTTTCAGAAATCACCATTAAACAAGCTATTTCTTAAGCTTGTTGAACAAAACTCCTATTAGTTTTTTTTCACCACTGTAGCTTATTAGTTAAGTGATTAGAAAATGTTTCTGCAAAAATTCAAGAAAATTATTTTTTATTGAGAACATTAATCTGTTTTAAGGTAGAGATTTTTCAATATTTCGGAAAATTTAAACTAAACATTTGAAACATTGTCTCGGTATGAGTTATGACTGATGAGCTGAACTCAAGATAAAACAATTGGATTAAATAGCACTAATTTAAATTAGGGTATTAATTTGTAAAAGAAATTGTGAATGGATTTCTTGAAGTCAAATTTGGGTCGTAATATGGACGTGAGACATCAAAGACGATAGCCATTTGATACGGTCCCTTCGTCCTCAACGAAATAGAATAGAGAAATAAAAGGATATTGGATTACTAAAAGAAAAAGTAAATCACAGAAAGTGTGGGAGTTGTCAAACATGATGATATGTTTAAGATCGCATTTGAAAACTATTCGTTAGGAAGTGATAAATAGCTTTGAAATAAAACAACTTTGGGGATTCTACTCGCGGAACTTATATTTTTACATTTTTCTAACCCGATGTTTCGACTTCTTTACAGCAGTCGTGATCACGGGTTAACTCAGATCATCAGATGTTGTTCCCTGCGGTTAGGGGAGAAGAATACTACCGAGGTATCTCTGCCTGTCGCAAGAGGCGACTAAAAGGGCCCTCAGGGTCGCGATGCGCACGCGAGGGGGCCTGCGTGTGTTTCGGTTTTCGATCCCGAGGATGACAGTAACGCGTGTCTTAGGACACAGTGGTCTGTGTCATCGTGCACTGGAGTTGAGCTTGCTCCTCCCGAGGCTGACTGCCAGGCGGCCTTGCGTGCCGAAGGGTCCTGCGAGGAGTCTCTCCCTCGTTGGGAATCCCGGGTCCCTCCCATTCTGCGCCGAAGATGACCAACGTCAGGTTTTAGTGGGTCTCTGTTTTCCCAGGAGTTCAGAGTACCACATATCCCAGGTGTCCCGAACCCAGGGCCTTGATAATGCCTAAATGAATTTCCTGACGCAAAAAAAAAGATCCTCAGATGTAATATTATGTCAAGAAAGTAATATTTTCATAGCAACTGTCACTCAACTACCGTGATTTTCACTATCATCCAAGTTCATTTTTTATTTATTTGTGTAGTGTTGTGATTGTGTAATATTAAATGTGTTTGCCATTTAAAGTTTAACAAGAAAAATCTACAAGAAATACCCGATGCTCACGTTTATCTCATGGAAGAACCTTTTAAGGTGTTCTACAAAGTGAATTTATCTGAAACCCCTTTCGTTCAACCTTTTTTCTCCGACAGCGAACGTAGTGTACAACTAAAAAAGGAAGTATCTGAAGAATATTCAATAAATCTAAGTCTTTTGACAATGAAATGTTTTCTTTGTAGTTGATTCTGCCTAAATATCACCCTTCGCCGTATTTTATGCGTAGTTTCCTGTTGTGGCAAGGGTGATACTTAGGTTGAGATGTATACTATTTCGGCTTCTATTTGGGAAATCATTTTGATTTGTTTAGGTAGGGAAAATGGTATATAAAGTATGGTGAGTAGGTAAAGACTACCTAGATAAAAATGCCGGGGTGTAAGCTCTTTGCTCGATGCGGGATTATATAACTCTATTGTAACAGATATTTTATTGTAATATCTAGTTAATACTTAGTTTGTACTGACTTAAAAATTTTCTTTTTTAATTGTTTAGATGACCTTATGTTTATAATATTCTTTTATGTTTGTTTTTATTCCATTGTTTTATATTATTTTATTACACTGAGTCAGTTTATTTGTATCAAAATGACACATTGTACTTTACTTACGCCTGTTGTAAACTTAAACAAAAAAAGAAAAAAAGTTTAAAAGAGTAACTGCTGAGTTTCTTCTCAGCAATAGACAACTCCGACGCGGTAGTAGAGTCGCATTATGTCTGTATACTGTGTATTTGTGTATCTATATTATAATAGTATTTATGTCTATTATTTAGTAAATCTTAGTTTAAATTTGACGATTTAAAAGTACTTACTGTGAAAGTCCATTTGAGTATATTTTTTGAGTTTGAGTATGAGTCAACACATCAATTTAAGGTTTTAAAACATAACATAGTTTTGCGTTTTTCATGAGGCAAATTCATACCTCGAACTGTAAAATGTGATCTTACATCTATGAGCATCATTAAAGAATATCATGTTTTTTTTACATTTTCTGCAATGTTCTTATTTAGCGAAATAATGGTTTCGCTACAATACAATTGATGGGTATTACCTTAATTAACTCAGGCGTTTAGTTACTCGTACTACGACAGGAGGCAATTTTTGTCAACAGGCTTTGTATGGGCGCCAGTTTGGGCGCGCCACTGGGAACAGAGACCGAGGGGCCAGCCACCCCACACAAAGCCTACCGGAGACCGAGACACTTGCCTCGGTCTCCGCGGTAACCGACATCTTAACATGACAGTGTGGAACTGCTCACGCTGCTAATGTTAGCGGGTCCTGCGCATATTGTGCTTTGTGACGACAAAAAACAGCATACGCAGGACCCTCTAACATTTCCGCACTTTCAAAGCTGGCTTTAGCAACCCTAGCAAAGTAAGACTTCACCATCTTAGAAATAGCTTGACTACTCGAGAAGTTACGTTTATACTCACAATTTCCAAATCGAGTTTGGAGCACATACCTACTCCATCTGAACTTTGGTTGCAGGGTGTCTGACTCGAAGGCAAACCCTTACTCAGGCATCGACATGCAAACCCGTTGCTACGCGACACATATTGTATTCCCCAACTTTGTTAACTCGCTAAAAATGAAATGAAAATTTTTTGCTAGGAAACATTGCCCAGTTACACAAAACATGGAATTGACTGGCTTTCAAACACACGGTTCCTAAATATTTCTATATTTGCGAAAAACCTGTGAAAAGTTGAAGTTTCCTGTTGAAAACTGGATTAAACTCGGTATTAAAAACAATACAAATTACAGATTTTTTTTACGTTCAACATGCCAGGGCCTAGAGATTGAAGTTTACTTTGTACTATGCCTGTTGAAGCGGACAGCAAGGGTCGCGTGACGTTATAATAATATGACGTAACCGTGACGTAGCAGCGGCGGCGGCCCAGTGGTGGGCACTCACTACGCTCCAGAACGTCTTATGAGCTGCACCATTTTTTACTAATATATATATTATACTCCATACACAAGATCCAGTGCCTCATTTCACCCCTGAAGATTCAGTGTAGTCTATGCCCATATTTATTAACCATCAAAGTCTTCGGAAGAATTTGACTTCGGACTCTCATAAATCTGTTAAACAACTCAAGTCAGGGGATACATGAAGTGGCAGTGGGCAGGGTATCTAGATAGAAGAACCGCTGAACATAAAGGAAATGTCGATGGCTATAAACAAACAACAACAAAATAACAAATACAGCCTTATATACGTCCCACTGCTGGGCACAGGCCTCACCTCAACTATGAGGTGGTACGAGCCATACTCCAACACGCGGGCTCAGTGCGGATTGTTATAGAAGGAAATGTAAGGCCAGTGATATCAAGCCGCCTTTTTAGGCCTCTGACAAGGCTTAACGACTGATATCTTGCGACGTCAGCCGGGACCAACTGTTTATCGTGCCTTCCGCAGCACGGAGATGCCCGAAAAACACATTACTTAATTTCGATCCGGGTGGTCACACATCCATAACCCGACCTGACAGGCGTTGCTTAACATCGGATCGTTGCCGGTCCGCTGCCGTCACTTAGCTACGGCCACCTCTGCGATGAACATAAATAACGATAAACTTACAAAGCGATAAACACCTCCCCGGGTTCCGGTACCTAAAGCGAGGCGTTCAGTTCATTCCCACACTCTGGATCCGCAATGGTCTCGTATTATTCGGTTTCTGAGATGTTTCCTTCCGAGGATGCTGAAATTGTGGAATGAGCTCCCCCTGCCGAGGTTTTCCCGATGAGTATGGGTATAGTATGGAGTTCTTTAAGAGGGGTTAGAAAAGGTTTTTGAAGGGTCGACAACGCGCAACTGATGCCCTGGTGTTGCACGTTTGCATAAGCTGCGGTAACTGTTTACCATCAGGCGGTCTGCGTGCCTGATTTTCACCGACGTAGTATAAAAAAGGCATTTTATACAGGTCTTTAATATGAAGTTGACCAGCTCAATAGTTCCATTATTGTACTTGTTAACCTTATTACTGGACCTCACGACCGCATTCTATCAGGTAGAATAAGCTAACTTGAAGAGTTCAATGAAAAAAGCGCAGTAACGTTCTGAGAAACGATGGTGGTAAATAAGGAAAATAGACCATGGATGTAGGCAGCCTAAAACCCGCCCATCTGGAATCTTGGGAGGCCTTTGTACAGCAGTGGACTTCTTGTGGTTGTGAATGATAGTGGCGATGATCAGACGCAGAAACAAGATTATGTCAAAATACGTTTCAAAAATAGACATAAAATTTTCCACCACAAAATCTTTCCCCGATATTACGATTTTAAATGTATCTCCGTTATTTCAATCAGAAGCTTTTGATATCTGAATTCCCACTGGGAATTCGTATCGTTCGGAAAGGGGCATCCACCGTGAAATTGTTTTGAGAGAATAAAAAAAGCATTATTTTTATTACACCAGAGTTTTTGATAGAATTTTATTGCTTTTTGTTTGAGCCTGCTATATTTTTTGTTTTTAAACCGTACGTAACATATCCAACGCTTTTTAAAAAAAAATACTGTCTCAGATGTCTACCATGAGTCGCCACTTTAAATTTAACGTTATCGTTTGTGTCAAATATTTGAATTGAGATTTCGTACAGCACCTTCGTTGCGTCGAAATGGAAATAATAAACGGTACCATGACGTAAAAGTAGCATCTTATTACCGTCTTTTAGTTCCATTTCGACTCAACAGAGACACTTTATGAAATCCCAATTCAAATATTTAACGCGAACGGTAACGTTAATCTAAAGTGGCAACTCATGGTAGACGTACTGCTGGCGTAAAAAATCGATGTAGGAAATTTATAATCTAAAACTTTAAATATACATATTATTTAAAAGTAGTTTTCATGATGAAATTAGACCAAAATTACCTAATCCGAAACATGGACTGAGTAAAGATTTTGTATATTATTTCATAACACCAAGATACAGAACAAACACATAAGCCTTAAAAAATAATAATTGTGAAACATTCAAAGAAAACAAGAGATGTCTCACAATAGAACAAAAATAAAAAAATAAATGACCTCCAGACAGCAGTGTCACCGCTTCTAAAATAAAATGGACCTCAATCACCTGCCTTGGGCGATAAGGTTCAGACCCAATTTAAGTGGGCTTAGTATGCGCACACACAAATGTGTTGAATTGTTTAAAATGTGTATATTCGACTTTAAAAAAACCTGAGTATCCCCACTACATACACGTTTACCATCGAGTTAGTCAGAGGCAAAAAGTGACTATTTCCGTCATGGTGAACGGAACACTTGAAGCCCACTTTTCACCAATGGTATTAGAAAGCAACGTGGCAGGCGGTGAGCCTTAAGCCATTATCGATTCAGTTTTTATTCGATCTTTTCCATCACCGGAAAGTAAGTGGATATTTAACAATTGACACAAATATGGCCAGATTTAAACTCGGGACCACATGGTCCACAATCCGATTAGGGGTGCTTAACCCCTAGACCACGACGCTCATTGTATTTTTATTTAACACACTCTCCAACTCTCTCTCTTTTAACTAGACACTCTACATTTTAAAAATAACTCACATTAATACATGACTGGTGTGAGTAAATGTGTCGCACTCAGTAACAATATAATTGAAATTAAATTTCTGAACGCAGTTTGTTTGATTATTTTCATCCAAAAACAATTACAATGAAACATTTTTTTACCTAAATAGTTTTACATCACCTACTGAAAATAACATATTTTCATTTTCCTAAAATAATAAATAAAGAAGATAAACACACAAAGCCTTAGTTCGGTAAACGGTTTCCATAAACGTAGTTGATAGGTTTGTTTGTCCGGTCCCGAGGTCAGATAGTTAAGCTTCCTTCCGCTCACATGCACAAAGACTATATTAAATATATATATATGGTGAATTCAACAGGAAAACATTTATTTTCATATTACGTTAGTGGCAAACAAGCTTAGGGACCACCTTATAGAAAGCTGTACTGCAACCAAACGAAAGTTTCCCCCCCTCCCCTTAAAAAATTGCCAAAAAAATAACTTGTCACTCGCTAATAAAGTAGCTTTATATTGGTTAATTTTTTCTCAAATTGTCTTGTAGTTTTGAAGGCTGTTCAATGCAAACAAACAAACAACAGATAATAAAATATTTCCTCTTTAAAATACTGTTATTGTACGAGTATTTCATTTTTAATAAAATCGTTATAAATTGTAGCCCATGTGATAATCTGATGTATAACCTGTATTACTGTAAAGTTTCATATAAATCCGTTCTGTAGTTTATGCGTGACATACATCCACCTCACAAACTTTCGCATTTGTAATATTTGTAAGATGGACAAAAAAGTACTGCAATAGTTGTTTTAAAACCACTAACGCCAAAAAGATTGGAAAAAAACCTAATAATAGGTATATTTTATGAGTTTCTACGTTTTTGGTTGTGTTTTCAGAAATCAAACACAATGTGTGTTGCACAGTAGCGCGTGAGCAATCCCCGCTCTGTCGTATGCAGAGGGCGCTAAATATGTTACTGGTCGCTAACCGTGTGTAACATGTTAAAGTCGAAATATTGGTGCGATGTATTCCTTCCTGTATCTTCCATAATTAAGTAACTGGGTTTATCCCGTTTAATTGTGTTAAATAAATTTAAAAAATAAATTTAGAAAAAAATTTTAAAGAAAAAAATAAATATCACTTTATTTTTAACGGTATTCCTATCTTAAACACGCTAGAGCACAGAATTCATACAGGATAATATCAGATTTTTCAGTCCAGCAGGATGGAAAAATGTAATAAAAGTTATCACAATTTTCACGTCAAATTTTTAAAATGTTTTTAAAACACCAGCAAGGTTTTTCCGCCAGCGGTTTTGCCTGCGTGTGCTCTTTCTACTAGTAAAATAGCCTAAAATTTGCCTTTTGACAGCGAAGTGCAAATACTTCCTATCTATATTTTTACGAGAAAATCCCTTTTTATTGTAATTGACGTTTGACGACGTTTTTCATTCGTCATTTCCAAGTTTTTTTCAACTTTATGGTTAATTTTGTCTGTATTTTCTAGAAGGTAATGACAAGTCACTATCGCTATGTTATTTGCTGATAAGGTTACTTTATATGAGTGAAGAAATGAATTTTATAATTATGAATTTGTTAATGTGTCATTTGTTAAATTAAAATTACCAATTTTATTAATATTGTATGAAATAATTTAATTTCTTTTTGTATGATATTGTACGTCCGAAATGGGCAAGCTGTTGATTCTATCATGACATGTATATTTATAAGAACCATTGTACACAGTTTAACAATAAATAAATATCTTATCTTATCTTATCTTAAATTGTAAAATCGTTTGAGTAGTTATTGAGGTCAGCTAAACTCAAAATATCTTCATTTAATTAGATTGTACAAGTTCTAATGAATTGTCAGAATAAAAGGAAGCATATAATAAATATAAACACTGTAAGGAATGAATATATAAAAGACAAAGTATACAAACATAATACGACTCTACCATCGCGTCGGAGTTGTTTCAAACTCAAATATCTTTATTTAAATAGACTCAATCAGTACTTTTAAATAGTCAAAAAATTATCTTAATAAATAGACATAAATACTATAATAATATGTATATATAAATGAAAAGTATATAAACATAGTGTGACTCTATCACAGCGTCAAAGAAGTTCATTCTTACTGAGAAGACCACGCGAGAAACTCAGTACCTAGTTACTCTTTTGAACTTGTTGTGGTTTTACAATGCAAATAAGCAGGGTACAATTTGTTTGTAGCATGTACGAGCACCGAATTATTCCACTATTAATAAACTGAAACCTTAACAATTATTCGAATCAGTGTCAAATTAGTGTAACCAGCTAAATATGAAAGTGCGTGACGGTGGCGCACGCTACCACTAAGGGTGATTTATACAGGGTTGCCATTTTGTTTGAAATAAATATTTTTCTAGTTTATACCCGGGACTTAGTTCGCTCGCTAGACTGGTTCAATACAATATGACAATTTACTTTGTAGCTGTTCTGGACAATATTTATAACATAACTATACCTAATTTCTCTTTCATTTTATATTTCGGTAAATTGTAATAGAATTGATTTTTGTAAAATCATCCTTCGATTGTAGCGATGACTAACTTGATTTCAATTATGGCAGCCTTAGCCCAGGAGTGGGACAGTATATTGCTAATTACTACTTTACTTTATTTTACGGTAAATTATTCGAACTGTACCTTTCTACTTAATTATCAGTTATAATACCGAATATTATGTTTATCGTTAGAAAAATAAGAATGCATGCTCAGTATGTGCTGTGAAAATTAAATTAGTTTTTTTTTTCTTTTGAGGACTGCAAAGAAAATGGTATAGACATTTGCATATTCGCATGAAACCCCAAAATAAAACTATTTTTTTTAATTTCCATTTCACTCATAAAGTTCCTACATCACCCACTGAACATGTAAATATACATTTCCTAACGGTACCATCATCATCATCATCAGCGGCCTTACGTCTATTGCAGACGACTTATACACTGTTTTTGTCCCATTTCCTTAAGTGATTGTTGAGCGGCACAGCCTTCCACGTCTGCAACATTGGTGTGATGGACTAGGAGAGCTGGCGGTGATTTGATAACCACCCGGTATTTACACTAGAACTAGGATAAAATGTAGCTTATCATGTTGAGACTGAGCACTTATGATATGTCAAAAGTCGATAAAGTGAAGTGTTTCTTTTCATTTTCACCATTTACCAATGCACTATTTTCTACAGAAAGATAGAAACTAGAAAAAACAACCTGCACCTAGGGACTCCAGTGGAATTAAAAAAAACACTTTCCCTAAAGCTAGTTTCATCTTAATCGAAAGTTAGAATATTTGCAAAGGTATTTCTTTCGGGTGTGAAAAGGCGCTTGCTTGTAGGTGGTCCCTCACCTAGAGCATTTTCCTGTAATGCAACGTTTCAAATTCGCTTTTGAGCATTACATTACAACACTGCGTTACAAAAGTTCATTAAAGTTGTATGAAAATATCACACATTGTATCATCAAGTTGCGCACTGTAATGCTCGGTGCTTTTCCCTCACCAACGGAATGCTCGAATTTGTAACATTACAGTTTGCGCACTCACGGATGTAATGCTCAACTCTGTAACGTTACATTGCAGCAAAATTCTCCAGGTGAGGGAACACCTTTGCATTGATGAAACAACGTTGGCTTACAACGTGAAATACACTAGACAAATTCACCAGGTCTGTTAACGGCCCTGATAGTACAGTTGGAATAGCAGCCACCTGGACTGTGGAAGGTCGCGGATTTGAATACCGCTTGAGTCTTTAGGATAACGTCAGTATATTCTTGTGTCGAAGAAGTTTGATCTTAAGGTTCCGAAACCAACATACAAACACCACGTTGGGCGCCAATTTTCTTTCAAAAATTCTCGAAGACAAACACATTTAAATACAAACACTTCAGTCTTCGAGTGTACTGCGATATCAACTTTAAGATATTTCATCGCCCACTTTAAACATGTGAACATTCAACTGCTGTTGGAGAAATGTCTGCATTCGATATTTGAGTATTGAAACGTGGATGTTGGAATGCTGGTTTCTATGAGTTTCGAGAAGTTTCAACACTTTTCACTCGACAAGTGAATAAAATGCCTTGGAGGTTGTTGTATTAGGGTTTTACATGTTTATTATTTGGGTTAAAACGTAAAACGATGTAATTATCCACTCACTATCCCAATACTCGTGGCCTAGGGATAAAGCAGCCAAATTCTGACTCGGACCAAATAAGGTAGTACATTGTAGAAATTCCATTTTAAACCATTTTTAAATAATAAATACAATTAATGAAGGTAAAAAATTAAAGGGAAATTAAGGTTTTTGCAGGGTCGACAACGCCTAAAAATTGCACGGTGCTCCTGTCTGGGGGTGTCCCCGTATACCGGGATGCCCCTGCTGCGTGAGGAGGCCCGGCGTGAAGGCTGGGCCGTCCGCCAGGGACGGCATGGTATTACGAACTAGGCACCATGTCGTCCCGTCAAGGCGATGAGGAATACCGGTCTTTTTAGTGGGTATGCCGTCACTTTCAGTGACGGAGAGCCCCACACTCCCCCGCTGCCTCACCCAGGCAGCGGGATAGTGCGTAATGCATTTTTTTCCCCGACCAAAAAAAAAAAAGGGTCGACAACGCGCGAGTGATATAACTGGTGTTGCACGTGTCCATAGGCTGCGGTAACCGTTTACCATCAGGACGTGGTATTAAAAAATTGGTTGCCTGTAAAGTCGGTTTTACGGGCGAAGATTTTACGTGACAACGTCTTTACACACAAACTCCTCTCGCTCGCGGGCCTCTCTCTCGTTCGGTGACTCATCGTAACGTTACCGAGCGTTACACTTTTTCATAAGTGACTCCCAGCCGCAACCTAATTTAAGACGTTGTCACGTCAAAAAATAGAACAAGCTTTTAAACATCACTTAAGAATACTCGTAGTTACTAGTGACCTATTTTTTGTGATTTTTGTGAACAAAACCACTGATTAATTTTGTTGCTTACTATAATTAAATATCTAAAAAACTAATAACATCACACCGTTAATCACAACTTATAGCTACAACAAAGTCTTCTGACACGAAACTGGCACGCGATCTATCGTGAACTACAGAAATAAAGACACCAATACCATTCGCCAAAGCCTGCGAAGCCTGCTAATTAAAGTTTGCACGTCCAGCGTTGTAGCGAAAATCTATAAACTATTGCCCTTAATAAATCCTGTTGCCCTAAATAGAGGAAATACAAAAAAAAAACTTTTTATTATATTGCCCGTCAAGATGACCTCACTCAACCTGATGAAAAGCGGTCGTGAGGTCCAGATATGAGCTTGACAAGCCCAGTCATTCAAACGAATCACTTCCATCTTCACTTTTTTTCACGCCCCGCTTGAAGAACCCGGGACTATAAGAGGAAGGAAACACATGTGCTGGAAGAGCGTTCCACGTCTGGATGGTACGACAAAGAAACGAGTCACCGAACCTTCTAGTTCGGGCCAACAAATGTTGAATTGTGTGTGGATGTCGCCGTAGTCCAATTTTTATTTATTTATTTAAAATGGGTTTGGGTTTGACCGCAGTCTCGTTTGATAGTAACTGATACGATGCCGACGGTGGTACACGCTTACCCAGAAAATGCCTATTAACTCTGGCCTCTAAGACACCAAGATTGTAAGTATCCGGAAACACAGACGCAGGGAGACCGTTCCACTCCCTAGCGGTGCGAACCAGAAAAGACGCAGCGAACCGTTGAGTGCGGATTGCTGGAAAGTCAACTACATGGGGGTGAAAGCCCTTCCGGCGGCGTCTCAACACAAAAATAAATCATAGCTATACTTTTTGTATGGGATTTCCGTACAGCGCCTATAGTGATTGGAAATGGAACCAAAATGGCATTCTTTTTGAAGTCAACTATGATGGTACCTAGTTTACGCGGACGGAAACTCATGGTGGAAATACTGAAAATGGTTTCGAATCTTCTAGGCCACATTAGGTAGACACGTGGAAAGATACTAAAGCATTGCGAATTTTCGACCCGTTCCAGTTAAATACTTTTAAACATACATTTGTTTCTTTTGATATATAAAATAAACTTTTATTTCTTTTTTTGATAATGCCAAATTTAAGCCACGGAAATCGAACATTAACTAAATAAATGTAGCTAAAAATTTCCATATTAATAGTCTCAATAAACCAGTTTCTGATATAATCAGGTCGTAATGGTAAATACAGCATGAATGGCACCATAACAATTAAAACTAACAGTCGTTTAAACAATAACATGGCTTCCTAACAGTAAAGGTTGTTTTGTAGCGTTATATTAAATTAAATATCTTTTTATCACTTAAGCTAGCAACGTCAAGATACAAATAAGCAAAAAAAAACAGTAATATAAGTATGATAGCCAGTATTTTGAAACATAAAAAAACACGTAAAAATTTTTTTTTTAAATAAACGTTGCTTAAAAATTCGATTATCTGAAACACATTGTAATCTCCTGCCTACCACGTCTCAGTTAACAATAATCATGACATAATTGATTTACAAATTACCAAATTGATTAATTTTAGCAGATATGTTTCATTTTTAACGACGAAGGCATCTAACCAGTCGTCGAACAGTAAAAGGTTAACTTATAAAACATTTGCTTGAAATGAAATTACAATGAATATATCTTTTATCTCGCCACTAACTTCCTAAACATCTCTCTACTGTTGAGGAGATAATTAAACAAGAATAGCTCTGCCTCTGCCAAAACTCCATCATATCATATTTGTGAAACGAGCGATTGACGCGATTGGCCAGGGGCCAAATTAAAAAACTTTTCTGCCCCCCACGTGTAATAAGGGGCAGACATTTAAGCTGTTTATTATAGGCTCTTATGAAAGGTAAATTAAGTCAATTTAATTAAAAAAGGGCGTAAACAATGAAGTTTTTGATTAAGCACTTGATGGCTTCGTAGAAGCGCTTGTATCCCAGGTAGAGGAGAGTGTTCTCGGTTTTATGGAACATAGCCCGGGTTTGTGATCACTAAACCACAAATGGAAATAGTAAAGGGTGACATGCGTGCCAACAAACTCACCACTGAGGATGCACAAGAACGCGCGAAGTGGGTCAAGAAAATAAGGAAGACGGATCCTGGGACCCCACACACCAGTGTGGGTCCACAACCGGGATAGACCGCACGGATGATGATGACGAAATCACAAATGGAAATAGTAGTGATAGTGAAAAAATCAATTTATGATTCGGGGCCCGATTATGCTATTGTAAAGCGAATGGGATCGTAATTGAATGGCGTGCTTTTCACAGTTTAAGTATGAACCAAATTTCAAAATCATGCAATTAAATTACGATTCTATCTGACCCCTGATGTCTACCATGAGTCAACACCAATACAACCACTAGCGTTTGCGTCAACCGCATCGCGACGTTTTTGTATCGGATATCGGTACAGCACCCCTAATGATCAAAGATGGAACCAAAAGTAGCATACAAATTTCTGAACCCAACGACTGCAGTTTACGTGACGGAAACTCATGGTAGGCATACTGATTTCAATGGTCTTTGTCCAGCAGTGGGATTGTTCTGTGAGAGGGTTAGGATGGGGGACGTTGATAAGTCGAAGACATGTTTGCATATGTCTCTCCGTTATTGAATATCTACCTTATGTTCTTGACTTTTTTAATTCCTTATTTTAAACTTTCTTACAAGGCTCATTAGCGTTACACGCGTGACCTAATGAAGTTGTAGTGTGTACTTTGTACTTCAACAGTAAATATAGGCTGTTCCTAAAATCCTGGAAGGTTATCCTGAAACATTGCCTTTAAGATAAGATAAGATAAATTTTATTGCACAAACAAAATGTTACAGATTCGTAACATTGCGTTTGTCATCGAATAGTTTTTAATTCCCTCAGATTGAATTTTTCATAGGTTGCGGTAACCGCTTACCATCAGGCGTTCTGGTTGCCACGTTGTTAAAAAAAGAATAAACATTCAAACTTGACTTGACATTCAAAAGGCAAAACTTAACACGCGTCATTAATACTCCACTTCGTTAAGAGCCGGCTACCATTTGAAGAGCGCTATTTACGACTTTTGAAAAAAAAATGACTGTTCAATACACGCAGAACATAGTACAACCTTTCCCTTTGACACATAATGAAACACATTTGTATTTAATATCTTTTTTATTCTATAAAATGATAAATCTCGTAACCTCGATTTTCAAAAAAGCCTTATCCTGTCAAATTCAAGTAGCTATTATCTCTGATCAAAACTTACTAAAGATGCAGAAAAAAAGAACTTAAACGTAAGGCATATAGTTTTCTGGGCACTTATTGAACCAAAAATGCATAGTTCATCGCAATAACTGTAAAAAAAGTTATTAATTTCTCAATGAAAATAGCCCTTGAATGAATCATAATTGCTGTTAAAAAAAATGTCAGTATACCTATGACCTTTATTTATTCGAAATATTAAGCTTTATTTACAATTCAAACGGGAAATTAAAGCTAAAAACGATGCACACCCGCGCGCTATTGGCCGGGCGTAATTTTAGTGGTGGCCTCTTAATTCTTTTTAAATGTCACAGAAAATTACCATCTGCAGTGAAAGCGCTACTTCATTGAACCACGAACGAATAGCAAATGCACGTGAGAGTAGAACCACATGACGTATCGATTGTTTGCACCAATCAATCATTCAGCAAGCTGTTCTACAAAATACTAGTACGTGGCGAAAACTATTAAAGTTTTTAAATGGATACCGTGCGACCCAACCGTTGGCATAAACATTGGCTGGGCTGGAATAGCAATTACATAACGTAACATACCATAACGAATATACCAAACGGGGTAGTCAGAGGCAAGCTGGCTGCTGCCGTTTTAATGAACGAAACACGCAGAAGCCCACTTTTCACCAAGCATATTAGCAGGCCTCTGTCACTGCATGTACTTGTGCGCGATAATTACCTTCCAGCCGCCGGGTATTCCATGACTCATTTGGCAGTTGGTTGTCAACAGCCGCGTAGAGCATTTGTACGCGAATTTTGCGGTTGAACTGACGCGATGACGTACTGTGAGTACTGACTACTGACATCTATATCGAAAGAGGTGGCCCTGGCAATATGTCTGTCACATGACAGCACGCATTTAGGATTAAGAAAATTGTCATTTTTCTATGGATGTGATTTATCTGTTAAATGTGAATTAACTATTAAATAATCTGTGAGACTAGAACCTAACTTGCTAGGTGGTGAGCCTGCCGCGGTTAACCGGGTTACTTTGGTTTGACGGTGTTTTCCATCAACGAAGAGTTACTCGCAAATTCAACAATGAACACCAAGATAGTTCTGACCAAATTTGAACTCAAGACCACACAGGCACTACGGTGCTTTCCTCGTTAGGCCAGTACGTTCCGTTCCAAAGAAACCTTACATTTGAAACCATCTCAAACAAATCCCCAAAATCAATGAAATCCCTTATGTACACGTCAACTGTTGGAACGGATAAGTTGTTCCAAATTGCTTACAAGGGAGCCGGACTTCATTTGATACGGATCCAACTTTTATAGCTACCTAGCTCTATGTCTACCCATGAAATGATATTGGGTTTTTATACACTTGCAAAAAGTGCACAGATATAAATCTATATAGTGACTGCTAGGTGCACCGTTTGCATGAAAACTAAAGGCTAGTTTTTAGACGTTCTGCCATGAGTTTGCGTCACTCATTACGAATGATAACAAAACTAACTTGTTTGCCATTTTTATTCCCATTACTATTTTTTTTTTTTTTTTGCTCCAGACAACACACCTCTTGTAATGGTCTCGAAGTAGGGATTATCAAATCCCTGTGTTACGAGGTACCACACAAGGAAAAAAGCCAGGGGCGTCTCCCAGCACACCCAGACCCGAGTCAATTCAGAAAAGATTTCCTGAATTGACCCAACCAGGAATCGAACCCGGGACTACGGAAAACGAGGCGAGAAACCGTGCTTCAGCGCACTACGCCAATCGTGTCGTCAATATTCACTAAATGTACCGAAATTGTATACAATAACGACACTACAGACGCTTACAATTGTCATTGGTAAACTCATGGTGGGGTTACAGCAAGTCCACTATGGGTTTCTGTCACGTAACCTACGGAAGTGACTTCAGATTTTTGTATGCTATTTTTGGTTACATTTCACATCACTAGGGGCGCTCTACCGAAGTCCCATACAAAAACGACAAGGCGGACGGTAGCTGCTGTCATTGGGGTAAATAATTCATGGGGGACATACCAATATCGTTACTAATACGTTATACTATTTAAGTGTTAGGTACAGCCATTAATCAATGTATATTGAGTTTCAAGCAAAAGGAATGAATCAGTGAAAATCTTCTTGTTTTCGACATCCGATGCCAAATGGTTGTGTGTTACACTTGCGTCGTCTATTTAAATTTTTGTCTGTATATAAAAAGTTAGGGGAAACTGTTATCTGGTCCGTGGCTGTAAGAAAGTTTGATAGTAGATTTCAGTTCGCTATTTTTGGGACACTTTCAGTTGAGATTTACTTTTGCTGTATTTTAGAATCCTACATAGGCCTGTTGGCGCAATGTCAGCCATTCTGGTTGGAGGTCATAGGTTCTATTGCCACCCAGGACAAACATTCATTCAGTGAACTTCGTAAATATTCGTAAACTAAAATTACATAATAAATATTCAAGTATATTAATGCATCAGTCCCTGACATCAATTTAGTGTAATTTGTCTCAGATATGTTTTGTTTATTATTTAAGCCCGCGTACTAAAACTTTCTTCTCATATTTGTATCTCTTCTTTGTGATACAAACCAATTAACATGCAATCCAAACATTAAGAGACAATTCACAATTATTTGATCGATTTTAAGAAATTACTAATGATGTTTTTTCACTTCTTCTTATCGAATCGATTCCGGCAAGTCATATATATTTCGACCAGTACTCGGCCACGCGAACTGCATCGTCTGTGGCGCTGTAGAGGTCCTCCAGTGTGCAGGTGGAAGGGCACGCAGGACACGACAATAGGTGTGCCATTGTTTGTGGAGAAGCTCCGCACGGGCATGAGTTGTCAGAGCTGAAACCCCACCTGGACATGTTCTCCTTGCTACGGCCGACTTGGGTCCGGAGTCTGTTTCAAGATTTACATGTCAGCCATTCCTCCGATGAAGGAAGAAGCGAGGCCGTGGGAGATCTCTCCCGCCAGAGGTTTAGCCGGGAGTCATGAGCGCTTCGCTGTTTTTCACTAGTGAAATAATATTAATTACCCTCAGTATATTTGTATTCAGACGATGATCTGTACCACTACCACGAGTTGCCACTTTAATTTTACATTATCGTTCGCGTAAAAAAATGTATTGGGATTTGACATTGTCATGTCATATTATGTGTCATCCCGATACAATGTTTTTACGCGAACGATAATGTAAATTTAAAGTGGCAACTCGTGGCAGACGTACTGTGATGACTTCTAACGGTGCGTTTACACCAAGCGAACGAATGTTTATTCTATCCCCTCTCTCGCATATTATTTTTGTTTAAACAGAGACAGACAAAGAAAATTTCCTAGAGTTGGGTTAGAAAGAGCATTCGCTCGCATAGTGTTAATGCACTGTAAGTTTTGGTTATTCTAATCTACGAATACAATTCCTAGATACAACCAACGCATTGTAGCTTTGTCTATTCTTAGCCATACCCAGAGCTAGCAAGTCATAAGCCTCATAAAATACTACAATTAGACGTAGACATTAATATAGATTATAATAACACCGTTAAAATCTTTCTCAATGATCATAAATAAGGTTATTGAAGTCAACTACCGGTGGGTAATAATTTTTCATCTGTCGATAAACGCATTTTTCTAAGGGGAGCATGTTACACCGAACAAAAAATAATGGGAAATAACTCGCTCTTGTTTGATTAATGGCGCCGCAATGACTTGCTTTGCCTGTCACCTATCCATTATAATCTGAAGGGTTTTAATCTTTTCCTTTTGCGGCATGCTCCTAAAACAACGCAAAGTAAATAACTGTCGCCTTTCTTTTAATATCTTTAAAAACGAAACTAGTGAATGTAAATCTGAATTAAATATCTGTAATTTCTTAAAACATATAATTTGGTTATCAACAAACAGAAACTATTTTAACAGGTGTTTTATTATAAGCCATATTGTAAAAAAGTTACTCGTTGATATATTTCATGAAATTTGCTTTAAATTTGAACAGAAATTGTTACCATAAAAAAGTACGCGGTGTGCAATGGTTCTGCTAAAAGTCAACGAGTCTAAAATAAAAGTTAGATACTAATACTATTCTGGAACTCCACTCCACCCCCACAATCCACCCCCACCTCCACTGCGTTTGCATTGTTTTGTTCCTATAGAAGAGCAAAGACACCAAAGCTCACCAAGCTGTTGCTGGTCAGCTGTGGAACTGAAGAATGCCATTGTTCATCTTCCTAAGATACCGTTGCTTTACAAAGTCCGCAACACGTGACACCTAGATCGTTGCACGAGCTGACAGGCTTCGGTAACCAAAAACCTGCAGTTATTTTTTTTGTATTCGTTTACGGCTCCGGTTGAAATCCGTCAAGCCTATTCTTTAACTTATCTTCTTCTTATGAATTTATACTGTCGGTTATTTGGCCAGGAGTTTGTTTCTCGACTTTTTAAATGGGCTGCGATTTGTGTTGCAGTTGTTGCAAATTTTTCTCATCCGCATAACTCTCCAACGTTGTCCATTATAATAACGGTAGATTGCGAAGTAAATTTCCGTATTCTGGAGTAAAGATCGGGGAATATCTTCATTTTTGTAAATCTTTAACAGGCCATCTACTAAAAGCAAGGAAGGAGGGTCAAGTAAAGCTGCAGTTACACTTCGGTGTGACAGACACTCATTTAAAGCGTTGTTCACACAGCTATAAAGGGCAATAGGCATCATAAACTGTTCCGGTTCCGCCGTAAACATGTCGTTAAAATTGGTCGGATTAAGCTGTACATACACTGATAAGATTAACGACCGTGCTAACGTCTTGTGGATTGCGCGGACATTATGCTTGGTAACCTTTGTCGGGCTTGTTTGCGTTTTATTTAATGAATAAAATAATGACTGGCTTGTTTTAATCATATTTGATTAACTAGGTGACGAATTCAAATGAAATTGATCTTTCATTTGATTGTTATTTATTTTGTGTAATTTTGGCATTTATTGAGATTATTCGATGATACCTACTTGTATTTTGAGCTTGTAGACGACTTGGATTTTAATCTGTTTAAATTTTAAGTTTGCAAGTTATTGAAATAAATAAATAAAAGTAACAAGGATGACGACCGACTTGGTGTAATGGTTAAGAAGTTGGCTACTACACCAGAGGTCGCGGGTTCGATCCCCGCACAGTACGAACATTTGTGTGCATGAACATGTCTGTTTGTACTGGTCTGGGTATCTCCTATGTATAATAAGTATGTATTTACAAAAGAAAATGTATTTAAGTATGTTTATCCGTTGTCTAGTATCCCATAACACAAGCTTTAATTAGCTTACTTTGGGGCTAGATGGCGCTGTGTGGAATAATGTCCAGGGATATTTATTTATTTATTTTATTATTTATAAGGATAATTCATCTCTTAACATAACATATTTCCGTTTTTGTGACATTGTTTTTTTTAAATTATAATTTGAATCCTTTCACATATTTTCAATTTTAGTGAAAGTAAGTAGATACGAAATATGTAGAACAGAGAGCATTGTTAAATGCTAAAAATAAAAACTCAGTTATCACTTAGATGAACTTTTATATAGAGTAGATTAACCCAATACCCATCCATCGTAGCGATGACTTGAATTCAATGATGGAGGCCTCTGCCCAGCAGTGGGACAGTATATAGGCTAATTACTTATTTAGAACTAAGTTGGGACTTAAAAATATCAAATAAATAAATACCTGGGACAATTCACACCAAGATCATCTGACCCCAAACTAAGCAGAGCTTGTAATAAGGGCGTCAGAAACTGATAAACATACTTAAATATTTCTAAATACATACTTAAATAGATAATAACACCCAGACACACAAAAAATACAAATGTTCGTCACACAAATATTTGTTATGGGTGGGGATCGAAACCATGACCTCCGGCGCTAAAGGCAGGATCGCTGCCATTGCGCCAACAGGCCAGTCAATATTGCTTAAATAAAAGCGAAAAAAGCGCAAGTTAGTGAGTCTAATACTAAGTTTGAGCAGCAGTACATTTTTGGCTCAGAGCTCGACCGGAAATCCGGAGGTGCTGGGTTAAATTTTCAAAAACATAGGTACATCTACTACATCACTTACCGAGTACGGCAGTATCGTTTTTGGTACTCCTGTATGTCTACCGAGTTGCCACTTAGCGCCAGACAACACACTTCTTGTAATGGTCTCGAAGTAGGGATTAATGTCCCTGTGTTACGAGATACCACACAAGGAAATGATAAGTTTAATGCAAAATAATATGAATATAAGTGCAATAAACCAGAAACATCATTAAATACTAGAAAATTAGATATTAAAGTTCACTGATATTCACTTTATAATGAAATAAAATAAATGTAAGTAAAATGATAAGAATAACTATTTTAATAATGATATATCTATAATTATAACGAACTGATAACATTAATAAATACAAAATTAATAATTTCTCATTAATATTTACTTTGAATATTAAGAATGAAATACCTACGTAATATGTAATTTATTTAAATAATACGCAATAATATGCAACAATGTAATAATAATATCGAATGATAATAATATGTACCTACCTAATTTAAGCTTGGATGTAAAACTATTGAAGCATGTCCACGGGAACCACTGCCGACAAACTGTTGCACAGTTTGGCAGAAAATAATGTTAAGCATCCCTGTAATTTTTATGTTTAATAAATAAAAAAAAAAAAAAAAAAAAAATAAGCCAGGGGCGTCTCGCAGCACACCCAGACCCGAGTCAATTCAGAAGGATCGTTTCCTGAATTGACCTGACCGGGAATCTAACCCGGGACACTACGGAAATTCTGAGAGTTACTCTCTATTCACTAGCTATTTTTTTGACTGACCTGTTGGTGTAATGGAAGCGACCGTACCTTTAGCACCGAAGGTCGTGGGTTCGATCCCCACCCATGACAAACCTTCAAGTGATGAACATTTGTGTTTGTTGTGTATCGGTGTGTTATTGTCGTTATAATTTGTCCTGGATATTTATTTATTCATAATTCATTTTGTAATTTTTAGTATTTCACACAAGTTCTGCTTATAGTGGTTTCAGACTAGAGTTTTTTTACACGCTCGCTTTGGCATACGCACTTACACGCGCGCTATTTCGCTTCTTAAAACCAAACGCGCGAACACGGGCTTATGGCGGCGTGTTCGCTCGAACCATTAGAATCTATCCATACAGATTATACGAGATTACAAGCACGTCAACGCTAGTACGAGATACGCGGGTTGAAGGTGTGCCTGTACCCGCCTACTTGCACTTCCAAAATGAGCTCATGCGCTCGTCTGGAACGAGACTGAAACAGGTCTTGTTTGGGGTGAAATCATCATTATGTGATGATTTCTGTAATATGTTTAGATTTCACTGCTAATTTGATATCAAAAACACACTTATTGTTCAAATAAACGTTATTGTACTGCAATGCAGGTGAATCAAGCGAAATGAGTTTTGCGTAGGAACATTATGTCGCAACTCACCTCAAATTTGAGCTCTTTTGTGCTAGCTATAAAAGTTATATTGCTGTGTTAACGACTCGTAATACAGGATGAGTAATGTTAATGGTACTCGAAAAGAATTAACGCGTGAGTTTTTAATTGGATGCTTCCCATTGAAATAAGGAAGTATGGTATTAAAAATATCAGAGTTTTTTTTCTGAACCGAGTTCTGGAACATTGCTCAAATAATGGACTGAGGTAATTTAGGACAAGGAGCCTTATTGAAATCCCTAATAACTTGTCAAGTTCATTCCCTAAACTGAGCGAGCAATTTCGCAATATGATCCCTCATTTCCAGCCAGTCAGCGGTTACCTGGCACTAATGCATCTTCGAGGCTGGATATTTACTGACGACATTGATTGCTACTCTCAGTTTAAGCAATTAACTTGACTGGATAAATGTCACTGCAATAAGGCTCCCTAACACTAATCCTGTGAAATATTTAAATACACAACGCCATCATACCAAATATCATCAACTAGCAATTAAAACACATGTTTTTATATTTTTCTCTATTCGTAAATGGTATGGTCATAATGTAGTCCACTAAACATAACTTTTATAATGCGTATAATCATTGGCCATAACAATAAATCATTTAATTTGCTTTCACAATGCAGGCTTACATGTGCTTAGAACTAGGTACAGCTATTGCCAAGGTCAAACCTCCGCTACATTGTGAGAGACTTGTGCCTGATGTAGATTCAAGAGTCACCAGTGCCCCCCTGCAGTCGAGTCGATATGACTTAAACATCCTTAAATATAATTAAGTTATAGTTAAAAGGTGCGTGAGATGTTTTGTGTGTGAGGTGTGTTGTGTGTGCGTTGGTATCAGCAGGGGTGTAATGACGTGTGTGTGTGTTGGTGTCAGTAGGAGTGTGTGTGGTTTGTGGGTGTAGCAATGGATGTGTATGTATGTAGTGCGAAGGTGTGTGAGTGAAATTTAGTTTGATGAGTAGTGTTATGACCGGACAGTAAGTTGATTCTCGGTTTCTTGGTAGTTTAGGGATTTTAGGTATGTGGCAACTTTCTTTTTGCACTGGTATTTAGTCAACGGGTATAATCCGGGAATTTTGTTGAGCTTGTTATAAATATATGGCCCAAGAAAAACATGACTTCTGTGGGAGAGAGCCTTTATAACTTGTCGCGGAGTGTGAACAATGACTAGAATAAAATACTTTTGAGAGCAAAATAACAAAACAAATAAAATATTATTTGTTAACATACACACCTCTACTTCCACCGCATTGGCGTAATCTGAAACAAGAAAATTTAAATGTGAGAACATTTCTTTAATTGCCACTTAAAACAAGTAAACAAGCAAGTGCCTAGCAGAAGTATCTTGTGACCGTTAGCAGGCCTCTGCCACTCCATGTACTTGCACGCGATAATTACCTACCAGCCGCCGGGTCTCCCAAAACTCATTTAGCAGTTGGTTGTCAAAAGCCGCGGAAAGCATTTGTACGCGAATCTTGTGGTTGAACTGACGCGATGACATGACGTTCTGTAAGTACTGATATCTATATCGAAAGAGGTAGCCCTGGCAATATGTGCCTATTACATCATGACAGACAGGACGCATTTAGAATTGACAGAATTGTCAATTTTCTAAAAAGAGGTTTATCAGTTCCGTAGTAACTATTGAGTAATATGTGCCATCAGTTTGCAGAAGGTGCCAGTACGAGAATTATTGCACTATTCTGTTGTAATGTATTTTAATTTTATTTGTTCAAAATAGGAGAGCGTTCGTGGTCTGGTGATCGCGTTAGTGATAGCGCCCCATCTCGGATCATGTGTCGTGTGGTCCCGAGTGTCGTTGTATGTCACTGTCGAATTTGTCATCGGTGATGGAAAACATCGATTACCCTTATTAATTAGAGAGTCAAAATCATTGTCTATTTTTAAAACAAGGTTTAAAGCACATTTCCTCGCCCTTTAACGCTCCTGCTTAGTCTCCTAATCTCTTACCTTCTTTTTAACTTCTCTTTTTCTGTTTATTTATATTCTTATTTACTTTCCCTGATCTCTTTTTGTCATTGGTAGGCTGTTAGTTACGGATTCTATATTTTATTTATATTTATTTGTCTTTTTATTGTTATTTTTTTTAAAATGAATCAAAATTTTTAGTTTTTGGTGCAATTGCTTACCTTTCCTAACATTTTCCTTTACTTGGGTTGTCTGGAAGAGATTGCTTTTAAGCAATAAGACCGCCTAATTGCTTCATCATAATCTTGTTATACCCCTGTAATGTTTATTTGATGTGCAATAAAGAATACTTATCTTTATTTTATCGATAGTAAACCAAATCAACCCGGATAACGGCGGAAGTCTCATCACCTACCACGTCGGGTTCTGAAACCATTGTTGTAAAAGTGGGCTTCTGAATGTTCCGTTCACCATGACGGCAACAGTCACTTGCCTGTGACTACCCCGTTCAGGATATAGTCGTGATGATACGTTATGTTATGTTTTTAGTAGGACATAATTTTTTGCATAGATAAGCTAATGCTTTACGGCATGTTTAATGGATGATCTCATCATCTTTGCCACGGTAATACCTCTCCCGATCGTAGACATCCATATTAAGAAAAATAATGAAAACTGATCTGTTATACCACCGGCGTCCTACGACATTAACAGTGTTGTCGGCAGATTTGGTGCTAGTGACCCGCCCCGGCTTCGCATGTCATGAAAATTATTTTTGATTTTTATTCAGGAGATACTGAGGCCAAACAAAACCATTTCGAATTTACATTGTTTTAACTTAATTTTCTTTCATACAAAGTTTGTTAATAAAATGACAAACACGAAAAAATTTTTTATTAAATTTGGTGCAGCTGTCCAGAAGTTATTCGTGTGTGTACTATTTATTTTTATTTATGAGGATTTATTTTAAGCGAATAGTACGTTTTGCTGTTCCAAGTATTCTTTATTTTACCTTCCATGAACATGTGTAGAAAGTAATTTTTTCCCGATGAAATAGTTGGTACGCTGCTCATTCTAAAAAAAACTGATAAAATATATTTCCCGAATTTGTCGAACATGAGGCCTTTATTCAAGGGGTGTTTCGGTAAAAATGCTTTTACTGATCCACCGTGAAAAAGACAACGCTTTTAAAATGGTGATTTTCACAGTTTATGTGAAAAAAATATTGGTAGCTTCGATTTGTGTACGTCAGGTTGGCAATGCCAGGATCTCTTTGCACCAGGTGACACTCGAGTTCAGTTATATTCTAAAAAATATCACACTAGACTGCAATGGGAGCACTATGAGCATTTTGCCGCCCTCACCAGAAATCGTTAATAATTCATTATTACCCGTTTAGTCTTCGCTTTTTAGGTGCTGCATAAACGCCTTCTCTCATCGGAAAAAAATTATACGTATTTTTTTTGAAAGTTCCTATTTATACTATATTTAATGGAGTATTTAGGGTAATTGAAAAAAAACTCTTAATTTAGAATGTTAGAGAATCACGTAATTTAAAACGAAAAATATATTATAAAATGGACGCTTAAATAGTGTAAGAGTTCAAGTAGGAGAGTTCAAGGGAGGTCATCTTGATAGGCAAAGTAGAAACATTAGATATTTCAAAAAAAATACACGACACATGCCGTGGGACCCTCTGATAAAGGACGCAGGATTTCGGTGTATGAACCACCCTCAACTGGCAGCTTTGAAAATCTCTGAGGGAGGCTTATGTTCAGCAGTGGACGTCATATGGCTGTATTTGATGACCTCAAAGTTTGATCAATATAAGGTTAAGAGTACGACGTGATGTCATTTCCGGGAATGATATTTTATATTGACATCGAAATGAAACAACTTTCCATCTTTCAAAACCTTACCCTCCGTAGATTTTCTGAAAAGGTCAAATTCCCTCAACCGTCACCAAATACTCAAACTGTTGATACAAGTCTAAATAGGTAAGTTACACTTTCTTACATAAAATATTTACGAAGTAATATGTAATGTGTTGCAACATGTTGTTATTCCCACGAAACCGGATTAGGGCCTACTGCTTTATAACTTGATCAACTGGTTTATAAATAACACATCAATAACACACCGTAACATTCATTTAGTTTTCACTTTTACTTGTTCATGCACTTTGATATTCGGAGTCTTTTCAATAAGTGTAAATTCATATCTAACTTAGAAGTGTCATCGATACACTTAAGAAGATTATTATTACATAATAATCATGCTAATAACATAAATAGGAATGATATGTATTTTGTAACTGACAAACTCAAAACGTCTAAGTAAGTCGATTCTGACAATTCTTTAGAAACTAGAAGAAATCGACCTGATCCTAGGAACTCAAGCGGGATTCGAAAACGCGACCTTTCCACGATCCGGGTGGCTGCTCTTCCAACTGAGCTACCGAGGCCGTTAACAGACCTGGCGAATTTATCTAGTGTATTTTGCGTGGTGAGCCAACGCATGTTTCATTAGCGTACGTTTTTATCTTTGTGTAGAAAATAGTGCATTGTTAAATGCTAAAAATCAACAATTCAAATTTATATTCGTTTTGGAAAAAGAAACAAATTGAAACCAAATTCATCAAACATAGCACAGTTTATCATTCAGGTATATTTCAAGACCCCGAGCATAGGCCAATGTTTATCATGTGAATGTGTGTCCTGGGTGACATCGGTTCTGTGTTATAACGAAACAATAATGTCTGGTGCAACTGCCAGTGCAACGTACACTTCAGTAAAACATTTTGAAAGATTAAAAGCCTGCCAACAGCCTGTTAGCGAGGTGGCAACAAAGTCCACTTTATTTCATCGATTTAAGCTTCATGATGCTTTGGTAACAGCGTAATTTCAGCAAAAGCTCTTTAGAACGAAACAATTCATTCAAAGACCGATTTCATAGTATATGATGACGGGTGAGTGTCTAACACTACGCTTATTTAACGCAAAGTTAACCAATGATATGATAAAGTTTACGAAACTAACTAACACTGTGTTTGAATACCTAAGTTTATTTAATTGCCACTCTATGATGTGGTTCACAGTCCTCTGCTGGATATAGAATTCTCCTGAGAAACGCAACAACTTCTATTCAAATAAATCTTTGAATCTTTTGATTCTTCTCCTAGGGGCCTACTCCGGTGCAAAATTTAGAAAGTTTTGTGAATCTTTGTGAGTGATATGAACGGATTTATAATGCTTTATACAATACTAGCTGTACGTCAGCGGCATCGCCCGCGTATACTGTATTTTTCGTCCAAATATGGTCTATGTCACTCCTTAATAATGTAACTTTATATTATTTGACGACCGACTTGGTGTAATGGTTAAGAAGTTGGCTAATACACCAGAGGTCGCGGGTTCGATCCCCGCACAGTACAAACATTTGTGTGCATGAACATGTCTGTTTGTACTGGTCTGGGTGTCCCCTATGTATAATAAGTATGTATTTACAAAAGAAAACGTATTTAAGTATGTTTATCCGTTGTCTAGTATCCCATAACACAAGCTTTAATTAGCTTACTTTGGGGCTAGATGGCGCTGTGTGGAATAATGTCCAGGGATATTTATTTATTTATTTATTTATTTATTAGTGAAGGAATTTTTAAAATCGGTCCAGAAGTTTCGGAGCCTATCCACAAACAAACAAAAAATAATATACAAAACATTACTTCATTTATTTTAGCATTTTACAATGTTTGTTTTTCATCCTTGGCCCCTGAAGCAATCAGGCAGGATCCTGCCTAATTTCTTCAAGGTCCGAAATTCGAATTTTTCTATCTTTAAACAACCAAATCTTTCCTCTTTATAATATTACTATAGAAAACACGATTATCAGAATAAAAAAATCAACATCAATATCAATGTGAGTATCTATTTTGAAAGCCTTACGAACAAGATTTACGCTTCTGCGTTTTCGGGCGAGCGGAAGTAGGCCCCCAGTACCCTTACCATGGGTTCACACGGATGACAGTCACTAGCGTCAGCGTTGACGTTTTGGTATAGTTTTAAGGTATAGCTCCTCTAGTTGATAGAAATGGAATTTAAAAGTCAACTATTGTAATTTACGTGACAGAAACTCATGGTAGACGTACTGGTCCTTGTTCTCCCGCATCGAGTCCGAATGATTCATTTTTTTGTATGATAACAAGGGAACTAAACACTCTTAATAATAAGAAATCGATACGAAAGAGGTGACGACCTCCAAAGTCTTCGCGTTTGCTTATATACGCGTTTTAAATATCATTCTCGAAAACAAACACTTTCGGTTTTGAATATCAAAATACAGAATATACACACGTTTGAAGAGATTATATTTCGAATATTTTTTCGAGATGTATTTGAATTTCCAAGTGTCGCTCTGTAATGTAAACCTCTTTTGATCGCAAATAATAATGCATACATGCGCGGTATACCTACGTGAAATGATGGGATTTATCGGCCTATTACTTAATGCAACACAAGACTGCATTTTATGACAATCTAATATTTGTATAGGAATTTTTGTAGCGATTATTGTATGAACGAATTTAGACTTTGTTTAAAAACTTGATTCTAATTCAGACCTTCTGATTATAAACTTTCGCTTATTTTTATAGAAGCCATTTACTCTCAACTCACTAATTATGCAACGACTTGTCTGAACATTTTTACTCTTCGATGATAGGCAAAAAATGAGCGGCACTTGAATAAATATTAAGCTAATGTCATACACGTGCAACATACAAATGGATTTACGATTAAGGGCTATCCCATACATGTGTTGATTATAGATTTCGAATTCTGGATCTACCTTTAAATAAAGCGTGATCGGTTGTTCGTGTTAGTGTATTGATGTTTAATTTTTATTCCATTGCACATACTCGTATAACTAACGCTTGAATCCAGAAACGTTAATCAAAGATCAGCAGTCCTTACATGTATAGCTTTCCCTTTCATTTCTATTGACATGTGACAGAGCTATGGGAGTAAGCCTTTTTTTTTGAAAGCACTTACGCAGAACTAAGGTGAACTAACGTATCATTCAACAAGTAATAAAACAGTAACTTAAGATGAACTACACTACCTTATATACCACCGGGTAAATAAGGTAGTGATTCAAAACGAGATGAGACGAGATTCAAAATCAATAGCCATGTTTATTATGAAAAAAAAACGGTTTGTTGCAATATCACGTCAAAACTGCTTGATTAATTCTAATGACAATTTGTACACTTATATACAATGAAAGCTGAGTTTAAATACAGAGTCCTTGAGATGAATATAAATAAATATGCGTCAGACAACACACCTCTTGTAATGGTCTCGAAATAGGGATAAATATCCCTGTGTTACGAGGTACTACACAAGGAAATAAGATAGGGGCGTCTCCCAGCATACTTAGACGAGTTAATTTAGAAAAAATCGTTTCCTGAATTGACCAAACCGGAAATCGAACCAGGGACTACGGAAAACGAGGCGAGAAACCATGCTACAGCGCACTACGCCAATCGTGTCGTCGAATAAACAATACAATAATATACAATTCAATAATAAATTTTGTAGCAGCCCTAGTGATAGGCCAGTACATATTATATAATGTCTGCAGTTGCTACATCTTTTGATATCAGCTGTTTACCAGTTCTTAAGAAATCATTTGTTGTTATTCAGATTCAATTAATTTGTCTAACACCTTGATTCCGAATAGTAATTCTCGAAAAGAAAAAATGAATTAAATGAATGATTTATTTCATAGAATATGGTACAATAATATGATTTTTGGTCAAATTGGTATTGGCGCAGCATATTCTACCTCTTTACAGGCATAGAAATGTTACAACATCATACAAAATAAAATACAATTAGAGTTAAAATGTGAAAATAATCCTATACAATATTTCAATCAAAGCTTCTAAGGTCAAACATGGAAGATATTAATTAGCATTGTTATGGTCTAGAAACTCCCTAATGGAATAAAAACAATTCTCGATTAAAAAAATATGCAACTGAGATCCAAATTGCTTTCCATTCAGTGCGCGCAAGTATTCGGGCAAAGCATTAAAAACCTTGATTGCCATACAGTGTACATTTTTTTGAACCAAAGCTAGTTTTGAATCACCTATTTCTAGTCTATTCTTTGGTCTAGGACGTAATTCCTTTGAATATTCCCTTTTAACCTCTTTAAAACATTTTTGATTATTTTCAACAAATATGCAAATTTGCTTAATGTACAAAGATGGCAATGTCAACAATTTGCGTTCTTTAAATAACGGTCTACATGAATCCCGGTAATAAACTCCAAACAAAGATCTCAGACACCTTTTTTGGACTCTAAATAGAAGTTCCATATTTGTACAGTTACCCCATATCATGACGCTGTATTGCAACATGGACGCTACATGAGCGTGGTAAGCTAGATAGCTGTCTCTGTAGAAGAGATTTCCCTGAGTCGTCTAAGGGCGAATGAAAATCTGCCTAATTTATCACAAACATAACTAAGGTGACATTTCCAGTTACAATTCTCGTCGACATTTATACCCAAAAACTTTGTTTCACTTGTAAATTCAATTCTTTTACCTTCATGTGATATATTCAATGGCATTCTATTTGTGCGGTGTGTCCCAAACTGTATAAGTTTTGTTTTATCTACATTAACTTTTAAATTATTAGCAGACATTCAGTCTATGACATTTTTAATTGCTAGGTTTATTTCATTTTCATAATTATTAGAATTTTTATGTTGTGAATTATCTTTTATTAATACTGTCGTATCATCCGCAAACAAGATTGTCTCATAATTGGTCGCACTTGGCAGGTCATTAATATACAATACGAACAAAATAGGACCAAGTAGAGATCCTTGCGGTACTCCATAACTAATGGCTCTATAATTAGACCGGTATGTAGTTCTACTATAACTATTACTAACATTGTTACAAGTTCTAGTAATGTGAACAGATTGATATCTGCTCTGAAGGATGAGAATCTCAAGCTTTTGAGTAATACAAACTAGGTAATTGTTATTGTTATTCGCAACTGGGTACGCTAGCATTAGGCCGGGTGATCGGTCCGCTAGTTGTGGGTCATACCACCCATTTCTTCGTGCCCCCCTTGCAGTGGGTCTTTAGGTTGTCCCATTTTCACGGCGTCCCGTTTAATCTTCACGTTGCTCTGCAGGCTCTTGCTATTTGATCCACCGTCAGTTCTTTAAATCTCCTTCATCTAACGAGTCTGACCCAATGAGTTGCCATCGAATGCGTGAGTACATCAGGCATTCGGCGAGCAGGTGAAAACCCGTTTCCTCGTTAGGTTAAACTAGGTTAGGTGCAGTAAATAAGAATAAAAACCAAAGTAGTACAGTGAATATGCAAGTAGGGGGTACTGCTCTATAAAGAGGTAGTGCATAGTAGATTCCTCCGCCGGTAATTGAGCTGCTTGTCTAGATGCAAATACCCCTCCACCTTAAAGAAGCTGATAGATTTAAGCATTCATTTGTATCAGAACAGCGATCATTCTTCGAATCACATTGCGAACATGACGCTCAAAGGTACAACTTGAAGCAAAACGTACATGGAAAGGAAATCTTTTGAGGAAACTGATCCTTTACCTTTAATGTACCATTCGTAAAAACGTATCAGTTAAACGTTACTTTTCATCGTGCGCGGAAATAGCGAGAAAAAAACAAAATGGCAGCCTCCAGGCTATGCCACAAAGGTTCAAACCCCTTCATTTAACAGATCTTCATTTAAATATTTAACCCAACACTGGACAAAGCTAGTCAAAACCAGTCTTATTTAGCTGTGGTTTTCCGTAAGATGGGCATCTTACCTCTCAGGCCTATAAGGCTGCCTGTCCACCGAAGCGGAGCGAGGCAGCGGAGCGGAGTTTTGGAAATTTTTAACCATAGGAATAAAGGCAGGCGTGCTTTCAAGCAATCTCATTGTTTGAAACTTGGCAAAACTCCGCTCCGCTACCTCACTCCGCTTCGGTAAACAGGCTGCCTAAGTGTCCTGGCAGTGGACGGGTTATGATGATCATGAAGCTGTCACAGATCATTCAAAGCTGAAGTGTCTAAACACACTGCGGAAGGTGCGCGACCAAAGTTCCGCGGCTGATTTAACGTTCGGACGTATTCGTCTGATATGATATGACACACCAGAAGTGCCGAACTTGCGCGACAGAAATTCAGTTGCTCAATTTTGTTTCTGTAACTCGTATTCAGAGTCTATAATTGTGTGCTCTACAAAATAAGTTGGCGCTGAACTTACGCCCGACCGAAGTTACCGACCGAAGTTACGCTGTACGCTATAACGCAACGTAATTTCGGCATAATGTTTCATTCAGGAGGTGCCCGTGGTTAAGTGACGGCAGCGGATCGGCAACGATCCGATGTTAAGTAACGTCAGTCAGGTCGGGTTATGGATGGGGGAGGCCCCATGTGATTTTTGTGATTAAGTGCTAGATACGTCCTCGTCGTCTCCCCTGGCTCTCCCAGTCCTGGTTACGGTAACGCAGTGCCAGGCTGGTGACCAAACTCTAGCACTTGGGGCAATCCTTGCGGTTTTTGCTTATCAGTGTCCCCAGCTCTCTGGCCGTCGAGGTGTCTCCGGTTTCAGGTTGAGCGGGGCCTAATAGGCTCTTCGTGAGGTTTATTTTCTCTGCGGGTCTTTTCAACGACTTGTGCTTTCATACCGGATTCGTTGACTTCCCACATTCTGACTGGCTTTTTCTTTGATTTGTTTGATTGCTATCATTTTTGACTTTTGACTTTTCGATTAGACAGCATGTCAATTCGAAGAAGTGCTCGGCTCTGCGAGGACAACCTTGTGCCGGAGGAGGTCTCCACCGACGCAAGGGGTGCCCTCCCTAAGCGACGTGCGGCGACGGCCGTTTTTGACTCCGGTGAGGAGTCTGAAATGGACGACGCCCAACCAGAGACGTCCGAAACCGTGCCCACTCGGGCGGCGGCCTCTAAGAGGGGTAAAGTAAAGAACCCGGGGCACGTTTCAGGCCTATCCCGAGCTAGGGAAACCCTCCGCCAGCGTAAAGAGGACGCTGCGGAGGAGGACTTTAACCGGAGCCTTTCGCTCCGTTTTTATAAGAAGCCACTGGCTACAGTGGCGGAAGAGGGGGCTGCTAAAGTCCCGGAGATTCCTCAAGACCCTGAGGATCTCAACTTTGAGGAAATGCGGGCAGCTGCCGCTAAGGGCACTGCTCGTATATGCGAGCTGGCCCTGAAGTCGGGCCACATAAAGGGCACATTCCAGAGGGAATTTAAAGAAAATGCCCGACTCCTCGGCAGGATTGTCGAAGCTGCGGTGAGCCGTACCGCTTTCGAGGAGTGCCGCCGGCTTCGCGTCGAACGCGACAACCTTCGACGCGAAGTGGAGGACCTAAAAACGGAGGTCAAGGCCATCCGTCGTGACTACTCCAACCGGAAGACGGAGACGGAGCAGGTGACTGCGCCACAGGTGGACATGAAGGCCTTCAAAAAGGACCTCCTTGTCACTTTAGGTGATATGATCAGCGCCCGGATCGACGGGGCGCTGACGCCCTCTGTACGCCCGCCTCTCGCGGCGGACCGAAAGAGGGCAGCGGCCGCAGCTCAGCTGCTAGCAAATGAGATTGCCCCAGCCGCCGCTGTGGCACTGCCTAAGGGGAAGGGTCCTAAATCTTCAGGCCCTTCATCCGTCCCCACGACGGTCCCGGCAGTTGCCGGCACCTCTGCCTCGGCAAAGCCGAGACAGACCGTAGCCGGCGGAGAAAATCAAGCCGCCAATGAAGATGGGTGGCAAGTTGTGAATGGGGGCAGGAAGGGTAAGAGTAAGGGAAAGGGAAAAAAGTCCTCCCCAACGCCACTTGCCACACAACCCAAGCCGAGACAGGTGCAGTCGGCACCGGCCCCAAAAAGGGCGCAACCCGCGGCTGTTCCAAAAAAGGCACAGCCAGCTGCCACTCCCAGAAGGGCGCAGCCTGCCGCGCCCTCGGCGACGAAGAACAAGCTGGTGGTCAAGTTGACCCCCCCTCGCTCATCGGCTGTAGTGGTGACACTGCAGCCCGACGCCATCGAGCGGGGGTTTTCGTACAAGACGGCCTTGTTGAAAGCAAGAGAGGTGGTTTCGTTGCCCGATTTGGGCATACCAGGTGTGTCCGTCCGGCAGACTGCCACAGGGGCGCGCATGTTTGAGCTGGCGGGAGCAAATAGCGCTGAGGCTGCTGACCGTCTGTCGGCCAAGTTGACGGAGGTACTCGCGGGAGTGGCCAACGTGTCGAGGCCAACAAAATGTGCGGACCTCCGCATCGCAGGGCTCGACGACAGCGTCACCCGCGAGGAGGTGGTGGCCGCAGTCGCGGCCAAGGGTGCGTGTGACCCGGCCCTGGTCAAGGCGGCTGATATTCGCTTTGGGCCCCAAGGGACCGGGTCAGTTGTTGTCAAGTGTCCGATTGTGGCGGCAAAGGCGCTTGTCAACGGAGGTCGTCTTTTGATCGGATGGAGCTCGGTGCAGGTCCGAGCTCTCGACGCACTCCCCATGCGCTGCTTCAAGTGCATGGGGATCGGGCACACGCGTCAGCTGTGTCCGTCCGACAAGGAGAGGGTGGACCTGTGCTTCCGCTGTGGACGGCCAGGGCACAGGGCCGCCGGATGTATGGCGGCGGCGCACTGCGTCGTGTGCGCCGAAGCGGGTCGGCCTTCGGGCCACACAATGGGTGGGAGGAGTTGTAACCCTCCCCCCACTAAAGCAAGGTCGGCACCAAGGACCCAGGCCGCCGCCGATAGCGGGAGGCGCGTAGCGCTAGAGGTAGCTGTAATGGAGCAATGAGTTCAGTTCTCCATTACAACTTCCTACAGGGGAACCTCAACCACTGCGCCGGGGCCCAGGACTTGCTCATGCAGTCCATGGCGCAGTGGGAGATAGATGTAGCGGTGGTGGCAGAGCCCTATTTTGTTTCCCCCCAGCCTAATTGGGCTGGGGACATTTCAGGCTCTGTGGCCATAGTAGTCGCAGCGGAGCCTCGCTCGCGGCCGCTAAAAGTGCGGGAAAGAGGGGCTGGATATGTGGCCGCCACCTGGGGGGGCATTGCTGTTGTGGGAGTATATGTCTCCCCCAACACTGGGCTTGCCTGTTTGGAGGCGTTCCTGACGGGTCTTGGTCCGGCGATCCAGCGGTTGGCACCTCTCCCAGTCTTGGTCATGGGCGATCTAAACGCATGGTCGACCCTCTGGGGGAGCGTGTCAACGAGCGTGAGGGGCCTAGCCGTCGAGGCATGGGCTGTCAGCTCCGGGATGTCCCCACTCAATCAGGGGACATCCTTCACGTGTGTGCGTAGGGTCGGGGGGTCCGTGGTGGATGTAACGTTTGCCACCCCTTCCCTCGCACGGCGCGTCCGGGGCTGGCGGGTGTTGAGTGAGGTGGAGACGATCTCGGACCACAAATATATTAGGTTCGAGGTCTCCACCTCCGACGGCTCAGCGGCGCCGAGAAGACGGGAGGGCCACGCCTTTTTTCCGCGGTGGGCCCTCACCAAGCTGGATCCCGAGCTGGCCGAGGAGGCAGCCATAGTGGCGGCTTGGGGCACGACCCCCACAACATCGGGGGTCGATGAGGCGGCGGGCCATTTTCGAGATCGCATCTCAAAGGTCTGCGATGCCGCCATGCCCCGAATACGAGGAACCCCTCCGCGGCGCCACCAGGTTTACTGGTGGTCCGCGGAAATTGCCCAACTGAGGGAAAGGTGCTCCCTATCAAGGAGGGCCTATACGAGGGCCCTGAGGACGAGCAACAGGGAAGGAGAGGGAAGGCCAGCTGTATGTGGTTTACAAAGCCGATAAGAAGGCACTGCAGCTGGCCATCTGGCAGGCCAAGTCCAGGGCGCGGGATGAAATGCTGGAGGGTCTGGACCGAGATCCATGGGGGAGGCCTTACCGCGCTGCGCAGAACAAACTGCGCTTCCAAGGCCCCCCCGTGATGGAGACCCTCCAGCCGGAGGTGCTAGAGCGGGTGGTAGGGGAGCTTTTCCCAGAGCCCCCACCGTTCACACCTCCGAGAATGACCTCTCGCACGAGAGCCCTGGACGGCGAGCCGATCCCACTAGTCTCCGACGAGGAGATGGAGACAGTGCTGGATCGGCTCAAGGGCAAGAAGAAGGCTCCTGGTCCCGATGGAGTGCCGGGCAGGGTCCTTGGCCTGGCCCTGAAACACCTGGGGGCGCAGCTTCGGGAAATTTTTAACGCCGCGCTAACATCAGCGCGGTTCCCGAAGCTGTGGAAGGAGGGACGGCTTTGCCTCCTACAGAAGGATGGTAGGCCCCCAGGTGTTGCAGGCGCGTATCGGCCAATTGTCCTGCTGGATGAGGCTGGAAAGGTCTTTGAGAGACTTCTCTCTTCCCGCCTCAACCAGCACTTAAATGAGAGGGGCCCGAATATTTCTGGGCAGCAGTTCGGGTTTCGCGCGGGGCGCAGCACGATAGACGCGCTGGCGCTGGTAAAAGAGGTTACGGAGGTAGCAACCGCTCAGGGCAAGCGGTCGTTGGCGATAAGCCTGGATATCGCCAACGCCTTTAACAGTCTGCCGTTCGGCGTGATAAGGGAGGCACTTCAGTATTTTGAGGTGCCTACTTATCTCGGCAGACTGTTGGAGGACTACCTCCGAGGGTGGGAAGTCCTCTATGAGGGAGGAGGACGGTTGGTCCGCCGGCCGATGAGGTGTGGGGTTCCGCAGGGGTCCGTTTTAGGGCCCCTGTTATGGAACCTCGGTTATGACTGGGTGCTCCGCGGCGCGCTCCTTCCGAGGATGCGCGTCATTTGCTACGCGGATGACACCCTAGTCATTGCGGGCGGTGACACTTTTGCGGAGGCGAAAAGACTGGCAGAAGTCGGCGCCAGTCTGGTGGTTGGCCGCATCGAGGCGTTGGGCCTGAAGGTGGCCCTTAATAAGACCGAGGCCCTTCTCTTCCATGGGCCTCGACAGGGGCCGCCTCCCGGTGCGGTGGTCCGCCTAAACGGCGTGAATGTGAGGGTGGAGGCCCAGATGAAATATCTGGGCCTGGTGTTGGATGGGCGGTGGAATTTTAGAGCGCATTTTTCCCGCCTCGCGCCCCGCCTAATCCGCACCGCGGGTGCTCTGGGCCGCCTCTTACCCAACGAGCGCGGCCCGGGCCAGTCATGCCGGCGTCTCTACGCCGGCATACTTAAAAGTATGGCGCTCTACGGAGCGCCAATCTGGGCGGGGGCCCTCAACGCTGAAAACAGGCGCCTGTTACGGGCGCCTCAGAGGCAAATAGCGTTGAGGGCCGTACGGGGTTACCGTACGGTATCGGGGGGGGCTGCCTGTGTCCTCGCAGGCATGCCCCCCTGGGAACTGGAGGCGGACGTTCTTGCTGCTGTGTACCAGTCCCGCACAGCAGCAAGAGCAAGGGGAGAGCGCCCGTACTGGGACAATGACGAGGGAGTGCGCCGGCGCGCGCAGAGCGCGCTTCTGCGGAGGTGGGCGGAGGACCTGGTCGACCCGCTCTATGGCCGACAAACCATAGAGGCGATCAGGCCGGTCCTCGACCAGTGGGTGCGTAGGGAGAAGAGGCCCCTTACGTACCGGCTGGTGCAGGTACTTTCCGGACACGGCTGTTTCGGAAAGTACCTGCATAACATCGCCCGGAGGGAGCCCACCCCGAGGTGCCACCAGTGCGACGCCGAGGAGGACACCGCCCAGCACACCCTTGGGGTGTGCCCTGCTTGGGCGGTGCAGCGTCGCACACTAGTGGATGTGGTCGGCACCGACCTCTCGCTCCCGGCCCTGATACGGGCCATGCTGGCGAGCGAGAGTGGATGGGAGGCGATGGTCTCCTTCTGCGAAGAGGTAATGTCGCAGAAGGAGACAGCGGAGAGGGCCCGGGAGGAAGATCCTCAGGCGGGCCCTCTCCGACGCAGACGGCGGGGAGTGAGGAGACGGCGGTTTGCACGCCTGCTCTCCGCTCCCTGAAAGCAGCACCGGGGTGAAAGTCAGGGGGCTTTCACCCCATTGCACGGTGCTCCTGTCTGGGGGTGTCCCCGTATACCGGGACGCCCCTGCTGCGTGAGGAGGCCCGGCGTGAAGGCTGGGCCGTCCGCCAGGGACGGCATGGTAATCCGAACTAGGCACCATGTCGTCCCGTCAAGGCGATGAGGTATACCGGGGGTCTTTTTAGTGGGTATGCCGTCACCTTCAGTGACGGAGAGTCCCACACTCCCCCGCTGCCCCACCCAGGCAGCGGGATAGTGCGTAATGCATTTTTTCCCCCTAAAAAAAAAAAAAAAGGTCGGGTTATGGATGGGATCCCGAACGAAATTAAGTGATGTGTTTTTCGGGCATCTCCGTGCTTCGGAAGCACGTTAAACAGTTGGTCCCGGCTGACGGCGCAAGATATCAGTCGTAAAGCCTAGTCAGAGGCCCTAAAAAGGCGGCTTGATAACATCTGACGGTAGGGATTATCACTGGCCGTACATTCCCCTCTCCAACAATCCACACTGAGCCCGCGTGTTGGTGTATGGCTCGTATCACCTCATAGTTGAGGCCCACCTCAACCACTAATATATTAGTCTAAACATACTCGTTGATATGCCCATTGGGATTGTTTTATTTTAATTACAGTTTTTGTTTTATACTAACATGGTAGCTGGTTGCTTTTATAAGTATTATATAAGGTGGAAATAAATAACAAATACACCCAAGCAATTATAAATACAACCACTGCTGGGTACAGGCCTCAGCCTGTACCCAGCAGTGGGACGTATAAGGCTGTATTTGTTTTGTTTTTTTTTGTTTGTGTCATTCAGTAATTCAAATAGCATTGCATGCGTAATCACGAGTAACTTTGGTCGCGTAACTTCGGCATAGTGTGTTTAGACACTAGTGATTATTAATAACGATTTTGACGAAAAAAATCTTCTATTTATATATATGGACAGGACAGTACAAAAGGCGGACTTGATGCTAAAAGCATTCTGGCCACCAGTACCAGTCAACCATCGGGTGAGACAGAAATGCTATTGGCGGTGCAGAAAAGTTATCCGTTTGGGAGTTTATATTACATTGACACAAGTTTCGTTAGTATTCCTTCTGTAACTTTTTCATCTTTTTTATATACAACTTTCGGGCCTACAAGTAGGTAAATACATAAATATCTGGGACAAATAACACCAAGACCATCTGACCCAAAACTAAGTAAAGCTTGGAGTAATGGGTGTTAGAGACTGATGAACGTACTTAAATGTTTATACAGACATACTTAAACAAATAATAACACACAAAATACCTACACTATAACTAATTTCCCCTTTGTTTACCCAAGTGCTGTAATTATTGTACCTCTGTACCTAGGGTACAAAATGACTGAGCGTCGCCAGGGGACTGGTAAACGTTTATTGTTTGCGGGAATGCCCGCAGGGACCCGCGCAAAGAATGCTTGTGGCGTTTGGATTAAGTTGTAAAAGACAATATAATTTTGATAAGATAAGGTTATAATATATATTTACCGCACACACAAATACAACAGGCTGTATATTTCAGTTAATAGACAAGATGTAAATGATAAGATAAGTTAAGATACTCTTTATTGCACAAAAACAGTAAAAATCAAGAATTACAAAGAAAGTTGATGTACAATTTAGATGTGAATGATGTTATTTAAATCGAAAGGAAAAAATACTAAAATATTCAGACGACGATATACGAGTAGCACAGAGGCGTTGACAACCTTAACATAGGGACACCTTATGCTGCTGACATAAGACCCGTTTTGCAATGGCTTTTGTAAAGGTTGATGTGAACGCTTCTGTACCTATACTCGATATTTAAAGAATGCTAAATCACCTATTGTCATAAATAATAAATCGACTAATTTGTTGGCTATCGAATATCTATGAGTGCCTTCAGAGATTCGTTTGTTACTAAAAAAGTTGAACACTGATTAAAATATACGTCGATTAACGAAACCTGGCACCTTCACAGTAGCTAAAATTGTGTTGTCCATGCGGGCGAAGCCGCGAGCGGAGAGCCAGTTTATTTTATAAATAAAAAATAAATAAAATAAATATCCCTGGACATTATTCCACACAGCGCCATCTAGCCCCAAAGTAAGCTAATTAAAGCTTGTGTTATGGTATACTAGACAACGGATAAACATACTTATATACATTTTCTTTTGTAAATACATACTTATTATACATAGGAGACACCCAGACCAGTACAAACAGACATGTTCATGCACACAAATGTTTGTACTGTGCGGGGATCGAACCCGCGACCTCTGGTGTAGTAGCCAACTTCTTAACCATTACACCAAGTCGGTCGTCAAATCAAAGGATAAACTCGTTTTTAACTTGTACCACCGTGCGGTAATCGCGTCGCAGGTGGTGATATCCCCGTGGCACAAAGAAACGTTTTGTTGTTGACACGTTCCTTGCGATAAAACACGTGTCAGATTCTTTGCTAGTTTCCCATTTTTCTCTTGAAGAATTAAAAAAAAATACTTTGATTTAACTGCTGGACATTTTTTTTTATTCATATAGACTTATAAAAAGTACTTATGACAAGTCATATACAGAAAAAATTGTAGCAAAAATATACTGAATAAAAATAAACTTACATAAAATAATACTATGATAGTTAATATCATAATTAAATATAATGTGACTCTACCACCGGTTCGGAGGTTGTTTCCGATCAAGAAACTCGATGGTTACTCTTTTCAATCTTGTTTTTATACACAAAAATTGATTTGACAGAGTCAAGTCATAACAAAAAAAAAAGTGTGCAGAGGAGCAGATTATACCTATGATGACCACAAATTCTTATCATTCAAGAAATCCTCACCACTATAATAACCTCGCTTCATTAACTTAGCTTTAATTTGTGACTTAAACTTGTGAAGAGGCAGTTCAACAAGAGTTCGCGGAATCTTATTAAAATATTTTACACATTGACTAACAAATGATTTCCCTACCTTATGCAGTCTTAGACTGGGAGTTACGAGCTTATTTTTATTTCTGGTTTTGAGTTTATGAACATCACTGTTTTTCTTGAAGAGATGCAAGTTTTTACGGACATATACTACATTATCTATCTCTTTGAATACTTCACGAAGCGAGTCGCGTGGTCTAAGGTTGTAAATGGAGCGGATGGCTCTTTTTTGAAGAACAAAGATAGTGTTGAGATCCGCTGCCGAGCCCCACAACTGTAGACCATACGACATAACACCGTGAAAATAACTGAAGTACACTAATCTTGCTGTTGCGATATCAGTCAGGAGCCTTATTTTTCTAACAGCATAAGCTGCCGAACTAAGTCTTCCTGCCAGAGCAGAAATATCTTCGGTTCCATTGGTCAGTATTTTTACGCGCAACAGACACTCATACAATACCTAATATTCTATTAGCCCATGGTCTCGGCCATTTTTTTTTATAGACTATAAATGAATGAATGAATAAATAAATGAATGAATGAATGATTAAATGTATGAATGAATGATTAAATGAATGAATATTTATTTGCTCAAAATACGGTACAATAATGATGTTGACTTAAATAATAATAAGTAATAATTTCACGCGATTTGACCGATTTATCGGTAGGCAAATATTAAATTGACAGAAATTAATTACAATCAATTATAATTATACATAACATTTAAAAAGCATTAGTTACATTACATTTATAATTTGGAACACATTAATAAAATCGATCTTTGATCTGAAATAAAGATATTTAAGAAAACAGATAAGCAAACTAAAAATTCAAATTAAATATACACAATAAAATTAAAGGTGGAAAGATATAAATTACTTGTATTCGACCAACTCTAACTCTTCAACTTACCAGCTCCACAAAACTTCATTAATTCATCCACAGTATAATATTTTTTTTCTATTTTCACCTAGGCAGTCATGTTACGAGTATGATCAAAATCGCACCTGGTGGTAAGTTACGATATGGTCTATGATGGGTAAAATACTAGCCTTCTTAAATGGGAGTCTTGAAATGCAATTACTTTTTGCTTTAAAATAAATAAATAAATATCTGGAACAATTCACACCAAGATCATCTGACCCCAAACTAAGCAGAGCTTGTACGAGTCCCATGGGCGTCAGAGACTGATAAACATACTTAAATATTTCTAAAGACATATTTAAATAGATAATAAAAAATGTTCGTCACATTAATGTTTGTCATGGGTGGGGATCGAACCTTCAACCTCCAGAGCTAAAAGCAGAATCGCTGTCATTGCGCCATCAGGCCGGTCAAAAAATTAATGTTATTTTACTATTAATAAGTGTTTACAAAGCTTTGAAAAGCTTGCGTTAATTGTAGAAACTATAATGTCTGGACGTTTATATATTTTAAAATAAAAAAAGCAATATCATTTTCTTTTAAAATGAAAGTATCAGTTAAGTATCCAATCACAATACAATCTTCTGCAGAAGCCAAGAAAAAGTTCAGCAAAATTAAACTTTCAATTGCTTTGTCGTAAGACTTCGTAACTTTCTCAAACCAACTCCAAGGATGGTTTGGAAGTGTTGTGTTCCTTGGGTGTATTTATTATTTAATACCACCTTATATTATACTTATAAAAGCAACCAGCTACCATGTTAGTATAAAACAAAAACTGTAATTAAATTAAAACAATCCCAATGGGCATATCAACGAGTATGTTTAGACTAATATATTATTTTGGTAAATTAAGAGGCTTCACGTATTCCTCTCGGCTGTAAAATGAGAATCTTGTTTCAGAAGAGGGTTTTTTGATATTTGTTCTTTTGTTATAAGAAGTCGGTTAAAAAGTATCCCATCGTGTTAGGTAATGGGGAAAATAAAATAGCTATTAACTCATGAATCTGGAAAATTTATTATTATTTTAAAACAGTTTTGTATTTGGGTTGACAACATCATCGAATTCTAAAAAATATCAAAAAATTAAAAACATAACCTTGGTGTCATGAAGGCAAGAGTGAATGGGCATTTTCTGGGTAAGCGTGTACCACCATCGGCATCGTCATCGCTTACCACCAGGCGAGACTGAGGCCAAACGCAAACCCATTTTTAATAAAAAAAAAGAAAAAAAGGGGTGCATATGAAAATTTTATAGTTTGTTTAATTAATTTGATGGCTCTTAAAACTCGGGTGGGCAAATTTATTTTTAAAAGTGTAAAATTAATACAAAAAAGTATACCGTTCGATAATCCACACAATGTATATATAGTAACTTTTTAAGAAACCATATTCATAAACGCAAAATTTTATATATCTGCCGAACAAGTGTTTTGCAAAACGCTTATAAATAGGCATATTGTGACGTCACCACCTTGCGACAGTTTGTAGAGAGCGTTTTGGACAAGTCAAAAATGTTTTTTCTAAAATTGCCATATCTCGGGGAGTTGTCGTGTTATCTAATTTCTATAATTATTGTTTATATTATTGAGAGGTATTTCTATAACACCTGAACAAAAAACATAGTTACCCTATTGCTGAGAAAAATTGGAATCTCTGTTGCCGAAATTTCCAATGCGTCACCTTAACATTCAGGACCCAATGTGTTGGGGGCGAGTCTCGCAGCATTTTCTAATTTCTTTAGTTTTTTATATTTAGATATTTAAATTTTTTAAGAATGTTAGATACGAGTATTTATAAGTCAGCTCCAAAGCCTATTGCTTGAGTACCTACAACGAGGTTACAACGTACGAAAGCTGACTAACTAGCTAATAACTAAAATTTCAGATGCTTTAAAGGAAAACATATGTGAAAAAGCTATTCCAAAAAGTAAACGTTTTATCAAGCCCTGGATGACACAAGGTATGTTACGCTGCATCAGAAACAGGAACAGAATGCAAAAGAATCTACGCTCCAATCCCAATGATGAGGTCCTCCATGTCACTTACAGACGTTATCGCAATTTCTGCTACAAATTAATACGAAAACTTAAATGTAATTACGAAAGACAACTGCTAGAGAATTCCATGACAAATTCTAAATGCCTTTGGCGAAATTTAAAGAGCATCATTCACTCACGGAAGGACAACTCTGATAATGAAAAACTTTTAAATATAAAATCTACCCCAAATGAGTCTGTTACCTACGTTAACGATTTTTTTGCTAACATAGAAAAGAACCTTGCAAATGATATCACACCTTTAAACTCCACACATTGTTTACCCTGTTTAAATGCGAAACAACTCACTTATTTTGTTTTAATTGACACCGATCCCCAGGAGGTGCATGCAGTTCTCATGAGCCTCAGGTCGGATAGTGCTCCAGGTCTAGACCGAATCCCTGTTAGATTCCTGAAACTGGCCAGTACTATATTGGTCCCATACATCTCGCATTTAGTCAACACTTGCTTTAAAAAAGGTATTTTCCCGTCATCACTAAAGCTGGCTGTCATATCTCCAGTCCATAAGAGTGGAAGCAGAGACGATACAAATAACTATAGACCTATTTCTGTGTTGCCCTCTTTGTCCAAAATTTTGGAAAAGCTGATTATTAAAAGACTGGTTGAGTATCTGACCAAATATGGGATCTTGTCGGATTCACAATATGGTTTTCAGTCCGGCAAGTCTACCCAGGATGCGGTAACAGCCCTTACGTCTTTGATTATTAATCAATTGGACAGTGATGGCAAAAGCCTCACAATATTTTTGGACATAAAAAAGGCATTCGACACCGTTTCTGTGCCCGTTCTTGTGCATAAGTTGGAATGTGCTGGAATACGAGGTACACCTTTGGATTTATCAAAGAACTACCTCAGTGGTAGAAGACAAAGGGTGAGGATTGGACAGTTTGTGAGTGGGGATGCTGATCTAGTTTGCGGAGTGCCACAGGGCTCGGTCCTGGGACCAACATTGTTTCTCATTTACATTAATGACATTTTCAAAATGAACCTCAACAATACCAGGGTGTTCTCCTATGCCGATGATACTGCCATGGTTATTGCGGGTAACTCTTGGGTAAATATCAAAAGGGATGCAGAAGCCGCTCTCGCTATTACAGCTCTCTAGTTAAGGCAAAACCTGCTCACACTAAACACGACAAAGACAAATTACATGTGTTTTACCATTAATAGACGAACTCAACCACATCCTAATTACAGTTTAAAAATGCACACTAGCAACTGTACCGATACTAGTAATTGTGGTTGCCTAGCTATTAACAGAGTTGCCTTCACCAGATACCTGGGAATCATGATTGATGAGCGACTCTCATGGCACCCTCAGATGGAACTAATTGCTGGCAGAGTCAGTAAGATGATTTGGGTCTTCAAAAATCTAAGATATTCTGCCAATGTAGACCTTCTACGGAAGGTCTATATTGCCCTAGCACAGTCACTAATGATTTATTGTATATCAGTTTGGGGTGGTGCATCTAAAATGAAATTACTCGAAGCAGAACGCGCGCAAAGACTATTACTCAAAGTAATGTACTTCAAGAAGACGAGGTTTCCTACACACGCTCTTTATTCTTTGGCGGACGTTCTGACCATCAGACAGCTGTATGTTTTACACACTATCTTATACAAACACAAGTCACTACCTATTGATATTGCTGTATTACACAAAAGAAGAAATTATCATGTAGCTTTAAGCAATAAATGTAAAACTCATTTCGCAATGCAGCAATACTCTTATCAGGCATCACACATTTACAATCGCATTAATAAAACTCTCAAAATATACACTAGGACAACTTTCGAATGTAAAAAGCTCGTTACTGATTGGCTAAAGGCCTTGAACTATGATGAAACAGAAGACATTATTGTGAATCTGAGTAAATAGAGTAAGTAGAACGGTTGATAATACTAAATTTAAATTTAATTTGTTGATTTGTACCTATTTAGTAAGCATGGCTAACTTGCATAAGTGTGAACCTTAGGATCTATCTTTTAGATTATTATAGTTTAAGATACAGTAGTAGTACATTAGATAAACTAATAAATACTTATAAGTTTTATAAAATTGTAATTAGCCTACTTATGCCACAAATGTACCCGTGCTTTGTTATGGGAGAGTGGCTGCTCCTGGCACAAGTGTTTTTACACTTAATAGGAGTATGTCAACCTCTGACTATTGTAAACCCTCTTTGTTTATGTTAATAAATATTTTCTATTTCTAAAATATTTCTATTTCTGACTTAATTACATGCTAACATCGATATATCAGGATAAGTATACAAAGGAAAATATAAAATTACTTATTTAACATAGGAGCCTTCGATTTGTCTCGGGGTGGCAAATCACCAGTGGGTCCTATAACCGCAGAATATATTCACAAATTTTATTTTCCGCTTACACAAAGCAATCATATCGAAAAACTACATAATACTTTGGTGCTAGAGAGGCTTACAGCTGCTAGACTTGTACATTTTTCGATTAATTGAATGAAACCCTGGTTTGGTGATGATAAATCTGCATTTGGAAAGTTGACTCAACACTGCCATCAACTGTGGTCAATGACAAGCAGTCGTACAGGTGTTCACATCAACCTTTACAAAACCATTGCAAATGGGGGCTTATGGCAGCAACATAAGGTGCACCTATGTAAAGGTTGATGTGAACGCCTCTGTGCAATACCATTAATAAAGTATTGAGTACAAATGTGTCATTCTTATTATACGATATAGAATTCGTTATCAATAGGCACGAATTTAGCCACATCTTATCAACATCTAACTTAGTAAACATTTAAATCCCTTCGTTGAGCCTTTCATAATTAACCCGAGGCTCGTTACCCAATATTATTTTAAATACAATACGTGATACAATTCCAACACAAAGCGAACAATTCGCGCGTTTTAATTATTATGGCGCGAACAACAATGTCTGCGACGCCATTTTGTTGAGCCCTTTGTTTTTAGCGGGCAAAGGAACACCAAGTTTTACAGCTTGTTTAGTGGATACAAAACTTCTATTTTTATTTTAAATTCAGTTACTGGCCTGTAAACGATGGTATCAATCTTCCAAGTTGTGGGTTCAAATCGAATTTAACGAAATGATAACGCATAGCCAACTATAAATGCACCATTGCCAACGCTCGCCCATAACAAGTTAATCAGCGGCACAGCCAAAGAACTTCCGACCTTCGTTTATAATTCGCAAATGGATGATCAAATCATTCATCACGAACGAACGCCATGTGGACTAAACGATCCACACACCATCCTATAAATTAAACGATAATTATCCATATAACAATGCGGTCACGTCTCTAAGCATCCATGTAATTAAATAATTCATGACCTATTTTGACTTTATTCGGACGCAATATGTTGGGGACACACTGCTGTGCTGATTGGCACCTTTTTGTCAGATGACTAAATTACGTGAATAAATTAATACAAATTTTTAAGATTGTTTATTTTTCATTATTATAAGTAAATACATCTACCAGCATGGGCAGAAACCACATATCTCTTATTTCTTAGACCCTGACACATATTCTGCGCTTCTACTATGATTTCTAAGCATTGCAAGCATGCACGTTGTTAATTGTTTTACATAACCTGATCTTTACTACAAAGGTTTTGAACTTATCCGAAGCTACTTGACTGTATTTCCATTCCTTATAAATCTATTTCGGCAATCGCTTTTCATACCTTATTTCCACTTGACCAAACAATCTTATCATGCTCACCTCGATTCTGAGTATGTAATTGATTGTAATTGAGATCATGACAAATGAGACGTCTAACGAGATTTCTTAATTACAGGACAGATCATAATTGAGATGTCAGAATAAGTCGACAAGGGAAAATATTAATTTACTCCTCTTCATAAAAGGACCACACGCCTTGTCACGGCAGGGGGCGAATCGCCGGTGAGCCTAATAATCGCAGAATCTGATCTGCACAGTATCTCTTCCCAGCTCATTTTTTCAAAGCAGTTGTATGGAAATATCATTTAGGATTCACTATTTTAGTCCGCTTGCTAAAAAAAAACAATCCATAGTAGCACCTTATGGTGCTGACGTGAGACCTATTTTGCAATGATTTTCCGAGGGTTTACGTGAATGCGTCTGTACAAGTAAGATTACCTTAGTTCCTTTCATGTATGTATGTATCAAAAAAACTTTTTTAATTCATTCAGTCAACTAGAAAAAAAACGCCGTTGGACTTTTTTAGTATAAATGAAGGGAAAAACATTGTAAAATGCTAATCAACACATTAAAATGCGTAAATTTCAAAAGTAGTATTAGGTTAATATTATTTTTTAAATATATAATTTTGAATTCTCATCAAAAATTTAATTGATATAAATGATATACTATATTATTACAGAACATCTGACGTAACTTTGTAACTACTTGTTGGATGTCATCAATCGGAACCGCTAAAGTTGCACGTTAAGTCCTCAGACGGTCATAATTCAAGTATATCGTAGCTCGCTTGACGTTCAAAATTAATTAACGCGGACAAATACATTTCTCAATGGCAAAAAGCTGATTCACTCATCTTGCACTTTACGTTCTGGCGTTGATCCAATTGTATTTTCTTGCCCATTTTACAAATGTTACATACATGACCGTGATAACATAGCTTTTGTGGTTTTATCATACATTACAAGGACATTTCAGAGTGGTAGGTATGGTATGGGCTCTTGGCTCGAAATCTGAATGCCCTCTGTGTAAATTCTAGGAGTCTAGGGATCGATTCGTTTGCCGTCTGTCTGTCCATGTGTTTGTTAAGAAATCAAATACCTATTTGAAATTAAAAAATTCTTAGGTCTGCAGTCCTTGAGATGTAAATCTTCTACGAGTGATTTCAAAGCAATTATATTACGGTCGAATAAGACGGATTTATTACACCCGCAAAGGATTCAACACCTATGATCTGTTGACCTGGCATCAATAAGCACACTAAAAATAGACACCGAAAGCTTTAAATTCAGTTACATTTCATTCCACAAAAAAATAAGTTTGTTACGTAAATTTAGATGGCCCGATTTCATGAAAGCCTTAGCACATCGAATGACGCCTTTGGCGCTAATAAAATTGTCATATACATTACGCATTAACAAAGCTTGCAATGAACACTTCAACGCAACATAACATACAGTCACTTGACCTTATTGAAGCGCGTATATTGTGACGATATTGCATGTCGCGCTCTGACAACAACAGTTAACCTCAAACGAAAACATCCCATAATTCTCAATGAAAATGAGCTGGGAAGATACATTTCAGTGAGTACATCAGTTATTGGACATACTTACGAGTCATTTTATATAATAAGAAACAATCTGACAATTGTGAAGGAGAAAATTATCATTCAACATCACAAACTCATGGAATAAACGATGCAGCTTAGATAAAATAACTCGATTAGCTTGTGTACATAGATTACTAGTGACATAAACTGAATATAGATTTCCATATTGCGTTTTGCTAATTTAAAACTAACAAAAAATATGGGAAGATTCCACTGTTAGATTCAAATTCAGATTATTTATTGCTTGCCACAGTAATAAATAGATCTTAAATTGAGTTAATATAGTTATCATAAATATAACCATGCTCCATATTTCTTTGGCTTGAATCGCACTGAGTTTTTATAAGATATCTCTGGGACCCCTTACACTAAGATCATCTGACCCCAAACTGAGCTTGTACTAATATTTTACAGAAACTCAACTATAATTAGGTACTTCTGTAACTAACAACATCAAAGGCAAAGTTCTTTCCCACGTAAAGATCCGTCTAAGATGATGATTTAACGATTGTTCAATAACTCAGTATAATAATGAGCAATCGTGTGATGTTTATTGAAGTTGGCTGCTTGACAATCCTTGTTTCCTCCTCATAATGCTCTGACCCTGCCTGGCTGACATTTAATTTTGGTCGTTGTTTGTGAGAAAATGTCGAGTTTGAGATTTCAATGGCAGACGATTTGCTAATCATCAATTCAGAGAGAAGATTTACATTTTAATTTAAATATATGTACTTAAGTACGAGTATATTCATATTTTTTTGAACTTCCGATAACACTTTAAAAGAGTAATATAGCGGCTGGGAAATACGGCAAAGTTGAAAATTCAACATTGAAATAAAAATGGGTAATTTTGCGAACCTGCAAAAGTGTTGTAATATCAATAGTTTTCAGTAATCAAAAATATATTGCATGAATTATTGTTTGCTATATTGATAGCGACTTTTCGAGCAACAACACCAACAACAATTCAATAAAGAAACCACATTTCGACTCTATTGTTTCTGGAAGAAATCGTTTTTGGTGTTGCCTGGAAGGCACCGCTCTCTAGCGATGAGGCCGCCTAAATTGTACAAATTGTTTATAATATGACAAATTACTGTATTTTTTATTTTGTGCAGTAAAGTCATCTATCTGTGTATTTTTTTTTCTTTATAATCCCATTATAATAATCTCTTCAGCTTTTTGAACTTGAAGACAGTATGTCACAGTTTAACCCACGTCTTATGTAGGCTATGTGACTAGCATTCAAGCCCCGCTCAGTTCATTCATTCACTGATGTGTTATCGACTTTTGTTATAAATGGAGACCTATAACGGCAAACAATGATTTCATTAAACTATCTCAATGGCAAAAAAATCACCTGTTCAATATGCAGGTAGCTTAGGTATATAATTACAAGAATCTCAGCACTATCCTACTCTTAAAAAAACATATTTAGGCAGTTAGTAATGTTTGTAAATTATTTAAGGCATTTTAACACAGCCATTGAAGTTGCCAGAAGATAAAAGAAAAGTTCTAGTGTCAAGAAACCAGAGCAGTGTACTAGTTCTGTAATAAATCTAATTTATGAATAAAAACAAAAAATAAACTTCCGTTTAAGGTAAAGACACAGAAATACTATGAGAATACTTACAAAAGAGCCCTCTTAACGTATCTTGTATATTAAACTATGAAACCTTTAAAGGCTGAAATTACTTTTATTTATTTTAATTAAATAATAGAAGTCGTACGTACCTTTATTAATTGCGTTCATAAAGGAACCCACACATTAACGCTCATTATTATTAAGAGGTGTTCTAGATTTCCAAGTCTCTGGATAAACAACAAAGAAACCTGAAATGAAGAATTAAGTTTTAACTGTGACACTAAATATAAACGATCCTTTCTGCGTCGGAAACCTTTTGAAGGCAAACACAACCTTATTAGGTAGGTTGAGGCCGTGACCACGACCGATGACCGGGGCACAATGGGTGGCTTTAGGCCCATATTCACTTTGCTTAGTGCGAGTGCAGGTGACTAGTAGGAGCGATTGATTAGTGCAGGTGTGTAGTGCAAATAGTGTCCAATTCTGTTCAGTGGATGTGTGTAATTTCTGTGTTTAGTTTATCTCGGACACCTTTAATTTTGTACCCAAGGTCTTTACAATTTAAAAGACATTCATATGTTACATACTCCTGCACACATTTTTATGGTAAATCGTCCGACTACTTCGCCATTTTTTGCAAGTTTGGCAAAACGGTTAACACTAACACCTGCTGTCCAGACGTGTTTAGTGGCAGGCACGCGGCGAGTGGGGGGAATGGGAGGCGCGCGGGACGAGGCCACTCGCAAAAAAATAGAACACGCTTCGAACCACTTTACTACGCAGGTTACTAATCACTTGCACTAATCTAACGGTGTCCACACGTGTTTTCTACTAACACTAAGCAGCTGCAATAATCGCCTGCACTAACTACTATGCAAAGCGAATACCGGCCTTTTGCATCTTTGTATGGGAATGAGAGTTAGTTCGCGCGTGATGGAGGAGTCAGAAATGCCAGACACCCATACAAAGCCTAACCTACGAATCCTAAAACAACCATCAAAGTTTGAGCACCTTTCAAATTGATGATTGCTTGATTGATTTTAAATAAATCATGTTTCATTACTGTTTGGTGCACTTGTTTACCCTCACTACCATTTTCCTTTACTTGTGGGTTGTCTGGTAGAGATTCGTCTAATTGTGTCATCGTGTTATATGATTTGTTCTAAATTGTACTGTTATTTCTGAGTTCTGGTATGCAATAAAAAATATTTATGGTGTGTTATATTATGCTGTTCTGTCACGTCATGTCTGTAGAAATGAAAGGAACAGGTATACATGTGAGGACTGCTCAAATTTGATCATTTTTCTGGATTCAGGCGTCAGTGTCAGCATCGTTCGCGGTTCCATGTCTCGGTCTTCGCTACCTCAAGACGTCGAGTCGCTGGTGTAATGATAATGATCGCGGGATTCTGAAGAATGCAGGTTGCCTGCAACCGGTCGATCTATCAAATAAATAATAAATAAATATCTAGAACATTTAACACCAAGATCATCTGACCCCAAACTAAGCAGAGCTTGTAATATGGGCGTCAGAGACTGATAAATATACTTAAATACTTCTAAATGCATACTTAAATTAAATTAAACGACCTCCGGCGCCAAAGACAGGATCGCTGCCATTGTGCCAACAGGCCGGTCAATGTTATGGGGTAGGCCTATTTCATCAATGGACGCCTTATGAACGAACATTTGTATTTGTGCTGAGTCTGGGTCTTATTATCTGCTAGCCGTCCATCAGCGGCTTCGCCTGCGTAGACTGTCTTTCCCGTCGAAATATAGCCTAAATTAAACAAAAAGTATAGCCTATGTCACTCCCTGATAATGTAGCTTTATATTAATAAAACAATTTTAAAAATCGGTCTAGTAGTTTCATATAAACAAATCTTTCCTCTTCATAATAATATTTATTATCTATTTAGGTATGTATTTAGAAATATTCATCATCATCCGTGCGGTCTATCCCGGTTGTGAACCCACACTGGTGTGTGGGGTCCCAGGGTCCGCCTTTCTTAATTTCTAAGCTCACTTCGCGCGGTCTTGTGCATCCTCAGTGGTGAGTTTGTTGGCACGCATGTCACCCTTAACGACGTCGAGCCACCGCTTCTTGGGTCGACCTCTTTTACCGGTACCTGGCGGGGGCGGCATGGCCAGACATTTGTTGCCCACGTAGTTTGCCGATCTCCGTGATACATGACCATTCCAACGAAGGTGGCACTCCTGTAGCTTGTCTGCGATGTCACGAACACGAAGGCTGCCGCGGATGTGAGTGTTACGCACGCGATCTTTGCGTGAGACTCCACGCATCCACCGCAGCATCTTCATTTTCGTGACGCACAGCTCCTGCTTGTGTCGCTCTATGTGTTTTTAGAGATATTGAAGCATGTTAATCAGTATTGCTTAGTTTGGGGTCAGATCTTGGTATAATTTGTCTCAGAAATGTATTTATTTATTTTTATTTATGGCTGTCAGTCATTCCGTTAATAATCTGCCTCTCACTGCTAGGTTGCAGATTATGGCACAGTTGGCTTATCTGAATTTTACAGAGCTGGTTCCGTCGGCACCTTTTCACCATCGGAGCTCTAGGAGCACATTGGCCTTCTACCAGATTGTGTATGATCCAGCCATACACATGAAACGTAATGTAATTTTCATAATACGAATAGCAAGGAGTGGAACTCGCTGCCGTGCATGTGTTAACAAATCAGAACCATTTTCTTCTCAAACTGACCGAATAGGCATTTAATCGGCCGATATGTTACATCATAGATCACATCTTCACTTACCACAAGGAGGGATTGTGATGAAATGACTTCCTAGTCAATGATAATACGATTTATAATATTATGACTGGCCTGTTTTTGCAATGGCAGCGGTTTTTCCTTTAGCACCGGTGGTCGTGGGTTCGATCCCCACCCATGACAAAACATTCATGGGACCAATATTTGTATTTGTTGGGTGTCTGGGTGTTATTATCTATTTAATATTTATAAAAAAATATCAGTGTACCTATTGTAAAAAGCTCTGCTTAGTTTGGGGTCATCTGTACGTCTACCACGAGTTGCAAATTTAAATTTACGTCATCGTTCGCGTAAAAAAATTGTATTGGGATGACACATGACATGACATGACAATGTCAAATCCCAATTCTTGTTTTTACGCGAACGAAAATGTAAATTTAAAGTGGCAACTCGTGGTAGACGTACTGATGATCTTAGTGTGATTTGTCCCAGATATTCATATTGTTTTTGGTTTGGAAACCGAAAAGTTCAGCTATTCAAAATGCTGATATGCACTAACATCCATAATGCACTGTTTCGCAATAACACACGGCGGACTACTGCTTGCGCGGGAAGCAGTAACTGATGCATAACTAATTGTATATTGTTCCTATTGTGGCTAAGCCACAGTTTTGCTGGCAATTTGTATTATGACGTGAAACTGCACGGTTAGTGCAACTGTGTGGTGGTATTGCAAAATACAGTTTGAGTGTTGGTGCAGTCACAAAATAAAGATGTTGCAGAAATATCACTCTCGCCTTTTTACAGTTCAATAACCTAAACTTGCCTAACCGCCTTGGGTTACTACTACGAGCTCTGAATATTTAAAATGGAGAAGGTAGGTTGACAGAACCCGCCAACAACAAAATTCATCATGTGAAAAATTACACCAAGTTCTACAAAAACAAAAACACTCGCGACAGTGTGACTTGTCGCGTGACCGATTCTCACCGGTATCCCCTGTACCTAAACTCCCTTTGTCTGCCTGCGTGATCAAAATGTAGGTTGGTTCTAAGCGGACTATCTGTCTGGGCCACCCACGCCACATGGGTTATTTGTGGTGCAGTGGTTAGAGGTGTTACAACGAAGTAGATTGTAGATCTGATAACTAGTTTGGACGCAACCGATTTTCTCAATAATATTTATTTTCAGAATAAGATTGTTGTTCGTACCATAACATACCATCACGACTATGTCTCAAACGGGGAAGTCAGAAGCAAGTGCCGTCGTGGTTAACGGAACACTCATAAGCGCACTTTTCACCAATGGTATTAGAACCCAACGGGTGAGACACTTTGAAACGCATAACGTTTATTGCCATAATTTCAATTGACTTAAATCATTTGGCATACAAATCAAAAATCTCGATTTTAGCAAATTTTTCAATACGCATAAACATAATAACGCAGAATTGTTAAAAGCATAATCATAAAAATCATAATCATCAAAATGCATAATTATGAATAGTAAAATCATGCGTTATAAGGTATAAATATAAATAAATATAAATATGCGCCAGACAACACACCTCTTGTAATGGTCTCGAAGTAGGGATTAATATCCCTGTGTTACGAGGTACCACACAAGGAAATAAGCCAGGGGCGTCTCCCAGCACACCCAGACCCGAGTCAATTCGAAAAGATCGTTTCCTGAATTGACCCGACCGAGAATCGAACCCGGGACACTACGGAAATCGGGGCGAGAAACCGTGCTACAGCGCACTGCGCCAATCATGTCGTCCAAATCGTGTCGGTATGGTATAACGCATCATTTTATAATTCATAATTTGTTTGACATACTCTTACAAAAGCGTAACTCATAGGCATAGTCCTATAAAGTATACCTTTTAGTTTACATATTATGTTCTAAAGTATTTCTAACCCCAAAAAGCCTATAGGAGATTTTTTAATTGTAGCCTCTAACTAACGGTAAGAAAAACAAATCGGATATATCGTTAATAGGTGTTATTTCTTAAGAGTTAAGGGATTTTTTGAATTAAATATGCTTATTTCATGTATGCTTTTTTAATGTCTTTTGAATATTATGACAAATAAAAATTAGGCCTTTCTATGATTATGCTTAACCAATTTCGGCCATTTGATGTTATGCGTTATGAAGTTATGGTATAAGTCTTATTGCAAATTACTATTATGGCCATTAACAGTATGCATTGTTATTGTTTTGCAAAAAACGTTATGCGTTTTAATAGGTAACCGAACCCAACGTGATAGGTGGTGAGCCTTCTGCGGTTATTGGGGTTGATTTTGATTGTTCTCGATGATTTCCATCACCAGAGAGATAGTCAGAAATTTAAAAATGAACACAAAGATGGTTCCGGTCAGATTTGAACCCGCCACACGACCTACGATCCGAGTTGAAGTTTGGTTGGTTGGTTGTTTTTACTCATTTCGAAAAAAATTCTATAAACATAGCAAAATCTGGTATTTAAACATAGCAAAATGATTGAGAGTCCCAAAATACTTGGCCCATTACCAAAGCAGTGAGCTGAAATAAAAATATACAATGAGAATTTTCGGCATAATTATGCAGAATTTATTTAAATACTAGAGAATGTTTGTAAATAGTATGAATGAGTCGTCTTTGCGTTTAAATTATTGTATTGTGTGGGTTTGCGAGATTTGTATATTTTATATAATGGTTTCCGTAAATATAAGGTGCTAGCTAAAGTTGTTAAGGGGCCGTCACCAAAATAACCAAAATGAGCATCGTGATCTATTCCAAATTTTGGGGTATTCTCATAAAGTTTTAAAGTTTAATTTACTGATTGGATTTCAAATAAAACGTTATCCTTCAATTAAACAGAGAAGCGTCGTAAACTTGGGCTATAATTCGAGAAAATTTAGTTTTTTTTACAGTTTTTTGATGAATGATGCATATTCTCTTGCTGCAACTATAGTGGGCTTTGATCAGAAATTTGGCTACTTGAAGTTGACGCGATAGGGCTTTTTACGCGATAGGTGGCGAGATTGATAATTTTAAAATAGAATAAAGATTTTATTAACAAATTTGTTACATCATGTGTCAATACATAACTATATTCTGTATATTGTATTGAACAGTCGGAATTTATTTAAAGATCGAAAATTAGGCGCTTGAAATGTTGGATCATCCGCTCAAATTACGAAATTGCTCTTAAAACTTTTCAACATTTTGAATTTACTTACGTCACACTGCTCTCCTCAGCAATTGATATCATATACTTCAAAACGAATTGAAGCAGAGAAAATGAGTTAAGATAACAAAAAATTCAAGATAATGCTTGAAAAACAGGTCTATATTTATATTTACTCACATAAAAACGTTTGTCGTGATTTATTCAGGCATAGTGTTTTGAGGAATAATGATATCATAGCATAACAACTGTACGTTAATTGTATTCGCATATTTTTTTAAAGCATAATCTGATATGGCATAAAGATAACTTAGCATAATATTCTAAGGCATAAAAAATGAGAAACGCAGAATATAAACTTAGCTTATTGTGCGTCTCCTCAATAGTCCAATTGAATATAGCCCAACAGATCGTTAAGATTAAAACACATAATGCCCAAATACGATTATGCAAAAGTTACATTATGACAATAAAGATCATGCAATACTCATTATGCCTAAAAAAAGTTTGTAAAAAATAATTATGCGAGTTAAATGTAACCCTTGAAAAACAAGCTATGCGGGGCAAAACGAAACGTGATCGTATTCTTAATACAATTTCCGTAGATTTGGATAAATAACAGGTTTTCAATAATAATATGAAAACGAATAAAATCTTAACAGTTATCATGCATTTTGTACTCTTAAAAATGATACTCTCTTACGATCTTACTAATCTTACTAATATTATAAATACGAAAGTTTGTGAGGATGTACGAGTATGTATACATAACATACATGCCATCACGACTTTATCCCAAACGGATTTAGATGAAACTTCACAACAATACAGCTTATACATCAGAATAACACGTGGGCTACAGTTTATATAGATTTTATGTTTACATGTAACAGAAACGTAGCTAACGCGGGCGAAGCCGCGGGCGGAAAGCTAGTATACAAATACATCTTCAATAATATGACATTGTAGTAGGTTTTTTTGACCCATTTGATATACCAAATGACTCCTTCCCAGGTAATTGACATTGCTGCTTTGTGACTTTGTTAACATTTGACCGCAGATTAAGGATATGCATTTGACTGATTCCCTATTTATGTATGATGGATGGACATTTATTTATTAATTTTTTGTTTAATGAACTGACATTTTGTTTTTGTATAATAGGCTTGGAATTAAATTGTAATTGAATTAAAATTGCTCTAAATGTACTTACTTCAATCGCATATTAAGTGTTTAGTGTTTTTATTATTTTTTTAGTCAACTAGTTACGCATGACGATATCATAACATTTGTATATCGATAGATCGATAAACATGTATGCACGATACCTAAAAATAAGAACCAAAAATGTACCATATTTACAAATAAATATTTTATCTTTATCTTTTATCAGAACTGCTAACATTGTGTTGGGGAGTAGGCCACCTGGAATAAGGATATCCATTTACAAACGGATTCCACCACATAGCCCAGCGAATGAGTAAGTTAGTTTTAGAGAACTGATCAGGCCGCGTGACACTAATATTATAAAGACCGTTTGTTAGTTTGTAGGCAGGTGATCTCCGAAACTAACAAACCGGTTTCCAAACTTCACTGTTAAAAAGCTACATTATCCCTGATTGCAATAGACATATATTTTTTTAAAACGTTAAGGATCCGTATAAAAACTTTGTTATGTAACCAAACGTGTTTGAAAAAATATTCCACGCGTATAAACACAGATTAACATGTAAAAGCTTGTTTCTGTCACTACCATATTCAGCCACGACTTCGTTATCGAGTTTCACAGCTTAAGCAATTTAAATGTCACAGCGGATGGTGCGAGGTTTGAGGTGAATTTTTAAGAATAGACACACCGTACGTCCACCATGAGTTGCCACTTTATTAGGGCATTAAAGGTTTAGAATCGAAAACATTTGCAGGTCAAATTGACTTTTCTTTGACAGGCCCGTTAGCATGGTAAAGGTTTTGTAAATATTCGTCAAAGGTCGTGTGCCGCACCGTATTAAGATTGCATTAATTAACCTAGGCGTCCAAGTAGTATTATGGATTAATTTTGGAATATATTTTTCTGCTTGTGGTTTAGCATCCCTACTCGGATCGTGGATTGTGTAGTCCCGAGTTCAAAGCAGGCCAGAAACAAAATCTTTGCATTAATAGTTAAATTTCTGACTGACACTCCGGTGATGGAAAACATGAAAGATAAAACATTGATAAAAACCAAATCAGCCCAGATAGCGGCGGAAGGCTTACCACCTGCAACGGTTGGTTCTAATACCATTGGTAAGAAGTAGGCTTCTGACTGTACCGCTAACCATGACAACAACACTCAAATTGCCTCTGAACACCTCGTTTGATTACAGTCGTGGGCGTATATGTACCTATGTGCGAATAATTATCAAAAAGAAAACTGTCATCGCTTGTAACAATTTTCATGTTTCCGTTAAACTCTCAACCAATTAATCCGGAAGATTTATTCCAGGAATCCACTCGAAGGTTGAGGTCTTGTTTTATTTATACTAGTGATGCGACATGCGACAGTGCTCTGGACGACGGCCAAGGTACGTCACTAAAATAGATTTGGTGAAAAAAAAACTGTTCGAGTTGATTTGTCGTGTTATTGTTTGATATTTAATTATTGGCAAGCGTTGAGACGTTTTGTGTTGTGTTCTTTTTATATAAAAATAAGGTTAATCCGCAAGTTTATTTTTGTGTTTTTTTTTCAGATTTGGGTTTTTTTTTTCTTATTATAGGTTTTAATAAGCCTGAATGTATGTGACAGCCATTTTACAAGCTCTGCTTAGGTTTAAGGCAGATCTCTGTATGACGGTATACTGTGTTATCATTTATATTATAGAACGAGTATTATGTCTATTATTTAGTATATTTTGCTTTAATTTTAAAAGTGGGTACTGACCAGCGTTACGTGGTGTAGTAAACATGTTACACAGCGAGCATTTATCAAGTCAGTACGGGTTATTCGCTTGTTTTCCCATACTGACTTGACAAATGCTCGATGTGTAACATGTTACATTACGCCGCATAACGTTGGTCAGTTTAAAAGTACTGTAAAAGTCTATTTAAATAAAGTTGTTCGAATTTGATGCCGATGGATGAAGAAGACGTAGACTCCTTTTCATTTTCCGGAAGTCGGATTTTTTAATAATAAAAAAATATTAATGTTTCTCGCTAACCGCTTTGTTAAGGGTTTCATAAGACCATTGATCCGAATACTAAGTATTTTAAAAAAGTAGTAGTTAAATATAAGAATTACTATAGGTTCTTGTTTACGCCAGTATTGATCTCAAAAAAACAGGAAATCCTCCTAAAATTAACTTTTTTATGACATCGTAATATCTTTCAAACGAAATAACTAAAACGCCAACAGATTATCGATATTACAATGTATCAGAGTAGACAATTTTAAACCTATTATTATCATATTCCCGTCACCGTGACAGTGACACAATTGCATTTGGCACGCACGAACAGACTGCACTCTGCAGTCTGGTGACTGAAGTTCAGTGCCACTATTATCTGCAGTGTAAGTATAATGAGTAGTATTGTTAGATTCATTTACAAGTTGACAAACTCATTGGCTCTGAGTAAAGATTCTGTCAGTACACTGTTTTCATCTAATCAAATACAATAAGCGCAATTCTTGTAAGACATTTTGAACACACTGTCAAAAAAATATATCAATAATGCCGGGTAATTATATAAATACTGACAAAAACAATTTACATACTCAGAAGGTGATGTAGTAACTACGAGTATGTGATTGAAAATAAGTATTTTTAAATTGACTTTATTTTCAAGGTCGCCATACAACATCGTTCGACTAGTGCGTATTTTTTGTATGAAAAACCTTAAAATTTAAGCCAATTGCAAAAATCAATTTTTACTCACAAAGTTACAACATTAGCAACTGAGTATGCAATATAGTTTTTTAAGTCTTTTCCCATATTAATTCAGTTATGACGCTTTTCTCCAAAAAAAAATTTAAATTTTTAATGGTGTGGGATGGAACTTTATTACTTACTTTATTAATACAATCCTATCTTACAGATAGAACTCAAAAAGTTAGTATCAACGGAACTGCATCTTCCGGTGCCACCATACGTATGGGAGTTCCCCAGGGATCTATATTAGGACCTTTGCTTTTTCTTATTTATATAAATGATCTTCCTACATAATTCAAAGATATTTGTGAGTTGCTATGCCCTAACATGGTTCATGTTATTGGTACTGGTTTGATATGTTTACCATCTTTGTAACCACATGATTGCAATAAATATTTTGACTTTGACTTTGACTTTATTATTTCTGACGATACCTCGTTGATTTTTAAAGTCGACAGAGGTGAGCGAGCATTTGACGATGTAAATAATACTCTCTCAAAAGTACTATGTTGGTTCACTAGTAATAATTTATTACTTAATGCAAAAAAAAACAAAGTGCATCAAATTCTCTATGCCCAATGTAAGACAGGTTGATACTATTGTAACTATGAATGACGAGCCATTAGAATTAACAAATTCGACTGTATTTTTAGGAATAACTTTAGAGTCTAAGTTACAATAGGGTCCGCATATAACGGCCCTGGCAGGGATACTCAGTTCCGCTGCTTGTGCTGTTAGAAAAATAAGATCTTGACTGATATTGAAACAGCAAGACTAGTATATTTTAGCTACTTTCATAGTGTTATGTCGTATGGTCTACTGTTGTATGGTTCAGCTGCAGACTTGAACACCATTTTTGTACTTCAAAAAAGAGCCGTCCGTTCCATTTACAAACTTAGACCGCGCGACTCGCTTAGGGAAGTATTTAAGAAGATCGATATTTTAACTGTGCATGCTCAGTATATTTTAGATAACATAATGTATGTGTGCAAAAACTTGCATCTGTTCAAAAAAAACAGTGATACTCATAAACATAATACCAGGAATAAAAACTAATTGAAAACTCCCAGTCTTAGGCTACACAAGGTGGGAAACTCATTTGTGGGTCAATCTGTGAAATACTTTAACAAAATACCTCAAAGTCTTGTTGATCTACCTCTTCACAAGTTTAAGTCTGCAATTAAAGCAAAGTTAATGAAACAAGGTTATTGTTGCGGTCCGCAATAACGGTATCGTTAAAATACCTCATACCACCTTTTCGGTCGGTAACAATGAGGGGTTACATCAACCAAGATATTCGCTCCGGCATCGATTTAAAAACGTCGGGGTCACCACTGTTGCAGTGCTGTCGAGGAGACGCAATAAGACACAGTTGGACCTTAAGAATGACTATATAACCACAGACGGAATGGCAGTGAAATGAGACAACAGTTGGTAATAGTCTGGTTTATTATAATTCTACTAAAGCTTATACACGAACTCCTACACGTACACTGTGTGTGCCTAATCTTACTACGTGACCATCCGGCACAGTACTCCCCCCTTTTATTAAAAACATAATTTACCCTCTTGCAAAATTAAAGTTCTAAAAAATTGCAATGACATAGGATGTTAATTATATCACTTCAACGGAATCTGAGCACTGGTTTGAATAATCTACCTGATCTTATCATGTACGTGCTCTTGTCTTTTTCCAAACCATCACGTTCTCGAACCATTATTTATAATAAACTCTGTGCAGGCAAATACCTTCTCATAGGTGATTTTGTATGCCTATGTACTTTTACGACAATATTGTCACGGCCACTTATGTGTGCAATATTATGAAATAAAATCTTCTTAGCACCTTTGTTGTCCTCGGCTTGGGGAACTTGTTGATGCTTTATAATATTTCTTCTTCCTGGCGTATCCCTTGGCTCGTTTCGTTACACGATAACCTAAGAAATCAAACTCGCTCTGGAGGAATTAACTAACTAATTAATTAACCCATTTTCGTTCAATTTTTCGAACAGAATCTCCATGGGTTAATTTTTGAACCATCTGCGGCCTAGATGTAGCTTACACTTCGGAGACATTTGTTCCGGTATCGTTAAAATACCTCATACCACCTTTTCGGTCGGTAACAATGAGGGGTTACATCAACCAAGATATTCGCTCCGGCATCGATTTAAAAACGTCGGGGTCACCACTGTTGCAGTGCTGTCGAGGAGACGCAATAAGACACAGTTGGACCTTAAGAATTACTATATAACCACAGACGGAATGGCAGTGAAATGAGACAACAGTTGGTAATAGTCGTGTTTATTATAATTCTACTAAAGCTTATATACGAACTCATACACGTACACTGTGTGTGCCTAATCTTACTACGTGACCATCCGGCACAGTTATTATAATATAGAGGATTACTTGGACGACAAAAGTTTGTGGTCATAGTAGGAATAATCTGCTCCTCTGCTCAATGTTGTGTTCTTTTTTTTACATGTCATAAGTGCTTTGTACAAGCTTAAATGAATAAATGTTTTTTTTTACTTTTTTTTTACTGATATACCTACTTGCACAGGGTCGAAAAAGTATTAATAAAATATTATTATATTATTAATCTGGAAAATTTCAAACTGTTAACGAGTTGAATCATGATCATCTAAAAATAGTAACCGTTATTTGTAAAGTATATGTTTAATTACTAAAACAAAAATAAAACTACGAGTACAGGAACTGCCATTTAACTGTCACTTAGATATAAAAAGCAACAAGTAACTGACATAATAGTCAAATACAACATTTTTAAACACACAACATTCGTCCTCCGGTGTCATTTAAAATGTCAACTGTCAGAATGACAGATCTAGTTTCGGAAACCATTGTGACGAGAATAATGAAGAATGAACACCGTGAAATTTTTCTTCTAAAATTGATATTCAATGTCCTATTTTTAGCATTCACACAATCATATTTCTGAAGGTTTTTCTTTCCATGTCGTTGCTAAAGGTGGATTTCCTTGCATTGCAGCTGATCGCAGCCATACACGATCGTTTGCTCACCAAGCACGCGCGGCTTTTTTTTTTTTTTTATCTAAAATGCTAAACAGTGCAGAAATATGCATAAAAGTCTAGTATTTTTTTCATATCCTAAGGGTCAATTTACACAGATACGCAACGCGACGCTACGCGCACTTTTTACTCAAAATCTAAAATTATTTTCTACACGAAAAGACACAAGAAAATTCAGACTACGTTGAACCACGCAGAACTACGCCGCGAGGCATCTCGTAAAATAAAATTTTATTTTGAGTAGCTCTATGACAAACGTCACGTCTCGGTGTGAATTGACGCTATGGGTGCGATTCCACCTCGTAAGAGATGTGCGAGCATGCGTTGCGAGGAATGTGTGTGTTAAGAACCAATAGAATTGTTTCATTCACCTAGCTTCGCGATTCTATTGGTTCTTAACAAACACATTCCGAGCAACGCATCCTCGCACATCTCTGGTGGAAACGTACCTTGCGTCTAAGCTCATTCCCGCCTGGTGGTAAGCGAAGACAAGTTCTATGTTGGAACACATACATACCATCACGACTTTATCCCAAACGGGGTAGTCAGAGGCAAGTGACTGTTGCCGTCATGGTGAACGGAACACTCAGAGCTCCACTTTTCACCAATGGTATTAGAACCCGACGTGGTAGGTGGTGAGCCTTCCGCCGCTATTCGGGTTGGTTTGGTTTTTTATCGATGTTTTCCATCACCGTAGAGTTAGTCGGAAATTAAACAATGAACACAAAGATTTTGGTTCTGGCCAGATTTGAACTCGGGACCACACGATCCGCAATCTGAGTTGGAGTGCTTAACCACTAGAATACGACGCTCTCGCTATGTTGGAACACGCTTACAATATAAGGCCCATTCGCTCTTTCCTTAGAAACAATAAGGTTGTATGTATCCAGAAACACAGATAAAGGTAGAGCATTCCACGACAAAGTTTTATTGGGTTTTCAGTTATTTGATCTGATTGTAACCGATTTTTATTAATTACTAGCTTCCCGCCCGCGGCTTCGCCCGCGTTATATATATCATGGCAAAATTACGTAATTCATAATTCATTCATTCGATGCTTCATGTGGTAAGTTACAGGTCTTAAATAAAAAATATAGTGCACACACATGAACCCTGCTAGGGCACTGCAAGATATTTTTGAAATAATTAGGTAAGTTATTTACAAACTTATGTTTTCATGCACAATTTAACATTTATGATCAATTTAAACACTTTCAAAATACTCCTGCAGAGAATAAAAACAGCAAAAATCTTTTGACTCTATAGCTAAATAAGGACAAACTATTCATACCCTTTATTAAAAGAGGTATAATTGATTAAATATTCGTAAAATCTTTATAAATTGTAGCCTATGTGTTATTCTGATGTTTAAGCTGTATTGCTGTAAAGTTTCATCTAAATCCTTGTAGTAGTTCTTGCGTGAAAGAGTAACAAGCATACACACATACATACATCCTTACAAACTTTCGCATTTAAAGTAAAATATTTTCGCTATTAATAGCGTACACATGCAGGTATTGCAATATAATATTCATTCTGAATTAAAACAATAGGTTAGTACTCCGTGCATTATAAATTCACTTCCACGTCATTATTATTCACCGGAAGTATACTGTTATAATAAACGAGTGAATGAACAGTCAACCCCAAATGATTGAAGTAACATTTATGTTGTAAAATAGCCTTTGCTGCATTAGTTTCAACGTATCTACTATCAAAGTATGCGAATGAGTTGACTGTATAATTATTTCAAATCAAACATTGCACGTGCAAAGTTTACAAATTAAATATAGGTATTACACATCTAATAATAACAACGAACCATTTTCTAAAGTAGCTGAATTTAACACACCAAACAAACTATTCAAGTGCCGTTTTACTGTAGGTAGTTCCTAATGTTAAAATTACTTTTTAAAGACGCGACGGGCATAAATTCAAAAGTAATAGGTAAATGCATATGATGTGATTTCACCATCGACGTCTAGGGGACTCGAACGTCGACTGGAATCGAAGACCTGCAGGGTTATTCTGAAATACTCACTTCGAACATCACGTATTTATTGCATCAGCTGTGAGATTTGAATTAGGTATTTGACTTTTTTTGTGGTGTTATCGAAAGAACTGTCAATTTTAGAAACTTTGGTACAAAAAACATTCCGATAGCACTTACGAGCGTATAAAACACTAACCTTAAACCGCTCTACCTAATACGCTAATGTAACGGGCTTTTAATAGGAGATTGCGTAATTTAAATAGCTTTAACACAGAACAATTATAAATTTTAATGAGGAATGTGTTTTAATGAAATAATAACTAGCTCTATTGGTACCATAATTTATTTAAATTTATCCAACCCAAATACTTCACCCAGTGAATACTACTGCGTAAATAGGTTCATATCAACAAAGCCAGTGAATCCAAAATTATCATCATATTTTCATGGTTTATTTTAAATGCTGGCACAAATATTATTAACTGATTGCAGATACAAATAATGATATTAATTTAAGAACATTTCAGACAGTATTGGGGAACAGTTGAATGATAAATAAATTGGGAACGAAACGTCGGTGGCAAACAAAACTAATGATACGCAGGTACCGCAGTTTTGAACACTTGGTAGAGGTACTACGATTCGTGTGTGGTCGACCTTCTAACCCTCTAACTCACTGTGTCTGTGTGCGTGATCAAAATGACGGTTTGTTCTAGGCGACTATCGGTCCGGGGCGTCGCGCCGCGTCGCTCGCGTAATTTGTGTACATACATACAATGTTTCTGCATTGTCTACAACAGCTGACATTCACACTGCGCTGATAACTGTTCTGGCGTCTGTCCATATCTCGTTATGAAAAGCATTTCGGTGCCAGAACTCTTAAGAGTTCACTTCCCAAAGTCAAGGCGGGCAATTGTTGCATTGTTTGCTTCCCCGAAGAGTTTTATATCAATTGCCGCTGAATTTCATCATCGAACGACATGCCATAAGTCAAAATTCCATGCTCATCACCTGGATAGCTTCCGCTCAACAAACGTACGTTTTTCGCGGCAATTTCTCCCGCGTACAGCCAAGATATGGAATTATCTTCCTGCGGCGGTATTTCCAAAGGAATATGACTTCGGAGCCTTCAAGCAGAAAGCATATTCCCATTTATTAGGCAAGCAACGCTTCGGTGACACCTCAGGACTCAGGTTATGCAGTTGTCCATGGGCGGAGGTGTTCACTTTCCATCAGGTGACCTTCCAGCTCGTTTGCTCACTATTACATAAAAAAAAACTTTGCTGTGTGTAACTTGATTATTTTCTAACTTCTCCTTTTCAAGTTGATGGCTGATATAAAATTATTTAATACAAACGGACCCTGACCAGCAAGTTTCAGAGCAGCGACAGTCGCCATGTATCGTTCTTCCATGGTGTAGGTGGTTTGGGCACTGTGGATACTTGAGCACATGGGCCATAGTTTGAGGTGACCAACCACAGTCACATCTCAGATCTTATTCATTAATTTAGCCTCTTTTTGGCCATGTTGTTCTTACTGAGAACGAAGGCAGTGTAAAGTTTTCCAGATTGGCCAGGGCTGCTCACGGACAGGTGATGCTATACATAGCCAATGGCCAGATTTCTTTTTGTTTGTAATTTGGCATGTAGGTTCCTTGGAGGGTGTAGACGAGCACTAAGAGAGGCCATGACATTCTAATGGTACGGGCATACGGAGTTATACTATGATAAATCGATACTGCATCGCTTCAGGCATGTTTGCAAAGCTCATAATGATGGATTTTATGGTGTCCTCCGCAAAAGAGCCGCCTCGATGCGAAGCCGTGTTCGTGAACATTGAAATATATTTTTATTTTATTATAGTGCCCGTCAAAATGATCTCACTCCACCTGATGGTAAGCAGTCGTGAGGTCCAGGTATGAGGATGACAAGCACAATAATGCAAAGCAGTTACTGAGCTGACCAAACCAAGGCAAAGACAACAATAACAGCTAGCAAATATATAAAAACAGAAAGTGGGTCTGTCCGTTTGTCATAAGCCTACCTCTCATTTACGGAACCAGCTATTTTTGCCACTACTCGAGTTCACTCCCCAAGGGCAGGACAATTAGTACCGTCCCACTCAGAAGCTTTGTTTTTTCTTCTAGAAGTTTTTAAAAAGGTTTCTTTAATTAACAACTCTTGTGCCGTTTCTATTGAAAAAGTAAGCAAGAAAGTAGGTATTTGTTGTGTATGGAACCAGGTGTACATAGATCTTATTCCTAACAAAATATTTACCACTTGATTCTGATTTCCAAGCGTACTTATATTTACAAAAATATCACATCATCTTCCATTTGTGAGGTATCCAACTAAAAGGCTGTAAACTAAGATTAAATTCATCAACAGAAATTATAGAAGTAGTCCTCGCCACCTACCGTTGTCGTTTAATAGTGGTTTCAATTTTTTTCCAAATAATTGTCTTAGTTTGTTACACTAATTGTAACTTTGTGATTATTAGTTCTGGACCTAGAATATTTTCACTGAATAGCTTAGAAGCCCGGTTACACTTCGCATAGTAGTTAGTACAGGTGATTATTGCAGGTGCTTAGTGTTAGGAGAAAACACGTGTGGACAGCGATGGATTTGCGAGTCATTAGTAACCTGTGTCGTGAAGTGATTAGAAGCGTGTTCTATTCAATCGCTGTCCCCACATGTTTTCTCCGAAGCGGGCCCTAATTTATGAACTTTAAATTGAAAATAAAGGGTTAACAAACGACTACTTCATTTATAATAAAAAACAGTTAATTTTTATATCTCTAAATGTTTCTTGAAAACTAGTAAGTACAAAATGTACCTAAACTCGTCATCTATTTCAATAAAAGCCTCTTCTATCTATTTGGATTCCATTGAACGTATAAAAGGATCTGAAATTAAACAAATAGAAGCACTAATTAAAAAGTAATTACACAGCGAGCATGCGTTTATTTTAAGCGTGATTACAGAGGAACAAGCGTAAAGTTATGCTTACACGGGTCGCTGAATAGTATTTCAGTAGTGTACCTGAAACATAATGAAATAATATTAGGCTTAAATAATTATACTCCTTTTCAACGTTGAGTTACTTACAGTATACCTACAACAAACAGTTAAATGTTACCATAGTAGTAATTAGCTTACGCTTTGCCCCACTGCTGGGCAAATGCCTCCATCATTGAAATCATCACTACAATTGATGAGTGGTGGCTTAATCACCACGCTTGCTTAATGCGAATTGGTGATCACAAACCCGAGATACGTTATGAAAAATCCGAAAGCACACTTTGCCCAACCTGGGAGTTGATCCCGGCATCACCGGATTTTGGGCCGAGCTCTACGACCACTCGGCCACGCAGATGTATGTTACTATTGACTACCTCAATAACATCATCAGGTGGTTCAAATCTGATACTACCTAGGGGACATCTGGGATGGGAACATCTGGCATGTTCAAATAAATGAATAAAGAAGCGTCGAACGACACACTAATTGGCATGGTCTCGAAATAAGCATCAATATCCCTATGTTACGAGGTACCAGACAAGAATTTAAGCCAGAGGCTTCTCCCAGCACACCCAAACCGGAGTCAATTAAAATAAGTTTGGTTCCCTAAATCAAGATGAGAAACCGCGCCACAACGCACAGCGCCAATTGTGTCGTCAAATAAGAAATTGAGCTAGCGTTCCGATAAGGCAATGCAATAATAAGCCTAAACCAGATTTTTAAAGCATCTTAAGGTTTTGTTCCTAAAATACTTATTAATAAAGCTGTTGCACTGTCATGTGAACGATACACCCATCTCAAACTTGCCTTCCGCATGTTAGCAGTTCCGAACAACTTACACGTTGTTGACAGTCGATACCGCGACCAACTTCGACATCTCTTGATGAGTTTAGAGAGGCTCGGGAGGCTCCACACAATTGGTGACCACGGACGCTGTGCTACTGTTGAAATAGTGCTGAGCAATTGATTGTTTAAATCAATTGGTTTAAATCAAATAATCAGAGTCAAAGGCAAGTCACAATATCTTCATATATTTATGTTCTTTTTTATGTAATAGGGAGCAAACGAGCCAGAAGGTCACCTGATGGAAAGTGATCGCCTCCGCCCATGGACAACTGCAACACGAGAGGTGTCACCGATGCGTTGCTTGCTTTTTAAATGGGATACGCTATATTCCCTTGGAAATACCGACGCAGGAAGATCATTTCATATCTTTGATGTACGCGGAAGAAATTGACTCGAAAAACGTACGGTTGTTGAGCGCCAGCCATCCAGGTAATGAGCATGGAATTTCGACTTAAGACGTGTCGTGCGATGATGTAAGAAGCACTTTTTAATAATCAAATATTACAAATACCTAAAAATGTACATGTATAATATAACAATACTAATAAATTGGCACAACAGAGTGCAAATAAACGTGACTCTACCGCTACCACGATGTCGGAGAACTGCTCCTATACTTGCAAGAACCAGCAAGAAATAATACTTTTTAATAAAATTAAAGGAGACAAATTTTGACTGCGGGTAATTCTAGATGTTTTATGTTCATGGAATTTTGAGAGACGCAATGTCTCATAGCGAAAATTAATAACAAAGCCCTAATTTGTCCTTATTGTGTTAGTGGTAACTTAAAATTGCAAAAAAACAGGATTATTTAATGATTTTTTCTAGTTTCTATCTTTGTGTAAAAAACAGTGCGTTGTTAAATGCTTCGAAATATTTTTTTTTATAAATTATTTATGGTTATAAATATGATTATAGTAGAGTCTTGATGCGAGAGTTTTTATACTGGCCAGAATTAAATAATCTGCAAACTGATATAAAAATAACAAACTGGAGTGCCCTTCTGAGCTATCTGATAAGTTTCGAGATGAAATCAATTCGATTGTTTACTATCGGCCTAGGAAATTTCCGATTACAGCCCTAGGGGCCACGAAATGTCCATAATAATGCCGTTATTGTGTCTGTTGACACGGCACAATTTAGTTTGTTCTATTATATTTGTAGAACAAAGGAACATACAAGTCTTGATTTGCATTAGGGTAATGGCCTTGTTCACATTATTCAATTCAGCTTTTCAGTCCAGCGCTCAATCAATGTGGACATTTCAGTGTGGACATTAAAGTGCCGGTTCACATTATTCCAGTGGTGATCCAGCGCTGGACTGGAATGCTGCTACTGGAATAATGTGAACCGGGCTTTAGGTTAGGGTTTTGAGGACTCTTCACTTTCTCTGTTTTTAAAATTATCACGCTTGAACCGCTAGACCAATTCGACCGCTAGAAATAGATTAGACCTTTTAATAAATAAAATATATAGGCTGGTTCTGTTCTGCTTCAGTGTTGAAAATAAATATTATAAATCAATAAACAAGACTGCTCTATCCGGACGATATCTCGGGCAAAAACTAGTTTGTGTTCATTGTTCAAGTTCCGACTAACTCTCCGGTGATGGAAAACATCTATAAAAAACCAAATCAACCCGGATTGCGGCGGAAGGCTCACCACCTACCACGTTGGGTTAATACCATTGGTGAAAAGTTCTGAGTGTTCCGTTCAACATGACGGCAACAGTCAGTTGCCTCTGACTAACCCGTTTGGGTTAAAGTCGTGATGGTATGTATGTGTAAGTATGTATGTATTAAAAAAAGAAACTGGAAATGCTCTGATCAGAAAGACCTGCTGTTAATTGTGTAAAATTAACTTTTGATCGGCTGTTCGTTACTATACAGTAGCACATTTAGTATAGTTGTTTACGAATTATGAACTTATGTTGGATTTCTTGAATTAAACTTGTATGGAAAACACTTAATACAGACAAATGTTTGTCATATAAATGTTCTTCCAGGTTGGGGATCAATGCAAAATTTTAAGCGCCATAGACATAACCTCTACCTATACTACTCCAACTGACAAATATGGCCATATTGACCTTTGTCTGTGTCACCCAACCGCTAAAGTACTCCCGAAATGCCTATTCTAAAAGGTCACAATAAATAACGGTTAAGATACACGTAATTCAACAAATTCTGCGTTTCAAAGAGCTATAATTAAAGGCGCCTTTCCCAGGCGACCACGGAACGACTGCGACAAATCTCGGTTCACAAACTAAACCTGATCATGGGGTGAGTCATAAGAGGCAAGCGATACTGAAGGACGAAGGTATGTACCTGTGGTCTTCATTTTGTTATCTTTTTCCATGTGACCAGTCATCATCATCAGCCTTTGGAAGTCCACTGCTGGGCTAATGCCTCCCGTACAGGCCCGGCCGTCCGCATCCAACGGCTTCCCGCAACCTGCACCAGGTCTTCAGCCAACCGGGTAGGAAGCCTGCCCACGCTGCGTCTTCCAGTTCGTGGTCGCCACTCAAGAACATGTACCCCCCAACAGTCATCAGCTCTGCGAACGATGTGGCCTACCCATTGCCACTTTAGCTTGGCCATGCGATGAGCTATGTGTAACATGCGATTTAAATGAATGAATTAATTAAAAGTACTCCCCTGAGCCGAAGTCCGTGTAGGGCTGACCTAGCTTAAATGCTACCTGCTTAAATGAAAATCAAGATTGCAAATCGAATCACTTTTCAGTCTGGTAATGATGTCAAAATAGAGTTAAGCAGCAGAAGCCGTTCAGCCATTTATAGAAAACCGCCAAATTAAAAAGGACTGAAAAATATGGGCCTTTTAAGATAAATAAATTGGATAAATAATAGTATTATTACATAAAACTTTTCAGATACATGAGTCGCATAAATATCCCTGGACATCCCTGGACATTATTCCACACAGCGCCATCTAGCCCCAAAGTAAGCTAATTAAAGCTTGTGTTATGGGATACTAGACAACGGATAAACATACTTAAATACATTTTCTTTTGTAAATACATACTTATTATACATAGGAGACACCCAGACCAGTACAAACAGACATGTTCATGCACACAAATGTTTGTACTGTGCGGGGATCGAACCCGCGACCTCTGGTGTAGTAGCCAACTTCTTAACCATTACACCAAGTCGGTCGTCAAAAAAAAATCGATCAATTTAAAAGCTCTTTATTATAAGTGATATTAGCTCAACGAGCTATTGAAAGGACTATTCTTGGTATTTAGCGATGTGATCCAATCAGGTAGGAGAAAATCTATAGAATCTGTAGTATATATGTAACCGAGACGAGACCTACCTGGTAAATAAACTGTAGGCTGGATTGTTCAGTGTGAAAACTTAGTTGTTAGGGGGACAAAAGTTCTAGGGAGGCAAACGCAATAAGTGACGCTTAACCAAGGAAAAGACGCCCAAAAGTGGTAGAACGATCCAGCTATCGCTTCAAGTAACTTCCATATCACATCTGTGTGAAAAAACAAATAAATGGATATTTTTCTCACGAATGTAATGTGACTTATTTGGATACCCAAGTGAGCAACGATACGGCCACGGTAACGGCACGACCTATTTTTGGATTAACTTCTTTCAAAAACACTTTCCCGCTTTCGCTCATGCCTTGTTTCCAAGTCCTCGACTGTAAAGACTCTTTATTATGTAGTTGAACATAAAACACCGTATACGAGGTAAGTTGTAACTCCCTCCGATTTATTCACGGAATTAGAAGCCCAAACTTTACCACGGTTTCGTCTATAAAACGCTTATTCGAGTAAGCTTTGGAAAAGATTGATTATTTTGTTGGATATCTGTCAGTACATTTGTACAATATTTAGTTGCGTTTTTAAGTTTTGTACCAAAATAATAGCAAATAAAAACAATTGACTAGCATTTATGGAGCTTTGTCCCAAAATAAATAATCTTATCGTGTGACTTTGCTGTCGGTCACAGCTACATAGATATTAATTATCTGAATCTTAAATTATTTGACTACAGAAGTTTTTCATAGTTGTTTAACTGAAAGTAAAGCTTTGATTTTGAAAACTGTCTTAACCGTGCCCTTTTCAAAATATTCTTGTATTTTGTGCAAACTATACTCATTTAGATTTCAATTGGATGACTTCAGAAGTAAATTCTTTCATTTGGCGCTATTGAAGTTTCAAAAAAAAAAATCTCATTTTTATGAATGATATAATGTTCAGTAGCAGATATCTTTGACAACGTTTTTTAGTTGGTACATTAGTTTGGTGTTTTATTTATATGTGAATGTTATTAGGTTTGGAACTATTCTCAATAAAATATATATATATATATATATATATCTGGGACAATTCACACCAAGATCATCTGACCCCAAACTAAGCAGAGCTTGTAATATGGGCGTCAGAGACTGATAAACATACTTAAAAAATTCTAAATACATACTTAAATAGATAATAACACCCAGACACACAACAAATATAAATGTTCGTCACAAAAATATTTGTCATGGGTGGGGATCGAACCCACGACCTCCGGCGCTAAAGGCAGGATCGCTGCCATTGCGCCAACAGGCCAGTCAATATCGTAGGTTTTCAAGTTGCCATCCTTTAATGTTGGCAAAACAACTATCTGAAAGGGCTTTTCGAAATAAATCCGATTTATCTGTTTCGAAGAAATTATCGGGTAATGAAAGGGGCTTGAAGTTTTCCCCTTTTTTTCGCTGACTGTACCCACGCCCTTCTTTTGTATTTTGTACGCAACATGGCCTGGTTTAGGTTAGGGTTACCAGGTTCACAAATAATTTATGAACGAATCCTTTTATTTAATGTATGAATGCATGAATGAATAATAATTTGTTTCATGAACAACCGCTTTTTTTTTTACTAGCTTTCCGCCTTTGGCTTCGCCGGCGTTATCATGGCCAAATTACATAAAATCTTTATAAATTGCATGATGTATAAGCTTAATTGCTGCGAAAATTCATCTAAATCCGTTCAGTAGTTTTTGCGTGAAAGAGTTACAAACATACACACATACATACTCACGAACTTTCGCATTTATAATATAAGTAAGAAGATAATACTTATAAAGAGTTAGGGTGGTATGCGAGCGTTTTCAAAGCGGAGCAAACCCACTGAGGTTAAGGAACATTGCGTAAAAAACATTGTGTTGCGAATTCGCTGCGCGTTAGCGAAGTGTTCGTTCCCTTCGTCCGCTACGTTTCCGCTCCGCTTTAAGAACGCTCGCAGACCGCTAGTGTGATGAGACCCTCAGGTTTTATTTATTTAAATAAAAATAAATAAATGTAATGGAGAGTTGTCCGAGTACGGAAGGGTCCGTGACGGTGAGCGCTCGCAAGTTAAAACAAGGATCGATGGTCAGAACTGTATTTATCTAATACGTTCAAATCGAATTGGACCGAGCAACGCGTCGAGACAACGTGGCGAGGTAATGTACTGCCTGCGCTATCTATTGATTTTTTTAGGAACTTATAATAATTGATGGTTGTTACATAAATAAATAAAAATTAAACACTAGCTGTCCGTCAGCGGCTTCGCCCGCGTAGACTGTCTCTCTCCCGTAAAAATATAGCCAAAACTTAAAAAAAAAACATAGTCTTTGTCACTCCCTGGCCGCCTGGTAATGTAGCTTTATAACAGTGAAATAATTTTTAAAATCGGTGCAGTGGTTGCAGGGCTTGTACAAATAAACAAACAAACAAATCTTTCATCTTTATAATATTATTTTTGGATTTAATTTTCATCTTTGTCATGAAGTCCACTGCTATTGGCCTTACTTTGAATAATACTTATTTACTATCGGCATCCACTATAATCCTGTAATCATGGTAACATAACCCTCACTGTACTAGACAGAGTATAACCTAAAGTCAAAGTCAAAGTTTTTAAAGTGGCAACCCTAGGTTCAATAGAGATAACAGATATCTTAAATTCAAGCTTCGACAAACGAAAGCGAATGAGTTTTTTGTGTTAAAATAAGATAAAAACCTGAAACAACGTTTTTCTTGGGACCAATCCGTAGCTTTGTAACGCAATCTATTATGACAAGATTTTGAGATGGAAATATTAACAAAATTCGGCTATGAAGTAGGTACCGTAATCCTAACACCGAAATTGGTATTAAAATTACTTAGAAGTTACGAGTAGCCTTTTTTTGTACTGTTTTTATTGAACTAATCTAATCTACTAACTAATAGCTAAGACCTACCATATGGAAACCAAATCATCTCTACAATTACCAATGGGTAATAGTTTTATCACCACGCTTGCCATATTCCTACACTGCCTTTATTTAAACGGTCTCCGTATGAATTTTACTGCTCCAAAAGCCTTATATTTTCACATTTTCATCTTACCCGGGGTAGTTATAGCTTTGATTATGTTGACGCCATAGTAGCAATCCTGCCCTTGGCCAGGTCTCAGTCACTACATGTAGTTTCGCGCGAGAATTTAAATTATTGTTCGCGTAACAAATTGTATAGTAATTTGACATTACATGACATGACAATGTCAAATTACCAGACCATTTTTACAAGAACGATAACGTAAATTTAAAGTGGCAACTCGTGGTAGACGTCCTGGGAACAGAGTGGATTGTATGGGAAATAAAAAGTGTTGTTTTTATTATTTTCATCGTAATTTTTACGTTTTTTCTCCCCATATAAACATCCTATTTAGCCCAATTAGTAGAGCGGTTGCCGAGTTTTGCACATAGTTACCTACTCATTAAGTGATTCATTTTTATTTAAATAGATTACTTGAGATTTTTCATGGATATCATATTATATTTGAATTCAAGAAGTCGTCACCTGAATTCAGATCGTGGATCATGTGGTCGATCGAGTTCAGATCTGGCCATAACCAAAATCTTTGTGTTTATTGTTAAATATCCGACTTACTCTCCGGTGATGGAAAACATGGATAAAAAACCAAATCAATCCGGATAACGGCGGAAGGCTCACCACCTACCACGTTGGGTTCTAATATCAAGTGGGCTTCTGAGTGTTTCGTTCACCATGACGACAAAGTCACTTGCCTCTGACTTGCCTTTCTGGGATAAAGTCGTGATGGTATGATAAGTGTTATTATTCCATTTCGTGTGTTGTTATGATTGAAATTAGTTTTGTTCTTTTATTTTGCTAATAAATATCAATAATACCTACTGCTTTCATGTGTTAAAAGACTCGTTAAATGCTTTTAAGAGCAAGTGTTAAAAAAGATTGTTTCCTTCCATTCGACATCGCCTGAAAAACACCAACTTTAAAGAGAATAACTACTTGATTCTCAGCTTGGAACTGCAACTTTAAAGGCATTCCAAGAAGCTTTTCACCGCGTCCGTTGAGCATCTCTTAGCCGACTTGAAAGAGAAGGTTTTGCGGTTCACTTTAGTCTTGGTCGGCGAATGCAGCAAAAAGTAATGCTTTTCCTGGCTGAGCCACTAAATAGTGATGGGAGTGTCTTTTAAATGTGACATTTTATTGAAGGAAGGTTCTTTTGAATGATTGATTCAATTAATCATTCACTATTATGTTTTGCGGACGCCCGGAAGGGCTTCCATCCTCATGGGTTGTCTTCCCAGCACCGCTAGGGGTGGAACGCTTTCCCTGCGTTTGTGTTTTCGAATACTTCCAACCTTAGTGTCTAAGGCCCATATTCTAGAATCGTACGCAAGCACTGATCTGTACTTGAGTAGAGATTTCAAAACGTCACTAGATCTATAGATCCCGTATTCTGATTTTATTTCAGAATACGGGCCTTAACATGTCATGGGTCTGCGCAGATGTTGAAAAGCTCGGTGGAAATACAGATACTTACACTTTTGTTTGTGATGTGTGGGGTAGCAAGAGATGGTTAGATCACTGTATCGTCTCTCAATCAGCATGGCAGACAATCGATACTGTTTCTATTATTGAAGATGTATTTGTGTCGGATCACTTACCCATGTATATAGAGTGTAACCTGGGTGTTATTAGACCTAAAGCTAGGACTCATATTGAACAATGCAGCTCAGTACTATGGGGTGTAAGGAGCGATTCAGAAATCAATAAGTATCGTAATCTTTGCAACGCCAGATTGAAACACGTCGATTTTCCCAAAGAGCTTGCGAAGTGCAGTTATGGGTCTTGTGCGAATATTGCACATCACGCTGTTATAAATCAGTTGTATGTTTCTATTGTTAGTAGTTTAAGAGATGCTGCTGTGCAGTCCAGGGAGAAAGGTTATGCGGTACCCCGGAGAGGTAAACCCCTGCGCGGATGGAACCTGTATGTCAGAGAAGCTCATTCTGAGGCCAGGCTTAGCTTCCAGATGTGGGTTTTGTATAACAGACCTACTGTAGGTTTGTTATACGAACGTATGAGGGAAACCCGGAAGATCTTTAAAGCTCGACTTAAGTGGTGTCAAAAGCACCAGGAACAACTGGAAATGGATGCAATAGCTAAGTACCGTGCTACTAATAATTTTAGTAAGTTTTGGAAGACCACAAGTAAGCTGGAGGCTCGGCCTGGGCGTCCGGTGAGTGTGGGAGGAGAGAGTGAGCCCGTAGCGATTGCAAACCTGTTCAAGGAACATTTTAAAGTCCAGTCATCACTAGGACCTTCGATTGGAAAGCCTAATGAGTCCACCGGTCCGGAAGATGAACCATCAATACACTTTTCGGCTAAAGAAGTCAAATTAATAGTTAACAAGATGAGCCGTGGTAAGTCTCCCGGACATGATGGGCTCAGTATTGAACATTTAAAATATGCAGGGGTTCACTTGCCCAGGGTATTGTCAATGCTGTACACCACGTGTATAAAACACTCATATCTACCCGATGACCTAATGAAAACGTGTGTAGTACCAATTGTTAAAAATAAAACGGGTGACATCTCTCACAAGGGTAATTATCGCCCTATCTCTCTGGCAACAGTAATGGCAAAAGTACTGGACAGTATGCTTGATGAAATTCTGGGTAAGTTCTCTAACCTACATGATGCACAGTTCGGTTTTCAAACTGGACTATCCACTGAGAGTGCTATCCTATGTTTCAAGCATACTGTCCGGTATTACACTGACCGTAAAACTCCGGTATACGCCTGTTTTCTTGACCTCTCCAAGGCCTTTGATCTTGTATCTTATGAGGTACTGTGGGAGAGGTTGGGAGACAGGGGTGTGCCGCAGGAAGTATTGCAAATACTAAGGTATTGGTACAGTCAGCAAACCAACGTAGTAAAATGGTCAAAAACGTTTTCGGAACCGTATAGATTGGAGTGTGGAGTGCGACAAGGTGGTCTGTCGTCGCCGAAGCTTTTCAATATATACATTAACGATTTGATTGTCGAGCTAAGCAGCATGCGTGTCGGCTGCCGGGTGGATGGTATTAGCATTAATAACATCAGCTACGCGGACGACATGGTGTTGCTGGCCCCGACAGAGGGAGCTATTAGCGATATGCTGAAAGTGTGCGAGACGTACGCCGCTAGACATGGCCTTAAGTACAACGTTAAAAAGTGTAACTGTATGGTTTTTAAGGCCGTCGGTAACCCTCGTGAGAGTGCACCTGACTTAAAATTGAATGGTTTGAATATTAGCAAGGTATCTCAGTTCAAATACCTCGGACACATTCTTACCGACGACCTTAGGGACGATGCGGACGTTGAGAGAGAGCGTAGGGCGCTTGCTGTCAGAGCTAATATGCTGGCCCGTAGATTTGCCCGTTGTAGTGATCAGGCGAAAATTACGCTATTCAAAGCTTACTGCCAAAACTTTTATACTGGCAATCTATGGGTCAAATGCAACAAAAAGTCCTTGGATGTGCTGAGGATACAATATAATAATGCTTTTAGAATGTTGTTGGGACTGTCGCGCTTCTGTAGTGCCTCTGAGATGTTTTTGCGGGCTCGTACTGATGGCTTCCATGCCATCATTAGGAAGAAAACAGCATCTCTCTTAGGGCGGGTGCGTGCCAGTCCTAACAGCATTGTAGAAACAGTGGCTCAGCGTTATTGTTCGCCTTTCTTGAAGCACTTTGTCGGTGTACTAGTCGATAAAGATCTGCTGGTATACGATTAGGGTACCGTTAGGGTGCTCAAGTTATCTGGATTATTTTATTTTATTTTATTTAAATTCTGTTTACTAACCCCATTACTTGTGCAACTTACTAACACTCTATGGATTTTTTTAAAAATTATCTGAAATAAATGATTTATTATTATTATTATTATTAAAGGCCAGAGTGAATAAGTATTTTCTGGGTAAGCGTGTACCACCACCGGTTTCGTCATCGCTTAGCACCAGCGAGTCTGAGGCCAAATGATTTTAAACAAATAAAAAGTTTATCATCAATTATTTTCCATGCATTGAGTACATTATTTTACATTAAAATGAAGTTTTAAAATCACATTTTTGAATGACAGTGAGTAGGTACTTTGTAATTAGAAAATTTGACGTTATAGAAGCTTAAATTATTTATGCTTGCCCAGAGAACGTATTAGAGTACTAATAATAAATTTATTCATTTATATAAAGCAATATGGAAAAATATAGTTATTATGATGTAAATAATTATCTACTGTATTAAAATCACTTTAAAGTGAATTAAAATTGTAAATATGCTTTGCAAGACTGATGCATCAGCTAAGATAATTTACTGCCACATCTTTTTTTTTAATAAATTACGATTTTTAAAGCACTAAGATATTAACTTTTGAAAAGGTGAAGTGAAAGTCAAGTTCTTAATTAAAATAAGATCAAATTCGCATGATTTTGGGGCTTATATTTAATAAAACATTTGATTATCCGACGATTAGCACGCCTTGCAATTAAAAGCAAAAGTCGACTTTCCTTTAAAAAAATATTTCTTTCCCATTTTTTTAATACCGTCCTCTGAAAATACAGCAGCTAATATTGCTCTTAATATCGCCGCATTCAAAGGCTGGTATTTATCACAAATATCTGTCGGAAAATAGTCAACCCCTGCCCTATTTTTATACCGGGTGAGCGAAATACCGAGCCGACCCCATTCTCGCTCCGACTAAAAGGGGCTCTTTGAATATATTTTTTATAACCACGATGAAAAATCTAGCCTCTTTCGGCGTCTGAGGCGAGAAATGATTATTTTTAACGAGAAGTTTTCATGTTAATAAATGTTGCATCTGAGTTTTTTTTATTTCTCGTAATGCTTTAAAGTAGTAATTAATTACAACTTGTAAAAGCATATTTCCTCTCTCTGTAACCTATATTGACCTACAAGTCAATACAGGTTACAAAGAGTGGAAATACATCTAGCATAATTTAGATGCTTAAACTATTTCTTTGTATATGTTCGTTCATATTTATCTTTAAAACTTATTTTGTTATATGTTTTTATTATATTATTATTATCCAGTATAAATTCGCGACATGTTTAAGGGAGTACTTATACATTGTGCTTTAAGTTATCTCATGATCTCTCATTACCTTACCCACTTCTGTTCTTTTGCTAGTAAATTCCTAACACCTGCCTAGAAGAGATTGCTTTTTAGCGGTAAGGCCGCCTAAATTGTTCAAAGTTCATAGATTCGTAGTACTGTTGAATGTTTTTTTTATAGTTGTACTTTAAAGTATATTTATCATATCTTATCCTTTTAACTTTCTATGTTATTTGCACAGAATAAGTAAAAGTATTTGGCTCTTCCCGTGAACTATCCTTTCATACCTCAAATAAATAGCTGATTTTTGTTCGAAAAATGAGGTCACCATGACATAGGGTAGGCTATAATATAAATTCCTAGAACGTCTCGAAGGTCTCTCCTTTGAGAATATATATAATGTGGAACTTAATGCTGCTCAGTCATTCGACGAGTTCTACAATCTGTTTAATATATTCTATGATTTAAACTTCCCTGTAAATAAAATAAAAATGAGCACGAAGAGATCTTTAAGAAGTCGGCTAACAAAGGGCATTTCAAAAAGCTCTTCTCGAAAACGTCTAATGTACTTGAAATATCGTAATATAAAGATAGATATAAAAACATTTACAAAAAATATGCATGTATTTTAAGACGTTGTATCAATAATTCCCAAAAGAATAGAAATTTAAATTATATGAATAAACTGGATAATAAATGTAAAGTGACGTGGAATATTATTAATGAATATACTAAAGACTGTGATAAGCATTCTATAAGGAAAATATGCACTAATGATAATGCAATTTGTGATCCACAGAAAATTGTAAATCTTTTTAATGAACATTTTGTAAATTGTACTCCTGTATCCAGCACCGTGAATGTGCATAATTGTACTAACATAGACGATAGCGTAGAATCTGTAAATTCAAGTATATTTGTAAACCCTATTAATGAAATTGAACTCATAAAAATTGTAAAATCTCTAAGTAATTCTAAATCTGTTGGTTTTGATGAAATGCGTACAGATATTATAAAATTAAGTATACTTATAATTGCCCAATCTTTTACATATGTTACTAACAAACTTGTAGCTGAAGGGGTATTTCGTGATATTTTAAAAAAGTCTATTGTGAAGCTACTTTTTAAGAAAGGTTTAAAGACGTCTCTTGATAACTATAGGCCAGTGGCTCTTATACCATTTTTTTCCAAAATCCTAGAGAAAGTAATGTACAGCAGATTGATATCTTTCTTAGAAGTTAATTATGTATTAAAGGAAGAACAAAATGGATTTAGAAGAAATAAAAGCACGTCATTAGCCACTTTTCAATTAATTAAAACAATAACAAACTGTCTCAATGAAAATATACCTGTTACAGAACTTTTTCTAGATATGTCCAAAGCTTTTGATTTTGAGTGTCATAAGCGTCTCCTTATAAAATTATATAAATTTGGTATTCGTGAACCTTGTTATGAATGGATCAAAAGCTATTTGAGTCGCCGACAACAGTGTGTGGAAATTGAAGGATATTCACCAGAAAACCACTGATTGTAGCACTACCAATCTTCTTTTGTTCCCTATGATCTTGGTGTACCACAGGGTAGCGTTCTTGGTCCACTATTATTCTTATTATATATTAATGATTTGCCTAATATAACACCTCATGAATGTATTATGTTTGCAGACGATACAACAATTATTTTCAAAGGCAGTAAGAGTGATAATGTTCCAAATTATGAAGACGGTATTAAGTTAACTTTACTAAAAATCATAGAATGGCGAAACAGTAACAATTTGAAGCTTAACATTGACAAAACTAAGTACGTACAATTTGGTACACAAAAAACATGAAAAACTAAATATACATTGTAACGGACATATAGTGGAAGAGGTACCACACACAAAATTTGCAGGTGTTACCCTAGACTGTTTTTGCGACATATAGTGGAAGAGGTACCACACACAAAATTTTCAGGTGTTACCCTAGACTGTTTTTGCGACTGGAAAACATATTATAGACAATATATGTCTGAGATTAAATAAATTTGTATTTGCCCTGCGTCGTATTAGTCAGGTTGTAACAAATGAAGCTGCAATAATTGCATATAATGGCTACGTTAACTCCTGTTTAAGATTTGGAGTTATGATATGGGGGAACTCAGTGAATAGAGACTGGGCGTTTATATTACAAAAAAAATGCATCCGCGCTATATTTGGCCTTAAAAAAAATGATTCTTGTCGTCCTTGTTTTAGAGAACATAAATTACTCACATTATCATGTTAATATATTTTTGTTATCTTCTTATTTGTGCACAAACAGAAACATTTATTTCAACAAAATTTTTAAATAAATAACCAAAACTTGCGATCCATGTATAAAAATAAACTTAGCAAACCTCCGACAAAGCTTACACTTTTTTAAAATAATACCTTTATGATGTGTATAAAAATATTTAACAAATAGCCTGATAGATTTAAAGATTTTAAGTTTTTTAAGTTTAGGAAAGAAATCAAGGCTGCTAGAAAAAATGATTTTATGGTATTTAACGAATATTTAGAATATAAGTAGCTTTTAGTTAGGTCATAAAAATGATTTTTTTGTAATTTAAATGTCCCTCACATAATTACTGTAAATGTGTATACGCTTGCAAAAGCAGGATCAAGTGATACTTTGTTAGTTATAACATCTATGTACATACCTTTTTCCATACACAATAATGACTTATTTACTTACTCACTTACTTACTTATAATACCTACTTAGATTCTCGGAACTCTCAAGGAAATATGGCAGCTGGCTGGGCGGGCACATAGAGCGAAAACTGATGACTGTGTTGGAGCAATATCTAGAATTCTAGAATGACCTACTTTTTTGATGTTTAACAAGCACGAGGCGCCTGATGGTAAGTGGTTACTGCAGCCTGGATAAGTATTCTTTTTTTTTAACCTTGAGTCTAACTATAGACGTAAAAATTCAAGATATCAAATGACTGCCATTTGGCTCTGAAGCTAAAATGAAATCCACCTAAGACAACGCTGCAACCCTGATTATACAAATACCTAAACTAACCACGTCGCGTCTTCAGTTAAGTAAACCCTTTAGCAAACAACCGACAAAGACGCCATTAAAAAAAACATATAGTATTTTTTTATGTTCGAAAACCATTAGGTACAGGGAAATAAGTGATTATCTATACTAATATTATAAAGAGGAAAGATTTGATTGTTTGTTTGTTTTTATTGAATAGGCGCCGAAACTACTGATCCGATTGTGAAAATACGTTCACCAACAGAAAACTTAACTATTCAGAGACTGTATTTTAGTATGATTGAACAAAAAATTCAGTAAAAATAATAGTATATGTAAATCAAGTCAGAGAAAAGCGGGTGAGATATGATAATGGACACCAGCTGTCAAATATTTGACAGAACGAAGTCTGTTGGGGCAGCTCGCTTAAAATAAAAACATCTTTTTTTACAGCTATAAGACGTGCACTGCCAAAAAAAATATAACATTATAAATAGATATAGTAACTTGTCCCATTGGTTCCGAGACTAGCCGATTATATGTAGCCATCATCCAATGGCTTTTTTTGACCTTAAGTTGACAACACACTACAACACAAGACAACAAGTTGACATCTGTTGAACCTGCAGCCCATCTACAAGCTTAGGTTGTCTTTAAATGGTCTTCATTCTAATACTATTTTGTTTCTACGATCACCAGTTCCTCGCACACATTAAGTTCTTCAAAATGGAATAGCACCATTATTATTTGCCGTTTCTTATGTCACTTATAAAAACAATAATATAAAACGAGTTTAATAATATTTTAATATAATAAAGTATTTTTCATTACTCATACTCTGAAAGTAGTTACCTGAGGAGCGGGATGAAAGTAATACTTTTCATCCCTAGGGAGAATCACTTTCAACTGACAGCTGTCAAATTTTTAAAAAAAACTAGTTCTTTTTCACATATCTATTGAACCATGTTCCAACTTTCTATACAGCCACGATGTAAAATTGAAATAACTTAAAGTTAAGTATAGATTAAAGAATATATATTTTTTAAATAACTTTATTATAATTTAGTTTCAAATTTCTTTAAAATAACTTAGATTTGGGCAAAATATTTACCATTTTTTCAATGATGAAAATAAAAAATAATGGCTGAATAGCTGGCCGGCCACAGAAAAAAAAACAAACAATATAGGCGGGAAAGTGGCAATTCGATCTTCATTTATGTTTTCGATTTGAAGACTTTTGTTTATACGTATAGCAGAGATTTGTACCTATAAAATGAGTTCATCTGATTCTGATATGAATTTAACGCCTGATTTTATAAGAGAAGAGGCTAAAGCGGTAGTGGAAAATAAAATTTACTCATTTTTTCTTTAGCTAATTCATGTTTTTATTTTTACTTTCCTTGTATTTGTAATGAAAAGCACAGTGTTTACCTCGGATTAAAGACTTATTTAGTCCCTCAAACTATTGGCGCCCTCACTTCGTTCCGGGCGCCAAACCCCGTCTCGGGACTAAATAAGTTACTTTCACTCCTAGGGTAACAATGTACTATTATCTGTTTGGACATTGACTAAAATAAATTGTTTTTTTATTATTATTAGAATGTACCTACTCTAAAATGTAAAAAAAATGCCTTCAGTTCACTCGCCGCCATCTTAGTCGCACGTCTGCGTCTTTCCTATATCCCTACGATTGCCTTCAAAGCAATCTCCTTAATAAACTCTGCCGGCGTAAAATAACAAGCCTATGAATAATTAACTATGTTGTGATCAGCCACATAATTGAATGGATCTAGAAGCATCTACGGCAAAAGGGGTTTAATTAACTATCTTGTTGTCAATAGATGTAGACAAAATTAAGAGTATACAGAAAGACCGCTTTCGCCTTTAATCAGTATAATTGCCTAAACTTGCCTTACCGCCTAGGGTTACTACTACACATTGGGGTAAGACGACTCATAATTTCTACCAACAGACAGGCAAGCCTCAGTTAATATTTTCAATGAGGAAAAAACATCGCAGTGCAACTCGTATATTCGGTCTGAATTTTTAAATTGAAGTAGATAGGAACTTTCGCAGGGATGATAATGAAAATGACGGTAGTTGTGTGACGGTTGCAATGTAAATAATTTACTTTCTCGACTTATAACATCTGAATCATCCCGTGAAATTGACTGCTGTAAAGGAGTCAAAACGTCGGGTTAGAAAATGTAAAAATATAAATTCCGCGAGTAGAATCCGTAAAACTGTTTCTTGACAGAACCCGCTTAAAAGCAAATTCATCATGTTAAAAATTTACCAAGTTCAACAAAAACAAAAACACTCGCGACAGTGCGACTCGCCGCGTGGCCGATTCTCACCGGTATCGGCTGTAAACTCCCTTTGTGTGCGTGATCAAAATGGTGGTTTGTTGAAAGCGGGCTATCTGTCCGGGCCGCCGCGCCGCCCCGCATGCGTAATTTGTGACGTAGATTTTAATTAGGACATACATACAGGGTATTACTTCTGGGTAATGATACCAGTGTTAGGATTAGTAGGAATCAAATCAAGTAGATGCCAATACCACTTAAGAGCGGTTTCAGACTAGTGTTTCCTTTCACACGGATACGGTGCTTTGGGCATAGATAAAATAATATTTTCTGTGCATTGGCATACGCGCTTGCAAGCACCGCGCGCACACGGTTTTATTGCAGCATGTTCGCTCGAACCAGTAGTGGTGAGGCAGTATTTAAATGTATTATACGAGCTTATAAGCACGTCAACACTTGAACGAGTTGTTTAAAATCTGATTTATTTAACACTTCTACTTGTTATTTTGACTTTATTTCGGGATTATTTCAAAACTAAATTATTTTTTCTTGCCGATGGCCAAATCATTGGACGGCTTTATAATACTTAGATAGATCAATATCTATCGTACCAACTATATAACTGTCCCTTCAATTCCATAACTAAAGGAACAGTTATATTAAAAAGTGCCCTACTGCTATTATTTTTTTTTTTCATTTATTTACCAAAAAGTTTACATAATATTCTTAAAATAAAACATCACAAAAATCGTTGATCGGTTTATACGGATGCTTAGAGCATCTTAACGCGGCCTTTGCCTAAAAACTTAAATTACAATATATCAAAGTATGGCAATAACTTACTGTACCCAAAAAACAACTATTCATAGCCATTCATATTTTAAACAATACGCAGCTAACTGCCTATAATGCGTTAAAAACCACAGCGGCACATTGTTCTCAGCGCTTTTCTTCTTACTGTTGTATTTGTTTGTGTATTTTAAATTGCATTACCAGAAGACAAAGATGGTGAGAAGCAATCTAAATCCTAAATTAAGTCGAAATAAACACCCTTCGATACGTGTATACTCGTACCTCGCTTAATCAAGTCTGTAGCATATTGATATAATAGATTAACCGCCACAAATCTCAATTTATCTTACAACTGATGAGCGGTATGGAGGTGAAATGTTATAGTGGGAGCTTAAAGCACGAACAGTTTATGAAACTACCTTTGAGGACTTTTATTTGTTACCAAGGTCAGCGATGAGGCTTTAATAGAAATTAGGATGCTCAAGGCATTTCGATTGAAACAGCTAAGGTTATCAGCACAAGAACAGTTTAGCAGAAATGCATTTCTGCCAATACGGAGTTGTTTGAAGTGATTGACGCTTAGTGTAGTATAGAATAAGATGGGACGTATTTATTGTAATTGTATGTATTGTAAGAGAAATGTGTGGATACGTGGAATCGTGTAATTCTTTATGTAGCTACATTACGATTGAATAGAAACCGACATTAACTGTATCTACGCCATGTCAAGGAGTCAGAAAGTAAAGTTTGTTGCCGTCGTCTTCGCGGAAACCGTCTTAGTGGATTAATGCGAGCAGTATTTGCATAGATGGCGTTAATTTGGTTGTCATAACATCTGTTAGTCTGCATTACCGACATTATTGGTACATTTATAAAGCAGTGGCGCTTTTGAAAAAAACATAGACGTCGCGGGAAATAGTAAAATGTTCTGGATTGTATTTTCTAATAATGACTGATGATAAAATTTGTAAGAATATAAAAGCCAATTGTAAGTATTGTGAATTGAGCAGTGGAGGTATAAATATTGTTTAGCAATGATTTACGATGTGGGTTTTGTATTAGCGGTGACTGATGGAAGAAAAATGTTTGTGAATTGATGCTAATATTGAGTCTTATATAAAGGCTTTTGACAAATTTTGAACAGAAGCATTTTTCATTCGAAATGAAGCTGAATTAGTCTGTATTCGAGGCCTGCGTTGTAATTATCTAACGTGTTATAACGCTGCCGCCCACAGCGCTGCGAGATGTACGTTTTGACAGCCCTCTGTCAACGATTCCGACGCGTAATAAACTTTGTGGTAAAATGACATTCCGTCGTCGAAACTCACAGGGTTTAATTATGTGTTAGAATCGGGCAGTCAACAATCCTTCATAGATTTTATGTTGGTTTTAAAGAAAGAAAGCTAAGGCAATTATTAATTAATAGCCATCGTTACAAGAGGAATAAAAAGAAACAAAAAAAAAACAATAAGCCCTACCAGTCCCACTGTCCATAAATATTAAGCACCTCACTCAGCGAATGCTTGGGCCCCGTAAGCTCAGGCGCTGATTTTCCCGATTTTAATCGGACCTGTGTGTGTTGTTTAATTTAGGATACGCCCTCTTTGTATTCATTGTAAAATTTGCGAATAACTCTCCGGAGGAAAAACAACGTTGAACACGTAAGCAACCTGGATACCGGCGGCAGGCTCCCCACCATACTCCACATAGTTGACGATCACAAACTCGCAGTGGTATAGAACCATTAGGTCTGAGGAGAGACGTTGCCTCCTTATGTGTGTTCTACCGCTTATACGAGTACAATGGGTAGTGTTCCGAGGAACTGTTTGAAATGATGCCCACAGCTACTTTTTATCATCGCACCGCTCGCCATCGACAGGGTGTTCATCCTCACACCCTGGAACCATAATGGTCACGCACAGTGCGGTTTCAGAAGAATTTCCTCTCGCAAATCCGATTGTAGAATGAACTCCCTGCGGCAGGGACCCTGCCGAGGTTTTCCCGGGGGATTACAGTATGAGGTTCTTTTAAGAGGAGAGTTAATAGGTATCTCCTAAATGGTCGGCAACGCGCACGTAATGCCTCTGATGTTACAGGCGTCCATAGGCTTCGGTAACTGCTTACTATCAGGCGGGCCGTAAGCTTGTTTGCCACCTTGTGGTATAAAAAAAACCTACGTTGTGTTGTCTTCTGAGTTTGACTGGCCTGTTGGCGCAATGGCAGCGATCCTGCCTTCAGCGCCGGAGGTCGTGGGTTCGATCCCCACCCATGACAAACATTTATGTGACGAACATTTGTGTTTGTTGTGTGTCTGGGTCTTATTATCTATTTATGTATGTATTTAGAAATATTTAAGTATGTTTATCAGTCTCTGACGCCCATAGTACAAGCTCTGCTTAGTTTGGGGTCAGATGATCTCGGTGTAAATTGTCCCAGATATTTATTTCATTTGTTTATTTCTGATTGTTTCGTTAACCATGACAGTTTACTAGCTCAACTATTTTTCACTTGGGGGAATTAGTCATGAGTGTATGTTATTATGTCAAACCTGTTTGTTAAAAAAATCTTTCTAGAAGATTGAATTTGAACTGTTCGATAAATATTTTATCCTTTTGATCATGATTGAATAAACATATTAGCCAAATGCGTATTTTTCATCAGAAAACAACAGAAAACAGTATGCATTCAAAAATATAAAATCACAATTAGACTTCAGATTAGATACAACTAAATCATTATCGCCTGCCTGTTTAATCATTATTCTATGTTCAAAGTTATTTCAACGAATTTGACTTCAAAGCGAAAATTATAGGTACTTCATTATCTCTATAAGGGTTGATTTCCCAAACAAATTGGTCGTTACACCGTTCAGTATTGTTCGCAAACAATAGCGTGCTGAAAATATCAGAAGTTACTTTCAATGAGCCTATTGAGATCTTTTATGTTCACATTTGAAATACAAATAAAGGTTGTACTAAATAAATGTCTTTTATGTTTACAATTTCACGCAGAAATAAATGTACTGAAATAAGAGATTCAATTCGTTGCATGAATCGTACATGCTTCCTTTTATAGACAGGTATTAATATATTCCTGACTAGTATTCTCCTTAAATAGGCATGTTTCAGACAAAAACATATTGTTTATTTTATTCAAACGCGCAAATTGATGCTGGCCTGTCACATGTCAATAAAAATGAAAGGGACAGCTATAGGTACGTGTAAGGACTGCTCAGCTGTGATTGACGTTTCTGAATTCGGGCGTTTGTTGATTATTGTTAACTAGCTGAGCCGGTGAACGCAATTTTATTACTTTTAATCCTATTCCGGACGATGATAAATCCAAAAACAACTAAATCATAAAATTGGTTAGACGACTTTGTTTTGAATTTCATATTTAAGTACTCGTATTATGGAAAAAATAAATCAATTCAAAAACAACTCGTAGAGTACAAGTAAGTTTTTTTTTGTAAAATCTACCTCAAGATCATTAGAACCTACTGCCGTTGTTGTCGGGTTGTTTTGGACACAAAGAATTTGGCCAGAAAATCAGAAGTAAACATTGTACTTCTTAACTCACGATGCCCAACATTTTTTTACTCATATAAATAAAAATATGAATCGACATCCTTTATCGATGTTTGCACGTCACTTTTAAATTTAAACAATCTCCATTACAGACCCGGAAACGTTGATTGTCGGCTCGTTCCAGGAATCCCCGGGCGTCTAAGGGTGAGTGGTAAACCGATTTGACTTTCTTAACCGCATGGGGTAGATATTGGAAAATTAAGGACCCCTAGACAGGGGTAAATGTGGTAGAGCCCTTGTTTGCGTTAGTTGTCATTGTTTGATGCAACCTTCTGATTAGTGTATTATTAGGTTGGGGAAAAAGTATTTTCGCATATAGTATGTATGAACTTGTGGTAAAATCTCTTTTGCTATACTATTTGCTATTTGTATCTGGCTGGTTTTGGTATCATTAAAAGTTTAAATTTTAGAGAAGATAATTCCAAACTCAAATTAGTAAAATGTGTGGTTTTCATTTGTTTTTCTTACTGTCAAAATGAGTTAATCTAATGAATAAATTCAATACACTTTAAAATTTTACTACAAGAAAGGTAAAACAGCAACGCAAGCTGCGAAAAAATTTTTGCGGTGTTTCTAGACCTAGTGCAGTGTCTGTGAGAGTAGCACAAATTTGGTTTAAGCGTTTTCAATCCGGAAGTTTTGATTTAATAAAAAGGATGCAATTTTGGACAAAGTGGAGCAAGATCAGCATATCAGTAGTTACAACGTAGCTGAAGAACTGGGAATTGACCACAAAACAATTTTGGCGCATTTGAAAAAAACTGGGTACACAAAAAAGCTCGATATTTGGGTACCTCACAAGCTCACTGAAAGAAAGCTAATGAACCGTGTACTCATTTGTGATTCTTTATTACGACGTAATAAAACCGAACCATTTTTGAAGAAGCTGATAACTGATGATGAAAAGTGGATCACGTACGACGAGAACGTGCTTCACAGACTGTGGCGAAACCCGGGTTAACTCGTAACAAGGTGATGCTGTGTGTGTGGTGAGATTTGAAAGCCATTATTCATTTTGAGCTGTTACTACCAGGCAGGACCATCGATTCTGAACTCTACTGTGAACAACTGATGAGATAAAAGCAAGGAGTTGAGAAAAAGCGGCCGGAATTAATCAATAGTAAGGGTGTGGTTTTTCATCATGATAACGCTAGACCTCACACATCTTTAGCCACTCAGCAAAAATTAAGAGAGTTTGGCTGGGAGGTGTCAATGCATCCGCCGTATAGTCCTGAACTTGCACCTTCAGTTTTGTCACCTGTTTCGGTCTCTTCAGAATTCTATAGGCAGTGTCAAGTTAGCATCACGAGAGGACTGCCAAAACCAGTTGTCGCGGTATTTTGATCAGAAGTTAGAAAATTCCCATAGCAATGGGATCATGTCCCTACATACAAGATGGCAAGAAGTAATCGAACAAAATGGCACCTACATACTTTAGTTAAATGTAAATAAACTGTATTAAAAAACGTTTTAAATTTACTTTAAAAAATCGAAGAAACTTTTTCCCCAACCTATTATTATGAAGCTGCATTAGAATACTCAAATAGGTGAGAAATATAGAATTAATGAGAAAGAAATAAGCCTATAAAGCGGCCTCCATCATTAATGCGGGCTAGTGATCACAAACCCTGGCTATTTTGCGAGCATCCATAAACATATTACCAAACATGGGACTTTATCGAGGGTGGAGCTGCTGATTTTGGTCCTAGCTATATTACCACACCGAAAACTTTATTCCAGTAAAAAGATCTAGAACAATTTGATGCTTAATAATTTTTACTTAAAGGAGATGGCCAAAAATGTATGAAGTCTTGGCCAGGTCTGTGTACACCATACCAAAAAATAGAAAAAAATACGTGGAACAGTTTCTAAATATTCAATTTCCTTGAAAGGGTATATTTACTTGGTTCTAACAAGATTTCCTTCAATACAATTGCAACACACAACGAAATACATCATGGTGGAAATGTGTCAACACAGATTACGCGGTGTCAATTTGAAAAGACTACAACAACAACATGGAGGTTATTTTCATTCAAACCGTTGTTACGAACAACTTTAATAGCATAAGAAGTTCTAAGTGCTCAAAACAAAAGCTGAGCTGAACCAAATATTAATGCAAATTGCAAAATCGAAAGATATATCCACACTACAATGGTTGTGCATAATATTGATACCGTTCAAACAGGTCTGGACTCCATAACTGTAGCTAAAGCTACATCCTGCAACATAGAAGACATTAAACCCCACTTGCACTCAGGTAGTCCTTCTCACCGATCGAATATCATTTCACAAAACATCAGAAGCATAAACTGTAACTTTGACGACTTTTCAACACTTAACGAGCGTTCTAATATCGATTGGGATATAATTATTCTTACTGAGTGCTGGCTACTGTCAACAAACTATTTACCTCACTACGAGGGCTACTCTCATAGTGCTACTACCCGCCACACAACACAGAATGAAGGGGTCGTTATCTATCATGGAAAACACCTGCGATGCTCGGTGGAGGAGCCGGTGATACCTAATGCAAACTGTCTTATATTAAAAATAGGTAACGAGTCTTGTATAGTTGCAATTTACCGTCCGCCAGGTGAACACAACACGTCGCATTTTGTTAACGACCTTGACTTAGTTTTGGGTGGATTAAGCAACTTTGGCAACATTATACTATGCGGTGACATTAATATAGATATCGCCCCTAATACACACATCAAAAGTGTCTAGGGATCAACATATATTTTTGCAATAACTTTTCTCCTGATTGATATTAATTAAAATTTTCTTTAAGGATTCATCAAATAAAGTGTTTTCGTTTGTCTACAGTAACGATAAACCAAGTCACCTTTGCTAATGCAAAGGTGACTTAAATAATAAAGAAATTTGCCATTTTCCTAATAAAGGGATTTTTGACATTTGAACCACTAACATTAAAGTTCGAAAAAAAGACTGAAATAACAGTTTACTTTAAAATTTTATTGGGTAACTTAAACAATTAATAATCCGTGTTTCTACCGCGAACACTAACAACACAAGAACATCGGTTTGGCATACTCAAAATGAGTTCATCCAAATCACGCTGTGGAATGGCCGCCCATGTTCGTTGCAACAACAAAAAAAGGTCTTCTTGCGACTGGATACCCTCCATATTCGGCAAAGCTCTTCTCTGTAGCATATCCCATGCATGCTCAATCGGGTTCAAGTCTGGCGACTGAGCAGGCCAGGGCAGGACATTGATGTTAGCTGCGGCGAGAGTCTGTCTTACAACTCTTGCGGTGTGCGGTCGTGCATTATCATGCATTATCTTCCTCTCCCGCCCAGTAGCGCCCTATTTCCATCTTACCGGTCCTTTCCAAAGTCCTAGAAAGCATTATCCATGGTCAACTGACTGCGTTCTTGAACCGAAACAATTTGTTAAGCCCTTACCAGTCTGGGTTTCGTTCTGGACACAGTAATGTTACTGCATTGCTGAAAGTTACCGATGACATTAGATATGCAATGGAGCATAAGCAACTCACACTCCGTACCCTATTAGACGTCAGCAGTGCATTTAACTCGGTTGACTTTGACGTGCTCCTAGCTATCCTCCAGTCGCTTAACGTATCACCATATGCAATTGAATGGTTTAACTCTTATCTTAGAGGCCGCGTACAGTGTGTTCGTGCTGACGATGTTTCATCGAGCTGGTGTGAACTTGTTTCTGGCGTTCCTCAGGGTGGTGTCCTTTCTCCTCTTCTTTTTTCCATCTTCATTAATGCCATTACTTCGGAATTGTCCGCTCACTATCATCTATATGCTGACGACCTGCAACTCTACATCCACTTCAAACCTGACGATGTTGAATTGGCCATATCTGATATGAATATAAACCTAGATCGGATTTGCACTTGGGCTGAATCTTATGGCCTTCTTGTTAATCCTATCAAATCTCAGGCCATTATCATTGGTAGTAAAGCTATGCACATAAAGGCCTGTGCATCACCCCTGTCACCGTTGGTGTACAATGGGACAATAATTGATTACGCTGTTTCCGTTAAGAACCTGGGAGTCTTTTTTGACTGTTACCTTGCATGGGACCACCATGTCAATCAGGTAGGCCGAAAAGTTTTTGCAGCTTTCCACTCACTGAAGCGTCTACAGAATTTCCTCCCCATTCGAACCAGGATAACACTAGCTCAATCACTTATGCTCCCTTTTATTGATTATGCTGATAGTTGTTATCTTGACGCTACGGAGGAACTTTTAAATAGGCTCGAACGTCTTCAAAATGTTTGCATTCGCTTCATATACGGCCTACGTAAGTATGATCATATATCTGAGTACAGAAAACAATTGAAATGGCTCCCTATACGTTTGCGGCGGAATTATCATATACTGGTCATCCTCTTCAATGTACTGTTTAATCCCGCTTCTCCAAGCTATCTCCGTGAACGTTTTACATATCTTTCGTCTTCTGGCCGAGCTCATCGCTCAGCCTATAACTTTTATTTAACTACTCCTCCCTGTAACACGTGCATGTATGGTGAATCTTTTACTGTACATGCTGTTCAATTGTGGAACAAGTTGCCTGTATCCCTTCGCGAATGCGGCACTGTAGGTTCTTTCAAAAGACTGCTAAAAGAACATCTTTTGAGTTTTACTTAAATTGCATTGGATCGTTATGTTTACATGTATACACATATTTATTTATATTTTGTTTATTGTATTTTATCTATATGTTTATGTACTTATTGTAGAATATTAATTTACTTGTTTGTAAGTAAAACATGTACTTAGTGGTTTTTAGTTTGTTACGATTTTTGAATATGTAACTCTCATTTCCATTTCCATTTGTACACGTTTGTCTATCCATAACAATTTTAAATGAGTTTTCCTGTCGCCATGGTCTGCTGGAAGAAATCTCTTTCTAGAGATAAGCTAACCTGTACTTTTGTACTCCTTATTGTTTTCTCTGTAATTTGTCTCTTTGTGTACGAAATAATAAATAAATTAATTAATTAACTGAAATAAGGGACCGATTTGCACTTGTAGAGGAACGATGACGTCTGATACAATCGTCTCAGCATAAATTTGAGCGTTGAGGTTGCCTCTGATCCAAATCAACTCAGTTCTTTCGCCGATCCAAATACCCGCCCATACCATGATGGTTCCACCACTATAAGGATGGACTTCCTGGCAGGATTTTAATCGCTGTTGGCGTCCAGGGGTTCTAAAGTGTCGTATACGTCTTGTATCCGGTCTCATACCAAAACGAGACTCATCAGAAAAGCACACGAAACGCCATAGTTCTTTTGCCCAATTTCTGTGTTCAAGAGCCCATTGATATCGAATCCTACGATTGTGCATTGCTATAGGTGGTACCCTTAGCGGTCTTCGGGAATGAAGGTTCACTTCATGCAAGCGGTTTCTGACTGTTTGGTCGCTAATTAAGTTCCCTGAAGAGTGATGAAGCCTCACGGCTAACATCATGGCGGTTATTGTTGGAGCTCTTCGAGTTGTGATTTGAATGTATCGGTCTTGTCTCCGTGTGGTGCAGCGATACCGTTCTCCATGGCGCTCAGCCACGGTACCAGTGCTGCGGTAACGTGTCCAAAGTCGACTGATAACACTCTGACTTGTATTCAGAGCTAAAGCCACAGTACGTTGCCGGGAACCAGCTTCTATCATTCCCACGGCTCTCAGCATTTCTTCCCTGCTTAAATGACGTCGCCGCTCCATAATAACGTTGGTTTTAATCAGTAGTAGGGAAACAGTAGCACTAATAATGTCTTCAATACGTTGTATGTTTTTATAGGGAAAATATTGACAGCTGATTTTCATCTTTGACTCGAATTTGATTGACAGTTCCTGTTTCAAATTATGAAATGCACCAAAAAGGATCCATATAAATTTATAAAATCATAAATTTATTACAAAGCCACATCTCAATCTCAAGAAATCCGCATAAAAATGCTTGATCCCTAGACACTTTTGATGTGTGTACTTCTGACCTACGTCACCATGAATATCTAACAGTGTTGGCGGGCCACCGCCTACTCCCATGTCACTCAATGGTCACTCACGGTTGTACATGCCTGGACCACATGATTATTAAAACTAACTCTGACGCGCATTGTTTCGTGGTGGAGTCATCGGTGACTGACCATCAATGTGTAGCGCTCACTATTAATCAAAATCAGTCTCGTGGCCTTCACAAAAAGACGCAAATTAGGTTAGACTACGACGGCATCGCTAGTGAACTCTTATTGCTTAACTTTCAGCCTGTTCTGGATTGTAAGGACCCTAATGAAGCCGCAGACCTACTTATCAACCTACTTGCTTCAGTTATCTCTCGAAACTCCAAGTTAGTCACAATCCCACTAAGAAATAGAACCAGAAAGCCTTGGATCACTTTAAAGATATTACGATGCCTAAAAAACAGAGACAATCTACATAAAAAACTGAAAAAGGACCCTAATAATGAAATTCTGAGGGTTACCTATAGGCGATACAGAAACTTCTGTAAAACTGTCTTAGTAAAAGCACGGAAAAACTTTCAAAAAAAGGAGATTGAGGAAGCCTCTGGCAATACTAAAAAACTATGGGATGCCGTTAAAACGATTACAAATATTAAAAAACCCCAAGATCACTCCTCTTGCCTCGTTTCACCTATTGACCCCCGTGGTAGTATAAACTCCATAAATTCTTTTTTTGCCAATGTAGGGAAAAAACTGGCTGAAAAGTGTATTTCCTCTTCCAATGCAGTTCGTTCTCATCACACAATCGCAAACGACTCCTCCATGAAGTCACTTGTCATTCTCCCCGCTAGCGCACCAGAAGTGAATCTGTTGATAAGCGGACTAAAGAACAATTGCTCTGTGGGTTCAGACCAAATACCCGGCAAAATTTTTAAAAAAATCCGATACCAGCTAGCTGAGCCTATCGCCCACGTCTGCAACCTGGCAACCACAGCAGGAGTATTTCCTCGTGCTTTCAAAACCGCGATTCTTAAGCCTATACACAAGAGGGGCGATAGAGAGTGTGTCAACAACTATAGGCCAATTGTAATTCTTCCTGCAGTGTCTAAAATACTAGAACGATTGATGAACAAACATTTAATTAATTTTCTAGAATCGAACAATCTTCTGTCACCTCAGCAATGTGGTTTTCGCTCTGGCAAATCACCTAATGACGTGTACACGACATTACAAATCTCATAATTACAAGCATGGATAATAGGAGGAAATGCTTGATAATCTTCCTCGACCTCGCCAAGGCCTTTGACACGGTCTGTGTCCCTCACTTGCTGAGAAAGCTGGAGAGGATCGGGGTCAGAGGCACTCCACTCAAACTATTCACTGATTACCTTACCCAGAGGAAGCACAGGGTCAAGATAGATGGATGGTCAAGCGATAACTCAGATGTTACCTATGGTCTACCTCAAGGTAGTATTGACGGGCCAACCCTATTCTTGGTCTACATAAACGGTCTATGTAACCTTAAACTCACGAACGGAAACATTCTCACTTTTGCGGACGACACAGCCCTTTTCTTTACCGGGGATAGCTGGGAAGAAGTATATGCCAGAGCCCAACAGGGGCTGACCACTGTTACCGATTGGCTTCAAAATAATATACTAACATTAAACACCTCCAAAACCAAATATATTACTTTTGCCCACAAATTACACCAACTGCCTTTCCAAGCCCTCTCAATTGTTGTTCACTCATGCTCTTCAGCAACCTCTAATTGTACTTGTCCCACGCTAGAAAGGGTTGAGAAAATAAAATATCTCGGGATTACCTTGGACCGAACTCTCTCCTTCAAACCCCATGTCCAGCTTCTCACCCCTCGGCTTCGTAAGCTCATCTATATTTTCAAGACCTTAAGATACGCAGCTAGCAGAGGGACTGTTAAAATGGTCCATTTTGCCCCCTGCCAATCAATTTTGGACTACTGCATCACCTCCTGAGGTGGTACAGCGAAAACCAACCTAATCCAGTTGGAGAGGGCACAGCGAGCAGTCCTGAAGGTTGGTGCAGGCCTTCCTTTTCGTTTCCCAACAATTGCTCTATACAAGAATTGGGATGTTCTCACGGTCAGACAGTCTTTCCTCCTCCATACAGCCCTTAAGCAACATTCACTCATGGGCTATCACCCGAGTCTAAACAAAGGGAATCGCAGACAGGGCAAAGTGTGTCACACTCCAGCACTACACTCTCACCACGCACAACAGTTCTTCTGTTTCCTTGGCCCCTACATCTATAATAAACTGAATGAATTGCTGTCCTTATATTCCCTACCTAGATGCAGCTGCAAGAGAATCATTACCGAATGGTTGAAAACACTGGACTATGACAATACCGAATCTCTATTGCGCCCCATAACCTAATCTAATTATTAACAAAAAATTCAAATAATTTAATTTAACCTACCTTACTTACCTATACATATATTTAAACAAATTAATGTTACTCAAGATTATTATATTATTATACCTACAATTACACACATTACACGTTCAACTAGTTAGTTAGTTATAATATATCTAATTTATTACACAGTAATTCAATAATTAAACCTCATTTATTATGTTTAACGATAATATTATGTAATTCCTCAAATTGTTCCCTTTTAATGTTATATATTTTTTAGTTATTTAATTAAGTAGTTTCTCTCCCGCAGTGCACCTCAGCGGAGTTCTACCCAATGTTTTTTACAACACCCTCTTGGGGAGTGGAGCACTGGTGACCTGTAATACGGGTTTTCTAAAAAACCTATCTCAAGCACCAGTCTCTCACACACAAGTTGTCGTAAGATAAGACCAGTTTTAGTATACTCCATGTAACAACTTTGTGAGAGAAAATAAATGAATATATTATTATTATTTATATAATAAGTACAAACACAACACAAGTCATACTAGTAACAGTGACAGTCCGCTCTGAATGTCTATAGACAAGTGAATTTCCATACTGAAATAGGACTTAAATACTGAATCATTTTTGTTAAAGAACCAAAAAAATTAAGTTATCATTCTTATTGTTTCAATTTTTCTGGAATGAGTAGATTTTTCTTAATTTTTTAAATAGGTGTACATAGACTTGTCCAGAAATGGGACATCTTCTTTACTGGTTCTACTTTCATTTGATTTTCCAAAGAGCTATTGCTTATTTTTATAAAAATTAAAAGCAATCCAAAAAAGACTTCTTCCTTGAAGCTTCAAATTCTTTGTGTGGTTTGTATATATGCGACTAAAACTGAGCAATACTCTTCCTAAATTACTCCTTTGAACCATAAGTAAAGAAGATACACTCTAGCTACCGTAATATTGCACGTAAAATGACTCAAAGAACATAATAAAGTATCTCTACTCTAGGAAATGGTATGTGATTTTTCTGGCTCAGATAGTACACGAATGTCCGCTTCGTGACCGTGTCCTAGAAAAACACAATGTGGAGTAATTTCGGGACGAGCAACGTTTATCCCGATTTTCCGACAAGAGGACTTGTTATCTGGTGTGATGGGTGTTTTTTTCATTCCTTCTTTAGAAGAGCTTTTATAATAGAAGTACCCTAAACGAATCAAATAGTTGATTACGACAAACATTTTGTGCATAACATATTTATTTATATTTGAAACATTTTTTTTGCAATAACATATTTAACATACCATCACGACTTCATCCCAAACGAGGTAGTCAAAGGCAAGACTGTGTCGTCATGGTGAACGAAACACTCAGAAGCCCACTTTGCACCCATGGTATTAGAACCCAACGTGGTAGGTGGTTAGCCTTCCGCCATTATCCGGGTTGATTTGGTTTTTTATCGATGTTTTCCAACACCGGAGAGTGGGTAAGTCGGATACTTAAAAATTAACACAAAGATTTTGGTTCTGGCCAGATTTTAACTCGGGACCACACGATCCACGATCTGAGTTTGGGTGCTGAACCGAACTAGGCCACGACGCTCTCGATTTTTTTAGCAATGAAATTTATTTATTTCAAATTTGTGCCTGTCAGCATGTATAACTCGCATGATGAATAAATATCCGAGACAAATTACACCAAGATCATCTGACCCCAAACTAAGCAGAGCTTGTACTATGGGTGTTAGAGACTGATAAACATACTTTTAACCCACGACCTCCGGCGCTAAAGGCTGGAACGCTGCCATTGCACTAACAGGCCAGTGTGAATACCTATCATATTATTATGATATTTAGACTAATTTTTTTTTTAAGTACTTCCAATCTGTAAATTAGGTACCTACTTAAATGTGACTCAAAGTATTTATTATATCACTGAGATGAAACCTTATTTACATTACATTGTAAACCATTACAACTTTACCCTAAACAGGGAAGTGACAGGCAAGTAATGGTAAACGGTACACTCAGAAGCCCATTTGTCACCAATAGTATTAAAACCCAACGTAGGTGGCGGGCCTTACGCTGTTATCCGGGTTGATTTGTTCTTTCATCGATGTTTTCTATCACCGGAGAGTGACCTTCCTTATTTAGTTTCTTTCATTTTGATAATCCCACTTTTCAAGCGCCTAATTCACGACCTTCGGGTAGAAAAAATTATATTCAATAAATGCAAAACATTGTCCAACCTTTCGTATTGACACATAAGACACATAATGAAACACATTTATAAATAAAATCTTTTTTCCTTTATAAAATGATGAATCTCGTCACCTCGATTTACGAAAAAACCTTATCGTGTCAACTTCAAGGGGCTAAAACTCTGATAAAACTTGCTAAAATTGCTGAAAAAAAACGACCAAAACGTCAGAAAAATAGTTTTTTTGACACATGATGAACCAGAAATTGCATAATTCATCACAATATCTGTAAAAAAAGTTGAAAGTTTCCCAATTTTCCTGAATAATAGCCCAGTTTAACAACGGATTTTTGTGTTGAATAAAGCAAACTGATGTCAGTATACCTATGACCTTAACTAATTCGATATATTAAGTTTTATTCACAACCCCATTATTTAATTAGACCTAAAAACGTAATATAAATATCCCAAAATATGCTATAAATCACGATGCACACACGCGCGCTATGGTCGCGCGTGGTTTTGGTGACGGCCTCTTAATACTAAGCTTAACGAGGCACTAAGGTGAAAAGTCTAGTGCTTAAAATTTTCCATAAATTCTCGATGTCCTTGCGAAGCGACACCTGCCTGAAAACTCTAATTAATTATAAGATTAAGGTCAAAGTAGCACTCACAAAGCCAAGGATAGATTACTTTTGTGGCAAAATATTTTACGAGCTACCTGAAGTTAGTCTTAAAGATAAAAGAGCAATATTTCACAAAGAAGCGATTTATTTTTATTAGTAGTATGTACTCAATTATTTACTGAGCGGTAAAAAACCGCAACCAGAGTAAATAAATAAATAAACATCCGGGACAAATTACACCAAGATCATCTGACCCAAAACTAAGCAGAGCTTGTACTATGGGTGTCAGATACTGATAAACATACTTATATATTTCTAACTATATTTAAATTGATAGAAAATAAACACAAAAGTTCGTCACATGAATGTTTGTCATGGGTGGGGATCGAACCTACGACCTCCGGTGCTAAAGGCAAGATCGCTGCCATTGCACCATCAGGCCAGTCAGCGAGAGTGATAATTGGCCATAACGACACCCGCAAGGAAAAACATCGTAACTCAGTTTTAGGCAGTATTGAGTTAAAATGATATTCTTACTTAGTAAAAAAAGCGGATTTTTTAACACTTATCATCGTATCTAAATTCCGTATAGTTTTAAATGTACAAAATGTGAAAACATCGTAAATGGGGATCAAATAGAGCTACCATAATTGTATATTTAGTTATGAGTGATTTTTATGCTTGCCATTAATATTTAACATGAATAAAAATGTAACAATAGGTACGATGTTCATCTTCGAAATTAATATTTCATATAAACTAATGTTTCATCTTGTCTTTAGTTACAATGGTACTTTTAGAAACAATTATTTTGATTATAACTAGATTTCATCGCAACTTGAGATACAATGTTTTAATTCTATAATATAACCAAAAATATTTAATTCCACATTGTAACACGACATACAATTATTTTCTCCGCAATTGTTTACATGTTTCGTGCAAAATTTTGTTTATGTAGGTGATGTTACAATGTTTTCATTCCCGAACGCCGGTTGAGCAGTGCAGGTCTCGACAGGATTTGGTTGATGGATATTGTTTGATTTGGACTATTTTAGTGTGAAAAACAGGTAATGAGTGTTTAAAATGAGTCGCCGCAGTAAGATAATTGAGCTAGCTTTAGCTAAAAGTGAAATAACAAACAATAATGCAGGTAAGCTGTTATTTTGTATCGTAGGTGTAAATATTTTTGGTTTGTAGGTATATAACCAAAATACAATTTTATGTTTTATTTTAGGAGAAAATGTATTGAATTGCAGTGATAGTAATATTCCCGAGAATAAACAATCAGTACCGAATATTCCACCAGTGTTTATGGAAACTGGTAAGTGATTAGTAGGTTGCTGACTAACTTTTAGAAGTAATAAAGTATGTGCTTTACATAATTTTAATAATTAATGGTTTTATGTTCAGGAAATGATTTATTAAGTTTTAAATATTATCTTCGACAACGTAACTCCAGAGAAAAAACAGAACAAAGTTTCGATGTCTAATGAAACGGAAGAGATTTATTCACCAGTAGTTTCGGAATACCTACCACCTGAAGAAAACGGTAAGGTTTATTGATGAACAGGCACTCTTAGTTATTCGAGCCTTTATTAATTAATTGCTATTGTACAGATGGTGGCACATCAAATTATACATATTGACCTTGAATGTTTTTTGTATGTACTACGAAATACAAAGTATGTAAATTCAACTTTATACCTTGTGTGCTGTTTTGTTTATTAGTCAACGGCACTGCTGAATACCACCAATCTATCAGATTAATATTTCTAGTTAAGTAAATTCTTGTTTTATGTTTTTTTAGCTTTCACACCTGATGCTGATACAGAGTCAATGAATGAGGAAACTATAGAAAATTATACAAATCAGCATAAGGAGGATACTTTTCAAGAAATCGGTAAGGTTATCTATCAATTTGATAGCTAGGAGATAGCCCATATACAGGGTGGCTCATTTAGATCGGTCAATATGGGAAAGTCTGAAACTATAAGATACTGACTAAGACTGTTTTTTTTTAAATGTATGAATGCAGTTTTTCTTGTTATTAAAATCGATGACATGGTACCTAAGAACAGATCTTCGTATTTCTTATAGTTTCAGACTTTCCCATACCGACCGATCTAAATGAGCCACCCTGTAGAATATTTTTTTTATTTGTTTTTATAGTGTATTATTATTGTGTATTTTAGTTAACAATACCGTTGAGCAGTTTATACAGCCACCATATGAAGAACAGTTTGCCGCCGAAACCAATCAAGATAATTCTTTAACTGTTAATGCTGCCATAGAGTTACTAAATGAACAAGACGAAGAAATTTACAGAAATAAGCAAATAGAAAACATTTTGCAAGAAGTTGGTAGGTTTTTTGACTTGATTGCTCTCTAATAATGTATGCAGGATCGAAAATACTTCTAATAAAATAAATTTTCACTTTATAGTTAATGTTGGTTTTATATTACAGGGCCAAATAAAGTTCAAAATAGTAACGAAGAGCTTAACAAAGAAGCTGCCAATGAAGAACAAGTCAGCACTTCGACGCTAGATAAAAAGAAGAGAATATATCCAAAGAAAAACACTCCAGGAAGAAAAAGAATTCTGAATAGAGAAAATTGGAAAAATTCTATATCTAAAAGAAAGAAAAATCTGGGTGAAGAGTTCATTAATAAAAAAGGGCAATTAATTCCTAAAAAAGAAATGAAGCCGACCTGTGGTGAAAACTGTTCACGTAAATGCCGTGAGCTGATAACAGAGCATCAAAGAAATTTAATTTTCACAGATTTTTGGAAACTAGGCGATCACAATAGGCAAATGGAATATATTAGTCGTTTTGTCAAAAGGGTTGAAAAAAAACAAGTAACTATTCGTACAGCTTCCTCAAGTCGGCGTAAGTGGTCTTTAGAGTATAATTTGTTCATAGATGGTAAAGAAATTCGAACCTGTAAAACTATGTTCTTGAACACTTTTTCCATTAGCGATATGTGGCTGCAGACACTTTTTAAAAAAATTGATTTAGCTGCCACAGGTACTATTTCAAATGATAAAAGAGGTCATCACGCAACTCGAATAAATGCTGTTCCACATGAGGTAAAAGAATACGTCCGTAGCCACATTTCACAATTGCCATTGGTAGACTCGCATTACGTTAGAAGCAGGACATCTAAAAAGTATCTAGATGAGCAATTAAGTTTACCAATACTTTACAAACTTTATTTGGAGTGGATGAATGAAGACACAAATGGAAATCAAATAGTAGCTACTTTAAGGCAATATAGAGAAGTTTTTAAGACTGATTTCAACATTGATTTTAACAAACCCAAAAAAGATCAATGTCCTCGATGTGATATATTTAAAAATGCCACTGGAACTGATAAAACTCATCTTGAATATGAGCAAGCTTTACATATTGCTAATAAACATGTGGTGCGGACTTTAAAAGATATCGATAAACGCCGGGCCAAGGAATCTGATACTGTTGTAGCAGCTTGTTACGACTTGCAAAAAATCTTGAACACCCCCCAATCCGAAGTGTCAATTTTTTACTATAAAAGAAAACTTGCTACCTATAATTTCACCATATATGAAATGGGCAAACATAGGGGGTATTGTTACATATGGGACGAGACCATTGGACGTAAAGGGTCTAACGAAATAAGTAGTCATGTATTTGATTTCATAAAAACTAAGGTCAAGGAAGGGTGCAAGGAGTTCCATTTTTATTCTGATAGTTGCAGCGGTCAGAATAAAAACAGAACAGTATTTGCAATGTATGCTTATGCTACAAGAACATTCAATATTGAAATACATCACCACTTCTTTGAAGTTGGTCATTCACAGTCAGAGGGTGATGCTATGCATGCACTCATAGAGCGGCGAAAGAAAAATAAAATTATTTACGTTCCTCAACAGTGGGTAACATTGGTTAGATGCGCGAAATCGAATGGAGAGCCTTATGTGGTCCAGGAAGTTAACCAAGACATGATATTTGATTTTAAACAGCTTTTGCCATATTATAGCAACTGGGAACACGACGTCAATAATGCAAAAGTCTCCTGGAGTAAGATTATGCATATCCATTTTACTTGTGACTCACCAAATCTGATTAAATTTCAATATGATTCACTGAGTGACTGTGTAATGGCTATAGATCTACAGCAACAAAAAACTCTTCGAGCCACTAAGCGACGCTCCGCCAAAGGACCTCAAAACAATTCGAGAGAAGAGTTGCCGAGCAGTATTCCGAAGGCTTATAATGCCCCTCTGCCCTTATCTTCTGCAAAGTACAAAGACCTCGTAAGCTTGTGTAGAAGTAACGCTATTCCAGCTACTTATCACAATTATTTCATATCATTACCGCACATGACTACAACACGCCGAAATGATTCATCCGATTCTGAATAGGATATCTAAATTCATATTTTTAATATTTATCTAGAAATTTATGTTGCATAAACATAGTAAACTACTTGTCTGTAAATGTCTGATTGATTGTGATTTCCTGTAAGAATAATAAAGACTGTTGATTCCATAGCCAAATTTTATTTTTAAGGGTAACCCCAAAACACTTATTTAAACACTATCAAAATTGTATGTAAGACATACAGTTATATTTTTCAACTAATATTGCAATTTCATACCTTTTTTCATTGTATGTCTGATTTACAATGTAATTTTATAAGGTGCATGTGGATGAATTTGATTGTAAGTCACAAAAAACATAAAAAAAAACATTAAATACATAAATAAGTTCAATCATAATCATGTAATAGTGTAGATCTTTCTTTGCTTAATTACATTTTCAAGAACAATTTGCTTTAGGGTTTAACCGATAAACGTAGAATTTTTTTAAAACCTTTTCGCGTTCTCCTGACAAATTTCTTAATTTGAAATACAATGTTTTTCCTTGCAGGTGTCGATAATAAGTATCTTGATTTCAAATGAGGTCATGAACTACTAAAAATACAAATCATCATTCGCACCTATAGCAAAACAGAGTAGGGGCCAGGCCTCGGCAGCGAGGCCCAATCACAACTTTGTAACTAGTTTGGTTCATCACCTAAATCCTAACAATGCACCGTACGACCGGTAGAAACGTTTAAGAAGTATGGAAATGACGTTAAATGTAAGTTTGATTATCCGCTTGAAAGCAAAGAAGGTGCACTGGCTGCCTTTAATTTCGAGATTTCTGAGGTGTCCAAAGAAGAGTGGTCCCAGGTATTTTCCAATTGGATGTTCGATAATGGCATTTCCATAGATTTGATGATATAAAGTAGCGTGTTGCTCTTGGCAAATGTAATAATTTTTCATGGGCAGCTTAGCTTACCCGTCCTTCACATAAAAAAATCTGTTAATAGAAAATTGTGTTCATATTTTTCGATCACCATTTTGCTTGATCGTTATTTGCCAACATTAGCCGATTCATTGCGCACGTTGTCTTGTCGAAAACGTAATTCCTATTTAAATAAATTTCAGAATAACCACAGACATAAAATCAATAGATGACTCAAGGGTATGCACTTATTGCGTCAAAAAGTAGTGCATTCTTGCCCCTCTTTTAACCCTAGTTCATTTAGCCCTCGATAAAGCAAATGCGGTCAATATCAAGTAGATCCGAATCCGAATTATAATAAAAAATGAAAATTATTATCAAAATAACGCTATCGTGTCATCATAATAAGCGACAAAACAAATATTTGGCGGTTTAGCGGTTTTCAAATAATAAATAAATAAATGGCAACGATCTTGCTTTTAACGCCGAAGGTCGTGTGTTCGATCCCCTCCCAAGACAAATAACATTTGTGCTTGTTGTAGATCTGGGTGTTATTATTTATATAAGTATGTATTTGGAAAAAGTTAAGTATTTTTAACATGCTCTGACACCAACAGTACAAGCTCTACATAGTTTGAGGTCAGATGATCTTAGTAAAAGGTGTTACAGACATTTATTCATCTGAAAAAGAGGGATTTTAGAGGTTACCCATTGCGAGTTATATCTGCGAGAACACCCTCCAAAGATCCTCGACTCTCAACAGAATCACGTAGACAACGAATGCTAAAGTTTAAGAGCGAATTGCTCAGAAATGCTCACTTTAGTCGAATACAGTCTAAATTGTGAGCATCTTTCTTCGAAATTAAATCGCTGTCTTATTTTCCACACTGGTGCACATTGAATTAACTTTAGGCTGATAACATTGGGATGAAAGATTTTAGATGGCTGTGCATTTTTTGATGCTGTTAATTGGAGAGAAGCTATTCATCGTTGTAATATTGTGATACATTTCGGATAGATTGTAAAAATATCAATTATCTGAACGTCTACCACGAGTTGCTACTTTAGATTTACGTTATCGTTCGCGTAAAAAATGTATTGGGATTTGACATGACGTGACATGACGATGTTAAATCCCAATACATTTTTTTGACGCGAACGATAACGTCAATTTAAAGTGGCAACTTGTGGTAGACGTACATAGTACCATAAGTTTACGCTATTCCATCCATATCACGGGTCCTTATCTGCCTCCTTAAGGATCTGTGACTGCACCAGGGATTTCGAACCCTCCCAGCACCTCTTTTTAATTTTAATTTTAGTTTTTATATAGTTTGTATTACTAACCGTAGTATTTTCTAAGTACTTATTTGTTGCTAACCCATATGGATGATATCCGAAATAAACGATTTTTATTGTATTAAATTTTTTATTGTCAAGTTTTTGTCTGAGATTTAAGAAATCGTCATGAACACCCTTAAGAAGTCCACTGCTGGACCTTGACCTAGCCTAGGACCTAGTCTCCCGCATAGAATGTCGCAGCGAGCGGCTTTGGGCTGTTTGCATCTAGCGGCTTTGCGCAACTCTATTGAAGAGTAAGTACCTAAAACCTACCCCCCCAACTTCATGGTAGGTACAGATAGTAAATAAAGTTTCAAATATCTATGATGATAGTATATTTATCATTATTTCCGTCCGTCCGTCTCTCTTTCCGTTGTGCCCTCAGTATTAGAACGCTGCAATACTAAATCACTAGAGAAGGGTTTTTTTTTAAGTTAGAGGTGAAGTGGGAATGTAATAAAATGGTTTAAAAACGTGAGATTTTGAAGCCCATTTTTCAACTAAGGGATCCTTTGCGCAATGTTAAAATGCCAAAATTAATAATTGTAAAAGAAGATGCAATGATATAAAATCATGAAAGTACAGAAAACCCTGTTGAATTTTCTGAAACTCCAATGAATGTAGCATTTTTACACAACAATTCAGTTACAATAAAAGGGTGATTTTCTTCTCTTACAAGAAACTCTTTCACATTTTAGAATTCTCAAGCGTACTAAACTTTTAATAAATTTGTTCCCATAAACGAAATTATGTAAATAAATACCAAACGCTGAACAGCAAAACCCTTTTCTGCCGAGTTGGGTGAATCTCACAGAACACTGTCTTACCCTTGTCAAGAATTTAAATCAGAATTTCAAGTAACGGAGTAACGGTTTTTGCATAGAAGGATTAGGTTCCATTTTAGGGTTAAGTGCCGCCACATACTGCCACTGGACACGGCTATACAAGGCTACTGGTGGTTGACCCGTTAACTAGACGCGGCCACAAAGCGTGACCTGGGGCCAGTACGTCTAAAATATTGGCGTAAAAATTTGTTTCGGGATTTGATGACATGACTTCACGTCAAATCCCAATACAATTTTATACGCGAACGATAATGTAAATCTAAAGTGCCAACTCGTGGTAGACGTATAGGGCACAGATTACTTAATAGTTACTTCGCAACAGATAAATCACATCCATTGAAAATGTCAATTTACCTAATCCTAAAAGCGTTCTGTCCTGTGACATACATATATTGCTAGGGCCACCTGTTTCGATATAGATGTCGGTAGTCAGTACTTACAGTACGTCAATACATTTTTTTACGAGAACGTTAATGTAAATTTAAAGTGGCAACTCGTGGTAGACGTACTGAATTTTATCCCACAGTGCGATTCACACTTGCCTATTTTATGTGAAAGTACAAGCCCAAATTAAAGGGGATGACATAATAACATAATCAGTGTCACTTCGCCGACTTCGTTTTGACGCGGGAAAATGTAAATGTAATCCGAGTTCGGTTATTTCAATTTTGACTACAAAAAAGGAATGATGTGAATACAACCGTGGGCAGGTATTCGTACAAGCGGCTTTTGTTTTACCAGGGGTCATGTTTAACAGTGTTTAACAATAATTAAGCTAAGCTGGTAAGGTTGTGTGGCAGTGGGCAGAGCACTTATTGCGCCAAACGAAAGAAGTTTCCGAGAAATTTGACCGCCATCTTGGAAGATTCACCTTCACATTTGTAATATTAAAACGGGCCCTGGCTATCTACGACACAAATGTGCAGTCGCACAGTTATATTGAATCCTAAACCGCACCTGTATGTATAGCGAAGTTGCGTTGAAGCGTATCAGAAAATCGAACATTCGTGGTTTTTAAAGTACTCGAACCACATTGCGATTCTAACATGATGCTCGATGGTTTGTTACAACTTGATTTTGAAATCTAAGCAAAACATTACATGGACTGGCCTGTTGGTGTAATGGCAGCAATCCTGCCTTTAGCACCGGAGGTCATGGGTTCGTCCCCACCCATGACAAACATTTTTGTGACGAACATTTTGTGTTTATTATGTGTCTGGGTGTTATTATCTATTTAAGTATGTATTTAGAAATATTTAAGTATGTTTATCAGTCTCTGACACCCTTATTGTACTATGTTCAGCTCTGCTTAGTTTGGGGTCAGATGATCTTGGTGTAAGTTGTTCCAGATATTTATTGAAATATATTTCGAAAACTGAGAATATAAATATAAATAAATAAATATAAATATGCGCCAGACAACACACCTCTTGTAATGGTCTCGAAGTAGGGATTATTAAATCCCTGTGTTACGAGGTACCACACAAGGAAATAAGCTAGGGGCGTCTTCCAGCACACCCAGACCCGAGTCAATTCAGAAAAGATCGTTTCCTGAATTGACCCAACTGGGAATCGAACCCGGGACACTACGGAAATCGAGGCGAGAAACTGTGCTACAGCACACTACGCCAATCGTGTCGTCTACTATGTAAAACATTGAAACATTGTACATGTCCTCCTCTCTTCTAATTTGCTGTGCCCGACGGGGTCCATGATGATCTTAATACCATACTTTAACGCCTAATTGTTACATTGTGGAATAGCAATAAATAAATAAAATAAAATAAATAAAATATGTTGTGTTGTACTATGTTCAGCTCTGCTAAGTTTGGGGTCAGATGATCTTGGTGTAAGTTGTTCCAGATATTTATTTAAATATATTTCGAAAACTGAGAATATATCTGTAATGTCATTTACCACTAGCATTTACTCTAGCAAAAGCTCTAGTTTAAACCAACTTTGAGGGGGTCGCAAACTTTTATATACGAGTAACAAAATTTAGCAAAAAAACTTTATAGATAACCAAAAAAGCAGGGCAGTTGCGTTAATCCATTTATTTTGGCTATCAACGTAAAAACATCTAATCGAAACGGCTGCAAAATTTTCCTATTTCTTATCTTTAGATTTTTCTTTCATTCTTTCAATCCGTCTTGACAAAACTATTTAACCATCTCTGCAAAACAATGCAACTATTCAATTTGTACCATTCTTCTGAGAAAATGTAAATAAAGCTTTGCAATACGTTTTATAATTCTTAGGAATGCCAAAGATGAATTCCCATAAATCATTTTCTTAGTGGATCTGGTTTCAATGCATTTGCAGAACAAAATGGCTGAAGCGCACTACTCAATGGGATCGTCTGAAGGTATAGTTCAATTACTGGGTATTCCTGGAAGTATTATAGGGAATGAAATATTCCAATTGCTGAATATACTTCAGAAAAGCATTGTTTTGCAATTGCCTGAAGAAATTCTACGAATTTTTGAACCTCTTCCAGCTAACTGTAGTTTGAGAACGAATCGGCGAGAATTAATGAAGTTTTTGAATTATGAACCATTTTTGAAGTTATGTCAATTTATGAGAAAAATAAAAGTTCATCAGTTTTCAAGCGATACTTTCCAGCACTAGTTTTTGAGTTCCTTCTCCTGTGCTAGAAATAATTTCCCAGACATGTATATGTTCCTTTTAAAAACTCTTTAAAATTGTTCCAAAATGGCTGACGAACGGTAACATCATTTCAGACTTAAAAAATATGACGAAAAAGATATCTGTCATTTATTCAATCGCTTCGGCTTAGGGAGGTTTGTGATCAAATAAATACCTTAAATCGGCTAATAATGGTGTTTTTAAAGAAGATAGAAGAACGTTGATTTGTGGAAAATCGACAACCAAAGAGAAAATTGACTTATTTAATAAAAATCCATTGAATATTCGCTTAAGGTTTTCAAACTTATGAATATTTCATGTAATCATTCAGACGCGAAATACTCGGAGCTACGGATTTAAGTCTAAATAGATAACAAGGCTGTATTTACTTTGCGTGTCAAAATAGATGTAATTTTAACGCATTTTAGGTAGGTACATTTAGTTCTCGCTCAACAGTACTTTCAAAACTAAGATATTTTCCATAATTATGTTGCCAGATACACTTGCAAATTATCACTTTCTACAAACTAAATTAAAATATATTAAGAATGATTGTGGTGGTTAAATTTTACGATTTCTCATCAATAAAACCCTATCGTGACGTCACGCATGACGCAGACACAACGGAAAACCTTTTGTTTGTTGTCTTGATTAACTACCATGAGTTAAGTCACGTCAACTGCGATAGTTGACTTTAGACATTTGAATGCCATTTTTGGTTTCATTTTTAATCACAAGGGACACTGTACCGAAATCCCATACAAAAACGTCAACGTGACGTAGACTCATGGTAGACATACTAATGGAGACAAGACACGATGTCATGTCTGGGACATAAAAGATTAAACGGCAAAAAAGTGGAACGCTTGGTGTTCATACAAACGTAGCGCCTTGCGTTATTTATTTATTCACACTCTATATTATATTTTTTTATTTATTCATACTCAATATTATACTTGGTTAGAAGAAGTCTATGTCACAAGCGGCCGTCGTACAAGAGGGCCGGCGCAAGAGTGCACATGTAAGAAAAGGATGGGAGATAGGAAGGATTAAACTAATTGCAAGTGTTCCAAACTACCATAAATTACTTTTTATAAAAATTCAAAAACACGAATACCTACTATATTTTTTTATTTATTCACACTCAATATATTTTTCTCTAAATAGACACTTTTTATATTTGAATGTAATTTATTAAACATATACACCAGAGGCCCTGCCAGTATACCAGCGTCTCTGTAGTCTTGGACTGCAGAGGCATGTGCTGAGGCAGGGACCTGATTGCCCCTCTCTGTTTTATTTTCATTTCTTTACTTTAATATCCCTAATTGTTTATTTTGTATTTTTAACCCTGTGTATTGTTGGGACAGTAAATAATTTTTGTTTCTTTCTTTATTTATTTAATATTCATTGCACAAAGAGAAAGTACAATTGGCGGACTTAATGCCTAATGGCATTCTCTATCAGTCAACCACTGGGCGAAGCAAAAATTGTGTTGGCGGTGTCTCGTAAAACCGGAATAAAATATACTGTTATTACAAAAACCGTACTTATACTGAAATTATACATATTACACATACATAATTATACTACATAAATTTAAAGATACATTACATACACTAAATATCGTACCTAAATCTTAAAACGTAGTCTTGAAAGGAGAGAGAATCAAGTAATGCTATTTCTGAGTTAAGGTTTCTCTAAGAAGAAGTTGTGGATTGCTCTTTTGAAGGAAAACCTACTGGTCGAATATATGTATATAATATAGCCTAATGGCAGCTAATGTGAAAGAATTCGACATATGGGAAGCGCTGGTTGCGCGTGCTGCACTACTACTTAAAACTACATTTCAGATATCTGGGGGAATTGGGATTACTAAGAATATTAAAAAGAAGAAGAAGAACAGAGCGTTCGAGAATTACTACGGTGTTTCTTTCTTTTATTTATTTAGATTTAGGTCTGTGACGTAGCATTAGTAACGTGGGAGCCGGATTGATCAAACACAGATTATCGGGCCTTATGCGTCGGATTATCCTTAATGTCTTTTTGATTTCCTTTGTTTTGTTCCGCTTCCGGTTAAACGAAGTGAGTTGTCGATGGCGAATCGCTTGACCAATAAGATTGAAAGATATTGGATGAAAAGATGGACAAATATATTGACATGTTCAAAATTTTTACTTTCGAAGCCTGGGCTTATTTTTTTTAGTCTCGAAGTAGAGATAAATATCCCTGAGTTACGTACACGGTACCAGACAATGAAGAAAGCCAGGGGCGTCTTCGAGGACACTCAGACCCGAGCTAATTTAGAAAAGATCGTTTCCTAAATTAAGCTAATTTAGAAAAGATGACTCGATCGGGAATTGAACCCGGGACACTACGTAAGTTAAGGTAAGAAACCGTGCTACAGCGCATTACACCAATCGTGTCGGCATACGACTCGACTGGCCTGTTGGCGCAATGGCAGCGATCCTGCCTTTAGCGCCGGAGGTCGTGGGTTCGATCCCCACCCATGACAAACATTTTGTGTGACGAACATGAGTGTTTGTTGTGTGTCTGGGTGTTATTATCTATATATGTATGTATTTAGAAATATTTAAGTATGTTTATCAGTCTCTGACGCCCATAGTACAAGCTCTGCTTAGTTTGGGGTCAGATGATCTTGGTGTGAATTGTCCCAGATATTTATTTATTAATACTATCGGAAAGTGGCTTGGGTAACCCTGAATAATATGCGTGTTCACTTACTTACGATTTATTTTGGCGCATCTGCGCGTCTGAGACCAGTTTCACACTAATGTTTTATATGCGCGTATAAGCTCGTTTTTAGAGGCGCATATTTAGCTACACCGATAACTTGTACGAGCATTGACGTGCTTATAAGCTCGTATACTCCACATAATACTGACTTACGCGTACCGGTTCGAGCAAACACGCCGCAAAAAGCAAGTGTACGCGCGTTTGATTTCGGAAGCGCGTTTATAAGCGCGTATGCCGAAACGACCATGTACACGCGAAAAAAACTCTAGTAGTTAAGGGTTACAGAGGACTGACTTCGTAAAACACAAAAATAAGTTACATATAACAAACACAAACTTCTTGTCCCTATGTGCCTTGCATTTATGTAAGTGCGCACCCTACAATACCCTTAGGAAAAATAATAATATGTCGTACTGGTGTCATTTGTGACCCCAAAATGCCGATCAAGCTGAAGGAACGGGTCTATAAAACCATCATTAGACCTGTCCATTTATATGGCAGTGAAACATGGCCGTTACCAGAGCGACACAAGCAGGAGCCGCGCGTCACGGAAATGAAGATGCTGCGGTGGATGTGTGCAATGGAGTCTCACGCAAAGATCGCGTGCGTAACACCCACATCCGGGGCAGCCTTCGTGTTCGTGACATCGCAGATAAGCTGCAGGAGTGCCGCCTTCGTTGGTATGGTCATGTCTCACGGAGATCGGCAAACTACGTGGGCAACAAATGTCTGGCCACGCCGCCCCCGCCAGGTACCGGTAGAAGAGGGCGACCCAAGAAGCGGTGGCTCGACGTCGTTAAGGGTGACATGCGTGCCAACAGACTCACCACTGAGGATGCACAAGACCGCGCGAAGTGGGCCAAGAAAATAAGAAAGGCGGACCCTGGGACCCCACACACCAGTTTATTCACAACCGGGATAGACCGCACGGATGATGATGATGATGATGATGATGTACTTAGTGGATAAATCAAAAGTAATTTATTTAGTTTAATCTCTTGCACCGTGTTTAATTTATCTTTTTAATCGTGTGGTTGACTGGTAGAAAATGCCCTTTGGCATTAAGTCCGCCAATTGTATCATCAATTTTGTGCAATGAAGAAAAAATAAATAAATAAATTAGAATTTCTTTAAGTTTAATTTCAAAGTTTTCATATAAATATACAAATGTTAATTTTTATTCCCATAAAATCCCTCGAATAAACTACAATTGCAAATAACATTTTTCACAAATTTAAAGTTTTGCACATCACGTACTGAATAAGTATACAATAAATATAATTTCCTCAAACTATATAATTAATCACCCAGTATAACTATGTTTACTAACTACTGGGTAGGCTTTCATCAATCAATTTATACTTCTGAAACACTATTTGCAGTATAAATGTTAACTTTAAGCGAGCTAATAGCAAACACATTCGTTGATTGCGTGCCTTTGACGTTCAGTGGCGCAAATAACTGAGTTACAAATGAGAGACTGATTGATCTGAAGTGTTCACTAACTCTAAGAGGATCTTGATAATCTTAACTAAAAGTTATGATAGCGGAAACCTTATGCGTGAGGAAAACTACAAACCGGAAAGCAGTTTTATTTTTTTAAATGGGTTTGCGTTTGGCCTCAGTCTCGCCTGGTGGTAAGCGATGACGAGGCCGATGGTTGTACACGCTTACCCAGAAAATGCCTATTCACTCTGGCCTTGAAGACACCAAGGTTGTAAGTATCCGGAAACACAGACGCAGGGAGAGCGTTCCACTCCCTAGCGGTGCGTACCAGAAAAGACGCAGCAAACCGTTGGGTACGGACTGTCGGAAAGTCAACCACATGGGGGTGGAAGCCCTCCCGGCGTCTAATGGTCCGGTGGTAGAAAGTAGACGGTGGTATCAGGTTGTGTAGTTCCTGCGCACACTCTCCAAAATACACCTTATAGAAAACCGATAGACAGGCGACTTTACGCCGATGCTCCAAACTCTGAAGTTTGGTTCCAACGAGCGTCGCCAATGAGTCTCCTAGCCCTTCGGTCCACTGAGTTCATTGCATCCAACTGGTACTTGGCAGAGCCATCCCACAGGTGGCAGCAGTACTCCATACACGACCGAACTTGTGCTTGATACAAGTGGAGCAGCTGTTCCGGTGTGAAGTAACGCCGAACCTTAAAGAGGATACCAAGTTTATCTTAAAGATATACCTTAAAGATATCCTCAAAATAAAACAGAAATCAGAGTACTCTTTGTTTTTGCGTCAGGAAATGCATTTAGGCATTTCCAAGGCCCTGGGTTCGGGACACCTGGGATATGTGGGACTCGGAACTCCTGGGAAAACAGAGACCCCTACCCACTAAAACCTGACGGTGGTCATCTTCGGCGCAGAATGGAAGGGACCCGGGATCCCCAACGAGGGAGAGACTCCTCGCAGGACCCTTCGGCGCGCAAGGCCGCCTGGCAGCCAACCTCGGGAGGAGCAAGCTTAACTTCAGTGCATGATAACACAGACCACTGTGTCCGAAGACACGCGTTACCGTCATCCTCGGGCTCGCAAACCGAAACACACGCAGGCCCCCCCGCGTGCGCTTCGCGACCCCAGATTCCTAGGACCATGGGCCAACATTAATGTACTTAATGAACATTTGGGTTTTATCTGGGGCTGGCTATGATTAATAGGCATGTAACGATGCTGTTTCGTTTCAGTCTCATGGACGTTAGAACCTCCACGATGGCTGGAAACTTCATAGTTTAACTTACTAGCCACAATAGTATTCTGTACCAGTCCTTTCAAAATTTAATTTATTGTTCCACGTTCCCTGTGCATTTTGAGGCATTCCTACCAAAACCATCGTACTGAACAGAGCTTGTGAGCATTTTACCAGATTACCATTTAAATTACGTGATGGTGATTTATAAGTATAAGTTCTTTAAATAACAAATTTAACAGTTACACAGTTATAATGTAACAGGAACCCGTGTATCGGGGTAAGCATATCATACCTATTTACTTGCTATTTGGACCTAACGCAACGGTAGGGCCAGTTGGTGGCAGAAAAAGTATCGAAAACCCTCATTAAGATTCCATTGGCATTTAAATAGCAGAATCAGGGCCCTGGTTTTTAATTGTTTGACGATACGATATTCAGTTGCGCGCTTTCTCGCCAGGATTCACATGGTGTTCTGTTTTCGATTCTCGATCGGGCCCATTCAGAAAACGAACTTTTCCAAATTGGCTCGGGGATTATGTGCTGCGAGAAGCCCCATCCCAACTTCGTGACTATGACAAATGGTGTGTTATCTGGCGCACAGAATAAAAAGCTGTAACTAATACGTCTTACAAAAGAAGGTAAAAAGATGACATTAGAAGTTCCTCGTGCTACTACCGTGATTGCTTTTGTATCCAAGAAACATCACACTCACTCACATTCATTAAGGCCCGGTTACACTTTGATTAGTAGTAAGTGCAGGCGATTAGTGTGGGTCCTTAGTGATTATGAGAAAACACTTGTGGAGAGCGATTGATTAGTGTGATTAAATAGAACACGCTTCTAATCACTTCACGACGCAGGATACTAATCACTCGCAATAATATATCGCTGTCTACACGTATTTTCTCACTTTTCTCATATTCACTAAGCACCTGCACTAATCACCTGCACTCGCACTAATCAAAGTGTAAACAGGCCTTTACTTTGATAATTGTCAAAATTATTCTGGGACAAAAAAAATTAACTACCAATAAAGCTGTAACTGATCTACGAAAAAATACCGATCGGAGAAACCCCCCAAATCTGTTTTGTACCGGAAAAAATTAACGTCCTGCGAGCCCCAAGGTGACCTTTTATCTAGGGGCAAATCCCCGACTCGGGTCAGGATATAATCCAGGTTTAATTAATCCACCATCATTGCCTTTGCTTCGTTTGGGGCTCTTTCACACTACCTTTTACGAAAAAATCATGTTCTTTATAAAATAATTAGTGTTTCGCCCGCGGCTTCACCCGCGTCGACACATTTTTCTTACACGTGGGGTTACTTAACAAAGTCGGATCCCTAACGTTTTTTAATAATGTATATGCCTATAGCAATCAGGGAATCTTTTTTAACAGTGAAAGCATTTTTGAAATCGGTTCGGTTGTTTTGGAGATTACCTGCACACATAATAATAATATATTCTTTATTGCACACAAAACTTACAGTACAGAAACAATTTACAATAAATGAAAGTACATGAACATACAAACTCACAAACGCTTATCTCTTTAAAATATTAGTGTAGATACGAGTATGTGTACAAAGAATATGATGATAGCGTATTGTCTTATACGGCTCGCGTACACCTAATCAGTTATCGGCCGAACTAGGCTCGACCGTCATCGGCCAAACTCGGCCGATTAAATCAAACAGTAGTTCTGTCCGCCATTGGCCGACAAAATCGGTTTTGGTGTACGCGTACCGTTCATTTACATACGTTCGATTTGATCGGCCAAGTTTGGCCGATAACGGCTGAGGATAGTTCGGCCGATAACCGATTAGATGTATGCTGCCGCTTTACTTAAGATTCACTACACTATACTATCTGTTTCCAGTTATAATATTTACTGCTGCAGCTACCTTCATTTGAATTCAGTTTTTATGGTATAAACGTGCAAAGTTTCGGTATAATTCATCTTGTAGTCTGATCACAAATTCTAAAACTGTTTTTTTTTTTACATTTTAAACTTTCTTGTTGCATTTTAACTAATTCAAATAAAAACGGGTTTTTGCAACGAAACAAAACTACGGTAACAACTCGTGACCACGGTGACATGCAATTGTCGCCGAAACGTCGAGAAAATAGGTAAAACCATTTACCGTAGTTTTGTTTCGTTGCAAAAACCTGTTTTTATTAGAAATTGTTTTTTTTTGCATTCAGTGTCGTTCATCATCATTATCATATATTGCAATGCATTTTCCATGAGTTTTACATGTCTTGGATGGTTCCAAGACTTCCAGCTGAAATACTTAACCCGCAGGCTCATTTTATTCTTAGCCTAAAACTCACCTTGAAAAAGTTTCAGGTAGTTTCAATCTTCACTGATAGTAACACACCTCGTGTCATTATACGCCTTATCAAAACCGCCAAACATGGCCTGTATACACGGTCTCACATCCTGTCAATCAGTTAGGTTAGAACAAAGGAACTTCATGCAAAGCCTGAACAATAGCCATACAATCTAAACGTCACTATTCAGATGTTTCAGCACAATACTAAAGCACACAATCACAGTAAATTGTGCATCGTTTAGGCACAACTTGCATGTTTTGTTAATCATATAATGTACAGTAAATAAATAAATCTATTAAAAACTGCTGAGGAAGTATTAATCTTCATAATCTAAGCAGAGTAACAGTAACTATCTAGTTTCTTGCCGGATGTTTTTTTTGTTCATTTTAGGACGTGGGTTAGCACCTACGTCATAAAAAGCGGTTGGGCGCATAATGTCCAATTCTCAAAATGTCCAGTGGCCTCTAAACAAATACTTATTACGATTATTACTATTTTAAATAAATTTACTGTAGCTAAATGCCGTCTAATTTTCAATAACTAAACGCAGGCATTTTTACATTTTATTTGAACATTTTGAGGCCACTGGACATTTTGAGAATTGGACGTTATGCGCCCAACCGATAAAAAGAACCCCAATGCAAAATTTAAAGCAAAAGTGAGCACTGAGAGTATATTTTGCGACCCCTAAATGGTTGTTTTTGGGGTCGATATTTTGTATGAAACTTCGTTTCTACAGGTGCTAGGAGTCTCAAATTTAGCATTGGGGTTTTTTTAGGACGTAGGTCCGAACTGAGACGCGATTTTGCGAAATTCGACCCCAAGGGTGTGTTTTTGCGGTGATAGTTTGTATGCAACTTCGTTACCACAAGTGCTAGGAGTCCCAAATTTTGCAAAAGGCAAACCACGCGGACAAAGTCGCCGGAAACAGCTAGCATGATATTACTGCGATTTACCATCCCTTCGTGCCCTTAGCATCAAATCAGTGGAAATTATTGCGAAGGGCACGATTAAGACAAAGATAAATTAATTTAAGTAAGGGTTCAAAAGGTGCCCCAGGGTATTTTTAGCGGTCTCCGTTAATCCTTGGATTAGATGTAATTGCAATGGAGGAAGTTTTAACCAGTATTTAAGCATAGATCCATAACAGTCAGGTTTAACTTGGTATCACTGGAAATTAAGTAGTCACTATTCGTTGTCTTTTGAAAGTGTCCACGGCTTTTTTTATGTAATAGGGCAAGAAAGCGAGCTGGAAGGTCACCTGATGGAAAGTGATCACCTCCACCCATGGACAACTGCAATACCAGAGGTGAAAATTTATTAAAATCGCTCATATCCAGTTAAGTGAATTCCCCAGAGTGAAGGTAGCAAGCAATGTCGTCGGTAAATATCCAGAATAAAAGCCAGGTAACTGACTGGATTGAAAGATTATATGTCGAAATTTCTCGCTACGTTCAGTTCGAGGGAACGCAGCCAGCGTTCTGGGATCCTTGCCCCACGGCCCATACCTTTTTTAAATTGTATTTTTTTTTACTTATTGTAGTTATTTTAAGTTTATGTGTTTAAATCAAATCAAATCAAAAATTAATTGCAAGAATACAGAGTTACAAATAAGGTCTTAATATAATGGTATGTCATAAGTATTCAGTCTGCAAGCAGACGTGCAAATATTAAATTAAATTATATTATATGAAATTTAAAATTCAATAAAATTAATTATTCAATGTCAATTATTAAACTATACTATAAAATTGAAATTATTAAAAAAATACGAATCATTTTTTACACTTATTGCAGAAGTCAGTATATTCTTTAATGTCATAAAAGCAATTTATTAGCAATTTATTATGTAAGATATAAGAATGAATATAGAAGGTGTTGAACGAATTTGCGCATGGTTCTTTTTTGCAAGATTTTTATGATTAGATTAGATTAGATTTATTTATCTCATGATACAAAATTACAATATATATTACATTCGATGTCACATATAAAAATTTCATTATGATCGTCAACATTATTATATAATTAACAAATAATACAATATTCATTTGTTGAATTTATAATAAAGTATTTTTTTTTTTTGTATTATTGAGATTATATTGTATGGCACTTAGTAATGTGAGTTGTACTCTAGTGTAACCATTTTTGAATGAAAAGCCACGTAGATGCCTTTATAGCACCAGTAGGTAGTCTACCACGAGGTGCCACTCTCAATTTATAGTATCGTTCGCGTAAAAAAAATGTTTTGGGATTTGACATAGTCATGTCATATCATGTGTCATCCCAATACATTTTTTTACGTGAACGATAATGTAAATTTAGAGTGGCAACTCGTGGTAGACGTACAGATAGTTTATTTTATACTACACTTTTGCAAACTCACCAAAATCTCGATACGTTTGGACCCTGAAAGCTAGATCCAGACTAATGGCAACGCAATTAGTGCCACTTACGCCGTACGGAACCCGACGAATGAAATGAAAAGATTGGACGCGGCCGGAAGAATTGTAATTGGCAATCTGGCGTACGATGGAGATACGAAAGCAACGTGTGGATTTGATGTGGCATTTGAGAGTAAAGAAACAAAGAAGGAAGAAAATTCGTCCATTGATCCATACATATATTACGAGTACCACATAATTTACTAAAACATGAAAACAAAACTCAAATTAATAACTAAACAAAGAAGCAGCGGCATTCCTGGCAATATTCGCACTTGATTTGGTTACACCTTGTAATTCAAATAAGTAAATTTATATATTAATGATTATGCCTTTAGCGCCGGAGGTCGTGGGTTCGATCCCCACCCATGACAAATATTTGTGTGACGAACATTTGTATTTGTTGTGTGTCTGGGTGTTATTATCTATTTAAGTATGTATTTAGAAATATTTAAGTATGTTTATCAGTCTCTGACGCCCATATTACAAGCTCTGCTTAGTTTGGGGTCAGATGATCTTGGTGTGAATTGTCCCAGATATTTATTGATTTATTTATTCATTTGATTGTGATAATACGCTAATTTAGAAATATAAAACAGCTTTTTTCATTAAGAATCAATCAATCATTTATTTGAAAGAATATACAATTTTACACTAAGATCTTAATAGTAATGGCAGTAACCATCATTTTTTTTTTGTGAATTGGTACCTAAATATATTTTAGTATTATTTTTTTATAGAACCCTCATCCATTCCATTTCGTTCGCAGCTCTGCGCTGGCGTGCCCTACATCGTGGTTGTTCAGCTAGCGCGACAGTGCAAGCGTTGATTTAATGACGATAATGCCGATAACGAATGTCATACTGCCCCGTTTCATCGCTTTTCATAAGAGACTGATGAAAGGAGGCTGCTGATTAAAAGGGATTATTGACGCGATTCAGGATTTGTACGAGATAAATACACGATCTTTTGAAAATAAAATAATTGGCAGTCTTAATTTAAAACCACGACGTTACCAGCAACCATATATTTGAGTACTTTATTCATCTCACCCTAATCTAAGCAATTCTTGTAATATGTTAAAGACTGATAAACAAACTTGAATACTCGTATTTTGAAATATATAAAAGCATTAAATAATCAAACCTATATACACGGTACACACAGAACAAACCCAAAAGCCTTTGACAAAAATGTTTGAAGGCCTTTGACACTATATGCAGGATCACTACCATTGCGCTAACAGGCCTGTAGGACAATTTGATCTAATGATTGACTTTGAAAATTCATAAAATTATAGGAAGTATGACTTGTAGGCAAAATGCCACAGAGTTAGTGAAAACTACAACGCAGGTGGCGCAGCGATCTAAATGCTATCACATGGGAACACGCATGGCATTTCTCCAGGGGTGGGATCTGAATCACGAATTACGCATGCGGCGCGGCCCGGACAGATAGTCTGCTTAGAACAAACCGCCCGCCATTTTGATCACGCACACTGACAAAGTTAGTTTACAGGCGATACCGCTGAGAATCGGTCACGCGAGTCGCACTACCGCGAGTGTTATCGTTTTTGTCGAACTTGGTGCAATTTTTCAAACGATGAATTTTGTTTTTGCCCGGTTTTGTAAGTAGGTACCTCTAACCTATCTACTTCATTTTATAAATTCAGAGCGAATATAGTAGTAACCCTAGGCGGTTAGGCAAGTTTGGGAAAAAGGCGCGGGTGGTCCTTCTGTAAACTCTTCTCTTGTCTCAATGGTTAAATGACATAATCCCTGTCTATTTACGATGACGGATAACTACAGAAAATGCATGACTCCAGAGACCACCTGCAACTAATTCCATTTCCGGTAATTCCAGCTTAGCTTAGAAACCGCTGGATTAAGGCTAAGTTCCTGACACAACAGATTAGGGAATTTATAGCTTGACCGATTCAAGTGGGCTATAAATCATACCAACCACTGTTTGCGAGTACCTTCATCTTAAAATAGGGATAACACTGTCATCTGGCAAAAGTTTCGTAGAAGTAAAATAATTTTAAATCGAATAGACGTAGCAATGGGTATCTCGAAGAAAAACTTACAAAAAAAGGATTTCACACTCATAAAAAAGATCAGCACTGTGTGAGAGTGGAACGCTCTCCCTGCGTCTGTGTTTCCGGATACTTACAACCTTGGTATCTTCAAGGCCAGATGAGTAGGCAAGTTTTGGGTAAGCGTGTACCACCATTGGCCTCGTCGTGGCTTAACACCAGGCGAGACTGAGGCTAAACGCAAACCCATTTTAAATGAAAAACAATAAAAAGAGATGCGGAGAGGACAGTAGAGCGACGTGGCCTAGTGGTTAAGCACTCCAACTCAGATCGCGGATCGTGTGGTCCCGAGTTCAAATCTGGCCAGAACCAAAATCTTTGCGTTCATTGTTCAATTTCCGACTTACTCTCCGGTGATGGAAAACATCGATAAAGAACCAAATTAACCTGGATAGCGGCGGAAGGCTCACTAAATACTGCCTTATAACCCCACCTAGTTCTAATTTTAAACTTTAACTCTAGCACTGCCTGTTATATCTCTGTCTGACTGTGTGGTTGACTGGTAAAGAATGCTTCTAGGCATTAGGTCCGTCCTTTGTAACATAGACTGTGTGCAATAAAGAATAAATAAATCTAGTATCACTAGATACTAGATTTATTACAACTATGTAGGGGATGTTATATTGATCAAGTGGCCGCTAGACGTCCTCTGATAAATAAAAGCCTCCCTCATAGAGGTGTTTGTAGGTGGCCTGCATCCCTCAAAATCCTAAAACTTAAAGGTCGTCCGTTCATCATGTGGTAGGTGACGGTCTTTAGTTATTCATACTTTGACTCTTGGATCTTGATAATATCTCTTTGTTCTTCATCATGTAGTGTGTGTTGTGTAGGTATCTATGTGATTACAAATCTTGTAATATTGGACGATATGGCGCTCCTCAGCCCATCGGTGGGTTTGTTGAGGGAGATGCTGCGTGTCTGTGAACAATGCGCTTCTAAACACAGTCTTAAATACAATTGTTAGAAAAAAGAAGTCGTGGTGTTCGTGGAACGCGGTGTCTCCAGTTGGCATGTCCCTCCTATTCGGCTGAACGGTGAGCGGTTACGCGTGGTACCCTCATTTAAATACCTAGGTCACGTGGTGACTGTTGACCTGAGAGACGACGGTGTCATGGGAAGGGAGCGCAGAACGTTGTCAGAACGAGGTAACATGCTGGCCCGCAGGTTTGCGCATTGTACGTGTGAGGTAAAAGTGACACTATTTAAGTCCTACTGTCAATCCTTTTATACAAGTGCCCTGTGGGTTAGCAACACGCAAAAGACCCACAACGCTTTTTTAAATGTTACTAACAGTAGATGTATGAATATTAACATTGTAACTTATTAGAATTAGTTAAAATGCAACAAGAATTTTACTAATTCTAATAAAAACGGGTTTTTGCAACGAAACAAAACTACGATAAATTGTTTCACCTATTTTTTCGACGTTTCGGCGACAATTGCATATCACCGTAGTCACGAGCGGACTGAAATAATTTACCGTAGTTTTGTTTCGTTGCAAAAACCCGTTTTTATTGGAATAAGTGTAAGAATATTGTAACTAACACTTGGATCCTAGTTACACGATTGGCGTAGTGCGCTGGAGCACGGTTTCTCGCCTTTGATTCCGTAGTGTCCCGGGTTCGATCCCCGGTCAGGTCAATTCAGGAAATGATCTTTTCTAAATTGGCCTGGGTCTGGGTGTGCTGGGAGACGCCCCTGGCTTAATTCCTTGTCTGGTACCTCGTAACACAGGGATATTTATCCCTACTTCGAGACCATGACAAGAGGTGTGTTGTCTGGCGCATATTTATATTAATTTATTTAATTTGAATTTGAATATTGAAAAAATGCGTTTACTCTGTAGGGGTACTGTCAAATTTACACCGATGACAGTCACCTAGCGTCAGTTTTGACGTTTCTGTATGGGATTTCAGTACAGCGCCTCTAGTAAATAAAAAATAGAACTAAAATTGAATACTTTCGGCAAAAAAATGTATTGGGATTTAACATGACATGACATGACAATGTCAAATCTCAATACAATTGTTTACGCGAACGATAATGTAAATTTAAAATGGCAACTCATGGTAGACGTACTGTCGTCAGCTATCGTAGTTTACGTGACGGGAACTCCTGTAGACGCGCTGAAACCCCTATGCGTTTGCGACTTATTTGGAACATATTCCGGGTAGTGACCCGCATTAGACAAGCTTGGTTAAACCAATTCCCATCAGTTGAAGCGATGACTTGAGTTAAAACCCAACGGTGAGAAAGAAATAGATCAATACTTTACATTTTTATATTTTTGGCTCAGCCCATTTGTTTTAACGGAACAAACAAAAACATGTTCCGCCGACTTCACCGGTAAAATATTTACATGCGAACGTTTAGTCGGCCATTTTGTTACGTGACACGAAGACTTGCCTTCCGTTTGGCAGAATGCCATTTCCTCTGTTAATTTCTTTCGTTGTAAATGTCATTATCTTTCGACAGCTTGTCGTTTTCCGTAATGATTTAAAAAAATTAAAATAGCGAATTAGTGATATTGTTAAGAGTGCCACCACAAACTGAGCCTCTAAATACTGCGACTAGTGACTAAGTTGAGCCACTGGAGGTGACTATCAAACGCTACCACTGGTTGAGTCAAGTCACTAAAAATTGTATGCCACCCAATATCCAATCCATAAAATATGAGTGGCCAGAAAATAAATAAAAAGTGATTAAACCTCGAGATTACAATATAGGAAAGGAAAGGGTAGGAAAAACTTTTGATTAACCTTTAATAAATTCCAGAATAATTTCCTACCTTTTAAATCGCAGGGTTAAAATTGCCCCATAAACCTGATGGCACTCATCATCAACAGCTATAATTAATCCATGCCGATCTTAATTAAAGTTTAGAAGCAAACTGTTAAAATGAATGCCTTTAATGCAATGAGTAACCTTTTAAATCAGAGGCAGAGTTTCATACATACTCATTTCAAGAGAGGTATGACATAGAGGCCCTGATATTAAGCTTCCGTTAAGATTAACGTTACGCAAACATAATTAAGTAAATTTCACTGCTTCTAAGCATTTTTTGCAAAGCAGACAGGACACAATCTTTGATCTTTCTGTGATTCTTATAATAAATAAAGCGAACTCGTTTCCCAACAGAATACTCGTAAAAGATCTAGAATCTAGTTTTTTTCTTTATTTAGGTACTGGGTCAAACGTTCTATTTTTATAGTATTAAATCCAAAAAAGGTAAAAGAGAAAGGGTCATCTCGTTTATGGAACTCGCTAGCCACTGCCGTAGCACGCTCGCTTCGCTCGCTCGGCTCGTGTGACAGGTTCACGTCAACCTATTGTGCTCTTCGCTTCGGTCCTTGCTACCTAATAAACCGATATCGATTTCACTTAAAAAGGTATTTTTTAACTAGGAAAAAATAACCTTCTCACAAGTTTTCGTACGTTTACCGAAGAGAATAATACAATTATTATGAGGGTTGCTCTTAATTAAAGTCAAAGCGATTAACTTTTATTTTTTTTACATTCACCAAATCATGAGGTATTAACCATGACTGGTTATTGTTTTTAATTGTTACAATAATTACATTTACCGTTACTTTTATAAATTGAAAAATGGGCACCTATATTAAGCAAGAGGTAACGTCTTTCCTCGTTACTCTATGCTCGCAGTGAAAATTTAATAGACTACCAAGTCGTCCAAGATTGAACTCGTTTACGAAGTGATTGGTCGAGATGGAGTTTTTATTTTTGTTATGTCTGAGTTTTTCTCCAATAATGGCGTTCTGTGAGTTTTATTTTTTACTGTCTTATTTTATCCATTTTACTTTATGAATAGTTTTTTTTTATATTTTAGTTGTTAAAAAAAACCCTTGTACCAGAGCAAATAGATGTCTAATTTGCCAAGTAAACGATCTTACGTTTGGTCCAGAATCCTTTGACCGAATACATTACACGATTAGGCTGTTAGATTGTATGGTGCTCACAATGAGCGAGACGAGCGAGCAAAGCGAGCGTACTGAAGCGAGTGAACTCACAGAAATCTTGCCTTGATTGGGCAATTGTTCCTAAGATCAAACGTTTGTTAATCAATCGTTCACAATGTAATTATTTTATATAGTCTACTGGAAAACAATAAACACGTCCTAAAGTGGGAAAGTAAGTTTAGGAGAGATTGGGTAAGGCGTTGAAGGAAAACACTTGTAGAATGGAGACCATTCGACTTTCGAAGATGATTTAGAATGCTAAAAAGCTAAATATGAGGATGGCTAGCTCAGTGATTTCTGTGCTTGTTAACCTCATATCTGGACCTAACGACCGCGTTCTATCAGGTGGAGTGAATTCATCTTGACAGGTAATATAAAAATATCAAAAATCTTTGTTTTCTTTAAATTTGTCTTTGTAAAACCATTTTTATGCAGATAAGGCCGAAGAAGGTTATAAAATACCTCCTCCATTCCTGCCAGAGCATACCCGACTGCCAGGAGGCACTTCTACAGCTAGATTTGAATTTGAAGGAGTGGACTACGATCTCCTGCCGCCAAATTTGCACGAACAAAATAACGATTGTCATTCCCATTTCAATAGATGTATCCGGTATCAGTAAGTATTCAAAGTTTTATAACGTTCTTGCTTAGGTAAATACACGATTGGCGCAGTGCGCTGTAGCACGGTTTCTCGCCTTAGTCGGGTCATTTCAGGAAAAGATCTTTTTTGAATTGACTCGGGTCTGGGTGTGCTGGGAGACGCCCTTGGCTTATTTCCCTGTGTGGTACCTCGTAACAGAGGGATATTAATCTCCACTTCGAGACCATTACAAGAGGTGTGTTGTCTGGCGCATATTTATTTTTATTTATTTATTTATATCAAGGCCGGTCATTATTCATAGTGACCGGACTTTCACGTTAACCGTAAAATGCAGTTGTGTCAGGCTATTACAAGGTAAAATGAATTATCTAAAATGAATACTGTAGATACTTCAGAATGCTTCATTTGAATAAAGAATCGTTAATACATTTGAATGAGGATGAGACAAACATTTTTAAAAAGCAAAAGAAAAATGGCGGATACTTTACCGACGAATATTTTTATTATGTTGATGACCCAAACGAAAAAAGCTACTGTGTCTGTGTAGCAACTGTTGATGCTTTTAATAAGAAAATTGAAACCATTTCGCAGAGTCCACATATCTCTATATTTTTTACATCATCACCAGCTGAACTTACCGTCGTCAGTTTCCTTAACTGGTTCCTGCAACAAATAAAATATATTTCAGAACGTTTCTAAATCCAGTTTGCGGTTTTAATTTGTGGACATTTTATTTCGACGACTACTACAGCCCTTGCCAGATTGAACTGGAAAACTGTATCCATAGGAGAGACTATCGCAACGTGAAATACTACTGGATACACACGCCTATGAAGGGAAATAATATGAAGGATGGTGAGATTTATTTATTTCTTTAATGGTGTTTTATATGTCTTGTGGCCGGTCGGATAGATTGTCCTTTTGTGACGCAGTGGATTCGGTTGCATGTTGATTTTATTTTTTATTTTGCTATGTTTTTTATCCTTTTTGATGTATGTTTGTTGTCTTTTCTTTTTGTTTAATTTTATTTTGAAAACCTTTATGGACATAAAACTTTATGGTCTAAAATAAATGTTTGAATTGAATTGAATTGAATTTTATACATGTTACGGGCCGCTTTATATGTTCGGGCACTATGAATAATGACCACCTTGTCTGGGGAAAAGTAATAAAACAAATTGATATTTGATGTTTTTGTTTATTACATTATGTAAAATCAACTTAAAAGGCAATGTTTATGTCTCTTTATTGATCTTAAGGACCGGTCCGTGTTGATACTGCCCAGTTTATTAAGTAGCCCATATCATACATATAGTTTGCACTGTCTAACTTGGTGATAAGCGATTACAAGGTTTACAAGGCCAATGGTGTTACATGCTCACCCAGAGAACGAAGAACGAAGAACTTAGGTTGTAAGTATCCGGAAACAGATCCGTCCTGTGCATTATGCACATAGGTATAATATGAACGGAACAAAGCTTCGGGTCCAATTTTTTTTTGTATTCACCGGAATATTGGAGCTACTATATATAGTGTGTATTTTTTACAGATAAGGTGTATTACAACGGTGAAGGCTTCGACTGCAAATTTTACGCCAGACAAGGTGGAAATATGATGGATGCCTATCTAAAAAATTCTGCAAGAAGAATATCAGACTTCAAAAATGTTGGAATTAAGCATTATAGATATCTTAACTCTCGCCGTTTATTATAGAACAAAAAAACTTTATAACTGTACATTTAATATTCTGCCAGCTTTAAAAAGCTGAAATAAAAACACATTGAAATTACTTAGAGGAGTTGAATTTAGGCCACAAGTTCACTATAAAGTTGACAAAACAGGGGTCTTATTACAACCGCTGATATCCTGTCAAGTTATTTTCTAAACTGAGGGTAGCGATCAATTTCGTCAATAAGTATCCTTGAAGATGCATTAGTGCCAGGTAACCGCTGACTGGCTGGAAATGAAATATCATATTATCAGTTTAGGGAGTAAACTTGACAAGTTGTAAGAGATTGGGATTAGGCACCAGCACTTTAACTGCTGAGCGATTTAACAACAAAATACAGCTGTATCCTTTCCAGGAGTTAACATTACATTACTTAAATTACAATAGTTAACTATAACAACTTAGAATAATTCCATATAGAAACCAAGTCCGCGCGCCCTTTTTGAAGCACCTTAATTGGAGCCAAAAGGACTGCTTTGCAGTGTTCATTACAGCTCCGCAATATTCAATGTCAAAGCGCGCCGCACGTAAGCAAGCAATAGTCATGCATGTGTGGATCGGATTAGTGCTTCATTTTTGACGGGGCGGTTGTATGAAGACTATCCTTCTATACGTTATTATTCTAAGTATAACTACTTGTATGCCATTTTAGTTCCACCACTATCCACCAGCGGCTCTGTACCGAAATCTCATACAAAAACGTTACTACAGACGTTAGCAACTTCATTCGATTTGAAATAAATAATAATTAAAAAACACACACAAAAAAGCCAGGCCAGAAAAACAAGGAATTTCATAAGCTTCAAGGTGAGGATGGCCAGCCCAGTGATTCGTTTGAATGACTGGGCTTGTCAACCTCATATCTGGACCTCACGCCCGCTTTCCATCAGGTGGAATGAGGTCATCTTGACGGGCAATATAAAAAAAAGCCTGAAACAGGGTAAGTACTATTCTCGTACTAGGCTGGGTACGAGAATAGTACTTACACTGTTTCAGGCTATTTAACGAGTGGAATTTCACTCGGAGGAGTGAAAATCACTCGAGCCCGTTCCAAATTGAACCCGAGTGAAATCGAGGCTGACCGAGTCTCCTGACAGTTTCAAACTCAAACTCAAACTCAAAAAATGTATTTGCATAAATTTTAGGTTAAATAAATACATGTGTCATTATTATTGATCAGGTACACATAGTCTCACTAAAATTTGCTAAATTAACAGCGTGCAAATTTCCTAGATGCTTTGGAACGGGTTCGGTAGATGGTTTTTCATTCTGACAAGTGCGAATTCTACCGGTGCCTGGAGCTCGATGAGATTCACTTGACAGCTGGCAAACGAAAGTTTGGTTCGTTTTGTCTCTGTTTATCCGACGAGAGCAAAAATCACTTTACTAAAAGCGATTTGGAATGCCCCTAAATCATCCGAAAATAAAACTAGTAAATTTAATGCGAATCGGCCTAGTTACTGCGCTTGCCAAATGTAAAACTAAATAAATAAATAAATATGCACCAGAGAACACACCTCTTGTAATGGTCTCGAAGTAGAGATTAATATCCCTGTGTTACGAGGTAGCACACTAGGAAATAAGCCAGGGGCGTCTTCCAGCACAACCAGACCCGAGTCAATTCAGAAAAGATCGTTTCCGAATTGACCCAACCGGGAATCGAACCCGGGACTATACGGAAATCAAGGCGAGAAACCGTGCTACAGCACACTACGCCAACCGTGTCGTCAAAAAATCGATTGCAAACTTAAGGTAATATATTGGCACGAATGTAATTTAATATAATAATCATAATTATAAGCTTTTAGAAAACCCCCAGAATACTGGACCCGAAAACGAATGGTCCTGGGTTTAAGTCCAGTTTGGGTAAAGCCTGTTCTTGGATTCTAAGAACAAAGCCTGGGTTTGCGATCCCCAACCTGCATTTGGCAAGGTCTTATACCTTGTTCTCATACCCAGCAGTGCAATAGTATTAAGACAAATATAATTACTTTTATTAACATTTTAATACAAAGAGATCTGGTAGTTCACAAAAACAAAATAATATTCCACTTTTCATTCAACAACATTCAAATTGAAGGCAGCCTGCCTAGAAACGTTGACGGTTGAGGTATCGTCTCAGCTCAGTCTAATTAGACCACAACCTAGTTAGGCTGAAACCTAGGCAAGCAGGTCAACGAGGCGCTTTGTTATCACCAAGCCTAGGTATAGATATAAATGTATATAGTTATTTACCTGTAGTTTACAAGGTATAATTACAAGTTTGAGATTGTTGTTTAAGCTGAATGCAATCTTAACTTTTCAATGTAACGAAGCCTCAGCTTTGTAAGCCGAGAGTTCTTAAGTTTATAGCCTGAAATAAATGATAAACTTAATATTTTTATGTTTGATATATTTACGTCTTAGCAATAGATGGACGTGACGTGCATGACAAGGCCTGGTTTTCAATCGATAACCGCTTTAAAAGGCATCCGAACAGCACCACCTCCCTAAACACTAACTATAGATGCAGTTTATGTGGAAGGCCATGCCGTTCACGGATAGGCCTTTTTAGCCATAATAATTAGAAATGCTCATGTGGCACTGCTTAGATCGTCTGTGACAGACTTAAAGGCCGATGATGATGATGATGTAGCAATAGATACTCATAAACACAGGTCAAACACAAGTTCTTCAATGACACACACATCAATCATCACATCAATGATTGTTTTCAGTGAAACCACTAATACTGGCGCGTCGGCAAATTGCGTCTTGAAAAAACTGTCTATCCCATCAAAATATAACCTAAATTTAAAAATAATATATAGCCTGTGTCACTCTCTGCTAATGTAGCTTTATATTGGTAAAATATTTTTTTAAATGGTCCAGTAGTTTCGGATTCGATTCAATACAAACAAATCTTTTCTCTTTATAATATTAGTATCATCATCATCACCATCATCAGCAGTCTTTACGTCTAGGTATTTCAGACGATTCAAACAGTGTTTCTGACAAATTTTCTTAAGTGGCTGCACAGACCTATACGTCAATATTAGTATAGAAAGTATTTATTCTCTAACACCCACATTGCAAGTTCAAATGATCAATCTGCAAGCTTTCTCTTATATTTGATTTATTTACGTCATAGCTATAGATACACAAACTCAAATGAAGTTTAGTGAAGGTTATTGAAGTGTTAATGAAGGTTACTGGTGGTTTCACTGACCACCAATTCTTGCGCGTAGACAAATTCATTATTGATTTGTCCGAATCCAAAAACGTCAATCAAGTTGAGCAAACCTCAAATGTATAGCTGTCCCTTTTACATTTACTGACATGTAACAGGACAGCATCAATTTGAAGGGTCTCTCAACTTGATTGTCACTTCTGGATTCGGGTGTAAATCATCAAAGTTCACATTTAAAACAATTCCTAGTTTCAAATCAGTATCTCAAATAGTGTATAAAATGCTGTGCTGTGACAGACTAAGCAACCATGGTAAAAAGGCTCATTTAAAACTATTACAAGTGTCACATCTATATCTCCCAGAAATGCAGCTGTGACGGACTCAAAGGGCATTAAACTCACATTTAAAACAATGCCTAGTTTCAAATCAGTATCTCAAATAGTACCTATTTAAAATTATGATGCTGCTGTGACAGACAAAACAACCATGGGATAAAAGCTTATGTAAAACTACTACAAGTGTCACATCTATATTTCCTAGAAATGCAGCTGTGACCGACTTAAAGGGCATTAAACTCACATTTTAAACAATGCCTAGTTTCAAATCAGTATCTTCAATAATAATTAAAAAATGCTGATGTGACAGGCAAAGCAATCAGGGGGAAAAAACTCATTTAAAACTATAGCAAGTGTCACATCTATATCTCCCAGAAATGCAGCTGCGACAGACTCAAAGAGCATTAAACTCACATTTGAAACCATGCCTAGTTTTAAATCAGTGTCTCAAATAGTATTTAAAAAATGCTGCTGTGACAGACAAAACAACCATGGGATAAAAGCTCATGTAAAACTACTACAAGTGTCACATCTATATCTACTAGAAATGCAGCTGTGACAAACGCAAGACATCAAGTTTCCACCATTTATTTAGAAACCCTGGAAAAAAGTCGAAGCAAAACCAAGTTCCAAGGCATTCATAATCCACTGCTTCAGGGAAGACCGCTGTAGAACAAAGTGATGTAACAGAAAATGCCGGAATTCTAAATGCGGAAAAAGTTCATGCTCCATCTGTGCCTTAATACGCGCCAGTATAAGAACCACAGACTTAAATCGGAACACATAACGCAAGTCTCTTCATCTGCCTTATAAAACAGGGTGACGCTTTTTCGACAAATTGTTTAAGAAGTAAAATTAATAGCTTGGTTTACTTGTCTAACTAACTTTACTGTTTGCGTATTCTGAATACTTTGATATCCTAGACCTTACTATTATCCTATATTATAGGATCCTTCTAGGTAACCTAGTGTATTTACTGTGTAAAATAGTAGTTCGTCAATTAAACAAGTGTTTGTCTATTATTATGTAGGATAGCTGCAATAGAAAAGTGTACAAAAAATCTTTGGAAAATAAAAATCTATTATATTCTATTCTATTTCTATTTTATATATTGGCGTTACATTACAGCGTTTCATTGATATTTTTTTTGTTTTTAAGCTAATTTGGTTCATATAGAGAGGAAAAATTAATGTAAATCAAGTGAATTTTTATTTTAGCATTATAAAAATTTACTATTTTCCCAGGTTCGAGTCCTGCTTGAGTTCTTATTTTTAAATGTAAATCAACTTGATTTTAAGCTTCTGGACTTACCCAATTGACGACGATGCGATGAATGGATTAATGAGTGTGGAAGAATCGCAATATGTGTTTCTGTGTTTCGGGATCGTTGCAGGTACAATGATGAGGTCTCTGTCTACCCCGTGGGAAGAAAAACGTGTTGGTATATTGCCATATCGGTAGAGTGTGGACTAAGTTAAACCGTCTTCAAAGATTTTCATTGAAAGTTAAAAGTAATATAATTTATTCGAAGCAATTTGTCTCGATGGCACTTACTTCTGAAACGAGAAGTAGACACACTCGCTTCATCTATTATAATGTATGTCAGTGATAAGAACTCCAAGATTCCAGCCAATAAGGAGCAGCCGGTCTTAACTAATTCGCATAAATCCAGCTTTATTAATCTTGGGTCTGTTTTAAAGTGGCACTGCTTTGCTACGAGTTTTAAACTTGGTATAAGGATCTCATTTTTATGTGATTGTATTAATTTCTAGTGATTTATTGGGCATCTCTCACTAAAGACCCATTGTTATACCTGTTTTATCCTAATGGCATCGATGAACGTTTAGATGCGTGGAGACCGCGTCTCGATTTCTGATTTGTTATTGTTGACCCTCACCTAGGGTCCCGTACATTTAATTACGACAAGGTAACCTAAGTGGAAGATTAGTTGCTAATTTGATAGCAACCAGCACTTTATAACTAAGAATTATCTAGTTTACAGAAAAGAGCCCAAAACATTACGATCATCACAATGTCGGGTCAGGGTGTGGGAGATGCCCTTCTCTTAAATCATTGTCTGGTACCTCGTAACATTATATGTCTGTGATGTTTATCCATACTTAGAGACCATGACAATTGATGTGTTGTCTTATAAACACCATTCAAATTAAAGTATGAGGATCTATGAAGAAAATGGAAAAATACGTATTTTTTTGTTGTACAACCTTCAGTACCTACTAAAATGTTGAGTTATTATTGTTATTAACTTCTCAAAAGTATAAAAAAAACACTAGTTTCGTTGATACTGTGCGACGTGAGTGGCGGCGGGCTCGCAGTCTCTTCAACTCTCCGCCCGCGCTTTATTCAGAAGTTGAGATTTAATTTTGAATGAGTAACCACGCCGCACGAATAATCTGTTCGAAAAATAAAATAATGTAAAAGTTAGAAAGACCTACCCTTTTTTAAAAAAAGCTGCCTTGGATTGATGCTTAGTGTCTAGGAAAATTTTGGATGGTGTTTATAAAGTTAACCCTGTATAGCATATCTAGACCTTTTTTCGCCTTTGTATTATAATATAAGTATATAAAATAATAAATTGAGTATATAACAAATATGAGGGTTATTAATATACCTACTTATAGCGGGTAACGACTCGTGATAATTTAACGAACATTCCAGAGCACTTGTTATGAAGGTCGGGTATGAAAGAAATGCCTTTACGGATGACAGTGCTGATCTTAACGAGCCTTTGATATGAGTTTTCTCTTATGGCAACGATGTATATATTGCTATATTCATACGTATACTTATATATAATTTATTATACACAGATATTGTTATAACTCTTTGTTCGTTAGGAGCCTATTTGCAAATATTGAGAATAGATAAAAATAGTAACCTTCGAATTCAGGAACGTAAATCACATTTGAGCGAACACCCTTAAAATTGCTGCGTTGCTGTTGATGTAAGTAGAAATAAAAAGAAAGGTACATCTTGGTTTCCTACTTGAAATCGAATGCCTTTTGCTCGAATATTAAATACTCGAAAACTTCTCCTCGAAAACTCATAAGGTCGACAAATCATCGGCTCAACAGTTCGCTAAATAAATAAAATAATAAATACACCTATAAATAGTACACGACTATACTGTAGTATACCTATCCGATCTTCTGTACATTAATATAATACAAAATACTAGGACTGTGTTCGCAGTAAAGGCTACACAAAAGGTACTTAATAGGGTCGCATTCCGACCGACTTTCCGGACTTATATACGAGGAAGTTCTGTCTTGTGACGTCACGAGTATAAACTAGAAATTAATGACTAAAGTTAGCAGTCTTAAGCACAAAGGGCACATCATTAGTTCTGTTTACTAAATGCCACTGTATCTGAAACTTTGCGAAACTGTAATTCGTGATAAACTACTTTGAAGTTAGGAGACACAGATTATATTACGACATACATACCATCAAGCATCTTTACAAAAAAAAGGGTTACATTCAAAATTATCTATGAAGCGTTACCTGAATACCACAAATTAGGCTCTGACAGATAGCCCACTTAGAACAACACGCCATTTTTAACGCAAGCACACAGATACTTGAGTTTATAAGCGAAGTCAGTGAGCTTCAGTGAGTCGGAAAGTCGCACTGTTTTTGTTTTTGTCGAACTTGGTGCAATTTTTCACATGATGAATTTTGTTTTTGGCCGGTTCTGTCAAGTAGGTATAACTTATTTACATCATTTTAAAAATTCAGAGCGAATATAGTAACCCTAGGCGGTTTACGCAAGTTTTGGACAAAGGTGCGAGCGGTCCTTTTTAAACTCTTTATTTTGTGTAAAAAGGAGCTGCCCAGACAGACATTGTTCTTTCAAATGTTTGACAGCTGGTGTCCATTTTGCCCGCTTTTCTCAGACTTGATTTACATTTACTATTTTTTTTCACTGAATTTTTTGTTCAATCATAATAAAATAGAGCCTATAAGACTCCTGAATAATTTAGCTTTCTGTTCGTGAAAGAATTTTCACGATCGGATCAGAAGCTTTGGAGCCTATTCAATACAAACATACAAACGAACAAACAATGAAAACTTTTTATCTTTATAATGTTAGTATAGATATAATATTATTTTAAATAATTGAATATAATGTTTGATGGAAATAATTATGAAAGTAAACAGAGGTTTTTGAAGTTTAAAATTTTATTACTCAAATCTGAAATCGAACCAACGAATGTCCGGTAAATGACGAAGATTAATGATAGTGGAAGAAGCGTAAGTTTGTTCGTCAGGATTTGTGGAAAGATGTAGTCTCCGGGGAAATGGGCGTGACGATTTGTATTGTATTTACTTGCAGTTGAATTTCATTTACATTGCACTGTTTGGTTGTCTACTATCCTGAGGGTCATTCACAAAATCCACCCAACTGCTCAAAGGTCACCGACCAGCGACCCCACCGGTCTGTTGACCCCGTTTCTAACCAATCGTCCAATTGAGGGGGATTTAAACCTAATCACATCACAGTCTTGCTGTGCAATACGTGCGGATATTTAATCCTCGATGTATCGAATGGGTATTGTTAGGTGAGTGGACGTTTTGGCAATATAATTGGGATATGTGGCGATTTAGATATAACCACTGGTCTGCTCTGGTCTCTGATGTAGCTTAATTAATGACAAAGTTCTGGTTTGGAGCTTTCAGAGGTGGTCCAATGATCTGACAAAGGTCTCAGTATTTGGTGGACGTAACAGTTGTTGATACTTCTTATGGATTGAATAAGTAAATTTTCTTAGCAATAAAGCTGCCTAAATTGTACATCTCATTTGATTACTTGAATCTTGCAGGAGTGTTTTCTCTGCTACGGTTAACATAGCGAGAACTATGATAATAGAAGGAAACCAAAATCATCATATCAACCAAATCTCCAAAAAAACACCCGCGTAAAGTTATTATTTTTTTATATTTTTGGCATCAAAGATCTAAAAATGATACAAAAATATATGTCGAAAGGGATTCAGAAGGATGATAACGAAATTTAAGAGCAAAACTCCCAATGTTTAACAGCTTTTACAGTTTTGGTTGGAAACTTTTTCACCCACTACGTACATACTCCCTCCTACACCTTGAGAGTGAGTAAGAACATGAAATAAGGTATGGGTATGTCTTAGGTCACACAAATTATACTATTTTTTATTTTTATTCAACCTATAATGTCCCACTACAGGGCAAAGGTCTGCCCCATATTTTTCCGCATGTCCCTGTCGTTAGCCAATCTACTCTCTAATCTAACTAGCCATCGAACAGAGGGCTCTTTCATGACTGTTTTAGTAGGTACCTAATAATAATTCATACATGAGAACTAGCCAAGTCAGACCTTAGGCTTCGATATTTATCCAACTGACCATTTAACTTCTTTTGTCGTTCAAGAACAAGGCATAAATCATAACTTGGCTCTTATTTGACATTGGTTTTGTTGGGATTTCATTACTTTTTGTACAGAAATTAAAAGTACCTAAGTAACCGTTAAGTGCGGATTGTTGGAAAGTTTACCATACAGGAGTTAAAAACCCACCAGGCGTCTAGTGGATGGTATCGAGTTGTGTTGCTGTGTACTTGGTGCCAATACCTATCAATTGTCTATGACATGATTTTAATGATGTAGGAATTTGTTCTTAGTTTTGCACTGTCCCCATAGGGTGATTTCTTACTAAACTGATAATGATAGCAAATCTAAGATCAACGTGGCAGAGCCCCAGTCATCACGTAGATACATAATTTTCTTTCACTTATGGTATAAAACCAGCTTAACTATGCACGACACGGAACCTAAGCCCAGATGGTAAATTTTTCAGCCCCTTTTCAAAGCAATTTAATATTTACACCAAAGCTCAAATCCAAATTAAAATTGCCCGAAAATAAATAAACATTACGCCGTCCCACAAGGAAAATGGCGAAAAATTTAAATGTGAATCGTAGACTTTGAAATCACGTAACGATTTGAAACAAAGGGATTTGGATTGCGTTGGCACCTCTTCAATGGGCGTTGAATCTTTATTCATGGAAGGGTTGAAATTCGTGTTCGAGGAAGCCTAGAGAAGCTAGAGGAGTTATTCACCTTCCTATGTCTTTGGACATCTTTACACATCGCCACCTGACGCTAAATGCAGAATTTATTAGAAATGAAATATACCAGGAGATTATTTATGCGATCAGAAAAATTAAATAGCATAATATTTTGACATTGTCTAAGTGAAAATTTTAATTTAATCAACACTAACTTTTAAGTCATAAAAGTCTAATTTTCACTTAGATTGAGTCTACATCACCTACCGATGATGACGTTTATTTTCCCAAACGTATGGTAATCCCCCAATACATAGGACACCAAGATCGTCGGCCATTTTGGGTGTCGTTGACTGATGAGCAAACTTAAATACTTCTATTGACATGACATACAAACATAAATGCTTATCACGAGAATGTTTGCTCTGATTTATGACAGATATAACATAATTTTTTATTTGCATAAAACATGGTAAGTACCTACATTTGAAGTTCTTATATTTTTATTTTGGACATGCATGTTTCATCGATCAACGTTGTGCAAATATTTTGTCGTCATGCAATTTGATAACATTAAATTGTGTCATTTTTTAAGGACAATAATTATTCCAAGAAAAAAAAAAGTTTATTAAAATTAAATAAGTTACCTAAATAAAGTTAATACAGTAAAGATGGTCAATAAAATTGAATTCAGATGTCAAAAGTTCAGATAATATCATGGTCATAAAATAATTATCTGGTAGTACAATGTCAACAATGAAATTGGTAGTTAGCTTATGAATATTAAAAAAAAAACATGTTTGAAACCGCCTTGATAGTTCTACCTTTCTCTGCTCAGTTTAAAAAAGGATTTCTCACACTTAGGGCTGATTTTTTAATCAAATTTATCTGTAGAATAGAGTTTATTCGAAGGTTGGTAACGAATGAAAGGTTTGATCTCCTTTGAGACCGAGCAACAGCCTCAAGAGCATATGGATCGTCCACCTCCTTCATCTCTTCTATCCCCAACCCCTGATGCCGCACCTGCAAGCCCTGCTGCGCCGAAAAAGAGACTACGACGAGCACGACAAACCCATCACACACCGTACACTGCTCATGCCAAAACAGCTGTCCCCGATACATGTCCTGCTGTCGTGTCTCCATCACAGAGAACCCTCAGAGCCTAACCGATGGCTAGGTCTAAACTGTCCTCAGACCCTTCACCCCGAGCTAAACATGGTCTCCGCTCGGAGTCAGGGTGTCTTCGTGCGGCTGCCCCTCGGGACACCACTGCAGAGGATGTCGTGCGCCATGCTGAAACCCAGATGCATGTCTTGTCACCGGTTTGCGAGCAACTTGTCGTCTCCAGGGGGAAGTATTCGTCGTTCCGTCTGGATGTGCCAGCTGACAAGCAGAAGACTGTTCGTGACCCAAAACACTGGCCGGATGGAGAGGCGGTACGTTTGTTTAACATCGTGCAGCCAAAAAACGAATTAACAACGCGTGCGCAGACAAAACTGAAGTAATTCCCAAATTTGTAGTTGTCCACCAGAACGTAAGGTCTATTTCTTGTAAAACATCACTGTTGGATATCCTAACAAGCCAAGAAACACCCGATGTCCTTGCACTGAACGAAATTTGTGAACGAATAAGTGAGATTGAACGAGTGAGGTTAAGTGGTTACGCGCTTGCAGACTGCTACTGTCGCACGAGCATCGCTCACGGGGCGGTGTCGCGCTATACATACGCGAAGATATACTTACAGTATAGGCAGCGCGGTGACTTGCGGACCCTCTCGGTTCAATATCACTGTGCATTCGCGGCTATAGAAATGTGCTATCAAAAAATAATTGTAATTGTGCTTTATAGGACAGGAAAGGGCGATTTCGATGTCTTTTTAGAGACGTTAGAATTGTTATTAAGTAAGATAGTTGACGAAAATAAAAGGTTACTCATAGTCAGTGACCAAAATATGGATTACCTGTCAGTTATTAAATACAAACAGCGAGTAAATGACTTATTACACAGCTATGGGTGTAGTAACATCGTGACGTTTCCAACTCGCGTGAGTGCAGACTGTAAGACGTCCCTCGACTGTGGCTTAACGAATCAAACCCACGACTGCATCAGGGTATCACCGATAGGTACTCCAATCAGTGATTATGATGCCCAGCGGTATGAATTCTATATCGGACAATGTCATCGTAAGCGAGCAAACCAATTTATTGAACGCCGTTTGTTTAGTGACGAATCTATTTACTCATTCTGTTCTGACATTTCTTTTTATGATTTTAATTTTATACATGACAGCAAACTTGACATTAATTGGGTATGGGAACAAAATGTATTAATGTTTTTAATTATTTTTTTAAATTCCTTTTACTTTTTTTAGTAGTAGTTATTTTTTTTATTCATTTTTAAACATTGCGAACTCATGACATCACAAATTCACTTAGTGTTCCCCCATGTGTTTTTTCCCAGATTCGTGTTGAATAAGTTACGAGGAGAAAATTATTGATTTACTGCACTTACGACTGAAACAGAACTCGCCGTTCATCATGTACAATCTCACGAGAATGTGAGAAGTAGACTTTGGATAAAATTCATTTTGCCAAGTTCTGAAACCAAGCCCTACCTAAAAGGGTTGGGATTTTAGCGAATGGCTATTTTAAGTCCTACCTACCCGTCTGGGCAATGGGCGTAAATGAATGTACGTATTATTAAAAATAACTTTGTGGAAAAATATATTTCACCTGGGGGAATTTTAAATCTGCTATCAGGAAACCCCATTAATACCATGCAGTAGAATCACCTCGCTAAAAGTCTTACGTATGATACAGATCGCGTCATTTGATTGATTGATGGATAGATTATAAACCAATCACGTGAAAGGACGTATAAACGACCCAATACGTTTCAATTGTGAGATGTCAATTTTATTACCGTCAAGAGTCCAATATGAACCATAATATACTCTATGCGGACGTTGGCAAACTGGGGTCATTCATTTGACCCCCGTTTGCCAACGTATTTAATTAAAAATATCCTCGATCCTTTGCTTTTAAAAATGTTAAATATTTAAATAAGGTATAAAATACAAATAACTCGAAATGGTTTTCGATAAATGAGATGTTTGATTTTTGTTCCCATACCTAATTATAAATTTGCAAAACGATTTATTATATTGACACATTACATTGACATCCATTTTCCACTCAAAAGAGTTTGAACCATTGGCCGCTGAATGCATCGCCCACTATATCGCGCTGAAACGTTACGCGCTCGCCAAAATCATATTTAAATTTGCCTAGAACAAAGTAAGAACCCAAATAAAGAAATTTGGGGGATAGTTAATGATGAAGTAGGCACGAAAATAAAATCCCATAGCATTCAATTGAATGACCTAAGCTCGAATACCTAAAGTACCGGATAATCAGATCGCAAACAAATTGAATTCCCATTTTATAAATATTGCATCTAAATCTGTAATACAAAGTGATTAGCCAACGTCTGCACAATGTTTCAAAAAACATCTTTGTAACTCCAATGTGCCGCTTTGTAACTTACCTAAAGTAACATGATATTGTTTGGACAAAGAAATAAAATCAATGTTAAAGACGCGTTCTACAGTCGATATCTACGACATATTAAACAGTATTTTATGTATCTGGGCAATTATCTTCGACATACTAGTAGTTTTAGTAAATGAAATGTTTGAGAAAGATGTGTATCCTGACGTATTGAAAAACGCTAGAGCTTGTCCTGTCTTTAAAGGGAAGGGCGATAAGTGTGACATCAATAACTACCGACCTGTAGCTATAGTTCCTATTATCTCCAAGACAGTAGAATCAATTGGGTCAAGGCACATCATGTGTCACCTAGAGGTCCATAACCTACTGACAGACAGACTATACGCGTATAGGGAGAAAATGTCGACGACCACAGCGGCCCACACGATATTTGACTGTCTTGTGACTGGTCTGGTTGATAAGTTGAAGATGGCCGGAATCTTTTGTGATTTGTTTAAAACCTTCGACGTAATCAGTCATAAACTTCTACTAAATAAGCTAAGGGCGTACGGCATACAAAACCATGTACATCAACTGTTAGCTTCATTCTTGTCTCATCGGCAGCAAGCGGTACAAGTATCAGTTGATGGCAAAAAACTTAAGTCTGAAGCAGGCCTTGTTGAGATAGGGATTTCGCAGGGGTCATCTCTTGGGTACACTTTGTTTTTATTATTTATAAATGACCTTTCATCGAGTATAACGACAGGCCTTGCCGTGCTGTTCGCTGACGACACATCTGTAGTTGTCAGTGCACGTTCTCAAGACAAACTTAGAGAGAGAATCCGAGACGTGTCTGACCAGCTGCAGAAGTGGTTTTCCGAGAACGGGCTGTTATTAAATATTGCTCAATCGAATATAATGATATTTTCAGAGAGACCTGTCACTTTACCAGCGTGTTGGGCAAATAGTAGTCCAATGCCAATAAACAAAGAGAGCAAGCTACTCGGTTTCACTCTTGATTCTCATCTAAACTGGAAGTGCCATGTTGACAACCTATGCAATAGGCTGAGTAGTGCGGTCTTTGCGATGCGTAAATTAAGGCCACTAGTCACTGCTGATGCACTTAGAAAAGTCTATTTTGCACATTTTCACTCCATCATGTCGTACGGCACACTGGCAGAGTACTTATAATGCAAAAACGAGCTGTCCGTGCACTTGCTGGAGTGAAACCTAGACACTCATGCAGAGATCTATACAAAACACATCGTATTATGGCGCATTACTATACAAAACACATCGTATATGGCGGACTATTTATTTGAGGTCCTAGTATTAGTTATAAGGAAGAACTTGGCGACTTTTCCAATCATGGGTGACGATAAACGTTCACACCTAGCAGGCCGCCTAAGATCAGTACCTCGTCGCATGGCACTCTCTGAGAAGAACCCACGTGTCATAGGCCCTAATCATTATGAGCGTCTCTCCACCGAGCTTAAAAATTAACCGTCTGACGAAACATTTGGGCGTCGACTGAGAAACCTTTTACTGGATAACCTATTTTACTCTATTAATCTATTAAGAGTTTATTGAAAAACCATTTTGAAATCTATTACAAGACGACATTTTATACCTTTTATTCCTTTTTTTTTACGGTGACATTTTATTTATTTTTCCATATATTTTTATATACAATTCTTATTTCATTTTATTATTATTTTGACATTATTTTATTCTAATGGTTTTGACATTGTTTTATTTGAATTATTTTGACATAGTAATCAAGTATTTTGTTATTTTTATTATTCTTTTTTGTGACATTTTAGGTACTTAATTACCTATTAAACTGTGTTTTTTTATTTCATATTTTTTTCTAAGTTTAATGTTAAGTTTTAGTTCCGACCATTTGTTTCATATTTTTCGACGATCTCAATATGAATGCCTGCAATTTGACATGATATTTTGTAATGTGATTTTATATGAGAAATAAAATATATATCTATCTATCTATCAACAAAAAAAGTTGAGGTTAATTTTCTTAAACGTCAATGTCAATTTGTCAAGCATCAACTTTTGTCTTGTTTCATTCTAACATTGCAATGATTGTATAAGTGCATTTCGCTTGTGGATAGAAGACGATTGCAAAATTGAAAATATCTATTCGCTTGATAAACAGCCAGTTGATTTTATACTTCAGCTAGCTATCTAGGGAATGAACTAAGAATTAAAAAATCGGGCCTTAAGTACATTGTAACTTAAGAAGAAATATTTTTCTTCTAAGCCAGTTTGTTTGGCAAGTCGTTCTAATTTTGAAATATTCATAGAACTGTGAATTTCGTCTCGAGTTTTGACTTTGCTATATTCAAGTAACAATCAATCAATGTTTGAACAAATCTTTGACGGAATCACTAATGAGCTAAAGAGTTGAGAATACTTTGGTTTCCACACGATATTTTAAGGGAAAGAGGCATTTAATAGGGTGCTGAATTTCAATTTAATTTCCACGTGTACTGATGTAAAACATTATCGCCGTAGAAAGGGTTAATGCTTAGTTTCCTCCGCCGGGTCTTCCCAGACAAGAAGCAGCATCTTTCTGACTCCGGTGATAGATAAAATGTTCATACTATTATTGTATGTAAATTTATATTTACAAGTAAATTAGATTTGTCTATTCGAAAGTACCTATATATTATATTCGTATGTTTCTATTTGAATAAAAATATTTTCAACACAGTTGCTCTTAGTGGCTCTTATTTCACCGCAATCAGGTACATAATGACACTTGTAATCAAACTGTGACTTTTTCATAGTTGTTATCCACAAGTGAGTTATAAATTTTATTATTTTATTTTATTGGTTGAGTTGCTTTGTTTTTAAAAGTATCGATACAAAAAAGATCGTGTTCAATGTAAATAAATTAATGTACCTATTGCTTGCTTATTTCATGCTATTTCGTTTTTTAATTGATAATTTCAACTTGTACTAGTGTTTATAAAATAAAACTTTCACTCAAATATAATTTTTGTTTTTTTTTATATAATAAAGAAAAAATTAAATTCCCCATTTTGTAAGCGGCTAAAACGCTATCCGCTAAAACCCAAAATAAACCTCATTATTTTAGTCTATGGCCGATCGCCATTGTAAAATGCGCGCGCATAAGAAAACTGGTTATTATTTTGTTCCGGCCATTGAAAAACTTTTCACAACTTGTTTTCACGGTTGAAATTACAGTTACTTATTTGTGTATTATTATCTTCACAAGTGTGTTGAAAAACGTCGTATGATACCTACACGTGTGTATTAATGATTACCGTCCTCGGCTCTCATAAGGCCCTCACCTAACGGCTCGGGTCTCAATGGCGCGTCAGCGGTAATCACCAACATTTGATTACACACTTGTACCATAATGTACTATTATATTGGTGAAAGAATTTTTAATCGGTACTACCAGCTACCGGGCTTTAGAGTTTGTTCAGTACTAGCTGTCCGTCAGTGGCTTCGCCGCTAAATCGTGTACTGTTTCTCCCATCAAAATATAGCCTATGTCACTTGCTGATAATGTAGATTTATGTTGGTGATAGAACTTTTAAAATTGGTTTAGTAGTTTCGAAGCCTATTCATTACAAACAAACAATCAAACCATACCCCTTTGTGATATTATAAAATAGATCGCTTAAAAAAAATCCTCTCCATAAACCACTACTATCTAAGTATAAATCAGATAGGGTATGTTTTGTGTTTTATTTAAATCCAATCAAAGCCTGTCAAAATTAAATGATTAAATATTTAATCCAATTGTACTGCAAGGTCTTGAAGATAAAACCACTCGTTACACCAATAATGAATTAATTGATTACCAACTTCAGGTAGAATATTCATTAGTTCATTTCAATTTGGATATTTTGTTCTGGTTCAAGTTGAACCTTTTGAATAAATTATTGTCATTTCAAAGACCTATACGTTTTAATGAAACAATAATTGTTCTTAAAACTAAAAGATACCTACTTCAAATTGTTTTTACAAATAATGACAGTTTATGATAAAACATAGTTTAGATGAAAGCTTACTATTCTCAGAAAGCAGAGATTAATTAGAAAAACGTTTGTGTGTCAGGATGTTAGCAGGTGTCATTGACGTTAAGGTCGTTTTTCGTGATAGCTCGTGTTCAACTTCCTAATGCCAAATAGGTACTTAACATCTACTGCTTTGTAAAAAAATATTTTCATAAAGGACATCTAACTTGATGTAATGAAATGAAATGAAAATGAAATGAAAATATTCATTTCAGACCAAGCACACATACAATTATACAGGTTCATAATATGTTAATAGGTTGATACATATAACAATGTAAATAAAATTTAAAATAAACCTAATGCTGGATGTACTTTTATCAGAAAAATATACCCAACAGGTAAATATTAAAGCGAAATTCCTTCCTCTTCTATTTCTGCATCCTTTTTAAAAGCTGTTAGGTGAGATTAGCTCCATAAAGTATAATTTCGGAACTAATATTTTAGTGGAAGGCAAAAAATAATACTTTAAGAAATCATATCTCGGCTCCGATATCACTAAGAACAATTCTGACCACTCAGATATGTTTCTTTATTAGGGTGCTATAAAACAGTGATAAAATTATTACTGGCCGCTAATAAAAAAATGACGCCACGAGTCCATACAAAGTTACTCAAACAAATAAAAAAGAGCCCTAATAGAGTAATTTAACTAGTAAACACGTAATACCATACTATACTTGAAATTAATGTGAGTCTACCGGTATAGTTGCCGTCGTTAAAAGATGAATGATGATGATGATGGATGAACCAGCAAGAAAGTAGAATAAGTAAGTGAAGTAATGAATATGTATTATTGCACACAAATAATAATATGTTAACTACTTTTAAAAATGTAAATTGAACTAAAATAATTTAAAATTAAGTACTGTATTACTTAGCAATAGGAAAATTGTATTCTGCTATGGGGAGCGGCTTCTCCTGTCACAGGTGTTTGTACACTTAAAAGGAGAAGTCAACCTTAATTTATGTAGAACCTACTTATTAACAATGATAAACAATTTTTATTTTTTTTTAATTTTCAATTTTTCAATAATAAAAACTTAAAGAAAAAAAAGCATATTGTACTTTTTGTGGCTTTATCGCTAAAAAGCGATCTCTTTCTAACAACTCACAGGCAAAAGAAATTATCCAAGAAAGGCAAGTAAGTACTCAGAAGAAAAATTAAGAATAATTTAAAGTTATACACATGGAGTAAGCTGTTTATTACTACAAAATAAATAAAAATAGGAAGATTGTTACATTTAATTTGTTAGTATTAAGTTCAAAGTAAGGCTATATTATCACCAAATCGAAGCACCACAGTAAAACTGCATTTAATTTTAAACTCTGAAAAATAAATAATCAAAATCTCTAACTGTGTTTTGAGTGTTACATAAAATATTTTATTGCACATATTCCTATCGGTAACTGTTTTTTAAATGTGTGAACAACAATATTTTGTTGAGTCGACTGACCTGTTGGCGAAGTAGTAGTGGTTCGCTCCCCACCCATTTTTAATTTTTATAATCATCTATATAAGTACGTATCTAAAAAACATAATAATGTGTATTAGTCTCTGACCCCTATAGTACAAGCTCAGCTTCCTTTGGGGTCGTTTCGATGATCTTCGTGTAAGGGTCCCGGATATTATTAGATTTAATCATCAACTCATCATCAATCATGACTTGATTCCAATGCCAGAGGACTCTTCCCAGCTGGGGTGAACCTGCTAGGTAAATTATATTTCAAGCTAATTACTTAACTCTTCCAACAATATTTAACTAGCACTTTAATCGGATCTGTTTACAAATGAGTCAATTTGATTTTGCAATTTATTAGTTCGAACACGAAATAAAAGTATATTGAAAACGAAACAAACTAGCTTAGCGTATTGGATGCATTCGCAAAGGGATTAATGAAAAAAGCATGTAAAATTCATAGCAAAGAGCTAGGTAGCTATTTGCTATGAATTTTGCATGCTTTTAGGTGACCCCGATGCACAGGTGTGAACATTTAAAAGCTTGGTACATATGCGAACACCCAACTAGGTAGTTGGATGTTTGCATATGTACCAAGCTTATAAATGTTTTTCTATTATGCTAAAACACATAGAAATAATCTTATTCGTTGTGAGTTTCAATCTAACCAAAAAATGTAATAAAAACTATCATCCTTTTTATGATTCACACCCTTTATATATTTCTTGAACAGTGAAATTGTAGTTGGCTTGTATTCACCAAAATCTTACTTACAGCGTGAAAACTATTGGATTAACATAATTGTAAATACTCTTGTAAATGCAGCCAAATTTGACCATACTAGGTAGGTTTTTTTTTTTTTACTTATTTTTTATTCATTTTATTCTTCTGAAAACTTACTAAGCTAATATTACAATTCTGCCAAACAACAGACGCAGTTTATTGACAACAGTTCTCATTTACTACTTTCTTAATCTATAGTAACAATATTCTAAGATTTTCTATTGAATAAACGAAAAATATATCAAACAATTTCCAACTACACAACTAATTTTATGAAATTAATAATTCTATCATACATGAGTATTTAGCCAATGCTGCATAACAAAATTATGTACCCTGCCTTTCTGCACTTATCCACGTTAACCGATTTTTAAGCAGCATAGCAATAGCAATAATAATTCGTCACTCTGCTGATCTCTCATCTCTGCTGTGCACCGTCTCCGATCAGCATATCCGTATGACTGAATTAACTTATATTATATTAGCACGCCTTTCTTCCTACGAGGTAGACGACATCATTCCACCTGCTACCATCCTGACACACAAACGTTTATCTAATTAATCTTTGCTCTCTGAGATTAGTAACCTTTCATGCCTACTCATCTAAACTATGTTTTATCATAAACTGTTATTAATTGGGGTCTACAACAATTTGAAGTAGGTGTCTTTTAGTTTTAAGAACAATTCATGTTTTATTCAAACGTATACGTCTTTGAAATGACAATAATTTATTCAAAAGGTTCAACTTAAACTAAAACAAGATATCCAAACCGAAATGGACTGAATAATATTGTACCTAAAGTTGGTAATCAATTAATTCATTATTGGTTTAACGATTGGTTTTATCTTCAAGACCTTGCAGTACAGTTAGATTAAATATGTATTAAAACAATTTTTGACAGGCTTTGATTGTATGTATATAAAACACAAAACATACCCTATATGATCTATAATATCTATAGTGGTTTATGGAGAGGATTTTTTTTCATATAAGAGCGATTGTCTATACTGTAATGTTACAAAGTGGTATGGTTTGATTGTTTGTTTGTGATGAATAGGCTCTATCAACAACAGAAATCTACATTATCAGCAAGTGACATAGGCTATATTTTGATGGGAGAAACAGTACACAATTTAGCGGCGAGCGGCGACGGACAGCTAGTACTGTATAAACTCTAGAATTACCGGACCGATTAAAAATTCTTTAACCAATATAAAGTAATTTTTCAGCAAGCAACATAATTTTCGCTACGGTATAAAACATATATGGTAAAGGTGTGACGTCTTGTGGCTGCGAATGATGATGACGGCAGGTCAAAGTCAAAAATATTTTCATTCAAATAGACCACATACGAGTATAATATAGGTACTTTCGAATAGTCAAATCGAATGTAGGCTAGTAAATATAAATATACATACAATAATATAGTATGAAGATAAAAAATATAATCAACCACCGGAGTGACATCAAAAAATCATTTTCTAATAGTTAATATTTATGTAAATAGGAGGTTTTTATTCTTAACCGTCGTTATTAGAGACATTACATGGGAAAAACCACTGAAAGTCTTTATACCCACAATACAAGAAAAATTAAGAATATTGACCTAATATTGCACCTGGCCTTTGAAAACTAGCCCTCCTGAATCCTAATTGCGTCGCATGTTTGCAACCAGTATTAAGAATTATAAATAATGCCACTTTTTTACCTTTTTCTTGGTATGGATCAAGTTTAATTGAGTAGTTAGTTAAAAATACATTACCTAATATCTCAGCTCCGATATACTTTAGCTATATGTGCTCCATTTAAAGTTTGTAACTCTTGATAATATGTTCTTTCATAATAATAAGGTTTGGTGAGTGGCCGCGAAATTTCAAAAATGACGCCAACATTACCCATTCATACCCCTTTAAAATTTAAAAGTACTTATTTTTAATTTTTTTGTATTCTTTTGCGTATTTCTTTTTTTTTGATGCCCGATTTATAAAAGATTAAAAATAAAACCTCGAGTTACCTCAATTTAATACCGACTTCAAATACCAATTTCGTTAGTAATACCAAAATTTCTGATCAAAGACTTAATAAACATGACGTGACACAAGAAATATTGCCTTCAAAGTCAAAGTGACTTCCAACCAAGGGCGACACTTAATTTAACCGATGGTTCAGTATATTTTTTTTGATTTATTAAATTATTTCACAGCCATGTATATTGTTAAAAGTGTATTTTTTGTGTTTCATATAATATGTTGCTGTTAGTGAACACTTTTCATACATGTCAGTAAATAATTAAGTAATATTGTTTTGTTCGTGTGGTTTGTCAAACGTTGTCAGCGATTGATTTGCATATAAGATTTTTTTGCTCCTGTATTTCGCTTTTGTTGTTTTAGTCGTCCCATTGCCTCTAGATATCACACACACCTTAGTATTACACAGCATAACAAGAATAGCGTTGTTATTATTCAATGACACACACATCAATAGCTGGTTTCAGGATCACGCTATACAGTCCATTTTAGTTTGTAAAAGTTGTTTTAGCGTCGTTAATTGTACATCATTATGAATGTTCTACTTAGATAGATAAAATAAATAAACCTTATTGAACAAACAAATACAACAGGTAAATAAATAAAGAAACACAATAACGTACAATTTAGCCGGTCTTATCGCTACAGTGCGACCTATTCCAGACAACCTTCGGTAGAGAGATGTATAGGGATTGAGTAAGGCTGTGCAATAGTGAAAAGATAAATATTAAATAACATTCAATTTATTATCCTAAAGAAGGATTACCTAGCACTAGTTTACATAAGTAACAAGCTACGGATTAGACAAAAAAAAAACGATAGAAAAAGAAAACAACGTTAACATAAAGAAAGAGAGAAAGAAACTACGATTTAACCTGGGACTTAAAAATAGGTAGCTTAGCCGTAAATTCCTTTGAATTTTGCGCAGCAAATAATATTAGTAACGGAAAGAACAAATAAAAACCACAAAACTCTTCTCTAAAGTAATTTCTCAGCATGTTCTATCAGTACGGGGCCAAAATGACTATTCATAAAGGTATCTATACAACCAAGAAAATAGTATTATTTGAGGAAAGGGATATGAAAAATTGGACCGCAACGTCGTGAACGTTGCCAATGGAATAAAGCCCACTGTCCCTTTTTATCACTTTGTACGGACCCCTAAAACGAAATTATATCGAGGAGAGAAACTGTAACTTTTTCAAGGACCTAATTTATCTGGTCGGATATAAGAAATCTCTTCATAGCGAAGTCCCAATCCGATTGCTTTGCGGACAATGTTAAATATAGACCCTTTGTCTACTGGCTATGGGGAGGGAATGCTAAGCGAAAGATATGTTTTTTTTGTGTTCTAGCTTTTGCTAGCAACTTCGTCCGTTTTCCAATTCAAAATCAAAGTAGATGATGTCATTTGAAGTTTCATTTAAAAATAATCTAGTTTTTCCTCACGGGATGCCGTTTACGTTTTTCGAGCGTACGTATGTATGAATGTATGTACTCGTATGTTTGTCTATTTCTTTGGCACGATTGGCATATGGTTTTTGACATATAAGGTTTCGTTGGATTCGTCAGAATTGTGGTAGTGACATTAGGCTATATAGATTTAGAACAAAGGTAAAACATTTTTTTTTTCAATAGCAATATGGGTATCAAATGAAAGCTAGCTAAATCTGGGTTAGTGCACTACAAATTGATATTCAAAGAAAAAGTCGGAAATAAAATTATTATTGTTAAAACAAAACAAAAAACCCAATACTTTGTTACCCACTACAGGCCACAGAAGGATCTTAAAGTATTCAATTTAACTAATTTGAATATACATAGTAGTTATTTCAGTTTAGATTAAATGAGTACTATCTAAACAAATCAAAACAAAGCTTGTAAATTATACATTCAAATACAGGCTTATACGTCCCACTGCTGGGCACAGGCCTATGAATTGGTACGAGCCATACTCCAACACGCGTGCTCTGTGCGGATTGTTGGAGAGGTGAATTACATTCAGTGATAAACCTTACCGTCAGATGTTATCAAGCCGCCTTTTTTAGGCCTCTGACTAGGCTTTACAACTGATATCTTACGACGTCAGCCGGGGCCAACTGTTTAACGTGCCTTCCGAAGTACGGAGATGCCCGAAAAACACATAACTTGATTTCGGGCGGGATGGTCACCCATCCATAACCCGACCTGACTGGCGTTGCTGAGCATCAGATCGATGTCGATCCGCTGCCGTCACTGAGTCACGAGCACCTCAAATTATACATTACTCAGTCGAATCTTATATCGGTAGTGTGTTAGGTGGTTGTTTTAGGTGGTTACATGTTTTTCTCTTTTTAGTCCTTTTTTTAAGCAGTCTGGTTTTTTGTTTTGTTGAAATTTTTAGATTTAGCATCGTTCAAACTATCGAAACACTTACAAAATGATATCCACGTAGAATAACTGAACTGTTCAGTAGGCTTGTTTTAGTGCTAAGTGATCCCATTTACACACGCTTGCAAAATTTCGTACCTGAAAACAAAGAAAAAATATTAATTACTAAATGGTTAATTGTGTTATTTGTGCCCATATAAACTATCCGATACCGTTGGTAAAGTCTATTATATTTAATAACTTTAAGATAAGATACTCTTGCACAAAAAACAGTAAGGAAAGCTATAAGTTAGAATTACATATAATTTTGATGTACAATAAAATTAAACTTAAACTTTACTATTTTTTTTTAAACTTTGCTAGAAATAAATGAGTGATAAGATTTGCTGTCATTTTTCTACGTCTTACATTGCAGAAGAACTATAATAAATTGACGACAATATTTACTGTGAATTTCTCCAAAGATACACATAGAAAATAAGACGAATGACTGTCTGTGTACCGGACTATCGGCCGCTCGTCAGATTTTTGCATGCTACCGTTATTAATGTTTTCATTTTGTTGTGCGCCCATCTGAAGCGATTATAATAATAATGATATATGAATGAAATGTTTTCTCAGTAAGTGAATTTGTAATTCTTATGAAAAATAAAGATCTTTAACCGTAATGAGACGCCATGGTCTTCATTTGAACTAAGGTCTTAGTTGTCAAGAGCGTTTGCTGGGGTAAATCGTAATCGTTTTTGAAGATTTCCGTGATTATATAGCTGAATTCAAATTTTAGTATAGTTTATCTTTCTACTATCGTTTGCACCTTATAACTTTAATTGTGTACAATGAATTTTCACGTTTCTTAACAATTATTCATAAAAACGGTTTTTTATTTAATTTTGCAAAGAATTGGCGACCACTTAACTTTGGACGAGTCAATGTATTTTTATATAGTATCATTATGCAGACGATAATAAAGAGATAAATTATAGTTTATTTCAATTCAAAAAAAAATCGCAAAAATCTCACAAACATGCAACATTTTCGCTTTTGCCCAGCAAATGCTCTTAACTTTTAAATACTACGATGTCAAGAAGATGCACCAGTAGACAGGCGTCCTAAGAACGAAATTAACTTGGCGGGATCCGCAGATATAACTGGCTGATCCCACGAAATTCGCGCTCAATCAAACAACTTTATAACTCGTTGGTTGCGGTTTCTTCAAAAACGTATAAATCCTTCAGTAAATTTAGTGCCAACACTTTGTAACAAGTTTCAAAGAAACCATTATCCACTGGAGGGGAAATGACGGTTCTTTGCCAATATCTGAACATTATGAACTTCTGCAAACTATTTAGATGAGGGTTAAAAGTTGTTATTTTTCATTAAATAAACCGACTGGATAAAGGAATAAGGGTCGATGGTCTCTATTTTATTTTGCATGCACAGGGCGAATAGTTTTGGATAGCTGGTAAAGTCAAGGATGTCACTAATAATTATAAGACTATAATAAACGAAAGAACCGAATAGTACCTACATCATACTTACAGCTAAAATAGTGTTATAGGTACCTATCTATTTCAAAATAATTAAAACAATAATACTACTAGAAATATCTGTAGGTACTTTTTAGTTTTTCACGCACAGTGGTATCCCTTAAAGTGAATAAAAAAAAATCTTTCAATATCTAAAATGAACCTTAAAATGGAGGAAAATATTGCACTGAAAATCACAACTGCTCATGCTTTTAACGTCTTATTTTAGGTGAACATGCTTATTCTAATCTAATGTTCACCGCTGATACAATAACCTACGCCTACGAAGTGAAACATAGGCCACAACTAAACGCAAAAAAAACTTCACAAAAACTGGCACAAGAATCTACAAAAAGTATTTCTTTTTTGCAGAAAATATGGCAACTTTTAGTGACATTTTAGGTTTGAAATAAGAAAAAAGTGATAAGCCACGCTAATCGTGCCTACTTTCTAATTTTAGGGTTAAATAAGACAAATATTTTCGAAAACCTTCAAACTTAAACTCAAATATCTTTTTTGAAATAGACTTAGGCAGTGCTTTTAAATAGCCTAAACAAAAATATACTAATAATAGACAATAATATATAAAAAATACAACGTTAATATGAATCTATAAAAAAAACAGTCGACCGCGTCGGAGTTGTTTCTTACTGAGAAGGCCCGGCAATAAACTCAGTAGTTACTCTTTTAAACTTGTTGTCGTCATACTTTATTTACCTTCCTGTAGGAAACCTTAGGTTTATTTCACGTATGATACGGTACTTAACTACACCAACCTGTATGTCATTTTTGGTTCCATTACTATTTACTATTTACTAAGCGCTGTGTGCCCTGAAATTAATAAATTACAAATAAATATAAATAAATTTAAATAAATTTAAATAAATATAAATAAATATAAATATGTTTCATATGATTGCTAGTTTTCAAGTTTACTATAGAAAATATTTTTTTTTGAATGCGACATAACCCATTTTTCATAAGTATTTAATAAAGGTTTTAAAATAGATTTTTACTTCTTACGGCTTTGAATTAATGAAAAAAATATTACGGAACTCAGAAAATAATAGAGCTGCTACAAACAAAAAAATACCATAATTGTAAGGTTTTCTGGGATAATATAAAAATGAGAATATCCGATAAAAATCAGGATCCTAGACGAGTCCTAAAGGCATAACCTCTTTTAAAAGCAAGACTGCCTGGTTGGCTTTAAATGCTGTGCCAAGATTCGGTTCGATTAATTAATTAATATTGATTTCGTCATGTGTTTGATTTCATACATAGTGGTAAGAGCCCAAAAGTAGGGTTTAAACTTATTTATAGGCTAAATACTTTATTAATATTATACGTAGTGGGTGATGTTTTTCCAAGCAACATGGGGTCACGTAGCATTTACGCAAAATATATACTGATAAACTCTTACGATGCCGACACGAATAGTTTCATTATTTATTACTTAACAAGTTATCACCTACTCAAAAGAGTATTCTTTGCTGAAGATGATTTTCAACTTCTAGAGAAGATTACGGTGTCTTAATGTCAAACCTCTCATTCCTCCCCTGATGATTTATAATATGACAATGTCCACAAAGTTAAAAAAGTAAACGACTTTCGTTACCCACTGTACCAATCACCGGTTTACAACCTCTGTTTTCAAAAACCCTTGCAGCTTTGCAATGACCGGTCTCAATACCGTCGGTTCGCCTTTCAGATTGAGTTAAAAAACCCATTTACCAAAAAGCTAAACTAAAATACGGAACCCCAACCTTTTGAATAGGTTCGAGTGATTGCAAACGAACTAGCAGGCACTGAGTGCGAGATGAAAACTAGGGTACAGAGAGAACAAACGGCATTTACCTAAGCTTTGCGATCCCAATGATTGAATACCTACTTAGGATTTGTGTTCTTGCATAGAATAAAACACAAATACAGAAAAAACAGCTACCAACGTGATACTGTATACATTATGTTTTTTTTGGAAATTGTGATTGTTTTACATTTTTTTTATAAAAACGAAAAAAAGTGTTTTTTCGTGTGTCTGTCGATGTTTCAGTATATCTTGAGAACGGTTGTTCTCCCGGTGGGATTAATTGCAATAAAACTTTGTACACCTATGTCAAACTCCTGAAAGCAGAAATAAAATTGGGTGCCATGTTTTTTATAAAAAAGAATAGTAGAAATAATTTTCTTAGACACTTTTAACAAACATAAGTTTAATACACATTTTCAAACAGAGGTCAACGTCACAAATTAGACATGCGCGGCGCTCTGACAGATAGCCCGCTTAGAACAACACGCCATTTTTGACACACGCACACGAGTTTACAGGCATAGTCAGTGAGTTTCAGTGTCGCAGTCAGTCACACTGTCAAAAACACTGAGATATCATTTCTACGTCGTCAGATACTTACATTATAGTTCAATGGTCAAAAGTGGTTTCGCGCAGATATTTCTGTTGCAGTCTATTTGGCTGTATGAACACCACACGAAATTGTGATAATACGTTTTTTAAGTTACCAAATTATGTTGAGAGGTAAGTAAAACTCAGATAACGTTTGCAAGTTAGTAGTACTATGTACGAGTATTATAAGTATATAGGTAGGTAAACCATTATATTTCGTAACACATTCAAATCCAGTACAAATGGGGTTTTACTTTTTCCGTAACTTATCTTAAATCATGCATTGGTAAAACACCAGTATTTTTGGTATATTCTCTTATTCGCTGCTGCATCCACGCCGTTCGCCGCGCCGCCGACAGGTGACCGCCGAAGCGGTGGCTCATAGCCACCATAGTCATGGGTGGTGGTTAGGTAGGTGTTTTTCGCTTGATGTATTTTATTTTTGGCGGTATCTGTCAAATCGCGCTTATCTGGCGAATATAGTAGCAAGTAGCAACCCTAGGCGATCAGGCAAGTTGGTAGAAAAAGGAAATGAAATGAAATGAAATAAAATGAAATTTTATTTCACATAAAATAGTGTACATAAGGTCTTGCTGTTTTCATTTGGTCCAAACTATCTTACTTAAAACTAAGCATGTGAATGTTTACAAGTACATACGTGCATTAAACAATTATTGATAGTCACAAAATACAATATACATAAATATGTCACATAATGAAGCAAAAATGCGTCCAATACATTAAAAATTGGACGACACAAAATTAATTAGTGATCATTTTGATTTAAACATTTCATTGATACAATAATAATTCTTATCTAATAACCATGCTTTTAACTTTTTTTTAAACAGGGTCAGTGGAAGCTCTTTAATTTCATTAGGTAGTCCATTAAATATTTGGACACACATTGCAGGGCAATTATCTTTGAACAATTTTGTCCTCGGATTACATTTTATTACAAGTCTATCCCCTTGCCGTGTATTACGTAGATACATTTCTTTTGCTTTTGTAAAGAGCTTAGTATGAGTACGTACAAAAACACCAATTTCATAAATATACATACAAGGCAATGTTAGGATGCCAAATTTTTTAAACAAAGGTTTGCAGGATTCATACGGGGGAATGCCTTCAATAGCTCTTACGCATCTTTTCTGCAATAAAAATGCCCTAATAGCATCCGTGGAGTTTCCCCAACAAATCAGTCCATAGCGCAATGTTGAGCTCACATATCCATGATAGGCCAAAAGCACCGTTTGCAATGACGACGTTTTACGCAGTCTATTCAAAACGTAAACAAATCTACTAATTTTGCTACATACTGAATCTACCTGTGGTTTCCAATTACAATATTTATCAACAGTAATGCCTAAAAATTTTGCAGTGTCAGATTCATTAATTGTATTATTATTATACTGCACATTTTGATAAATTGGTCTAGCTCCCCTCGTCTGAAATTGAATGTATGTAGTTTTTTCTAGATTTACACTAAGATTATTATCATTTAACCACTTGATTACTGATTTGATTGTGTCATTTATTAAAGATTCATATTCATTCAAATTATTACATGTCAATACTAAAGCTATGTCATCTGCGAATAAGGTACAGTCAAAAGGTGTTATGTCAGGCAAATCATTTATATATAACAAAAACAGAAGTGGTCCTAGTACACTTCCTTGTGGAACACCATAATTATTGTTTACGTATGTAGATCTAGATTGTACAACCACATTATTATCATCCAGACCAGATATCTCAACACATTGCAGTCTGTTTGAAAGGTAAGATCTGATCCATTCTAGTACAGGTCCACGTATTCCATAAACTTCTAATTTTTCTAACAATAATTTATGAGAAACAAAATCAAATGCTTTGGACATGTCGAAAAATATAACCATAGTTGGCTTTTTTTTATCAACATTTGTAATTACATTTTGAATCAGATTGAAGGCAGCAAGAGTGGTTGATTTACCTTTCTGAAAGCCATGTTGTTCTTCTTTTATAATGTTGTATTTATTTAAATAAGAAATAATCCTTTTGTACATAGCTTTCTCGAATACCTTGGCAATTATGGGAACCAAAGTTATAGGTCTATAGCTATTTAAATCAGTCATATCTCCTTTCTTAAACAAAGGTTTGACTACAGCCTTTTTAAGAGTTTCGGGAAATGTACCACTTTCAAAAGAGAGATTAATAAGAAAAGCAACTACAGGAGTAATTATGTCTGCACATTGTTTCAAAATATGAGTGGCAACTCCATCATGTCCTACTGAGAATGTATTTTTAAGTGACATAATTATGTTTTTAACTTCCTGATTACCTATAGGACACAGAAATAAGCTTTCCTTCAGATATCTCTTATAAGTCATTTTAGCAGATTTATCATTTTCATTTGTCAAGTCAATTAAATATTTATTAAATTCATTTGCAATTTGTTTAGGTTCTTTAATTATTTCATTATTTATCTTAATCTCATTTATGAAGTCAAACTGTATGTTATTTTCAGTATCTTCATTTATTATTTTCCAAGCAGCCCTACATTTATTATCTGCATTAGTTAAGTACTTTTCGTTGCATATTCTTTGTGCTTTATTTATACATTTACGTAAACACTTTGAATATTTACGGTATTCATTTTTCTTCACCGTAGTTTTATGCTTATAGAAACTAAAACGCAAAGATCTCTTAGTCATACAGCTGCATCGTATACCTTTGGTTATCCATTTTGGCCCCCGCGCTCGCATGTTAACCTTTTGTCGAAGATTAGGGAAACACAGATCATAAAAAAGGCAATAAATGTCGTGAAACTTTGTGAATGCCGTGTTTAGGTCAAGCTCCTCAAAAACATCCCTGAAAGCCAAGCTGCCAATACAATTAAGAAATTTGTTAATATTTTCAGTGCTATAGTCTCTTTTCGTGATATAATATCTGGAAGGGGCCCCGAAACTATTTTTAGTCGGGATACTTAGCATCTGAGCAGTGTCATGGTCAGAAAGAGCCAGTTAAAGCACTGTACTGGTTCCATTCTTCACACTGCTGATTATGTGGTCAATGCAAGCATTTTGTCTTGTTGGTTCATTAATATAAAACTTAAGATTATAATTATCTATTAAACATGCCAGATTTTGAACGATCTTTTTGGCTTTTAATGTGTTTATGTTGATGTCACCTGCAAAAACTATCTTTTTATTACAATTTTTATTTGTCAATTTATGTAATAAATTATCAAGACGCTTTAAAAAAATGTCTACATTTGAGCTAGGAGTTCGATATATACATATTACAATCAAATTTTGACTGGATATTTCCAAACCACAACACTCAAAAACAATATTAGTGGCAAAGTTCCGAATGAAGGTTAGCTCCCTGTATTTCAGGTATTTCTGTACGTAGATGCATACTCCACCCCTGCTCTTTTCCCTGCAATATGTTGATCCTAGCTCATACCCTGCAATTTTAACAATATTCTCACAACCAGTTTTTAGAAAGGTTTCCGTTAAACACAAAACACTTGGTGATCTTTTACTAGTTCGCATTTCAGATAGCGCCACCTCCAAAGCTTCTTTTTTCGACTTTAATCCAGCAATATTCTGGTGTAAGATATTGACACACGATTTTCCATCACTTGGTGATACGAAAAAACTTTGGATTGGCACCATCCAGTCCACAAATCAGCTCTGCTTGATCTCCAACGTGCAGTTCATTATGTTCAGGCGAAATTATTTGGTTATCAAGATGAGTCTTAGTCTTAAATTTAAAATAAAAGGGTATTGTGCCCCTTTTTGGCGCTTCATTAATGGAGGAACATAAACTGGTACGATTATTTGTGATTTTCAAAATATTTTTAAATGTCAGAAATTCCAATCTATATTCAAGAGAGTCTATACATATATTGATTTTGTTACATAAGTATTCTCTAGTCTTAATGTCAAACCTCTCATTCCTCCCCTGATGATTTATAATATGACAATGTCCACAAAGTTAAAAAAGTAAACGACTTTCGTTACCCACTGTACCAATCACCGGTTTACAACCTCTGTTTTCAAAAACCCTTGCAGCTTTGCAATGACCGGTCTCAATACCGTCGGTTCGCCTTTCAGATTGAGTTAAAAAACCCATTTACCAAAAAGCTAAACTAAAATACGGAACCCCAACCTTTTGAATAGGTTCGAGTGATTGCAAACGAACTAGCAGGCACTGAGTGCGAGATGAAAACTAGGGTACAGAGAGAACAAACGGCATTTACCTAAGCTTTGCGATCCCAATGATTGAATACCTACTTAGGATTTGTGTTCTTGCATAGAATAAAACACAAATACAGAAAAAACAGCTACCAACGTGATACTGTATACATTATGTTTTTTTTGGAAATTGTGATTGTTTTACATTTTTTTATAAAAACGAAAAAAAGTGTTTTTTCGTGTGTCTGTCGATGTTTCAGTATATCTTGAGAACGGTTGTTCTCCCGGTGGGATTAATTGCAATAAAACTTTGTACACCTATGTCAAACTCCTGAAAGCAGAAATAAAATTGGGTGCCATGTTTTTTATAAAAAAGAATAGTAGAAATAATTTTCTTAGACACTTTTAACAAACATAAGTTTAATACACATTTTCAAACAGAGGTCAACGTCACAAATTAGACATGCGCGGCGCTCTGACAGATAGCCCGCTTAGAACAACACGCCATTTTTGACACACGCACACGAGTTTACAGGCATAGTCAGTGAGTTTCAGTGTCGCAGTCAGTCACACTGTCAAAAACACTGAGATATCATTTCTACGTCGTCAGATACTTACATTATAGTTCAATGGTCAAAAGTGGTTTCGCGCAGATATTTCTGTTGCAGTCTATTTGGCTGAATGAACACCACACGAAATTGTGATAATACGTTTTTTAAGTTACCAAATGATGTTGAGAGGTAAGTAAAACTCAGATAACGTTTGCAAGTTAGTAGTACTATGTACGAGTATTATAAGTATATAGGTAGGTAAACCATTATATTTCGTAACACATTCAAATCCAGTACAAATGGGGTTTTACTTTTTCCGTAACTTATCTTAAATCATGCATTGGTAAAACACCAGTATTTTTGGTATATTCTCTTATTCGCTGCTGCATCCACGCCGTTCGCCGCGCCGCCGACAGGTGACCGCCGAAGCGGTGGCTCATAGCCACCATAGTCATGGGTGGTGGTTAGGTAGGTGTTTTTCGCTTGATGTATTTTATTTTTGGCGGTATCTGTCAAATCGCGCTTATCTGGCGAATATAGTAGCAAGTAGCAACCCTAGGCGATCAGGCAAGTTGGTAGAAAAAGGAAATGAAATGAAATGAAATAAAATGAAATTTTATTTCACATAAAATAGTGTACATAAGGTCTTGCTGTTTTCATTTGGTCCAAACTATCTTACTTAAAACTAAGCATGTGAATGTTTACAAGTACATACGTGCATTAAACAATTATTGATAGTCACAAAATACAATATACATAAATATGTCACATAATGAAGCAAAAATGCGTCCAATACATTAAAAATTGGACGACACAAAATTAATTAGTGATCATTTTGATTTAAACATTTCATTGATACAATAATAATTCTTATCTAATAACCATGCTTTTAACTTTTTTTTAAACAGGGTCAGTGGAAGCTCTTTAATTTCATTAGGTAGTCCATTAAATATTTGGACACACATTGCAGGGCAATTATCTTTGAACAATTTTGTCCTCGGATTACATTTTATTACAAGTCTATCCCCTTGCCGTGTATTACGTAGATACATTTCTTTTGCTTTTGTAAAGAGCTTAGTATGAGTACGTACAAAAACACCAATTTCATAAATATACATACAAGGCAATGTTAGGATGCCAAATTTTTTAAACAAAGGTTTGCAGGATTCATACGGGGGAATGCCTTCAATAGCTCTTACGCATCTTTTCTGCAATAAAAATGCCCTAATAGCATCCGTGGAGTTTCCCCAACAAATCAGTCCATAGCGCAATGTTGAGCTCACATATCCATGATAGGCCAAAAGCACCGTTTGCAATGACGACGTTTTACGCAGTCTATTCAAAACGTAAACAAATCTACTAATTTTGCTACATACTGAATCTACCTGTGGTTTCCAATTACAATATTTATCAACAGTAATGCCTAAAAATTTTGCAGTGTCAGATTCATTAATTGTATTATTATTATACTGCACATTTTGATAAATTGGTCTAGCTCCCCTCGTCTGAAATTGAATGTATGTAGTTTTTTCTAGATTTACACTAAGATTATTATCATTTAACCACTTGATTACTGATTTGATTGTGTCATTTATTAAAGATTCATATTCATTCAAATTATTACATGTCAATACTAAAGCTATGTCATCTGCGAATAAGGTACAGTCAAAAGGTGTTATGTCAGGCAAATCATTTATATATAACAAAAACAGAAGTGGTCCTAGTACACTTCCTTGTGGAACACCATAATTATTGTTTACGTATGTAGATCTAGATTGTACAACCACATTATTATCATCCAGACCAGATATCTCAACACATTGCAGTCTGTTTGAAAGGTAAGATCTGATCCATTCTAGTACAGGTCCACGTATTCCATAAACTTCTAATTTTTCTAACAATAATTTATGAGAAACAAAATCAAATGCTTTGGACATGTCGAAAAATATAACCATAGTTGGCTTTTTTTTATCAACATTTGTAATTACATTTTGAATCAGATTGAAGGCAGCAAGAGTGGTTGATTTACCTTTCTGAAAGCCATGTTGTTCTTCTTTTATAATGTTGTATTTATTTAAATAAGAAATAATCCTTTTGTACATAGCTTTCTCGAATACCTTGGCAATTATGGGAACCAAAGTTATAGGTCTATAGCTATTTAAATCAGTCATATCTCCTTTCTTAAACAAAGGTTTGACTACAGCCTTTTTAAGAGTTTCGGGAAATGTACCACTTTCAAAAGAGAGATTAATAAGAAAAGCAACTACAGGAGTAATTATGTCTGCACATTGTTTCAAAATATGAGTGGCAACTCCATCATGTCCTACTGAGAATGTATTTTTAAGTGACATAATTATGTTTTTAACTTCCTGATTACCTATAGGACACAGAAATAAGCTTTCCTTCAGATATCTCTTATAAGTCATTTTAGCAGATTTATCATTTTCATTTGTCAAGTCAATTAAATATTTATTAAATTCATTTGCAATTTGTTTAGGTTCTTTAATTATTTCATTATTTATCTTAATCTCATTTATGAAGTCAAACTGTATGTTATTTTCAGTATCTTCATTTATTATTTTCCAAGCAGCCCTACATTTATTATCTGCATTAGTTAAGTACTTTTCGTTGCATATTCTTTGTGCTTTATTTATACATTTACGTAAACACTTTGAATATTTACGGTATTCATTTTTCTTCACCGTAGTTTTATGCTTATAGAAACTAAAACGCAAAGCTCTCTTAGTCATACAGCTGCATCGTATACCTTTGGTTATCCATTTTGGCCCCCGCGCTCGCATGTTAACCTTTTGTCGAAGATTAGGGAAACACAGATCATAAAAAAGGCAATAAATGTCGTGAAACTTTGTGAATGCCGTGTTTAGGTCAAGCTCCTCAAAAACATCCCTGAAAGCCAAGCTGCCAATACAATTAAGAAATTTGTTAATATTTTCAGTGCTATAGTCTCTTTTCGTGATATAATATCTGGAAGGGGCCCCGAAACTATTTTTAGTCGGGATACTTAGCATCTGAGCAGTGTCATGGTCAGAAAGAGCCAGTTAAAGCACTGTACTGGTTCCATTCTTCACACTGCTGATTATGTGGTCAATGCAAGCATTTTGTCTTGTTGGTTCATTAATATAAAACTTAAGATTATAATTATCTATTAAACATGCCAGATTTTTAACGATCTTGTTGGCTTTTAATGTGTTTATGTTGATGTCACCTGCAAAAACTATCTTTTTATTACAATTTTTATTTGTCAATTTATGTAATAAATTATCAAGACGCTTTAAAAAAATGTCTACATTTGAGCTAGGAGTTCGATATATACATATTACAATCAAATTTTGACTGGATATTTCCAAACCACAACACTCAAAAACAATATTAGTGGCAAAGTTCCGAATGAAGGTTAGCTCCCTGTATTTCAGGTATTTCTGTACGTAGATGCATACTCCACCCCTGCTCTTTTCCCTGCAATATGTTGATCCTAGCTCATACCCTGCAATTTTAACAATATTCTCACAACCAGTTTTTAGAAAGGTTTCCGTTAAACACAAAACACTTGGTGATCTTTTACTAGTTCGCATTTCAGATAGCGCCACCTCCAAAGCTTCTTTTTTCGACTTTAATCCAGCAATATTCTGGTGTAAGATATTGACACACGATTTTCCATCACTTGGTGATACGAAAAAACTTTGGATTGGCACCATCCAGTCCACAAATCAGCTCTGCTTGATCTCCAACGTGCAGTTCATTATGTTCAGGCGAAATTATTTGGTTATCAAGATGAGTCTTAGTCTTAAATTTAAAATAAAAGGGTATTGTGCCCCTTTTTGGCGCTTCATTAATGGAGGAACATAAACTGGTACGATTATTTGTGATTTTCAAAATATTTTTAAATGTCAGAAATTCCAATCTATATTCAAGAGAGTCTATACATATATTGATTTTGTTACATAAGTATTTTATATAATTTGAATGTGTATACTTGTCGAATAAAACTAAACGTTTAAAGTCAACAAAGTAACACCTACCAAAGTGCCTTGTCCACAATTTCATAGAATTACACAGCTGATATTCATTAAAGCATGGATTATAATTTACCGGTATAATGTAGACAGATGCTTTAGACAGCATATTTATTGAAATACAAACATTCGAATGGAGTTTGTGTAAATCCCTGTCATGGCTTCCAAAACCTAAAATTACAATATCATCTGGGGTTAAGCATTTAGAAATACTCTCACAGAATGGTAACAATTCAGAACTTGATCCTTCAGAAACGATCATTGCAGAAACCTCGTACTTATCATTCCACTTTCCTGATCTAGAGATTGACATAGCGGCTGACAATCCTTTCAAGCTTTCGTCTCCAATTATGTAGATACAATGTTTTTTTACTTCTTTCTCTTCCGATGTATTAGTTTCTAAGTTTTTATTCCCTGATGTTCTATGTTGATGATCTGACTTAGATAATATAATGCTTTGTAAGTCAATGATTTGTTTATTCAGTTTAACAATTTCATTATTTGCCTGTTCCAAGCACTGCTCCAGTTCTGATATTCTCGTTTGCACAATAGTGATCTCATCTGATTGTGAAACTTTGTTTTTTCTCTCTGAAGAAGAGCCCTTTTGGGGAGTATCTAGATTCAAGTAACCCAAAGAATGCCTTTTACTATGTTGGTAGTCTTTCCTCATCGGACTTTTGCACAGGTTTCTAACTAAATCGAGTTCTTTCCTAAGCTTCGTTATAGTTCTTTTAAGGAAATTATTTTCTAATATTGAATATTGAAGCTCTTTTTCTGTGGAAAGAATGTTCAATTTTAATTCCTTTAGTTCCACCCTCAACTCATAGTCGGTTTCAGTATCATTTGCTAATGTGTAATCTGCACTTCTTGATAATCTTTCGGTATCCAAGTATGAATCCTCCGATAATTCATCCTCTGGCATTAAATGAACCGACGCCTCAGGGTTACAGGTTGGGGTAGATGACTGCGATGGGGTTATTATTGGAATATTTATCTCTTGTTTGGTGTTGTTGAGACCTTTTGAAGCCCTGGCAGTCGATTTTTTCCTTGTAGTTATGTTATCCGTATTATATTTAAACTTAGGTGTGCTGTTTAAGCAATGTGGACATTTCCAATTTTGTTTTTTATCCTTCTCCATGATGCGGTATAATTTTTCCGAGAAACCTATACAGTCAAACTCGAACATATTCTTACATTTTGAGCATTGGATGGTATTATTCTTATCGGTTAACACTTTGCACTTGAAGCAAGTAACTTTTTGGCCCCTAGATTTTTGTTTTGGACCGGTAGAAGCCATCTTAGGTCAATTTTAAATAAAAATACTGGTAAAAATGACCTCTTGGTAAGACGCAGATTTGAACCTGGAGTAGCGAAGCGCGAACGCCGCCAGCCCAAGCCCGATCCAACTACGCCAACAGTGCTTGTATTTAATCGGCGAATTAGTTCATAGTATTCGTTAGTTTTTGCAGAGTAAGACACCTTGTCCTCTGAAGTTGTCGCGGATGGATGCCGCATTCATTAATCATATACCTCCACTCCAAAATTAACCGTCGTATTGTCTAGTTTTCCAGTTATTATGGTTTTAATTGTCGTTTGAAGGTTCACATAGCTTAATTTCATTGCACAACAATCGTAAAACCATTTTTACACTGATTATTTTGCCCGAAAAAAGATGACAGTTACTTTTTGTGTAGATTCATTAATCACACGGTTTTGAGTCAATTTCTCACACGAAACACTAAGGATTTCACAAATAACACTTGGAGACCTTATTAAGACTTCACTTTAGCCATTTCAAAAATTGTTATGTCCAAAAAACATCATTTACTATTTTTAATATTAATTTAACATGGAGCCAATGTTTACATGACGGGTACAGCGCCCTCTCTCCAGGGGAGGGCAGTCCTTCTGTAAACTCTTTATTTTGTGTCAACGCCGACGTATAGCTTGTAACAGCTGGCTTTTAAATTCAATTCCTTTTAGGTACATGGTTATTTCACAAATAACGCAAAAAGTTTTGGTGTAGGGAGTTATATGTACCTTAATTATAAACTTTTTTCTCATGTACCTATGCCAAATAAATCTTTAGTTTACTTTACTTTAACGCGCGGCGGCGCGGCGTCCCCAGGACAGATAGTCCGCTTAGAACAAACCGTGATTTTGATCACGCACACAGACACAGTGAGTTAAAGGCGATAACGGTGAGAATCGGTGTCGCGGCCAGCCGCAATGTCGCGAGTGTTTTTGTTTTTGTAGAACTTGGTGCAATTTTGCACATGGTGTATTTTGTTGTGGCGGGCTTTGTTCTGTCAAATCAGGCGTATACCTACCTACTTCATGTTGAAAATCAGATTCCATTCCAGCAAATATAGTAGCCACCATAGGCGGTCAGGCAAGTTTAGGTAACCATACTGGAAAAGGAGAGAGTGGTTATTCTGTAAACTGTTTATTTTGTGGTTAGGTATTATCGTTTTTTATAAGTAAATCTTCTGAGATAAAAGTGACACAAAAGGCGAATGTACAAGCATAGAATAAACATTTTCAGTTATCTCTGCTATAGTAATGAATTGGTCAACGTATTTTGAAAAGAAAAATCGTATAAATCTATCCAAAAACGATTGACCGTTACTGTAATATATTTTCAGGCTATATCATTTCGGACTAAAGTATTGCTCAGTATAAGGACTAAAAGCAATCTTCACTCACGAGTATATTACTCTAGCTTTATGACTTATTCATGTGAGCATCAAGAAAATAATACGCGACTCACAGCTGTATTATGTCATTCTTGGAGTCTGTGGTAAATGATCCATGTTTATGAGCTACCGGGACAATACTACAGACACGGTGTGGTTGAGTTGGGCTACTGGACGTGACCTCTAGTGGCTGAGGAGAAGCCACTAGATGCCGTTACGAAACAAACGCGGGGCGCAGCTCTACGTGAGAAGCTGGCCACTGTTCCTTACGGCTCGCGTACACCTAATCCGTTATAAATCATAGATCATGCTTTACTGCGGAACACAGTTTTAAACAGATTACAGATCTATATTAACGAAAGTGTCTTATTTGTTCAACTGTGACCTACGTCTATGGGCGTACAATAATTATTCAACAGAGTTTTAGGTATTTGATGCAAAAACATGCTACACACACACTATAGCAAGTAAAATAATAAGGTTTGTTTTAAGAGAAGTGGTCAAAACTGAGTTATAATCTCACACCGACATTTTATCTGTTAAAATTAATTTGTGGACTTTTTACAATAAGGAATTCTGAAAGCTCTTGAAAATATTTACACCATTAATTTCCGAATGGCCTCCTAAATTCGAGGAGCATTGCAAAACTCTGTAGTAGGTTTGTCCGCCATCGGTTTACAAAATCGGTTTTGGTGTTCGCGCACCGTTCATTTGATACGAGCCATGACTAGGACCCAGTGTTTGAATCTCAGTGGCCAACAAGCATGTGGACCGCAAGCCCCTTTCCACTCCCGTACCACGCGTGCTGGACTACGACGTCTCCTTCACACAATTCAACATTTGTCGACCCAAACTAAATGGTTCGACGAATCGTTTCTTTTGTACAACCAGACGTTGAACGCTTTTCCAGCACATTTGTTTCCTCTTATAGTCCCGAGCGTGAATAGGCATTCATATTCAAACTCACGCCCGCTCCAAGATGAAAATAGCCAGCCTAGTGATTGAGGATTATTGTGCTTGTCGGCCTTATATTTGGACCACATAACCGCTTTCTATCAGGTGTAGTGAGCTCAACTCGACGGGCAATACACAAAAATCACACACAACCCTAGAGGTATTACTTGGTCTTTTCCGACGTTGTGAGGCTAAGGGGAACTTCTGTATGGTAAGCATGAAGAATCAAGTCCACCAGCTGACCAAATATCAGTTTCCTGATGAGCTCTCACTTAATAGCAGGAATTCATCACTGCTAAAGCTTTTCGCACGCTGATGGTTTCGGCTCTTCAGATGAAGGGAAAATTCAGTAAATAGGAGCAATGAGTAGTTATGTCAAATAAGTAGTTGGTAGTAGCAATAAACGTTTATTACAAAAACTAAGCGTACAAACAGACTAACACATTTTATAAGCTATAAAGATTTAGCTGAAAATTGCTTCATGTAAAAAGTGCATTCAATGGAACTTTCCGTCTGAAAACTCTGATTACATCGCACAATAGGATGAATTCAGTGTACTGTCGCGCACACTCTGCCTTTGTCCCAAATGTACACTCCCGTGCAATTCGTTTACAAAACAGATGTGCTAAAAATAATAAATAAACTTCGCCGGTTATGCTGTTCGTTTTCACGTATCTGAGTTACTGGAAGTTTTTTTGGATGTCCGATGGGCAGTGATATATTCGGTCTCAAATAACAGAACCATCCTGGGCCCTTAGGTGATCAGTTTTTCGGGCTATATGCCCTGTTCGTGTTGCTGCACACTACTTCTTCTTCTTTCAATGAACAGTATTCTGGCACCTTTATAGCATCAGCATTGGCACATACGGTCATCGTGTGAATAGAATAGAATTCATTTATTGTCATGTTCACACTGTTATGAGCCGCTGTATGGACACGAAGGGCATGACTAAAGGTTATTCAAAGTTCTAGGGGAGGCACCACATTAGCACACATTTTTTGCACCTTCGATGTATCCCCATCTGCACAGATTGTCCTTGCAGTGCTGTCACTGCAACCGGGCCTGTGCCCGGGTCCGTAGTCTGTTAAGGTTTTCCAGGTCGGCCGCGTCAATTCCAGGAGGTAGACTTTCCGAAGGTACAAAGAGCGTAGCACCAGGTTGCGTACGCCACAAACCATTCGCACACACACACTGTTGACATTCGTGACACTCACACTGGGTCACCACATATTCATATAATTAGGATTTGATCAGAACAAAATGGCGGTCCAGTGGCCGCGTTAAGATAAGATAAGATAAGATAAGATAAGATAAGATAAGATAAGATAAGATAATCGTTTATTGTCTCAAACTGTGTACAATGGTTGGTATAAAATACAAATAGGTACATGTTTCAACAGTTTACCCATTTCGGGCATACAATAATACAAAAAAAACGTTGGGTTTGGTAAAATGAGTCAAAAACAACTATTAATTGATAATATCTAAAAATTGGATTAAAATTATAGATAATTATTTAACGTTTTAATACTAAATTGCGTCAATAGTAAAGTTAGCCATCAATTATTAAAGTATTCGTCCAGCGTATAAAAACACTTCAAAAATAACCAGTCCTTAAGCTGCATCTTGAACTGGGGATTTTCCAGTGATTTAATTTCCAGTGGTAAGCTATTGAAAATCCGTATTCCTGTTGTTATAGTGCTCTTTTTACTGATGTAGCTTGAAGACTTAACAACACATAAATTATGGGCATATTGAGACCGGATATTCCCTCTTGTATTACTTTTCACACAAAAATGTTCACTGTGATTTTTTATAAAAACACAAATCTCTAATATATAGATACATGTCAAGGTCAAGAATTTAAAATTTCTAAATACATTTCTCAAAGTCTCAAATTTATCTATATTAAATATTGCTCGAAGGCATCTTTTTTGTAATACAAAAGTACTCTGAACATTTACGCTTGAACCACGTTGCTTGTGCTTTTCCACCAGATATATAACATGCTACATTGCTGTGTATGCGTTTTATATCTACCAATCACATGCATTGGTACACATAGCATATCACTGGTGAAAATGGGTTTTACTAAGCTATGTTTTTAATATGACACATGACATGAGTCTTGGATGCGTGCTGTGAAAGTGGTGCTACGGATGACTGTTATGGATGCGGGCTATATAAATATAATATAAATATAAATATAAATATGCGCCAGACAACACACTTGTAATGGTCTCGAAGTAGGGATTATTAAATTCCTGTGTTACGAGGTACCACACAAGGAAATAAGCTAGGGGCGTCTCCCAGCACACCCAGACCCGAGTCAATTCAGAAAAGATCGTTTCCTGAATTGACCCGACCGGAAATCGAACCCGGGACACTACGGAAATCGAGGCGAGAAACCGTGCTACAGCACACTACGCCAATCGTGTCGCCTATGGAGGCGTGCTTTGCTTGCCTTCCCTACTGTCAATACATCGCACAGCTGGAGCTGCGCATCTTCCTTGCACAGCTACCACGTGGCAGCGCATATTTGTAGCCCTTTACTTGCTCCGTTACATAGGCATAGCATACGGATACAGTCTAATATTTCATAGCTCAGCTACATAGCACATCTCTAGTTAAAAAGCAGCTGAAGTGTCGTCTAACCTACGCACACAACACCACTATCACCGGCTTGTAAAGGCACCGCGTGGCGTCTCGCGTTTAGTGGCCATAACTAGTGGCTCAACCTCAGCCACTAGCATGTGCATTTGTAGCCGCGAACAGTTGCCCGGTCTAACTAAAGCAGCACTAATTATTTACCAAGCCAAGCAGGTAACACAGTAGAAATCTTGATAGCCAGCACTGATCGTTGTAGGGGCCATAAATTCTGGGTTGGAGGCTTTTTCAAGGCAAACGTAGCAAGGGAATGTCCACCCGCAAGGTGAAATGACGACCTTATCAACGACGCATGATTCAAAAATACTAAAAAAAAACTAGGGAACTTAACTACAGGTAAATCTGACCTCAAACTAAGCAGGGTTTGAACTTTTGATATATTATGATAGATATACTTGAGTATTACTAATTAAATTAAAATAACCAGACACTGAACAAACCCGAACACGACAGATGTGAAATTTTCGAAACCCTCACAGCACAGATACCTTAGTATGTATATGTATTGTTTTGTTCAGTGGTTGAATACAAAATGCTAAATAAATCAAACGTAGTTTTCCATGACCTATCAATATATCGAACTAACCTCTTTGTTCTTTAATAAACTTCAAAGCTAAATCACCTATTAATATCTTAGACAATAACATTTACAAATTCTAAAATAGCCATCATTAATCAATATCTTGAAATAACCAACTCTGACGTATTTGCTGGTTAATGATTTTCTAACCGAGGATCAATCACGTGAGGATTATAACAAAACATTTTGAACGCTTAAAGTCATATCAGGATGGAAAGGTCAATAAAAAAACACTAAAGCATAAAACCATTGTTAATAAAATAAATATTTACATCGAAGTCTAAATCATTTTACATCAAACTGCAAAGCCAGTACTGAGCATAATATATGTATTTGTTAAGTAAGTAAGTAAAAAATCATTTATTCATTTAAGCTTGTACAAAGCACTTATGACATGTCAAAAAAAGTATACAGAAATAATAATAATAAACGTAAATAAAATAGTACAATATTAGTACACATCGTGAATATTTTATTTGACGGCACGGTTGGCGTAGTGCGCTGTAGCACGGTTTCTCGCCTCGATTTCCGTAGTCCCGGGTTCGCGTCCCGGTCGGGTCAATTCAGGAAACGATCTTTTCTGAATTGACTCGGGTCTGGGTGTGCTGGGAGACGCCCCTGGCTTAGTTCCTTGTGTGGTACCTCGTAACACAGGGATATTAATCCCTACTTCGAGACCATTACAAGAGGTGTGTTGTCTGGCGCATATTTATATTTATATATTTTATATTTATATACATAATGTGAATCTACCACCGGTTCGGACGTTGCTTCTCATCGAGAAGACTCCGGCAAGAAACTCGATAGTTACTCTTTTCAACTTTGTTTGTTTTACAAAAAATAAATTCAGAGTACAGTCAATGCGAGTAGAAAAAAGAACACAATATTGAGCAGAGGAGCAGATTATTCCTACTATGACCACAAACTTTTGTCGTTCAAGTAATCCTCTACATTATAATAACCTTGTTTCATTAACTTTGCTTTAATTGCAGACTTAAACTTGTGAAGAGGTAGATCAACAAGACTTTGATTTTACAGATTGACCCTCAAATGAGTTTCCCACCTTGTGTAGCCTAAGACTGGGAGTTTTCAATTTGTTTTTATTTCTGGTATTATGTTTATGAGTGTTTTTACTGTTACCTGTGTTAGGGCAATACAGCGATCCTGCCTTCAGCGCCAAGGTCCGTAGGTTCGATACCCACGTATGACAAACATTTTGTGTTTGTTGTGTGTCTGGGTGTTGTTATCTATATAAGTAATGTATTTAGAAATATTTAAGTATGTTTATCCCTCTCTTACATCCATAGTATAAGCTCTCCTTAGTTTGGGGTCACATGATCTTGGTGTAATTTGTCCCGGATATTTATTTATTGTTTGTGGAGAAACTCCACACAGGCATGACTTGTCAGAGCTGAAACCCCACCTGGACACGTTCTCTGGAACGGTGCTAAAGGCAGGATCGCCGCCATTGCACCAACAGGCCAGTCAACGATGGAACACCTATCATCGTGCCCTGCGTGCCCTTCCCTTCACCTGCACACTGGAGGACCTCTACAACGCCACAAACAATGCAATTCGCGAGGCTGAGTACTGGTCGAAATATATGACTTGCCGTTATCGATTCGATAAGAAGAAGAACGGGAGAAGTAGTCCACGTAGGCGACGCTACTCGTGGTAAGCTAGAAGAAAATAAAACAACATTTCTACAGCATCTTTTACTAATGCAACATTCGAAAAGTAACATCTGTGAGAATGCCGAGCCAAGAAGCTCCCCACTTACTACTTTTAAATAGTTTTACAGTGGATTTAAATTACCCCCATTTTTCTTAACCGTATCTCTAAAATCGCTGAACTCCCGGGTACTTAAACGGGTACGTTTGTTCCGGGATTAAGAGAAGATAAAACGGGGGATAATTTATGTTGCCTTTGTAACAAAAACCATTTTAGGGTATAATTAGTTTTAAGTATTTGAAACCGGGTACTGCGTTGGTGGCTGGCTCAATGGCAAAAGAATGGGTAATTATTAAAAAGAGCATGTACTCTCTCAGTAAAGGGAAATATCTTTTATTTTTTAGTATTTTGCAATCACAATTTTCTAATACAAAATCGTTTGCAAACAAGAATGCGGGCCACCTGGCATCGTGGTAGGCTTGATTCTTAGTGTTTTGGAAGACACTCTTGACATTTAACCTGATCTGATAGTGGTACGTCGTTTCACAATAATATTTATCCTTACTTCGAGACCATGACAGTAAGTGTGTTGTCTGCGGCATATTTATATTTATAGCACTATGTCTGTACTAATAGTTTAAATGAAAAAGATTTGATTGTTTCTTTGTTTGTTTGTATTGAATAGGCTCCTAAACTACTGATCCGATCTTGAAAATTATTTCACTTACAGAAAGCTAAACTATTCAGGAGTGTTATAGGCTATATTTTATTATGATTGAACAAAAACATCAGTGAAAAATAATAGTTTATGTAAATTATGGAGAAAAGCGGCCGAGATAATTGATAATGGACACCAGCTGTCAAACATTTGACAGAACGAAGTCTGTTGGGGCCATGTTGGGGCAGCTCGTTTCCTAAGGCTCGAATCCGTTACTATTCATTGATTCAAAACCAAGTTAGCGCGGCTAAAACAGATACGTTGGATTTTTTCCTTTAATTTTTGCTGCATTCCAAACGTTATTCCATTAATATAGAAAACATTTAATGTTGAAAGGCAATTTCCAAAAAAACTGTGAGTAACGCGGCGCTGCCCGATAAATGTTAGTGGATTTAGGTGAGTGCAAGCTTACCACTGGTGAATGTGGAAAGAAGAATAAAAAAATATAGAGCCAGGTAGCTAGGGTCTCGTAGATACTTAGTATGTACAAGTGGAACATTCGTTAGCGATAAATGAGACAAATGTATAAGGGGGGGTGGGAGGGGTGAATGTTAGTGGATTTAGGTGAGTGCAAGCTTACCACTGGTGATTGTGGAAAGAAGAATAAAAAAATATAGAGCCAGTGAGCTTGTAGATACCTAGTATGAACAAGTACAACATTCGTTAGCGTTAAATGAGACAAATGTATAAGGGGGGGGGGGGAATGGATATATTGGAAGGGACCTAAATATCCTTATGTTACGAGGTAAAAGACAAGGAATTTAGCCAGGGGCGTCAACCAGCACACACAGGCCGATTTAGAAAAGATCGTGTCCTGAACTGACTCGACCGAGCCTACACTACGAAAAGCTCATGAGACTAAGGGTCAAGTCAAAAGTATCTTCAGCAATACATGTCCATATTCAGAAAAACAGCATTATTGACTCGTAAACATCACCACACAACAAACAAACGGCCAATTTGTCTCCATAGCTATTACGTGTCTGTCCGTCAGTGCTCTCAATCACTTTGACCCTGAGTACTTTAGACCATTATATTGTATTATTTTCATTACAGCTGCAAAAGTACTGCTTTTTTTGCTATGTTTTATAGTTAGGTCTTTTTAGCGATAACCTAACATACACACAACAGTAATGTGTCTTGTTGACTTTGTGATTTTGATTATTGCGCCAAGCAATGTTTAAAAGAATAACGATTGAGTTTATTTCCAAAGTCTTTTCAACCAGTTTTAAACTACCCTAAAAAACCTTCGTTACTTATTTTGTATTTTGGAACTTTTATTATTTTTCAAGTGTTTTTGTAATTTTTTTATGTACTAAGAACTTAAAACAATGATATAAGTGTTATCTAACACCTATAATATTAACTCTCCGAGGACGCTTAAATTGTGGAATGAGCTGCCCCCCTGCCATAGTTTTCCCGATGAGTTATAGTATGGAGTTCTTCAAGAGGGGTTTGAAAATGTTTTTGCTGGGTCGACAACGCGCGAGTGATACCCCTGTTGTTGCACGTGTTCTTAGGCTGCGGTAACCACTTACCATCAGGTGGTCCGCATGCTTGATTGTCACCGACGTAGTATAAAAAAAAACTCTGTCTGCGGTTTCCAGTGACATGATGTGTGTTCTAGTTATTTTTTTACTGACGTTATTGAGTTTATCAACTTGTTTATACAAGATATATCGTGTTATCTTTTCATAACATTATTCTAATGCCTGTTTACGGTTTACGTTTACCTGATAGTATTCACGACTGTATCCCAAACGGGGTAATCAGAGGCAAGTGACTGTGTCGTCATGGTGAACAAAACACTCAGAAGCCCACCAATGCCTTTTCACCAATGGTATTAGAACCCAACGTGATGGGTGGTGAGCCTTCCACCGTTATCCGGGTTGATTTGGTTTGTTATCGATGTTTACGGTCACCGGAGACTTAGTCGGATATTTACAATGAACACAAAGATTTTGTTTCTGGCCAGATTTGAACTCGATCGACGATCTGAGTTCGGGTGCTGAACCACTAGGCCACGACGCTATCAAATGACTCTTTATATAGTCATGGTTTATCATTTTTTTTAAATCAATCTTCCTTAATGCGAAATGTTACAGCATACAAATTATCCTTTAACAGATTTTGTGACATCAACAAAAAGCCGGTTAAATTAAACCCCATTTCTGGTCTTTTGAAAGCAGATAACACGAAGCCACAATTTGAGCAAATATCAAATTCCCTTTACGAAATGTTCGGGATTTTTGTGGCCCCTCAATTTTGAGTATGCAATATTTCTTCGTATACCTGATATCTTCAACCGAGAGGTATTAGAAATTGTCAAGGAAAGTAGAAATAACGAGTAATTATTTATACATTCCAAAGAAGGAAAATTATAAGGCAAGCTTGTTGAAATTTATGTGAATTAACGATTTGTTTAAAGAAGTTTCATTTCGGGGTGTGTCCTCTAATATTGTTTGCAACCTGAAAATTAAACGTATTTAAAAAGATGTGATGAAATAAAATACTTGGATAATTTCTACATCACTTACTTTGCAAAGTCACTTCATTATGTAAGTACCTAATTGATGTCATTGGTATAATTGCCATAATATATAATTTCCTTAAAAATATTCGGCTAACGGCGGAAGGCTCACCTACCACGTTGGGTTATAATAAAATACCATTGGTGAAAAGTGGGCTTTTAAGTGTTCCGTTCACCATGACAGCAACAATCACTTGCCTCTGACTACCCCGTTTGGGATATAGTCGTGATGATATGTTATGTTATAAGTATAGTATGAATCACCTGGTACATATTGAAGAATGACTTTTAAGCGATTTTATTTTAGCATTGAACAATACTTTCTTCGGATCCGAACCCGCTCGAGTTCTAGGATCAGGTCATTTTTTTTTTAGTTTCTACGAGTATCTTTGTTTAGAAAAACCGATGAAAACAAATAAAACTAGTCAGACGTTTTGAAAGCTGTTAGTGATAGCGGGATTTCGGATTTTCAATAACATTTCGTTCGCTGTAGTCGCGTCAGCTCCGTTCAACACCAATTGCACCCATTTCATATAAATTTTGCAAAAAAAAGCGTTTTTTCGCTTTGTACAAAAAACTTCTTCACTTCAATTTCAACTACATACTCGTATTACATAATACCGTACACATTCTGATCCTAAAAACCATGTCAGCAACAGACGCAGCTGTCTATTAGCTGAATCGAAATCTGCGGTTAGGTCACAGTGACGACATGTTGGTTTGTGATTATTGGGAAAATAAAACTTCAATTTTCCTCCATCAATTAAGGTACAGCTTGGCATGGAAATCGTTAAGTGATTTTTTATTTTGACATTAACCAATGCTCTAGAAACTAGAAAATTTCAACTCAAGCGGTATTCGAACCCGTTTGGAGAAACTTACATGTAAGTATGTCTACCACGAGTTTACACCAATGACAGCTACTAGCGACCGCGTTAACGTTTTTGTATGGAATTTCGGTGTAGCCCCTCTAGTGTTTAGAAATGGAACCACAAAAGGCATTCGAATTTTCGAAGTCAACACCCGTAGTTTGCGTGATAGAAACTCATGGTAGACATAACGCTTTCGCCTAAAAATAATTACCCTATACAAATATTTCTACATCCCTTTCCGAGTATGCCATAATACAGTTTTTGTAAGTTTTTTGTTTATCAACTGGTAGAAAATCATTTCATTGTGTATTTAGAAACTCACATACGAGTACTTACCCAAATAACAAAAAACAATACCTACACAATGCACATTATTTTTTGCTCATAGCTATAGAAACGAAATACGGAATAGGTATCGTAGCAAATGTAAGGAAATATTTCTTTTCTTTGTTATTATCAGTGAAATGCGGCGTTCCTTTTATAGCATCAACATTGTAGTTCCCGACAGTATCTCTGACTTTGCAAGAAATGTTTTAACTGCAACAGAACAGTTGTTCATTTAGATCGAGCCATTTGTAGGGTGACTATGTTTATGAGTACCTACTCGTACGTGAAGTGACAAGCAGTGCGATTCGCGATTTGAAAACGCTTTTGCTTAAATATATCATACCATCACGACTATATCCCAAACGGGGTAGTCAGTGGCAAGTGAAAATTGCGATCATGGTGAACAGAACACTCAAGAGCCCACTTTTCACCAATGGTATTAGAACCCAACGTGGTGGTGAACCGAACGTTATCCGGATTGTGTTTTGGTTTTTTATTGACGTTTTTCATCACCAGATTTAGTCAGAAATTGAACAATAATAATAGATTGAAGATGGTTCTGGCTAGATTGAAACTCGGAACCCGGGGATATTTATCGTTATTTCTTAGCAAGTTTACAAACAATTAAAAAAAAACTGTTTTTCTTCCAACTGTTTTCGTTAGTAACAGCTGTGCAAAGAGTCAAAAGATAATGATAATTCATATTAAACATATTCGCACGTCAATAATTTCACTGTTTGTCTTTTACTCACTTTTTGTAATAATAACTAAGAAAGAAAAGTACAAAACTAATAACATGCGGAAATTCGCATATCAGCGTGTTCTACAAGTACTACAATTCGGCGACCACTGTATCTACCATGAGTTTCCGTCACATTTATAACTACGATAGTTGACTTCGGACATATGTATGTATACCATTTTTGGATCCATTTACAATCATGGCTCTGTGCCGACATCCTATACAAAAACGGCAACGTGGTAAACGCGCTCGCTGTCATTAGTCTAAACTCATGGTAGGCATACTGCCTCTCAATTCAAACAAAGTTAGCGCCCGCTTTAACAGTCTCTTGTATTTTTTTTATAAAGTCATTTCAAACTTCACAATACTACAGGAAAAAAAGTCGTTATTTTTCCCAGGTAGCGACAATCGCCGCTCCAAAATGATGGTAGCTATTCCTTACACCAACTCTCAAGCCAAGCGGAACTCCATCTTACAACTAATGTCTTCGGAAATGGGAACGAAGTCAGCGCGGATGTATTGTGCTCATCAATAACGGAATGGAGCGGTTCGATTACCGGCTTGGATTCCGTGCTGGATATAGTTGTCGATTTCTTGGGATTTTTCAAACGAAAACATAAATACTCGTATTAACCCCATTATTCATGAAAACAAAACAAGGTGAATTGATCTTGAGTTTTTATGAATAGTGAAAACAAACTATTAAGTACCTATAGGTTTACCGCCGTAAAGTCGACCCTCCTGATTGTCCGCGGAACGCGGGGCGTGGGGTAGCACGGGTACACACGGCATTACGCCGCGGCGAGATATCTCAAAACACTATTAATGAAATCTCAGTGTTGTTTAGGAAAATTATAACTTTAGAGGTGTTAGTATTTGTTTTAGGCCCGATTTTTCAATTCTAAGTTAATTCCCTAAATAGCTAACTGAAGTATCTGGCTTTTTATCAGGTGAATAGGTATTTTCAATGCTTCAATCGTCTTTTATCCAAAAAAAAGCTATCTATCGTTTGTCTATGTACTTATATCGCTAACTTCACACTGATTTACCACAAGTGAGATGCACCTATACAATCATTGCAATGTAAGAATGAAACAAGACAAAAATTGGTGTTTGACAAATTGACACTGACGTATGAGGAAAACAACCTCAGCTTTTTTTGTTGTCTAAAGTTGTGGTAAAAAGTTTGTGATTATAATAACACTCCAAAACTCCTTGAAAAAATAACCTCAAAATGTACCATGTAATACGGCCGCATTTACTTTACTTTTTAATAGTTGTCATAGACACGCCAGTAGCCTCTGAAATTGTCTTATTTACATTTGTCTTGACCTGGAAAAATCAAGAATTTAATAGGTATATTATACTAACGAAATAGAAATAACAACGTAAAATGATCAAAACACATCGAAAGTACTATGAAAACTTTATTAACACAATGTTGAAAACGAAATGAATGCGCACCTGAAGAAGACGCTTGTTCCAAATTTTTTTCGGTAAATAATTCCCCACATTTTAAAGCATTGACTTCTTAATTTTTTATTACGTAGACTCGGCAATTCCATTTTTGGATTTATCTCATGTGGAGCAGACACAGGGCTTGACATTGAACGTCTATCGCACAAGCCTTGACATTGAACGTCTATCGCTGTGGGTAGCCGACAGGTGACTGATTGAAGTGATTGATTGGCTTAGAGCATTCAGACTTCGATTGGCCGAAAGCATCCCCCTCCCGCATCCCGCGCACCATCAGGAGGGTCTACTTTATTGCGGTCAAGCTATAGCTAAACCATTATGAAGAGTTATGTGTAGAGAAGATACTTACTTCTTTTTATTAAAAAGAGATTTTTTATTACTATTTTAAGCAATCAGTTGTTATTTTGACCTCTGTGGTAAATTGTGTTTGTATACCTACTGTGTATTTCTACTTTTATGTTTTTTGTATTAAAGTATTTGAAAAAATGGTTGATTTTAAAGCACTTGAAAATATCTATCAAAATAAATGTATTTTTGTTTGTTTGAATTTTTCCATAATATTTGAGTAAGCTGAATGGATATCAAAGTATTTGTTTGTGTTCAAACATCTTGTTTGCTACTATGAACGAGTCCCCACATCAATAAACGTTGATAAGATTGTGCGTAGGCATAAATAGGGAAGAATTGTACTTCTGTTACATGGTCTAAATGTTTCAAACATTCTTTTTTGGAATTTGACTCAAGCAGGATATCCTTATTGTAAATTAAACTCTTTTTTGGAAACGCATGTGTTAGCTCGTATAAGCACGAGCCACTTACTGACACCAGAGTGCCGAGTGCGAGTTGCAGTGAGAGAAGTGACTGGCTTCACCATCGCGTTTCGCGAGCACGTAAATGTCAAATAGTATGGAATCGAGTCAGCGCCATCTAGCGGCAAATGCGGGCAACATCAAAGCCACTAGATGGCACTGACTCGATGCCATACAAATTCACGTTTTTTTTCTCGCAAAACGCGATGGTGAAGTCATTCACTTCCCTCACTGCAACTCGCACTCGGCACTCTGAGCTCCGAGTGAGAGAAGCGAATGACTTCACCATCGTGTTTTGCGAGCACGTAAATGTCAATTAGTATGGGATCGAGTCAGCGAAATTTAGCAGCAAATCCGGACAACATTAAGGTCGCTAGATGGCGCTGCCTCGATGCCATACAAATTCACGTTTCTTTTCTCGCAAAACGCGATGGTGAAGTCATTCGCATCGCTCATTGAAACTCGCACTCAGCTCCCTGTACCGGATCGAGCGAATACGCCTAAATATGTCCGTGTACGCGAGTTCGGGTTTTTGAAGCGCTTATGCCGAAACGCTAGTACGCCCTTAGCATTCCAGGGTGGCAACACGCGAGTAATACCACATATTACTTGATAGTTAGTACGTAACAGATATACCACACCATATTACTTTACATTTTGTTACTTTTAAATGCGTGCTGTCATGTGTCTGACATATCTTGCCAGGGCTATCTGAGCTATCTCCTTCGATACAGATGTCAGTATTCAGTACATGTTACGTCAGTTCAACCGCAAGATACGCGTACGAATGCTCTACGCGGCTGTTGACAAACAAATGCCAAATGAGCCTTCCAAGACCCGGCGGCTGGCAGGTAAATATCGCGCACAAGTCATGGAGTGACAGAGGACTGGTAATACCTCTAGTCTTGCATTGGTTTATGGTTTACGGTAACTGCTTAGATCAGGCACTCCGCATGCTCGTGTCATGATTCGATTACTAAACTGGGGTAGTTTTGGATTTATTTGGGCATCATGATTATCAAAAGGTAGTTTCATTGAGTACTGGCCACCGTGGTGTCGTGTTTGCCCTTCTTTGCAGTATAAAATCAATCTACGGAGTGTTCAGAGATTGATCCGACGTGGAAAAGGACCGTTTTAGTTCGCGATCGAACGTAAATATGCATAATTCATTATAATTTTTCTAAAACATTAGAAACTAAATCCGGTTACTTCGGCTCGTCGCAGTAATGACATTATGCAGGATTGGAATGTAACCGTGTCTACGAATAAAAGTGTAAGCTATATCTGTGCATCGGAGTTGTACATACAATACTAATTGTTAATTCGTGATGAAATGTATGAGCTGCTGAGTTTCTTGCCGGTTCTTCTCAGCAGAATCTAGGCTCCGAACCGGTGGTAGATTCATAATAACTAAATACTGTTTGAATTCTATTACCCTTTCTAAGGTCTTTTTTTACACGTGTTTGCCAGCGACAATAAAAAAAAAACACGAAGGGAAAAGTTTACACTTTTTAACCAATGTTTCAACCACAATCACAGATTTTAAATTTCAGCTACCCCATGGAAAAAGTGTAAATTGAAACCTTCGGTAAAGGCCTAATTTGTTTAATTTTAACTTTTAAATGGAGTTAGTAATGAATAATGGATGGGTAGTCCCTTTGGTCAAAGGTATCGTTGTGTTCGGTTTAGCACTGAAGCGGGTTCCGAATAAGTTTAATAGAATACGACTAGATGCCTGTTATATCTATAGGAATAATATAAAGAGGAACGATTTGATTGTTTGTTTGTTTGTTTGCATTAAATAGGCTCCGAAATTAATATTTCAATCTTTAAGTTCCTTCACTAATATTAAGCTACACTAAGAGCAAGTAAGGGGTTAGGCTTTAATTTCACGGAAAAAATCGTCTGCGCGGGCGACGCCGCTCACGGACAGCCAGCAAATGTATTCATTTACTGGCTGTCCGTGAGCGGCGACGCCCGCGCAGATATTTGTCTATTGGCAAATATCTGGCACAATTAATAACACCAAGATCATCTGACCCCAAACTAAGCAGAGCTTGTACTATGGCTGTCAGAGACTGATAAACAAGTTTAAATATTTCTCAATAAATAATTAAAAAAAAAACACACAACAAACACGAATATTCGGCACATGAATACGTAGGGCATGCCAAAAGAAGTTAGATACTCTTTACTCATTTGATTGCCACTGGCAAGTTATACAACAGCTTTTATGCTGGTTGTTTATTGATATATTTGAAAATAGAACACACATAATTTTTTTTTGAATGGATGCTCATTTTTCCGAGAATCTGGCGGGAATTCGCTTGCAGCAATGGAGCTCACTCGACGTGATTTTCGCACTATGATTAAGACTTTAAAAAAGGTTTAACGTCATAATAAATCATGGACCGAAGTCAGGAATCCGGCACCTTCTTTGGCACCACGACAATGCGGCGCCGCACACGTCTGCCAGAACACTTGACTTTTTCAACTCAAAAAATGTGTGATCCTTCCTCACCCACCATATTCCCCGCGCCTTGTGATTTTCACCTGTTTCCAAAAATTTAAGAAAAACTAAAGGGGAAGAGGTTTGAAAGCAAAGAAGATGCACTGCACTGGCTGCTTATAATTTCGAAATTTCTGAGGTGTCTAAAAAAGAGTGGTCACAGGTATTTTCCAATTGGTTCAAACGTATGGAAAGTGTATACGTGTTCGGGGTGAAAAGATCGAAACTTGTAATAAAGAATAAATTTTGTAACTTTTGGATTTGTTCTAATTTCTTTTGGCATGGCCCTCGTATTGGTCATGGAACCCACGACCTCTGGCGCTAAAGGCAGGATTGTATGCGCTTCTCTGTTTAGTTGTTGTCGAGAATTGACATCGGTAAGTTTATTATGTCGTGACGGCTAAATATTAGTGGCATCAAAACGGGTGCCACGACTTATACCTACTCACATCATCATAGATAGACCCCAAAACAATTGTTGTTATGGTCACTACATACCGAAATCAGTTTAATTTTGTAGCGACAATTCTCAAATACGCTTTCCGATAATGGTGAACACTTAATTGCCACATTTTCACGCGAAATCATTAATTAGTGAACATAACGGATTGGCCGAACTGAAAATATTCGGAATGTTACTACTTTCGCTTCACTCCATTGCTAATTGGGAAACAGTTTGTACATAGTGTTGTTCAGACGTTGCAGCAATCATTCATAACTATCGAAGCGTTTATGACCTTGGAAAATAGTCACAATATCGGTATTAACTAGATAGTAAGTAAATTGTTTCCATTAGATTTTATAAATAGGGAAATGATCGATAGTAATTTGTGCATAGTGTTGTTCAATAGCGTTGCAGAAGTATCGATAGTTTACCTTGAAAAATAGTCACAATATCGGTATTTACTAGTTGGTTAGTCAATTGTTTGCAATAACTTTTATAAATAGGGAAATGATCGATAGTATCCATATAATTGAATAACAATGATATCCATACTATCGATAGTATTAATAGTGTTTAATCAATACCACCGACAGTATTCATACATATTTTAAACAAATTATTCACAAACTGTCGATATCCACACACACACAGTTGGTGTGAAAATTCAAAGTTCTGCAACAATCTCGGGACTCGAGTGACAAGTAATGATCAGCTTTGGAAAATTATGAAAATAGTTGTGAAGTAATGATTGCGATAAAAATACTTAGTGAAAAAATAGTTACGCTTTGCACTATTCCTAATTGGGAAGCAATTTGTGCATAGTGTTGTTCAATAGCGTTGCAGAAGTATCGATAGTTTACCTTGAAAAATAGTCACAATATCGATAGTACCGAGGTCACGATACTATTGTAAATATTACATACCATTGTTGCAACTTTATTGTTCAGGCTCAAGTCTCAGGACTCGAGTTACAAAGTAATAGTCAGCTTCTCGCAGCCCCCTGTTCATGGATGAGCTTCTTTTAAGGTTTCACGTAGGCGCCAGTTAAGAGACCTTTTTTTAATACTACGTGACAAATAAGTTCGAGAACCAGTGCCTATGAATGCGTTCAACACCAGTGGCATCGCTCACGCGTTGCCAACCTTGTAAAAACATTTAAAAACCTCTTTTAAATGGCTCCATAGCATGGCATAGAAGAACCACGGCAGTGAGCTTATTTCATAAGTTAAGCATCCTGATGAGGAAGAATCTATACATTTTGATCAATCAAATCAATCAAATCAAATCAAATAAATTTATTTGTTTAAACATAGGTGTAAAAATACATGGTGTTATAGTTAGACAGGTACAGAATCACTATGCTAAGCCATTAGTTGGCATACAAATGTTCAGTTTAAATAAAAATAATTCTACAAATACATTCAAGCTAATACTTACAATCAAAATAAAATAAAAATTCAATACATTAATAAAAAAATATAAAATTAAAAAAAATAGTCAATAAAAGAATGTCAGAAATGATTATTAATATACAATTTAGCAGTCTATCTTTACTAATTTTACAGCTTGTCACTCAAAAACTCTGTCAGTGTATAATAAGCTTTTGAAACTAAAAGAGTTGTTAATTTTTTAACAAATATGTGAATGTCTGTCAGATGATCCTTGCAGATAGTTCGTATGCTTTGTGGCTGAAACTTCATACGATGTAATCCACAAAATACTCGGCTAATGTGTAGATACGATACACGATTTTTTTGGATAGAAATGATCAAGCATACTATGGAAATGATATATTACCGGTTTCTTAACAAGCACGAAATATAGTTTGCGCGTTTACCGCTAAGAAAACTCCATTCACTGTAGCTCCTCAGTTCCACAACACTACCCTTACCTTAACAAATAGTATTGGGATCCTTGGTGAAGATCGTTTCCTAAATTGACCCGACCAGGAATCAAACTCGGGACACTACGGAACTCGAGGCAAAAAACCGTGCCACAGCAACACGCCAATTGTGTCGTCAATAATATTACTTGACTCGTTGTTAACTTTTCATAAGAATTTTCCCACTATTTTTTTAACTGATCACAATTTACTGTAAGTTGTCGTATTGACTTTATTTTATTTTTTTAAGAAAAGTAGGTAATTTTAATTTGTTGATTACAATACAATTTCATTAAATTAAATGTTTAAAGTTTTTAACATATTATTGAAAAATAGATCGATTATTGCGTAGCAATGTTGGTGTCCTAACAAAAAACTTAATAAGAAAAACAAACGCACATTTCACTATAGAAATTACAGTGAAAATACATTAAAATGGCGTTACAAGAACTTTTTTTTTAAATAACTAATTAATATTCTGATCTTCGATCAGTTAGCATTTTGATTAGATTTTTAAACCTCATATGAGTTTCCAAGTCCGTATCAAATACATTATAGATTCTCATTTGACATCCTGCAACAATTTCATTTAACCCTCTACGCAGAGATTGTAATGTGGGTGTAACAACTGATTTGAATACTAACTTAAGTAAAATACCCTTCTTAAACCTATTACTACAGCAATTATCCAACTAAGGTACCCATCCTATCCATTTCTGTCTCCATTGTCTAAGAGTACGATCATTGTGATAACATTGTATTTTATAGCGTTAACACAATCAAACGGCTCTGAAATGCCTTATTTCCATTTAGAGTTCTCATGTGATTCCTTTGTTAAAAAGTCACATAAATAATATTAATTATTTGAAACAACTGTCCTAGATACTTTGTGTGATATAGGATTTCTCTTCGAACTTATAATACAGAGTTATTATTTATACAGTAAGAAGGAAGGTTTGCGCAGAAGGGAGGATAAAACAAACATGGAAATTAATAATAGTGTCAGTGCAGTATTTCGTGGAATAATTTACTATTAAACTCAAACTCAAACTCAAATAACTTTATTCAAAAAGACTGTATCAGTACTTTCGAATCGTCAAATTTACAGCTAAACATACTAAATAATAGACATAAATACCATAATAATATGGATATGTAAATAAACAGTATACAGACATAATGCGACTCTACCACCGCGTCGGAGTTGTTTCTTGCTGAGAAGACCCGGCAGAAACTCAGCAGTTACTCTTTTAAACTTGTTTTGGGTTTACAACAGGTGTTAGTAAAGTACAAGCAGTGTGTCATTTTGATACAAATAAACCTAAAAGAATATAAAACAAAGAGAAAAACCAACCATGAAAGAATATAATAACAAAAATTCATTTAAACAATTCAAAAAGAAAAATTGTTAGTCAGTACATACTAGGTACCTATTAGCTATTAGATCGTTAGAGCGTTAATGCTGAAAGTTTATATAAAAATCCCATTTGCTTAGTTCGTTAAAATTTTTAAGGTTTAACTACTTATCTCTTTTTGTACGAAAAAAATAATTGTAGACCAAAAAACATAAATCACGTGTTACGGTGATGTTCTACGAATGAAAAATATCACAAGCAAGGTATTGATTTATACCCATGCACCGACCATGCGGAAAATAGATATTTCCTTCCGAGGATTCGAATGCCATTCCTTCATTCCGGGTCACTGGCTGACAATAAGTGACGTTAGTTTAAGGCTGCGTTTCCACCAAAGATGTGCGAGGATGCGTTGCGAGGGATATAAAATATAATATGAATATGCGCCAGACAACTGAACACACCTCTTGTAATGGTCTCGAAGTAGGGATTAATATCGCTGTGCTACGAGGTACCGCTCAAGGAAATAAGCTAGGGGCATTTCCCAGCACAACCAGACCAGAGTCAATTCCGAAAACCCGGGATCGAGGCGAGAAACCTTGCTGCGCCAATCGTGTCGTCTGTAGCACCAAAAGAATGACGAAGCTAGGTAAATGAAGTGATTCCATGATTATTAACAAACACATCCCTCGCAACGCATCCTCGCACATCTCTGATGAAAACGCAGCCTTAACCTGTAAGTACCACTACCATAAGTTAACGCCGATGGCAGTCGCTAGTCTCTGTAGTGTTGTGACGTATAAGATTTCGGTACAAAGCCTCTAGTGACCAGTATGTAGCTGAAAATGGCATACAAGTTGCTATTAACTATCGTAGTTTACTTGAGGTAAACTCATGGTAAGTGCAGGCTTCTGTCACTCCATATACTTGCGCCCGGTTATTACCTACCGGCTCCCAGCTTCCCGCTTTCACAGTTCGTTGCTGACAGCCGCGTAAAGCGTTCGTACGCGAATATTTTGATTGAACTGACGTAGATCATTTCAAGTAAAATCAATCATTTTATTCCATGAAGAATTCTGTAAACATCTACCGACATCTATATCGAAAGCTATAACAATCCACGTCAGTCACGTGGCAGCGTGCATCCACAGAAAAAAGCAACTTTACGCTCTTAAGAGGACACAGCACGGCCGAGAGCATTGAAAAATAGGTATTTGTAATAGTAGATACATTATTGCAAAGGCAGCGAAATAGGCAATTGCAGGTCGAGTATGAGTTTGAAGGCCGAGCCGCAGGCGAGGACTTCAATGATACGAGACAGGCAATTTCCATTTCGGCCGAGGCATTTATAGTGCTTTTCTTAAAAAAATGCAAGGAAATAAAAAGGGCCTTTTACATAATAAATTTAATTAATATTATTAACAAAATAACAACTCCGCTTTACCGCCAATTTGTTTTTTTTTATTTTACAATTTGTGCCGAAAGGTAAACGCATCTGTGGCTATACAGCCACGAGAACGCAATGTGTACGATAGATGAAAGAGTTCTAAATTCAAACAGCACACCGTTTCATACAACATTGCCGGCGCGCTCTTCGTTCGAAATTCAAAGAACGCGCCGGGAAGTGATTTTGGGTTTTCAGTCTACGTAAATATGATACTTCGCGTGTTCTTTATTCAAAAGTAATGACAATATTTCCGAGCATGTTTAAGAAAAAATCTATTTCAGTCTTTTGCAAACCTCGAACGCCTCGCAGAGTAGATAGAGACAGATGCAAATCGGACCGAAATTAACTATCAAAGTACACAAAATCGACGTTTCGTAGTTCCCTGATCCCTTTTCGAAAGATTGACAGATTTAGTTACCTACCTTCATCATTAAAAATTAAAGAAGGACTATGGCCGTGTTCCTTTGCTTTATTTCTTTAAATAAACTAGGCAAATTAGTTTTCTGGATTTTTGAACTGAGCGGAAAATCTGGTCATTGTTTTAGATTTTTTAAAGGTTCATATCTCTTTTTATATATAGTTTAATAAAAAAAGAAAAACATAGGAACAAGCCAATAGTATTAATTGATTCTTTGGTAAATAAATGTTCCTCTACTAGCAATATCCAGGGATGAAACAGGGGACTCCGTTTGTATGGAAAAACGGCGCTTCTGTATCCTCTTAAGCTGTGGTTCAGTTTCTCCCACAGCGTGTGGTGACTGGAAAAAATTCATAGAAATTTAATAATTTCCGTGGAGTTATTAGCCTATTAAGTATTATCTATGAATTAGTCAAAGTCGAAGTCAAAGTCAAAATATTTGTTTACGAGAATACATGTCAAAAAGGTCTTAAAATATAGCATAAATTGTCCATTGTATTCGGTCTGCATGCAGACGTGTAAATGTTTAATAAACTAGCTGGTTTTTACATAATTTTGAACAAAACTCTGTATATTCCTTATCACTGTAAAAACATTTTTCTAATAGCCATATCGTTAATTTTTTCTTAAATACATTAGGTTTTAATATTTTCAATTCGCTCGGCAAGCTTTTGTATATAGAAATGCACTTATGTATATATATTTTTTATATATTGTATATTTGTGATCGCAGGTTGGTATAACATGTTGATAAATTTATCTCTTTTCTGTCGTTTGATAATATCACTACGTTTCAGAAAATATTCTGGGTGGAATTTTGTAAAGACACACACATCTCTAATGTACATAGAGTGGGAGAACATTACATTTTTTAAAAAGTGGTCGGCAGCTATCTACAAACCAGGCCTTATTAATGGCACGGATACAACGTTTTTTAATTTTAAAAACCCTATCAAATTCAACAGAGTTGCCCCACATTATCAACCCATAGCTGAGGAGAGTCGACACATACTTAGCCGTGATACCCGGTGAATGCCGCCTCCACAGATACAGTCTGTCTAATCTTCTTAAGGGCAAACACGTATCGTTCAAGCTTTGCACAAATAAAGTCAACATGGGATTTCCAATTTTTTTTTTTATCAATATTAATCGTAGACGTAGCGTGTTATTTTAATTTAATATATTGTTGTAATTATTATTCCGTCATTCGAAAATGTATATACAATTTGTAAGCCAGAAATGGTAGATGTGTTGTACCACACAATCTTTACTTTGTCACCTTTATGTCATTTGAATAAAATGTAATTAAGTCCTACAGAATAATAAATGTCATTTTATTTTTTTTCTAATCTTTGGAAGGGGTACGTATTTTTTTCCGTAACTCAGTACGTCTACCACCGCGCAAAAAAAATGTATTGGGATGACACATGACATGACACGACAATGTCAAATCCCAATACATTTTTTTACGCGAACGATAATGTAAATTTAAGGTGGCAAGTCGTGGTAGACGTGCTGAATTCAGTGTACCTACGTCACAATCCAATAAGAAGCCCATTTTTGCGTCACGTCCACACTTTACCCATATTTTATGTGTGACGTGTTTAATATGACTTGAAAAGGGTTGGACTGGACGCCATTTGGAACAAACGTTATGAGAAAATGGCGGATCGACACTTCGGGTGATGAAGAGTGCTACTTCAAACGAAAAATCCTAGCGTTTATTTTTATTGATAAACAGCAGAACCAACGTTTTAAACTAGGGTGACACACTTCAAATGTTCAGAGTGCCGAGTGCGAGTTGCAGTGAGAGAAGTGAATGACTTCACCATCGCGTTTAGCGAGCACGTAAATGTCAATTAGTATGAAATCGAGTCAACGCCATCTAGCGGCTAATTTGGGCAACATTAAGGCCGCTAGATGGCGCTCACTCGATGCCATACAAATTCGCGTTTTTTTTCTCGCAAACGCGATGGTGAAGTTATTCACTTCTCTCACTGCAACTCGCACTCGGCACTCAGAATAATTTTGTATTTTCATTTGAAGGTTTTTGGTTTCATTTATATATTTATTTATTTATTAGTATCGTAGGTTCATCACACGGTTACCATCCATCTACTAGTATTCAAAGGAAAAGAAGAGAGGTACACAGGAGAATGCCTATGTGTAGGCCCTCGATACACATTGTGCCACAAGTTTGCTTCATCAATAATTCCTTTTTTAATTTAAACTATTATATTTATTAAAAATAAATTATGAACTCTCCGGGATAAAACTTTTCAAGATAATAGTTGAGAATTATGAGATGTCTCCTAACGGTATCCAGCCGAGGAATCTTCAGGGGAGCACAATGAAACACAACCATTCAGTATAACGTCTAATACGGAAGAGAGAATACAAATCTACCTACACATAAATTATATATGTAGTTTATAACTACCCGATACATTACACCCTCACTCTTAATTAACACAATCTCTATAAATTAACATAGTGCAGATTGAACGAAAATGTAGTTCAGCTTCCGGTTATCGTCGTATCTGCCGTCAGATATCATACCATTCAGAAATCCACATCAAGCCTATATAGGACGTTAGTACATGATAAATGCGATTTTTTTAAAAATGTTTTACACTCCTGCTTTTTCTTTTATTTAGTGGCGATCACTGAGTTTTCAACCACAAATCCGGCAATCACTACACTTTCTTTATCATTCGTATAAATATAATTTAATATTTTTAGAAAATGAATCAATAACGCGAGCTGTCAAAAGTTAAAATAATTGTTCGACGAAGTACACAAATGCATGTCACTTGACTCTGAAGTCCTAACCCAACCATGAGGTAAAACCTCTCCAAAATACTCATGTAAAAAAAAGAACGTTAGTTTTTTTCGATTAATGTCAAAAAGTTCTCATTTTAGCTATTCCAAGTCGTTATTTTTGCTGAATTCAAAATTAAATTGCCGAAAACTGCGGAGAGTTGCAACAATAATAATGAATGTAATCAATGGTACTAAAATTAATAAGAAAAATAAGCTTTATTGTATCAAGGGACAATAAATTTGATAGCGAAGCCAACTTCCATAGTCACTTGGGCATTCTCCTATAAGTTTAAACATTAAAAAGTACGATAACTTACTGAAGAGTATGTCAAGCCCATTAGTTATAATCTATACTAATATTATAAAGAGGAAAGATTTGTGTGTTTGTTGGTTTGTATTCAGGCTCCGAAACTACTGGACCGATTATGAAGATTCTTTCTCCAATATAAAGCTGCATTTCCAGGGAGTGACCTAGGCTATAATCTTTTTTGATTTAGGCTAAATTTTGACGGAAAAGACAGTATACGCAGGCGAAGCCGCTGACGGTCAGCTAGTACTTAGTAAAAAGCGCTGGTTAAACTAAATTAGGAATAACAAACAAATGTCATTACCATAAACACACAAACTGCTCATTGACACGCTAAAATCACAATTTCAAACCTCCAAACGGTTAAAAAATCTGTTGTCATGCAACATAAATATATCATAATTTAGGAGACAATGTTTTGTAACGGTTGGTTCAAGCAATAGATGGCAGCGATTCGGAAAACACTATAAGTCCGGCTTATTGAACCTTCATCACTTTTGAATTATACATTTTGAATAAAAATACTACAAATATAATCCTAAGTTTCCTTCTAGCCTTAACAAAAATTGACCAATGATATTTCTCAAATCACACATCTCAGCTCCGCTGAGCAATATCATTGGTTAATTTTTGTTAGCCTCAGTTTAACTCTGCGCAGCCCCGCTTCAGTGGAAACGCACCCTTAGTCCTAATAAATCAAGAGTTATCTTCTAAACTTATTTTATAAAGAGGAAATATTTGTTTGTTTGTTCGTATTAAATAGGCTCCGAAACTACTGGACATTATCAGGGAGAAACTTTTTTTTTAATTTAGGCTGTATTTTGACGGGAAAGACAGTCTACGCGAGCGAAGCCGCTGACGGAGAGCTAGGATTAGGTAAAAAAGTAAAATCAACTTTAGAAGGTTGATTCCACTATTATAACACTTTAGGCCGGGTAACTGATGCAAATACGTGGCTTGCACAGGAGTGCTGCAGCCACATTTTGTTCAATGGAAGGTGCAGGAACACCGGAAAGAGAACATTGTTGATTTAAACGTTCAGCTTTTAACCTGTATCATAACTTAGCTATGGTAATTGGCTAAGAACATACATACTCGAGACAGTAAAAGAGCCAAAATAAGCTCGTAGAATTCTCGTTTTTTCACTCCTCATGATGACGTACCACAATAATATTATGCCTTCTGCATAGCACGTACTGTAGAATAACGCCCACACTCTTGACGACGATCTAAGCTGAGCAGTCTTTAAATAAATATAAATATGCGCCAGATAACACACGACTTGTCATGGTCTCGAATGGGGATAAATATGCCTGTGTATTGAGGTACAGAGGCGTTCGCATCAAGCTTTAGAAAACCATTGCAAAATAGGTCTTCTATCAGCAGCATAAGATGCCCCTATGTAAAGGTTGATGTGAACGCCTTTTGTACCAGAAAACAAATTAAGCTAGAGGCGTCTCCCAGTAAATGTGTAGTTGTGCCTCTCATTTGTTCTGAAATTTTACAGGACAGCATCAATTTGAAGGTCGCTTGTACATTTTCGTTAACGACTACTGTTTTAAAAGCCATCGTCTTTTCCCTTGCGTCGCAAAGGTATTATTTGTCACCATGGCTGTCGGATCAGGCTTCAGACATTGTGACGTCGAAGACTTTTGTCTGAAATTGTCCACAAGGGGCCGACGCCGTTGACATCTTGTCAACGTCAGGAGTAGAGGGTCCACGTTTCTTTTTAGTGTTTTAAAATTAATGAAGAATATTCCTATTAATTAATGTCTTTTTGGGTTGCGATAGTATTCACTTTCTTGTTAAGTTACATTAAAACTTAATGTGGCACCTCATACTACAAAGAAATAACCTATCGAGAAGTATTTCGTTATATGCCTATTATTCCTTGTCACATAACAAGTTCTGAATAGACAGTTGTAAGTTCTTTTTTTGCTGTACCATACTCTTATCATAAAAATAAATACCCTCGATTATTTTTCAGCAAAAATGATGATCAAAACTTCAAATTGTGAGACGCATTTTTTTTTTACTGTCAACCCAAAGCTTCGACTCCGTACTCGTAACAGCAATCATGCTCACGGGATCCTTAAGATCTTTGTCATCCCATGAAAAGTAAGTAGATAACCTACTCTATCTATTAACAATCAAATAAGTTTTATAATTTGATTGTTTTTTTTAAAAAAAACCTGATTTAGTCATTCACTCAGCCAGTAGATATATTCTTCAAAATAAGTTAGTTTATTTGAAACTCCAGTGCCGCAGTATTTCCACCATTATGTGAGTTAAAACAAATAAATATAATCCTAAACTAATCGATGATCGTGTGGCCAACCGACTGGCCTATAGTGATGCAAATGTGAATCGGTCAAAGCCGTGTCGAAAGAAGCAGGCAGCAAATTCGGCCTTCACAAAGACCAGCCCAAAATTATTATGCTATGCAAATAACAACTCTATCGCAAGGTAACAACAGCAGTGATAAGCATTGGAACATTATGGTAAATGACACTTGAAGATGAGATTTTTTTGTAAGTAATTGTTAAAAGTTGGCTTTTACGTTGAATGACCAAAGTAAGTGATAAATTCGTGAAATAATAATTTAAATTATTTCCTAAATTTGTGTTCGAGCTATTAGTATTCAGGAGTGAACCTTATAACTGTTTCTCTATTTATGAAACGTTTTTACACAAAACCATAAATTAAAAGCGCGAGTAGAACCTGTAAAGCTGATTTTTTTAAAAGGTCTATAACATTGAAATGTAGTTGTCACTTAAATTGGAGTAGGAACTATACCTACATCACAAAGTACTTGAAATCCGTTATCGATACACCTAGTCCTTTAAACTTACTTTTATTAAGCCACATAACGATGACTAGACCCGGCTACCAAAACGCGACCGATAGTGGCTGAAGTGAAGCCATTGGACGCTGCCGGTGGCAGCTGTGACCAAATCTGCGCGAGAGGCAGGCCACTAAACGGAGTTGCAAGTAGCTTGTGGCTCGTACGCGGCTACTTGTACGCTCAGTTTGCACCAATAATGCAGAATTTTTTTCCACACCTTGTGGCCGCCATTTGTGGCTGGTCCAGGGTGCGTCAGCAATAAGAGGTTAAGAGGCAATAATTCCAAATGAAAATCCTGTCTCAATTTTTTTTCCGGATATGGACAACATCTTGAACTACATTCAATTACTAACGCAATTTGTGGTTTTAAGAGCAAACATAGATACAGCCGTCAATATGTCAGCTGTAACTCGTTTTGCGGTCACACGAATTGGTCTAATTTTGCATTGAATTGCAGTAAGTCCAGGGAATTGCTTTCCAACTAACGGCAGCATACTTGTAGAACGTCAACTATTTAAAATAGGATCCCTTTAAATGAAGATCTTTTTCAGGTTTTTTTTAAGACTACGTCGGTGCCAATCAAGCACACGAATCGCCCGATGGTAAGCCGTTACTGCAGCCGTGCAACACCAGGGGCACTCGCGCGTTTTCAACCCTGTAAAAACCTTTTCAAACCCCTTTTGAAGAACTCTATACTATAGCTCACAGGGAATACCTCAGAAGGCAGCTCATTCCACAATTTAAGCGTCCTCGCAAGGCAACATCTCTGAAACAGAACTTTACGAGACCATAGCGAATCCAGAGTGTGAGGATGAACTCCCTGTCGGTAGCAAGCGGTGCGGTGTTAAAAAGTTATCAACTTGTGGATTGTCCAACGTTACAAATAGAATATTCTTACGAATTATTTTAAACGCGGACGTTAATATAGTTTAAAAAATAAATACGCACACTTCACTCGCAGACACTCGCTGTTTACTGATAACATCAAAAAAAAAATACTTAAAAAACGAATAACAAAATAATGGGATAAAAATTGTCAGTCTTTCAAAAACGGAATTGCATAGGATGTTGATAATGGAATTTCGCAATAGATTTTTTGTGATCGTGTTCTACAAACAACAAATTCGGTTTCTCAAATTTCCTGCAAATTTCGCAGAAACTCTGCCTCCTCGCTAAGGGATTTGATAAAGGCTGTGTGATATTGAGGATATAAAAATAAGGAAGCGGAATCAAAATGGCCGGCGTAACTCCCATCCTAATCCATTTGATGACAACCATGGGCACCCTTTCGGTAGTTACCGGGCAGACACAAAAGGCTTCTTTAGACACTTCTCTCTTTTCAGCTTGGGATACACGATGCAATTCATTTTTTTCTATTTTTGACAACATACTTTATATTTGTATGTGTGTATTTTATTTCATTCAGATTCTTTACAACTGTTTTCAAGCTGTGTTTATTATGAAAATGAGCAGGTTAATGGACACATTATTTATGTATATGTTTTCGAAATCGCTTGCCTAGAGGTAATCTCTGAAACTGAGCCTATTTAGTACAAATGGGAATTTATACATTGAAGTTATTTTTTTAATCGTAACTAAAATAGGAAAAACTCAACTAACTTAGGTCAACAGGCACGATCGATTAAAAACCCTAAAACCTTCCAATTAAGTACATATTTGCAAAATGGTAACTCATTAATTTCCTGATTGAACAAACTTAACTAAATATAATTTACACTTGGCAATGTCATATCATTTGAGGAACTTATTACATACTATGAATGTCAAATTATTGCGAAAACTGTCTGTAGGTATAGATGTTACTTAAGCTTGGTGCAATGAAACACTTGAACATTACTTAATGTGACTTCAACATTATATTTCAATATTTTATAATGATATATACTTACCATACTAGTTCATTAAAACCAAAAAAAAAACTGTAAAATACGACTACTAATGCCTAATAAAGTATTTAATTGATAACCAATTTCTAGTCCCGGTTACTGCATGGATAAAAAGTTACCTTAAATTATTTTCTATTGTAAGTAATATCTAACAGACAGCCCCTGATTTCGATGTCAAGTTGATACGGATAATTAATACTAAATTGAAAATCAGCTAATAATGAACACTTAATGAATAATAAATGAACGTGATGTATCACGCATAGTCGCACGCTGGTGCTTATATTATACTTATTTCTGACCACAACTTAGTTCACAGGATTTCTTTCGCCATTAGACAATAAAGATAAACGTTTTATTTACCTGAATCCAGCGACATCACAGGTAGTGAATTTTGCCTAAAAAAGAAAAAATATGTCTGTGACGGCGAGACTTCACCGAGAACTTCCAAGCAGCCTAGCAGCCAAGTTCCTAGCAGCCTGTTTTTCGCAAATACCTTATTATACCACAGAGCATACATTCACAACTATATCCCAAGACCAGAGGCATAAGCAAGCTGGCGGTTGACAGAACACCAAAAAACTATGCAGAGCCAAAAACAACATGGGGCCTCTAATGTCGCGCCATGCATACATAGCCTTACACCGTCTAACCCTATAACTTTTCACGTACTCGCACTTAGCAACGTTTGCATAAAACCATCCACATCATTCGGTCCTTAAAAGAAAATTTGCGAGATTGAACCAAGAAACACTTTCTCCATAAAATGACGTTTTTTTTATTCTCAGCACGTTGGCGGGATTACGCTGGATTATCTAGTTTTATCGGAATGAAATTCTCGTATGCGTCAGCGTGGCGCTGTAGCGATTGATACAGGGTTCCTTTGAGGTTGGTCAGAGCAGTTTTTTCATATTTTTTTTATTCGAAAAAATCTGGAGCGTAAGAGTCCTCGAATGGTGACCACGAACTGGAAGACGCGGCGTAGGTAGGCTATACACCCGGTGGACCGATGACTTGGTGCAACTAGCCCAAAGCCGCTAGCTATATCGTTCTAGGGGGAGGCCTAAAGTGAAATTCTAAGGGCTGTTGATGATGATGATATTCGAAATATTATTGTAAAAAAAAACGGAAAGAGCGCCTCTTCTTAAAAACCACGACATTAGTCGTGACCAAAAGCTAGTTCCTTATAAATATATTTTATGGTTTCCTTCAAAGTTTCCTAAGCGAATAATCTGTAAATAATATTTACTAATAAATTTAAATCAACCGTTAATAAGTAAATTAATAAATATAGTAGTTTTAGTAAACTTATTTACTCGACATCTTTAGATATTCAATGTCAAGTTGTGTGTGCAAGCAATTAGATGTTCACCTAGACTATCAATCATGTGACCATACCATTTGTTTTCAATTTGGGACTCTTAAGCTATAGTTTTCTTATTAGTAAATAACAATATAGAAATTTAAAAAACACCATAAGATCTATAAAGTACAGAAGGTGGTTGCCATTAATTTAGATTCAAACGAACTATCAATAATACTTGTATTGCAGTGTGCTCAGCATTATCAAAAATATAACCTATATTAGCTTTCCGCCCGCGGCTTCGCCCGCTTGAACTTCATTTCTGTAATATGGATAAATACAATCTTTGTGAATTGTAGCCTATGTGTTGTTCTGATGTATAAGCTGTATTACTGTAAAGTTTCATCTAAATCCGTTCAGTAGTTTTTGCGTGAAAGAGTAACAAACATACACACACAGATACACACATACATACATCCTCACAAACTATCGCATTTATAATATTAGTAAGATTGTAATAGAGCTAAACATTAATTTTGATATGTATCGGTTACCAAAACCGTAGACAAAACTCATTCAAGTGAAAAACTCACTTGAATGGAGCTTGCTTGACAGGCTAAATATCTAATATAGGCTATTATATAATATCGCCTAATGAGACACGAATGACTGCATTTGAGTTCAAGGTCACAAGTACACAGTGATCTAAAACTCTACCTTTTTAAGAGAAGCTATAAACTGCAGACGATAAAAGCTGTGTGTTATGTTTGTATGGACAAATTTGTGCAAAATTCCGTCCACGGCACACAAAGCATTCTCTTCAAACCCCACATCTCCATAGAGTCCTCAATCTTCTTTTTGCTATCATGCTGAATTATGGGAAAACATTATTGTTCTGTCTAGTCAGAAGTTAGTGATTTTCTGTTGTCGTCACATTTTTCTTTGCTAAAGTGTCATTTATTTATAAATAAAGGAAGCATAAAAAGATTAATAAAGCAGCCAAAACTGAAATTATCCAAATAAATAAACAAATAACAACAAACAGACTGACACAGAACTGTGGATTCCTGCGCCTTTGACCAGGGCCCAGATTCTGTAATATAAATCCTAATATAATAGAACTAAGGTCGTCGACATTGCTCACACGATTAGTAAGCTGAAGTGGCAGTAAGCAGGCCACTTATGCCGTAATACCGATAACCACCACGCGTGCTGGACTACGTAGTCATTCACACACGAACCAGCATTCGTTGGCTCGCACTAAAAGGTGCGGTGACTCGTTCCTTTGTCGTACTATCCAGACGTGGAATGCTCTTTCAGGGCATGTGTTTCCTTCCTTTTGAAGACCCCGCTTGAAGACCTCGGGACTATAGTCTTCAAGCGTAGCGTGAAAAGGCATTTCTGCAGGCCTTCAAGGTGAAGAGCCCAGTGATTCGTTTGCATGACTGTGCTTGTCAGCCTCATATCTGAACCTCACGACCACTTTCATCAGGTGGAGTGAAGTCATCTTGACGGGCAATATAAAAAAACCACTGGGGTAAGCCTGTTCTAGAGTGAAGTATCGGCAAACGTAGGGGAGGACGCCCTCCGGCCAGGTGGAGCGATGACTTGCGAAACGTTGCTGGCAGAAACTGGATGCGTCGAGCTGAGGATAGGGCGCGCATTGGAGGAGTACTATACCCGGCAGTTGACTATGATGCTATATTAATGATGATGACGATGTGAATAATGATAAGATTTTGAAATTTGGTCCAGAATAAAGCTGTTAAAATGGCGTTATTCAATTACAATTCCATCGGGATTTAATTAGCAGAAACCAAGACCTGGCCGTCTGGTTGCAAAAACCGCCACTTTACGGAAAACCACGATTGGCGTAGCGCGCTGTAGCACGGTTTCTCGCCTTGATATGGTGGTGGTGGATTCGATCGCAGTCGGGTCAATACGCGAAACGATCCTTTCCGAATTGACTCGATTCTAGGTGTACCGTAAGACGCCCCTGGCTGAAATCCTTGTCTGGTACCGCGTAACACAAGGATATTTATTCTTACTTTGATACATGACAATTGGCGTGTTGTCTGGCGCCAGTTTTTTATTTTATATTTATTTACTCGGGCAGAGTTGCTCCTGCTGAGGAATAAGAGAGCCAAAGTTTATGAGAAATATGTTTTTGGTCAGGAGACCTTTCTTTATTATGTTACCTTGTAATATTGGGTATTGATTCTCAATAATAACTAGAGAAGGAAACCCTGCAGATGCAAGCATTTCCAATCAAGTAAAACAGTACTGAGACTCCTTGATGTTGGTGCATCTAATAACCGAAATAAGTAAAAAAATGAGACAACATCATATTACCCAGGTTTTAAAGGTTAAGGTGGTCCCTCACCTGTAGCATTTTCCTGTAATTTAATATTTCAGATTAGTTTTTGAGCATTACATTACAATACTGCCTTACAAAACTTCAGGGAAATTGTATCAAATTTTTACACATTGTAACATCAAGTTGCGCACTGTAATGCGCGGTTCTCCTCCCTCACCGATGTAATTCTCGACTCTGTAACGTTGCATTACAGGTAAATGCTCTAGCTAGGTGAAGGAGCACCTTACATGTGGAAAGGAAATAACTGCGAAGTTGGCACAAGTAGGTATTTACACTCAATCCAAAAATCAATTTCATATAATCGTCAATCAGCGCTAAACAATACTAACATAACTATAATAACAACAACATAATAACCAATATTATTTTGCAGAGAATCTGATTTCTAAGAAAGCGACATCTTCTTATTTTTTCTTTCCGTTCAGCCTTGAGAAACGCTTCTCATGTAAATTTTAATATATTCATGAAGAAGATAAAACAGTTTAACACTAACATAACATGGTCTAATCAGTTAATTTGTAAGTAAACACGTAATTTATGTGCAATTATTTTGCATCAGGAACTGTTTCAGGTTTAAATTATTTCACAGAATGAGAAAAACAGGATACAAAGTAGACAGATGAATTACATTATACAACTGACATGTTGTATGTTAATGTAACATATATTCAACCCCGATCTTTCCCTAAGTAGACCCAAGCTTAACACTCTGCTCAAAATTGCGGAGTCTCGATTTTTTTTTTATAAATATATAAATATAAATATGCGCCAGACAACACACCACTTGTCATGGTCTCGAAGTAAGGATAAATATCCCTGTGTTACGAGGTACCAGACAGGGAAATAAGCCAGGGGCGTCTCCCAGCACACCCAGACCCGAGCCAATTTAGAAAAAGTCATTTTTCTGAATTGACCCGACCGGGAATCGAACCCGGGACACCACGGAAGCCAAGGCGAGAAACCGTGCTACAGCACACTGCGCCAATCGTGTCGTCTGGATCCAATTGGATCCCATCATGTCATTTTCCCAAAATTTCCCCTCGCAAAAAGTTTTTTTTTTAAGATAAACCTTTCCCTTAGTTGTAATCATTGAAGTTTTATATACGCCAGTACATAATAAATAAATAAATAAATCCCTGGACATTATTCCACACAGCGCCATCTAGCACCAAAGTAAGCTAATCAAAGCTTGTGTTATGGGATACTATAGACAACGGATACACATACTTAAATACATTTTCTTTTGTAAATACATACTTATTATACATAGGAGACACCCAGACCAGTACAAACAGACATGTTCATGCACACAAATGTTTGTACTGTACGGGGATCGAACCCGCGACCTCTGGTGTAGTAGCCAACTTCTTAACCATTACACCAAGTTGGTCAGTCATGATATTTCAATGGTTGTAATTCTACAATTAAAACATAAGGTTTTTAAAATAACATAGTCATGCAGACAATTAAATTTAAGTGTGTTACCCAAAACATGTGAAAAAAACTACCAATACAAATACTTATTTATTCAAATTAGGTACACAAACAGTACAGTCATTATTAGCCACCAAAACATAACAACTTATTAAAACTGGCCGGTAATCCTTAACTACCGTAATTATAGTGCTTATTTTTAGTTCTCTAGTGTTAGGAAAATTGTCACTAATAACACTGCGTTCGTTAATAATTTTTACCCAAGATACCACAGACGCCGGAAGGGCTTCCACCCCCTTCTGGTCGACTATCCAGCAATCTGCATTCAACGGTTTGCTGCGTCTTTTCTGGTCCGCACCGCTAGAGAGTGGAACGGTCTCCCGGCGTCTGTGTTTCAACCTTGGTATCTTCAACTCCAGAGTGAATATGCATTTCCTGGGTAAACGTGCACCACCATCGGCCTCGTCATCGCTTACCACCAGGCAAGAGTGAGGCCAGACGCAAATGAACGTTTAAAAGTGTCTCGTAATAAAAATTTAGGAACTCCAACGCTCGCGAGTGTCATAATATGAATCAAATGCTTGGATTGAACATAAGACATAACACCAGCATTAAGGTTGGGTACTACATGGCCAACAACACTCACACATTTGAACTAAGCATCGGACACTTTTCGGAGTTGATTTTGTACGTAATCTAGACGTGAAATGCTCTTCCAGCACATGTGTTTCCTTCCTCTTATAGTCCCGGGATCGTCAAGCGGGGCTTCTGAAATCATTTCTGCAGGCCTGCAAATTGAGGATGACCAGCTTAGTGATTCATTTGCATTACTATGCTCTAGACCTCACGACCGCTTTCCATCAGTTGGGGTGGGGTCATCTTGACGGGCAATATAAAAAAAATATATAAAAAAAACTAACTCATCAAAAATAAAAACGATTTTTATTTAATAATAAATATCTGGGACAATTTACACCAAGATCATCTAACCCCAAACTAATCAGAGCTTGTACTATGGGTATCACAGACTGATGAACATACTAAAATATTTCTAAATACATACTTAAACATATAATAACACCCAGACACACAACAAACACAAATGTTCGTCACATGAATGTTTGTCATTGGTGCGGATGGAAGCCACGACCTTCGCTTCCATTGCATCAACAGGCCAGTCAATTTAAATGTCTTTAAAATGTTATAAGTCACAAATAACCTCTGCAATTCCTACATCTACTTTATTCACTTGCAAGTTTTAAAAGCGGTGAACATGAAACATTACAGTAGGAACAACATTTTTCTTTGTAAGAAACTGCCGTACGAACTAGGTCGCTTGTTTGTTACCAGCGCTTTGTAAAAACAACAATACTATAGTTGTTATAAATGTGAACTACAGTTAACTAAAACCTACGTTATGTGTTTTGAAAACAACAGTAATTTGATCAGTATGTCTACAATGAGTTTCCGCCACGCAAATTTGACTATACTTCATTCATTTCAACATCCGAAATAAGAAGCAGGGGTGCTTAAATGAATGACAATTTGCATTTGACGTTGCCATGACGATGACATACCTGAGTATAACCTGGCAAAATTGAAAACCCCTTCCGCCACAACGTATGAAGGGATTATGTAACATTTTAGATTTGGTCGAGTTATATAGTTGACAGTAAAAATGGGTTCGGATAAGAACTCCTGCTTCTTTTAGGTTTTTACATCGACAATATAGTTTGATGCAAGGCAAAATAATGTATTTTAGCAAAAGCCTCATAATTTCTGAAGTAACTTTACTTTAAATGAGAACAATTGAGTGTGACAGCTGCTATTTAAGTAGATTTTAATAAATTTGGCATACATTTTTAAAGTTATTAATAATGTTTACTGTTACTTTTTCCACAAAGTGTACCCTCTTTTTTGTTTGGTGTTCAAAATGTGTTGCGCACTATCCCACTGCCCGGGGGAAGGCAGTGGGGCAGTGTGGGACTCCGCCGGCAAATCCGGCGGCATACCCACTGAAACGCACCCAACCCTCACCGCTATGGAATAAGGTGACATGGAGCCTTACGGATTACCATAAAAATAACCTTTTTTACTTCTGTCTAATGCTATAATGAATGGAGTACAGTGTACGTGACGTGATTACTAGAAAACGATAGTTGATAGTTGATTTGTTTGCCATGTTTAGTTCCATTTCTAATGAATAGAGGAGCTGTACTAAAACCCCATACACAAACATCAAAGCTAGCAACTATCATTGTATGGTACCCCTACAGTAGCCTATTGATACATGGCAGGGCAAACAACTCATTAAAAATAATTTCGACGTTCTAAACCTGAGTCAATTACTGAAACGTGTTTTTTCAATACACAAAAACGCTGTTGAACATAAAATAAACAAAACATAAATGGAAATAAATAACACGGATGATGAACTTCTCGTGTGCAAGATGATGATCTTCTGTCAAGGTTAACTGCGCCTGAGCCCGAGCTACCGCTTTGGCATCGGATCTCAAGATGAGGATGGCCAGCTCAGATATTGCTTTATATTACTGTGGTTGTATGCCTCGTATCTGGACCTCACGACCACTTTCCATGAGGTGGAGTGAGGTTATCTTAACGGACATTATCAAAAAAATATTTTTTTTATAATTCTTCAGATGCAACAGACTTTATAGTCAGACAATTGATTAAAACCGACTTTAAAAAGAAGAAAATTAGTTTGTTTATTTGCTTTGATCTTCATGGCCGAGTAAGAGATGGAAAATTCCAGGTTATCTGTTTATCTTCCCTTGGTAGAATAATTAAAACCCATGGTAACGGAACTACTTGGGCATAACCCCATGGCCCGGTAGATATTGAGAAACATTTCTGCGATCAAATAAACCTGCTCAGCCCGTGCGACTTAAATCAAGTCATTCATTGCTACGATGTAAAGATCATTTTCTTACATTCATTATAAATAACATGCGCATACCCGCATAACAGACTCAATTTCAAATTTATGTAAACTCCAAAATAATGTAAGTACTTAAATTACAAACAAAGAGTAACTGAATATTTTTAAAAATGCCAGCGATGGATTTGTTGATACTTTCAATGCCTGGTTTTTAAACATGAAAACTGATTCAGAACACTGAATTGATTCAAACTGCAATTGGTTAAATAATTTAACTATACTGAGTATATCTTCACTCATACACTCGCTTTAGCCAAAAGTACTATCATAACGACCATATCCATCACCAGAGATGTCAGAAAAACTCACAAAGATGGTTCTGGTCAGATTTGAAATCCGGACAGTACCCGAGTAACTCTCTGGATATGAAAAACCAAATCAACCCGAATAACGGCGGAAGGCTCACTGCCGACCACGTTGGGTTCTAATCCCATTGGTAAAAAGTTGAATCTGAGTGTTCCATTCACCATAACGGCAACAGTCACTTGCCTCTGACTACCCCGTTTGGGATATAGTCGTGATGGTAAATAAATGAGAAGTCCATGTTATTGAGCTCAGTTTATCAAGTCACAATAGAATAATTTAACATGAGTAGCCATTTCATACTATTTATTTTCGTTCGTTGCCATTTAGTCAACATACAAAGAATGTATTACATTGTCACTTACGTTATTATCGTTTCGAACGAACGTGTCTTTTACTGCAGTTTTATGTAGGTACTCTTGTAGATATTACTGACAATTCACGTTTTCATATTTAAACGTTGGCTTCGTAAGAAAATACATAACGAACTCTGAAAAAAAATTGAACAGATAAAACCAGAATTTTAGTAAAAATATGTCCTTGCAAGGCAGCTAATGTAAAGGACGTTTCAGTTAATCATACCGAATTTCCGCTTAAAAAGATGAGTTTGTAAAAAAGGCCTCATCTAAAAGAGCTTCATAAACTGACAATTTCTCCAACGAAATGCATTACATTTTTAGCTATGGATCTGAAATGTGACAAAATATTCAAAATTAATTGACCCATTGAATGGGGTAGGCACGTTACTTTAAAAGGGTTGAATGGTGTACCACAAGAAATAGATAGTGTTAGCTACAGTTAAGTACGAAAGCTAGAACAATTCAAAATTTGACTTATATTATTATAAGTCAAATTTTGAATTGTTCCAGCTTTCTAGACATTATTGTCTCAAGCCGTATTCGATTGTCTTCCGCAAATCTGGGTTTCTCAAAATTAAATCGTCTCCCTGATTAGGTTTCCTTCTATTTTTCTTATTTTTCGATCAGATTTGAAAATAAGTCAAATCAAACAAATACAGTAAAGTAATTCCTCTTTATGACTTCCCACAGCTGGGAAAAAACAATTGCTACCAATCGAGGGTAACACTCCAATTGAATAAAGCCATACCCCATTATCAGACAAGCCAATACGAGTCGAGTTATAAATGACACTAAATATAAAGTATTAAATATGCGCGAGATAACACACCACTTGTCATGGCCGCGATGTAGGGATAAATTATAAGCCAGGGGCGTCTCCCAGCAATCCCAGACCCGTGTCAATTCAGAAAAGATCCTATCCTCAATTGACCCGACTGGGAATCGAACCGGGACACTACGGAAATCCAGGCGACAAACCATGCTACAGCGCACTACGCCAATCGTGTCGTCAAATTACAAAAGACAATACCTGGCTATGTTCTTTCGAGAACACACGGCACGATCTGGGATTTAGACTCAGGGCCTCTGGTTTTTGATCATTCTTACTATTCTATCTCCTACTAATATCTTGTTCAACAAAAATAGAAGATATATGTCAATATCTAACGACGAAGTAAAACATAAAAATCGTATCATAAATCTTCATCCCAAATCTGAGGAGATATAAACACATCGGGCCCCAGAGCTCACCCTTGAGCGACCCCAACTTAATCTTATTAAAAGGCTTCGCCAATTCCATGATACGAACACGCACGTTGGTTATGTTTACAATATAATCGAAAACTGTTTGGGTATCACGATGAGCAACATTAATCTTTTTTATTAAGTATTAGATATTTTATGTTGAATTTTATTTTTAGCAGTAGATGTTTATTGCCTAGATATTTTTTTATGTTATCTACTAAAGATTTTAGTGATGCAATACAGTTTTAGTAAGCTTAGTTTATAAGAGGATAATGTATGACATTCATTTTAATCTGTAGTCTATAAACTTAGTTAAACCTAAGAAAATAAAGAACTCTAATACAAGATCTCACAACTTTATAAATAGAAAACATTGTATGTGTCACGACGAAGTTAAACAGCTGTAGATGTAATTTAATAAATCGCATTTCTTTTTCAGATGTGATTTCATTTCGAAACACATTTTCATATATCTATATTTATCTTTAGGATATAAAGAAGACATCGACCTCGCATTAGTGCTTTTGAATGAAATTATTTTACAAAGATTGTGATGTTTTATCAGATTTGTCAAATACAATAGACAGCAGCAACCCATGTACAACCAGACACCACCCAGAACCCATGAACAAAAAAGTTCTATACCTGAATGTGAATACATGTGAATGAATACGAGTACGTCTATCATAAGTTACCACTATAAATTCACGTTATCGTTCGCGTAAAATATTTGTATTGGGATTTCGTACAGTGCCTCTGTTGAGTCGAAATGGAACTAAAAAACGGTACCTTGATGCTACTGTAACGTTATGGTATCGTTTTTAGTTCCATTTCGACTCAACAGAGGCACTGTACTGAATTCAATACAAATATTTTAAGCGACCGATAACGTCAACTTAAAAGTGGCAACTCATGGTAGATGTACTGAGTAGTGTTTAAGTTTACCATAGTCTGCTAAATCGTAATGTAGCCTACGAAGACTACGGTTGGCTACGGAGACATTTTAAAAGAAAAACAAATGGGCACAGTGAATTTGTTAAAACATATTTTTTATAAGATAAATTGTAAATATACCTAAATAATTGCTTTTTCAATAATATCAAGGTATATTATAGTCAGATCAGTTATAATTGCGCTAACTAGCCATTTAATCAATAAAGATGCAGTACGGTATGTAGGTTATAATTGCGCTAACTAGCCATTTAATCAATTAAGATGCACTACGGTATGTAGGTAGGTTTATTTATTTTTATTGCGCCATACAATACAACACTCCACTTGTTAAGGTCTCGAAGTAAGAATAAATATTCCTGCATTACGGAGTATCAGAAAAGGAATTAAGCCAGTAGCGTCTCCCAGCACACCCAGACTTGACCATTTAGAGGAGATCGTTTCCTGAATTGACCCGACTGGGAATCGAACCCACGCGAGTCAAAGGGAGAAACCGTGCTACAGCGCCCTACGACAATCGTTTTTTTATTATTTTTCAATCACAGTTGTTTCGTTATTTTCGATGCTATGTTACATTTTATTTAAAATAAAGATACATATACATACCATCACGCCTTTTTCCCAACGGGGTAGGCAGAGACCACATCTTTCCACTTGCTACGGTCCTGACACACCTCTTGCGCTTCTTCCACTCATTAATCCTTTCATACATGCTCGTCAATTATGGGTACTCCTGCCCTGACCTATTCTAAGAACGTCTTGGACTTGTCTTAAGTACTTCCGTCTAGGCCTTCTCCTTCTAACAGCTAAAATAAAGATAAGCTTCAGAATTAATGGTTTCTGAGAAACATTCACCTTAACATTAATAGAATCCGAAAGCAAACAACGCCATAAAAATCCTTACAAACAGATTGTCACTTTAAGTAAGACAAACAAAATATCCTGTTTGATGTAATGTCGGCCGGAGAACAATATATTTGTTAGGTTAGACAATAGGGAATGTGTAGGAGATGTTTCGTTTCTTTTTTTGTCGCTCTTTAAACTTGGAAGATGGGAATTAACGCAATGAATTCAATGCAGAAGAAAAATGCTCATTTTTTTAGAAGCAAAGTCGTTATATCACGAAAGTAGGTTTAGATAATGAATAAATAAATGACTTATCTTACGTCTTTTTAGCTAACGTACCGTACTGTTCTGTCACTTAACTATGAATATATGTTATGTTATGTTAATTAGGAATTTAGTCAATAAGGTACCATGTAAATAGCCACACTATCGCATTAGGTTTTGCCTGTAAGGATAGATGTTAAGGATTTTAAATAAATAAATAAATAAATGTTAACAATATGTCTACCATGAGTAGTGCCGTTAGCGTCCGCATTGACCACTTTGCCATTTTTGTATGGGATTTCGGTACAGCGCCCCCTAGCGATTATAAATGAAACTAAAAATGGCATACAAATTTCTGAAGTCAACTATCATAGGTACTCGTAGTTTACGTGACAAAAACGAATGGTACGAGTAAATACACAGATTAAAGTTTTGAGACAAAGTAGTAGGAACATTATTTAGTTAAGCAGTGTCTTCAGCCTGTGAGAGCGTCGTGTCCTAGTCCCTAGTTCAAATCTGGCCAGAACCAAAATCTTTGTTCTCATTGTGAAATTTCCGACTAACTCTCCGGTGATAGAAAACATCGATAAAAACCAAATCAACCCGGATAACGGCGGAAGGCTCACCAACTACCACGTTGGATTCTAATACCATTGGTGAAAAGTGGGCTTCTAAGTGTTCCGTTCACCATGACGGCAACAGTCACTTGCCTCTGACTACCCCGTTTGGGATAAAGTAGTGATGTTATGATATGTTATGTTATGTTTATAACCTGTTAGATGTTTATGAATAAAAGTTCAAATACTGAACAAATATGCCGTGGGTTGTTCCTATTGAGCCGGCAAACATTTCAGCAGTTATTTTTTAATGAATGTACTTCCATAATTACAAATTTAGCAAACCATTGTAATTCTTGTGCAAATGATAACCCAGTCATGCCAATTATACATCGATACGAATGGCTTGAATTAATGTAACTACAGAGAATTTTCCTGGCAGACCAGGTATATCTCGGTATAGGTCGACCGACTTGGTGTAATGGTTAAGAAGTTGGCTACTACACCAGAGGTCGCGGGTTCGATCCCCGCACAGTACAAACATTTGTGTGCATGAACATGTCTGTTTGTACTGGTCTGGGTGTCTCCTATGTATAATAAGTATGTATTTACAAAAGAAAATGTATTTAAGTATGTTTATCCGTTGTCTAGTATCCCATAACACAAGCTTTAATTAGCTTACTTTGGGGCTAGATGGCGCTGTGTGGAATAATGTCCAGGGATATTTATCTACCACGAGTTTCCGTATCGTAAACTACGATAGTTGACTTCAGAAATGGGTATGTCATTTTTGGTTGCATTTATAATCACTAGGGCACTGTACTGGAATCCGAAAGAACAATGTCAACGCACTGAACGGTGACGGCTAGCAGCTGGCAATTGTGAAACTCATGGAATACATACAGCTCCCGAAAGAGGCTCAAAAGGAGCATAGGCAGGCGAAGTCTCTCCTCAGATTTAACGACTCCAAACCGTTTATGGACCAAGTCGAAAGGGCTGAGTTGATATCCAGGTGTTCCTGCCTTAAAGATGACTGCAGTACTCTACTTGTGGCCTAGCCTGACTTGCGCTTTATACAACAGCAGTCTTTGCCTAGAAATTATTAGGCGGTATAATCTATCTGTAGCCAGAACTCAGATTTTATACTTAGCCCTCTACATTCGATCCAGTTCCTCGAAGCTGACAAGTGATTGATGAACGGAACAGTGTTCTGCAGTCAGCTGGAACATATTGATTACCGGTCAAATCTGGAACGTCGGCCCCATAGGCATAAATCTACATAGAAACCTTCAAGGCTTTCCGTTTGGATGGAAACCACGCGTCACGATTTCGTCAAAGGAGTTAATTCCCAATGGATTTAAATTGAAATCGGAATTGTAAGTGTAAAGCTAATTGATTAGGACGTTTCATAAAGGATCAGCGTTCACTAAATGAAACAGCGTCAAAAGAGATGCATTGAGTGCTTAATGCGAGTTGCACAAGGAGATTCAAATGACTTTACCATCGCGTCTTTATCGAGTGTGTAACTCGCAGTAGGCACTTGGTACTGTTTTGTGACACGCGAAGTTCGCCCACTTGCGTCTTCTATTTAAATTAATGTCTGTGGTTGTCCGCTCTGGGCATGATGTTAAATAGCAGTGTTTTTATTCTACTGCTGGTTAAATACCCCTGGGACTCTCTTTTGCCCAGTGCGAGGAGGGGAGGGTGAGCAAAAAGTAAAGGAATCTAATACTGCTAGAATAAACACCTTATAATTTGCCTTCATGAATTAGGAATAAGAACGTGTGAACTCCATTTCTGTAACATTTATACATAAAATCTTTAAGAAATTGTAGCCTATGTGTTATTCCAATGTTTAAGCTGTATTACTGTAAAGTTTTATCTAAATCCGTTCAGTAGTTTTTGCGTGAAAGAGTAACAAACATACACACACACATAGATACATACATCCTCACAAACTTTCTCATTTATAATATTAATAAGAAAACAAATCACTTTTATTTACCAACGAATAAATATACAGAATTTAAAAAAATATTAAGCGATCTCTTTATTGCAATTATCGATCGAGAAATCACTAATTTAAATCGATTCTCTACAAGATAGCTAGTAGTTTTTTTTGACGTACCTACTCGTATGTGCTGTTCTAGTAACTATAATTGCTCATTGACTTTCTTCTAAAATTTTGCAATCTCCTAAGATTGGGTGTGGTCGTATCATGGACTTCGGTCTTTAAAAATTGTGGCTCTCGTTTTTAGGCTAACCGTGCGTCAGAAATGACGAAATAGGAGAACGAAAATCACAGCCCTACAAATTGACAAATTGGTTAGGCAAATTGACAACAGACAGTGCAATTTACAGGAAAACTGTACGTCTAGTTGCCACTATATATTTACGTAATCGTTCGCGTAAAAAAATGTATCGGTATTTGACATTGTCATGTCAAACATGTTTTTACGCGAACGATAATGTGCATTTATAGTGGCAACACGTGGTAGACGTACTGGGCCTTTAACAAGAATAATTTAGTGGAATTGTACCACAATCATACTCTGCAGTTATTCAAATATAATCTCGCCGGGTCTTCTCAGCAAGAAACAACTCCGACGCGGTGGTAGAGTCACATTATGTCTGTATACTGTGTATTTATATATCTATTATTATGGTAATTATGTCTATTATTTAGTATATCTTGCTTTAAATTTGACGATTTAAAAGTACTTACTGTGAAAGTCTATTTGAATAAAGATATTTGAGTTTGAGTTTGAATGATACTCGGTTCCAGGTAGTTCTGTGCTTTCAAATAATTAAATTAAAGATTTCATCACGAATTGGCATAATTGGCCATTTTGAAATAGCTGATGATCGTTTCGGCAAAGAAATTCTGCGATTGATACTTTGAGAAAACGCCATTCATTTAGGAACCTTTCACGTGACCCAGCGATTTAAGGGTAAGATAAATAAATAAAATAAAAATAAATATCTGGGACAATTCACACCAAGATCATCTGCCCGCAAACTAAGCGGAGCTTGTCCTATGGCCGTCAGAGACTGATAAACATACTTAAATAGTTCTAAATACATACTTTAATAGATGATAACTCCAAGACAAACAACATACGCAAAATGTTCGTCAAATGAATGTTTGTCATGGGTGGGAATCGAACCCACGACCTCTGGCGCGAAAGGCCGGATCGCTGCCATTGCGCTAACAGGCCAGTCTATATAGCTAAGTATGTTTATTTATGGTTTCCTCGAATTTTTTATTTTTGTATAATTTTTGATCAGAATTACGTATATAATACAGAAACAGTGTTAGTAGTATATGATGTTTAGATAGGTGGTAGGTGTTAAGGTGTAGACAGGTGTTTCAATTTTTAGATAGTATTAACGTAGGTATCTCTGTTTCGAAGAGACCTAACATACCTTATCTCTTTTAATAAATAAAAATAATTGTTTTTATCAAAATACTGTACACATTTTATACCTAAGTTTTAGACTGCTTATAGAGAATACTAATATGTACATAAATTTGCCAGTTTCGGCTGAGAAATTGTAACTTCTTCTTCTTCTAGATAAAAAGAATGGTACTAATTAATTTACACTTTTACGTAACAAAATAGGATATGTTGACATTGAGGATTTCTTAAATGATGAGAATTTGTTTTCGTCTCAGGTATACCTAATCTGCTCCTCTGCACATTTTTCGTTATGACTTTACTCTGTCAATTAAATTTTTGTGTATAAAACAAGATTGAAAAGAGTAACCATCGAGTTTCTTGTCGGAGTCTTCTCGATCGGAAACAACCTCCGATCCCGTGGGAGAGTCACATTATGTTTATTTTGATATTTACTTTTATAGTATTATTTTATGTAAGTTTATTTTTATTTGGTATATTTTTGCTTAATTTTTTTTGTATTTGACTTGAAATAAGTACTTTTTATAAGTCTATATGAATAAAGATATTTTTTACTTTACTTTTACTTTTGATTGTTCGGAACTGTTCGTAAACACTGCATTGGACTCTAGGTCTGTATCGCAGGAGCCAATACATTTACAAAATTAACTGTCGTCGGCTGGTTCGGTTATCGGTTACAATTTGAGGCACTTATTATGACAAAAAACAAGGAAAAAAATGTAAGGAGGTGTGTGTATTTGTGTGGATGTGTGTGTGTATTTGTGTGATAGTTTGTGTGTGTGTTTGTGGTGTGTGTATGGTGTATCAATACTGAGTTACAACAACATCCTCAGTTTCCTGATATTTCGACCTCATTAAATAATCAAATATACGTTTTTGTAACTGGTTTAGTGATAGTCCTTTTACATCTTTCATAATTTTGTTTTTTTTTATATTTGTATATATGGGAATAGGGATGGAGACGCTTTACAAAAGTAATTTTAATAGCAGGAATTGGAACTCTAAAAACACGACGTGCAGCTGCAGCCAAGCTGTTGAAATCCGTCAAAATTGAAATATCCAAGTAAATCCGTCTCTACCATCCGTAAATAAATTCTGCTCAATTCGGTTTAAAAGAATGATACAGATATCCATGAGAATTTATTATCCCCTTAGTTAAAACCAACTCGGTTTAGAATTAATTTTCCGTTTCACCAGAAAATACAATGAAACATAATTTAAAAAGACAATCTATTAAACACCACTACAAGAGAGCCCTCTTGAACATTTAATCAGTCTTGCAACTTTCTTTTATTTTAATTTTATTATAGACTAGCTGTCCGTCAGCGTAGACTGTCTTTCCCGTCAAAATATAGCCTCAATAAAAAAAAAATATAGCCTATGTCACTCCCTGATAATGAAGCTGTATATTGGTGAAAGAATTTTTAAAATCAGTTAAGTAGTTACGGAGTCTATTCGAAACAACAAATCTTTCCTCTTTTACTTGGTGGCGAGAGACCATGCATGTGGTATACGGTGCTCAGGTCTACCCAGTGATGCCTATTCACTCTTTTCAGTAGGAATGTTTTGTATCTTCACGGTAACACTTTCATTATACTGCTTCGTCTTTTCATGGTAAGCACTGGTCATAATATAGATATATATTTGCAAGAAGATGACATAACATTAAATTAGGTAAAATACTTTAAAACAAATGATTACATTTTAAACTAGATGGTGGAGGCCTTAAAAATTAAGATTTAAACAAAAAAAGATTACCGATATTTTAATTGGAAAACAACATTTAATAAAAGCTACTTAAAAGTCAGATGTAATTAACCGATTGTTACTTAAAAAACTTACCGCTCATCAAATTGAATAAATTCAACCTATCCGTTTTAATTACATTGGCATTAGATAGATGAGCCAAACAGAGGTAGGTACTAAAGTGTTTTTTTTTTATTTTAAAAGTCTGACATAAGTAAAGTACTTACATAACTAGGTACTATAGAAATAAAGCGATTATCAGCTCACCTGTCTAAGGGTAAAAAAATGCATTGACGCAATTCCCTTAAAAATACAAATTTTCATATTTTTATTTTGAGTCCATTATTTAAGTACGCGTTTGTGTAGTAAGTAACATTGCTTCAGCAACTAGCATAACCTATGGTATAATTAAACTTCTTCGAAAACTGAATAATAAATACTAATATCGTGGTTATTAAATATCAGAGTAATATTTTTATAATACAGGTAACCTGAGGCTTTCCTAGGCTACGCTGCCCGTATCGATTTTAAAGACAACCTGAACGACATCCATCCATTAAAGCTGATATTGTCATATCAATCAAAAAAAATTCCTGCATAACTACCAGTAAAGAAAATCTAAAAATCTCCGGTGAAATCTGTGAAACAAAAAACCACTTAACCTAATTAAAAACGGTTCAGTTCAACATACCTTCAAATATCCGCATCCAAAATAAACGAAAAAAACCACCACACTACACTTCACATCCAAAATAAAATGGTGTCACCCCACAGATTTATAACACACAAAATAATATTGTCACACAGTCGCAGCGCCGAAAATAGTCGAGACGAAGTGAATTTTTACGGTGACGGACGGCGGAGCGGCAGACGCGCTTACTTTCCGAGTGTCCGCGGGCAACTGAGGAGCCCGGGTGAAAAGCGCGGGAGCGAAAACGCGGGAAGATCTATGGCGGTTTCGTTCTAGAGTTATTGGGTCTGTGGGGCCTGGCTGGACGGCAATTCTTTTTCATTTTCTTTTATTATTTCGTACCTACTTCGAACGTGCTTTTAAAAGAAACATGTGCGGTTATAGTTCGAAATCATTGTGGCCAGTCTTTAGGACGCAAAATTATTAGTTGCAAACGTACTCTACTATTAACCTGGTCAAATTATACCAAAAAAATAGAGGTGAGGTTGCAATAATTCGCACCCAGCTCAAATTTGATAGGATTCAAAACACTATCATAAATGAAATATAAAAAGTCCTCATCTATTCGACACCTGTAAAAAAAATATTGTGGGTCAAAGGTCACAAAAACGAGTTTTAAGTGAATTTCAGCAAAACATACTAGCGTTTTATACGCGCGTATAGCCGCAACTTTGCCCGTTTAGCAAGCGTTGACGCTTGTAAGCTCGTATGCGGGCCACTTACTGTCACCACTACCGGTTTAAATGAACACGCCGCAATAAGCCCGTGTACGCGCGTTTGGTTTTTCCAAGCGCATAAAGTAAAGTAAAGTAAAAAATATCTTTATTCATATAGACTTATAAAAAGTACTTATGACAGGTCATATACAAAAAAAAATTGTAGCAAAAATATACTGAATAAAAATAAACTTACATAAAATAGTACTATGATAGTTAATATCATAATTAAACATAATGTGACACTACCACCGGTTCGGAGGTTGTTTCCGATCGAGAAGACTCCGGCAGGAAACTCGATGGTTACTCTTTTCAATCTTTTTTTTATATAAAGAAATTGAATTAACAGAGTAAAGTCATAACAAAAAAGTGTGCAGAGGAGCAGATTATACCTAAGATGACCACAAATTCTTATCCTTTAAGAAATCCTCAACTCTATAATAACCTCGCTTCATTAACTTAGCTTTAATTTGTGACTTAAACTGGTGAAGAGGCAGTTCAACAAGAGTTTGCGGAATGTTATTAAAATATTTTACACATTGACCAACAAATGATTTCCCTACCTTAAGTAGTCTTAGACTAGGAGTAACGAGCTTATCTTTATTTCTGGTATTGAGTTCATGAACATCAGTTTTTCTTGAATAGATGCAAGTTTTTACGGACATATACTACTTAAGGTTATATAACTCTGACTTTAATAATTTGACATCATTGTCATGCTCACTTAAGTTATTTTCTAGCATAATGGAATCTAATTCATCACCTAACCGCCTTCGTTCCTTAATGTATTTTACATTCTTAAGCATGCATTTGTTCCTTTTAATAAGTTTCTGCGTTTTTTTAATGTTTTTTTTTATTGTAACATACTTTTTACATTTGCTTTTGCTGCACCTTAGGAAACCAACTGGAGAGTGGTTGATAGTGTCATCTTTAGTCAGGTCGATGGTGACTGTGGAAATTGAACTAGGTGCAGCAGAAACAAAGCTAAGTGCACTGTCGACTAACTCGCTGAATAAACTTTGATGGGGGAGATTAAGGTGTCAATCTTCTCCGACTCCATGTTTCTGATTTGGTGGTGGGCCTCTTGTAGTTCTTGCTCCAGCAAAGTGATGCGCCTGAGGCCTTGCACATACTCTTCACTGCATTCACCAAAATTCACATTCACCAACCTGCAACCTATCCCGCTCATCTACGACTAACACATACTCATTGTGCAACTCAGCCATTTCCTTTTTGAGTACAGAATTAATATTTAAAACCTCCAACGTTTCTTTCTCATCGTCATCTCGTTCCAAATACAATCGATTAACCAACTCTTTGGATGCCTTCAATTCCTGCAAAGCCAGCTGAAGCTGGCGAGATAAGGCTACGCGAGTTCGCATTTTCAAATGGTTTTAAAATGTGAACGAAGTCCAAAGTGTTGTTCAATCAATCGAGAGGTCAAGCACTGGGAAGTAAAATAAAAGCACTTTCTAACCTCTTCACGCGTCTGACAACCACAGTCAGTCGATGCGATTTACTAATGATTAATTAATATCTATACATAAAATGTAATTTGTTAAAACATACAAATTATTACCTTATTCACAAAATGACAATGATTCACACAAAAAAGTTTAAATTCGTAACTGACAGTCACTGTTGTTCACAACTAACACTTTCAATCCACTAAAATAATCACTTAAACACTATTGCTTAATATCTACGTCTATTTAATAACACTTCTTTTGTGTTTGGTTTTATTTAGTGACGATTTTCCTAATTTTTATGTAATTTTTAAATAAAATAATCGGGAGCAAATACAATCAGCTGTTAGCCGAAGTGTTGCCACAGGATACACATAATGTAGCGAAACGACCAGTGAAAAAAACGCGAGTCTAAAACCGCTCTAAGTAAGTATGTAAAGTTTCGTAGCTTCGAGACAACACCTGTTTTGCTTTCGTAATCAAATTGGAAGCTAACTTTCCGGTGAAGGAAAACGTCAGGTTCAACGTGGTAGGTAGCTTGTCGCTGATGGATAGGTAAATAAAATTCTAAAGCGTTTAAAAAAGATCTCATTGCGACAACCATCGGTAGGAGATACGCTATTACGAGCTTTTATACCAGCCAGTCAATTGTGTTCTGATACTTATTTTTTTAAATTCCCGTCAAGATGACCTCACTCTGCACCTGATGGAAAGTGATCGTGAAGTCCAGATATGAGGCTGACAAGTCCAGTCATTCAAACGAATCACTGGGCTGGCCTTCCTCACCTTGAAGGCTTGCAAAAATGCCTTTTCACGCCCCTCTTGAAGAACCCGGGACTATAAGAGGAAGGAAACCACATGCACTTTCATCTTTTGGGTTACCCAAATTAACATAACATACCATTACGGCTATATCCCAAACGGGGTAGTCAGAGGCAAATGACTGTTGCCGTCATGGTGAACGAAATACTCAGAAGCCAACATTTCAATGGTATTGGAACCCAACGCCGTAAGTATTTTATTCTGAACTGCAAAGTCTTTTTTGATTGAAACTTTAATGAAAGCCCGCGAGAAGTCGGCCAAAAAACGTATCTCATAAACGCAAATGGACCGTTCAGCGTAGAGACGGAAAGTGAGCGGTAATTTGTAAACGATTTTGATGAAGCCCCTAAAAATTATGTGTTTTGCCGTAGCTTTTTTAATAACAATAAATAACAAGTAAAACCTGCGTACAGCTTATAGAACAAATACAAATGGCCTGTTGTGCATTTCCTGAACAAAAAAAATAAATCAATAAAAAGGACTTTATTCATGGACCATTGATAATAAAATTTCAGTCCTTTCGAATTGTCAATTAATATTTAAACTTTAGCTATAGTATAAACATTCATAACATACGATCTATGTAAGTATATCACGAAATCTCAGGAACTACAAGGTGCTAGGAGTTTCAAATCTTGCATGGATATTCTTTTTAGGTCGTATTAGGTGCTCACTAAGATGGGATTTTGCAAAATTCGACCCTTATGGGGTTGTTTTCGGGGTTGATAGTTTGTATGTATGAAACTTCGTTATCACAAGTGCTAGGAATCTTAAATTTTGTATAGGGGTTCTTTTTAGGACGTAGGTTCTAACGAAGACGGGAAATTGCGAATTAAGAATCGTAAGTCGGTTATAATCCTGTATGTCATCAAAATGAAGTTCACGCGAGCAAATCCGCCGGCGGATAGCTAGTTACTAAATACATGCATGTGACCTCTGACACCGCGCTGCAAATTCTACTAAAAAAATCTTTTCTCAAACTCGGCTCACAATGCAGTCTCTTAAACACTTTGGCCATTGCAACCAGAGTCATAAAGTTTAAACATGAACATCTGACATACAACGACAACATTTGAAAAACAGACACTAAATACATTCTATTCATAAACGACAAATTAGCTACTATTTTTGCTCGTCAGTGAAGTCCGGGTTCAGACATAATCTTTAAACCACAAATGGCTGTTAAATTTCTAAACACACAATCCTCTGTGGAAAACAAACAACATTTTAACGTATATGACACACTATTGTTCTGTGAAGAGTTTAAATTGTCGAGATTTAGCTAACTTCATGAAGTTGGCTGACAGACAAACGAACAAAATGGCCGCTATTATGTAGCATTAGGGTAAAGACGCTACGTTGACGCATGTCGAATTGCATGTCTGTTGGAGAATTACGTGGCAGTTTAAGGCCATTTAGCCAGAGTACGAAAAAATATAGAAGCTAAACTTCAAATTATACAAAAAACAGAAACTAACAAAATTCAGCCTGATCCAAGGACTCGAACCAGTGAAAAACACCGAGAAATTTGCCAGGTCGGTTAATGACCTCGGTAGCTCAGTTGAAAAAGCAGCACGCCGTTGTGGAAGGGTGTGGTTTGAGTCCCGCTCGAGCCCTAGGATAAGGGCGAATCTTTCTAGTTTCCATCTTATGAGCGTTTGCTGGTGAATATCGCATTTTTGGAAGATTTTCGTGATTGTATAGCTGAATTCTAAGTATTATTTATCTCTCTATTATCGTCTTCACTTTTTAATTTTATAATTATAACTTAAACTGTGTACAGTGAATTTTTACGTTCCCTAACAATTGTTAAAAAAACGTTTTTTCATAAAGTTAGAAAATAATTGGCGACTACCTAATTTTAGACACTTAAATGTGTGTTATGCAGATGATCATAGAGAGATGAATAATAGTTTTATTTCAATTCCAAAAAATAATCACAAAATTCTGACAGAAATGCAACGTTTTTGATCCACACCCAGCGAACGCTCTTAAGATGGAAAATAGTGCATTGTTATGATGCGAAAAATAAATATTCGCAATGGTAAAGATCTTGTTCATGCGGCCGAATGCAGTGAAATCGACTAATACATGCGAGCCAAGCCTGCCTGAGGGTCTCTGCAAAAGGGTTCAATTGTTATTTTGAATCTTATGTAACTGCAAGACAAGTTCCATAGTACTTCGATCTTCTTCATCTTCCTTCAAGGTGAGGATGGCCAGCCCAGTGATTCGTTTGAATAACTGAGCTTGTCAGCCTCATATCTGGACCTAACGACCACTTTCCATCAGGGGGAGTCGTGGCATGATAAAAAAAACTACTTCATGACGTTAGGGCACTTTATAAAATCAATAAATATATAGATAGTTATATTAACCCTAGAGTACTTATATATTTGTAGCAATGACTTCATTACATTGATGGAGATTTTCCCCAGCAGTTGGACAATATACGAATGTTCAGGCTATTTACTTATTTACCAGTCTAGATTTAGCATCTTTACGATTCGATTACGGGCATTAGTATTGCAGTAAATAACAGTTATTAGCTATTAAGAGACGTTGTTTTTTATCAAACGCAAAAAAAACTTTTCGTTCTGCTTCTATGTTTTTATTGTTCACTCTATTCGGTAGTTGTTTTGGTAATTGGGCGCTCTTTTGTTGTTGACAAAAATATTTTCACGATTAAAGATAATATACGCAAACCATTTCCCACCAGTATGTCTACCATGAGTTTCCGTCAACCATGATAGTGGACTTCTCTGCCATTTTTGGTTCCATTTCTGATCACTAGGGGCGCTGTACCGAAATCCCGAACAAAAACATCAACGCGAACGCTTTGCTGTCATTGGTCCTCATGGTAGACATATTATGAAAAACTGCCCACCAAACTTTAAAGTGAACCATCGGACGGGGCATTTGGACGCCAGCTAAAGAGCCTTTTATTAAAAAATCCATTTTATTCTACAGTGAAAGTCTTAAAGGATTTCACTTAAGCATATAATTACTGTTGCCAGGTGATTCTTTTTCTGTTCTTGACATATTTTCTGTTCTGTTCTACGTCTTGGTTTGTATGTTTGATTATTTTTTATTTCCTGTTTTTTTTATTATATTTTATCAAAACACGCTTTACTTTGCTCTTAATAACTACAGTCCATATATTTCCTCCCCCCTCCTTTACAATGACAATTGATATTGTTTGTTACGAATACAGCCTTATACGTCCCACTGCTGGCCACAAGTCTCACCTCAACCATATGGAGTGGTACAAGCCATACTCCAACACGTGGGCTCAGTGCGGATTGTTGGAGAGGTGAATACACGTCAGATGTTATTAAGCCGCCTTTTTAGGCCTCTGACTAGGCTTTACGACTGACATCTTGCGACGTCAGCCGACGACGATTGTTTGATAATTGTTTATTTATAATTTGTGTAACTTTACTTGACATTGTTTATTTCTCTCTTGACTTGATATTGACTACATATTATTCTATTGTGTGATTGTAAGCTTTGATATTTCATTTATTTAGGATTTTATATTTAATTTGATTTTTGCGTTCTCATTATGAAATTAAATTGATCATAAACCAACGTAATTTTCATTTTTTAAATAAGAAATAAATAATCTAGACGTAGGTACAGGGGCCTTATTACAATCCCTTATAACTACAAGTCAACCTAATTCCCAAAACTAAGGGTAGCAAGCAATTTCGTCAGTAAACATCCAGCTAGAAGATGCCTTAGTGTCAAGTAACCGCTGCCTGGCTGGAAATGAAAGATTAGAAAAAAAGAAAGAAAGAAAAAACATTTACTGGCCCATAAGATGTTACAGCAAAAAAAAAAGTAACTCAAACTGAAATAACTTTATTCAAATAGACTTTCACAGTAAGTACTTCTAAATCGTCAAATTTGAAGCAATATATACTAAATAATAGACATAAATACTATAATTATATAGATATCTATTATTATATTATTTATGTCTATTATTGCAGTAACAAACAAAGTAACAAAAAGTAAATGACATTAAAAATTAAAACGGGCCAATCAGGGAGCCTGCCTCATCATGTGTCGCTGCAGTACGAGACTGCAGCGACACATATACAGATAACATACATACCATCACGACTAGATCCCAAACAGGGTAGTCAGAGGCAAGTGACTGTTGTTGCCGTCATGGTGCACGGAACACTCACTTTTCACCAATTGTATTAAAACCCAACGTGGTAGGTGGTGAGCCTTCCGCCGCTATCCGGGTTCATTTGGTTTTTTATCGATGTTTTTTATCACCGGACAATGAACACAAAGATTTTGGTTCTAGCCAGATTTTAACTCGGGACCACACGAACCGCGATCCGCGGCGCTCTCGAAAAAATAGAGACTATAATTACGAAATTGCTTGCTATGCTCAATTCAGAGAGTAAACTTGACAAGTTATAAGGGATGGTAATGAGGGCCCTGGGCTACATAGCGATGGCAAAAGTTTGCATCAAATGACAAAGTTTTTGATTAATCAAAAGTGGTGCTGTTACAACTCGGAAGACGTGACGTTTAAAATAATAACGATTCATTATCTTGTATTCTGATATAACCCGATTTCTATAATTACTGTGCACTTCGAGTTGTCAAAATCGTTAGGTTGGCAGCATTGAAATTCACCCGCCCGCAAACTTCCTCACCACTCGTTTTTTTTGCGTCAGAAAATGCATTTAGGCATTCCCAAGGCCCTGGGTTCGGGACACCTGGGATATGTGCGACACGGAACTCCTGGGAAAACAAAGACCCCTACCCACTAAAACCTGACGGTGGTCATCTTCAGCGCAGATTGGAAGGGACCCAGGATCCCCAACGAGGGAGAGACTCCTCGCAGGATCCTTCGGCGCGCAAGACCGCCTGGCAGCCAGCCTCGGGAGGAGCAAGCTCAACTCCAGTGCACGATAACACAGACCACTGTGTCCGAAGACACGCGTTACCGTCATCCTCGGGATCGCAAACCGAAACACACGCAGGCCCCCCCCGCGTGCGCTTCGCGACCCCAAGGGCCCTTTTAGTCGCCTCTTACTACAGGCAGGGATACCTCGATAGTATTCTCTTCGCCTAACCGCAGGGAGCCGCCGGGATTAGGCACCATCACCCCGACGGCCTCGCCTCCGACGTCGGGCGGGATTGTCCAGCTCGCGCTGGCACTCGGCGCTCTCCTTCTGCGACACGACGGCGTCCGCATCCCACGAGCTCGCGCTCGCCACCATGGCAGAAACCACGGATGGCAGCGAGAGGTCGCGCCCGATCAAGGCGGTGAGCGTCTCGCGCTCGTTTGCCCAAGCTGGGCACACCTCCAGCGTGTGCTGAGCCGTTTCCTCGCTGGCGTCGCAGTGGTGACAGGCATCGCTAGCCTCTCGTCCGATCCGGCACAGATAACTCCCAAAGCAGCCGTGCCCTGTGAGTATCTGCGTCAGACGAAACGTTACGGCACCGTGACGCCGATTCAGCCACTGCGTGAAGACAGGGCGGATCGCCTGGATCGTGCGATGGCCCGATCCAGGATCCGCGAGCCGCACATCCCAGAGCTCCACAGCCAGTGTGCGGAACTCTTCCAGCCAGGACAAAACCTGGATCCTCACCACTCCTAACCTAACTTAACGATTTTGATAACTCTAAGTGCACAGTTATAAAAATCAGGTCATTTAATGGCCAATAAACAACATGGGACCTGCGTGCGTATAGCTTTTCATAATCACTTTGACAAACATCAACCATGGAAAAATAGAGTAGTATACTTCATCTTTTACAACGTTTTGCCTCAGTCTCACCTGGTGGGAAACTGTGACAAGATGAGGCCTAATAGTGGAACACGCTTCCCCAAATGCCTATTCACTCTTGCCTTGACTACACCGAGGTCGTATGTATCCGGACGAACCGACGCAGGAAGAGCGTTCCCCTCCCTAGCGGTGCGGACCAAAAAGGACTCGGCAATCCGTTTAGTGTGGATTGAATTCGACTACATAGGGGGAAGCTCTCCCGTCACTCGGTAGTCCAGTGGTAGATAGATACAAATACCTTCACCCCTCTGGGAAAGCTCAATTACGGAAAAATTGATAGCGATACTCGTATGTAGTGTTCTATGGCTTTCAAACCAGCTTGAATTCGGCGCAAAGTGCTTTTCCTATTTTCGGGGCTAACAGTACGTACATTAAACCCGGAACAAACAGATGAACTGCATTAGTTAATGAATGGCCGCTATTCGCTTTTGCCACAGATTTCGATGCGGTCGGTTGTAGACTGGGAGCAGGGAGGCAAATTAATTCTTAATGACTAGATAATTTCCCCCCCTTGCGATGGTAGAGTTAAATTATATAATCTAGTTTAAGATCGTATTAATAATTAATAATTAATTTTAAAATGTAACTCAATTTAAAAAATAGTTTTCTCGAATATTTTTTTTTGATTTTTTTATATTAGCTCCGCTTAAAGAGTAATTATCATTTACCGAGTGATATAGTATCTATGTAAGTATATTTTTCTATTGACATTTATTTTAAGGTTGTCATATAAAATATACTGACTGTTCGACTGATTTGTTGGTTGACCATGAAATGAATTTTGTTTGTTCAAATTGTTGGGTCCTTGTTAGGAAACTATAATAACAGGTAAAAAAGAATAATATTGCGATGGTTTAAGTCCTGTGGATTCATTTGTCTATGACCATTGTTGGAAAATGACCTGCAACATATCATTATATCGAAACTTTACTTTTTTCCTCTCTATATGTTTTATACCTACTTAATGCAGTTTTTCGCAATAACTCCTGGTCTACAAAAAGCGGATCCTGCATAATTGAAGTGAGTCTCCAGCTATGGAATGACAATGCTCGCACCAGGTCACAGTGACTTCGGATGAACAGAGGGATAAAATTACCGAAATGATAATAATAGCTCTATTGTCACGCCTTAATACTGAGTAAAGAGCATTTGGGTACCTACATAAACATATAGATTGTTTAATTTTTTTTAACCTATTAAATAGGGTTTTTTAAATCATTTTCCTTAAACTTTATAACTTTTTTTTTGTATTTTGGTATCAAATCAATTTTTATTCTATTGATATTATATTCTGAATTCAAATCTAAATTTAAGTCTTCACTGGGTTATAATAAATACTGATACGATCACGATATTTTATGCCCGAACACTTTTTAACCAAAAACGAGAAATGTGTGTAACTTTGTAATGCCTCTCTATACAAAAGTACTAAGTATGTATTTTTAATTTATTGTTTTTGATAGATCCAGGAGAAAACTGTTCACATCAAATGGCACGTCCAAATTATCGACAGCCGTCTTTTTTGGGAACTTGATTAAAAAAATCATCACTACTTTCACATTCAGTACTTTGTATACTATCTGTCCGTCAGCGGCTTCGCCCGCGTGAAATATTCCTCCCATCAACATTTAAAAAAAAAATATTTTGTCACTCCTTGATAATGTAGCTTTATATTACTGAAATAATTGTTTACTCAAACAACTGTTTAATTATTGAGAGGCTAACTGTTAACGGATATTAGGTATTTAAAAAGACACCGCTGAAACTGATAGAAAACACCAATTGAACTTTGCTCTGATCATAATAAAGCAAAGTAATAATTAGTTGCCAGAGAAAGGCAGTAGTTCCTACTAAAATTATACTTGCCTCTTTGTTAATTTATGTGAACACTCAGCTCCCGGCCTAAAATGGGTTTAGTACCATAATTAAATTCTCGTTTAGTTGGCTATAGATCGGTTTCAGACATCAAACAACCGAAGACCGACGTCTTGGCAGAACAGGGCTCCTTTTGTCTTTGGTTGTTACTCCCACTTTGGAAGAAAGCCAGTAACACTATGGTACTAACTACATATATCTACACACACACTATTGAAACAGTAACTCATAATATTTAATACAGTACATTTCGTTTTCATTAATCATTCTGAATCTGAAAAATATACTCGTATTTGCAGCAAATTTAACGTGACAAAATTTTAGTGGACGCAGGACACTTAGAACACAGAAAAACCAGCCAAGTGCGAGACCGACTCGCGCACCGAGGGTTCCGTACAAACCTGTAGACATATTTATTAAAAATATTTTTATTTTATGATGTAACTGAAAATTTACGGTTTCGCAATTTTTCCTTTATATGTGCTATAAGACAATGCTTCTAACCAAATTTCAAGATTCTGAATTCACGGAAAGTACCCTGTAGGTTTTGATTCCCTTGCGGGTGTCGAAAATTTGCGGCATAAACGGCTGTATCTTTTGATTGCGTTGGCTAAGAAGTTTGATTTTTTCACAACTCCAAGGGGCAATATACTTGAGTATTTGAAATAAATTGCACCTTGATACCTCTACGCGTTCCTAGGAAAAAGGGTCTTGACAGACAGACATACGTATGGACGGACAACAAAGTGATCTTATAAGGGTTCCGTTTTTTCCTTTCGAGGTACGGAACCCTAAAAATGTAGTGATAGTGTTTGAACGTAGACGACGTCCAAAATACAAGACCAAATCAAAAGTGTTGTTTTGTTGGTGTTCTGTTTGGGGTCAAATTATCTGGGGCCTTATTACGATGTCTTAAGTGTGTCCTCTTGAGTGTCAGCGGAACACACGGATGTTCCTAAGAAAACCCTAAGAAAAAATGGCAAACAATGGCACACAATGCAAAAACCACAACAATAGAAACACGAGACGGGTTATAGCTTGCTCGCTTTTGTCTATGAATTGAGAGTCCTGGCATTTTGATATAGGGAACGTGCAGGCACTATAGGTGGCAGCACTAAATTGACAAAAGAGACACAAGCGGCCAGTAAAGGAAACTTATCAGACCTGTCGTCGCGCTTTCAAATATGTAAATAAATAAATAAAATATCCCTGGACATTATTCCACACAGCGCCATCTAGCCCCAAAGTAAGCTAATTAAAGCTTGTGTAATGGGATACTAGACAACGGATAAACATACTTAAATACATTTTCTTTTGTAAATACATACTTATTATACATAGGAGACACCCAGACCAGTACAAACAGACATGTTCATGCACACAAATGTTTGTACTGTGCGGGGATCGAACCCGCGACCTCTGGTGTAGTAGCGAACTTCTTAACCATTACACCAAGTCGGTCGTCACAAATAATACAAACGTCGTGCGGGGATCGAACCCGCGACCTCTGGTGTAGTAGCCAACTTCTTAACCATTACACCAAGTCGGTCGTCACAATATGTAAACAAAATCATCTTTTCAATCATTCTTTTTGAATATGATAAAAGTTTTAAAATACGGGTTTCGGTTCCGGTCTATCAACTATGATCGTCAGCGTGGCCAAAATATGTCAAAAGGTCAAAAGCTCTTCGAGGCCGGTCATGTATTGGAGGTTAAAGAAACAATGAATGAAAAAAATGAGGCTGTGATAACTGGCAAAATTGTCGCACCAACTGAAATACTGAACGCACAAACTGAACAGTATTTATTTCTACAAACTTAAAAAGGAACGTATGACGGATGCGTCAAGCTAGGGCGCGATGGCGCGCATTGGGGAAGGCCTATGTCCAGCAGTGGATGATATGGTGATGGCTGATGATGATGATGACGGATGTTAAGAATTTTCTGATTTTTTATTGCCAATGAAGTAAGCACTGCATAATACTATTGTATTTCTAGATGGAAGCCAATCACTCGGATGTTTTCTGAAAACAGATTGAAAGATAATGTTTAACTGACTGAAATAATTACGAACTTAGTTATTTTCACTACTTATATTATAGATTATTTCTAAATGCTCAAAACTTATACTTACGTATGAGCTCCTTTACTGCGTTTATCCATTCGTAAAGTAATACAATTTTACGCTATTTGATTTATTTCCATTTTTTGTGGATGTATCCGTACATCCAGATATGCAACAACGCATTAACATTAGCTAGAATAATAATATCCAGTAATAAAATTAATTGTGTTTACTTGTTAAGAATCTCAATGTCAACTATTAATGGAGGACAGATTTGGATTGGCTATGCCAGTCGGCAGCACCTTCGATGTGCATGTAACCTAAAGATCTCTTACTCCCACTCACGTGACCATTACGTCACGCAAACTCAACTTCTGCGCGGCGTATTGGTATTACGGACTGACGTGAGGTTATTTGGCGTTTCACACTATTGTTTATCTGTCAAATAGTACCCGTCTAAAACTTTTCAGTTGCAGAAGTAGCTCTTAAAAACTGACATAGTAATAAATAATACCCACAGTGAGCATTTTTAGAACGGTAAACGGTCAAGCTGCGATAGTGTTAAAAAAATGTAGTACGGCCCCTGGTTTCAGTTAAGTGTCTTTTTTAGCATTTAACAATGCATTACACACTCAAAGATAGACACTAGAAAAATCAGTTTTCAGTTGTTTTGTATATGATGACTTTCTCCGATTTGATTTAGATACTGCAAAAAAAAAACCCTCAAGAAAAAAAAAGAAAAAAAAGATTTATTATTTTATAAATATCCGCGAATATGACGTCGTTTTGATATGAAAATATAGCCAACGAGGTAATGTTGCCAGCGTCTTGGCGGCTTACCCCGGGGACTTCCTCTTTTTTGAGTTTTGTTTTTACTTTTTAGAAGTAGGGTAAGAAGGTATTTAGTATTGTTTATTTTTAATCTCTTATTATATAAAATAAATATGCGCCAGACAACACACCTCTTGTAATGGTCTCGAAGTAGGGATAAATATCCCTGTGTCACGAGGTACCACACAAGGAAATAAGCTTGGGGCGTCTCCCAGAACACCCAGACCCGAGTCAGTTCAGAAAAGATCGTTTCCTGAATTGACCCGACCGGGAATCGAACCCGGGACACTACGGAAATCGAGGCGAGAAACCGTGTTACAGCACACTACGCCAATCGTGTCGTCAAATATATTATTATAATTGTTATTTATAGTTTTTTTTATCTTTGTCACGAAATAAATATATTTGATACTCTCACGCATCCTTTCCACGAAAATGAATATCACTCCAGCTTCATATCATGTTTACCGTCGATGCCTGTGAGTAAACAAGCAAAGTTTTAAATGCCATACCAAGCATTTTCTCTCCTTGCGGTTTTGAAACATTTTAAATAGGTTTACACTGAAGCTAGAATGTAATTCTAGTAAGAATCCGGAAAGATACGTTTCAAAGAGGGTTGTATTTCTTTGACATGCTGAATGTTTGTTACGTGCAACGGGATGTTCTTAGGGCGTATTTGAGTACGTGCAGTTAGGTCTTTTTTTGTTAAGCCCTGTTACAAATGTTATATTTTTAATCTTATGTATTTTATTTCAAAATGATTAGATAAATGGATCATGGTCAAGTCAAAGAGATCTATGGCACAGATTTTTAAGACGACTAAGATATAAATGATCGTGGATCGTGTGTTCCCGAGTTCAAATCTGGCCAGAACCAAAATCTTTGTGTTCATTGTTGAATATCCGACTTACTCTCCGGTGATGGAAAACATCGAATAAAAACAAATCAATCGGATAACGGCGGAAGGCTCATCACCTACCACGTTGGGTTCTACTACCACTGGTGAAAAGTGGGCTTCTGAGTGTTTCGTTCCCCATGACGACTCAGTCACTTGCCTCTGACTACCCCGTTTGGGATAAAGTCGTGATGGTATGTTATGTTAATAAATAAATAATATTAAGCAACTAAAATGTTATTAAACTCCGATTCAAAGATTTCTTCATTCAAATAGACTACATAACATACTTGTAGTACTTCTAATCTATTGAACTAGAAAGATACAATTATATAACTAGAAATGTATGTAATTCAACATTTCTAAGATCGCTTTGACATTAGGGCTTCAGCAGCGCGTCAGCAGCGCGACAGCAGCAGATGCCATCACATTATTACGCAATTAAAAAAATTTCGGTGTCGAACTCGCTCATTTTGCTGTCTGTGAACAAACAGGTGCGCTTACAACACTAGCTCGACGCCTACTGAATGAAGCGACTGCCGCACGCTGCACACGCGCCGCTGACGCGCTGTCTAGTATGAAATTATGAGCAGCGCGACTGTCGCGCGACCGTTGCGCTGCTAAATCGCTAAGTCGCATTATCCTAAATCTATAATAAATGATTTTATTAATATCCGAGATGATAAAAATACTTGATTAAGGCTTACTTCAATATTAACTGCTGCTTATAATTGTAAACACTGATTTTAGATTATGTTCAAATGACGTTATTCATCAAATATAATCAAATTTATATCTCATCTCGAACGCGAATACAACCTTTGAAAATTCAATAAAGGTAAGGCACTTAAATCTCTTAGGCCTATCTTACTAAGATGCCTTGTGCAATTGGGAATTAAATGGCATAGCGTCGGCTTAAGTGTTAGACCTTGTAACTTCTTCAGATCAAATTTTACAGGAGACACAAAAAACTTCACCTTTATATGGCGGCCTAGAGTAACGTGATTTTTTGTAAAGCATTTAAAACTGAAACGGCTTATTTATAGGATTTAAGAGTTTTGCTATTGTTTGCGGTCAAAATTAGTAACAAAATAGTATTTTTTTTTTTTAAATGGACTTATAAGGTCTGGCATTTTAGCCGACGATAGGTCACAGATATAAAGCCGGTATTCACTTTGCTTAGTGCGAGTACAGGTGACTAGTAGCAGCGATGGACTTGGTGCAGGTGTGTAGTGCAAATACCGTCAAATTCTGCTTAGTGGATGTGTTTAGTTGTTCTGTTTAGTTTATCTCGGACACCTTTAATTTTGTACCTAAGTGTCTTTACAATTTAAAAGACATTTATATTTTACATACTCCTGCACACATTTTTAAGGTAAATCTTCCGTCCACTTCGCCATTTTTTGCAAGTTTTGCAAAATGCTAAACACTAAACACTAACACCTGCTGTCCAGACGTGTTTAGTGGTAGGCACGCGGCGAGGCCACTCGCAGTCCACTCGCAAAAAAATAGAACACGTTTCTCATAACTATACTACGCAGGTTATTAAGCACTTGCACTAATCAATCGGTGTCCACACGTGTTTTCTACTAACACTAAGCACCTGCACTCATCACCTGCACTAACTTAGTAGTTGAAAAGTGAATACCGGCCTATAAATAAAAATATTAGCTCAAGTCTATGCTCAACGCTGGTCAACTGAAAAGAAAGCAAAATGGTCTCCCTCCAACGCGTTCTACTTTTAGTTCACTCTACAGTTATGGTAACAGTACGTCTGCCACGAGTTGCCACTTTAAATTTACGTTAGCGTTCGCGTAAAAAAATGTATTGGGATTTGACATGACATGACAATGTCAAATCCCAATACATTTTTTTAAGCGAACGTTAACGTAAATTAACGATAACGTAAGCATTCCAGTACTGTAGGGCTTTTAAGGATAAAATGTTACCTATATTAATTTTGTACCATAAGAATAATCTTGAAAATTATTGCCCTATTGGCTTAAATGGGTACTTACTTAAAATTGCAATGATATTAAATTTAATGATAGACCTTAAAGATATATTTTTAAAAATAACAAATTATATATAATGCGATCATAGCCCTCTCCATAGCTCGTTGAGTGGCTTTGAGCTGTCTTATGAGGCCCATAGTCGAAGACCACGGTTCAGCTCCGTAAATAATTTTTGAGGTTGTTGGCAACTGGTTGGCGCGGCCACCTCCTTGGAAATGCGCGTCACGCGGTGACTTGCAGTCTCTTGTTTGTCAGTTATCAAAAAGTAATTTATGTGCAGTTCTGTTTTGGTTTTATTATATTTTATTTAGTAAAGAGCCCTGTTTCCATCATTAGCTAGCTATTCACACCCTCTCATACATCCATACAGTCCACTTATCGTCAACAGAGGTACTGAGGTATGATGGAAGAGAAAATGTAGCACAATTTCGCGAACGCTGCCCAACCGAGTTGTATTCGGCGGTTTACCTCTTGCTCGAAGTTGGACCTACCTAGTTGGATTACTTGTCCTAGGTAGACCTAGTAGAGGCGATACCCAATAAGAATTACCGACTGCGACAGAAGAAAACAGAAAACAGAATTAAAAACTAATTCATATTTGAATTAAATATTTCTCAGCATCATGAGTTACTAGTCAAAAGTTACTCACGGGAACCACGAGTTGAATCCACACAGTTTTTTTCAAAGATATATTTTATTACATAAAGTCCACTGACAAAAACGCATTCAGCTTCTTTGAGAGTTAATTGCAAATAATACGGCACTGAAATGTATTTTTCTCATTTATTAGATACAGAAACCCAATGTATTCGTTTCTAAACAAATGACACATTAGCGCAGTGTGCTGCAACATGGCTCTCGTCGTGTTACGGGTTCGATTCCCGGTCGAACAAATTAAGGATTTTTTCTAAATTATAAAAATAAATAAATTATAAATTTGCGCCAGACAACACACCTCTTGTAATGGTCTCGAAGTAGGGTATCACACAAGGAAATAAGCCAGGGGCGTCTCCCAGCACACCCAGACCCGAGTCAATTCAGAAAAGATCGTTTCCTGAATTGACCCGACTGGGAATCGAACCCGGGACACTACGGAAATCGAGGCGAGAAACCGTGCTACAGCGCACTACGCCAACCGTGTCGTAAATCGTCGTGTCGTGTCGTAATTGGCTTGGTTCAGAGTGTGCTGGGAGACGTCCCTGACTTATTTCCCTGTCTGGTACCTCGTAACACAAGAATATTAAATTTATCCTTACTTCGAGACCATGACAAGTGGTGTGTTGTCTCGCACATATTTATTTATTAATCAGAAAAACTCTACCAAAATAAAAACACCTCTTAAGGGTATTTTTAACAAGGTCCGGGAGGGGGAGGGGAAATCCGTTGCGTAAAATATCCCGCACCTTGTTAAACACTAGCTTTAATCTGTAGGTATTTCCACCATACCATGAGCCATGAGATCCAGTCACGTAAACTACAATACTCGTAGTTTACTTCAGTACATCTACCACGAGTTCAAACTTTACATTTACATTATCGTTCGCGTAAAAAAATGTATTAAGATTTGCACGACATGACATGACAATGTCAAATCCCAATACATTTTTTTAAGCGAACGATAATCTATATTTTTTGTTCCATTTACAATCACTACGGACGCTTTGTGCCGAAATCCCATACAAAAACGTCAACGCGGTCAACGCGGGCTCCAGCGGCAGTAAAGTCATGGTAGACACACTGACTATACTAACATCATACTAACTCTGAACAACAAGACACGGAGTCAATAAAAGCACTAAGATCTCTACTATAAAACGTTTGTTACAAAGGCAATAAATTAAATTATCTTACATTTAATCTTCCCTTATACCACAACGAACATTCCTCCTTAACTGGGAGTCCTGCGATCCCAGAGATACGGTGTGAAAAATGTTTGTAATTTAAAAGCACTGTAAAACTATTTGAAAAGAATAAAGTGGAAATGAAACTTCGCAGATGTTGCAATACAAATTGGAGATAATATTTATATTGCAATGATACTGTGGACATAGCAAGTCATACGATTGCTGAGATGATTAAAAAGGCTGAAATATTTTAAAGCAGAACTATCTGCGAAGCATGGCAGGAGTGACATTGAGTAATAGAATAAGGAATAGCATATTATGAAAGCGTTGTTTTGTGGAAGACATTAAAATTGAGATGGGAATGCTAATGTGGTTTGGTCATATGGAAAGGACGGATGAAAGGCGATTGACGAAGCAAATTTACAAGGCGAGGATGGATTTAGCTGTTGAAAGGGGAAAACCTAGACGGACGTACTAAGGATAAGTCCAAGACGTCCTTAGAAAAGGTCAGTTCATGAGTACCCTTAATCGACGAGCATGCATGAAAGGATTAATGAGAGTGGAAGAGGCGCAAGAGGTGTGTCAGGACCGTAGCAAGTGGAAAGATGTGGTCTCTGCCTACCCCGTTGGGAAAACGGCGTGATGGTATGTATGTATGTATTTCTATTAAATATTTTGAGACTTTTAACAGCCACTGATTCTTTTTAAATTATGTATAGTTAGTTTATTGTAGGGTCAAAATTAATTCTCCGGTATCTGCTTGTTAATATTAATACTATAATAGTTAATGTATCTAAATATCTTCAAATATAAAGTATGTTTATTTAAATAAGTTTGTTATTAAATTTACATATTTCTTCATCTAAATAGTTTCTGTGGTATTTGTGCACATACTTGCCTCTCGTTTACCATTTTTCCTCTACCCGTAGGTTGCCTAGAAGAGATCGCTATTAGCGATAAGGCCGCCTAAATTGTAGATTGTTTTCAATGTAATACTTAGCTTTAAGTGTCTCTTTTGGTTTTTGTACAATAAAGAATATATCTATCTATCTATCTATCCAACAAAGTTGATATAGAAAACTGCTTTATAAATTAAAAGACTAACTCCAGTATCCACAAACGCCAATCAAAAGTTGAGCACACCTCAAATTAATGCTGCCCTGTCACATGTCAATAGAAATGAAAGGGACAGCTATACATGTAAGGACTGCTCAGCTTGATTGACATTTGTGGATTCGAGCGTAAGAGCTGTACTAGACGCGGCGACCAGTGGTTTACCTGGGCCACCAGCTACCAAATGTGACTACTAGTGGCTGAGGTCAAGACTTGACCCCGCCACTAAACCAAACCCTTGCGTAGCCAAACCAAGCGTGCTAGTGGTAATCCAAGCGCGGGAGGCGGGCCACCAAACGCGACCACGAGTTCGAGTAGCTTGTTGCCCGGAGGCGGCAACTCGAGTTAAGGGGAAAGTGGAGGCACGTTACTCATTGTTTTTGGTTAAGAGCCTTCCGCTCACCCCACTGTCCGGTGAACCTGTAGAAGCTGTGAAAGATATCAGGGGCAGATCTAAGGGCGTGAAATGCTATTGTGTGGAAAATCGAAACCAATGAAGTTATATTATGTCAAAATTTGCAAAGCGGGGGAGTAGCTCTGAGCGTAGTATTGTACTGATGCAGCGCCACTACCACGCTCTTAAGTCGCTTGACGTGAAAGCGCACTTAACCTCAAATTGCAAATGCATCTCGAAAATGATAATTGTTTAGTTCCCTATTCAGTTTGTTACCAGTACGAATCAGCAACCAATGATAGCAACGCCAGGTCGAGTAATGAATTTAGTGAAATCTTTGTCGCGCTTTTCGGAAGATACATAGCAGTTGCAATGGTCCCAGCTGACGTCTCCAGATGTCAGTCGTTAGGCCTACTAGACCACATGATGAACAACAGAGACCAAGAAACACTACGAGTACTTCCGGCCATGATTCACCTGCGACACAAACTAGTTTACCAGCACGGCCAGTGCTGAAGCTTAGGAATCACGCATACACCATAATCAGTATGCCTGCAAAGAGATATAGACAGAGGCCTTAATACCATCAGATCTGACAGTGAGGTATATCACTGCCCTTACATACACCCCTCGAGGAATGACTTGTACTGTACCACCTCATAGTTGAGATGAGAGCAACGTGGTAAAGTAATAATCCAATATAATGTTCTGCTGGGCCACCTCCATTATCAGGTTTTTGCTACAATTTATGAGAACGTCTGCGTGACCGAGTTTTATGAGAGCTGTCTGAAATGCGGAAGTCCTGGCTCTAGATTGGATAAGATTGGATCTTAAGGAACATAGCCCAGGTTATTTATAGTCATCGTGGTGATTAAGCCAATAGCCATCAATTGTAGTGGACGTAAACGCGCGGATAGATTTGAGTAGGTATTCACTTACATCAGAATATCGAGCATTCGGCGTTTTATTTACTCAAACCACATTGCGAACATGATGCTCCTTGTTTTTTCACTCATTCTCACTCATTCCATGGACTTTTTTTTAGAAAGTTGAGCATTGACTGTATTGTATACATAAAAACGTTACATTACACTTTAAATAAATAAATAAAAAATAAAAATCATTTATTTCAGAATCCATCCATAGACAATTAGTATGTTAGTAACAATTTTTACTTATTATAAGTTAGTTTTGTTAGTAGTACAATTACAATATTACATTATTTGCGATTTTATTTTCAAATTATTTATTCAATTAAGTATTTATTCATTTGGTAATTTATTACATATTCATTTATCATTTATTGCAAAGAAAAAGTACAATTGGCGGATTTAATGCCTGAAGGGATTTTTTTTATTTTATAAGTTTATACAATGTCACAAAAACAAAAAAAAAAAATTAATGCTCGCTTTTGTTATTTGCTCGAATGCTCCTATCCTTCTTAGTTTCCCGGAAATACGTCACTGCAGTTTATCTCCCGGAGTGGCTAAGAGCCTGTTAAAATAACTCGTTAATTCGAAACGTATAGTTTAGCCCTAAGCTGGTTTACGTTGGTCGCAGTTAGATAAAGCTGGGAGCGAATAAACCCACTATACTAAATAAATAAAATTTATTTTCCAGCACGTGTGTACTTGGGACACACTGCTGTATATTTTTTAAAAAATAAATTTAATAATGTAAAAAATATTAATTTCAGGCGATAAACCCATAATAGTAGGTACATACATACATTCAGATCAAAATAAAAAGAGAAAATTAAATTAAATATATATTACAAATTAACAAATAATCATCAAACAAAAAAATAAAATATGATCAAATAATAAAATAAAAATTATGCTCATTAACAGTTCAATCTCTAATGTATTTTGATTTTATTATAAAGTCCACAACACAGAAACTTGAGGATAATAGACCTTCAGTATTGGCTTTTTCACTAGGTATCAATCCTAGTCATTAACCACTGACGTGTTTTTACCTGACTGCGCCAGAAATAGTGTTTTGTTTTTCAAGAGTATTTATGTATGTATGTATAATGATTAGGACTCTGCAGTCTGACGGCTTGATAGATTTTAGCTTGAGAGGTGCCGTTAGATTCGTATTTACTGTGAGAGTGACACTGGATATATCAAAAAAAAAAAACGAAATGGCGGATTTTTATTTTTTTATCCAACCCCTTGAGTCATATCACAATGAAGGGCTTGCAATAGCGATTCCATAAACACTGGTTATTTAACTAAAAAGTCTTAAAAAAAACGAATCATCAAAAAAAACCCCCGATGGCCAAAAATGACCACTCAAAAGGAAAAAACAACCTCAATCAAAATGTTTTAAAAATTATAGAGCGTTTAATTTTGCAAGAAATGAGACCAGATTTATAATATTTAGACTACTCGTTCCCATGCTGATGCTCCTCAAAGTTGTACGTATTTTACAATTTTGTGAAAAACCATCCGCTTGTTCCCACAGGCCTTGAGGTGTCACAGGGACATGAGGAGGCTGTGGTGGTCAGTTAGGATACGGACCTCCACAATATGCAGCTGCCCCACTTGTATCAAGCACTAGCTGTCCTTCAGCGGCTTCGCACGTCTAGACTTTTACTACCATCAAAATTTAAAAAAATATATAGCCTACTAGCTTCTGCCCGCGACTTCGTCCGCGTAGAATAGTTTGGGCTGACGCTGCTTAAAAAAATCACCTTCACAAATAATGCATTATTTTAGAACAAATTTGGTTAGCATGAAAAAGGTTATAGTGAGCCAACTTTAAAAGATAGACATTATGCTGGCACGGACATTTTTGAGAACTTTTTTAAAGGGGAACAATACTGTCATACATGATTTTTGTGAAACTTTAACCGTCTCAAAAGGAGAAAAACCCTCCGATTTTGAAACATTATTCATTGGTGCTCCGCTCTTATTGGTCTTAGCGTGATGCTATAAAGCCTATAGCCTTCCTCAGTAAATGGGCTTTTAACACTGAAATATTTTTTCACATCGGACCAGTAGTTCCTGAAATTAGCGCGTTCCAGCAAACCAACTCTTGAGCTGTATAATATAATGTTTATTTTAAACCCTAAAGAGTAACATTTTTTCAAACGTTGAATGCCATATTTAGTTATATCTAATCAACAGCCTAAAATATAAGTTTTATGCTTCTAGTTGAAAATGTATTAGTAGAAAATGACAATACATTCATATAACCTTTCATCCCCCATTTCAACCCTTTACAACACTTTTTTCCAATTAAAAAGTAACCTATGTATGTATGCCTTCTCAGGCTCTAGACTATCTGTGTACCAAATTTCATTTAAATCAATTCAGTAGTTTTGGCGTGAAAGCGAGACAGACAGACAGAGTTACTTTCGCATGTATAATACTAGTTTGGATACTAAGGATGTCGATTACTGTTAATGTAGCATCATATTGGTGAAATAATTTTAAAATCGGTTCAGCAGTTTCGGAGCCTATTCAATACGAACAAACAGTCGACAATCGAACTTGTCTATACCAATATTGTAAAGAGGACTCTTAAACTAACGACTAGGATTGCAGACGTTCTTAAGCTAACAAGCGGTTCAGTCTAAGGAGAGACTTCACTTTATTGATTCGCAGAATGTATGATACAAGTAACGAACCTAATTCCAAGGAGCATTCTGTAGGGCTTAAGCGGGACTCACAAATTAACTAATTCACCAGGTGTGTTACGGCCTCGATGGCTCAGTTGGAACAACAGCCACCCGGCTTGCGGAAGAGGTGAGTTCGAGTCTCGCTCGGTCCTAGGGAACAGGTCAAAAGGGTTTAAACATTTATTTTGTATTGAGGTGGGCATAGACACCAGTCGCCATTTTGTTTTTTTCTAGATGTTTTCGCGCACGATGAAAGTGGTATAGATGGAAAGAGGACACAAATAAACCTAATCTGGTGTACGCATTCTTATGGACTGTACTTTTGAAAGTGCTGACATTATTAAATTTTGTATTGGGATTTGACATGACATGACAATGTCAAATCCTAATGAGTACAATTTTTACGCGAACGATGATGTAAATTAAAAGTGGCACCTCGTGGTAGACGTACTGTACTAGTCAAAAACACAGACAGAAGTATCACAGTAGTTGTGCAAAAGATTTAATATGATGATGATTAATATGATTCTTGCCTTGACTTACGTAGTGTCCCGGGTTCGATTCCCGGTCGAGTCAATTCAGAAACAATATTTTCTGAATTGGCTTAGGTTCGGGTAGATCGCCCTTGCTTAATTTCTTCTCTGGTACCTCGTAACACAGAGACCATGACCAGTGGTATGGTGGTCTGGCGCATATTTACGTTATGGTTTATTTTCATTCATTATGAGAGGGTTTGCTTTTTGCGTTTGGGGTAGATCGTAAACGTCGCATTTTTTAAGGTTTTCGTGATTATTTAGCTGAATTCAAATAAAGTATAAATTATCTCTCTATTATTGAATGCACCTTTCAATTTCATAATAATTTAATAACTTAAACTATGTACAGTAAATTTTTAAGTCTCATAAGTATCAGTTTAAAAAAAACGGTTTTTTATTTAATTTAGCAAATAAGTGGCGACTACTTAATTTTAGATAATTCAATGTGTTTTAAAATAGTATTATGCGAACAATAATAGAGCAAAAAATTAAGTTTTATTTCAATTCAATGAAATAATCAAGAAAATCTTACAAAAATGCAACGTTTTCGATCCACCCCCAGCTAACGCTCTTATGTCCATTTCTAACTTGTCGAGTCCGCAAAGCAGTGTGTAGCTCCCCTTACTTTACAGCGTCTCTGAAGGCCTACACTTCCAGAGCTAGACGTCTTTATGTGCCTCGTATTTTGTAAGCTTTCTTCCATCCATGTAGGTAGGTAGGTACTCGTATACCTCCGCAACGTATGTTGCTACGATTCACGTCAATACTATCTTGTTGCGATCGGCATATAGGGATATATATATTATATATAGCGTACTGTTAGCTACATTTAGGCGTAGACCGTAAAAATAGGTTAAGTGTCTATTGCTGCTCCTCTGCACACTTTTTTGGTATGACTTTACTCTGTCAATTAAATTTTTGTGTTAAAAAACAAGATTGAAAAGAGTAACCATCGAGTTTCTTGCCGGAGTCTTCTCGATCGGAAACAACCTCCGAACCGGTGGTAGAGTCACATTATGTTTAATTATGATATTAACTATCATATTATTATTTTATGTAAGTTTATTTTAGTATATTTTTACTTAATTTTTTTTTTGTAACTATATGACTTGTCATATGTACTTTCTATAAGTCTATATCATCATCATCATCATTTCAGCCGAACGACGCCCACTGCTGGGCATAGGCCTCCCCCAAGGATCTCCACAACGATCGGTCCTGCGCTGTCCGCATCCAGCGGCTTCCCGCGACCTTGACCAGATCGTCGGTCCACCTTGTAGAGGGCCTGCCCACGGAACGTCGTCCGGTTCGCGGTCGCCATTCGAGAACCTTTCCGCCCCAACGGCCATCGGTTCTCCGCGCTATGTGTCCCGCCCACTGCCACTTCAGCGATGCAATCCTTCGAGCGATGTCGGTTGTTTTTGTTCTCCTGCGGATCTCATCATTTCTGATTCGATCGAGCAGGGAAATACCAAGCATCGCTCTCTCCATTGCTCGCTGGGTGATCTTGAGCCTTCTTATGAGACCCATAGTAAGGGACCACGTCTCGCTCCCATAGGTCATTACTGGCAACACACACTGGTCAAAGACTTTTGTCTTGAGACACTGAGGTATTTCGGACGCAAATATATGCCGGAGCTTCCCGAACGCTGCCCATCCGAGCTGGATTCGACGAGAGATCTCTTTCTCGAAGTTGGACTTACCTAGCTGGACTGTCTGTCCCAGGTAAACATAGTGGTCAACAACTTCGAGTGTAATGTTCCCAACGTTAACTGGAGCGGGTGCAATATGGGCATTCAACATGAGTTTTGTTTTGTCTATGTTCATCTTAAGACCCACTCTTTGAGAAGCATTACCGAGATCTTCGAGCATTATGTTCAGGTCTTCCAAGGTCTCAGCCATAAGAACTACATCATCGGCAAATCGCAGGTGTGTTAGGTACTCGCCATTGATGTTGATGCCGCGTCCTTTCCAGGCCAGAAGCTTGAAAATATCCTCCAATGCAGCCGTGAACAGTTTCGGAGAAATAACGTCTCCTTGTCTCACGCCTCGCTGTAGTTGGATCGGATTAGAGCTCTGGTTCTGTAATCGGACCGACATGGTGGCGTTCTGGTATAAGTACCTTAGCACCTCAATGTACCTGTAGTCTATTTGGCACCTTTGGAGAGACTGCAGTACTGCCCAGGTCTCAATCGAATCAAAGGCTTTCTCGTAGTCCACGAACGCTAAGCAAAGTGGCAAGTTATACTCTTCGGTCTTCTGTATAACTTGCCGCAGCGTATGAATGTGGTCTACGGTACTATAGCCTTTTCGGAACCCTGCTTGTTCGGGATATATGAATAAAGATATTTTTTACTTTTTTACTTTATTTGTTTTGTAAGGGTTCCGTAAAACCTAACCTAAATAAGATCACTCGTCTGACCGTCTGTCTGTCAGTCTATTTCTCTCCCTGTTATATACTTTTTCTCGAATTCAGTTGATTGACACTGTTGGGTTTGCAGACAACTATGTAAACAAACTTTCAAGTCAACGCAATGAATACACGTTTATATGTGGCAAGCGTTAACATATTAAAAATAATGGTATAAATACATAAGTACTTAAATAGATAATAACACCCACACACAGACGAACACAAATGTTCGTCACATGAGTACCTACGATACAATACGATTTTATTTTATTTTGAGGTTCTTTCATCTTCGATTTGAAAACAACTGCAAAACGTACCACGTCGTAAAAATAAACACAATAGGTATTAATACAACAATACAATAGAAGACTAGAATGCTCTCAAAGGATGGTTTTGCAATCAAACTGTACGAGTAGGTATTGTTATGGGTAAGTAAAAATGCGTAATGAGCAATGATGAATTTCATTTCCAAAACACACTTCCTTATATAGGTACTCGTACACGAAAGAGAAAGAACGCCTTGAGACTGTATACCACTACTAGATACTGTCTTGCTTCGCCGCAATGTTACACGCGCAGACGGTGGCCGTAGATTCTTCAACTTTCGCAGTACCGTCGTACTCTGTGAGATTGAAGGAGACCGAGCATGTATAGCTCTCGCACTCGCACCATTTAAATATACTGCGCGCAGACTGCTGAATCAGTCGTTACTTAAATATAAGAGTTGACAGCCTTCCGCTCACCTACTTGTCCGGTGAAATTGTGAAAGCCATCAGCGGCTAACAATGCATGCCATGTAGAAAAAAATAAAATAAAAATAAAAAGCTGAATCAATCCAGACCAATCTATCGTCCACGCCGGCGTGGTCGCGCGCCGCGACCCCAGTCATATTTAGATTCGCGTAACCGGCACGTTCCGGGTCGTTTCTCTCCTCAAACCTACGTCCGTTTGTCATCTCCCAGTAACGCCCTAAGCCGAGGTTCGTGTCCCCCCTTGGGGCGCCCTTAGGCACGTTACTTAAATATAAGGGTTGAGAGCCTCCCGCTCACCCACTTGTCCGGTGAAATTGTGAAAGCCATCAGCGGCTAACAATGCATGCCATGTAGGAAAAAAAAAAGAAAAAAAAAGCTGAATCAGTCTTGCAGGAAGTGCGGCAGTGTGTACACGTACGAGTATGTCTCCATAGTATCTGCTTATTACTATACACTGGGTGATATCAAATTTGAAAACCCATAGTGACACTAATTCTAGCTAGGAATTTAAATGCATTAGGTTAGCAACTTTATAAAGGGGTTTCAACCTTTGTGGCATAGCCAACCAGACGCCATTTTATTTTTTTCTTGAGGTTTCCGCGCAAGGTAAAGATCGGTATGATAAAGGTGATATCCTACGCTGTCACTTTAAAATTGTATTTCTCCTATGTATTGTATCTAAAATGACGACGACGAAACTGATGACGACAAGATTGGCGTAGTGCGCTGGAGCACGGTTTCTCACCTTTAATTCCGTAGTGTCCCGGGTTCGATCCCCGGTCAGGTCAATTCAGGAAATGATATTTTCTAAATTGGCCTGGGTCTGGGTGTGCTGGGAGACGCCCCTAGCTTAATTCCTTGTCTGGTACCTCGTAACACAGGGATATTTATCCCTACTTCGAGACCATGACAAGAGGTGTGTTGTCTGGCGCATATTTATTATTTATTTAAAATTAATTTGAAACTTTTAGGTTGATTTTTTACCAAAAAAACACGTAAAATCCACATTAACTTTAATAATGTCAGCACTTTCAAAAGTACAGTCCATAAGAATGCGTACACCAGATTATGTTTATTTGTGTCCTCTTTCCATCTATACCACTTTCATCGTGCGCGGAAACATCTAGTAAAAAATAAAATGGCGACTGGTGATTATGCCCGCCTCAATACAAAAGAAATGTTTAAACCCTTTTGACATGTTCCCTAGGATCGAGCGAGACTCGAACTCACCTGTTCCACAAGCCGGGTGGCTGCTGTTCCAACTGAGCCATCGAGCCCGTAACACACCTGGTGAATTAGTTAATTTGTGAGTCCCGCTTAAGCCCTAGGATCGGTGTGAATTTTTCTAGTTTTTATCTTTGTGTGGAAAATAGTGCATTGTTAATGCTAAAAAACTAATCAACAACTAAATATGATTAAACAGTAATTGTTGTAAGTTAAACTTTGCATTGTAATTGGAAAAAAATATTGTGATTTTATAAATAACTCATCCCTCAGCGGCTTCGCCCGCACCAAGACTATTTCTGCTGTCGAATTACAGCCTGAAAAATATATACCCGACGTTAGCCGCTGATAATGTAGATATATTGGTGTTTGCGATTAACAAAGAAATAAAAGAGATTTAACTTTATCAAAGGGTATAATATGAATTTACCATATTATAGTATAGCATTTATAATGCTTAGCTAGGGATTAGAATGACTAGACCAATCTGGCGCGTGTGAGCAAGGCAAGTGGCGGATGTGGCGTCCTTTGCTGTGGTGCAGAGAGTTGATTGGCGCGTCGCGTCTCCGCCCGTGGTGTGATATTTGGTTTCTCTTATTGGTCGAAGTGCGGCGTAGACATTGGTAAAATCGGTTCAGTAGTTTTTTTTACCACTGGACTGATTTTGGAAATTCTTCTTTCGTACAAATATCCAAAAATAAGAAATCATTACTCTTTATACATAGTATAAGCAGGCCTGTGTCACTTCAAAGTTTAGGAACGCTCGGTCGCGGCGTGGCCCCTCTCTGGGGTATCTGAGAGTGGGTTGCTGCTCGGCTCGCACACTCTCCGCCGAGCGCGTTATTTAATGTTTTGTTTCTAATCGTTTTCAACTGTAACTTGTAATTATAAGTAATTATGAGAATACTAATGATAACTACTAATACTAAACAATGTTATATTAATTACAGTACTTTTTTTAAAGTTAATAAAGCGATCAGCGAGTTGCGACCCTGCGCTCTGACAGCTAAATCTCTTACGTTCAGCGGCGCACAGTAGAATATGAACGCTCGTGCTATGCGATAAGTTTCGATTCCTCGTGCAAGCTACCTAAACATGGCCTTGATCGATAGCACGGACAAATGCAAAAGTAATAGTGTGACACGAACTTGTAAGATAAAAGAAGGCTTTTTTACTTGTCCGTGTTTCTCGAGAGAACCTTCTGTACGGAGTACCTATTCTGTGGTATAAGTAAGTAAGAGCATGTAGATAAACGATATCAAACAGTTTTTTCATTTTGTATCTGCCTCTTTGCCTGTGTGTCTTCATGTACGTTATTATGAACCTCAGTACTACAGAAACTATATTAAAATATAAGGTGCTTTAGATTGTTGAACAGCGTAAAAAGTTTTTACCCGGTACAAATTCAACTGGAAATATGCGCCAGACAGCACACCAATTTTATTTATTTATTTATTTATTTATTTATTTACTTGCGTTCCAAAATGTTACATGAAGATGGTATATTTTAAATTATTGATACAATTTTGGACCCTGTTGGGCACAGCAATTTGGTGGAGAGGATGACGCCATTCATTCATGAGACATGAATTTAATTTTACCATTAATGCTTTATTTTGAAATTAATATTTCCTTATCAGTTGAATATAACTTAATTACATTTAACATTTTGTATTTAAAATTTTATTAATAAAATCAGTCAGTTTTGAAATCTAAATCGCTTCAATTCTTTGTCGTTCAAGTATTCATTTACTGTATAATAATTTTTATTTAATAACAGGCTCTTTAAATATCTTTTAAATTTATTAAAATTGTTTTCATTTTTAATTTCGTCTGGTAAGTTATTATATATTTTTACTGACATTACATATGTACTAGATGAGTGTTGGTGTGATCGTGAGGTGGGTAATATTAATTTGTTACGATTTCGCGTGGTATGTTTAATTGGTGCGTCTTTACGTTTTGTATATAATTCCGGATATTGGCGGACAAATTTACATATTTCCATTATATAAATACACGGTAAAGTGAGGACTTGGTATTTTTTGAAAAGCGGTTTGCAACTCACTGTATTTCTTAAATTTTCCAATATTCTTATTACTTTTTTTTGTAAAACAAAAACAGAAGGTGCATCGGTACTATTTCCCCAGAGGATCACCCCGTACTTCAACCATGAGTATGCATAAGCATAATACATGACTAACGCAGTTTTGATGTTAGTGGTTCTTTTAATTTCTCTGAAAGCATATACAAAACTGGCTATTTTGGATCTGATATTTTTGACATGCTGTTTCCATGTAATGTGCTTATCTAAAGTAAGTCCGAGGAGGTTAAATTCACTGACTACCTCTATATTGTTGCCTCTAAAATTAAAATCAAAATTCAGGGACTGCTTTTGGTGTGGGTGGAAGGTTATGAGTTTGGTTTTCTTAAAATTTATCCTAAGATTGTGGTCATACATCCACTCGGCTGTTCTATCAAATACATCTTTAAGATCTACGTTAAGGTTACTGCAATTTTCGGCTGCTACTAGAATAGACACATCATCCGCGAACAAGACGCACTCTTTGCCTATAGCTGGAGGCAGGTCGTTTATGTAAATCAAAAACAATAAACACCCCAAGACGCTACCCTGTGGGATAGATGCATTGACAAGCACACCGTCAGATTTTATTTTTTGTATTTTCCTAGTACCTATATTATAATTTTCTATTTCTACAAATTGTTCCCTATTACTGAGGTAAGATTTAAACCACCCGTGCGCTAGGCCGCGGATACCTATTCCATAAAGCTTATCTAAAAGGATATGATGCTGCACCATATCATACGCTTTTGTCATGTCCAAAAATAACCCTATTGCATATTTCTTTCTATCAATTAGATTGTGTACACTTTGCATGTATTTATACACTGCCAAAGTAGTCGATCGCCTTTTCCGAAAGCCGTTCTGATTATCATTAAAGATTTTGAATTGTTCGCAATATTCGTATAGACGATCACACATAGCCTTTTCAAAAATCTTTGATGCTGTTGGAAGCAAGGCTATTGGGCGATAATTATTCGGGTCCGTTTTTACATTTTTTTTGTGAATTGGTTTTACTAATGTTTTTTTTAACAAGTCTGGAAATATCCCTTCGCTAAATGATTGATTTATCAATAAACTTAGGGGTAAGGCCAACTCATCAGCACATTGTTTGACTAAATTTGGTGGAACCTCATCAATTCCATGACTATTTTTATTCTTAAGATTTTTTATTATTTTATGAACCTCTGTCTTTTACTATCAAGGTTTCGAAACAAGAATGAATAGAAAGAATGGAAGACAATGATACTTAGCCAATGGCGACGCCCAGCACACCCCAACCAGAGTCAGTTTAGAAAAGTTGGTTTCCAGAATTGACTCGACAGGGCACCAAACTCAGGGCATCATCAAATCAAAGCGAAACTTAGTACAGCGCACTACCAGGCCTCTGTTACTAGCGCGCAACAATTACCTACCAGCCGCCAGGTCTTCCAAGACCCATTTGGCAGTCCGTTGTCAACAGACGCGTAGAGCATTTACTCACTACTGACATCTATATCGAAAGAGGTAGCCCTGTCAATATATGCCTGTCTCAAGTACGCATTTACAAATGACAAAATTGTCAGTGTTCTATAGAGTGATTTATCTGTTACGTAGTAACTATTAAGATATCTGTGGCACTACGGCAATCGTGTCGGTCAAAAATGATCAAAACTTCTGTTTTAATGCACTTAGTTTGCAGAAGCAGTGCCTCTAAACTCCAAGATAACTTTAATTAAGCCTACTTCCGATTAAGCACAAAGCCGGCTCAACACTCCAAGTTCATCCCTCCCTTTAATTACCTTCCACTTATTAGTGTTTTCTCTTTAGTTAGCCTATGAAGTTTAATACAGCCTTAGTTTTTGCCCGACCTATAAAGTTTTAATAGGGAATCCTGCCGACTTTATCTTCAATGGAAGAAAATATTGAGTATACCTTTGAAAGTTTTCTATGAGTGTCGTGAAGTTTTGAAGTTGGTGCTTGAAGGAAAATGAAGTAAGTTAGCAAATTGTATGTACATTTTTTGATTTAAATCGCAATATCTTTTATATTTGAACAGGAGGCAACTAATCGAATTATTTTATTTAATAGTATCAATAATGTCATGTTGACTAGATATCTTGTCAAGTTTATTCCCTGAACTGAGCGTAGTGAGAAATTTCGTAATATGATCTTTCATTTCTAGCCAGTCAGCGGTTACCTGGCACTAACCCATCTTCTGAGCTAGATATTTACTGACGAAATTGCTCGCTGCTTTAAGTAATCAACTTGACTAGATATAAGCGATTGTAGAGCTTGTCTAATCTGAAATAACGCGCCCTTCCACCGTATTCACTGACACAACTGGTCGGCAAAGGCCCCCATCACTGAAATTAAGTCATCGCTACAAAAGATGGGTTTGGCTTCATATTACATTTTGAAATATGGACGCAATAACAAATTTGAATGTCGCGTCATTTCAGTCTAACCTGAAATGAGGCGATATACACATTTTTTAGCTACTACTAAGCTTTAATAAGGCCCCTGTTTTTGCAATGTACAGGACATTACCATAGCATCGAAATTCAAAAAATCGATTCCCATCTGGAAAAATAACGAGATGAACATATTTTGTAATCTTTTTGGGTCTGGGTGTTATTATCTATACAGTGGGTCAGTTACCGATGTCGAAGCCTTTATTTACATGAAATATGATCAAGTATCTTAACAAATCACTCCTTTTTGATAATTTCCCTCTGGATATTAAGAAATGGAACCCTTAATATGATTAATAGTATTTATTGCACAAACAAACGAGTAGGTACCTAATCAGATTCACAAATTAGATCCTATCTATACAAATGGATCCCTATCAGTTAGACTGTTCAAAAATTATGATACAGATCAAAATTAAAAAGCAATTCTACAAAAATAACAGAAAAATTTAATGTTTTTGTTATTTTATTCGATACATTACTTCATGCGACACAAACCTAAATAAAAAACAGATTTAACACGTAAATTAAGCAATTTGTATTACTGCTCGTAAAAATGGAATGATAAATTCTGGAAATCGATGGCGTCCCTTCGTAAATCGAGAAAGAACGATAAAAACTATTTTATTACCCACCACTAGAGTTAACAGATTCAATTCGGAAATCAGGACTTTGGTTCTGCCTTACAACTTTAGACTGTACTTTTTCAGAATGTCGACTTTGCGCCATAGACGTGATATTTTAGATTTAACGTTTTTGCACGGGCTCATCAATGATAAAGTTAAGTGTCCACGACTCTTGGAAAGTGTCCATCTGGCGGTTCCATATAATTTACCCAGAAATCCAAAAACAGTTTTTCAAGTTCCTTAGAGTTGAAAAAACCTCGGTCACCATGCTCCATGAATGCTATTCTAAATACAGTCATCACAGGTATCAAAGACGAGCTTCCACCTACTCTCTCGTTAGATGAAGAGGATCTGAAAGAACTGACGGTGCATCAGATAGTAAGATTCTGTAGAGCCACGAGAAGATTCAACGGGACTCCGTGAAAATGGGACAACCTAAAGACCCCCTGCAAGGGGGGCCCGGGGAAATGGCTTAAATGGTTCACCACAAGCGGACCGATCACCCGGCCCACTGCCAGCGTCCCCAGTTGTAAATAATAAATACAGTCATTTGTGTAAAAAATGATAAAAAAACTCCCACCATAAATTCAAACAATAAACTCAATATAAATTATAACCCTATTTAATTAGTATTTGTAATTAGATAGCAAGTAATATATCCGTCCATAGTTCATATTATTATAATTTATGTTGCTCGATGTTGTAAAACTTGTAAACGCTAATTATGCGTTATTAAGTATAATTGATGCATATACTTGAATACGATCTCTGTAATGTTATCAAAACTGTGTTGTGTATATGTACTGATGGTGTACCTATTATTAATAAATAAACAAGTACAACTAATCCGAATATTTCGAACTAGTAAGCCTCGCGGAAAACCGTAATTTGAAATCACAGATTTAGCTGTGGTGTGTACCTGCTGGAGAGTGTGGTAATAAAACTCATCGAGGAACTCTTTATGATCAGCTGGAGGCCTTCTTGCTATATAAAACCCCATAATCATACAAGCAAAGAACAGCAAAGGAGTGGAACTCGCTGCCCGCATCTGTGTTTCCAAACCAATACAATCTGCGTCTCTTTAAGGCAAGAGTGAACAGGCATTTACTAGAAAAATGTTCCATCATAGATCGCATCGTCTCTTACCACCAGGTGCGATTGCTTTCAAATGACTTTCTAGTCAAGACGACACGGTTGGCGTAAATAATAATAATAATAATATATTCTTTATTGCACACAAAACTTACAGTACAGAAACAATTTACAATAAATGAAAGTACAATTTGGGCGGCTTTATCGCTAAAAAGCGATCTCTGCCAAGCAACCCACAAGCAAAGGAAATTTGGCGAAAAGGGCAAGTAAGTGCACCAAGAAATATAATAAATAAAATAAGTTTAATTATAAATATCTACACAGTAGAGGACTAGGTTTATATATTCACATGACACATACATACTATATACCTATAAAAAGTAGAAACAAATGTGACGTTATTTAAACAGACAATAGCAATCAGCTCAGTTGCAACTAAAATGATCAGGAAATATAAAGGATAAAGAAGAAAAAAGGAAGAACAACAAGGACTGATGTCAAAGTGCAAGGAAATGTGCTTTGACCCTTGCTTTAAAGATGGATAAGGATTGGGACTCTCTGATTGATAGGGGTAAGGAGTTCCATAAACGTATGGATTTCACAGTAAATGACTGTGTGTAGGAGTGGGAAGAATGAGGAGGGAATTGAAGGCGGAGTTTCTTGGAAGAACGCATTTCTCGTCCACGGATGGGATACAGAAATTGGAACCGCTCCTTGAGATAACGGGGTGACATTGGGTTGAACAGAATGTTATATAGAAGGAAAAGGACATGAGAATCACGGCGAAGACGAATGGGAAGCCAGTTTAGCTGGGCCCGATACTCGGAAACATGGTCGTACTTGCGAAGTCCAAAAATAATGCGAATGCAAAAATTCTGTAGCCGCTCAAGTTTATTTAGGAGATTCTCATTAAGGTCTAAGTAGCAACAGTCGGCATAATCTAGAATGGGAAAGAGTAAGGCTTGTACAAGAGCAATTTTGGTGGGTATTGGCAGAAAATTACGAAGTCTACTTAGGGAACTAGCAGAAGCAAACATTCTCCTGCTGACCTGACCAACTTGAGTTGTCCAAGCCAACGTACTGTCAATGTGTACTCCTAGGTTTTTCACTTCCTTACTGAACGGAATTTGAACACCATCAAACACAATTGCTGGCAAAACACTCCAATCAATTCTAGCAGTTAGCCACGAACTACCAACAATCAGTGCTTGAGTTTTTGCAGGATTAACTTTAAGCCCGAACGACCTGCTCCAATTAGAGATCTGTTCCAGGTCATCATTTAAGGTCAGAACGACGTTTGGAAGTTCAACAAGGCTGCCTTGGGAGTAGATTTGGAGATCGTCTGCATATAGGTGGTAAAAAGAAGAGATATTATTGGTTATCGAATTAATGAAAGTAGCAAAGAGAAGAGGGGACAAAACGCCACCTTGCGGTACACCGGCACTAACGTCGCACCATGAAGAGAAAGAATCCTCAGCCCTAATGCGTTGCCGGCGCCCATGCAAGTAACTATGAAACCAGTCAATTACCATTGGAGATATATTGAGAGAACGCAACACGCCGAGTAGGATGTCAAGATCAACAGTGTTAAAAGCATTACTGAAATCCAGCAGAATTAATACGGAAAGGCATTTAGAGTCCATGCCAAAGCGAATGTCATCCGTGATCTTGACAAGTGCAGTAGTCGTACTATGACCGGGACGGAAGCCGGATTGGAAATTATTTGGGAGCTGGTTCCTAGTCAAGAAACCACTAAGTTGCTGGTGAACAACGCGCTCTAGTACTTTTGACAGGAACGGTAGGATGGATATTGGACGATAGTCAGTGTATGCAGTAGGTTTGGATTTTTTTGGGAGTGGTATTATTTGCGCATCTTTCCACAATTTTGGAAAAATACCGGTGGTGAGGGAATGGTTGAGGATACGGGTGATGACAGGAGAAAGGAGATCAAGAAGGGGTATAATCATTTTACGACTAATGCTATCACTACCCACCGCATCAGAAGCGATAGAGTGAACGATCTTCTCAACATCACAATCGTAAATTTGACTAAAAGTAAACGACATGTAGTCAGGTGCTGGAAGAGATGAAAGTTGAGTAAGTGTGTTAGACTTTAAAGTACTATCAATGCAAGTAGAAGAAGAGAAATGTTTATTAAGAAGGTCGACATTTACGTCATTTGGGATAGAAGCTTCACGGGTTCTTCCAATTCCAATAGACTTAAGAAATTTCCAAACTTTTACTGGATTTCCATTTTCTACAGATTTATGAATATGGCGTCGTTGAGTGCGCTGTAGCACGGTTTCTCGCCTCGATTTCCGCTTTTCTGAATTGACTTGGGTCTGGGTGTGCTGGGAGTTGCCCCTGGCTTATTTCCTTGTGTGGTACCTCGTAACACAGGGATATTAATCCCTACTTCGAGACCATTCCAAGAGGTGTGTTGTCTGGCACTTTAAAAAAAGGTATAAAAATAAAAAAAGTTCAATAAACCAAAAATATACTGTTTTCTACAGTTTGCAGTAAATTTTAAATGACATGGGGTAGGGGAAGGACGTTAATATTTCAAATTTACTTGTGCATAAAAACACATTTTCATAGCACTACTAAAATTGGCACGTCCCTCGAGAATCATGGTGATTGGAAGTACACAAGTTCAATCTCGTTTGTTCGATTTCGATTCGACAAGTAATCTAATATGTGTATTCGTAACGTAGGTAACAAGTTCAGGTTTGTGGATTTGTATTTTTGATTTTTACGGGTATTTACTGATTTAACTAGTAGAAACAGCCTTTACATTATTGGTAGTTTCATAATTTAGTTACTAGTTGGAAAATCTGATAAATCTTCACCACTTGATTGTTTAATTGTTGTTGTATACAAGATTTATAACTCATTCCTAAAATACATTCTGAAACTCTTGAAATGGAAGACCATTTAAGATGAAAGCCGAATTTCTCAAATGTCAATCAATTTGCCTTACAAAATATTAAGCCATGATCAAGTGGTTGTATTATCTTCTTACATCTTCCTTAATCCCTTCAATACCAATTACTTCTAACCATTTCGTAATAACAAGATCTCAAGGCGATTCGGAAGGATTTAGACACAACCACTTCTACCCTGTCCCTTCTAGTCGGAGTCCTCAGACATCTTAGGATTGAGACAGACGGACGGCATTTGACTGCAAAATCGCAATTTTGAATAAATAAATATCAGGGGTTTACTGCTCCAGTTCGATTTTTTTTTGTACTTATGTATAGCAGTATCCATCGAAAATAAAAATGACTAAGAATATCAAAGTATTTAAAACGTGTGTTAATGAACTGTCGTCCAAAAAAAGAGGAAAATTATATTTTAGTCATTTGTGCAAGTAAAGAAAATATGTCAATAATAGACTTAAACTAAAAGCCATCGCAAATCACATAGAAATCTAAAAAACAATAAATAGGACTATCGGCGCAATGGCTTTTCGGTCAAACGTACGTTTGAGCTAATGGCTAGTCGGCATTGTGGACGTCGATGCTATGAGGTATCGGTCATTCGGACGCTCGAGCTAATGACTTCGGCCAATCAGCTTTCGGGCACATGACATTCGAACTGGAGCAGTAAACCCATCTGGGACAGAGTACACCAAGATCCCCTGAAGCCACACTAAGGAGTTCTTGAACCACGGGTGTTGATAACTGACAAACATACGTGTTTAAAACGATTACAACAGCAACCAGACACAGAACGATCACTAATGTTCGTGACTTAATCTAAGCTTGGGATATTATTATTTTTTTCAAATTTCGACGCTACAAGAAAGGCTAGGCTAGATCTTTACAAACGAAAAGGCAGAGGCAGTTAAAAACTTATCGAGAATCTGTTGTTTAGCCAGCTGGGGTACCTGATTGTTTAATTGTAGAGTTTTACTTAGTAATAAGACTACGTCTACCATAAGTACACTGGTCTGGGTGTCTCCTATGTATAATAAGTATGTATTTACAAAAGAAAAATGTATTTAAGTATGTTTATCCGTTGTCTAGTATCCCATAACACAAGCTTTAATTAGCTTACTTTGGGGCTAGATGGCGCTGTGTGGAATAATGTCCAGGGATATTTATTTATTATTTATTTATTTATAAGTTGCCATTTTGACTGGCCTGTTGGCGCAATGGCAGCGATCCTGCCTTTAGCGCTGGAGGTCGTGGGTTCGATCCCCACCCATGACAAATATTTGTGTGACGAACATTTGTATTTGTTGTGTGTCTGGGTGTTATTATCTATTTAAGTATGTATTTAGAAATATTTAAGTATGTTTATCAGTCTCTGACGCCCATATTACAAGCTCTGCTTGGTCTGGGGTCAGATGATCTTGGTGTGAATTGTCCCAGATATTTATTATTTATTATTATTTATTTTAAAACGTTATTGTTCGAGCAAAATATTCGTTTTGGGATCAACAGAGGCGCTGAACGAAATTCCAATACAAACATTTTACGCAAACGATAACGTAAGTTGAAAGTGGCAACTCATGGTAGACGTACCTAATTTGAAAACCGTACAAAAAATATTTGTATTATTTATAATTTCAACACACATACCCTCACGGCTGCATCCCAAATGGAGTAGTAAGAGGCAAGTTGGCAGTTACTGAACGGAATACTCAGAAGCCCGCTTTTCTCCGGGTTGCTCTGGTTTTTATCGGATTTTTCCATCACCGGAGAGGTGGTCGTAAAAAGAATGAACACAAAGATGGTTCTGGTCAGATTTGAACTTGATAACACACGAGTTCCGAGCCAGGGTGTTTAAGGCCTAGGCCACAACGATCTCTTCTTTTTGATGAGTTGTAAAAAAATACAGTTTGCTGGCAATCCAAATGTAGCCCGTCTGTACTGACCCTAAGGGTATCACGAGATCATAATCCAGGAACGGTACTTAGATGGGCCCGACCCTGAAAGGCCCAGATTTGAGCCAAGAGGAATAACAAGCCTAATGATCTTTTGTTTGTGTGTAAGTACGAGCTAGGCGTGGAAACTCAGTAATGTTAGTCTTTGTACTGAAATTCATGAAATTTAATTACAACTATCGTTATCAATTTCACAATAAATACACATGTAAAAAAAATTGATGGAGAGCGCTTGCCGGTTATTTATTAAAGCATTGTTCATAACCTCAAATTTTTATATTTTTTCAAAATATAAAAAGCATCCGTGGTGAAAACGTTTGTGTGTTTTTAAAGTGTCTATGTTAGTAAAGTAAAGTAAAGTAAAAAATCATTTATTCATTTAAGCTTGTACAAAGCACTTATGGCATGTCAAAAAAAAGTATATAGAAATAATAATAATAAACGTAAATAAAATAGTACAATATTAGTACACATCGTGAATATACATAATGTGAATCTACCACCGGTTCGGACGTTGCTTCTTATCGAGAAGACTCCGGCAAGAAACTCGATAGTTACTCTTTTCAACTTTGTTTGTTTTACAAAAAATAGATTCAGAGTACAGTCAATGCGAGTAGAAAAAAGAACACAATATTGAGCAGAGGAGCAGATTATTCCTACTATGACCACAAACTTTTGTCGTTCAAGTAATCCTCTACATTATAATAACCTTGTTTCATTAACTTTGCTTTAATTGCAGACTTATACTTGTGAAGAGGTAGATCAACAAGACTTTGAGGTATTTTGTTAAAGTATTTTACAGATTGACCCACAAATGAGTTTCCCACCTTGTGTAGCCTAAGACTGGGAGTTTTCAATTTGTTGTGATTTAGTATCTATATAAATATAGAATAGAGAAGGGAATATAACTAATAAAGAAGTTTAGAAGTTTTAACTGATAAAGAAGTTACCTTCGCTATATCCTCTGAAATGATCATCATTCACAGAACTCCTCATGAATTTCTGTATACCCCAGTTGCAAGCAACCTGTTGCCACCAAAATCTCTCATCAGGCCGGTTAGCCGTCTACCAAGTTTATGATATAAGTAATGCAAATAGTACTAACAGAAGTTACTTAATAAGTATACGAGGGTTACATCACTTAGGCCACTGCACCACCAATGTGATCAAAACTGGACCAAACTAGTTTGTTTTGCAAACCAACAACATTATATACAATTTATGTAGCACTTCGTACATCCTAACTGCACCGCTATTATCATCGACCAATGGCAAATGAACACCATGTCTTGAGACACCCTAATCGCCTAGGTATTACAGTTTCATTTTAAGTAAACATCCCTTCACCTAAAGTTGACTTTGTAGTTTAAAACTCCATAAATATCATGGGGGCGACCTCTCTTTGGGTATAAACAGTGAGCGATAAGTACATAGAAGCGCTTTCGCCTCTTCTATTCACTTTGATTAGTAGTAAATGCAGGTAATTAGTGCAGGTGCTTAGTGATTAAGACAAAATACGTAAGGAAAGCGATTGATTAGTGCGATTGAATAGAACACGCTTCTAATCACTTCACGATGCAGGTAACTAATCACTCGCGCTAATCCATCGCTGTCCACACGTCTTTTCTATTAATCACTAAGCATCTGCACTAATTTCCTGCACTAATCACATGCACTAATCACCTGCACTAGACACCTGCACAAATAACCTTCGCTAATCACCTGCACTAATCACCAGCACTAATCAACCTGAACTAATCACCTGTACTAATCACCTGCACTAATAACTGCACTCGCACTATTCAAAGTGAATACCTGGCTTAAGATGAAGTTGCTGCTGGCCGGTAACATTAAGCGGGGAACTGATGATCAATGGCAGAGAACTTCGGAATGAGAGACCACTTAAAGGCAAGCACAATGTGTTAAGCTCATCCACTAGGTAGACAGACGACCTGACAGATGTCATACATTTATTGGCGGATGGAAGTTGCGCCGAACTAGATGTTTCGAAAATCAATATGTATAAGGATTCCCTGTTCGGCAGAGGACTTGATTATGCAGCAAAATATCGATATGTATAGATGTTATTATGGCCTGCATCCACACGAGAATCAAAGATGAGCGAACCTCAAATGTATACCTGTCCCTCTCACTCACATCTATTTACATGTAACAGGCCAGCATCAATTTAGAAGGGTGCTCAACTTTTCTTGTCATTTCTGGATTCGGGTGTAAGACTGTGAAATCCTACTTCTTACTAATATTATAAATGCGAAAGATTGTGAGGATATATGTGTGTGTGTGTGTATGTTTGTTACTCTTTCACGCAAAAACTACTAAACGGATTTAGATGAAACTTTACAGTAATACAGCTTATACATCAGAATAACACATAGGTTACAATCCATAAAGATTTTATGTTGTTTGGCCAAAATATCAGACGATAAGTATCGTAAGTCGGAAAAATGAATCCTTGCGGGCGAAGTTGCGGGCGGAAAGCTGGTTATTTTTAACTAACAGTCCATCGGCGGTTTTGTCCGCGTAGACTATTTCTCTCGTCAGAATATACCCTTAAAATATAGGTCATGTCACTTGCTGATAATGTAGCTATAAATTGGTGAAAGAATTTTTAAAATCGGTCCAATAGTTTACGTCCAATAGTTAAAAAACAAACAAACAATCAAATCTTTCTCCTTTATAACATTAGTATTCATTTATTTATTTAAGGACAACCAACTTAACAAACGATATTCAAATTCACTTCTAAATACACTCATAGGTTTCACTACAAATCGCTGTTATACTTAAAGGCTGCCACGACATATACCAACTTAAGCTTATAGAAAGTAAACTATTTTAATATTAAAAAATATACAAAATGCATGTATTGTACAATTAAAAAGAAACAAAACTAAAATTTTGACACAAATAAATCAAACAACATTCATTTAAACTTGCATGGTGAAAACGACACGTCAATTTTAAACGGGGTTGACGAGCGTGACAATATACTATATTGTGATTGTACTCTGTTAATAGCGGAAAAATGACCCAGATTTGTTTTTGAGCTCTTTGCTTTAAATGGTAAGTATCTCGACAAACGAGCCAGTTTATAAGGAACTTTAAAATTAACTTGTTGTAATAAATCTGAACAATCTAGGTGGCCGGTAACTAATTTATACAAGAATAGTATATAAAAACAGTGACGAGGCATTTATGGCAAGGATTGCAGAAGATCGGGATGCCATGCACTTCTTCAGCGTATTATTGTATTAATTAATGTACGAGTATCATGTAACACTGCTTCTACGCTTTCATCTCTCACACAAGCGACCTCACTGTGGATCTAGGTTTAAAATGGGTAAAGTTTTGGGCGCATAAACTAGGGTTTAAAGGTGGTACGTGAGCAAGGAATTTACACGGTTGGAGTTTAGTTGGGCTGGGAAACTTTAGACTGAGGATTGGTTTCTACTAGGATGAGGGGTGGAGCATTGTGAGCATGCGAAGCTGTAAAACGTTGTGGCTCTTAGCGCGTGTTAGGAAGCCGAGCAAGGCAAGGAAGTTGCGAAGTTTTGACTGATTGAGTAAATGTTGGGCCCGTAAATTGTGATCACTAACGAACTAATGAATGATTACGGCAACAGTTATAACAACACCAATAAGGTGTGGCTCTTAAGGATAAATACAGATGTCTTAGGTTTAACATGAATCTAAGTTTCAACTACAGGTGACCCAAGAGCTGGTACATTCCTCGCACAACGTGTGAGTCTTTCTATACAACGGGGGAATGCTGCCAGCATCTTGGGTACCTTACCACAGGTGCAAAATTTTCTTAGTAGTTTTTAGTTATATTAACTGTACTAATATATTAATTAATTTATCGTTCTGAATAAAAAAAATAGTTCAAAGTTTAACACGTTCCATATATCTCGGCCTTAGAGTTTACTTCTTCATGAATAGAGCCTCAGACTACAATTCTTACAAAATTACCTATTGTAACAATTTTGCACTGAAATCACATGAAATGAAGTAAAATGAGTAACACAGGAATGCTTGACGTGACTAAAGAGATTTAAAACGTTGCGATGCCAAAACATTTCATCCCGACGTTGAAAAACGTCGCTTACATAATTTATGTAAGTACGTTTCCGAGAAACTAGGACGTACAAAATGTAAAAACCTTAGCCAGTAATTTGAAGACAAATGTCTTTTTACCACAAATTATTTAGCAAAGCCTTAAAATATATAAAAATCGCGTAAATTTTAAGTGGCAACTCGTGGTATACTACTGAATCCTAAGTAAGCAATATTATAGATGTCAGATATTGATTAACATGCCCAAAAGATTTCTAGTAGGTGCTTAGTCCTCATTAAAGGTCCGGTGACTCGTTTCTTTGTCATACCATCCAGACGTAGAATACTCTTCCAGCAGGAGCTTACGACCCTTTCCTTCAGGTCATCTTGACGGGCAATATAAAAAAAAATTTGTTAAATAGTAATATTTTTTATTATAGATAATAAGCTCAAATAAATGTTCGTCACTTAGAGCTAAAACCCAGAAGTGAAATAACTTGAAAGTAGTTTTTTAAAAAGAAAATAAGCTATTTAAGTGAAGAACCTTTTATAATTGGACCCCAAAAAGAATAAATATTTCGTTTCAGCAAACAAATCGTCCCTTCATCTGTTTTATTATAATATCGTTTGCTTTTCGGTCTTTGAATATCAACTCCGAAGATAATTTAGCGATTGGGAATTTCTCAATGACTCTCTTTGTTGTCTTTCTCTCTTTGTGCGATTGAGAGCAAAGCCCAATTGATACTTTGCATATTACTATAACATCATAATTAATTTTAAGTTAGAGACTTAGATTTGTCGTAAAAAATGTGGGTCTATCTACTCCGCAATATACAATAAAAAAAAAATGTGTGACGTAAGGTTTTATATATTTTGTGCAATAAAACTTAAAAGCTTAAAATACCAACAAATCCAGAAACTTGAATTTCAAACTTTAAGTTCGATACTTCGTGTTTGCACGAAAGGCTGTAGGCGTAATTTTTTTTAGCCATTGTAAATAGTCACATACACATAATTAAAGAAAATCAGGGTTCTTCAAACGGGGAGTGAAAGGGCATTTCTGCAGGCCTTCAAGATGAGGATGGCCAGCTCAGTGATTTCTTTGCATTACTGTGGTTGTCAGCCTCACATCTGGACCTCACGACCGCTTTCTATCAGGTGGAGTGAGGTCATTTTGACGGGTAATATAATAAAAATTAGCTCGTAAAAACAAGAATTAATTTTCCGGAATTATTATATCATTAATTTTTAATTCTTTAAAACTTGGTGAAACTGTACAAAGGCAGAGTCCACGTGGCCAAAGATACTGGCAAAAGCTTTTGCCAGAACAAATATTTTTTTTTAGAACTTCCCTGGCACACAAATATACGGACCGCCCTGATGGTCAGCGGTTATCGCAGTCTCCCCCGTATCAGGCCTCTGTCACTTCATATACTTGCGTGCGATAATCACCTACGAGCGGCTGGGTCTTCCTTGACCTTATTTGGCAGTTGGTTGTCAAAAGCCACGTAGAGCATTTGTACGCGAAACTTGCGGTTTAACTGACGCGATGACGTAATGGCGAAATCCTCGTTGCAGGCCAGCAATGCAGGAGCCGGAGCCAATATTAAAGAGTATGTAGTTATGGAATCTCAAGCTCGGTTCAGTACGATGGTTTTGGTAGGAATGACTCAAAATGCTGAACGCATTACACGCATACAGCACGCATTTACAATTGACAAAATGATCATGTTTCTATGATGTGATTTATCTGTTCCGTAGTAACTATTAAGACACAATCTGTGCCTGTATCCACAAACGCTAATCAAAAGTTCAGGACACCGCAAATTGATGCTGCCCTGTCACATGTTAATAGAAATGAAAGTGAAAGCAGCTTTACATGTAAGGACTGCTTTGATTGACGTTTGTGGATTCGGGCGTCTGTGCCTTGTAATCCGTTCTTTCACAAAACAAAACTCTTACAATTAAATTGAGTTACCTTGTCTGCGGTTAGGAATTAAGTTATAAAGTTATATTTTGTAGTCGCAATTGTCTCTGTAACTCGGTTAGCTACTTATTTAGAGCGCTTTGAAAACAGTACTTGCAAAATAATTTAGACGTCTAAACAGTGCTTGAATTAAATAGGTGCTTGGGTAACTTTTCTTTTGATGTACGAGTTTACTGGATGTACACTCAACCAAGCATAAATTTGAAATAGGTAGGGCAATTCGAAAGCGTCATGCCTAGTGGTTAAGAACCCTGATTCAGATTGTAAGCCGTAAGGTCCCGAGTTCAAATCGGTCCGATCGTCCACTGTAAAAAATTCTGACCAACTCGACTACGGTGATGAAAAACATCGATTAAAAACTGAATCAACCCGTTTCTAATACCATTGGTGAAAAGTGGGCTTCTGAGTGTTCCGTTAACCATGAGGTCAACAGTCATTTGCTTTTGACTACCCCGTTTGGGTTGTAGTCGTTATGGTGTGTATGTTATATATTTGTTTAAAAAACGCCTAAATTTTTTATCTTTTTATCTGTGTTAATTTATGTCTATGCTAGGGTCTTACAGATGGCTCAAGGCCAGGTCTAGAGAAAGGCTGGCTGATTGCGAGCTGGCATAGATAGAGCGAGTTCTTAAATGACAAGAATTTGTCGTCATCTTTAGGCTAAATCTGCTATACACTGCAAGCATAATTTTGAACAGAGTAACTATCGAGTTGCCGGATTATTTTCTCGATATATGATTATATTTATTAAGTTGATATGTACTTGCTGTCCCGACAAACTTCGTTTTGTCAAAGAGCGCTTTGTATGAAAGAAGAAAAGTGTTGTTTTTATTATTTTCCTCGTAATTTTTACGTTTTTTCTCTCCTTAAGAACCTTGTTTGTACCGTAACAAAAATAAAAAATAAATAGCCCAACTGGCAGAGCCACTCTCGAGTTTTGCGCTGAGCAATACATTTGGCGTTTCATTCCTATTTATATAGGAAAACCCATATTTTTCATAAGTGCTTGTGAAGGCTTACATTTTTTTTCTATTTATCTGTTTTAATGCATGTCTGTGCCAGCGTCTGACGGATGGCACAGGGTCGTGCGTGCGAGTGCGGCCCTGGAGAAAGGTGGGCTGATTGCGAGCTGGCATAGATGGAGCGAGCGCTATTTCTAATTAACGGAGGCGGAGGGGGTGTATTCTGGGTTTCGTAATGCGTGCAGTTACTTCCGGTAAGAATTTGGATGATGCTAAAATTGGCATTGTAAATCTTGAAAGAAATAATCGCCCAAGTTTGAATTGATTTATTATTTGGTCTAATTCGGTTTCTATAATGCACAGGTTTGTTTTTATTGGAATCCGGGTTACTGAAAAGAGAGATATAGAGTTAAATGACCAAAAGTTAAATGAAAGTTAGTAAAGTGCGATTAAAATTTAACATTGAATTAAAAAGAAAGACCATGAAGTTATCAAATCTTCAGTATTTTATTTGTTTTTTTTTTTTATACCTCACTCCACCTGATGGAAAGGAGTGCGTTGCTTCAGCAGGAAAGTAGCTTCTAGAGTGATTTGAGTGGAACGTAAAATTAGTGAGATATATGCTGTGGATGTGCGCGGCATAAAAAATTAGTGGGCGTTTTGGTTTTGGAAAAAAATGAAAAAATGGATTCCTGCTGCAGTAACGTTGTTCTAGCAGGAAAATTCTAAACGAATGATCGAAGAGAAAAATGTTGTACATTGGCAGATAGCTTACTTCTGGGGAAACATGTGCGCCAAAAATATAATATGTGGGGCTTCAGGTTTTCGAAATATTGCGTTTCCTGCTGGGGTAACGTTTTGCGGAATCGTGTTTCTCTCAAACCATGGCATGTGCGTCTCTTTAATAAACATTCACTTGTAGCTCTTGATTTGTGCTTGCGGCACATATAATAAGATTTTGAAAATTATTCTTACATTTTCAGTAATTAAGGTGTCTCTAAAATCTGAAAAAAATCACAGCGCCTAAATGAGAAACTGTATCAACTCGCTGAAAACTACATTCGATTCCGCTTTACACATCTAATGGTCAGAAAATGTTTCAAAAGTTTACATACATGCTTTATCGAATAAGAGATCGAAATAACAAAACCACCGGTACATAACTTTGATGTCAAAATATAAGAAATCAGTTCATCCTGAGATAAGTGAGTGTTAACCAAAAAGCAGTGAGTTTCATAAAATAACACTGTGAAAATTTTCAGCCTCCAATGTTTCGTATTTATAGAGAAATAAACAAAAATCAAAACCTTCAACAACGACTGATTATCCGACCAAATTCGAACGACTACGAAAAAGCGACGGTTTCATACATATCGATGACCTTCTTAACTTACTCACAAGATAGTTTTGGCTAAGTACACTGAAGTAGAAAAACTCAACTTAAACAAATAAACTTGTACCTAATCTATGACGTTTTATTGAAGATGTTTAAAACTATATTTTTTAAATATCTATGAATAAAGACGTGTTTGTGACGAATACCTATTACAAAAATAAACATGCAGATACAGTTTATAAATAAAAAACCAATTAACACAACAATGAAACTATACATAAAGTATATATTTTGATTTATGCTTCAAGGAAGATGAATTATTAGCATCCATCAATACCTACCATATTAATCCCTTTTTGACATCACCTTTCGCCGCTGTTTCGCACCCATTGGCCCCGTGCTACCCGCTGCTGGCGTCACAAGGAGTTGCTTTGTCTAGCTTGGAGTGAGTGAGACAGCTAGTAAGCGTGCGGCATTAGTGGAAAAGAGGCGGTAGATGAACGCCACTCTATTATTAACAGTCATGCGAAGTGTTTTTTCAATATGAAGTGCGTCTGGTCCAGGGTTACCATTGCTACGGCGATTGCCGTTTTTAAGGGAAATTCGACCAAATTAAAGGGAAATTATTGGCGTACGGGCACATCAAATCTATCGCTAACTGACAAAGACTTTTCATGGGTTGTTTTTGTCTGAAGAACGAGTGCAGTTTGTCGCAAGCCAATCTTATTCTTTTTTGAATCGCATAGTTAAGACAATTACCCCCTACCAAACACGGTAGTCAAAAATTTGGCAATGGCAACACTATTTTGCCGAGTCGGAGCTCTGTCGGACGCTTGTTAAATATATTTCAATCGCAACAAAACATATTTTTGGACTTGCCCAAAACGCTAGCTACAAACTGCTGCCGTCAAATGACGTCATTTGCTGTCTATTTCCTTGCGTTCTGCAAAACATTCGTTCGGCAGCTATATTAAATTTTGCGTTTAGAAATGTGGTTTCTTAACAAATGTTTCTATAAATTTCCTAACCAAGTTTAAAGGGCTATAAAATGAACTATACATGAGTAAACAAAAGGCCCTTAAAGACCCCTTTTTAATGTATTTTTGATTACATTCATTAAATAATTTTTGAGCATCTGACGATGTTGTCAAAATACCCTATTCGGACATAAATGACTACATGAGAAATAAAGGGAACCAAATACTGATATCTAATATCGATACTTTAAGGGGTCTTTACGGGTTTGGTGCTGATACTATAAGCTGGCCGGCGAAGCCATACTTACTTTAAGAACATAAATTAGGAGGATAAAATGAGAATTTCAATTTAAAATTAAGCTCTTTCATATAGGCTCATAGGTATAAGCTTTCATTCATATTTTTAAATTTTACTCTAATCTAAGCTGAGGTTCTAATTATTGCCAAAAACCGATTGAACGCGATTGTACGGGCAAGAGTTTAGTATAATACGTCCAGTAAAGAAGGTCATCCATATGTATGAAGCCGTCGCTTTTTCGTAGTCATTCGAATTTGGTCGGATAATCAGTCGTTGTTGAAAGGTTTTGATTTTTGTTTATTTCTCTATAAATACGAAACATTGGAGGCTGAAAATTTTCACAGTGTTATTTTATGAAACTCACTGTTTTTTAGTTAACACTCACTTATCTCAGGATGAACTGATTTCTTATATTTTGACGTCAAAGTTATGTACCGGTGGTTTTGTTATTTCGATCTATTATTCGATAAAGCATGTATGTAAACTTTTGAAACATTTACTGACCATTAGATGTGTAAAGCGGAATCAAATGCAGTTTTCAGCGAGTTGATACAGTTTCTCATTTAGGCGCTGTGATTTTTTTCAGATTTTAGAGACACCTTAATTACTGAAAATGTAAGAATAATTTTCAAAATCTTATTATATGTGCCGCAAGCACAAATCAAGAGCTACAAGTGAATGTTTATTAAAGAGACGCACATGCCATGGTTTGAGAGAAACACGATTCCGCAAAACGTTACCCCAGCAGGAAACGCAATATTTCGAAAACCTGAAGCCCCACATATTATATTTTTGGCCCACATGTTTCCCCAGAAGTAAGCTATCTGCCAATGTACAACATTTTTCTCTTCGATCATTCGTTTAGAATTTTCCTGCTAGATCAACGTTACTGCAGCAGGAATCGTTTTTTTCATTTTTTTCCAAAACCACAACGCGCACAAATTTTTTATGCCGCGCACATCCACAGCATATATCTCACTAATTTTACGTTCCACTCAAATCACTCTAGAAGCTACTTTCCTGCTGAAGCAACGCACTCGATGGAAAGCGGTCGTGAGGTCCAGATATGAGGTTGACACACCTGTGAAGTAGGTACTCATAGAGTTATTCAAATCAATTCAATGTATTTTTATTTCAGACAAAGTCCATAGTGTTAGTAACAACACTATGAACCTAAAGAAAATAAAACTTTTTATAAGTGTGTGACGGATAAAAATCTTGAATATTTTCGAATTAACCTTAATAGTTATTAACACACAAAAGAAATCCAAAAAATCTTCTAGGGAAGGTTTTTCTCGGGTGGGAGATTTAAATAAGCAGGACCTCACTTGCGCCAAAAGCGCCTGTATTATTAATCAGCTAACAGTTTGAGGATAGCCCCCCTCTCATAACAAGCCCGGACGTAACGTTCATGCCACGTAACAACGCTACGTGTACGGCTGTTTGTGACGATGTAATTTGTAACGTTTACTAAAAGTACGTGGTTTTACACACAACCATTTATTTTGAACGACATGCCAAAATGTTAAGGATTTTCAACCTTATTTCTAAGAGATTAAGTGCTCGTATTTTAAATGGGGACTGTGGCCTGAGGGTATTATTTCTGACTTAAGTAGTCACACTAAAGGTGTTTTGGAAATTCTTGTTCAAACGCTTTTTTCTAGTTAACTTTAATTAGTAAATTTATGCTTTTGTTATTTTTCTGGGATTTATGAAACTCGTAGTAAAATAATGTTAATTTGACATATAAAGACAACAACAATAACATAGAATTCTTAATACTAAGTATAAGCATAAAGTTTCAAAAAGTATAAGTCGTGCTACGTTGATGTATTTGATATGACAGATGAATAGCAAAAAAATCTTAATACTAAACCACCATAATTTTTTTTAATGGTCACACATATGAATAATAGTATCATATAATTTTCTGTCAGGATCAATATTATTTAATATTACAAATCATAAAGTTACTTTATCGTAACCTTAACCGCTAAATTAAATTCATGAAAATATTATGCGCCATATACGGAAATCGAGGCGAGAAACCGTGCTACAGCGCACTACGCCAATCCTGTAGACATATTATTTTTGATAAATTCAGGTACAGAGGCGTACATTACACACCAACCTTTACAAAACCAGTGCAAAAGCGGTTTTGTCAGCAGCATAAGATGTACAGAGATAGATTTGAACCTTGAAAAATGATATAAATATAAATATGATTATTTAATCTTCAATGCAAAAATTTACATTAGGCGTACTTAATGCTAAAAGCAATATCTACCAGTCAATCATCGGATGAGACAGAAATGCTGTTGGCGGTGCAAAATGTTCGTTTGAAATAGTAAATGGATACAAAGATTTTATAAATTCTTAAAAACGACAGATACAACCTAATCAATATAAATTATACGTATATACATAGAAATACATAACATAAACAAATATATACTTACATAATATATAACATACTCACTATTATGGGAAAACAATAAAATAAATTAGAGGATGAACATTGGAAACTACTGAGAATTTCTTAAAAAATCACGGATTGCTGTTTTAAACATGGCTTTACTTGGTGACATTTTGATAGTGTCTGGCAAGAAATATGTTGCTAAAATGGAATGTGGAATACCACAATCTGACAGCTGTGAGAGAAAAAGAGTAATCGACGTGGCTTGTCCTATGGGCAGGAGTCTCCAGTCTTAGCACATTGCATGAGCGCTGTCTACGAGAACTGGTTGATACCAGGTAAAGGTGATCCTTTCAGCTGAAATTTACACCTGAGATAGTCTGGAGAATTTGGACCACGCAGAATACTGAAGAGCGAGCACAGCGTTCTCAACTCTCTGCGCTCGCGGATGGTCAACCATTTCAGTTGGGCCCGGTATGGAGAGAAGTGGTCATATTTTCCTACTCCAAATATGAAGTGGAGACACCCATTGAGGAAACGATCTAATTTGTTGAGAGAGGCTTGGGATAGGTTAGAGCAACAGACATCCGTTTAATCAATAATGGGAAACACCAGCGCCTGAACCAAAAGTACCTTAGTGCCAGAAGGCAGAACATTTTTGTGACGGTAGAGAGCTCGAAGGGTAGCTGACATCTTTCTGCTGGTTTCGGTTATATGTTTGTCCCAGCTTAATGTACTATCTATAAATAGGTCTAAGTTTTTAACATTATCAGAAAAGGGAATCACAGCTCCATTAAATTTAAGCAAGGCATTATTAACCTTTATTAACCTTTGCCAGGAGATGCGGAGTACCTATAATAATGGCTTGGAATTTTGAGGGGCTTACTGCTATTCCAAAATTGTTAACCCAGTCATACAAGCGGTTTAAATCCTCGTTCAGAGCATAAACGGTCTTCTCAAATTGATCAGTACCACATCGTTCATAGAGCTGCAGGTCGTCAGCATAAAGGTGGTACGAGCAGCGCAGATGGAGCGTAACAAAATTAATAAAGACGGAGAAAAGGAACGGAGAGAGGATACCTCCTTATGGGACTCCAGAGTTAAGGACACACCAGTCGGAAAATGCTTGTTTAACACGTACAACCTGTTGCCTGTCACGAAGATACGAAGCAAACCACTTCAAGGCCGGTGGAGAAACACGCAGGTGGGAGAGAATCGAAATGATATTCTGTCATGATTAACGGCATTGAAAGCATTAGAGAAGTCTATCAGGACGAGAACAGTGAGTTTTGATTCCTCTAATCCGGCTCTGAAATCCTCCGTCACTTTAAAAAGAGCAGTAGTAGTACTGTGGCCTGGCCTGAAACCCGATTGGAGATTACTGATTAGATTATTATTAAGTATGAATTTGGAAAACTGCCAATGCACAACGACTTTGAGAATCTTGGTGATAAAGGGGAGAATAGATCAAGTTTTTAATAAAAATCTACTTCTTTAGATACTAGCTGTCCGTCAGCGGCTTCGCCCACGTAATCTGATTCTCCCGCCAAAATATAGCCTAAATAGATAATGTAGCTTTATATTGGTGAAAGAGTTTTTGAAATCGGTTCTGTAGTTTCGGAGCAAACAAACAAACACCACACAATATCGTGTATAATATTTTTTATTGCTACCTAGCTAACCCGGCCAACGTCATTCCGCAAAATTGACAGTAATTTTATGGTGCATGTCGTGGCCTAGTGGTTCAGCACCCGAACTCAGATCGTGAATCGTGTGGTCCCGAGTTCAAATCTGGCCAGAACCAAAATCTTTGTGTTCATTGTTAAATATCTGACTATCTCTACGGTGTTGGAAAACATCGATAAAAAACTAAATCAACCCGGATAACGGATAATTCTAATACCATTGGTGAAAAGTGGGCTTCTGAGTGTTTCGGTCACCATGATGACAAAGTCACTAGCCTCTGACTACTCCGTTTGGGATAAAGTCGTGATGGTATGTTATGTTATGTTATGCATGTGTAGGATTTTATTACTTTTATTATCATTCCGGACGAAGATAAATCCAAAAACACAAACATCATAAAAATTGGTCCAGTCGTTCTTGATTTATAAGTTGTTTAATAACTCGACTTTGTTTATATACATATTTACATAAAAAGAAGTAAAGTCTTTACTATAATACTCGTAAAGTATGTGATCCAATTATGATCAGCGGCAGTAAGTTACACGGCGTTCGCAGCAATATGCAAATTGTTTGAACGCGGTATCGAATAGTTAGATCTGAGCTACTACGACAACTCGAAGCTGAACAATAGAGAATAGGGCATTTGACAACGTCATCAGATATTGAAAATAGTTTAATCTAGTCAAAAATACATTAAACAAATGGCACCTCAAACTTGAGTAGGCATATCCATTTTTGAAAATCAAAAATAATTTTGAAAAACAATACTATTCGATAATCTAAACAATGTGACGTCATTTACTAGCGGCAGTTGTAAGGAGCGTTTTGGGCAAATCCAAAAAAAAATGTTTTTTTAAATTGCTTCAAATATCTCTGGGAGTTTTGATGCATTTGGAATGTTTTTTACTAATGTTTTTATTTTTGAGAGGTCTTTCGATAACACCGCAACAAAAATATAGTAATATTAGGTAAAATAATTTGCAGGGCTCAAGCGGGACACGAGCCCACGTGTTAAATGCTAAAAAAATAAAACTCACTTATCCTATAGCTAGTTTCATCTTAATCGAAAGTCAAATATGCATAAATATGTATTTTCTTTGGGAATCCGGCACTTGCCTGATATAACATTGATGAAAACAACGTTGGTTTACAACGTAAAATACAGAGAAACAGGCTACCCGGCGATCACAGATGACTCTAAGGTTACGGAAAGCCTATCCAGTATCAGAAACTCGTTCGCCGAATTAAAAAAGGAGCTATAATTTTTTTTTTAGACCTTTACGTAAAAAAATAACCTTTTCAAGTGACTTAAATTTTTAAAACTAATTTGTAAATGAAAGTTGCTTGAATTTTCGTTTTCATTCAGACTCATACTGAGTGTGCCATATCGTTATTGAAGGCTTTTGATAATCACCCTAATAATTTGTTCTCTGAATGAGACGCAGTATTTTTTGCAGCAAACAGTTGCGAGTTAGTAACCAGTAGTACCACATCAGGCTTTAGGTATTTATCAGAAGCTCTTCGCAATGGATACGCGCGAATACTTTGCTGAATATTTCAACAAATCCGATAGCGTTTGCTAGGCAGGGTATCATAATTCATTTTCTAGTCGCGAATCCGCTACGTGAACTTATTTGAATACCAGGGGATTGCGATGACATTATCAATCGTCTCAATATATATTCGTAGATAGAAGGATTCTACAGTGAGAGCGGTTTCAGATTAGCGTCGTTTTTAGAGCGGATACGGTCGCTTTACATTTCACGCTTCAAAAAAGCAAACGCGCGTACACGGTCTTGTTGCTGCGTATTCGCTCGAACCGTTAGTGGGTCAGTAAGCGGCTCACGCTTAAACGTGTTACCAAGCGCGTCATCGCTCGTACGAGTTACGTGTGTAACAAAAGGCGCGCCAGTACGTGCATGCGCTTATACGGGCGTATAAACAGTAGTCTGAAACCACTCTGAGACTATTCAAATTCAAATTCAAATTCATTTACTGCATAAAAAGTGGTACAAACAATATAATTCGTTCGCACAATTAACCATAAGATGGCATGCAAAATTAAGCAACATAAATTGGTCCAATAAAAATAAAAAATCACTAATTTTAAATTAAATTTCGGAATGCAGATGTCAGGGGTTACACAAAATTAACATTAAGTTCACTAATATTTAAATCTCAATACATATCATTATTACACAAAATTAACATTGAGTTCACTAATATTTAAATCTCAATACATATCATTATTAAAAACGATTCACAAATGACTGGAAATATTCATCCGTCGAATAGAAACAATGTTCCAGCAACCATCGTTTTAGCCTGCTTTTAAATATATTCAACGGCAATTTCTTTAGTTCGTTGTCAAGTCTGTTATATATTTTTATGGCCATGCAATAAGAATTTTTGCTGTATAGTGCTGTTGTTTTTGCAGGTAAATTTAGGTTATCCGGATATCTAGTGTTGAATTTGCATTCGTTTCTTTTTGCTTTGAACAAGTGAAGATTTGTCCTAACAAACACGCACATCTCAAAAATGTAGATACAAGGTACAGTTAGTAGGCTCATTTCCTTAAAAATAGGCCTGCAAGAAGTTGTAGCATCGACGTCACAGATAGCTCGAAGACATTGACATACTGGTGACTAAATCACTTTTTTTCCAACAAACGTTTTTACGTTAACTTCAAAATAAAGCCTACGTCACCTCCTGGTAATGTAGCTTTATAAAGAATAAGCAAACAAATCTTTCCTCTTTATTATATGAACTCGCAAGACTAGCTTTTACTCACGACACGTACGTGCAAACCCGTTTTGGGAATTCGTAAAACAAGATTTTAGCTGGGCTCAATATTTGTAGCATCACCGCTGCGCACTCGCCTTCTATTGGTTATTATTCTAATTTTGCACAATTGACTACAGTAATTTGTATGTCACTTTTAGTTCAGTTTCTATTCACTAGAGGAGCTGTACCGAAATCTCAGGCATCATAACCGTCAAAGCTGACGCTAGCGACTGTCATGAGCACTGTACGTCTACCACGAGTTGCCACTTTAAATTTACGTAATCGTTCGCGTAAAAAAATGATTCGACAAAAAATTCGGTAAAAAAATGTACTGGGATTCGACATGACATGTCAGGTCATGTCAGATCCCAATACTTTTTTTTTGACATGTCATGTCATGTCAAATTTTAATCCCAATACATTTTTTTTGACATGTCATGTCATGTCAAATCCCAATTTTTTTTTTCACACAAACCATTACGTAAATTTTAAGTGGCAACTCGTGGTAGACGTACTGAATCAACTTAGGCACGATTCCCACCAAACGGCGCGCGCCGGGGCGCATTTATACGAGTAAATTGGTATGAAATTTAAAGCGTATCAACAGTAGTTTAGGTCCATATTGGGATGGGAGTTCGGAAGCCGATCAGCTCCGCGCGCATTCCGTGGAACAATATGAATTTCATGTAGATTTAAATTAGACCTTGTTCCCTTTGTTGACGCTTCGGTTTCCCTAAATTTATTTAATGCGCTTCGACGCGCGACTCGGACCATATAAAGTGAAAAAAAAAATAACCGACCAAGCAAAAAGCCGACAAATGCTCACTGAAAACTTAGCGTAAGATAAGAAGTATTTTCAAGAAGGTATAAATAAAAATGATAACCTGCTGTAAGTTGTGAAAAAGTTATTTAATCAGAGGAAAATGGCTGAAAGAAGTCCTTTGAGAGATATAAACTCAATCAGTGAGATGTTTCTAAGTAAGCTTTGATAGTATCAGCTTTCAGTTCATTTGTTTTCCTATTATACTGAGATTAATTAAATAAATGGCACTTCTACTTTACAAAGTGCGTTGATTATTGCAATTTGCGGTCGCGAAGTTCAATAATCAAAGTCAAAGTTTAAAGTATGAGTCAAAGTTTCAGATCGCGGCACCAACCGCCACCTTGACGCTGTTCAGGCTTAGTGCCTTTGGGTTTTTATCAATGGTGTTTTCCATCACTATAGAGGAACCATTTTTTAGACCCTACACAAAGGGAATTTAAGGTTTGCCCAGAGGCAACTTTGACCCTTGAGCCTCTCCAATTGCGTAGAGACATTGCCAGGCTAAGTGTTCTCTATCGCTTCTACAATGGGGAATGCTCTGACGAGTTATTCCAGCTTATCCCACCCTCACCTTTCCACTCCCGTACCACGCGTGCTGGACTACGGCGTTCGAACTAAAAGGTTCGGTGACTCGTTTCGTTGTCGTACCATCCAGACGTGGAACGCTCTCCCAGCACATGTGTTTCCTTCCTCGTATAGTCCCGGGTTCTTCAAGTGGGGCGTGAAAAGGCATTGCAGGCCTTCAAGGTAGGATGGCCAGCCCAGTGATTCGTTTGAATGACTGGGCTTGTCAACCTCATATCTGGACTTCACGACCGCTTTCCATCAGATGGAGTGAGGTCATATTGACGGGCAACATTTAAAAAAAAAAAGGTCTGACTTAAAACTTTGAATCATTTAAAACCGAAGTCACACACGTTCAACTCGTGTAAGAAAAAAAAGGATTCTATACGGTATTTCTTTTTAACGTGAGTAGGTATATCTTCCAATTCGAAATCGCTAAAAACAAGATGGCCAGTTAGGCCTATCCAATAACATCCGACAATAAACATAGATACAAAGCACTACAACCCCCATAAAAAGAAATGAGGCCATCCCCCACCTTCGTTATGGGGAGAAAAGATTTTCCAATAAACCTTGTAGGTGAATTTGCTTTTAGCTTGCGTTTGTACAAATAATCTGTACAATGACTGTTAGTAGGTATTAACTTTTATTTGTTCAGTTGGCCACGGTTGGAGCGTAACACTGCCAGCATAAGTTTGACCTCTGCTTACAATGAGCAAGTTAATAACGCAGAGACTGAATGAAATCTGCGAGAGTTACTTCTGAAAAGGAACCTACGCATTCGAAAGTGTTCCTGAATATATCTTGAATAATATGAATGTGTGCATGGGTACACATTCATATTATTCAATACAATTATATTTCCAGAAATAAGATCAACATAAAAGCATAACAATCAAGTAGGTATTTAATTCAAGTTAAGAAACTAAGTAGGTATTTAATTCAAGTTAAGAAACTAAGCCTAGATAGATATTCGAGGCACCGATTCACCCAAGTACAGCCAATCATTTGTCATGAAAAAATTCTTGTAGATTATAATAGGATTTTTCAATAAGGAACGTTTTTAATTTTTTGTTAAAAATAGGTTAGTGGTAGTTTTAGTAAGTGACGATGCGATCCATGATGAAACAGGTCTGCCTATTAAATGCCTAATCACTCTTGCCTCGAAGAGACCTAGGTTGTATTGGTTTGGAAACATGACATTTATTTTCTGGGGCCTGTATTCTACAATCGTACTCAAGCAATGATCTGTACTTGAGCAGAGATTTCAAAACGTCAGTTCATAGAAAAACGTCACTCAGATCTATACTCAAGTACAGATTTTGTTTTAGAATACGGACCTGAAACTTTATGTAATGTGTACTTAATTTGTATGTTATTTAAATTTCTCTTTTTGGTCCTTTTTGCCTAAACCCAGGCCTAAAGACTGGCTAAATTTTACTAGAACATTCTGTGTCTTTAATAGTGGTTTGCGCATGCAATAAAGATCTTAGCTTGCTTTGATGTTTTAGAGTTTTTTTTTAATTACGTGCAGTAGTTTCTGAGTTACATAACATACTATTTAACATGCCAAATACAAATAATGTTAAGTTAGCTACACCCATCTGCTTCCTAAAATTACTGAACATCATTTAATTTCCCGAAATGACTTCAATTCTCAAATAATTGCAATAGAAAGCGGCAGCTTATTGAGAAAAACTCGAGACTCCCATTATCAAACACGTGAACCTCTGAAATTACAATTTCAAACTGCGAATCCCAAAACTCCCTTCAAAAAACCTCGTCCATAAGGTTCAAATTGTATTTTCGAAATGGTGAAATTTCCCACAATTGCTGGGGTAGGAATTCATTACGATTGCGGTGCATTTTTAATATCGCTCGCACCCGCAGCGGGATGTATGACCGGGAAATTAATACCGCAGAATGGTGTCACAAAATACAGGGTTATATTTTGAACACCCTCCAAAATTTTCCCAGACATTAGGTATCAATTGAAGACAGCTTTTTTTAAAAAAAGGATAGGTCTTTCTAACTTTCACATAACAACATTTTTTTCAATCGGATTATTCGTGCGGCCTGATTACTTAGTCAACATTAAATTTCAACTTCTGAATTTATTTATTTATTTATTTATTTATCAATGCAGCATGCTGGCTTACAGATGCCCAAAATGCCAGCACGCTAAGTATGGTACATGCATAATTAATTTTCCCATGCCAAAAATATAATATTTATTTGAAGATACAGACTGGATATAAATTAATAATGAAATAAAATTGTCAATAAAAATAATCTATGTCAACATAAATAAAATTAAAACCTCAAAAACATTATGAATAACAAATTGTCAAATTATATGTCAAAACAGATTTCCAAACTATTAACATTACATATCTACTTATTCTATGTTTAAAGTCATATGCTATTAATAAATAAAAGGGCTTCATAATATAGGCGACGACACGATTGGTGTAGTGCGCTGTAGCACGGTTTCTCGCCTCGATTTCCGTAGTGTCCCGGGTTCGATTCCCGGTCGGGTCAATTCAGGAAACGATCTTTTCTGAATTGACTCGGGTCTGGGTGTGCTGGGAGACGCCCCTAGCTTATTTCCTTGTGTGGTAACTCGTAACACAGGGATATTAATCCCTATTTCGAGACCATTACAAGAGGTGTTTTGTCTGGCGCATATTTATTTATTTATAACAGAATTGTGCAAAGCTGTAGGCAAATAGATCAGTATCAAAATCGTGAGCAAGTATATCACCAATAAGGCGTACAGCACGAGTGGTGGGTGCGTGTGCGGCGTACCTGGTGCGCGTCGGGGGCTGCCACAGCAGGCGCAGCCTCCTCCGAGGCGCCACCGTCCCCTCATCATTCCAATTCATGAGCTTTGGGACCAGTAGCCCCACTTTACTTATTATGGCTGGGCTATAAATTTTATTATGGATTATTGACAAATGGTGAGAAATTATTTGCATAGTCCTCCTACGTTTAAGCGTATCCAAACCCACCATGCCAGTAACAAATAATGACGGATATAGGTATGGATAACAGCCGTAATTCCTCTTGTACAACCAACGTGCTAATTTACGCTGTACCCGTTCTAGCATAAGAGCATATTTCTCCTCGTAGGGATCCCACACAATTGCACGATGTTCGAGTTTACTTCGAACATATGCACTGTAGAGTACCAAAGCCACCCCTACCCCGTCAAACTGAGACGAAGTACGTATGACAAAACCTAGCATTTTACTGGCCTTTTTACAGACAGGAATCATATGGCTGTGGAAATCCAGTCCAGAGTCCAAAGCGAATAAAGTGAATAAAGCGCGGGCGGGGAGTTGAGAGGCAGTTGAGAGGCTGCGAGCCCACCGCCACTCACGTCGCGCAGTGTCAACGAAACTAGTGTTTTTTTCACCTTGTAATAGTAGTTGTAATAACTCAACATTTTAGTACTAAAGGTTATAAAACAGAACAATACGTATTTTTCCATTTTCTCCATAGATCCTCATATTTCAATTTGGATGGTGTTCATAAAGTGACCCTGTATATTGCTAACTACGAGTACCTGTTACGAGGGTTGCTACGAGTAGCGACTACGCGTGGACTTAGCTTTAAAATGTTTTTCCTGCATAGGGGCTTAAGGGGCAGCGACAGACGACACACTTTCTGTGCGATCGAGTTTGCGTCGCACAAAATATCTGCATAGCGCGCAAAAAGTCCTTCGCGGATTTTTCACATACCTACTTATAGCACGCGACGCTCATTCTGTCGGCAGAACTGTAGACGTCGACCACTAACGAGCGCAGATTGCAGTGTGCGCGTCTGCGTTAGAACGTGTTGAAACAAACGTTCTGTTTTTCGCGCGCAATTTGTGCGTTGCGGCTCACCGCGGGCTGTCAGAATTATACGGGTCTTTTGGGCGCCGGACTTTTTGCACGTCATCTGCGTTACTGCATATCATTTCATCATGTTTTATTTTAACAGATCAAAAAGTGCGTCACGGATAGTCTGTCATATGCGCTGCTGCACCTATAATAAGTCTAAAATATTCTGCTAACTCCGAGTACCTGCTACTAGGCGTGGACCTAGCTTTTAAAACTGATAAGTCTAAAATACTCTATAATAGAAGCTACCAGAAAATACGGGTACATCTAGTAATTTTAACATGATGCTGGAATCATTTAAACAGAAAGACACGAATTCTTAAGATTTTAAATTGCAATTGATTTTACCAAAAATAGTAAATGTACAGGTTTGCATCAGTTACTGCTTTTTATGAGGCACTAGCTGTTGTCCGCGACTTCGACCGCGTTGGGTATGAAGATAAATGCAAGTTTCATACAAACTATCAACCCCAAATTCACACCTTTAAATCAAGGTCAGATTTCGCAAAATATTGTCGTAGTGAGCTCCTACGTTGTTTGAAACTCCTAGCACTTGTAATTTCTGAGATTTCGTGATGAGTGAGTCAGTGACCTTTTGTTTATATACATACTAGTTTTCCGCCCGCGTACGCGGCTTCGCCAGCGAAAACTTAATTTTTATGACATCCAGGTTTTTTTCCGACATAGGTACGATACTTGATTCGCGAAATCCCGTCTTAGTTACACCTGCGTTCTACAAAGCACCCCTATGCAAAATTTGAGACTCATGACACTTGTAGTAACGAAGTTTCTTACAAACTATCAACCCCAAAAACAGCCTCTTAGGGGTCGAATTTTTTAAGCTCTAACTATATATGTTTTTTGGAAGTTATTATTATTTGTGTGCAATAAAGAAAATTGATCTACCTTCTTACTATTTACAACACACACACACACATCTCACACACATACATCTTTTGCGTAACAACCTGTACGTCTACTATGAATTTCTGTCACGAAAAACTACGACAGTTGCCTTCAGAAATTGGAATGCCAAGTTTGGTTCCATTTTGATTCACCAGAGGCGCTCTACCGAAATTTCATTCAGAAACGTCAACGCGAAGCGGCTATCATTGGTGTAAACTCGTGGTATACATACAGAATGGCATATTCTTAGCAATACGAGTATTATTTTCAAACTCACACTCAAATAACTTAATTTAAATAGACTTTCACAGTAACCTATTTTAAATCCTCAAATTTGAACTAAATAAGAGACATGAATACTACAGTAATAAGGATATACAAATACACATCATCATATTGCGACGTTACCACCGCGTCGCAGTTGTTTCTTGCTAAGAAGATCAAGATCTGTAACTCGTATTGCTTGTGACAATATTACCAAACTACGTCTCAAATATTCCTCTCCACGTCTACAAGACCCATAAGACATGATAAATAGTTTTAATTAAACGTCCGAGCGAGGACCGTCACACTCACGTACAACTTATCTATACATGAAGTAAGGACTTCGTTACCTAACTTACTAAGTTGAAGATAACGGGCGTGAGTTAGGACTTACTTGTATCGTGTAAGGTATTCAGAACTACAGGCATCTTCTGGGTAAGTGGTTAGATTATCTCAGAAGACGTGATATTAAGTGGAAATATTGACGTATTACAACAAAAGATGAGCGTCGTGGCCTAGTGGTTCAACACCCGAACTCAGATCGTGGATCGTGTGGTCCCGAGTTCAAATCTGGCCAGAACTAAAATCTTTGTGTTCATTGTTGAGTATCTGACTAACTCTCCGGTGACGGAAAACATCGATAACAAACCAAATCAACCCGGATAACGGCGGAAGGCTCACCACCTACCGTTGGGTTCCAATACTATTGGTGAAAAGTGGGCTTCTGAGTGTTTCCTCCACCATGACGGCACAGTCACTTGCCTCTGACTACCCCGCTTGGGATAAAGTCGTGATGGTATGATAAGTTACAACAAAAATTAAATGGATGTTTCATGGAATATAGATTTCTACTTCTTACTAATACCCCAAACGTTATTAACACCCTTCAATCTTTTTTTTCACTTGCTTGCACTTTCTGTCATCATCTCTCCGCTAGTAAGTGGGCTGGAAGAGATTCTTTCCAGCAATAAGAACAGTTAGGCCCTTAACCTAGAATCATACTCAAGCATTGATCCGTACTTGAGTAGAGATTTGAAAACGTCAGTTCATACAAAAACGTCACTCAGATTTATACTCAAGTCCAGATTTTGTTTCAGAATACGGGCCTTAAACTGTATATCGAAAACAACGTTAAAATATAAACTTTCTCTGTTTTTTGTTCATAAAAATGTTTGAGGCTTATTTTGCCAAGATTCTGTATCAGTAATCAAAGATATAAACTTGTGCATTATTCATTTCAACTAAACTTTCCAACAAATATTCAATGGTCCTATAGTTCTACATAAGTTAAGATGTTAATAAACGCTTATATTTAGACCTAAAACTGAAACTTTGAAACTAGTCTGCGTCTAAAATATGGGGGGACCAATAGGGTAAAATATGCTTAATTAGATTCAAAGGTGTTTGGAATACTATTTAAATATCGTACGGTTGCCCAAAAGTCTTCTAACTTTAATAATACCAATCAAGTAGACGCCTTAATTTTAAGTGAAGGATCAAAATGACCGTATTTGATATATTATAAGGACAAGACCCTTTCCAATCTACAGAGATTTATTATAGTGGCCCCCCCGACCAACCTCACGGTTAGGCAGAAAGGCACACTATTCCTAGCACACCGTGAAGTGTACCAGAGACCATCTACGGTAGGTCCTGCCGCCACAAAGCACATTGCACAAAGCATATTGCACAATGCATTACACATTATGGTACTCATAGGCGAGTAGCCCGTGGCATTACCCACTCCCATTTATACAGAATGGTACCGGAGCAGTTATAGTCGCTCACCACGCGCATCCCAAAGAACGCTAGCGGCTTCAATTCCCGCTGGGGACGTCAGAGAAGCCAACTACCATTTCTCCAGAATGGTGCCGGAGCTGTATAGTACGCTGACATCTCAATGCATTGCCGTACATCTACCCTTAGCTACAGCCGGGTGGCTGGATAGGCAATCTAGCGTATAGTCATCTCCTTGCTATCCAGGCAAGTACCGGAGGAGCGGCAAACCGCTATAAGGGTTCCTCACTAACCCCGTATCTTCACGTACCGTACACTTCACGGTGTGCTAGGAATAGTGTGCCTTTCTACATAACCGAGAGGTTGGTTGGGGGGGCCACTAAAATAAATCTCTGTAGTTTTTGGGAAAGGGACTTGTAACCCCGTATCTAAACACTTAACAGCCCAACGCCCTAGACCAGTGAATTTATGTACTCGTTGCGCGCGAGAAGGGACGCTCGGTACACACTACCAAGCAGACGAACATGAAATTGTTTGCTGTTTGTAAAATCCTGCCTATCCAGTCCAGGCTAAGTATCAGTATTTGGTTGCCATTGAAAATTATTATAATTTAAGTACTATAAACTATGTAACTAATAAATATAATACAAGGAGAGTTATAGAAAATTAATATATATGTCCCACTGTTAAGAACTATTATGGAAAAAGAACAAATAAAAATGTATTGCCAAATATTTTTAATACGATAGAAGAGAGAAAATAAAAAGATGTGTAAATTTACTTTAATAAAGAAACTTAAAGCTATACTTCTGGAAAAAGTTAGTGTACAATTTGCGTAAGAAAAAGCATTTACTTACTTGTATATTGTTACTTAAAATATATATACAATATATGAGTGTTAACTTGCCAACAAACTGCTCCTGCAGTTTGGCGGGGAGTATTTAAGGAAGACAATGTTATGTTTTTTTTTGATTAATAAATAAATAAATAAATGCCCCTCCTCTGCAACTAACCACATGCCACCACGAATCCAACTCCAAGTTGGGGCCTACCTAAGAAAGACAGGGTTGGGACCCCCCAACACCCGTGGTACCCTGATCCTGACAGCCAGACCCGTAGTTCCAGCTGCGAAAACCCTACCTACCCGGGTGAGTAGATAGGGACACTTTATTATAAGGACACAAATCAGCTGGGTCCCGTGCACGTTCTGCACTCTTCTGCTTTCATAGAAATAGGGGCGCCCGCCTTGTGCTCTCGCTGCTGCCCTGTGCTGGTAGACAGGCGAGAACCCGAGCCTCTTTCTCGCATGGGGGCATTCCCGAACGCAGGCAGCCCCCCCCCCCCCCCCCCCGAGATAGTGCGGTATCCGCGTATGGCTTTACCCTTACCTTTACCCTTTATGTGGCTCGCAAGAGGGGGACGTTATGGGCGGTAAGAGCCTGTACTACTCTGGCATAGAGTTTGCGGCACGTCCGGTCTAGGCCGCGCTCATTGGGCATAAAATGACCCAGGGTGCCCGCTGCGCGGATTAGACGAGACGCGACGTGAAATGGTCATCAAAGCTCTACCGTCCATCTAATATGAGGCGCCTCCACCTTCACTAAAATTCAGGGATTTCTCGTTCAACTCCCAGGTCGGGCGGAGTGTGTCTTCGGATTTTATAACGTAGTCCGGGTGATCACCAATTCGCATTTGGCAGGCGTGGTGATTAAGCCAACACCCAATAACTGTAGCGATGACTTGATTGATGATTTCAATGATGGAGGCCTTTTCCCAGCAGTGGGACAGTATATAGACTAATTACTTTAAGTAACGTTACTGTGAGTAACTCAGCGTTGAAGAGGAGTATATTTAAGCCTAATATTATTTCATCATGTATTCAGGACACTACTGAAATATTACTAAGTGTTACTCTACGTAGGTTCTTCTGTAATCACGCTTAAATTAAACGCATGCTCGCAATGTAATTAATTACTCTATAATTAGTGCTTACAATAGTTTATTGAAATGATTTTGTACAGTTAACCGAATCAAATGCCTCGAGTGTAGATATCTGCTAGTTTTTAAAAAATATATAAGGATGTGAAAAAAACTGTTTCTATTCAGGAAAATTTAAAGAATCTTCTTTTTTATAGAAGTCGTTGGTCACATTATTTTTTACAATATTACAAGTAGTTAAAAAAACGGAGACGAGAATAAAAAATAAATGTTTAGGCCATTGTTAAACTGACAACGGTACGTGGCGAGCCCTTATTTAATATTTTCTGTTGATGAATTTAATCCTAGTTTACAGCTTTTTAATAAGATACATATTTTTTTGTAGCTTGACACACAAGGCCTAAATTTTAATATTCGCCAAGAAACAACTTAAAAATAAAAACTTATTATGTTATACTTAACTTTTTCAGCTTATGTCGGTATTTCTAGAACTCCACCTCTTCTGTTTTATTAGAACCTTTAAAAAAGGACAATTTGTGCAAAATTTGCAAAAAAACTATAACTCATTAAAAAAATAACGCTCGAATAGCTCTAATTGGATCGCCATGAAATGACCCAAATTATAGCCTCATAATCGATGAATGAATAATCAGCGAACAGCGAATGGAAAATGACCGAGTGAACGAATCGAATTGTCTAATGGACCGGTTTATCAACATTCAAAAGATATCCATTATGCCATTTCTCAACGATTTGTTAAAGGAGTTGAAGTTAAATGGTGCTTTGAATCTAAACAGATCGAGATAGATTAAATCGGATAATCCATTTTTTATCAAAGCAAGGTAATACTAATACTTTAATAGTAGGTACTAGGTTTAATTCCATAGAAAGAGGAATGCTTAAAATAAATATATCAATAAAATGGTTTAGCGTCGACAAAAAAAGACATGCACATTTTTGACAAGTACGAACACTCGCGACATCTGTTTTAATTTAAGTCTGTACTATCATTCGAATTCTACGCCAGCAAAGCAGGAACTGAAAAACAAAAACTGAAAATCGAGCAAGTCGTGGATTTTGCTATCAAACGAAATTTAAATAAAACTTCACCTTACAAGTTTTTATTTCCACTTTAGTATCGCCAGTACCACCCCCCTCCCCCCTCTGCCAATCCTGACGGAAACTTATAACGACTACACTGCGCGAGGAAACTTCAATCGACTCCAGAAAGGCTTGAATGCATCTGCCATATCTTGAAAGTAAAATCGAGAAATTGGAATCGAATTGCCGTTAACCGGAATAAATAACTGTGTAGATTTGATACTTTATTGAACAAACAAAATACATCAGAGACTATTCGATGGGCGTCGTGAGCTGTAGTATGGTTTCTCGGTATGATGAATTCAGGAAACCAAAGGAGAATGGGCAAAATAGCATGGAGCCTGGCGATCCGCGGTCAAACTTGATTTTGTTGTTTTTTCTATGTAGTTTGGTCGTATAATTACTGTGTACAAGTTAAACACACCTTTAAGACGAATAAAAATATATTTTTTTACATTTTTACATACATTTCACATACATTTTTACATTTTTTTCCGTTGCTAATGCAGGTACTTTACTTGCACTCGTGAAGGGCCAATCAGCGCAGGCGAATCAACACTAGGAACCAACTCAAGTAGCTTCGTAGGGTTGATTTACCTGCGCTCGAGCACAAACAATAGCGGCGCTTGCTTTGGTAACAATGCCATCAACCTGTTTTGTGTTGATGTCATTGCAATCGTTTTCAGAAGATGTGGCGTTTTATCAATACGCATTACACACACGATATAATTGTTTTAATGTTCTATGAAATTCCATTATGTTTACATGTTAATATATTTTTCTTAAATGGATTGCAGCGAAACGTTCTTTGTAAAAGTTGTTCCTAGTTATCACTACTTTCATTAATGGCCGCCGACCGCCTAGAGGTGCCCATTTTCCTTTCTGATTTGGTTTAGGTCTGGGTGTGGTGTGCTAAGAGACGCCCTTGGCTATATATCTTTGATAACTTGATACTGTCGTCACGCCAATTAGCGTGTTATCTGGCGCAAATAAATTCTTTATTAACTACTTATTTGTTTAGAAATATTCATTTAGGGATATTTATCAGTCTCTGACACCCAATAGTACAGGTTCTTCTCAGTATCGGGTATTTACTTGTCTCCTAAAGTAGCGTTAGCGTAGTTACTACCTACAGCCACAAATAACGCATGCGCGCGGCGCCTCCGACAGATAGTCCGCTTAGACCAAACCCGCCATTTTGATCACGCACACAGACACAGTGAGTTTACAGGTGATACCGGTGAGCATTAGTGTCGCGGCCAGTCGTCTCGAGTGTTTTTGATTTTGTCGAACTTGGTGCAATTTTCCTCATGATCAATTAGTTTTTGGCCGGTTCTGTCAAGTAGGTAAAACCTACCTACTTCATTCTAAAAATTCAGAGCGAATATAGTAGTAACCCAGCAGTCCTTCTTCTCTTCTTCTTTTGTTATGTGGCGTTCTCTGGGTTTTTTTAACCACAATGTCACGTGAGTAGCCTTTACACGGTAAGGGGATTATGCAAGTACAGCAGTCCTTCTGTGAACTCTTTATTTTGTACAGCCACTATAGATTAACGTTGTTAAGTAGATTTCAGTTAATATAATTTTTGATTTTGCATTTTTACAAAACTCTTTATTTCATCCAAAATGTCCATCTCGTTTGGAAATGCGGCTGCCCGAAATGTGGGAGGCGCAGATTCATCCCACTCGATCCCTCGGAACAAATCTGTTTTTGTTTCCTGTTTCAATGTACAATAAAGTTTCCAAGTAAAAATATTTTTTTTCAGAAAGCAGAGTGCGGATAAGTCCTGCTTTATGGCCCGGCAATTAACACCCAGTACAAGCAATAAAAAAGGATCGAAACTACAAAAGGATCTATTTTGCAGACGCTCTCAGTAAGCGTTTCATTGCTCCGCCGGAGGGCGCTGCTATCGATGTTGGTAATAAATAGATTTATTGTGACTCGTTAACCTTAGCCCTTGGCCGTAGGGCTTCGCAAGGCTTATTCTGATGTTTTCTGTTTAATAAAATTAATTTATTAATCGAAATTTAATGATAAAAGTAGGTAATTCCAGCACCTTTCAATACGAGTTACAAGGAGAGCAGAGAATTGTGGAATTTAGATTGAAATGATTTTTTAGTTCCACCATATTTTATAACATATATTCAAAATATGCGCCTAGTTTGTCATGGTCCCGAAATAAGGATAAATATCCTTGTGGTTCAAGTTTGTTGATTTAAAGTCGAAGCGTCTCGTCATCTATAAACGAGCAAAAAGTTAATTTCCTTAATTAACCCCACCAAGAATCGAACACGAGAACACCACGCAAGTAAAAGCAAGTTTAGAAACCACGCTATGGCGCGCTACGTTAATCGTAAATGCGAAAAGTAAAAAATGATTAAAAACATAGGACCTTTGTCTTGCGGACATATATTTTACATTTTTTTTTATTTTTATTTTTTCTTTATTAAGGAAAACAAACAGCTATTTCTAATACATTTGCTCAGTTTAACTAAAATAGTACATTAACATTTAATGTTCTCACTGTTAAGCAATACATAAAGTAGTGATCTAATATGATAAACTTTATTGCACAAACAAAATGTTACAAATGTTAGAGATGTTGAGTATCGTCCTTGGTGACATGGAATAAAACAGTACGTGACAACCCTACATTAGGGCAAGATATCGTGGATCGTGCTTCACCTCGCGTGATTTGCTACATTCCCGAATGTCCGAATCCTACTTTGAAACTTTGTGTTTTTCCTTGTTCTCCATTCGCCGAAAACGAGCTCAGATTTCGTTTCGGTTTTTCGGAAGATTTTTCTAAACTCTATATAAAGAAGGAGAGTATGAAAAGAAGATACTTGTGTTTTTCTAGTTTTTTTTGTGAACATGAGAAGAAACATAAATAATACTAAACCTACTTCCTCGTTCGTTCTTCTTAAGACTATTTAAAAAATGACACTAACCAACCAACCCGGATTTGCACACACTGTTACAATTTTATTTTCGTCGAGATACAACCGTTATGAAAATAAATACTGTCCAATACCCATGTTACTGAACATGAAATTATTTTTCAAATTCGTTAAGTCGTTTTTGTGTTAGTTAACATTCGTTAGAATAGAATATTTAAAATCTCTATAATTTATCTCTAAAGATAGAAAAATCGAACCCGCGTCTTTTCCGGGTGACTGCTCTAAACCACTGAGCTATCGAAACCTCAGAAGGACGAACGAATCTTTACAGTATATTTCCAGCTTACGTTGCAAGCCAACGTTATTCCATTGATGCTTCAAGGTAAGTACCTATAATATAATATATATATTCAAGGTCCGAAATCAAATTTTCCAGTTTTTCTATCTCTAGATATGAAAAACAAGCATTGTAAAAAGCTTAAATAATCAAAGTAATAATCTAATTTCTCTGTTTAATAAACTAACCTACTTACCAAAATAAATCTTGGCCCCGATAAGGTATCTCGACTCATCCTGCACCGTCACCCCATAATATAAAGTTTAAATTAATTTATTTCAACAGCTATGTATCTAGCAGTATTAAGCTTCATTAACGCATACTTACGCCCTGCAGCGTTGAAGTTGAAGCTCAAAGCCTAATTACGGCAGTAGTCCAAAAACTACAGTAAAACACTTTTGGCCAAATAAAGTGGGCCTCACTAAAAGCTCCATCAAACACTTAACGACGTACTGAACTAATCCCTAAACCGTTCTAATTAGGGCCCCCGTCACGGAGTTTATTCGCTGGTCGGTAAGCGCCACTGTCCACTAGGCTAAAGCTCTAAAATAGCTTAAAACGAGCATGCTCACTTTTCACTCAAATTACGAGTAGCATGCTCATTATTAGCAATGCTTTCGTGCTAGTATTGAGCATGTGTAGCTTTAGATACGTGACTGCACAGATCGCGTCAAGGTAAGGTAAATAACCCCTTCCAAATCTCGGGGTGTGAATCTCAATCACTTACTATGTCCGTACTTCATATCACTATCGGCAGAATCGCGCGCGAGAATCGCCTTTTCGTATGTGAATGGAACGTAGACTTACAAATGTCATGACAGTACAATAAAAGCTTGGAAAATCAATTTTAATTAATGTATTGACGGTTGCTACCTAGTCTTGCGAGGTTGTTGATGTTTTATCAATAACCCTGTATACCTCCTACGCCTCCGTGGACAGTGGCGCTTAAGCAGGCGGTTTTCAATTCAAATAGCGTCGGAGTTTAAGCGTTTTGTGGTCCAAGCAGACATTGAGTAGATAGATACCCTACGCGGTTACCGGAGAGGGGAAGTACTTTATTCACATCATCTCTTCAACATGAGACTACACAACACAAAATTAATTTATTCTAAAAAACATGTTGTTTATCTTCTTATGAGATGATGTTTGTGCCGTGCTGGTGGCGGCACTTTAAAAGAATACTTTCCACCGCCCCATCTCCTTCCCGTGGCTGTCGTAAGAGGCGACTAAGGGAGCCCTGCACCAGACCATCTGCTCTACCTTCACCTGGGTAGGTAGAGTTTTCGCAGCTGGAACTACGGGTCTGGCTGTTTGGATCAGGGTACCACGGGTGTTGGGGGTCCCAACTCTGCCTTTCTTAAGGGGGGTCTCTCAGGTGGGGCATGTTCGTCTGCTCGGTAGTGTGTACCGAGCGTCCCTTCTCGCGCGCAACGAGTATCTAAATTCACTGGTCTAGGGCGTTGGGCCGCTAAGTCTTTAGATGCGGGGTTAGTGAGGAACCCTTATAGCGGCTTGCTGTTCATACGGTACTTGCCTGGATAGCAAGGAGATGGGTATCCGCTAGATTGCCTATCCGGCCACCCTGCTGTAGCTAAGGGTAGATTTACGGTAGTGCATTGAGATGTGAGCGTACTATACAGCTCCGGCACCATTCTGGAGAAATGGTAGTTGGCTTCTCTGACGTCCCCAGCGGGGATTGAAGCCGCTAGCATTCTTTGGACGCGCGTGGTGAGCGACTATAACTGCTCCGGTACCATTCTGGATAAATGGGAGTGGGTAATGCCACGGGCTACTCGCCTATGAGTACCATAATGTGTAATGCATTGTGTTTTGTGGCGGCAGGACCTACCGCAAATGGTCCCTGGTAAACTTCACGGTGTGCTAGGAATAGTGTGCCCTTCTGCATAACCGGGAGGTTGGTCGGGGGGGCCACTAAAATAAATCTCAGTAGAAAAGAGGGAGTGCTCTTCAGGTGGGAGACATATTATGTCGGCCGGTTGATGTTACCACCATGCAGTTGCGTAAAACCCACCAAGTGACTCTGAACTCGGTCAGGTCGCCTTTCGGGATCCGCACTGCACTAACCGGTGCCAGGGCAGGCCTTCAAGGTGAGTATGGCCAGTTCAGTAATTGCTTTGCATTATTGTGCTTGTCATCCTCATATCTGGACCTCACGACTGCTTTCTATCAGGTGGAGTGAGGTCATCTTGACGGGCACTGTAAAAAAAAATATAAATGTGTGTTTGGGTAGGTCCTGGATATCTATCTATCTATCAAACAGAATTGAAAAAACCGCTACTAAACTGTCCAAAACAGTACACAAAAGTGTCAATGAATTAGTAATAGTGGAAAAGCGGTAATGTAAAAAGAACACCTACACATTAAGAGGCTATTCAGATGACGCATTTTACGTGCGTTTTGATGCACAAGATTGGTTACACCGATGCTTATATTGCTTAATTAACTAACTAGCTTAGTTCTCAGCGATCGGTGTAGGTATAACAAAACACGGATTGATCGAGCGTAGTTTTGAACATTGTCTAAAAAGTTTTATCATTCAATTCCAATTGATAATTTCAACCCCTTTTAAGTCCCACCCTCGTCGCTTTTGCGTACGAATTTTTCCCACCCATCCGTTCGGGTGAATAAAAATTTCATTACGACGCCGAACGAAAGATTTTAACAACAAAAAACTTCCAATATCGACAATTCCTGAACTGAAATTGCCGGAAGTAATTGACTGAAATAGCTTGTAAAGCGAATGTTGCTAGAAAAGGCAAAACTTAGGCAAAACCCGATGAAAATCATAGATCTAAATCGAAGGACTGTCTTTAAATATGAAATTGGAAAACAAGGTCACAGAGAATAGCAGGTCATTATCAAAAAATATTGTTTTTGTAAGTGTTTTGATAATCACCCGGTTCAGTATGAGGGAAATTTCTAGAACTGGCAAGATCATCATAAAAACCATTTCAATACTACGTCATTAGAAAATGCATTATCCGAATTGAAAAGGTTTAGAAATTAACAACAATAAACTTTACAAGAGTTGTTTACATAACACAGAGGTACAAGAAATAACAAAATGAATATATGAATGTCTGGGACAGCACACAATATGATTTACAAATTTACAGCTTGTACCATGGCATGGGTGTCAAACACTGTTAATCACTTTTACGAAATTTATGTTTCTAGAAACTGTTGTTTCCAAAGAATTCATCACTTTTAAAATTGTAAATAATATATATGTACACAAAGATAGAAACAAGATAAATTCGACCTTGTCCTGGGACTCAAGCGGGACTCGAACCCGCGACCTTCCACAATCCGGTTGACTGCTCTTCCAACTGAGCTACCGAGTAACGGCCTCGGACAGACCTGGCGAATTTATCTAGTGTATTTTACGTCATAAGCCAACGTTGTTTCATCAATGTTATAGGCAAGCGCCTTTAACATCCGAAAGAAATATTTTTGCAAATATTTAACTTTCGATTAAGATGAAACTAGCTATTGGATAGTTTCTATCTTAGTGTAGAAAAACAAAGCATTGATTAATGCTAATAAATAAAAATTCACTTATATGTAGCGTACAGATACAAAAAGTTTTTTGGATAAAAACACAATATTTAACATTTTAATTCATAATAAAAATCAGAAGTAAGTGACGTTGATTTTGAAACTACATATTTACAGTTGTATGAGACTTGGGGGAACGCAATATTAATGAAAATTTAACATTTCATTTACTAAACGGGTTTGGTTTACAGCGATATTATTGGATAGATTTATAATATGGCAATATTTTTTTGAAAAACAACTCGTGTCATACGCCAGTGTCGCCAGTTTCCAGTTTTCCGGCCGGAAAAGGTGCTCTTAAATATGAATGGTCTGTTGGCGCAATGGCAGAGATCCTGCCTTTAGCGCCGGAGGTCGTGGGTTCGATCCCCACACATGACAAACATTTATGTGACGAACATTTGTATTTGTTGTGTGTCTGGGTGTTTATTATTTATTTGAGAGGACACAGCACGGTCGAGGGAATTGAAAAATAGGTATTTGTGAAATCTACAAGTATTGCTGTCTTTTGAACACCTCGAGACCCCCCAGGGTGCGATAGAGACAATTGCAAATGGGACCGAAATTATTTATACAAAATCGAAGCTTCGTAGGCCCCTTATCTTTTTTCGAAAACTTGACTTGAATAATTGGACGACCGACTTGGTGTAATGGTTAAGAAGTTGGCTACTACACCAGAGGTCGCGGGTTCGATCCCCGCACAGTACAAACATTTGTGTGCATGAACATGTCTGTTTGTACTGGTCTGGGTGTCTCCTATGTATAATAAGTATGTATTTACAAAAGAAAATGTATTTAAGTATGTTTATCCGTTGTCTAGTATCCCATAACACAAGCTTTAATTAGCTTACTTTGGGGCTAGATGGCGCTGTGTGGAATAATGTCCAGGGATATTTATTTATTTATAATTAAAACATTCTTTTTTCAAGTTTATATTTTGTTTTTGACCAAATATTTGAAAGGACTTGCATAAATCTATTAAAGTATGGAGGTACCCACATCCGCTAGCTACCGGACAACATGGGCTGTTTCACTAAAATAGTTATTTTCTCATTTGAAGAAAAAGAGGATTATTAAACCCAACAGATGTCTTCACTATCTCTTGAACAGGTCCAACTTCCAAAGAAATACTTATTCAGGTTCCCCTCAAAACCGAACTAGGCATGAAACTATTTACAAAATTTGCTCAACCCCTATATCTCAACCCCTATATCTCAACCCCTAATCCAGCAGAACGGCTAATAAATCAGGTTATACAGCTCCAGGGCTGGTTAACCCTTAGGGCGGCAATTATACTTGATGCTGACCGTACTTTCTCGTTTTACTGCAAAAATACGGTTAGAAAAACAAAAACTGTTTTGTAGAGGTAAGTGTTTGATGGCTCGTAAACCTTTGATGTTTCCTTCTTCATGAACATTATGCTAAGATGATATTTTTCCCTGGTGGTATTAAGCGGCGGTTTTTACTATTATTGACATCTGGAGGACGTGAGTTTAAATCCTAGGTCGAGCAAATATTTTCTGTATTTTCGAATAATAACCCGGGTTTATTATATTAAATACCCATTAATTGTAGGGATGACTGATTCAAGGTTAGCACAATTACGCATGCGCGCGGCGCCTCTGACAGATAGTCCGCTTAGAACAAACCCGCCATTTTGATCACGCACACAGACACAGTGAGAGTTTACAGGCGTTACCGGTGTGCATCAGTGTCGCGACCAGTTGCACTGTTATATTTGTTTATACTATTGTTTTTGTAGAACTCGGTGCAATTTTTCACACGATGAATTTTGTTTTTGGCCGGTTCTGTCAAGACGGTATGACCTACCTACTTCATTTTTAAAACTCAGAGCGAATATAAATCCTGGGCGGTGACGCAAGTTTAGGAAAAAGGCGCGAGCGGTCCTTCTGTAAACTCTTTATTATGTGTTAATAGTAGACAACCCCCTAATTCACAAAAACTACACCAGTCTTGCAGACTTGTCTTAAAGTCTACTATTTAGCTTATGAAAGTAAAAGCTGTGACTACTTTTATAATTTTTTGAATAAATTAGTCTAGTTTATATCCCAGGAACAGCATATCTTACTCAGAAAAATAGCATGCAATTATTTTAGCATACTACAATACCTGTTTTCGTAATTTAAAGTTTTTTTTCATATAATAGGGAGCAAACGAGCAGGAAAGTCACCAGATGGAAAGTGATCACCTTCGCTCATGGACAACTGCAACACCAGAGGTGTCACCGATGCGTTGCTTGCCTTTTAAATGGGAATACGCTCTTTTCTTGAAGGCTCCGATGTCATATTCCTTTAGAAATACCGGCGCACGAAGATCATTCCATATCTTGGGTGTACGCGGAAGAAATTGACGCGATTTGTTTAGCACTCCAGTTTTTTTGGAAGCCAGTTTGGCTTTACCCTCTAGATGACTGCGGAACTGTACATCACTCAAAACGTCAACGCCAGGGATTCCGATGCTAGGCCTGATACTCAAGGGAGTGCTCTCAAACCTAGGACATGCGACAAACGGGGCTTTTTTGCGGTAAATGTGCAGAGCTATGTCTTACCGGTGTTGAAACATACGATGTTTTTTTGACCCCCTTGTGAGACCTGTTCAAGGGATGCCTCGACTACACACACAAGCTCTCTTCGGTTCTCTTCAACTGCGCTCTTGGAAAGATTGCGTTGGCCAAAGTACAGTGCGTCACCAGTGCTGTCATCCGCGTAACAACGAATGTTGCTGGTTTGCAACATATCATTAATGTGCAGGATAAACAGATAGATCGACGAGAGAGATAGAGGAGAACATAAGATAGAAAACTCACAATCCAGGTGAGTGCTCTAACCACTGAGCTTCCGAAACCTCAACGGAACGAACGAATCTTTCTATTACCGACATGCTTACGTTGCAAGCCAACGTTAATTTCATTGCTGTCCTTTTTTTTTCACTGATTTTTTTGCTTACGGTGACTGTTGTTGGTTAGAGCAGTCACCCGGATTGTGAAAAATGCGGGTTCGATTCCCACTCGAGATCATCTAGGTCCGAAATCGATTTTTCTACTTTTCTAACTTCATAACATCCTATAAACATAGCGTTGTTTTGATTTCATCGTTGAAAACCTTTCAGTAGTTTATTACCTATCATGTGGTACGACTTCATAAACACCTTCTATTTATCTTGATGACAGGATTGGCGTAGTGTGTTGTATCTCGCCTGACTTCTGTAGTGTCCGGGTATTGATTCCCGATCGAGTCAATTCATGAAACGATCTTTTCTTAATTGGCTCGGGTCTGGGTGTGCTGGCTCAATTGATTTTCTGGTACAACATAACACAGTAACGTATCCTTACTTCGAGACAATGACAAGTGATGTGTTGAATGGCGCATTTTTTTTGTTATCTCAAAAAAATACTGAATAACTAAAAAAATAGCTTGTAGCTTGCCTTTCCGAATAAGTGCATCACAATTCGTGACTTATTAAAGTCATTTTCCACATTTCCACTCCAATTTTTCTTCCACGACCCTTTTTATTATAACAAAGAATTCTAGTTCAGGATCCTGTGCTCATTATTCTAATTTAAAACGTTTCAGAGGCAGCCCTGAGACAGGGCCGGACTCAGTAAAACGTCGGATGACGTTTTTACGTTATTTTTTACTTTTAGTCGCGTCATTAGGCACAGGACCAGACGATAACGAGGGTACCTTACTAGTACCTACCTGGACATAAAGCGATGCGGCATAAAGCGATGCTTCTAGATATGGTAAAAAATGTATATTAATAATAATCAACTTTTCAAAAACAGTGAAACATCAGTTTTGACGGCGAAGTGTGGTGGATTTTATTCTCGTCCATGTTTCTTATCGTAATGGAGCTATAGAGAGAGAGTCGTGGTGGCCTAGTTAATAGGCACCCTAACTCGGATCGTGAGTCGTGCAGTCCCGAGTCCAAATCCGTCCAGAAACAAAATCTTTGTGTTCACTTTCACTGCAAAACTCTCCGGTGACAGAAAACATCGATTAAAAACCAAATCAACTCGGATAACAGTGAAAGGCTCACCACCTACCACGTTGGGTTCTACTCGTAATACCATTGGTGAAAAGTGAGTTTCTGAGTGTTCCATTAACCATGACGGCGACAGTCACTTGCTTCTAACTACCCCGTTTGGGATATGTTCGAGATGGCATAGAGAAATTTAAAGCGCTATGCACGACATTTTTACCATGTGATCCAACCAGAAATAAGAAAATCCTTGTTGGTGAAGCAAGTAAGGTTGATGGTCGTTGAGGCATATTTGATCTAGAATGGAGACCATTTCAAGGTCGAACTGGGGTGGATAACTCAAACACAAATTATTCGCCAGTATAAAGCAACATTATCAGCAAGTGACAAGGATTATACAATATTTTTAATTTTTAGACTTTATTTTAACAGGAGAAATAGTTCACGGTGGTGATGACGCTCTGGCGAAGATCTAGTGTTTCATATTTGAACAAATTTTGAATTTAGAAGGCAGTATCTTAGGCAAGTGCTACTACTCGATAAGGTTTATCCATGTTTTATAGCTCTACGTTATTTTTACGACATAAAATATTAACGTAGATATTGCTTTTCAGCCTTTTCGGTTGCCGCGCTTTTTAGAGATTAATCAAGATTTACTGAATAACTAAAATGCTCTCGAAATATTTTACTTTTAGAGTAGATCTCATTTTTTTGTGAAATTCCAATGTAAGAGGTGTCCGCTACCACGTATTTGGCGGGCAAATTTAATGAAAATTAAGTGTACATTTTTTACCGACTGCGCCAGAAGCGAAGATGTTTTTCGAGAGTTTGTATGTAATATGCTGGGGAAATAGTTTTTTCGCATTTATTAGGAAAATTCAAAACATATTTTAATATATTTTATTTACATTTAACTAAAGTATGTAGGTGCCATTTTGTTCGATTACTTTTTGCCATCTTGTAGGTAGGGACATGATCCGATTGATATAGGAATTTCAAAGCTTCTGATCAAAATACCGCGACAAGTGGTTTTGGCAGTCCTCCCGTGATGTCAACCTGACACTGCCTAAAGAATTCTGAAGAGACCGAAACAGGTAGAAATCTGAAGGTGCAAGGTCAGGGCTATACGGCAGATGCATTAACACCTCCCAGCCAAACGCTCTTAATTTTTGCTGAGTGGCTAAAGATGTCTGAGGTTTAGCGTTATCATGATGAAAAACCACACCCTTTCTGTTGATTAATTCCGGCCGCTTTCTCTAAACTTCTTGCTTTAATCTCATCAGTTGTTCACAGTAGAGTTCAGAATCAATGGTCCTGCCTGGTGGTAACAGCTCATTATGAATAATGCCCTTCCAATCCCACCACACACACAGCATCACCTTGTTGCAAATTATCCCGGGTTTCGCCACAGTCTGTGAAGCCTGCCTTTGTCCACGACCTTTTTCGCACGTTCATATCGTACGTGATCCACTTTTCATCACCAGTTATCAGCTACCTCAAATTTAGTTCGGTTTCATTACGTTGTAATAAAGAATCACAAATTAGTACACGGTTCATAAGGTTTCTTTCAGTGAGCTCGAAAGGTACCCAAATATCGAGCTTTTTTGTGTACCCAGTTTTTTTCAAACACGCCAAAACTGTTTTGTGGTCAATTCTCAGTTCTTCAGCTACGTCGTAACTACTGATATGCCGATCTTGCTCCACTTTTTCAATAATGGCATTCATTTTGTCCGTAATAGGGCGGACCAGGGTGACGTGCATCATTGACATCAAAATTTCCGAATTGAAAACGCCTAAACCAAATTTGTGCTACTCTCACAGACACTGCACTAGGTCCATAAAGATCGCGAACTTTTTTAGCGGCTTGCGTTGCATTTTACCCTTTTTTGTAGTAAAATTTTAAAATGCATAGAATTTCTTCATTAGATTCACTCATCTTGACAGTAAGAAAAACAAATGAAAATCACACATTTTCCTAATTTGAATTTGGAATTATCTTCTTAAAAATATAAACTTTTTTTTTATATATATTGCCCGTCAAGATGACCTTATTCCAAATGATGGAAAGCGGTCGTGAGCTCCAGGTATGAGGTTAAAAAGCCCAGTCATTCAAACGAATCACTGGGCTGGCCATCGTCACCTTGAAGGCCGCCTTTTCACGCCCTGCTTGAAGAACCCGGGACTATACGAGGAAGGAAACACATGTGCTGGAAGAGCGTTCCACGTCTGGATGGTACGACAAAGAAACGAGTCACCGAACCTTTTAGTTCGGGCCAGCAAATGTTGGATTGTGTGTGGGTGATGCCGTAGTCCAGCACGCGTGGTACGGGTGTGGAAAGGTGAGGGTGGGATAAGCTGGAATAACTCGTCAGAGCATTCCCCATTGTAGAAGCGATAGAGAACACTTGGCCTGGCAATGTGTCTACGCAATTGGAGAGGCTCAAGCGTCAAAGTTGCCTCTGGGTTTTCAATAATACGGATAGCACGCTGCTGCAACCTGTCAAGAGCTTCAAATAGGTACTTGGCGTAATCGTCCTAGAGATGAGAGCATTATTCCACACACGAGCGAACTTTTGTCTTATACAAAAGACAGAGCTGCCCAAGCGTGAAGAATTGTCTCACTCTGTTCAGGATTCCTAGTTTACGGGATGCAGTTCTAATGACGCTCTCTACACCCGCTGGTTTAGGTTGCTACGAACATCCATGCCAAGGATGTTAAGGCTATCCTTAATCGGTAGCGGGGTGCTCTGAAGAGTGGGATGGGAAAGGAACGGCGACGCCTTCGCTGTGAATGCACACACCTGCGTTTTCTTGGCATTGAACTCGACAAGATTGCATGCACCCCATTCTGAAATGCGGTCCGACACTCCGTCAAGCTCAACAACAAGATTTCGCCTCTTGTCCTCGATGTCAGTCTGCTTTGACCCAGGGCGCTCGAAATAACGCGTGTGGACCGTGATATCATCCGCATAGCAATGAATATTACCAAGAGATAACATGTCATTGATATGTAGAAGAAACAGCGTCGGCGACAAGACAGAGCCCTGCGGCACTCCGGCATTAATCTGGAGAAAGCGTGATTTCCGACCATCGCAAAGGACACGAATTCTACGTCCCTCCAGAAATCCGGCGACCCAGTCGCATAGGCGAGGTGGCAGACCATATTCCGGAAGCTTGGAAAGTAGCGAACTATGCCATATACGGTCGAAAGCTTTGGCAATGTTAAGGCTGACGGCCAAAGATTCCCCATGCTTGTCCATAGCCTCCCCTTAGATGTGTGTTACGTACGCTAGAAGATCACCCGTAGACCGTTTTGGTCGGAAGCCGTACTGACGGTCGTGAATAAGAGCGTGATCCTCTAGGTAGCGGATGAGCTGCGTGTTTATCCGCTCAAACACTTTAGCTGAAACTGAGGTTACGGCTATTGGACGATAATTGGCAGGGTCGGACCAGTCCCCTTTCTTGGGAACTGGTTGAACGTTCGCCTCCTTCCAAGACAGCGGCACAAGACCCGAATTGTAGGAGAGGCGATACAAGCTAGTGAACACTGGAAACAACTCCGCTGCACATTTCTTCAGCACCACAGCTGGAGTTTCATCAGGACCACTGGCTTTCCTGACATCGAGTGACTGCAGTTCGGCACGAACATCAGTAAATCGGCTTTCTCTTGCGGCTGATGAGCCAACGATCCATCAGGGAATTTCAGTGGGGGCAGCGAAGGCACGCAGAAGTTAGATCGCACGTGTTTAAGCAGTCGTCAGTATGAGCGGCTACCTGTAGGATGCGTGATGAGTTCTTGGCCAACACGCGCAATTCGCTGGGCGTCTGCTCTAATGTAAGCCCTCTTCGTGGCCTTGGTGGCTTAATAAAGGCTGCTTTCAGGAAGGCCAGGTTTGAATGATCATTGAGTGCCTGGGCCCTCAAGCACGGTACGCCGCCTCTTTTTGTTCAAAACTTTTAATGATACCACAACCAGCCAGATATAAATAGTATAGCCAAAGAGATTTTATTACAAGTTCATACATACTGTATGCGAAAAGACTTTTTCCCCTGCGACGCTGAGGGACGCCGCTGCCGGCTTCGCCCTCTGCGGCCATAATACATACGTATAATTGTTTGGCACGCTTAGCTGCCTGATTGGATCGATGGATTGTAGCTTGAGAGGTGTCGTCAGATTCGTATTTACTGTGAGAGGGATACCTTATCAAAATAAAAATGGCGGATTTTTGTTTTCTACCCAACCCTTTAAGTGGGGTATCAAAATACTAGGGCTTGAAATTGCGATTCCATAAATGCTGGTTATTCAACTAAAAATATTATTAAAAAAAATGACTGCAAAAAATTACCACTCAAAAGGTAAAAACAAGCTCGTTCGCAACGTTATAAATCATGGCGGCGGGTACCAACATTAATTACGTTAAGTTTAAGTTATTCCGTTAGTTATTTGCCTGCAATGATTTAAAACGTTTTTTTTTAATTCTGCCTATTTAAAATTAGGTAAATGTAAAATACTCGTGATCTGTAAGCTACCGAAGGTTCTTTAATAGTTTTAGTACAACCTCGATCAATAAAAGGAACAATATTCGTATTTTTTTATAATAGGAGGGAAGCCTTCTCTTTCGAAGTCAGATGAAAATAAATTTCATATTATTTTACGACAATAGAGCTACCGCAAAGGGACGGCTAGACAAATGTCCCTTATTCTTTAATGAAGAGAATATCTTCATTTCTAACTAAAATAAAACGAGATTCTACTTTCGTAGGTTGTACTTGACAACTTGTACACAAACCAAAATTAGGTAGTTACAAAAAGGATCAAATATTTCTTACAAAATTGGGTTTCCAACTAAATTTAGAAACAGGAGTTACGATAACTATGGCCAAGTATATCAACAACCCTTCCGTGGCCAAGTACGTACCTAATAAGTTCGATTGGCCTGAAAGCCGGAGGTCTAGTGTTAAAATTCCAGTTCGGATAAAGTATTTTGTTTTTTTCCAAACTTAGCTCGGATTTATGACGACGTTAGTAATTAGCCTTTCATGTTGTGCTAAAATGTTTAAATATTAAATACAAACGTTCAAATACAATCAATGATGGACAGATTTACGCTTCAGTGCTGTCGCACTATACTTATTACGTATTTTTATACTATCTACTGTCTTAGATAGTATAAAAATACTTCAATATTAGAAGAACACATATTACAAGCTAATTAAATAAGTAATAAACTCAAACTCAAACTCAAATAACTTTATTCAAATAGACTGTATCAGTACTTTCAAATCGTCAAATTTACAGCAAAATATACTAAATAATAGACATAAATACCATAATAATATGGATATGTAAATAAACAGTATACAGACATAATGCGACTCTACCACCGCGTCGGAGTTGTTTCTTACTGAGAAGACCCGGCGAGAAACTCAGCAGTTACTCTTTTAAACTTGTTTTGGGTTTACAACAGGCGTTAGTAAAGTACAAGCAGTGTGTCATTTTGATACAAATAAACCTAAAAGAATATAAAACAAAGAGAAAAAACCAACCATAAAAGAATATAATAAAAAGAATTCATTTAAACAATTCAAAAACAAAAATTGTTAGTCAGTACATACATACTAGGTACCTATTAACTCTTACAATAAAACATCTGTTACAATAGAGCTATTTAATCCCGCATCGAGCAGAGCGCTTATACCCAGGCATTTTTATCTATGAGGTAGTCTTTTGTAGTATAATAGCCCTTTTTTAATAAAGCCGTTTTGATGTGATTTTTGAATCTATGTAAAGGTAACTCACAAATTGTTTTTGGAATTTTGTTGTAATAATGTATACCTTGCCCCATAAAGGATCCTAAAACTTTTTGTATTTCTGCAATGTATGTCACTGTGTTTAGCATAGAGACCAATATTTTTTCTCACCAAAACAATGCAATTGTAAATGTATTGTGACGCTACAGTGAGGATACCAATTTCCTTAAAAATCTCCATAAGTGAAGCCCGTGCACGAAGCTTATAGATGGATCTGATAGCTCGCTTCTGGAGGATAAAGATGGTTTGTATATCCGCCGCTTGACCCCAAAGTACAATGCCGTAAGACATTACACTATGGAAATAACTAAAATAAACTGAACGAGCAGTATCAACATCTGTTAATAACCTATTTTTTCTCACTGCAAATGCAGCCGAACTAAGTCTGCCTGAGACAGCTGTTATATGAGGGTTCCATTGCAGTTTTGAATCTAGTGTGATTCCAAGAAAAACAGTTGTATCTACAAGCTTCATAGTATTACCATCAATTTTTAGACTAATGGGGTTATCTTTAACATTAGGCAACTTAAAATTAATACATTTAGTCTTTTTTGCATTAAGCTGTAGATTATTTACTGTGAACCATTGTAAAACCTTTGAAAGTGCGTCATTAACAACATCAAAAAGGTTTTTATTTCTGTCAGTTTTAAAAACTAAAGATGTATCGTCTGCAAACAATACAACATCACAAATATCTTTTAAGTAAAAAGGTAAATCATATATATATATCAGAAATAGTAATGGACCTAGAATGGATCCTTGAGGGACCCCCATTTTAACTTGTGATCCTGTAGAGAGTACACTGGTAACATCAACTTTTTGAGTTCTTAAACTAAGGTACGAAATTACCAAATCTAAAGCATTATCCCTAACCCCGTAAAAATCAAGCTTGCGTATAAGTGTATCGTGATCAACGCAATTAAAGGCCTTGGACAAGTCACAGAAGACGCCAAGAGCGTTCTGTGAATTCTCCCAAGCCCTAAAGATGTGTTTTAGAAGTGCGATGCCAGCATCAGTAGTAGAACGGCCTCAATAATAAATCAATAAATATGCGCTAGGCAAGCACGAGTGTGTGTTACGAGGTACCAGACAAGGAATTAAGCCAGTGGCGATCCCAGCACCCCCAAACACGAGTCAATTTAGAAATTATCGTTTCCTGAATTGACTCAACCTGGAATCGAATCCGGGTATCTACGTAAGTCAAGGCGGATCCGCGCTACGGCGCACTACACCAGTTGTTGAGCTTGACAAAAAATATTCTGAAAGATTGGAATTTTCAAACAACCTTTGCAACATGTTGACGCTTCTCCATTTTCTCGAGACCAGGATGCGTTGTACCACACATGAGAATGCCTAGAAGTGTGATATATTAATTCCAGATTAAATAGGATCTGTTTAAATTAAAGTCTATCATTCAATCTTGGACCAAGCAGCAGCTTGATCACTAGACCAAGATAGAACTGTCGAAAAGTCATTTTGATATGGGTAGGACTGTAAAAATGCATTCCCACCCTTATCTTTCTTATCTTACTTTAGCCGATTTAACAACAGTGTGAATAAGGAAATGAATTAGTCATTCTTGAATTTATCGCAGTTGAGTGGCCGGTGCATATTTGAAATATGACTATGAGTAGTGTCATGATCTTCACGTAAATTTAATATGGAATTAATTTTCATAGAAATAAACACAGAAAAGAAAGAAAGAAAGAAAGAATAACCATTTATTGACCCAAAACACAATTTTAGCTTAGACTAGAGGGTATATTATGCAAAGAAACAATACAGGGAATAAAAACTAACAATGAAGTAGTGGGCCAATCAGGATCCTGCCTCAGCATGTGCCACTGCAGTGCAAGCACGGCAGAGACGCTGGTATTCTGGCAGGGCCTGCTGATGTGGTCGTCCGTCCTTAAGATAATATAATAAATAAAATTGTATGTACTTACTTATAGTGCAAGAAGAACATAGAATGAAGTGTGAGCATACATTTTTGACTGAGTTATGATACAATGCGAAGTGAAGTAATACACACATCAAAAGTGTCTAGGGATCAAGCATTTTTATGCGGATTTCTTGAGATTGAGATGTGGCTTTGTAATAAATATAAGATTTTATAAATTTATATGGATCCTTTTTGGTGGAATAATTTGAAACAGGAACTGTCAATCAAATTCGAGTAAAAGATGAAAATCAGCTGTCAATATTTACCCTATAAAAACATACAACGCATTGAAGACATTATTAGTGCTACTGTTTCCCTACTACTGATTAAAACCAACGTTATTATGGAGCGGCGACGTCATTTAAGCAGGGAAGAAATGCTCAGAGCCGTGGGAATGATAGAAGCTGGTTCCCGGCAACGTACTGTGGCTTTAGCTCTGAATACAAGTCAGAGTGTTATCAGTCGACTTTGGACACGTTACCGAAGCACTGGTACCGTGGCTGAGCGCCATGGAGGACGGTATCGCTGCACCACACGGAGACAAGACCGATACATTCAAATCACAACTCGAAGAGCTCCAACAATAACCGCCATGATGTTAGCCGTGAGGCTTCATCACTCTTCAGGGAACTTAACTAGCGACCAAACAGTCAGAAACCGCTTGCATGAAGTGAACCTTCATTCCCGAAGACCGCTAAGGGTACCACCTATAGCAGTGCACAATCGTAGGATTCGATATCAATGGGCTCTTGAACACAGAAATTGGGCAGAAGAACAATGGCGTTTCGTGTGCTTTTCTGATGAGTCTCGTTTTGGTATGAGACCGGATACAAGACGTATATGACACCGGAGAAACCTTGGACGCCAACAGCGATTAAAATCCTGCCAGGGAGTCCATCCTTATAGTGGTGGAACCATCATGGTATGGGCGGGTATTTGGATCGGCGGAAGAACTGAGTTGATTTGGATCAGAGAGAACCTCAACGCTCAAATTTATGCTGAGACGATTGTATCAGACGTCATCGTTCCTCTACAAGTGCAAATCGGTCCCTTATTTCAGTTAATGCATGATAATGCACGACCGCACACCGCAAGAGTTGTAAGACAGACTCTCGCCGCAGCTAACATCAATGTCCTGCCCTGGCCTGCTCAGTCGCCAGACTTGAACCCGATTGAGCATGCATGGAATATGCTACAGAGAAGAGCTCTGCCGAATATGGAGGGTATCCAGTCGCAAGAAGACCTTTTTTTTGTTGTTGCAACGAACATGGGCGGCCATTCCACAGCGTGATTTGGATGAACTCATTTTGAGTATGCCAAACCGATGTTCTTGTGTTGTTAGTGTTCGCGGTAGAAACACGGATTATTAATTGTTTAAGTTACCCAATAAAATTTTAAAGAAAACTGTTATTTCAGTCTTTTTTTCGAACTTTAATGTTAGTGGTTCAAATGTCAAAAATCCCTTTATTAGGAAAATGGCAAATTTCTTTATTAATGCAAAGGTGACTTGGTTTGTCGTTACTGTAGACAAACGAAAACACTTTATTTGATGAATCCTTAAAGAAAATTTTAATTAATATCAATCAGGAGAAAAGTTATTGCAAAAATATATGTTGATCCCTAGACACTTTTGATGTGTGTATATACTATCTATTCTTAGCAAATAAATATCTTGAAACTAAAAAACACATATGAGTTATTCGCGGCCAGTATCGTCTTTAAAAAATAATAATATAGAAATTTAAGTGTGTTTAATCTGTGGTAGGTCAGCTGTCATAGTGACAGATATTCTACTAGTGACTTTTACTTACCTACTGCCTCGTCTTCTTCTGTAATCTGTGCTGCCACGTTGCGCATCTCTGCAGAGATGCGAAGAAGAAAAAGAGCAGGATAATAAGTCGAGAAAAAAATATGATTGGATTAGAGCCCCCCAGCGTGTCGCGTCGTGAACAACCCGGAGGTGAGACATTGGCTATATTGTGGGTCCGAAATTTGCTTTGCTATGAGATGCTTTTTCAAAGTTTTTCTAAATGAGTTGCCTGTTTTCAGGTCGCGCATTGGTGGGGGGAGGTCATTCCAGCACCGCGAAGCGGCAAATCTGAAAGACCCACGAAAGGCCATGGTACGATGTTTAGTCGTTACAAAAATGTGTGTGCACGACCTTCTGTGGCACCCGCCCCCCCCCCTGAGCCCATACAAGCTTGTCCCACAGGTATTTGGGTTTCTTAGTGCTAAGTACTCCAAACAACATAGTGGCGAGATGAAGCTTTCTGCGTGCCTCCATCTTCAGCATGCTTGCAGAGTTAAGAAAGGCACACAGCACTTTAGATTTACTTGATTTATTATAAATACTATTATTTGATTTACGTGGGTTTTGTAAACGCGGACGGTGTCTCTTGCAAAAACTAGTTAAAACGATAACTGATTAGTTGACATTTCAGCTCTTTGCTATCATTTTTCTTTAGGCGCTAGGCAAAAGAGATTCATACTTAACTACGGTCACAGAATAGCTAACAGTACTCCGGTTACCGCTGGCAACCAGGGGACCTACTCTGATACAAATGTACAAAGTTTCGTCAAACTTTGGCAGGGTAAATAGGACACCACAAAACTTAGTAGATATAATGTATTGTTAAAACCACTTTTGCAAAAAGACAGTACACAAGACAGGCATCTCACCTTTACAACACGATTATCAAGGAATTAACAATTTACCCACTAACACATTTTTATTGTAAGAAGGTCCTGGCTGAATGGCTGACGACCAAAAACTACAAGAATATGGAAAGATTAGTACAAACGATAAGTTTATAGGTTTTTAAGTTTTTTTTTTGACTGTAGTTATAAGGAGTAATTCTACATAGACATTATACCGTCCACTTATAACTTACAAGCACCACACAATACATATACACTCACTCATAATCACAACGCAACACAAACACTACACACATTCACACACACACTACATCACAGACATCTCAACATCATGTGTTAAATGCAAAAATGTTAGTCTCGGTTTGTTTTATTGTAATTTCTCAATAAATAAATGAATAAATAAATATCCCTGGACATTATTCCACACAGCGCCATCTAGCCCCAAAGTAAGCTAATTAAAGCTTGTGTTATGGGATACTAGACAACGGATAAACATACTTAAATACATTTTTTTTTGTAAATACATACTTATTATACATAGGAGACACCCAGACCAGTACAAACAGACATGTTCATGCACACAAATGTTTGTACTGTGCGGGGATCGAACCCGCGACCTCTGGTGTAGTAGCCAACTTCTTAACCATTACACCAAGTCGGTCGTCAAATACTTTTTAGTTTACCTAAAAAAAAAAAAAACTGTTAATGTTATTGTTGTTACTGTTGTTGAAGAGCGGTATCTCCTAATACAAGCAAATATTTGCTCAAAAGGAGACTCCAAACCCTGTTAGAACTATTTTACAAGTTACTGAAATGAATATTTTTAATTTAATTTTTTAATTTAATTTAATTGTGTACAGTAAAATCTGGTTATTACAATCTCAAAAAATCTACATCAATTTCGCAAAGTAGGTATGTTTTTTTTACTTCTGGAAATTAATATAATACGTGTTCGACGAACGGGAGTAGGCTGGGGGCCTCTACGCGTTCTACGAGTGTGCTAACTAACGTTGTTTTGAAAAATGGGCCAGAAGCCAAAGCGATGTAGGGAACAACAAACGTAGGGTTTTTTGATTTCTATTTAGGTAACTTTTTTACTTTTGCTACTTTCAACTAGCTACGAGTATATGATAAACCTTTTTCACTTCTCATGCTCTAAAAGTACGCCATTAAAGCCCTACGAAGCGGGACTAAAGTGACCACTTTAGGCTCTAGGGAGTTTTATGTAGGTAATCAATTGAAGGTGGTGCCATGTGTTTTAAATTGTTAATCTGTGACTGGTTTAAAAAAAACTGGCCGCGAAAATTTCAGAATTTTTGTCGAGTGTGTTAGGTTTTAAACGATTTTGTAGATAGAAATTGACTATTTTTCTCGCACTCAAAGTGAAAAGTACAGTTTGCACCGCGAGACTGAACGCCAACTTAATATACCCTCGGTTGCTTAATGAACCACCTCTGGTATAATAGGTATGGCTTCGTTTTGTCCCTCGATATAAAATAAACTATAACGTTCTTCAAAAAAATGGGTGTAAGGGGGTCCTCCAACATCTTCGGGCCCCAAGCCAACCTCGCCTGCAAGCTGGTGCGCCCTGCTGATTAACGAAGGAGGCCCTGGCGAGGGCTCCCCTTCATGGGTTGGGAGGTCAGATGGCAGTCGCTCCCGTAAAGCCAACTCAAGCCAAACAAACATGAAAAGTCAGGGCCGTTACTAGAGCGACACAAGCAGGAGCTGCGCGTCACGGAAATGAAGATGCTGCGGTGGATGTGTGGAGTCTCACGCAAAGATCGTGTGCGTAACACCCACATCCGCGGCAGCCTTCGTGTTCATGACATCGCAGACAAGCTGCAGGAGTGCCGCCTTCGTTGGTATGGTCATGTCTCACGGAGATCGGCAAACTACGTGGGCAACAAATGTCTGGCTATGCCGCCCACGCCAGGTACCGGTAGAAGAGGTCGACCCAAGAAGCGGTGGCTCGATGTCGTTAAGGGTGACATGCGTGCCAACAGACTCACCACTGAGGATGCACAAGACCGCGCGAAGTGGGCCAAGAAAATAAGAAAGGCGGACCCTGGGACCCCACATACCAGTGTGGGCTCACAACCGGGATAAACCGCACGGATGATGATGATGATGATGATGATGTTCTTAAAAAAAGGATGTCCGTCTTTTAAGCAGATCAAGAAATGTTTAGGGGGGTTCCTTTTTCCCTCTGAGATACTGAACCCTAAAAATGGATGAATATTCGAATAACAAGAGTACGGGCTATAAAAGCTTTTCGCTGTCGAAATAATGAAGTGGAAGGACTACTCGATTTTATCAATCAGTCCGTTCCTCTTGTCCGATTCTGGCCGGTTTGCGATGATGCCAACGAAAACACTCTTAATGAAAAAATATTTCTTCCTTGGTAACATTACTTGTTATAATATTATCACAAGATAATAAGTTTGTCGAAGCCATCACCCAGATCTTGTGCTGTCATAACCTAAATGTTTACCCTATTTCTTCTTATGGGATTTATTTTCTTGTATTCGTTAAGAGCGTTAGAACGTTGCAATTTTGTAAGATTTTCGTGATTATTTCATTGAATTGAAATAAAAATTAAATTTTTGCTCTATTATTGTGTGCATAAAACTATTGAAAACACGTTGAATTGTCTAAAACTAGTTAGAAGTCAATTATTTTCTAAATTAAATAAAAAACTGTTTTTTTTTAATTTGTAAGACACTTAAAATTTACTGTACACAGTTATAATTATAAAAAATAGGGGCAATCAATAATAGAGAGATTATTTATACATAATTTGAATTCAGCTAAATAATCACGAAAACCTTAAAAAAATGCGACGTTTACGATCTACCCCGAACGCATAAAAAACCCTCTTAACTCATTTTACGAGTGTAAGAAGCAGACAAATTAAGGACGGTTACTTATTTATATTGTGACCTATGCAAAATATATCCTTTGACACCTATACTGGTAAGTATGTATTAATTCCTAGCTGATAAGGCGGGAAAACATTTTGAATATCTAGCTTTGTATATACTCTCTTTGCTATATTGAAAGCATTTCATAGTGAATCTTTCTTGACGACACGATTGGCGTAGTGCGCTGTTGCACGGTTTATCGCCTCGATTTCCGTAGTATCCCGGGTTCGATTCCCGGTCGGGTCAATTTAGGAAACGATCTTTTCTGAATTGACTAGGGTCTGGGTGTACTGGGAGACGCCCCTGGCTTATTTCATTGTGTGGTACCTCGTAACAAAGGAATATTAATCCCTACTTCGAGACCATTACAAGAGGTGTGTTGTCTGGCGCATATTTATTTGTACATATTTATATTTTTTAAATATATCTCTTTTTTGTCGTGAAGTTTAAAGCTGCATGAAGTTTTTTTGACAGTCATGCGGTTGCAGTTATACCGGGCGTCACAAAACTTAACGTCAAGCAAATTTTATTTATTTATTCTTCATTTCACAAAAAATACACAGTGCAATAGGCGGACTTAATGCCAAAAGGCATTCTCTACCAGTCAACCACACGATTAAACAGATAAATTTACAGACGGTGCATGAGATAACATTTTACTACTGAAACTAAAGATGATGCTAAACATTAAAAAAAAAAACAAATTATACTTAAACATAAATCAAATGGTGAGTGAGAAGCCAATACAGGTTTTAAAAAAATACAAAGAAATTAATCCCTTATAAAAAGGGAAAGCTTATTTCTGGGATCTGTGATTTGGATTTTTTTTGTAAGTAATTTTTAATAACCCTTAGCTGCAGTCACAAATCAAGCAATTATTATAATTGATATTTTAAACAATAAAGCAATTTCCTGGAGTCATGGCCAAAAATAAAGTCTGCCAATTCTGTCACTACCTACATGTTATTGTCCCATTTAATCAAGTTTGCCTCTACTCGCCACTTTCTTTCAAATCCTCTTTCCTATGCGTTAGATTTACCCTCATAAGGGTTTTTCCTAAAACATCACCCACTAAGACTATTGATAGATTCGTCCGCCCAACTACCATTATTCTATAAGTTCCTTCTGAAATTATACGGCAAATCCATTACGTCTAAGTGGGTAGGCCTCCGATGAATACATCAGGTACCCAAGACACCGTTCCGGGAAGGTGTATTGGATTTGCATACATAAATTATAATCTTATTACGAAATTCAGAGCAGCGGATTATTCCCAAGTTTGGAATTGCAATGCAGAATCTTGGGGTCGTTGTTATTATACTTATTAAGCTGAACTTGCCGGAAGTAAGGTAGTCTTTGGAGCTTGCAGGAGACTTTCTATATTTAAGGGAACTATTACTTTTGCAAAACAATAAAACTGCATTTTATTTTAGACCCGGGTTACACTATTTTAACAAGCTTGTATTTTATTGGTTAATAAGTTCTGTTTATTTGTTTCTTCGGGCCAATCTTGCAATTTGAACTAACAACTTCCTTTTAATCAGAGAGTGTGGACATTTCACATGTTATCCTTTCACTCTACCTGATGGGAAGCGAGGTCCAGTGAGGTCCAGATAATAAGGTTGACAAGCAGAATAATGCAAATCAACCTCAGAGCCGGTCAACCTCATCTTGAAGGTCTGCAAAAATGCCTTGACATTTGACATCACATAACACAAGCAGGGTGGAAGAGCTATAATGATGGGTATACATACAGAGCATTACATGGTAAAGTAACCCTTAAACGACTGCTACGATACAGGTAATGCTCAGGTTTCTAAAAAAATGTCCATGTAATTTACTTTTTTTTTTTGATTTTCAAAAACAAGTTGTAACAAAACATCGAACGTCATGTTCGTTATATATTTTTTTGTGTTTGCGTTTGGCCTCAGTCTCGCCTGGTGATGCGAAGCGATGACGAGGCCGATGCTGGTACACGCTTACCCAGAAAATTCTTATTCACTCTGGCCCTGAAGAGACCAAGGGTCAAGTAAAATTAAAAACGACGAGTGCTCGATGTTCTGTTACAAGCAAATGCTCTAATCTATCAGATTTAGCACCAAGCTGAAGGAAATACACTGAGAATCTTAATTTTTTTATAAAATACATAAATAAATAAATATATTATATATAAATATGCGCCAGACAACACATCTCTTGTAATGGTCTCGAAGTAGGGATTAATATCCCTGTGTAAAGAGGTACCACACAAAGAAATAAGCCAGTAGCGTCACCCAGCACACCCAGACCAGAGTCAATTCAGAAAAGATCGTTTCCTGAATTGACCTGACCGGGAAGCGAACTCGGGACACTACGGAAATCGAGGCGAGAAACCGTGCTACAGCGCACTACGCCAACCGCGTCGTAAATAGAATCCTCATATTCAGATGTAGCAACTAGAAAAATATGCATTCAAAATTATCAACTAAATAGTTTACTAAAATGTCAATCACAATTTTTTCTAAATCTACAAACCAAGACAAGTAAAAAATCCCCAATAGCGTTTAGGATTATTTATTTTCGTATCCCTAACCAATCTCACGGCCATTACCCCGAGGAAGGGTTCCGTGAATCGGGGACAGTGACGGAATCGCGAACACTCGATCCAATTTGAAAACACCAACATACATTTAAAAAGATGGCGCGCGCGTATTCACTGTCAATAAGAATTGTTGATATGCTTATCCTTCGAAGCTGCTTCATTAGTCCCGCACTCTTAGCTCAATGGAAGTGTTTTTTTTATATTCCATAATTTGCTTATATATTTTTCTCGATTTTTATCTCTTAATAATAAAGTTTTTTTTGTGCTGGTAAGTATAAAGTATTATTCTTTCTACTCCATATTATTTAATTGTTTATAATAAATAAGCGAATAAGTGAATTTACATTCATAATTCCATTGCCTATGAACTAGATTGAAATAGATTAAGAAACAGAGAATTTCTCTCACTAAATTGCTATCGTGAAATGATGAAATGAGCTTCAAAAATGCGGCAAGATGATTTTCATACAAACGGAGGGATTTGCGTTATACAAATACGTGTACATGTCTGTGGCTTCGATCGTTGGGTATTCTGTGTTAGGCTGCTCACCCACGTCCGACAATCGGTGACCGATTTTTTGTAGGAGAAAAATAGAACGTACTGATAGCAATGGAGCAACGCACACGTCCTTCAAAAAGTAGGTCAGAAATAAAGTGAAATACAAAATCGGCCCGATTATCGGTCCGACAAAAAGTCTGACGTGTGGGCGTGCACCCTTAGGGTTTGAGAAAGATTCAATTCAATTCAATTCTTTATTTGCTTACTAAGTGTTACAAATAGGTGTTTAATAACAAAATAGTACTTAAAACTTAGTTACCGCTATGGTATTGCAAACGTTTGAGGACGGCAGTTTTACATTAGAGCTAAAACAATATACTAAAAATTAAAATAAAATAAAGGCTCTTTACTTAACTAATCACAACCTTAAAGGATGCATAGATTGAGATGGAAAGTCACTAGACGGCCGTGGCTTACAGAAAGTAATAAGTAATAGTAATGTATCGAGAGTAGGTAAATAATACGCGCCAACGTCCGATAGCAACCGCATTTATTTCTAGACTGTTCTCACTTCACATCACACCGTTGCATACTTAACTTATAGGTACGTAGGTACCTACCCACATATAATAATATTGTCTATACACTACACTTCTCCCTCCTTATTTACTAAGTTCTTATTTCTTTCTAAGACATACCAAACTAACACATGATTAAACTTAAATATGCTTAACTATACTGAACTATGCTTAACTATAATACTGAATATAACAACTACAAAAACGATAACTTAAGTCTAGTTACTTATAGATAGGTTTTTTCTTAAGTCTACACTGTCGAATCGGTCGGGTTCTGGGTGGTGTTATTGTTCGCGGCGGAACGACGCTAATGGGTGAGGAGTATTGCCAGTCCGGTGAGTCCGGCTCTGGTAGGATATCGTTCGATCCGCTCCCGCCCGCGCCGCGCGGCGACTGCATCGCTCCCGCCGACGGTCCCGGCCCGACCTCCACCACCGGTAATGCCAGAGGAACATTTTCCTCCTCTTGAGAACTTGCTACTGATTTATTATCGTTCCGTTGTACCATTTCTACGGAATACCGTAATGATGAACGCTTCCGTAACTGGTCAATATGTCTATGAATTGTTTCCCCGTTCTGACCTATAACTTTATAATCGCTTGAACCTAGACTCTCACTCACTCGCCCAGGTACCCATTTGTCACTTTTTAAATACTGGCGGTACCATACATCCTGCTCTACACCTATCGACCTATCTGAACCCCCTGCGGTATCTTTTTGATATTGTTGTGATCGTTGTACATTACTTTGAACGTCTGGTTTCAAAATATCTAATCTAGTTCGTGTACGCCTACCAAACATTATCATTGTAGGAGTTTCGCCCGTCGTGGAGTGTTCTATATTTCTGTAATGTATTAAATATGTCCATATTGCGCGATTTACGTCCTGTTTTTCAACCAAAGCCTTTTTAATTACACGTTTTATAGTTTTTACTGCATTTTCAGCTAAACCGTTCGAAGATGGGTGATAAGGAGCAGTAAATATGTGATCTATTCCTTGATTCTTCATGAAATATTCAAAGTAAGTCGATGTAAAAGGTGGCCCATTGTCTGTAACTATTTGTTTTGGTAACCCAAATCTACTAAACAGTTCATATAATTTATCAATCACGTTTTTACCAACCGTACTAGTCATTTCAAAAACTTCTAACCATTTAGACATAGCGTCTACTACGACGAGGTACGATTTGCCCATTATGGGCCCCAAGAAGTCTATATGTAACCTAATCCAGGGTTTCTGTGGCCAGGGCCACATGCGAGGAGCCTGCCGCGGCGGCGCGTCCGCCTACGCCGCGCACACCGCGCAGTGGCGGCACATCGCCTCCACTGCCTCGTCCACGCCCGGCCACCAGACATAACTCCGTGCCAAGGCCTTCGATTTGACAATGCCCATATGAGGTTCATGAAGCATTTTTAATATCTTATTTTTACAATTTTCCGGTACAACTAACCTATACCCCCACATAATGCAACCTAACTCTTCGTATAACTCGCCCTTTCTATTGAAGAATGGTTTTAATTTATCTATTTCACACTGTGTAGGCCAGGGGTTCCCAACCTTTTTTGTCTACTGCCCACTTTAAGAATAAATTATTTTTTAACACCCCCCTTTTTAAACATACTTAAAAACCGCTAAGTACTTATAACTGATTATTGAAACGCAAATTTATAGTATTCGGACAGAGTATCTTTTATTGAAAATAAAACAAACAATCAATTCTTATATAAAAACTAATGTGAAGGTTGAATCTGATGCTGTTCAATAAGTTTGTTGATATCAGGTTCCAATTTACTCAAAAACAGCCGCAAGTCGCCACGTTCGGTAACACGCAAACGATTTCTCTTTTTAGTAAGCAGCGTTGCCACAGCACTAAATCCACGTTCACACAAATATGACGATGGGAATGCTATCAAAAATCGTTGAACAATTGACCACAATCCAGGGTACAATTGCGGGATCGGTTTTTGTAGCCAAAATTCTTGATATCCATTTTTGAACTTGATTTTTATTTCTTCGTTTGTTGTCAATTCTATAAGTTCTTCTTCCAGCTGAGGTGACATTGCTGTGTTGACATTTGAAAACGGATCCAACACCCAGTCTGGTATTTCCAAGTTTAAAATGTCCTGGTATCGTTCGGTGAAGTCAATGTGGAGGTTTTCCAAATGTTGGCAGTAGGCAAACAAGTCGTCGTTACTGCAGTATACTGATAAATTCGGAAAATTGTGAAACTCACGTCTGCCCATATTCTTTTTGTGCAGAAGCAGTTTGGATGCAAAAACAGCAACGACATTTTTTGTTTTAATTAAATTTAGTTCATCGCCTTGCAGTTGGAGGTTCATGTCGTTGAACATTTTATACAGGTCTGTCATGTAAGCTATATCATTCTTTGATGTTATGAGCTTGTTGCGCAGTTCTGTATCTTTAGTTTCCAAGAACTCTATCATAGAGTCAAACAGGTTGTAAAATCGAATCAGACAATTGCCTCTTGACAGCCAACGAACTTCAGTATGAAGCAACAAACGGTTGAAATCTTCGTCATTAGTAACACAAAGCTGATGAAATAATCTATCATTCAAAGAGCTGCTACGGATTTTATTGACTGCTTTGATGACATATTGCAGTGATTGAAATAGTCGTTCACTTAAGTTTCTAGCAACCAAATGTTGTCTATGAATAACGCAATGTATAGCAAGGACATCTGGAATTTTATTCTTTAAGTATGCTACGAAGTCTTTATGGCGCCCTGTCATAGCCGGAGCGCCATCCGTAGCAACTGATATAATATTTTTCAAAGGAATCTCTTTCTCTTCACAAAACTTTTCCAATGTATTGAATATGGTTTTGCCTTTTGTATCTGTCTCCAAATTTCTGGCAAACAATAGTTCTTCACGTATTTTCTCATCTCTAATAAACCTCACGTAAGATAGCAACAACGCTTCATTAGTTGGTAAAGTGGACTCATCGAGCTGAATTGAGAATTGACTAGTCCTCAGATGATTGCACAATGATTCTTCAATGTTTTCAGCCATTTCATCAATTCGTCTTTGCACAGAATTATTCCTCAAAGGAATTTTTCGGATAATATCTGCGGCCGGTTTATGAAGCACAGTAGTTATTACTTCCTTTATTGCTGGCAAAATTAACTCTTCTCCGATGTTGTGTGGTTTGCCTTTTTGAGCAATTAACAAAGAGATATTGTACGAAGCTCGAAGTCCGTCGTCATCTTGCTTAGCAGCCGCCGAAAATAGTTTTGATACACTTGGCTGAGTACTATGCTTCTTCTCTAGGTCTTGAAAATATGCTACATTCTTTTCTGTCTTATCTGGATGCATTTTATTCAAATGATCTTGCAGTCTTGAAGGCTTCATTGCTTCGTTCGAAAATGTTTTTAGACATAGAAGACACAAAGGCGACGACGGGTTTGTGAGATTTTCAATAAATCCGAATTTAATATATTCCGCAGAGTATTGCCGTCTCTTCTTTTTTACTTCCGACATTGTTTTGTTTTAAGAAATACGTAAGTGTTGAAATCAAGTACTGCTTATCTATTATGCGCGAAACCGCAAATGAAAATAAAATAAATTTACGTCGCTTATATAGGATTGCATAAGCAGCACGCACCAACAGGAATAAGACAAACGTGCATAAACTCGTTTATCTCATTCGAAGCCCAATCGTACTTGACAAGCAAGAACAAGTATTATAGAACCAGCCGATTGGTATAGGAATGTACAATTCGGATTATTTAACAAAAACTTGTTAAAACATGATTGCCCGCGGTCTTTTATATCGAACCGAGTTTGAGCTATATCTTAATTAATATTAGTTGATGTTCACAAGATGTAGTCGAGAGTCGAGAGCTCAGTCGGTGTCTAAGAGTCTTCCTAGCTAGGTAGATGGAATTATAAATCGACCCCAAAGCCCTACACAATGCCCCCTTTTTTTTCTGGGTCTCTTACCGCCCCCCTTTAGGCCTGCAGCGCCCACAAGGGGGCGTTATCGCCTACGTTAGGAAAGACTGGTGTAGGCCATCCGTCTCTAATGTAATGTAATATTTTCGAAAGTAATATATCCTTGTTTGTTTCTGATTTAATTACTTTATAATCCAGAAGTAATTCCTGCTGAATAAAATGGAGGTAAGTCTGCTCTGGCGCCGATAAACTGTTTTTACTGTGTTTATTCTTACTGAGAGGTAATCGAGATAAACCGTCCGCCCCGTTCGCGTCTGTGCGTATATATTCAATATCAAAGTTATAAGCTGACAATATTATGGCCCATCGTTGCATACGACTAGCGACCATTTCCGGAATTCCCTTATGTGGCTCAAATATCGATACTAACGGCTTATGGTCCGTTCTTAAACTAAAGTGCCTACCATAAATATATTGATGAAATTTATTCATACAAAATATGATAGCTAGTGCTTCCCTATGTATCTGTGAGTAGTTTTTTTCTGCATCGGTAAGTGTGCGCGAGACGTAAGCGACCGGGCGCTCCCCCCCCGCGCCGGGCTGCGTCAGCACGCCGCCGATCCCGCAGGCGCTCGCGTCACACGTGACTATGAGTGGACGCTCCGGCTCGTAATGCGCTAATACCTCCGCACCTGCTAAAGTTTGTTTGATTTCAACAAATGCGCGCTCGCACTCTGTTGACCAAAACCATTTCGTTCCCTTTTTGAGTAATTCGTAAAGTGGTACTAATTTAGAACTCATATTTTTCACAAACTTGGCGTAAAAATTTATTAAACCTAAAAAGGACCGTAGTTGTGTAATATTGTTAGGTCTTTGAATTTTTGTTATAGCTTCCACCTTAGAAGGATCTGTTTTAATTCCGTCCTTACTGATAATGTACCCCAAATATTTAATTTCTTCTACTAAAAATTCACACTTGTTAGATTTAAGTTTAAGGCCATTTTTATATAGGGTATCAAAAACTGTTTCCAGCGCTTTAATATGCTCAATCCTATCTTTTCCTCCGATGATTACGTTATCAAGGAAAACTTCTACGTGGGGTATGCTACCTAATAGTGAACACATAATTCTCTGGAAAATTCCTGGACTCGATGCTAAACCATAAACTAACCTATTGTAACGGAATAAACCCCGGTGTGTGTTTATAACTGTGATTTTTTTCGAGTCATCAAGCTCAATTTGATTATAGGCTTGGGTTAAATCGATTTTAGAAAAATAAGCTGATCCACTCAGACGAACTATGACCTCTTCAATTCTCGGTAATGGATAGCGATCAATTAGTAGGTTAGGGTTAACCGTTGCCTTATAATCAGCGCAAATTCTCAAGGAACCATCAGGTTTGTTTACCGACACTAACGGTGAGGCCCAGTCGGAGCAGTCGACGGGCTCGATGATGCCGTCGCGCAGCATGGCGTCAAGCTCGGCGTCCACGCGCGCGCGTAGCGCGTTCGGCAGCGGCCGCGCGCGGTGGAACACCGGCGTCGCTCCCTCGCGCAAGCGCAGCCGCACCCGACCGCCCGAGTACCGACCCAGCCCACTTTCGAAAATCTCTTTATACCTGTTAATTAAATTATGTATGTCTTTATTGTGAGTGAGTGATATCGCTTTTGAGACCGCACACGAACAGATCCCTTAAGTTCAAGTGATGCTTCAAACTTGCAGTGCCGAGCCAGTCTCTTTAACTCGGCTACATAGCTCGCTACGTTCTCATCGGCGGCCTGACGTCTGTGCCTGAACCGGTACCGTTCTGCCAAAATGGACGGTGGAGGCTGTAAATGATTTTTCATAAGCGATACTGCCGCTAAATATTCGAGCTCCGCTGGTTTAATGGGGCTCGCTAAATTTGTTAAAAGTTCGTATGCCTCGTCCTCCATGACCGCTATTAGTGTTGGTAATTTAAGCTCTGGTTTCACATTATTCACCGTGAAATACATCTCCAGGCGATCAGTATATAATGCCCACGATCCATTCTTCACATCGAACTCAGTCACTTTGCCGATAGACATTTTCACACGCGTAATACTTAAATTCGTCGCCACTGTAATGTATCGAGAGTAGGTAAATAATACGCGCCAACGTCCGATAGCAACCGCATTTATTTCTAGACTGTTCTTCACTTCACATCACACCGTTGCATACTTAACTTATAGGTACGTAGGTACCTACCCACATATAATAATATTGTCTATACACTACAGAAAATATCATTGTTTTTTCTATTAATACATCGGCCAACAACAGTGCGGACCATTTGAGCGGTTACCGCGGTGTATCCTATGCTGCGTCGCTGCGTTAATCCATTCATGAATAATCTGGGATTATTTGTCCCACTATATCCATTCCGACTCATCGCAGTTAATAAGAGTACAAGAATTGCATATTGGCTATGTTTTAGTGGATGAATTCACTTTCTCACTCATTTACTAACGCTAATTAAAAATCCATAAGCGACTTTTGTATTTGAATCATTTTATGAGTTATACTCATACTATTACATGTTCATTTTATCTAATGTTTTTTTTAATTTTCTTAGTCAACAGCCAGTACGTACCTGTCGTTAAACCAAGCATATATTGGCAAACCTGGTAACGAATAATCTGAATAATCTGGATAGAAGATATACGGACCTGCACCTAAGTGCACACGTATCTGCCTGGCTGATAATAACTGATTGTAACTACGACTTAGTGCGTAGTATCTGAATAGGGCTAAACGCCCTGCGAGTAACCTCCAAACCTCCCCTTACAGTCACCCCCTTCCTCAACACTTACAGATCTGATTATAACACTGATAGACTGCTAATATTTGCAACTGATTTCTGGTATGATGCGTATTATTACTTGGCAAACACAAACACATTATAAAACATGATAAAATTAGGCTTAAGACAATAGTAAAATGCAAATAAAACTTACAATATCGTTCTTTCAACGGCACCGCGCTAAAAACTTTTCGTTGGCTGTCAAAACTGTCAAGATTGAAGGTCGTACTTTTTAATTGGTGTAACCACAGATAAAATAATATGTATAACGTCAAAATATTCAATCATTACAGATCTCTATGGATATTAGATTAGATTAATTTAATTCATAATACAACATTACAATATACATTACTTGATGTCACATATAAGAATTTGCATTATGATCGTCAAAATTATTATAAAAATTACAATTAATACACTAAACAGAATGTCAAAACCGAATGAAAATAACAAATTGAAAAATAAATAATAAGTAAAATAAAAATTCACATGTCAAATAAAATAATTCAATTAAAAATATAAATAAACAAATAATAAGTCATCCGAAGTCATCATTCAAAAATTCTTCAAACCAAAAATACGCTTTTTCCAACAAAAGGTTTCTCAGCTGACGTCGGAATGTTTCGTCTGATTGTACGTCTTTTATGGTACGATTCACATCAAACAGCCCGCATCGGAGCGCAGTGGCTCGCAGCGGCGCGCGGCGGCCCGCAGCTGCACGCGGCGGCTCGTATCGGCGCGCAGCGGCGCGCATCGCGACGGATGCAGGCGTACGCGACTGCAGCCGACCACCAGAGAGTATATAAATACTACGTTTTAGGATACGGAACTCCGAACAAGCAGTTGTAAGGCAACATAATACTTTTACTACCAACGTAAAGGAAAATAACGGAAGTGCCATTTAATTCTCTTTAAATTGTAATAAGTGAAAGTTCTTGAAAATCACATAGTTATTTTTTCCTTCATATTTCAAAAGTGCATTTCTCTCTAGGCCACCCCTGTACTAGTTTAAAAGCGTCGTTGCTATACCCAAATTAACTTTTACGCAAGTAGACCTAGTTTTTGACCCTGGAAAAAAACATTAAAAGTTGTTTAGTAATTAATAACTCTTTAAATTAAATTTATTTGCTATTTTAATTTATGTGGTCTACCTCTTGTATTTTTGTCAGGTTGGCTATAATAGTATATTATGTGTCTTCTAAAACACAGTGTTGGCTGTGAAGAAAGCAGTCCTGACATTTGTCATAAATAATGAAAACTTACCAAATTTTTCGTTGTTTTTACTTTGTGGCTTGACACCTGAGGGCCGAGTGCGTAACTTACTCGGCTTTGCAACCTGTCAAGGCTGTCAAATTCAATAGCGTTTTGATATTTGTCGGTTATACGTCAAATTTTTTCATTAAATTTAAAAGTGTTTAAAAACATGAAAATACAGTGTTATCTTGGAAATAGCTAAGCAAGATTTGTGTTACCCCTGATGGGGAACGTGTGGAATTGAATCGAATTGTTCGGATTCCTTTGCATCTTCGGAGGATGAAAACTTTTCTTATTTTTCATTTATAGCTATTTCCACCGAATACGAATCGATTCAACATTGGTGAGTCTTTTAATTTATTAACAATTTATCTCTCTCGCATAGGCAACAATGCTTGAACAGACATTATCTTGACTTAGTAGGTACCTAGTCAAACAGAGTGTTAGCGTACCTACCTATCCAATTTCGAGTGTAACAAAGGCTTTATTAAGCTGTGTCTGTAATTGGGCTTAGCGTCAACTATGACGGAAATAAAATTACACATCCTGTGAATCCAAATGATATAATTTACAATAGTTTGACTCTCACCTACAAAAAGACTTTTGATACAAGTTCCAATGCAATATTGAATAGTTAGCTCACAAGCTTTAAAAGGTCAGTGTGACTTTTATTAAAATGATTGCGCTAAGGAGAAGCCACTCTTACCACCAATGCAGCGGATGCAAGGTTGTGCGCACAATTGAATATGACTTACATAGCCTTTTCTGAGACCCATATGGTCTGGCCTGCCTTATAGTTTATCTTAAGCCATTTAGAACAGAAACATCTTATTCAACAACAATGGCGAGATGTTTTGAAGATGTTTTCTGCCAACCCAGCAGAGTGACTTAAATGTGATCAATTTGGCCCTTTCTTTTTTGTCCAGATTCTGCTTTCCCTTATGATGCAGAAGTGACCCTGCAAATTTTGGGGAATAAGCAAGTAAGAGTGTATAAAATTATTAGGGGGCAGTAGAATGTACAGTCAGTACTCTCTGATAAAATATCAATGTACCGCTGAGCTTAGAATATGTTTTATTCATAAAGCTTTGTCACTTGATTTTTGAAACTCTAGTATGCAAGAGTGGTTGTTGGATGTGGTTAAATACTGCTAAATGATTTTAATAGAGAGAACCTTCAACTAATTTAAAATTAATGGTTTAACTGCATAGCAGACAATAAAATGTATTACCCGTTCTCCATTGTTATTTTTAATGTCACAGGTAAAGACTTAAGTACTTAACTAATACTTACCAGGAGTAACGTAGGTGCTAAATAATATGCAATTTATTTGTACTTAATTATTATTACAAGTTTTAATTGTATTACAATGCATTTATCAAAATTGGCTCCAAAGACGCCTTTTGATCTCAATAACCATGTTAAAAATTCTCAGAATGAACTATAGTGGATGTCTCAAGGACAATGTTTCAAATCAGTACTATTTAAAATGTGTTGTAATTGTGGAGTTCCATTTAATTCTCCCCCATTGCAGTTTCCTTACAAAACTCTTAAAAAAGATGTTTTTGGTAACCAAAAAACAAGATTGAATTGAGGCCAATGATTCTATGATAATTCAACTTAAAGACTGCGGATGTCAAGTCAAGTCTAGATGCACATGTGTGGCAATAAAACACATTTTCATCTAGTTTTTCATTCAGATCTAGTGAACTTTTGCACAACCAGGACTGGTGTGTGAAAATCAACCTCCAAATACCTTTTCTGAACTACCATTAGCAGAGCCTTGCTGATGGTTGATTTACAACTATTGTTATCATCTGGCATCTCTTCAACACTACAGATTTTCTCAGCAGTGTTGAATTAGGTTGCGGAAACCCTCTATGCCACAGGTGTTGAATGACAGGGTATTGAAAATACAAGCGTCTAGTCCATTGTGACAGGTCAATTCTAGTCACTCAGATTGCGGAAATACTGAGATGCTAGAGACTTGTGGAAATCATAATAATTATCCAAAGTCTATTTTATGGCTCACACAGGAGCACGTATACAGTAGAATACTCTTAGAAACACAGACCAGTATGAATACATTAATAATAATATATAAAAAAAAAAAAATGAAGCAAATAAAGGAATTTCAAAGCCTATTTGCCTTTTGAGTCTTGCAACATTGACCGTTCCCGGAGGACATTTTCAAAGTTGCAAAATGCGATTGTTTCTGAGAGGATTTTAGAGAGGACATCTCAGAGAGTGAAAAGAGTCTTGTCTAACACTGTTCACCACTGAATTTGTGGCTAAGTGCAGTATACTCCACTGAGCGCAGTGCGCTACAAAGAAGTCAGACACTTCCTTACCACCAACGCAGTGGATGCAGGAAGGGGAGCTTGATTGAACGACATGTGCTTATAAGTTTAAGACATTAGGTTCAACTCACATTGAATATGGCACTCCTATGTCAAGGAGTTGTATGCAGTGTATGGTACGATCCTATACCAACACAATGCATTAAAGGTAGCTCACATTCTGGAACAACTGAACCGCAAAACTGGTAGTATGCCATGACATTAAGACATAAACAGTGGAGGCGCTCAGATCTCTGGCACTCCTAAATTTGGCCACCAAACTTCTGAAGCAAAATTGTTGACCACCTGTCCAAGGTGGGGTGGCTCGCGACTGGCGTCTATTGCCCCTGGCCGCGGAGGCCATATTCAATTTAAGGGGATCCAGAAAATTATTTGTTGTAAATGCCACAGCAGCTGTTCCAGGCGATGTCGCTTTAGACACAACTGATGAGTACCTAATTTTATTATGCGACGCCTTTTGTCGTCCCTGAGACTATCTACTGATATGAGGGCTTTCAAATCCTAACCTGATACTGCTAGTTTTAGCACACTTTACTAATGTAAAGTGCATATTACATGATGTAATAAAAGAGTCAGTCATCATAGTGGTTCCCCAGTGGCCCTTCTTTTTCTTCTGGCTTCCCCGAACCAGATAACTATAAGACCCATCACCTACAAAGGATCTGCGGAAGACCTTGGTAGATTGAACAGTTCCAAGGCCCTTCTCATGTGAACAAATGGTCCTCCTGCTATGGAAGATCGGGCGTGTATAGAGCGAATCTCCCACATAGTTTCTGTGAGAGAACTCCATCTTCATAATGGGCCCCCATATAGGTACTATGATTATCTATAACAATTTATTGTTGCAGCTGTCACAATATTATAATAAATCTACTGACAGGCAATAAAAAGGTAGCTATATTCTTGGGAATACTATTTTTTGAGGATAAAATAGCCTCAGTGAACTAAAAGCCTATGTGTATAGTGTAACTACTAGTTGTGTGCCACATCAGTAGTTGAAACAATTTTTTCTTGCCAAGTGAGTTATTTAAAAAACTCTGGTTTTAATATTCAACTAACATTTTGAATGAGTCTTGAAGGACTATTCAGATTCTCTGTCTTGCTTTATGGGCGTAGAATGCATGACTGCTATATTGGACTCATACAAGACATGCTTATTTGAAAATCAGTTGAAGTCTAGTCTAGAATAGACTCCAGTGCTACAAGGCCATCTGGATGGACCGTAATTATGCATACCTGTCAAATATAGGTAGTAAAGGGTGAATTTGTGCCTCTGGGAAGATAAAATCTCAGAATTAAATTTATTGGTGCATGCATTCTAATAATCCTTCCTGAAACTTTATCCATAATTATGTGACATAGTTGACATCAGGTCCATAACTCAAGAAAAACTGCAAAATGCACTGCCCTCTAAAGTGATGAAAATGTTTAATAAAATCAACCCTGCATTTTGCAAATTGGCACAGCCATTTTTTTAAATTGATTTATTCTACTCACAGAGGTTTAATTGGTCTGCAGTAGCAACCCTTTGGACTTGAAAGGAAGACCATGGCTTATTATCCTTGAGTAAACTAAGGGTTTTTGGTAACATTACTGCCTGAAAAATAGAAGTGAACTTCTCAAAGCAATTATTGTGTTGATTAATATGTGACATTTTTTGGAGTACTTACCTAGTCAGATTATTTGAGAATGTTTACATCTGCTCAATTTTCTTTTAAAACTTAAAAAGAAGATCAAATTTATTTGGTTATTTAATTTGTGAGAAGTTCATATTACAATTATCTCTAAGTACCTACTTACCTAGATTGTTTGGTAAGTTAGATTAATTGATATAGATCAACTTAACTGGAAGGAAAGGATGCATGACTATCTCTACACACATAAGGTTTCTAAGTTTGGTTAGAAATTGTTTGGTCGATATTTTTCTAATAGATAATAGCCTCAAGATCAAGAAAGCCGACCCCGCGTAACGGGATAAGGCGAGGGCAAAGAAGAAGATATTTTTCTAATAGATCCATAAATAGAGAGAATCGTTTAAAATAATAAAATATTTTTATTTTTAATCATATTTTTGTAGTCAACAATATTTATTTTTTATTCAACAATAGCGTTTTGCTTGACACCAGCAGATAACAAACAGGTCTTCACAGCCAACACTGTGTTTTAGAAGACACATAATATAACTGTTTTGCATTACAACAAAACAACTATTATGTGTTGAAGAAAACACAGTGTTGAGGCAAGGCCTTGCTGGTGAGAAGACTATTGAATTTGACAGCCTTGACAGGTTGCAAAGCCGAGTAAGTTACGCACTCGGCCCTCAGGTGTCAAGCCACAAAGTAAAAACAACGAAAAATTTGGTAAGTTTTCATTATTTATGACAAATGTCAGGACTGCTTTCTTCACAGCCAACACTGTGTTTTCTTCAACACATAATAGTTGTTTTGTTGTAATGCAAAACAGTTATATTTTCCCCATACAAAAAGTAAAGTGTTCTAAGTTTCATAGGACTGAGGGACAACTTCCGTTCGGTAGTATCTAGTGTATTGTTGATCTGAGGTCCCAGCGTATGCGACGGCAGCCGAGCGGAGTTGGCGGCATCCGCGGCATGCTCGCGCATCCGTCCGGGTTCCAAAATGTATTAGTTGGATGCAAATACGACCTTAAGAATTGATAATTAAATAATAATTTCCTCTACGGCTTTGTAAATGCACTCCGATCCTCTCCGCTGCGCGCCGAATCGTACCTAACGCTAGGGGTAGATGGTTGTAGTAGGTGGGGCCAATAACTCGTGGGTTCTTCTCTGCAAGAGCCATGCGACGAGGGACCGCGTTGAGGCGACCTACTAGATGCGTGCGCTTACTATTTTTCATACACAGAAAATTCCTTAAGTTGCATCTTACGATAATTCGTGACACTACCTTATGAACAGATGAGGTGGATTAATGCAGTGTTTTTCCGAATTGTCTTAATCTATTCGTCGTCCGAATAAATCGGGACAAAAGAAGAAAAAAAAAGGTACCACTAAATGAATTAGCCCACGCGCAGCTCAAAAGGCTGTCTATCTCCGGCCGTTTGTTATTTCTTTTCGCGCTGCAATCCAAACTAGGGGGTCATGCAAGTTGCGTCATCGCCGCTCACTTTGCGCTGTCGCCAAACACAAACACAATCACACTATACAACCGGCACGGTATCACTTATCTATGTATTGTATTACACTTCTTTACACTACACAATACATTTAATTACTCACCATCCTCTTACTTATATCATATATTTATTTTACTTATTTTTATGACACATACGTGTGTCCACCGCAAGTGTCCGTGAGTCTACTCATTTGGGCCCCACTGAAAATCAGCGCCTGGGCTGAATGCTGAGTGAGGTCCTTTTATTTTTTGGGCATCGGGACGTCGCTGTCTGATGGTTTTATTCTGCTGTTTTCTGCCTACCACTTACGTGTTTTTTTTTCCTCAAATGTAACTCGATGTCCAAAAATTTAATAAATGTTTTCTAAGTATTTATACGAGTATTTCTAAATCAATTGTGTATATCCATGGCATCCATATTAATCCTCACTTCGAGACCATTACAATAAGTGTGTTGTCTGGCGCATATTTATGGCACAGTCTCAATATTTATAATACTGTGTCCATGGATAAAGTGGGATCCACCCGTTACCGCAGCCTACGGATATGTCAACACCAAAAGTATCACTCGCATATCTTCAGAACAGTAATTTGGGCTCTGCACCGATGTCATTAAGTACCTAAGTCAGTCAGTTTCGCATTCGACATATTTAAAAGACCTATCCGAGACAAATCTAATAAGAAAAATTTAAAGCGAACAGTTTCCTGGATCAGAGGGATCATTTGCATACAGGACGCTGTCCCTTCCGGCGCGGGACGACATTGATGGGACGCACAGGAGATAGCTACTCAGTTGTAACATAGTGTATTCGTTTTACGAAGACTGTTCTGGAACATAAATAATCATATGCATATCTCTTTATATATTGTTCAATGTAAAACGTTTGTTGCTAGCATGCAACATTTAAAATACAATTACGACTTTATCCCATGGTGAACGGAACACTCAAAAGCCCACTTTTTACCAGGGGCGTTAAAACCCAACGTGGTAGGTGGTGAGCCTTCCGCCGACATCCGGATTGATTTGGTTTTTGTATATCGATGTTTTCCATAGTAATACAAATATGGTTCTGGCCAGATTTGAACTCGGGACTACACGATCTACTAGCAATGCAATGCACACTGTGATGTTTTAAGCTTTTTACTTAATATTCTTTAGTCTTATTTTAATCAAATTTAATAAAAACACTAAATCCTCATAATCAATAGTTTATTATAGTTTTATTTACATAAATTAACAGTATAAAATAAATAAGTACATAAGTACTTAGACCTATTTAATCGACGTAGACATCAAAAATAAAGACTTATTTTTTCTCTTTCTATGTCTATGCGGATGGGATTTCGATATTATTTTAAATATAGTTTTAATACTGGCAAACATCACGATTTTAAACAGGGTGTGAGATACATTTTGTAAAATTTACGTCATTCTTATACCGGAATATTATTATTTATGCCGTTATTATACCGACCATTATTATAAGTAAAATTATAAGGCATATCTACTCAGAATGTGATGTAGAAACTTCAGTAAAAAATACAGTCATGGGGTTTTAACGGATAATAACAGATATTTGACGAAAACAACCAAAAAAAAAGTTTAAAATGTATGACATAGCGCACATCCTGTAAATTAGTAACATTTGATTATGATTAGCAAGTTATAATAACTAAATATAAAACTAAACTACAAAAAACCAGAACGATTAATTTAATCACTCTGACCTCAACTACTTATAAAACACTTATAATTATCCTTCGATAATAAATAAGACATCGTCAAACATGGGCAAACACAAATATCTGAGTCCGAATTAGGCAAAGTCTTTCGTCATGATCAATAAAAAAAAAACAGTTTAGACAAAATACATTATTATTTGTTGCAATAATTATCTCATTACAAAAGTATGTCTGAACCGTAATTTTTCTACACACTACGTAAAATATTGATACTATGCAACCCGTCTCACGCGCCCGTGTCTCAAAAAAATGGCGGCTGGTGGCTATGCCACTGAGGATCTATCCCCTTCACTATGACCAATTTTACCTTGACCTTAAAAACTGTGGTAGGTTTTTTCTGGGCAGAAAATCCAGCATGTTCTCTTAATTATAATTTTTCTATTGAAAAGTACATTCAAATGCAGATTAAAAATATACGAAAAGATATAACACTTACAGATGCCGTTATTGTTTTAAATATTTATACAGGGTGGCTCAGAATGACCGGTAAAGCTAAATTCTGAAGACTGTGAAGCGAGCATTTTCTGAGAGTGACTTCAAGTGGTTTTAATTTTAATATTTTAACGTTTTTTATAAATGCTTACTACTCGTACCATGAGTTTAAGCAGAAGATAGTCTGTAGTAAAGTTTTCAGTATGAGTTCAATGAGGGCACTGCCTTAGTGAATAGTAATTCATCTAAATGTGAACATAAGATAGGGGTTAACAGTTAAATCAATATTGTATTTGCGTTGCCAGATTTACATGCCACCCGGTACCTATCAAAAGTTGATTTACAAATTATTATTTTTCTAAAACACGTATACCTACTTTAATCTTATTAACAAAACATAAACTATTATCACATGGCTAAAATATCTAAATATCTTGACCTCTAGTGAACTAAATGTCCAATTTCTAAATACCTAATGTGATTATGTATAAAATATTATTAATAACAACTAATTAAAATATTCAACCAACACTTGATGATGAATCAATGATTATTGCATAACTACACTGAAAAATGCTGACAAATTAGATTTCAGTATATAAACAACCTTGTAATTGAGATTATTTTAAAATCGAGTTCTGACTGGCATCATACTTTCTTCTGATAATATTTTGTAAAAATAATGAGAACTTTTGGAGATCGTCACAAAATTTGAAGCGCAAATACAAACATATAACTATTTTTGCACTCAATTCATTTTCCATATTGTTGCACAGTCTCTTAGGCTCAATTTTTCAATTCTTAGTTTATTCCCTAGATAGCTAACTGAAGTATAAAATTAACTGGCTGTTTATCAAGCGAATATGTATTTTCAATCTCTCAATCGTCTTTTATCCAAAGAATAGCTATCGTTTGTCTATGTACTTATATCGCTAACTTTACACTGATTATCTAAAAGCGAGATGCACTTATACAATCATTGCAATGTTAGGATGAAACAAGACGAAAGTTGATGTTTGACAAATTGACACTGACGTATAAGAAAAACGACCTCAGCTTTTTTTGCTGTCGGAACACTCCAAAACTCTATAACAAAATGAAAATAATCTCAAATGACACACCACATGACCTCAAAAAGGCAAAGAAAACGCATAGATAAATCTTATCCAGCCCTTCAAGAAGCAGATAAGTTTATTCCTCAGTTAGCGGCTTTATTCAACCGATAACATCTATCTGACCATTGAAAAATTAAAAATCTTGTTAACCTTCGAATAAACTTTATTCTACAGATAAATTTCATTATCTGAGGATTGAAAAATCGGCCCTTAGTGAATTTGTATATCTATTATATGATATGATAAAACGCGGTGAGTTTTTGAATGCCTTTTACGAGTACTATGTACGAAACCCAAAATTCAATTCACTCATTTTCAAATGTGTAAATCACATTATTTGAGCAAACTCTTAGAAATTCCAAGAGTCCTGTATTAGTCCCAACCATTTATTTATTTTACTCCATTTGAGATTTCTACTAATTCGTTTTCTTTTGCTTATAGGCTTATGTCCTCATGAACTAGTACACGATCAAAAAATACTAGTACGCTAGTGCAATTAATACATTGAGAACCCCTTTCACTAGTTAGTAGTTTGTTAGTGACATTTGAATTTTCCAGAAACATCAACTGAACTAGTTTCTAATTAACCTACACCGACAGATGACCGATTGTAGAACCACTCATTCTACAATCTATATATTTTGTCATTGCCGTAGTTGGCCAGTTTACGAATAGTTCCTCGACTAATACAAATTAAAATTCTAATGCACTACTCGCAATAAATTTACTTTTTCAGTTCAACTGGCATTCAAGTTCAACATCAGTTTGGCAACATTTCAAAATTCGATGCTTCCTATATTACCTTACAACAAACTATATCCTTCTACATACTAGTGACTCACTAGTTTTACCTCACATTTTCATTCTATCAATAGTTTACTAGTACCTGACGAGTCCATCACAATCTCGTTCTCTCCGGAAATGGCGAAGGCGATCTTCTAGATTCGTAAGCATCGAAAAGTCTACTCGAGTTTATCGAAAAGACAGTCGGTTTAACTTCTTCGACTATCGAAGTTATCGTTTCTTCAGTCTTTTCAGAGGTTTCTTTCTCCTCCACTGGTTTTTCTATTTTTTCATTGGTGAATACTCTCGGTTTGCCAGGCATTTTCCTGGCCAGTTTGGCGACTATTGGATGTAGAAGTCTTTCATCGTAGATATCTGATGAATTGCTGGTGATTAGTCCTACAATGTTGCCAATGACGACGCAGGTGATCGTACCAATCACAGCGTACCACATGTAGGATACGGAGTACATTGTGTGGAGGGCGGAGAATCTGCAAAATAGAGAAACTATGTATAATTCTGAAGCTTGAGCTGGTGACATATGAGTCTTGATAATGCTATTGATGAGTCTATGCTCAGCAAAATGATCCAATTGGAAACGATAAAGGTCTTTGTTTAGTATGAATATGGAGTTATAGATGTAGCTTTTGTCCCATTGTAATGTAACATATAAATCGCACTTAGATTTAGATTATTGAGTACCTATTTGTAATGTCATTCTGCTGTTAATCAATCAGAAGTTTTTTAAGAAAAGTAAGTGTTATTCATTTTACGGTTCTTCAAAGTAATCATTATTAAGTAGGTTAAACTGTCCCACTTGACTGCTGGGAAAAATCAATCATTGAAATCAAGTCATTGCTACAATTGATGGGTAACGTTTTAATTTCTGGGCATGTAAAATGAGGATTGGTGATCACAAACCTGGGCAATGATGTTACGGTTATTTTAATGCATTTTTTTTTCTCTTCTTTCGGCAATCAGTTTCAGGTCATTTAGCGCTAGGATTCGAGTATGAGGTTAAACAACGCGGGCTTGCATGGTATATTTCCATTGATTGATACGGACAAGTAAAAAAGTAAGGACTCCGTTGTCATTTTAATTGATGCCATGTACAAGCCAAAGGTATCGTATTAACGTATCTCACGCACACATTTACACACTTGCAGGCTGGTCGGGCCGCCATTTCTGCAATCTATCATTGCCCATGACAGCCGCGTGACTCTCACACAAAGATTTAAAAAGTGCTTCACCCTTTAGTGTCACAACGGGGAGTCCTTATTATTTACTCGTCCGTAATTCACCCATTCAATCCACTTACATGGCAGACTCCTCAGGCGCGTGCGTGGCTCGCGTGAGGTTCATGGCCTGCAGGATGGGCGCGAGGTGCATCAGCGTCTCGTTCACTCCGACCGGCAGCGGCTTGGCGTTGAACACGCTTACTGTCTCGTTTGGGCAACCCTGGAAAGATAGTGGGATTTAGGACGATGAATAAGTTGATCGCGAACAGGTTACGATTGTTAGTGACGCGCTGAAATGGGTGGCGAAAATATGTTGAATTTTCTGCAGTGACGACTGAATTGGTTTCAGAGTTGGCGCTGCGGTCTCTTTGCATGATTAACCGGGTATGCAAAGCGAATGAGTAATTTTAATAGTAAATGTGACAGCAATGAACGGCTTTTAAAGATAATTAAATCAATAAACAGCGCTTTCACTTGTTTTTTGGCAGACATTTGACTACAATTAAAAATTTGAGGTTATGACTATGTGTCAGCAAAACATACACTCCTCCTATAGATAGAGGCCTTAGTATTACACTCTACAAACTTATGTGCAGACTGTCTTTTGATGAATTAGTTACAATTCACTGGATATTTTTAATGTAAGGCCGCTGGTGAAATGTTGATGGCATATGTTAGATAAGTGTTTCTTTTTAGGAACACAGTTTCTAATAGTAAACGTCATTGAAATGTTTAAAAACGTTTATTTTTGTCGTGTACACTACCTGAACATTAAGCGGCAGCATATTAACGCTCTTATCCACATACAGCAACCGTCCTGCAGCCATCCAGGTGGTTATGAAGTGTGAAGCCAGCATCCCCCACAACGCGCCTTTCCCGTTGGCAACCGGGCATAAGGCTGCTAGCACAAACACGCCCAGAAGGGCGCCGGAAGTAGCGGATGTTACTAGAAGGGAACCTTCGACGACACCCCCTACTATGCCCACGCAGAGGGATAGGCACATTATGACGATTGCTGGAAAGGAAGACATTTCAAAATTTATCACTTGACACACAATTATGTATAACTTTTTTTTAATTTATTTACCATTGAAAAGCTTAAATAACATGATCATAATACGGTCACATACTAAAACCACTTAGGTTTATGACGAAATGACCACCAAAAAAAACCACCGATACAATTAAATGGCTGTCTTAACTGCTAACGGATGGATGGTTAAATATAATTACAGTTAATATCACAAATTAAAGATAGACAAATCATAAAAGTAAAACTGGGTAGATCTATCTATAATTTACGGTGCTGTACTGTTTGAGATTATTCAAAAAGTACAATTTTAGTTTATTTTTAATAGTTAATTGAATACGTAATTCTGACGGTAGTTGGTTGATGAAGCGGGGAATAAGGTAAGTTGCCGTTCTTTGACCATACATGTTATTCGCGCGACTCGTCCGCAGCTTGTGCGCAGTCACAGCGCGCGTACTCACCGGGTGATTCATTTCTTGTTTTAAGTCAGAGTTGAAATAATTATTTTTTAGGAACAAGTATTTAAATTGGGTTTGAACTGGTAACATTTTGCAATGCTTGAAGAGCCCACTAATATCATCGTGAAATTGTTCTTGCTATCAGAAACTATATTTTTTAGAATCCTTACTTGGAGGTCATAAATATAGTTGGTTGTATAAGCTAAACCCGTTAGCTATATTGTTATAGCTGTAGGTACTTTAATTTATTCATAGGATGCCAACTGAGTTGAGGCATTCATATTATTTTGCTTCTTAAAATAAACTCTATTTTAAAATGGTATGTTTAGGCTAAGTTAGTTATTACTTCGCTTATTTTAAACAAGCCTTATCATTTTCCAAACGTTTCAAAAAATATATTATTATGGTATTCATTTCTTAAAATTAGTTAGTCATTTATTTAAGGACTGTGGAAAATTGTGTTTAACAATCTTACTAACTTATTAAACTGTCTATTACACGGTCTGCTGGTGGATACAGCACTTAATGAAACCTGCCGGATTATTACGGGCTGCCTAAAGCCGACCTCGGTTAATATGCTGTATCCGCTGGCCGGAATTGCGCCACCACAAGTTCGCAGAACAGTTGCTATCACCATAAAAAAATCCAAAGTGGAACAAGACCCTCGTCACCCCATGTTTGTCTTCTCTGTCGTGCCGCAAAGTCGACGGAGTTTTATGAAGTCTGTCCACCCTTTATCTGGCACCCCATCGCAAGCCAAAATCGGTTTGTAGCGTAAAACGCACCCTGGTGCTACGTTCGTTGCCTACCTTTTGTCATGCCCCTCTTGTCCGAACAGCTTCTCACACGATGACTTTATATGTGCCAATGCTGATGCTATTAAGGTGGCAAAAAACTGGTCAAATGAAATTTAATGTTGCTGTCGACACGAAAGAATAAGAAGACGGTCTGCTAGAAAAAATAAGCCTGTCAGTCCCTGCCCTAAATGTTGAATAATGTAATTTAGTTGTTTGTTGCTGTTTTGACTGGCCTGTTGGCGCAATGGCAGCGTTAGTATTTGTTGTAAGTATGTGGTAAATATATATTCAAGTATGCATTTAAAATATTCGCGTGGATAAGATTATCAGTTTTTGACACCCATTAGTACAAACTCTGCTTAGTTTGGGGTCAGATGATCTTTGTGTAATTCGTCCCAAATATTGATTTAGCATTTCAATCAACTCACCATAAATGACACCAATAATCTTGATCACAGTCAGCTGCTGCTTATCACTGATGTCTTTGAACGCCGGCGCGGTAGACACGAAGTCTTCCCAAGTCACTGTCGCTAGAGAATTGACGTTTGATACCAAGAAACTGAAAACAAAAGCCATCGATATCACACAAACGTATGGTACAAGGATACATATACAGACTGACGCATGCCACACTATGACTCCCTTCAGCGATTTGCTATATTGATATACTGCGATTTTGACTATCATCTTGATCATCTTGCGCTTCTTAAACTTTTTAAATCTTTCAAAAAACTCATTGCTTCCAGGTATTCTTGGCCTGTAATTTTTTATGAACATCTAAAATTCATTCAAGTTGCGTCAGCCTTCTTTTATCAAGAGTACCTATCACTCAATTTAAGCGCAATGTGGTTCTTAAAGCAATATTGGCAGGAACAAGTCCAAATCAGATTAACCATATCCTTCAGCAACTTACCTTAAAGCTCCATTAAAGAGACTGCCCAAGAACAGCCCCAACATGCCCGGCAGAAACGCGAACTGGTCTTCCACATAGTACGCCAGAACCTCATCAGGCGCGGCTATCCTCCCCGCCATTAGAGGATCACAGTTCTTGTACACAGCATATAATGCCATGCCCACCACCCAGGACAGCGAGAAAAGTATGCCCACAGCTGGGACGTTGGCGAGAAGGGTTCTCCTCACTCGGGCTTCGCTGGACATGGAGCAGTAACGCTGCACGAAGGTTTGCTGGCAGCCATAGATAGAGACTGACATGAAAAGTTGGCCGAAGATGGCGGAGACTGTGTCTACGCGGACTGTTGGGTCCCCGGTAAATCTGAAAAAGACATGTACAACACTTTAGTAGACTAGAAAGATTTTTTAACGACGAAAACCATACGAAGGACTACCAAGCGACAACAGTTAGTAACAGAAGTCGCTTAGGTAATACTTTAGTAACTTGCAAATTCACTTTGTCCGAGTTGTCAATTAAGGCAAAGACAAACAAGGTAGCAAAGTGCAAAGTGGAACGCGGGAAAACAGCAGAGCAGTTCTTTGTTACGAGTTTGATTAGAGTATGGCCGAGAGAACGTCATACTTAATTTCAATCATTAAGGTTTTACAAGTACCTACATTGAGAGCGTTAACACTACTGACGATCGTTTTACAGCCAAAAAGCTTTGGAACCAAATCATCACTAAGCAACGGCAACAATAAACCAATTCAATAATCTTTATCTATTCATTAAAGGTCTTAAAAAATAATAAAAACAATACGGCAATGTCGGGCACAGCAAAAGTAGTTGGGAGAAGGACTAACAAATATTATAAATGAGCTTTATCGCCATCATCTACAAACAACATTAGGAGAAACTGTTCTGCGGTATGATGTAATATTTATTTGTGTGAAATTTTAATTAATTCAATATGTTATTGTATAGGAGAATCATATTTTATTTTATTTTATTTGCAGACTTTAAAGTATTTATAGATAGTATTAATAGATAATAGCATTCTGATATAACTAAGATGATATTTTAATCCTTTTAAAAAATCTTTTATCTTACTTGAAGAACTGCAACCTCCCCCCATCAATGTTGTCGCTGACCACGCTAGCTGGTCCGCCAGCTTTAACGGTGGCTTGCACGATAAAAGCACCACTGACGAGCACCATCGCTAAGGTCTGGATCACATCAGCTCTGAAATGGAAGATACAGATATTTTCAGACTAGATTAAGAATGTTTGTTTTTCCTATATCACTAATAGGGAGCAAACTAGCCTTCGGGTCTTCAGGATGTCTACCATCAGTTTCTGTCACATAGACTACGATAGTTGACTTTAGAATATTTTAAGCCATTTTGGTTACATTCCCAATCACTAGAGGGACAGGACTGAAATCCCATACAATAAGTCAAAGCTAGTGGCTGTCATTGGTGTGAGCTCATGGACATACTGTTAGAAAATGATCAGCTCTGCCCAACTGTGACACCTCAAGTGTCACTAATGTGTGGCTTGCATTTTTAGCTGAGATGATCTCTGTTGTTGAAAACACTAATGTCATATCCCTCTGAAAATGCCGCTGCTAGAAGATCTTTCCATAATGGATGTACATAATTGAGATTCTCGCACACGAGTGAATGTGCATGGATTGTTATGCTGCTAGAGAATCGGGAAATGTAGCCACAAAATGTTGCTATGCTCCATTCAGAATACAAAAGAAGAAGCCCTTCAGTTGAATCAGATAAATAGTATGAGAGAGAAAGAGATAGTATGAAAGAAACTGCATATTTGACAAGATTGGCGTAGCGCTGTAGCACGGTTTCTCGCCTTGATTTGCGTGGTGTCCGGGGAACGATTCCCGGTCGGGTGAATTAGGAAAATTGCCTTAGGTCTGAGTGTGCTGAAAGACGTCCCCGACTTATTTCGCTGTTTGGTAGGTACCTCGTACCACAGAGATATATCCTTACTTTGAGACCGTGACAAGTGGTGTGTCGTCTGGCGCAATAAAAAAAAGAAATTTGAAATCAAAATGTAATTTAAAAGTAGACCAGTAGACCCTTTTGTTCAGATTTTAAAAAGAGAGGTCTTTGCCCTGCGTTGGGGATCGGATTTCTTAATAATCAAGATTTGTCAGCATTCACCCACATCAATGTTTCGGTCATTCTCAACTTTTTTTTTTTATCTCAAAACAAGTTCGACTGGTCTGATGCGCGATCAGATCTTGCCAATAGTACCAGAGGTAGTTGGTTTGATCCCAACCCGGGACAAACAACATGTGACGAATACGTCTGATTGTCAGGTATGTTTTTATATTGCCCGTTAAAATGACCTCACTACACCTGATGGAAATCGGTCATGAGGTCCAAATATGAGGCTGAAAAGCACAATAATACAGAAAAATCACTGAACTGGCCATCTTCATCTTGAAAACCCGTGACTATAAGAGGACGGAAACACAATGCTAGATTAGGAAGTATAGGATATATAGTACAGGAAGTAAATATTGCATATGATACTCGTATAAGTTTTTTTTTAAGTTTACAAGGAACCACCTTTCACGGATATTTGTTATGTGCTGGAAGAGTCTCTGGCTTTAACCCTTGTCTGGTACCTCGTAACATAATAATATTTATCTTTCCTGCGAGACCAAGACAAGTTGGTGTGTTTTCTGGCGCTTATTTATACTTATGTATGTTTAATGATAATTCCGGCTGTCAAGCTGTTTCCTATAGGACTGAAGTATGCTTATCAAGATCATGAATCTCAATAGAGGTAAGTGGCTAGATCTTAAACGAAGCATCATCGGTGTGGGTGTTGAACGACATAGGTGTAGCTCGCAAATGATTGAAACTGTATGTTATGAGCTAGTTAGCAACAGCGTTTCGTTGTTTCGCTTTGTTGGTATAACCCAAACAATATAAAGTATTATCATATAAATAAATGTTCTAAATGGAATAGGTAGACGGCGAAAATCTTTTCATTATTTCAACACTAAATTTAACACGTATTTTACACGACACGTTGTACAATACGTGAGAGACCGAAAGAATATTATTTTCCTATTTTATTAACGATACGTTTAAAGATAATGTGTGAATATGTCTACCAGCTTTTCGACACCCATAATACTCGTACAAGCTCTAGCTCATAAGAGGTCCAATGCCATCCTGTTCTAGAGGTTTTTTACTTTTTTTTTGCACTAGTTCTATAGAAAACATTGCAATGTAGTGTGTGTACACGTCACCCGTATGTGTGTGTATGCATTCTAGTATATAAGATAGTGTAATTCTATATTTGACAGAATAAAGTAACATCTATTGACATCTTTGTTTTTCATTCCGGTTCTTCTTCTACTCTCGGTCCCCACATTGCATGGCGAACTTGCCAGTGCCGCCTTGGGGCAGCGTTGTGCGTGCAAACTACACTTTGTAGTTAATGCGTTTTGAAAATAAAAAAGGTGATATTAAACACAAAAAAAAACAGTGAGTGAATAAATGGATTGACGATAATGGACAAAAAGTGGAGTGTCCGCCGTTGCGAAGAGATTAAATTATAAAGCTGCTGGCAGCCGGGCGTTGATGGTGCCAGATGGAAGTGCAGAATATGCTGGGTGCCCCGGATGCAGGTGTCTGATGTCGATGTGGTTTCGTTGCTGGGCGCCGGGAGATGTTGGTGTCTGAAGAGGATTCTCAGTGCCGGGAGAAACAGGAAAGGAAGTTTAGGACACTGAATGGAGTCGTAATGGAAGGTCATTTTTATATTAACTAAGTACTAAGAACATTAAATATTTAATAAAATAGGTGGCCACCGTTTAGTTAATAAGAATATATAAAATGGTGCTCTTTTTATATTTTCAAGCGGACAGGTCCAGGTCTAATCTATAAAAGTGGCAATTTTCTTTTCTAACTATTAAATTACCTAAGTACATGTAAAAAATTTTTTTTTCAGTTGTAAACTAAAAAAAAAATGTTTTTTCATTAAATTTCTAAGGCATTTTTCTATAAATATATTTTTTAAACCTAATTTTAAACAAATTCGTGACCAGCTTTTCAAATGTTTAATTATTATTATTTCATTATATGAATTCACCAAAATATTAATTAACCAACAAAAATTGTAACAGCATTCAATACCTATGTAATGCAAGCGTCTTGATTGCACAATGTGTAACAATATCCACGACGCCGCGAAGTCACGAGGCAACAATCAGCACTTTTTATAACATTGAATAATATTTTTGATTGATTTTTTAATAAAAGTAATAGATTATCTTCAAACATTAACTGAGTTCTCAATATCTGGTAATTTTATGTTTTCTGCATCTTTGTTGTTCATTGCAATAATGACAGTTAACAGTTAATTTTATAAACTTTTTCTTTTAATTCGTGATTTATCTAAAAAACGTTTTACACAGCGTACTTCAAATGTATAATAGTTTTATTTTATTGAAAACCACTAAAACATTATGTAACAACTTAAATAGTAAGTCATTTATGTTTTTAAGTATAAGTTTAATCCCAGACAGAAGTATGAAGTGCTTCCTTCCAGGCAATCTACGAAGCACCGATGGCTATTTTAGAACATTATTTAATTGAACTGAGCTACTAGGACTGTTACTTCATAGTCTGTAGCATTACATAACGCAAATCAGCTACTAGGAAATTGATTTCCAACATGTCTTAGTATCATAAAAGTTATTACGTCTGATGTTGTAAATACATACATAATTCACTACAATCGCTCTTGGGTTTAAGAAGAATCAGTAGAAAGGGCCAAGATGATTAAATAATTAATATTCGCTTTGGAAAAATAATTGGCTGTGGTAAATGGATATAAAAAATTCAATTTCATCAGTGTAAAAGCCACTTCGAATTCATTTGCGTATGTACTACATTTTATTAGCCTACTTGGTAATTTTTTCGCTTGTTTTCGAATAAATTTTGAGTTGATATTTTTTTTTCATGGTATTTGCACGTACAGAAAGAAAGTTCTATTTATGTTTCGTTCGTTCGTTTGGTTTTTAATTACTTAATCATTTCTCTATGTTTACTTGCAAATACGACGAAGATTACATATTTTAACATCTAGCAATAAATTACAATTAACCTCGCGCTGGGCCTCACAGCGTAGGGGAGCATCCTCCGGGTGGCGGATGCAATGGGGGAATGGTCGGTAGTACAGCCTAGCTAGCTACCGGCTAAGTCCGATAGACTCGCTGACCACAGTAGGATGTGGTCCTCTAACATATCGGGGGTTGTGCGGCGGGTTAACACCACTCCCACGGAAAACAATTTAAGTTACGAAACCGATACAATATAGAAAACGATCTGATCCCAAAAACAAACGACAGGCATGGAATAATGGACCTCCGATTAGCTTCGTGGAATGTACGTTCTCTGTGTAGACCAGGCGCAGTGTACCAACTTAGCAATGAGCTGCTGAGATATGACATAGGAATCGCAGCGATACAAGAAGTCAGGTGGCCGGGCAAAGGAGAATGCAATGTGGATGGTAAATCAATACTCTTTTACAGCGGTAGTGACGCAGGACATCGCACGCGTGGCACTGGATTTATGGTTTCTAAAAATCTGGTCGGAAACGTGATTCGTTTGATGCTGTCTCAGACAGGGTGTGTGTGCTTCTGATAAAAACTAGGTTCTTTAACATCTCTATTATCAACGCCTACGCTCCAACTGAATTAGCAGAAGAAAATACCAAAAAAAATTATGGTCACCTAGAATTAGTGTACGACCAGTTACCAGGCTACGATGTTAAAATTCTTTTGGGTGAACGGAAGGCATAGCGTCCCTGATACAGCGGGTGCGCGGCAGCTCAAACAGCCTCCCGAAGACCGTGGCGGGGAGGTTAGACGTGGACAGTGCAATAATGCAGCACTGGACTCGCGTCCACCTAACTAAGGACACTGCTATCACGTACAATAGATATGCGGGATAGTAGTGTCTTTCTTTGTGTAAACAAATTTTTCTGTTACTAACATAGTTGATAAGTTATTTGTTACTAACACTATGACTTCCGGTCCGAAATAAATGATTTTTATTTTTATTTATTTTTATAAGGTGATAGGGTACGCTGATGACCTGGCCCTGCTAGGCGAAAGCAGTGATGAAGTAAAAGAGTCTGTGAGAACACTAGAGGCCGAGGCGCGGAAAGTTGGCCTGACCATCAACCACAAAAAGACTGAATACCTCCACATGAAACGGTATAAAAACACTCGTATTAGAAGGAAAGTCCTGCATGCTGGAGATGTTATCTACAAGGGAGTGGCGAAATTTAAATATCTGGGCTGCACAATCACGGATACTAATACCAAGGAAGAGTAGATAGATATTCGCGTTCAGAATGCCTTGCGATGTAGCGCTGCTCTACATAAAGTGTTGGTGTCCAGGCTTCTACGTAGATGCACGAAGATCCGCATCTACAAAATTATAATACGACCCATTCTTATGTACGGATGTGAGGCCTGGACCCTAACACTTAAAGAAGAAGACAGGCTCCTGACCACTGAGAGAAAGATCCTCCGGGAAATCCTAGGTTTAGTACCAAGAACCGATGGAAGCATGAGGATCTTAAAAAATGCCGAAATCGAAAAGCTCGTGGCTGAGCCCAACATCATAGGCGAGACAAAAGCTCACAGACTCCGATGGTTTGGCCACATGGAGAGAATGGCAGAAGACTGTAGTGTGAAGAAAGCTTATCTGGGCCGACCAACTAGAAGGCGCCCTGTCGGCTGGCCCAGATATCGCTGGGCTGATGTTGTGCAGGCGGATCTCTGCGAGTAGAAAGCCAACGATTGGCGTGCAACTGCGCGGGATCGTAGCAAGTGGCGGAATATTGTATCGGAGGCCAAGACACACTTTGGGTCGCTGACTCTGATGGCAGAGTAAGTAAGTAATAGATAACGGAAAGTTTTAAAATATTATTTTTTACTGTGTCTTGAAAGGGCGAGTTCTATTTAACTAATCAATTTAAATCCATTACAATCAGTTGTACTCTTTTTTTTATTAATAGAATATTAAATCAACATTTCGATTGGTTAACTGTTTCTTAAATTAGCTAAATAATAAAATACATGTACAATGTTAATTATGGAACGCAATTTGAGTTTCCTAATTTCGGTATTTTCATTAAAAAAAACGACTAATGAAGTATTGAATTAATATACATTTTTTTATGCATATTGGTCAATGGTTGATCAGAAATTCTTATTCCTTCTTAAGTAACTCCGAAGTAAAGTTAATTGTCATGTATTTCAGTATGAAAATGTAAAAAACTTTTTTTTAAATATTTGTATCTTTTGACGCACCGTAATACTAACATTACAGTACAACACGAGGTAACGCATCAGCATTATAATTTGTTACCGACGAGTCTCAGAAAGAAATACGAAGCTGGCCTTTTATGGGAATCCAACAATATCAGATATCAGGTATCGTAATATCAGAAGTTGTTTTTGCTCATCAATATGTTTGTAATTCGTTAATGTTTTCGAATGTAATATCATATCTTTCTTAATTGGACTAAACTTAATACGTTTGAGTTGATATACCAAAATAGTGTATACCTAAGGCTTTTTTCTGTCTATGAAACATGATATTTGGAAATGTTATTTTTGTATTTTGGTCAATCATAGTCAGTAATAGTAAAGTTTGGTTTGTTGTATATGTTATGAGCGCGAATGTATTAAATAGCTTTTGTACCTATAGATAGAGTGCATTAGTTAAATTCGGAGGTAAATATATTGAGGAACGTAATATATTGAGGAAAGTATGACGTGGTACGGTATGACGAGTATATTTAGAAAAGCTGGGACTATTTTTTCACGCAATTGGACTGATCACCCAAAAGCAAACAATATCATAAACTGAAGGAGTCATTTGCGAGGTGTTTTTTTAAAAATTGGTGAGAGCTTTGACAGTTGAAGAGATGTGTAAATGAGAATATGGTAAATGGAGATGTATTATGGGCAAATAAATATGACTGTGTAAAACGGTGCCAAATCCTTCAGTTTGATCATGGTGTAAACGAGGTTTCTCTGTGATAACCGTTGGAGATCAGATAGTTCTTAAATGAGGACTCGATCTATTAGGGTATAATGGTCATTGATGGTACAAGGTACAGTTAAGGGTATCAGATCCTTCATTTGATCATGGTGTAGACGAGCTTCTCTCTGTGTAAATGTTTGGAGATCAAGTGATCTTAAAACGTAACCCTGATAAGTAAGACTATGCGCATAGCAAATGTCGTTGTTGTTATTTGTTATGAAAGTTGACTAAAAACAATATGTACCTAATGATGATTTATTTAAAAAAAAAAGGCCGGGCGGCCTATATTATTATTATTATTATGTTGGTAGGATTAAATTCACGGGCCCATAGGGACCCGGTCCTTTGAGGCTTGCGTGGGGCCGAAGCCAACACGTAGAGGCCTTTTCGTACCATTTACTCTAATTTGAAATGAGTACATCTGCCGGGTTTTGTCTCTAGATAAATATTGAAAATCTACCCAAAGACAACACCCGGCAGATGCATGAACTATTGAACAATATGAAGAAAACAATAAAAATTGGGCTATGGGTATGTACATTCGGTGGACTGGATTACTGGGTTATTGCTTGAGACGACGGACGTCTGCCATAAAAATTGTCTCAAAGTTTTATACCTGGCAGACGGTGACTTGCCACTCACTAGATGGGCCCCCCAAAATGTGCCAACACAAAAGGACGGCAAAGGCGGCAACATGGCCGTGAGCGGCTCAGGGTGTGGAGAGGTGTGCACCGCTTTCTACGAGGTGGATAAACCACCTCCCCAACTCGCGACTTAGGCATGTTTCACTTCCACCCTGCGAGCATTCCGCTCTAACGCCCCACTCTGGACGGCCAGTGAAGGCAAGCCAGAGGTGAGAGTCCTGCGGCCCCCCTTGGGGTCCACTCCAGCCGGCCGGCTAAGGTAAGCGGAGGCGGAGGGCCTGACCGACTCTCGGGGGAACTCGGGTCCGTGGTGTCGCTACACACCAACAGCTCGCCACAAGCTGCCCTGCGGGTTAGCGTCGGGATGATGGTAGCCCGTGGTGTCGCTACGCACCAACAGCTCATAGAACTGCCCTGCGGACTTATTATTATTATTATTATTTATTTGTTTATTCAAATTAGACATCGTAGGTCCACAGTGTTAGTTACAATTAAACTTACAATACTATGTTAGTACTTAATAACTAAACATGACCGTGTTCGCTTAACCAGCGTCCACACGAACGGGCTATCGAACCGGTCGGCTATCAAACGTAGGATGGTGCTGCGGCTCTCGCGCAACCTGCGCAGTAGCGAGGCGGATTTCTTGCGCCAGGTGGCATCGAAGCCATCAGTATGTGTCTCGGCGAACATGACTGAAGCGCTACAGAAGCGCGGCAGACGCAGCAACGCCCTAAACGCGTTATTAAACTGGACTCGCAGAACATTGTAAGCCTTTCGCGTGTGATTGAACCACAGGGCTGACGAGTATAATGATGTGCAGTAGGCTTAAAACAATGTAACTTTTACATCCACTGCACACCGGAAAAACCTTCGAGCCAACATGTTGGCCCGGACTGACAATGCTCTGCGTTCCCTCTCCATATCGGGATCATCTCTGAGGTCATCAGTTACCAGGTGCCCCAGATAGTTAAATTGATATGCTCTATGCAATTTGACACCGTTAAGGCAAATACTAGGAACAGAAGCAGGACACCTGGTACCAGACCTGAAAACCATAACCTCAGACTTTCTGGCGTTATAAATTAAGCCATGAGAACGAGCATACGCCTCACAAACTTCAACCAAACTGCGGAGAGCCCTGACCGAGGGGGCCAGCAACACCATATCGTCCGCATAACTGATGTTATTGAGACAGACACCGTCTATATAGCAGCCGATACGCATACTGCTGAGCCCCTCGACCAGACCATTCATGTACAAGTTAAAGAGCAGTGGAGAACTCAGCCCCCCTTGTCTTACTCCGCAATCTGGTCTAAATGGTTCCGAGAGCTCCCCCGCCCACCTAACACTGGTTTCCTGATTCAGATACCAGTACCTTATCAGCGTTGCGAACCCTGTTGGCAGCGTCGTCTCTGATAGCTTCTGCCACAAAATGTCGTACGAAATCATATCAAATGCCTTCGTCAAATCTAGAAAGCATGCATATATGGGAGTCTTTCTGTCTGTATAATACTTGACTGTGTGCTTTAAGGCTAAAATAGCGGTCTCTGTTGACAACCCAGGTCGAAAGCCGAACTGAGCGTTGTTCAGTTGGATATAGGTAAGAAAAATGCCCATAAAATTAATGATGTACTAAGTTATGATGTGGTACACGATTGGATATAAAAGTGATTGTTTAATGAGAGTTGACATGAGATTAAATGTTTGATAATGGAAGTAAACTATAAAATTATATTTTTTCTGATAAAATGGAAAAAATAAAAGTTATGAAAAAGTGATAGTTACCTACATGGCTTAATAATTAAAGATAATGTCTATAGTCTACGATGTTATTGAAGCGAGGTTATTATAGTGTTGAGGATTTCTTAAATGATAAGAATTTGTGGTCATCTTAGGTATAATCTGCTCCTCTGCACACTTTTTTGTTATGACTTTACTCTGTCAATTAAATTTTTGTGTAAAAAAAGTAACCATTGAGTTTCTTGCCGGAGTCTTCTCGATCGGAAACAACCTCCGAACCGGTGGTAGAGTCACACTATGTTTAATTATGATATTTACGATCATAGTATTATTTTATGTAAGTTTATTTTTAGTATATTTTTGCTACAATTGTTTTTATTTTGTAATCGACTTGTCATAAGTACTTTTTATAAGTCTATATAAATAAAGATATTTATTACTTTACTTTACTTGTAAAATTTAGTTACTTTAAATCAAAATTATATTAGGTTAATTCATTAACATAATATAGTATATATACTCGAATAACATTATTTAAACAAACAAATTGCTGTGTATAAATATTATTCAACATATAGTTAAATGAAATTTAACTATATGTTGATAAAATTAGGTTAAATGAGTTGACATTAAAACTTTGGATTAGAAAACAGTAAATAAACTAAAGTTATATTTGTTGAAACAGTAACATATTCTAAAAATAAATTCATCTGTGTTGAAATGTATTGTGATGAATCATAAATAACATTCATAGGAACGTTCCATGACTATCCGCCATTTTGTTAACATTCAAAGGCTGTCAACAAGAGTTGTTTTTCAGAAATTTAGTAGATATGAATATAAATTCATATTACGCAGACTTCTAAGATCATTCAATATTAAGATGGTAAATAGAACTTAACGTATGTGCTTTTGTAAACAATAATAGACTTTTAAGGTGTGCATTTTTAGCAAATAAGTAACAAATATTGGAAACTAGTTTCAAAGGAAGGTAGTTACTAGGTATGGAATTCTCGTCTAACCATAACTTTGGTAGCTCTAATGAGTCAAAAGCAAAAACCGCTGCCAAAAAAACCTGGTATCCTCTTTAGGGTTCGGTAGTAAATAGTTATCATAGTGTTAGGCTAACAGTCATCCAATTTTCATTTGTTTTTGTTTTAGTTATGCTAGTTTATCGACATTAGTGTGTTGTTTTTTTATTTCTTGAAAATGTTAACTTTTGTTTTAATTCTATGTAATTTTGAGGGGGCACTAAATACGATTGTACCATCCAAATATTGCAATGCCCTAACAAGGCGTCCACAAGCACTTTACTTAGTTTAAGATCTATTGAATACTGTGGCAAGCAATAAATAATCTGAATCTGAATCTGTTTTGTTAAGTCGTAGATGCAGTTCAATATTTTGCTAAATTGGTAAATAACCTATAGGTAGTTAAGCTCGTTGGTTAGTTAGCATACTCAAGGTCTAGAGGAACTAGCACACCTCTATTTTGTTATGAGGACTGGAGCACATATTATTATTATTTGGTCTTATTGGCTACTATAGCATAATGCTTGTAGGTACAATTAAGTTAGTCAATTTCATTTTATTTTTTTAACTGTACGCATTATAGTTGAATTGTGCCGTGCTGGTGGCGGCACTTTAAAAGAATACTTTCCACAGCCCCATATCTTCCCATGGGTGTCGTAAGAGGGGACTAAGGGTTTCTTCCAGCAGACCATCTGCTCTTCAGGTGGGAGACTTATGTCGGCCGGTTGTTGTTACCACCATGCAGTTGTGTAAAACCCGCCAAGTGATTCTGACCTATCTCGGTCAGGTCGCGTTCCGGGATCAGCACTGCACTAACCGGTGCCAGGGGGACTGTGATCGTGGCAATTGTTGGACCAGTGGGAGCCCTAGCGGCGGTATTGTGTGTGTAGTGTGTATCGGCCCGCTGGCCAGGGAGACCCGTAGAAACGGTGGTGCCGCTGGCCGCCCGCGGCATAGTACAGGGGCCCAAAAGGGGTTAACCACCTCTGGAGGCTGCCCCACCAGGTCGCGCATAATCTCGGGGTGGCTCGTCGTGCCGGGTGGTGCCCGGTTCCGGTGGGGCCCGGCGACCACACCCGAGGGGGTACGGGGGCCCTTCCGTCCGGCGAACCGGCCTACACTATTCCACGCGATTAATACCAATGCAGGGCACCACGCTTTGTCTTTCCTTGCCTCGATCACAGTCGTCCTTTGACGCCCCTCCCATCCTCCAACTTCTATGGCAGTCAGAAGTACGAAAAAACGGCCTAAAGCGGCATCCCCATCCCCCACCAACACGCTGTTTGAGGTGGAGTTCGCTAACATCCGCGGACTCCATGCAAACCTCAACGCCGTCCATCAACACCTTGAGACGGCGAGGCCTGCGATGCTCTTTTTGACGGAAACACAGATAGGCCGCCCTGCCGATACGTCATACCTGCACTACCCCGGCTATGTGCTGGAAGAGTCCTGCCAACCTAAAGCCGGTGTATGTCTATTCGTCAGGGCGGACGTCTGCTGTAGCCGTCTCCGCTGCCTAGAAGACCCATCCTTCTCTACTCTCTGGGTGCACGTTGACCTGGGCTCCACAAGCCGGGTCTATGCGTGCATATACCGCTCCCACAAAGGCGACGCCGAGACAACTCGACTCTTCGAGCATCTGAGTCAGGCCGCAGACAACGCTCAGGCGCAGTTCCCAAATGCCGAAATGGTGTTTTTGGGAGACTTCAATGCCCACCATGAGTCCTGGTTAGGCTCATCAAAAACAGACCATGCAGGCCGAACTGCCAATGCGTTTGCTCTCACGCAAGACCTGACGCAACTGGTACACCAGCCCACCCGGGTACCAGATATTGTCGGTCATACTCCCTCTTTATTGGACCTTCTGCTGACGAGTCACCCAGCCGGGTATAAAGTGTCAGTTGGTGCTCCATTGGGCTCCTCCGATCACTGTCTGGTTGGCGCTACAGTGCCTTGTGCAGCTCCCCCACAACCTGTGGAGGTGACGCGGCGGTTATGGCACTACTCGTCGGCAGATTGGGACGGATTGCGAGAGTATTTTGCCTCCGTCCCTTGGCGGCAGTGCTGCTTTGGAGAAAGGGATGCTTCAGAGAGTGCATCTGCTATCGCTGACGAGATTAGTACCGGAATGGAATACTACATTCCTTTTACTGATGTCGTCAGTGCTAGCAAAACTGGTCCCTGGTTCAATCGCGAGTGTGCCGCAGCTGTTGAACAAAAACAGGCGGCGTACCGTGCTTGGTCTAGGGCCCAGGCACTCAATGATCATTCAAACCTTGCCTCCCTGAAAGCAGCCTTTAATAAAGCCACCAAGGCCACGAAGAGGGCTTACATTAGAGCAGACGCCCAGCGAATTGCACGTGTTGGCCAAGAACTCATCACGCACCCTACGGGTAGCCGCTCCTACTGGCGACTGGCTAAACACGTGCAATCTAACTTCTGCGTGCCTTCGCTGCCCCCACTGAGATTCCCTGATGGATCGTTGGCTCATCAGCCGCAAGAGAAAGCCGATTTACTGGCTAACCTCTTTGCCGTAAACTCTTGCATCGATGACTGCGGTGCTGCGCCGCCTGATATTCCACATTGCGGCTCCACAATGCCTGATATTCGTATCAGGCAGTGTGATGTTCGTGCCGAACTGCAGTCACTCGATGTCAGGAAAGCCAGTGGCCCTGATGGAATTCCAGCTGTGGTGCTGAAGAAATGTGCAGCGGAGTTGTCTCCAGTGTTCACTAGCCTGTATCGCCTCTCCTACAATTCGGGTCTTGTGCCGCTGTCTTGGAGGGAGGCGAACGTTCAACCAGTTCCCAAAAAAGGGGACCGGTCTGACCCTGCCAATTACCGTCCAATAGCCGTAACCTCAGTTTTAGCTAAAGTGTTTGAGCGGATCATAAACACGCAGCTCATCCGCTACCTAGAGGATCACTCTCTCATTCACGACCGTCAGTACGGCTTCCGACCAAAACGGTCTACGGGTGATCTTCTAGCGTACGTAACACACATCTGGGGGGAGGCTATGGACAAGCATGGGGAATCTTTGGCCGTCAGCCTTGACATTGCCAAAGCTTTCGACCGTGTATGGCATCGTTCGCTTCTTTCCAAGCTTCCGGCATATGGTCTGCCACCTCGCCTATGCGACTGGGTCGCCGGATTTCTGGAGGGACGTAGAATTCGTGTCCTTTGCGATGGTCAAGAATCACGCTTTCTCCAGATTAATGCCGGAGTGCCGCAGGCCTCCGTCTTGTCGCCGACGTTGTTTCTTCTGCATTTCAATGACATGTTATCTCTTGGTAATATTCATTGCTATGCGCATGATAGCACGGTCCACGCGCGATATTTCGAGCGCCCTGGGGCAAAGCAGACTGACATCGAGGAGAAGAGGCGAAGTCTTGTTGTTGAGCTTGACGGAGTGTTGGACCGCATTTCAGAATGGGGTGCATGCAATCTTGTCGAGTTCAATGCCAAGAAAACGCAGGTGTGTGCATTCACAGCAAAGGCGTCGCCTTTCCTTTCCCATCCCACTCTTCAGAGCACCCCACTACCGATTAAGGATAGCCTAAACATCCTCGGCATGGATGTTCGTAGCAACCTAAACCAGCGGGATTACATTGAGAGCGTCATTAGAACTGCATCCCGTAAACTCGGAGTCCTGAAGAGAGTGAGACGATTCTTCACGCTTGAGCAGCTCTGTCTCTTGTATAAGACACAAGTTCGCTCGTGTGTGGAATACTGCTCTCATCTCTGGGACGGTTCCGCTAAGTACCTACTCGAAGCTCTTGACAGGTTGCAGCGGCGTGCTATCCGTATTATTGGAAACCCAGAAACAACTTTGACCCTTGAGCCTCTCCAATTGCGTAGAGACATTGCCAGGCTAAGTGTTCTCTATCGCTTCTACAATGGGGAATGCTCTGACGAGTTATTCCAGCTTATCCCACCCTCACCTTTCCACTCCCGTACCACGCGTGCTGGACTACGGCGTCACCCACACACAATCCAACATTTGTTGGCCCGAACTAAAAGGTTCGGTGACTCGTTTCTTTGTCGTACCATCCAGACGTGGAACGCTCTTCCAGCACATGTGTTTCCTTCCTCTTAAAGTCCCGGGTTCTTCAAGCGGGGCGTGAAAAGGCATTTCTGCAGGCCTTCAAGGTGAGGATGGCCAGCCCAGTGATTCGTTTGAATGACTGGGCTTGTCAACCTCATATCTGGACCTCACGACCGCTTTCCATCAGGTGGAGTGAGGTCATCTTGACGGGCAATATAAAAAAAAAAAAAAACTAACTAAAAATAGTCAATGGCTAACGTTATACCTGGTGAAAGGTGCGATTGTTATATTCAGCAAAGTTAAATAAATATCTTGTACCAATTTAAAGGGAAGTTTCCTTTATTCCACATGCAACAAGCCGAGGTGAAACTACTTCATTGCACTGTCTTAAGCGCGTCCGGGGATATCGACAGCAACGTCAGAGACCGAATTTCCGCGACTTGGGCCAAATGGCGCGAGGTGACTGGTGTCACCCCAAAATGCCGATCAAGCTGAAGGGGCAGGTCTATACGTCACGTCACGGAAATAAAGATGTTGCGGTGGATGTGTGGAGTCTCACGCAGGGATCGCGTGCGGAACACCCGCATCCGCGGTAGCCATCGTGTACGTGACATCGCAGACAAGCTGCAGGTGCCGCCTTTGTTGGTATGTTCATGTCTTACGGAGAATATCGGCAAACTACGAGGGTAACAAAAGTCCGGCCATGCCGCCTCCGCCAGGTACCGGCAGGAAAGGTCGACCTAAGAAGCGCTGGCTCGACGTCGTCAAGGGTGACATGCGTGCCAACAGACTCACCACTGAGGATGGACAAGACCGCGCGAAGTGGGCCAAGAAAATGGGAAAGGCGGATCCTGGGACCCCACACACCAGTTCACAACCGGGATAGACCGCACGGATGATGATGATGATTTGCAAGAGGAAAAGACAATTTACTAGGTACATAATATAGAGATTGCTCTTTGTAATGTTTTTTCTCTGAATGATCTGTCTGTGAACTAAAAATAATCAAATTAATTAATCTATTTAAATAAAAGAAAGTCGTGTTAGTTACACCACTTAAAAGTTATAATTCAAGAACGGGTGCACCGATTTTTATGATTTTTGTGTTTTAGGATTTGTCTACATCAGGAACAGTATATTAAGTATTAAAAACATTGGGAAATTGACAAAAAAAAAGCAAAAACATTTTTCCATACTAAATCTTCACAGCTGTCAAGCATTTGTCAATAACTTTTGACAGAACGGAGTTTGTCGGGGCCGTTGGTTTGTTATAATACTCCTTTCATTTTTTTGTTCACTTTTGAAACAAGGCAAGTTTAAATACAAAGTATTATCATGTTTCACGTCCCCTAATATGTTATAAGTAAATGAAACAGTATTCTTAAAATTAACAAAGCATATAATATTTATAGGTCAGGGAAGAGTACGCACGCATGTAACTATTGCGTAAAATCATACTTTGTTCATTAACTTGTATAATTATCAATTAAATATTATGTCATGGCGTTTATTGGAGCTTGTCACGTTCTACGGTGTGTATGCGCATGAGATTAGTTCAAGTTGTACGTGTTGATACGCCTGACTAACGTATTCGATATAGTTTCTAATCACTCCTTTCGGGGTATTGTAGAGTCATAGGTAATTTTTATTACTTCTTAATAAATCTGTGGGTTGGAAAATAATCAACGTGTAACATTTTCATTCAAATATTAAGAATTTTAAGTATTTACAGAATTAAGCTAATGTATTGTTCTGGGGGGCTAGCCAAGAGCAACTCGCCACGACGATTTTTACAATAGAAATCGTCGTGGCGTGTTGCTCTTGGCTAGGCGCCCTGTTTCTTATTTGCAAATGTTTTGACAGAGCTAAGAAAAAACGACGTTTGTAGTTTTCATGAATAAAATTCAAAATAGTTATTACTAATATGTAGCGTGAATCTATGTTCAAGTATTTATCTATTTATTCAGGAAACAAAGAATTTTTATTCTATCTTAGGATTACTTAAAATAAATAACACTAAAATCAGTTAAGTTTTCACTGATGTTAACAACTGACTGATGTTATGTTTCAATGTTTTTTTAACAAATCTCAGAAACTACAAGTGCAAGGCGTTTCAAATTATCACAGTCAAACAAACTTCACAGCACAGACAGAATTTTGCGAAATCTGACCTCTGAAGGGGTGTTTTTGGGGTTGATAGTTTCTATGAATCTTCGTTACTACAAGCAAAGTTTCTCCCTCTCGGCACCAAAATTATCTTAGTACACTACTCTTTAAGCCCCTCATTGACTATGCAGACGTTTGCACTTCTAATCTGTCCCAAGGTCTCCTCGATTAACTTGAACGTCTGGTAAACAGTAAGTTGCATCAGGTTTATCTATAGTGTGTTCCCTGCGGTTAGGGGACGAGAATACTACCGAGGTATCCCTGCCTGTCGTAAAAGGCGACTAAAAGGGCCCTTGGGGTCGCGAAGCGCACGCGGGGGGGCCTGCGTGTGTTTCGGTTTGCGATCCCGAGGATGACGGTAACACGTGTCTTCGGACACAGTGGTCTGTGTTATCGTGCACTGGAGTTGAGCTTGCTCCTCCCGAAGCTGGCTGCCAGGCGGCCTTGCGCGCCAAAGGGTCCTGCTAGGAGTCTCTCCCTCGTTGGGGATCCCGGGTCCCTTCCATTCTGCGCCGAAGATGACCACCGTCAGGTTTTAGTGGGTAGGGGTCTCTGTTTTCCCAGGAGTTCCGAGTCCTACATATCCCAGGTGTCCCGAACCCAGGGCCTTGGGAATGCCTAAATGAATTTGACGCAAAAAAAAAAAGGTTTATCTATCTATAGTGTACGAAAATACGACCACATTTCTCCATTTCGTTCTCAATTAAAATGGCTTAGAATTCGTCACCGTTCCCGAAAGCTCTGTTCACTTTTTAATATTCTTAGTGATCCCAACTCCCCCAGATAATATCTGAAATGTAATTTTAGGTATAGGGGCGAGTGCAGCACGCGCAACCAGCGCTCGCATAGCTTATTGCTGCTTCACACTCCTCTTCATACGTCTTCCCATATGTTGAATTCTTTCACATTACTTATCTGCCATAAGGCTATGGAACTCGCTGCCTAATAAAATTAAATTGTCTACCAGTAGGTTTCCCTTCAAAAGCGCAATCCACAACATCTTCTTAGAGAAACCTTAACTCAAAAAATATTCTGGTTTTCACGAGACGCCGGCAACACGATTTCTGCTTCGTCCAGTGGTTGACTGGTAGAGAATGCCATCAGGCATTAATTCCGCCAATTGTACTTTTCTTTGTGCAATAAAGAAAAAATAATAACTAAGTGCTAGGAGTCGCAAATTTTGCAAAGAGGTTCTTTATAGGATGGTAGGTACTAACTAAGACGGGATTTTGCGATATAACGTAAGTTGTGAAAATCATAAAAATGAAGTCCACGCGGGCGGAATGCTAGTGTAGGTATATTTATGAACGACTTCTAGGATATTTATACATTATGGCGTTATAAATACACGAAATATTTTTTCATACTCAATTAAATTTGTAATCGTATTGCCTTAAACGCCAATTGTTCGCTAATTTATGGACTTCTGTCTGACCAGCCTGGCTAAGATGCGCAACATAAGGTAATTTCTCATTTCTCGTCTCTGAGAGTCGACAAAAGAGGTAGACAAGACAAGTTTCCTCGGATGACAAAGGGGTGTAGACATGTTTAAAACAGATTTATTAATATTATAATCGATATTATCAATAGTACTGATTTGAAGACTTGATAGTATCGATATAAACAATCTATACAAATAATCGATTAACGAGTGTAAATACATAAAAATATTAAATTCAAATATAGCGGACTAATTTTTTTTCGCTTTTTACGAAAAAACCTATTAGGTTTAATTGCCATAAAAACAAGTGTTATATAATAATAAATAGTTCGGGATATCAATAGTATCGATAAAATTGTTTATCCCGATTTTTATTTTCATTTAAATCGATTATTTGTATCGATTGATTGAATACTCGTTTCAATAAATCGATTGTTATTTATCAATTAACTAATTGTTTAACGTTATTGTTTCGAATCGATTAATTGAATCGATTAGTTGAATCGATTAGTTGATCGATTAGTCAGATCGATTTGTTGAATCGATATGTTCAATCGATTAGTTGACTCGATTAGTTGAATCGATTACTTGAATCGACTAGTTGAATCGACTAGTTTAATCTATCATTTCGATTCTTTGTATCGTTTAGCTGCATCGATTACATCAACTATTTAAATCGATTAGTTTAATAGCTAAAATAGCAACGGCTCATAAATGCATCGCTTTATTACTGCACTTAAAAAAAATGACATTTTGAAGCACCGAAACGCCTGTTTTCATGCTATTTTAATGCATAGTTGGTTTGTCGTCCACAAAAATGACCGACGAGTTCACACATGAGATATCTCTTCTAAACCACGACAAAAATAAGGCGCCATGTTAGGATCTGTCGACTAAATTTAATTTCCCATACAAAATATTGAGTCACGACAATTGCTGCCATGTTAGGAACGGTAGACAAAATAGAGAAATCGAGAAATGACGAAATTTGATTGAAGGATTTTTTGTCTACTCTTCTCGTAAGGCGCGCATCTTAGCCCCGCTGGACAGCTAACAGTTTCAGACGTCAGCCGACACCCTCAAGAACCCTTAGAGCCTTCTTTGTGGCTTGACAGCCGCAGCTAATCCTCCTAGCAAGTTAAACACTATAGCAACAGCAGTGAGGAGAACTGCAGACACCTGGTGCGGCAGGAGGGGCCACCATTGAGGTGTACCCCGTCACTGCAAGCCACTGTAGTGGCCTGACTAGGAAGGTAGCTGCTGGTACCGCCGCCACTACCCTTCAACGTGGCCTAATACCTCGTACTGAAACTTGTCACGATTTGATGTTGTATTACCTTATAGCAGCAGCTAATCCTCCCAGCAAGTTGAAGACTATAGCAACAGCAGTGAGTACAGCAGCTGAAGCCCAGTGCGGTAGAGCCAGAACAGCGTGGAGAGCCACTGTAGGGGTGTACACGGTCACTGCCAGGTTCAGGAGTTGTCTGACGAGGAAGGTGGCCGCTGCCACTCGTCGCACCCATTTGGAACCGAAACGCATCTGAAAATAACATTTACAATGATTTTTACAGAAATTACAACATAATTAAACCATTTTAACAAACTAACATTTGAAAAACCTATCGCAGTCTTCCTTACAAAATTTATGTTAGGAAGTCTGCGAGGTAAGTAATTGTTCCTTTTTATAATTACGTGCTAAAAATATTCATTGCATTGATGTGATGGTGACGTTAATTTAACCATAGTAACTTTATCAAGCCACCCAAAGGCCACATGCCGGACCGAAAGCCTTCGATGTGGTTTACAAACCATTGAGAGCAGCCAACGCTAGAATTCATAAACATCATTTCTCGCCGGGTCTGCTCAGCATGAAACAACTCCGACGCGGTGGTAGAGTCTCATTATGTCTGTATACTGTGTATTTATATATCATTATTTTTATAGTATTTATGTCTAATTTTTAGTATATCTTGCTTTAAATTTGACGATTTGAAAGTACTTACTGTGAAAGTCTATTTGAATAAAGTCATTTGAGTCTGTTTGAGTTTGATCACACAAAGTTAAGCATTCCTTGCCAAGTGTAGCAGTAACATTTATTGATGCTGTAATGTACCTACTCAAGATTTAGGTTCCGTTTGAAATTTAGGGTGATTGACGTCCGAATCCAGAAACAAAGTTTAACCTTTCAAATTGGTGCTGTAAGTATTGCCGTGCTATACAGCATCCTAGGTATACCTGTTAACCTGTCCCTACCCTAAACTGACAATACTGACATTATAGGTGTGAAAGGGACAGGTTAACAGGTATATATATTATGTTTCCTAACTTTGATTGTCTTTTCTTTATGCGGGCGTCAGACTAGCAAACTTTATGCAAAGATTCCAAAACCTTAAATTACGAGTACATACCTGCAGATACTCATAAACAGAGTTGGTGTGAAGCCTGTAGTAGACCGGGACGAAGATGAAGCAGACCACTGGGAAGGCCAGGATGATCCCGTACAGCGTCTCCCACATGGCAGACCCTCGATACACCAGCTCCGATGGAAACCCTGAAGCAAAGGGTTTGGTTAGTAAAGGAAACGGCAAGCGTGATTCTGATTACAGTGGGACGATTTAGACACAAAATAAAGAGTTTACAGAAGGACCGCTCGCGCCTTCTTTCTAAACTTGCCTGACCGCCTAGGGTTACTACTAAATTTGCTGTTTGTTTATACGAAGTAGGTAGGTTATACCTACTTGACGGAACCGGCTAAAAAAATGTGGTGGAAGAGCGTTCCCCGTCTGGATGGTACGACTAAGAAAAGCGTCACCGAACCTTTTAGTTCAGGCCAACAAATGCTGAATTGTGTGAATTAGAGACATTTTTCCTAGAACTGACATGAATTATATATACAAAAATAAAAATAAAATATCTGATTTCTACTCTGTCTTTATCTACAGATTTTACCTTACCTTACCTTATTTAACTATTACAAACAAAAAAAAGGAAAAAATAATGGAAAACTTCGTGTTAATCGATGCGAATAACTCTATTGGAAAAGCGTAGATATATACAGACAGATGCATTTAAAATAATGACCGATATATGCGGGTTTTCTGTCTGACTATTGCTAAAGAACCCAACAAACTAATTTGAAAGACGAGATAAGCCAATAAATCAGAAGGTCAAAATATCAAAAAGAGAAATAGTTTAAGAAGCAACGTTCGTACCGTGGCGGTACTCAGTTTTCATTGACGAGATCAAATTAGAAATGAGATGAGAGATAATGAAAGAACATATAGGCCACTAAAGTAGGTTGGGTAGGTAACATGGGGCTTTATTACAATCCCTTATAACTGATCACGTCCATTCCCATAGGTGTAAATTTCAGCTGAAGGGTACCTGATACCAGTTCTCGTAGACAGCGCTCATGCAATGTGCTAAGACTGGAGACTTCTGCTCATAGGACAAGCCACATCGATCACTCTTTTGTTCTCACAGCTGGAATCAGATTGTGGAATAAGTTGCCAGACTCTATCAAAATGTCACCAAGTAAAGCCATGTTCAAAACAGCATTTGACGACACGATTGGCGCAGTGTGCTGTAGCACGGTTTCTCGCCTTGGCTTCCGCGGTGTCCCGGGTTCGATTCCCGGTCGGGTCAATTCAGAAAAATGACTTTTTCTAAATTGGCTCGGGTCTGGGTGTGCTGGGAGACGCCCCTGGCTTATTTCCCTGTCTGGTACCTCGTAACACAAGGATATTTATCCTTACTTCGAGACCATGACAAGTGGTGTGTTGTCTGGCGCATATTTATTATTATTATTAGCAATCCGTGATTTTTTAAGAAATTCTCAGTAGTTTCCGCTGTTCATCATCTATTTTGTTTTATTATTTTCCCTCTATAGTGAGTATATTATATATTATGTAAGTATATATTTATTTATGTTACGTATTTCTACGTATTATATTGATTAGGTTGTATCTGTCGTTTTTAAGAATTTATATCTTTGTATTAATTTCCTATTCTAAATGAACATTTTGCACCGCCAACAGCATTTCTGTCTCATCCGATGGTTGACTGGTAGAGAATGCTTTTAGCATTAAGTCCGCCTAATGTACATTTTTGCATTGAAGATTAAATAAATAAATAAATTCCCTAAATTGAGCGTAGCGAGCAATATGATCTTCCTTTTCCAACCAGTCACCGGTTACTTGGCACTACCGCATCTTCCAGGCTGGATTTTTTCTTTGTTTGAAATTGCAATTCACCTTATTACCCTACATTTACCTTGACTAGATATAAGCGATTGTAATAAAGCCCCTGTGGCAGTAAGTACACAAATGATGCGAAATTCTGAGATCCTTTATCGCCATCATTCCCATATATTTTTGCAGTAATGTTTTGCGATTTCTTCCTGGAACAAATAAACAGAGGACTGCCCATCTATTTAAGTCTACGGGTGGCCATAGGCCTCAAGCAATGAGCGCCATTCCTGCAAGTAGTCTGTCACAAATCGCCAATCTACTAACGCTTGCCGAAAAACGACCGACTAACTGATGTCTGAAGCCCGACCATAAGCCCATAGAGCAATATTGAAACAACAATACTCATACGTCAACGTCCTATTTGTATTTAGCTAAGGTTGATAAAATATCAGACGTCCTTTCTGAGTAATTTTACAAATTACACATGCGGCGCGGCGGCCCAGACAGTCCGCTTTGAACAAACCGCCCCACACACACAGACAAAGAGAGTTTACAGGCGATACCGGTGGGAATCGGTCACGCGGTGAGTAGCACTGTCGCGATTGTCTTTTGTTTTTGTCGAACTTGGTGCAATTTTTCACATGATGAATTTTGTTTTGGCGGGTTCTGTCAAGTAGGTATAACCTACCTACTTCATTTTTAAAAGTGGAGATAGTAGTAACCCTAGGCCACAAAATAAAGAGTTTACAGAAGGACCGCTCTCGCCTTTTTATATCAACTTGCCTGATCGCCTAGGGTGGCTACTCGCTACTATATTCGCCAGATAAGCGCGATTTGACAGATCTATACCGCCAAAAATAAAATACATCAAGTGAAAAATTGCACCTAGTTCGACAAAAACAAAAATATACAAAAGGGGTCCAGTTAGATTAAAAGGATTTAAGATGGGTGAATACGTATAAAAGTATTATATTTTATGAAGTCGTTTACCGAGGTCCAGGTGCAACCTGCTAGCCTAATGGCCTTGATCATACAGTCCTACCTACCTACCTAGTAGGTTGTAGATAACACCATAAGCCACCGCTTCGGCGGTCGGTCACCTGTCGCCGCCGCGCGTGCCAATAAAAGAATATTACCAAAAATACTGGTGTTTTACCAATGCATGATAAGATTAGTTGCGGAAAAAGTAAAAGCCCTTTTGTACTGAATTTTAATGTGTTACGAAATATAATGTATCTACCTATCATTTATAATACTCGTACATAGTACTACTAACTTGCAAACGTTATCTGAGTTTTACTTACCTTTCAACATTATTTGGTAACTTAAAAAACGTATGATCACAATTTCGTGTGGTGTTCATACAGCCAAAGACACTGCAACAGAAATATCTGCGTGAAACCATTTTTGACCATTGAACTATAATGTAAGTATCTGACGACGTCCAAATAATATCTCAATGTTTTTGATAGTGCGACTAACCGCGACACTGAAACTCACTGACTTCGCCTGTAAACTAACGTCTCTGTGTGCCTGTGTCAAAAATGGCGTGTTGTTCTAAGCGGGCTATCTGTCAGAGCGCCGTGCATGTCTAATTTGTGCCTAGGCGGTCAGGCAAGTTTTGGTAATTAAACTGGAAAAGGCGAGAGTGGTATTTCTGTAAATTCTTTATTTTGTGGTCCTACTGTTTTGATATTAGGAGGTTATTGTTAAGAGGCTGATTGAGAATAATTAAATCAAGAACGGAGACCATATGATGATAAATGAAGATTGCAGGATTGGGGGAATGCAGAATGGAAATCCAAAGAAGAGGCTGAAGCCGATTTATTTATTTATTTATCACGATAAATATTATATCTAAGATATTTCTCAAGATTCTTATCAGCAATTCACGTAAGATGAACACAGTCATTAGTATCGTAATAGTTCAGCGGTTCAGTCCCACGAAGAGATTTAATATATTTTGTCATGTCATTGTTCAGTTACCATTATAGCAAATGGGTCTAATAACATAGTATTAGGACAACGTGGTGACAATTTGAGTCATTAAATTGAAATTAAATGCATTATTTTGTTCAACAATAGTGTCATCTTCTAATATGAAGAGGTTTCGAAGTAGGCATTACCCAATTTGATGCAAGATTCACTCTGTTACCTCGGTTTCCGAAAAATAAACTACGTATATTTACTGACTTTATAAAAACAATCTGGATAAGTAACGATGTTACTCGTAACTACACATTTGTTTGGACGACTGTAAATAGCCCTTTAGACCTGAATATCCAATGACGATCATGTAAAGATTTGTCCATTTCTGGTTTTTACAAAACGCAAACACGTTTTACCTGTTCCTTCAATGAATCGGCAAGCCACTGACGCAGGTCAAATCACGACTTCATCTTGAGAATGCATTCGATTTTATTTCAGGTATTTGCAATTATTTATCTGACCTAAATATCCGCTTCGAAGAAATTTGTGAACCTACATAACAATATAATTACAGGTACGGATGATCGTATGTGACTGGCCTGTTGGCGCAATGGCAGCGATCCTGCCTTTAGCGCCGGAGGTCGTGGGTTTGATCCCCACCCATGACAAATATTTGTGTGACGAACATTTGTATTTGTTGTGTGTCTGGGTGTTATTATCTATTTAAGTATGTATTTAGAAATATTTAAGTATTTTTATCAGTCTCTGACGCCCATATTACAAGCTCTGCTTAGTTTGGGGTCAGATGATATGGTGTGAATTGTCCCAGATATTAATTATTTATTATTTATTAAATCTCACTAACAAACTAAAAAGTCATCCTTAGGGTGAGTCACTTATGTATGGAGAAAAAAAAAAATTTTGACGAGCTCAAAACGGTGCTAAATGATGAGTGCAAAGAGAGTACAAAGTTTGATAGCAATCTGAATTGATCTTCTGCCTCCGGAGCCATGTGGAAATTTAAAAATATATATTAAAACTGGGCCTCAGTATATTGACGACCGAAGGTTCTTTATTTTAAATGAAAGGCCGTAAATCATATAAAACTGATAATATGTTTATTATTGAGGAATTACTAACTAAATAAATAAATATCTGGGACAATTCACACCAAGATCATCTGACCCCAAACTAAGCAGAGCTTGTAATATGGGCGTCAGAGACTGATAAACATACTTAAATATTTCTAAATACATACTTAAATAGATAATAACACCCAGACACACAACAAATACAAATGTTCATCACACAAATATTTGTCATGGGTGGGGATCGAACCCACGACCTCTGGCGCTAAAGGCAGGATTGCTGCCATTGCGCCGACAGGCCAGTCATAACAATTTTAATAAACAACATATTTATTTGTTTAGTTGTGACAGAATCCTGTCGAATTTCGGCATTGATTTCCTCAAAGCTAGCTGGGATTTGATCCTTCCCTCGATGTTTTATTGCAAGAAGTAGCTGAATCTCCTGTGACAGCTATGACTGCTTCTTCTACTGCTTGTGTGTGACAAGGCAGGCGTAGTGAATCCAGTTTTCCTTCTCGAATCCAAACGTTACTCAAGTTTTCCGTACAAGTTTCGGCAACGTTCATGCGTTTACACTAACAGCTTTCTTATCGGTGATTTTAATGTGGGGGAGGAACAAGGTCGCTGGTGGAGTAGGGTAGTGGACTGTATAGATGAGTAGGTTTTTTGAGTGATAGGACAGACAGTTAGTCGAAATTGTCAACAAAAAACATTTGCAGATCACAGAAAACAATCTTCGCTAATGGCCGTTAGGAGCCGAATGTAGGGATTTGTACGAGGCGAAGAGGTTGTGATTTCGACCCTTTAAATATATAGGTCGATGAAAACCGGCATCTGACCCGCCGTACCTCATGAAAGCTGGTGACAGAATGTTGTTGACTCTTAACAACTTTCTTTTCAGTAATTTTTAAGTCTATTTTTTTGTGCCGACATCTGTGGCACCAATCATCATTCTTATTGTGGATTGTTGGCCTTTTATGAAGCCATGTTCTCTTGCAGGTATTTGGGGTAAGTTCATTTATGATTATATTGACACAATACAAGGCTTAATATCAAACAAACTTTACTTCCAAGACGAAATTCGTACAACTTGTTTGAAGGGATGTTGGGGTGTGATTTTAGAAGATTAAGCTTTTAAAATAACATGTTTGTAACATTACCTATATTCAATTAGAACCCACTGTAGGAATAGAAGATTTTGCCCATATTTTCATCAGTTTTGCACTCACAATGCCCTCTATTTCTTTATATGCTGGCTCCTTTTTAGTTTCTCTCTCAAATTTTAACTTGTGTCGGGTCCACTCAAATATCATTACATCTTCGTATGTTGGCAATATATTGTTGCTCAGATCACACATTGATGGAAGATGGATTGTTGGAAGTGTCCCTTTATTTGGTGATTTACCAAATAAAGGGACACTTCCAACAATTTTCAGTAAGTTCCATTCTTCGAAAAGCGTAAAAAAAATTACTGCACTAATTACGCAATTCACGGAACTGATTCTTTTAGAGGTAAATCGCACATCACTTGGCATCTATTACTCCCCCCCCCCCTTCGATCCCCACTCTTTTTTCCTTGAACTCAACCAAATGATAAACTTAATTTAATGTTTCAAATAAAAACAACGATACCTATAAGTACTTTAAAATATATTAGTAAGCGACCTCAAATTTTTTGTTTTTTCATACATTCTATCTCAATCCGGAGGCAGTAAAACTTTGAAAAATGTAATACAACTTTACGTATCAATTATTAGCCCCTTTTCGTCGCTGAGACTTATTAAAAAACGAAAAAAAAAAATTGACCTTGACCCTATCGATCGATGCCGTAAAAGTACAGGTTGTTATTTTTTCGGATTTTACCCGTTTCGATTCCCGGGTGTGGCAGACGAATTTTCGAAAATCTGTGAATGCAGTTCTGTTTCTTTTAAAAAATAAAGGAATGTTTCCTTTGAGTAAAATTGTCTATCTCCAGTATGTAGAGTAATTTCCCTCCAGGTGGCGTTAAAAAAATCCGCCCTGTATACATACCTCCCACATTGGAGCTACCATGTGCCTATTTTTGTACAAATGTGTTAAATTCAATGAAGTCCCATTGCAGGCTTTTGTTCTGCAGTGAGACAGTATTGCTAACCACTCTTACTGAATAACATTTTACACATGACGGAGTCCGCTCGTGACCACGATGACATGCAATTGTCGTCGAAACGTCGAGATAAAATAGCTAAATCCATTTACCATACAATATTTTCGTTGCCAAAACCCGATAGTGTTTAAAATTTGCACTCTTACCGAGATAATATAAATTAACTAAATATTTTTATTTTGACAGTGCCTCATTCTTGCACTCGGCAGTTTCTGTGTTGAGTTCTTATACTGGGTGATTATCAAAAGACATACAAAAACGATATGGCACAATCAGTAAGTGATGTGTTTGATATACATAAATAAATATAAAATTAATATACGCCAGACAATACACCTCTTGTCATGGTCTCGAAGTAGGGATAAATATCCCTGTATTACGAGGTACTAGACAAGGAATTAAGCCACGGGCGTCTCCCAGCACACCCAGAACCGAGTCAATTTACAAAATATCGTTTCCTGAATTGACCCGACCGGGAATCGAACCCTGGACACTACAGAATTCTTGGCGAGAAACCGTGCTGCAGCGCACTACGCCAATCGTGCCGTCTATCTAGTTATGTAAGTGAAAACATGTATTTTTAACTGACTTTAATTTTAAGGTTTTCATACAAAAAATACTAACTGTTAGACTGATTTGCATGGTGACCTTGAAATGGAAGTTAATTACATCATTTTCACATAGATAGTGTCTACACCAGTAACTGAGTAGGTATATGCCGTATCGTGTTTGTAAGTCTTTTGATAATCACCCGGTTTAATGATTGCCTGAATGACTAATGATATCATAGGTTTAATTAGCTATACTATTTTACGATAAACAAAACTTCGAATAGGTACTAGTAAAACTCAAACCGTTTCAATTGATTTAAATGCATGAATGAGTCGTGTATCAGATTACCCAGGTCCTGAGAATCAGTGAATCATATATGACTATTAACTACTAGAACAATAGAAATATTACTTTTCCACTGACAAAAGACAGAGGTCGTAAGGTGGCATGTTTATTAATTTATTTTGTTATTGTCTCTATTTGAACTCGAAATGTACATTTGAAAAGGTAGAATCATCTTCAAGATGAGTATGACCAGCTCAGTGATTGCTTTGTATTACTGCGCTTGTCAGCCTCATATCTGGACCTCACGACCGCTTTCCATCAGGTGGAGTAAGGTCATCTTGACGGGAACAATTGGAATTAGGAAACAAAGCGCAAGTGATACCCCTGCTGCGCATGCGTCCATAGGCTGCGGTTGGCACCGACGTAACAACACGTAACAATATTACTACTTTGATGGCAAACAAGCACGCGGACAGCCTGTAAGTCTACCATGAGCTCACACCGACGACAGTCTCTAGCGTCCGCGTATACCGCGCTAACGTTATTGTATAGGATTCCAGTACAGCGCCCCCTAGTGATTTAAAATGGAATCAAAAATGGCATACGAAGTTCTATACGCAACTATCGCCGTTAACGCCACGGAAACTCATGGTAGATGTACTAATCGTATGCGGTTACTGCTTTGGGTTACGGCCGACTTTGAACGCGTAACACCGGTAAACGGGGCATCAAAAAGTGGCACGTTGGGTTTCCATTTCATTCATACAAACGAATAATCTTTGCGTCAACTATATGGGTTTGTGTCAGTATTATTATTATCACGAGCGGTGATCAACCAATCATAATGTTCACAACTGTAATTTACGACGGATTGTCATTACATGGGTAATGACTGCCCACTTGTTTTATTGTAAAACTGCAATAACAATAAGTTATTAAAAATGAAAAGTTAAGTAAAAAAACAATAGTTAGTAAATCATTTTGACGGTCAATTGTTACCACTACCACAAGTCCATTTATCACGCAGTAACCGAAGTAATATAACTTTAACATTTCTCTTACACACACACATCGTATGGTATCATAAATTAATCAAAAATGTATGCACATACTTCATTCTATGTTCTTCTTGTACACTGCACACTATAATGAGTACATACAATTATAATAAATAATAAATATCCCTGGACATTATTCCACACAGCGCCATCTAGCCCCAAAGTAAGCTAATTAAAGCTTGTGTTATGGGATACTAGACAACGGATAAACATACTTAAATACATTTTCTTTTGTAAATACATACTTATTATACATAGGAGACACCCAGACCAGTACAAACAGACATGTTCATGCACACAAATGTTTGTACTGTGCGGGGATCGAACCCGCGACCTCTGGTGTAGTAGCCAACTTCTTAACCATTACACCAAGTCGGTCGTCAAAAAAATTTATTAAAATTAATTATAAAATTATATTTATTATCTTAGGGATGGACGCCCGCATCAGCAGGACCTGCCAGAATACCAGCGTCTCTGCCGTGCTTGCACTGCTGTGCACATGCCGAGGCAGGGTCCTGATTGGCCCACCACGTCTTTGTTAGTTTTTATTCCCTGTTTTGTTTCTTTGTATAATGTACCCACTAGTCTAAGCTAAAATTGTGTATGGGTCAATAAATGGTTTTTCTTTCCTCTTTCTTTCTTTTCTATTAGGTTTTCTTTGTCATTATTTTACAACTTTATTTCTTTTTGACTTTTAATTATCTTGTTTCAAAAGAATCGGCGCAGTTCCCATTCATCATATAGTTCGAGTCAGTCAGAGTCAGAAGTAGCTTAACAAATAATAATAGCTATGTCCAAGTTGTCACATCAATAACGAGTTTAAGGTAAAAGACAGATGTCAGGTTGATTAGGAACACCTACCACAAATAAAAAGTTTACAGAAGGACCGCTCGCGCCTTTTTCCTAAACTTGCCTGACCGCCTAAAGTTACTACTACTTTCACTTAGTATTTTTCAAATAAAGAAGGTAGGTTACCCTACTAGGTTACCTTACCAGGTTACCCTACTAGGTTACCCTACTTGACAGAACCGGCCAAAAAAAAAATTGCACCAAGTTCGACAAAAACAAAAACACTCGCGACAGTGCGACTGGCCGCAACACTGATACTCACCGGTATCGCCTGTAAACTCACTGTGTCTGTGTGCGTGATCAAAATGGCGGGTTTGTTCTAAGCGGACTATCTGTTAGAGGCGCCGCGCGCATGGGTAAATTGTGGTACTGAAGTGCACAGCTAATTCTGTTGCTGACCGGACCTGCAGTGTAGCAAATGCTGAGCCGAATTGGTGGTATGCTTAAAGGGGGTTCTTCCCTCTGTACTATAGGTACCCATGCATAGCGTATTATAACACCACGTGGTAGGAGGTGAGCCTTCTGGTGTTATCCGGGTTGCTTTGACTTTTAATCGGGGTTTTCCATAATTGGAGAGTTAGTCGCAAATGTAACAATTAACACAAAGATGGTTCTGGACAGCTTCAAACTCGGGATCGCATGAGCTCCGAGCCTAAGTGCCTAACCGCTAGGTCCCACTCTTTGGGTTGATATATCTACACATCTATACTAATATTGTAAAGTGGAAAGATTTGTTTCTTTGAATTGAATAGGCTCCGAAACTACTAGATTGATTTGAAAAATTCTTTCACCAATATAAAGCTACATTATCAGGGAGTGACAAAGGCTACTTTTTGGTTAATTTAGGCTATATTTTGACGGGAAAGACAGTCTACGGAGTCTGACGGACAGCTAGTGTGATATTAGGCTGTATTTATGTGTACTTACCTAGAAAGGATCTGACTCCAAGCGTGCCCCTCGCAACTGACAGTATCATCGTCAGCACCGACACACCACCCCCTGCGAAGATGTACGCTCGCTTGGCGCTGCCACCGGCTTCGCTCGCGTCCTTGCGCCTGCGCCATAGCGGCGCGCAGGACGAGGCAGCGATGAACACGCCGAAGACTATGCACTCCCATGCCAGCCAGCCGGAGTTCATGGTTAATCTGGAAAGGATGAGAAAAGTTGATGAAGGGTCTTTTATTTATATAAACACCAGCTGCCTCGACAGACTTCGTTTTGTCAAAAGTAATTGCACGTCACAGCCGCGGCGTCGGTAAAGCATCTCGCCCGCTTTTCTCCGACTTGATTTACATATACCATTATTTTTTACTTAACGTTTTGTGCAATCATAATAAAATATAGCCTATGTCACTCCCTGATAATGTAGCTTCATATTGATGAAAGAATTTTTAAAATCGGCCCCGTAGTTACGGAGCTTAATCAATACAAACAAACAAACAAGTTAGTTCGTACACAAATTAGTGTTTAATACATAATATACAATTTAGCTTATATCTGGAGAGATTTCTTAAGAGGGCTCAGGCAGAGTTAACAATAGGAAAAACTGTAAAATAGGCAGATAATAATATACAATATTGCAATCGTTTCTAAATCGTCGTTTGTTCGTCGCTATCGATTTAGGTGCTGCAACTGTTAAAATACGTAATTTTCTATTAGTCCTAAACTTAAAATAAAACGTACAGAGGACAACAGGTCAACCTTTACACCGTTGTAATATAAGTCTTATCCCCTAAGCTGCCTGGTGTCATTCAATGCCACAAAGCAAGGAGTCTGTTTGTGCTTTCAAAAGTTTTACAATGGCGGCCGCCTATGTAGACATCCTAAAGTGCCCAAATGTGGAGCTTGATATGATGTCGTGTGTACATTTAGAATCCAGTCAAAGGTACGAGTAAATCACTAAGTTTTAATCTTAGATTAAATCAAAAAGTTTATAAGTAACCTCTTTTTGATTTAATCGAAGGTTTTTAATCCAGTAAATTATCATAAAATTCAGAATTTAGAAGTTGATTGTTTGTATCCAGTGTATTATGTACGACGAAGTTAAAAAAAAACAACAGTTTTATTTTAATCACAAGTTAAAGCACAAATCAGTTCTCGATTATAGGCATAATTAACATAACAAACCTAACTTCTATGTAAATGACACGATGTAGTTTTTTTTCTCTTTGTGTAAGTAATCTACTAATCGATACATTTGCTTAACGAAATGCAACTTCTGAATGCGGCAATACTTGTAGATGCAAATCCTTTTTAGGTATAAGAGCCGTATCATGGTGCATTTTGACCAAACGAGCGAATGCTCATTCTAACCACACTCTACTCGTTTCGAATTTTCTTTGTGTAAACAGAGACAGAGCGTTAGAATAATCACATATAGAAACCAAGTCCGCGCGCCCATTAAGAAGCACCTCAATTGGACCAAACGGACCGCTTTGCAGTGTTCATTACAGCTCCGCAATGCTCAATGTCAAAGCGCGCCGCACGTAAGCAAGTAATAGTCACGCAAGTGTGGATCGGATCAGTGCTTCATTTTTGACAGGGCGGTTCTATGAAGACTATCGTTCTATACGTTGTTATTCTAAAGACAGAGCATTATTTCGTTGTTCTGTCTATGTTTGCGGAGATCCTAGAGCACCAGCTAGAATGCTCGTTCTTGATTTCTCGTACTTTTTCGTTGGCATTCTTTTGGTGTAAATGAAAAACGAATTCTTATAGACACTAAAAAATCACGAAAGAACGTTCATGTCCTAGCTCTATGTTCGTTTGATCTAAATGGACCTTTAGAAAACCCCAATTACAATCTTTATGATGTTATTTGTTTATTGAACTGTCGAATATACGTTACAAGACAAGCTGCAGTAGTGCCGCCTTCGTTGGTATGGTCATGTCTCACGGAGATCGACAAACTACGTGGGCAGCAAATGTCTGGCTATGCCGCCCCCGGCAGGTACCGGTAGAAGAGGTCGACTCAAGAAGCGGTGGCTCGACGTCGTCAAGGGTGACATGCGTGCCAACAGACTCACCACTGAGGATGCACAAGACCGCGTGAACTGGGCCAAGAAAATAAGAAAGGCGGACCCTGGGACCCCACACACCGGTGTGGGTCCTTCCTTTTCCATGAATCTCATGATTATACAGGGTAAAAGGGATGTCGAGCCATTATCCCGAAAAGGGGTTATAGGGACCAGGGCTTGAAACCGGTTTAAAAAATAATGTTTTTAAAAACGGTGGGTGTAAACTCACCTGAAATAATGATACTTAATCAAAGTTGTCATAGTTGTTGTTGTCATAGTCACAATGTAATATACTAACATAGTCTGTAAGCAAGTGTATACTAACATCTATGGACCTAGTCGAAATAAAAATAAAAATAAAAAAACGTTCCGAACGGTTACTTGAATAGCATTTTCTTCTGAACACGAAAAAATTGGGAACATTTTATGAGAACGGAAAAAACCGGTTTATTCCACTAGGAACATTTGCTCGTGGCGTCACAGCAAAAATTCAGATTCAAATTCATAAAGGGCGACATTTTTTATTTATCTGAGAATGAAAATATTTCGTAGCGATAGATCTATTCGTTAGATGATACAAGTTGATGACAAAATATGAGTGATGCTACAAAACATATAATTATCTTATTATTGCATCAATGTTCTTTAGTTCAAACTTTAACGATACGACCCGTGACTAAGCTGCGTGGCTGTGAATCATTATTTCTAGTTTCGGTTGAAAAAACCGGTTAAAAATGGTTAAAACCAAAATTAACGAAATGGTTATTGAGCGAGAACGATTTAAATTTTGGTCCTCTCCTAAATCGTTTTTATTACGTTCCTCTTTGAACGAAAACAAAACCAAAACGTTTTTTGGCATTTTGGACGAAAACGGTTTGAAAAATAAACCGGTTTTCAAACCCTGTTTGCAAAAGGTGGGCACCTACTGAGCATTTGTCAACTCTTAAGTCAAAAATAAGTTACGGGAGGTTCAATTATACGCATTAATCGTAAGTTATATCAGAAAACATTTCGTATATATCAGTAAAATGACAAGATTAAAAAAAATGTTTAACATGACTAAGAGTTCTAGATCAAACAAGGCACTAGTTAACACTATGTAAATGATATGTTGTCACAATTACTAACACCTTTAATGACTACTACAAGCAATATGACGCTTCAAATTCTATGTAAACGGTGCAAATTTCTGTACAAACAGTGATAATTCCTGTGTAATTAGATTTTAACCCCACATGTGTCGTGCTAACTGATCCTAACAGTAGATGCTAATATTGACGAGATTACCTATCGGCATCTATGTACCTAAAACGTCACAAGATGACGATTTGACCAACACATTTAAACCGTTTTGGAAATAGCAAATGGTTAATAGACAACAGCATTGGTTTCTAAAAAATATTTAAGATTTATTCAGAAAATACATCAACATAAGAATTTACTTGAGCTTTTCAAACATGGGTACTTAGGAAAATCCATTTTTGAAAGTGTAAAGACGTCGTGTGTCGTCACATCCTTGCGACAGTTTGTAGAGAACGTTTTGAGCAAGTTCAAAAAAAATATTTTCAAAATTTTCATATCTCGGGTAGTTTTCGTCGGCAGGTCTCTTGATAACAGTACAACAAAAAAAATGTCAAATACTCAATTTAGATAAGCATGGTGTACATGTGTACTTTTGGTTGAGTACTGCAAATACTTTTTGTTTTTTATAAAGGGAGAATGGGATTTCTGCTTCAAAAATAAGGTCAATATTTGTTTTGTGCATTTGTGTTTTAAAATGGAAATTATCTACCTAACTCGCCACCTACCTGTAATGTGGTACCCCCCCACATTATGTACATTAGGTAGATTGCACATTAGGTGCACAGTTCTTAGATGATTTATTAATTATAATTCAAGATGAATTAACTATTTACTATTAACTATTTCAAAAAAGTGTTATTATGTTAAATTACCACGTCATCCTCAACTATCCCACATACCTTACCTATAACCTATGCATTTGTTTTTCCCACACCAGTAAGTATGTAAAACTACACACAATACATTATACTCAAAAAAACTTCGAAAGTTAGGTAAAAATCTGCAAAAACAACCTCACTTGAATTAATCTCTTATAACTTTGTTCTCAGATAGCTAAATCCATAAAATAACTGAGATTGTAAAGATATGAAAACCTGGAAAAAAACGATTTCGGACCTTGATGATTTCGAGCGGGAATCGAACCTGCGTCTTTCACAATCCGGGTGACTGCTTTAAACCACTGAGCTACCGAAACCTCAGAGGGACGAACGAATCTTTCCAGTATATGCTTACGTTGCAAGTCTACGTTACTCCATGCCGCCGCACGCACGATACGGTCAACCGTAACCCACATTAAACAACACCTCCGAATAAATGAAAATGCTAATCAGATATGAGCCGGTCTATCTTCTAAGCAGGTTTCAGCGCTGCGAAACACTGAAAATCTGGAGTGGACATGCCAAGAATGTCATAAGGAGTCGCCTCGACGTAAGTCATTTGGTGTAGGTACCAGATGAAGATGAAGAAGAGGATGAAGAGTTTGACCTCAACATGATAAGTAACAGTAGACCAAACGTGATAAATAAACTGTTAAGAGATATTGCCGTAAAGGTTGAAAAATCAGTCAAAAAGAGATATCTTCAGTTAAAGAATCGTTAAGTTCGTGCTGCAAAAAAATGGACGATGTTATGGATACGTTGGAAGAGTTTAGTGGTAAAAATGAGGATCTGAAGAAAACGAAACCTTTTATAATGAATTAAAATACCCACTTAGAGCTGAAAGTTAATGCTATGGAACAATACGTTAGAAACATTGAACGAAAACAGTTAAATACTCTTAATATTATAGAGATTGCTGGAATACCAGAAACAAATAACGAAAACCTAAACACCCTGACAGGTATGATAGTGACAAAATTAAATACCGAGCAAACCGATATCAAGGTAGTGAAGAGACTAAAAGCGAGAAATGGCAAAGAAGGCATTATTAAACTAACGTTGGCAAGTGAAGAACTGGTGGACCAATGGGTACGAGCCGCAAGAGGAGTTCAACAAAACGCTGTTGTGGCAAGCTGAGTCTCAATTGAAAGACACTCATAAGTACTTAGGGTTTCGAGAAGGCAGGGTTCTGGTTCGTAAAGCCGATAACGGAAAAATAGCAATCATCAGAAGTACAGGTGACTTGGGAAAAATGCTGACGGAGATGGCGAAAAAAGATAGGTAATCTATTGGCGTCATATTTAGCTAAAATTCTATACTGAAAAAAATAATATTTAGAGACCCCAAAAGCGACTGTGGATTTTTTTTTTCTACTTAAGCAGGATTGGTTTTAAACAAATAAGTCACCATTTTCAAAACTTTTTGTGATGTATTTGTACAAAAAAATATTAATTTAGTTATATTTACTTAAGATCGTGAATTAAAAAAAAAATATAACTTCAGACACTTTGATTGAAAAATTATGGATGATGTACTTAAATTATGTCATTGAAATCAATAATATGGTAAACAGTTATTAAAATGGTTGAGTTTTTGAAAAAGGTTTATAAAAAAAAGTTTAAATAACTTTTTTTTAATCGCTTTCTAAATTTCTGGAAAAAAACAGTATTGACCACTTTTTCAGTTTTATATTTTTTTCTGAATTATTATTCAGTTGAATAAATGTAAATGCTTTATTATCAAGTAAACTTAGTATTCAGCTAACAATGATAAAAAAATTAAGCATGTACCTCAACTTTGCGCCACAGTAACGAAAAAAAGTGACACAACCCAAAATTTTTCAAAATGTCGTGAAAAAACTCGTGACTCGAAAACTACCGAAAATCGCGGAACATACTTGAGGTCCAAGCAGACCTTCGCTGGTACAGGTTATCCGGGGCACCCTATAGACCACCTGTAGAAAGTAAGCACTTATTTATAACTGAGTTAAATCAATTGTTTTACTCACTATTTGATTTAAATATATGTATAGGTACCTAAAATCTCATGATAACATACAATACCGCTATTTGAGCAGTATGGCCGAGTCTGGCTGGCCTGACGAACGCGATAACTGATTATACAAGTATCGAGAAACGGGATGATATAGTAACGCGTACGTGTTTGATCACATTTTTGCGAGATCGCGTTTGTTAGACCTTTACTCGGCGGCACTTGGCACAGTAATGGCGGATCCCCGTATGTCTGTGTTGGCGTGCGTCGGAACAAGCAGCGACATACAGGGACCAAACATGTAATTAGTAATGAAAAATGAATACCACTGCTAAATCAAATAGATTGGTGTCCAGTTGAAAAAATGCATTGCCCAAACGAGATATACAACTTTATTAAAGTAAAGTTTGACTGTTGTTGCGGGCAAGCCACGCACAAACAGGTAGTTAAAAATTATCAAATAAATAATGATTGTCAAAAAAGAGATACACTATATAATAAATGGATAAAAGACTCAGGTATCAAAATACTACAATTAGAATATAATAGGCAGAGAAACAAAACAAAAAAGATATTCGAAAAAACAAGGAGCAAATACTTTAGCGATGAAATTGTAGGCAATAAAAACTATGGAATGTCTTAAATTCATTATCAGGACGAATACACAAAACGGCAAACACAGCAAAACTTAAAGCAATCAATAAAAATAAAGTCACAGTAAAACAGATAGCTAATAATTTTGGGGAGGAATTCAAAACGAATGTAAAGAATATAACGACAGATTGTGATACAAACATTTTTAATGAAGAACTATATACTTTCCCGAAATAAATATTTTTTTCAAAGCCGCACAAAACGATGGTGTATCAAAAATCATAAAAAGATTGAACATAAAAAAACCTGCGGGAATTGATGGGATTAGATGTTTAGATGTGAAATCGCTATGCAAAAATATAACCAACGTTATAGTCAGGCTTATAAATACTAATATTAAAATAGGCAAGTACCCATTTGAATTAATAACAGTCATTTGAATTAATAACAGTCATTGTTGAGCCAATTTTTAAAAAGGGGTCTCCCATAGTCAATATGAGAATTAAAACCAATTTCAATACTGCCAATAATAGATAAGGTCATAGAAACATTTATTTGCAACCAAATTCATAGTTATTACACTGAATATGATGTTCTTTCGAGTGCTCAGTTTGGCTTTCAAAGAAACCGATATACTACGTCTTTGCTTACGTAATTTTCTATTAAGAAACAATTATTTAAATGATAGAAAACATGTAATAATATTATTCATAGATTTTAGCAAAGCATTTGACACACTCAGACACCAAATACTAATATATAAACCTGATAATATAGGGTGTCCGAGGGCCTATCCTTTAACTGGTGTGGAAACTACCTCACTGGCAGAAATTTAGAGTAAAAGTGGGCGACAAACTAAGTGAAGAAGTACCTGTCACAGCTGGAACAGCTCAGGGTTCTGTCCTGGGTCCTTTGCCTTTCTTGGCATACGTAAATGGCATGGAAAATGTCGTGAATAACTGCTCTGTCTTGCAATATGCTGACGATACCTGCCTAGTCGCATCGGATATAGACATCTCAAAGGCAGAACTGAGCATACAGAAAGACTCTATAAACCTATGTAAATGGGCACATGATGTAGGGCTAGTAATAAATAATAGCAAAACTAAAATAATGCACGTCCAGTTAAATTACCTGCTGATCGTCATGAGACCTCTTAAGATAATCTCACACCGCCACGAATGTCTGCATGATGCTTCTTTTGCAAATAGATTGTGTAAATGTGATCAGCTGGAACAGGTTACTCACTATTAATATTTAGTCCTTATTGTAGACGACAGATTCAACTGGAGTTTTCACATCGATAATATTTGTGACAAATTAAGGGCCATGTTGGCTAAATTTCCCATCTTATAGTATAAAGTGCCACCTCGAATCCTATTGAACTCGTATAATTTACTAGCTGAGCCTATTATATCTTATAACGACAAGATTGGCGTAGTTCGCTGTAGCACGGTTTCTCGCCTTTAATTCCGTAGTGTCCCGGGTTCGATCCCCGGTCAGGTCAATTCAGGAAATGATCATTTCTAAATTGGCCTGGGTCTGGGTGTGCTGGGAGACGCCCCTGGCTTAATTCCTTGTCTGGTACCTCGTAACACAGGGATATATATCCCTACTTCGAGACCATGACAAGAGGTGTGTTGTCTGGCGCATATTTATTTATTTTATTTATTTATGGTCTAACTAGCTATGGTAGAAAAAGGGGCGTGAAAAGGCATTTCTGCAGGCCTTCAAGGTTAGGATGGCCAGCCCAGTGATTCGTTTCAATGACTGGGCTTGTCAGCCTCATATCTGGACCTCAGTGACTCGACGACCACTTTCCGTCAGGTGGAGTGAGGTCATCTTGTCGAGCATTATAAAAAAAACTCGTAAAACCTACTTAGATAAAATTTATACGACACGATTGGCGTAGTGCACTGTAGCACGGTTTCTCGCCTCGAATTCCGTAGTGTCTCCTGGGTTCGATACCCGGTCGGGGCAATTCAGGAAGATGCCCCTGGCTTATTTCCTTGTGTGATACAGGGATATTAATCCCTACTTCGAGACCGATACAAGAGGTGTGTTGTCTGGCACAATCATTAAAAATATTAAATTAATTCATTATAACTGACAGCTAAGAATATTAAAAACAATAATACAAAATAATTAATTATATATATATGCAAAGAAAACCACTCACTATAAATATTTAAGTATTGTAAAATATTACTCATAAAACGCAAAAGTTAAGATGCTTGTACGAGTATTGACAGAACAGTTTCAAAATAAGCACGTACAAATTAAATTCAAACACAAAATAAATACTAGAAAATCTATTCAGAATAAACTACACATTCCTAGAGTTAATAATTACTATGGCCAACGCACACATCGCTTTATAATACCTTAATTCATGGACGAAATACCAGCGAAAGTAGGTAGTACATAGGTTCAAAAATCTTTATATTTTTTTGATTTAGAGGTGTGTTGTGTAAAAAATAGAATAAAAATGGAATCAGAATCAGAATCATTTATTTCGCTTGAAAGTGGTACAAAGATGTTAAATATATAAATACAAGGTCCTCACAATTCACTAATATATACAAAAAATACATAGTTCCAAAAAAAAATTTCTCGATTTACTAAAAAGTTTGCAATCGTAATTTTATTGTTTCATCCTGTATCGGTTGTTTTTTTCCGCCGGCTTCCTAGGTCCCAAACTGGTTCCTGGCGCGTTGCGAGCTCTTAGTAAACAAACACATGTGCCGCTGTGGTTTATAATGCATAATAGGCAGTTATCTGCGTATTTTTAAAATGTGAATGGCTATAAATAGTTGCTTTTTAGATACAGTACATAAGTTATTGTTTTACTTTTAAATATTCTAATTTAAATTGTTAGGCATAGGCCGCGTTAAGATGCTCGAAGCATCCCTACAAACCGATCAACAGTTTTTGTGATGTTTCATTTTTAAAATATTAAGTAAACTTTTTGATAAATGAATAAAAAAAATCTAAACATTTCCAAAGATTCAAAAATATCTGTGAAAAATATTAGCCACAAATATTTATACGTGGTTCAGACTCTTTGTTGACTTGTACAGATAATTGTGGCTAATGTTTCGCACAGATATTTTTGAAGCCTTCGAAATGTACAGTTATTTAAGATTTTGACTTTACATCTTTACAATAGCCCTAAGGTCCGCCCTTACTGGCAACTAATAATGCTATAGTTTCAGCGAGTATATTACTATATTTTTATTTTTAGGGCATAATCTAACGACAGAAATGCACCACGCGGGCGAAGCTACCACCGAAAAGCTATCTACACTCGTAGTTGCTTTATCAATCAAAAAACTGTGATTACAGAAAAGTGTAGTGGAATGCGATATTTTATATTGAATTTTTTGTTGTTAAACAATCAGATAGTTTTGATGACGATGACGATGTTTGGCATAATGCCAGTAATGTAGTATTACGAGTATGTTCCAACTGTTGTCAATGCAATACAAAGTTAACAAAACAAAAACTAACACAAACAAACTATAAACATAGTAGTTATCAACATATAGTATCTCTTTTATTCAAAGTACTATAATTGTGTTAACTGTAATCTTCACTTCTTAGTGGTGTTGTGGTAATTCAATTATCATTTGTTAACAATCGTGACGAAAGTTTCCAGTTATAACTAGTAGTTAACTATATCAGTAGTTTTGTTGATATATCCAATTTTGAACGCACGATTAACTCAGACAACGCACGTGTGTGAATATAAATAGGATTTGTTGATGTCGACACAGGCTTGCGATCTGCGATTGACAATTGATTGAAAAAAAACTTAAACTTCCCAATGGAAAACAGCCTTAACAATTTTAATATAATAAGCTGTAGGCTTATGTTGTTATTTGACCAATGATCTTCTTTTTTTCTAATCATAGAGTTTATTTTTATCTCGAGAACATTTTTTTTTTAGTGGTTCAGAGCAAGAAACTCAGAGGATATGTTAGTCTAACCTTTGTGGCAACCGTGATTAGCAATTTGTCGTTAATTCACCTAAAATCACGTGTTCTATCATGCTTCTAACATCACGAACTGTGGGTAGGGAAAATAAAAGCATTTCCATATCCTCATGCGTATATATTAAAAGATGGTAAGGTGACTTAACATTGACATTTACACAAAAGACTTAACAGTATTCCATGCACAATAGATCACAGGAAAGGTGTAAAGTCACTAGATGTTTTGTATGGTATTAATACAATAGTATCTGTGGCCATCTATAATCATTATCATCTTTGCCTCGCCTTGAACTAAGAATAAGCAGAGCTTGTACTAAAGTGTTAGGAGCAAATGATCTTATACCAAGCTTAGTCTAAATAAATATCCGGTGTTTGTTCTGCGTCTGAGTGTAACAATTTACTCAGGCACAGCGAACACAAATTTAGTTCATTTGCACGCTAGTCCTAGGGGATCAAACCAACCCTTGTTCCTTCCTTTGAACCTCTCCTTATAATAGTCCCTACACTTGTCGACGAACACAGACTCCGGTAAAAGCACTACCTACCTACTTATGTAACAGTGAAGAGAAGCAGCCAGCATTTTTGGCCCGCGCTAAAAGGTTCAGTGACTCATTTCTTTGTCGTACAGAGGCGTTCACATCAACCTTTACATACTTTATGCTGCTGACAAAAGACTCATTTTGCAATAGTTTTGTAAAAACTGATGTGAACGCCTCTGTACCATCCAGACTTGGAACGCTCTTCCAGCGTATGTGTTTCCTTCCTCTTAGTCTTGGAAACTTCAAGCGGTGCGTGAAAAGGCATTTCGCAGTCCTTCAAGGTGAAGTTGACCAGACCGATCGATGCTTTGCATTGCTGTGCTTGTTAACTATATGTGGTCGTCACGGCCGCTCTCCAGCAGGTGGAGTGAAGTCGTCTTGACAGGCAATAAAAAAAGCGCTACGTTTGGATCAGCGAAATGTCTACTGACGCGTCACCATCAACAACATGTCGTACTAACAGACAGTTTCCATACTCGACCTTATGCCGTCTAGACTATTTCTGGATCTTTGTCATGCAGATGCTATCGCTGCCAACTCGGAACTACTCTACATACCTAGATGCAGCTAATCTGAATTAAAATCTAAAGACTGCAATTAATGACAGAGATTTACTAATGAAAGCATCTACTGTCAGGTGGGCTAGTGAATCTTGGAACTTAAAGCAGAGAATGGGTAAAAGTACTCTTGAAGTTTCCTTTTTTGCATTCACAAACATTTCGGATACTTACTTTGTTTATTTTACCATTTTACAATTATTTTCGAAATTCGAATTTTTCTAGTTTTCTATCTATCGAATTCGGATACTTTTTGCAACCCGGAGCTTTTGGTTTCAAATCCCAGGGACCTTATTACAAACGCTTAAATCCAGTCAAGTTAATTCCCTAAACTGAGGGAAGCGAGCAAATCCATCAGCCTAGAAGATGCGTTAGTCCCAGGTAATCGCTGGCTGGCTGGAAATTAAAGATCATATTACGAAATTCCTTGCTATGCTCAGTTTAGAGAAGGAACTTCACAGGGATTTTGGTGACGTACAAACCTCGAAGCGTCGAGTTCTACTTTTGAAGCGTTGAGGCGGATTGGCCGGACTCAGTAAGCTCGGAAGGCTCCTAGACCCGACCCGAGCCGAGCCGCGAGCTCCCTGAGCCACGCCTCGAGGCTACAAAAGAGTTCGAGTCTTAAAAGAGCTCGAGTCTTAAAAGAGCTCGAGTCTTCTTAAACCGTATCACTATAATATTTTTCACGATGGTTTTCTTTTTCTGTCAATTAAACCTCTATTTTTCAAAATACCCTTTTGGTCACATATATTATATGCCACAAACACATATTTTATTGCCTGCTTTGAAAAGGAAGACTCAAAACGGAAACTAACTTGAGCGCGACTCGCCACGCCTCGAGCTATCAATATGAGCTAAAAAAGACTCAGGCCCTGAAAAAGCCTCGAAATCGATCGAGCCTTGCAAAAGGCCTCGAACGAGAACGATCGAGCTCCCAAGAAGGCTCGAGTTCTGGAAAAGACTCCCGAGTTGTCGAGCTTCATACAAACGAGGCGAGCCCTGTGAACGACACCGAGCTCTAGACAAAAGGACTCGGAAGCCACGAGGCTTGTACATCACTATCGCCAACCCACATTCGGAAAGCGTGGTGATAAAGCCAATACGTATCAATTGTGGCAATGACTTAATTTCTCTGATGGAGGGCTTTGCCCAGAATTGGTGCTCGCCTCTCTTCTTGTTTTTCACTATCGACCCGCCTCGACTCTGCAAGGATGCAATTTAGATAACGTGTTATTTCTACCTTAAAATGGATGTAATATATATAATATTATTTTACACTTTTTTTTAATCACTCTGTTTATTGATTACAACAGCATTTAAATTCGTTGCGTCGTTTGAAAGATATATACGTGCAGAGGAAGCGACTTCGTTTAATACATGTAGAGCTCTATCTCTATTAATAGTTATTTATAAATACTACAGTACAAAAGACCGGTAACTAAATTACTTTGTCAACTTTTAGATAGATTATCACACTGCAATAATTACATATGTTATTATTAAAAAATAACTATTTAGAAAAATTAATCACACTGTTTAGTAATTGGTCAATTAAGAGCCGAGAATCGAACAGTTAACCAATTTATTCTTGATCAATGAAAATGATTTGAATAAAAATATCGTTATTTATAAAAACGGCTTTATGCTGCTCCCTTGGAGCATTTGCCTGTAATGTGACTTTACAGGCTCGAGCTTAAAGTCAGTGGGAGTGAAACCTTTACAGTGCGTAAATTGTAATGTACAGATTCGAGCATTACTTTGGTGAGGGAAAAGCACCGAATAATGTTCTAATGAATTACTCTCAAAAGCTAATCTGAAATGTACATACAAGCGAATGTTCGTCATGTGTAATGTAATGCTTAAGATCGAATCCGGCATTACATTATATATACCTAATAATTCTATTTTGAAGACACGAATTAGGTAGTGCGCGGTTTTGCGCCTTGACTTGCGCAGTGTCCGCGTTCTATTCCCTGTCGAGTCAATTCAGATAACGAACTTTTCTTGAATGTTGGTGTGCTGGAAGACGGTTCTGGCTTAAATCCTTGTCTGGCACCTTGTAACAAAAGGATTTATAACCTTACTTCAAGACCATGACAAGTGGTGTTTATGTCTGGCGCACATTTTTTATTATGTAAAGTCATACATCCTAAGCGTAACAGTGCATACTTTATATATTCATGAGAAGTATACTAATATCATGATGAAGAGAGTTCAGCGTAAAAGTAATTAAACACCATTGAGTCAGCTGGCCATTCATATTATGCTCTTAATCTACTGTTACCTGTTACGCATGGTATGTGGTTAAATAAATAAATATGCGCCAGACAACACACCACTTGCCATGGTCTCGAAGTAAGGATAAATATCCTTGTGTTAGGAGGTACCAGACAGGGAAATAAGCCAGGGGCGTCTCCCAGCACACCCAGACCCGAGCCAATTTAGAAAAAGTCATTTTTCTGAATTGACCCGACCGGGAATCGAACCCAGGACACAACGGAAGGACCAAGGCGAGAAACCGTGCTACAGCACACTGCGCCAATCGTGTCGTCAAATGTAGTTTAGTTTTGCAGTGAACAACTGTTAATATTAGGTCACTCAAACATACTTCAATTTTTTGACAGTAATCCCAAGCTGGAAAACATGATAAAGAGAACTGAGTCACTATTGATATACTGAAAAGTAATTTTGTAAAGTGAAACTGTAACAAACATAAGTATGTACTCACAAACTTTCGCATTTATAATATTAGTAAGATTGCTTGTTTTGGTATTTGAATGTATTGTTGCCCAAACGAAGCAGGTGGCGAGGCACCTCTCTTATCTTTGCCGTGCCCGACAGGGTCCATAATGTCCTGTATTACGTTTTTTACCAAATTTGAAACGGAGCGCAATAAAGAATATGAATATGAATAAGGCATTATATTCTCGATTCTCTTAACAATATCTAAGTTTAAGGGGACGCATTGCAAATTTTGACAGCAGGGATCTCAATTTTTCGTGGCAATCAGCCAAACTGATGGAAAAAATATTTTACAGCAAATTGAAACATGATTAAATACTTTACAAAACACAAAAAAATATCAACAACATCTCTTCTAAAATAAAGTTTTTCATTTTACAGCGAAAGGAAACGAGAAGCCCCTAAATTCACCATTTTATTAGTCTGAATATACTCCTTGATATGCTCATTCATATTATTTTAATAATTCACAGCATTTGTTTCACTTAAATGAAAAATACTTTTTTGCCGCACACGACTCCGTAGTGATACACGTGTTTGCGGGTAGCGAATGTGGGGATTTCTTCTCCAGCAATGCCTCGCCTTAACACCCAGACATTTAATTTGCATAAGTGTTTTACTGAACGTCTTTGCTTTGTGTGCAATAAAAACATTTTTTTCATGACGTTCCGTAATAAACTCATTACATTTTTCCTCAACCCGGTACAACCTGGCAAAGAAACCTCTGAACATTGACCTGAACCAACGTCAACTACTTTTTGCGGTCATCAAGAAACCTAATAAATAACTAACATTACCCTTTTTATTGTTACTTAACCGTTTTGGTTTTTTGAACTTTTATTACCGTGGAACAAGAGGTACGTGACAAATTACAAATTAGGTCTTTTGTATGCGAGACCTAAGATGGATGGTTGAAAAAAGCAAAAAAACGGCCTCTAACCGAAGGAGTGGTCCAAACCGGATTGCAGGAATTTTGGTAGTGCCAAATTGAAAGAGGCAAGATTTTGTTTAAATATCTGCCTGGGATATCTCAAACTAAGGCCCAGGCCCGTATTCTAGAATCGTATTCAAGCACTGATCTGTACGCCTACCACGAGTTACCACTTTAAATTTACATTATTGTTCGCGTAAGAATTTGTATTGGGATTTAACATAACATGAAAATGTCAAATGTCAAAAGTTTTTCTTGAGCAGAGATTTCAAAACGTCAGTTCATACAAAAACGTCACTCAGATCTATTCCCAAGTACAGATTTTGTTTTAGAATACGGGCCTAAGATCATTTTATGATCCACCTCGTGCATACTAGGCGTAGCTTGTGCTAAATAGCCTAAATAAATAAAAAATATAGCCTATATAAATTAATCACTCGCTGATAACGTAGTTTATGGATTGATAAATTACTTTTAAAAAATCGGTACAGTAGTTTTGGAGCCTATTCATTACAAACAAACAAACAAATATTCACCATCCACTTTATAATGATAGTATGGAAGTGTGTATGAAGTTAATTAAGATATAAATTCTAGTAAAATAATCTGTACAAATACCTAAAGACAAGATAATTTAATTGGTTAAGGAACCGGGCATAAATTGAATCATCTTGCGATTACCGCCTGATTTCTTGATCAGTTTTTTTGTCAGGTGTTTCTACCTCAAGAAAAAACAATCATGGTAAACAAACCGTATTCTTTTAGGTAATCGGCATTTTATAACATTGGTTTAGAAACATATACTATATGATTTCAACATAAACATAACATACTATCACGACTTTATGCCAAACGGGGTAGTCAGAGGCAGGTGACTGTTGCCGTCATAGTGATCGGAACACTCAGAAGCCTACTTTTCAAAAATGGTATTGGAACCCAACGTGGTAGGTGGTGAGCCTTCCGCCGCTATACGGGTTGATTTGGTTTTTTATTGACGTTTTCCAACACCGATCCGAGTGCTTAACCACTGGGCCCCACGACGATCTCTCGATTTTAACATATTATACTCGTAGTTAGATAGCTCTCTGATCAAACATAAAATTTAAAGAGAGCAAAACAGGTGTACTTACGAAAAATACTCATTACCAGTAACCCTGACAATCCCAGTCCTATTTAAAGGATTCTTCTAGGAACACTTCGGGAATGAATCTTGAACCAGAATGGAACGAGTAAATATAGCTCGGAATGCTACTGGGCTCACCAGAATAGTCTACTTTCGATCCCTTAGGCGGCTTTGTTTACAACTTATACATATGCGAATCTTCAGTGGTACACACACAGATTCAGATTCGTTTATTCGCTCGAAAAGTGGTACAATAGTTGGTATAAATAACAAAGTCCGCACAATTCACCAAAACAGGCATGCAAATGTTACATATAAAATTCACACTTCCGTGCAATTTTGTACTATTTTACGTCATTCAAAATTTTCAATTCACAGTTCCGCTGTGGTTTTTTTAGTCACTCATTCAGAAGTAGGTACCTATGTTGTTCAGCTGAAGCATTAAACAAAAATATGAGAAGAAATAACATTGACTTCACTCATGCTGAGAAATAAATTGAAAGATATTAACAATGTTTTGAATCAGTTTCTAATACCATTGGTGAAAAGTTGGTTTCTAAAAGTGTTATGTTCACCATGAGGGCAACTGTGATAGTCACTTGCCTCTGGCTACCCCGTTTGGGATAAGTATGACCCTAATTGTATGCTATGTAGAATCAGGTTCAAGCGGAAAGTACCGTCCGCTTGGATGCGTTTCTGGAAAAAGTTATGGCCGCTTGAACATTTTTTCGCGTGTGCGCAAGTGTTTAAAATCTTTATATTTAGGAGATTCTTTGGAAAGCAAGCTATTGTACATATATCTCCATAAAATAAACGTATAAAGTGTACGGAGGAGGACAGAAAACATTTACAAAACTGTTGCAAAATGGATCATAAGTAAGCAACAAAAGGTGCCACCCATGTAAAGTTTGATTTCGTGTGTACCAGTGTACGAGTATGATGTAAAGTTGTCGTATTTGTTAAATAATCCCTCATGATTGCCGTAAAAAATAGTTACAAAGATGCGTTATATAACAAAAGAGCAATTCAAATACGGGCGCTAACTGAAAAACTAAGTAGTTTCGGAAAATTCCAAACTGTTTTTCAATTACAGTTTTTACTGGTCGTAAAGTGAATAACTGTTTATGCAATCGCAAAGTCTGTGATGCTTATCCACATTCAGGTACTGTTAAAAGTTGAGATGTATAGAATAGTAAGCGGCATTGTTTTGGCATATCTATTCGACTGAGGCTTTGCCCGCGCGGACTATAATTAACTAAAGAGGCAAATAGACTATTTATTTTCTTCCTAAGGCTAAGGCACAGATTACATAATAGTTACTACGTAACAGATGAACCACTCCATAGAAAATTGTCAATTTTGTAGATTGTTAATAAGTGCTGTCATGACAATGTGACAGGCATATTGCCAGGGCTAACTTTTTCTATACAAATGTCAGTAGGTCAGAACTTACAGGCGTCATCGCGTCATGTCAACTCAACCGCAAGATTCGCGTACGCATGCTCTACGCGGCTGTTGACAACCAACTGCCAAATGGGTCTTGGGAGACCCGGCGGCTGGTAGGTAATTATCGTGCGCAAGTACATAGAGTGACAGAGGCCTGGTTAAGGGTAGAAAAACTAGACGAGTAAGTCCCGACGAGACAAGACGAAATATTCTGTAGATTACCGAAAACCAATAAGAGTTTATCACAACGATTTATTGTTGTCATGCAAAACAATCACTGACAAGATATAAAGGACAATATGAAGGAACATGTTTCTTGTGAGGTTTCCTTGTAAGCCCAATTTACTAAAGTAATTACGGTTAGTAGGTCAAGCATAATAACTGTCACATCAGGTTTAATTAATAAGTATATAAACGTCACCAATTGAACGACAACTTTCATTCACAAAACTGACATAAATTGTCGGCCGAAAGGTCACTTGCCACCGCATTGCCGCATACATAACTCGTAATGTACGAGCATTTGAACATCAATCGAACAACGCCGATAATCTCCTCCACTAAAACCTTCGTGGCCGAGTGGTTTCAGAGCTCGGCCTGAAATCCGGAGGTCCCGGGTTCAAATCCCAGGTCGGGCAAAGTGTGTTTTCTGATTTTTTTGGAACACAGCCCGGGTTTGTGATCACCAACCCGAGCGCGGTGATTAAGCCAATACGCATCAATTGTAGCTATGACTTTATTTCAATGATGGAAGCCTTTGCCCAGCAGTGGGACAGTATATAGTTAATTACTACTACTACTACTATATTCATTAACTAGCTTTCCGCCTGCGGCTTCACCCGAGTAAATTTATCGTTATATATCATGGCCAAATTACATAAAATCTTCATAAATTGTAGCCTATGTGTTATTCTGATGTCTAATCTGTATTACTGTAAAGTTTCATCTAAATCCGTTCAGTAGTTTTTGCGTGAAAGAGTTACAAACATACACACATACTTTCGCATTTATAATAAGTATCAGTAAGAAGTAAGATTAGAAAGATTGCTCCGGATCATTAGTTGTAGAAATATCTATCACTAGCAATCATCGAACTTAAATTGCCTACAATTTTTGTGCCATACTACCTACTCATCATCCCGGTTGTGAACCCACACTAGTGTGTGGGGTCCCAGGGTCCGCCTTTCTTCCAGTCTTGGGCTTAGCCCACTTCGCGCGATCTTGTGCATCCTCAGTAGTGAGCTGGTGAGTCTCTTGGCACGCATGACCCTTTAACCATATACGTGCCATATTGACAATTGTTCCAAATTATTGTTAGTTCTAACCATTATACGAGTGCAATATGTGAGTTACCACTAAACAAATTCAAAAACCACATTATGACAGTATTATCAAAAAAGGGCTATTACACTACAAATGACAACCTTTTGGATAAAAAGGCCTGGGTTTAAGCTCTCTACTCGGTACATGATTAGTTAACTCTCGTAATATTTATATAACTAGTTTGTACTGACTAACAAAAATGTAACAATTTCTAGGCTTGAATTGTATAAACTTTGTACAATGTTTTTGCTTTATATCCGGTAGTTTAGATGTACTTTTAGGTCCATATTTTGAGGAAATGTTAGAACGTAAGCATTTTTTTTAAATACAAAGAGTATTTATTTACTTTACTAACTCTTTTTGTGAAACCGAACCAAGTCTAAAAGAGTAAGTACTGAGTTTCTCGCCGGGTCTTCTCAGTATAGGATCAACTTCCGTTGCGGTGGTAGAGTCACATTATGTTTGTATACAGTGTATTTATGTATTCATAGTATTATAGTATTTAGGTCTATTACTAAGTATATTTTTTTTTGTTGTAATGACGATTTAAAAGTACTTGTTACAGGTCTATTTAAATAAAGATATTTTTTGTTTGTTTGTAAATGCTTTTTTTTGTTAGCCGCTCTTACTGAAAAGGCTCAAAAATGCATAAATGATCTCTAAAAAACCTATAAAAAGTGTTAATAAAAACATTTGATTAACCTTCACAAACTAATCAAATCAAAAAGTTGTCATTGTCACAGAAATTCTATATGCTCACATATTACGAAACTCTACTATTTTGCCTTATCTTTTTAAGGGCACCTGTCATATTGTTTCAAAATTCAGTTTCTGATTGGACACTCTAGATCTGCCATGGTCAAATTACATTCACATTTCTGTGATGTTTGAGGTCCCTAGGAATTTAATACACAGAGATAGAAAACAAAATCGACATGATCCTAGGGCCGCAAGCGGGAGTCCCTAGGATCAGGTGGACTTTTTCTAGTTTGTATCTTTGTGTAGAAAATAGTGCATTGTTAAATGCTAAAAATAAAAATTAATGTTTTAATAGATTTTAAAGGTCACTAAGGTACATCAAGAGTTTCTTAAAACGCCTGCGTGGCCGAGTGGTAACAGAACTCGGCCCGAAACCCTTAGTTCAAAATCTGGCCAGGCAAAGTGTGCTGTCGGATTTTCTGAAACATGGCTCTCATTTGTGCTCACCAACCCGCATTTGGCAAGCGTGGCATAATATTGCATTGTACAAAATATCTTAAACCTACACATTACTTTTTGTGTTTATTAACCATCCGAAGATTCGCGAAACTTCTTCACAGGTAATGCCAAAGTTTGTATGAAACCTGGTCCACCCTCCAATAGCTATGTATGTGACATCGTTGGATAGGTATTCTTGAGCTCAATAGAAGTTACTATGGCGCCAAGTTCGAAATCCTAGTCCGAAACCTAATGAGTGCGAGTGAGACAAACTGATATTAAAAGTAAATATAGTTAAGATTACTTGGCAAATGCTAGAACTACCTTGTTTAATAAAGAATAAACCTAAACGGACTAAGATTGCGAAATTGGCGCAACAGCACAGATTACTTAATAGTTACTACGTAACAGATAAATCACTCCATAGAAATTTTTATTTTTTTAAGTTTTTAAATGCGTGCTGTCATGTGTCAGGCATATATTGCCAGGGCTATCTCTTTCTTTAAAGATGTCAGTGGTCAGTACTTGTACGTCATTTCAACCGCAATATTCGCGAACAAATGCTTTACACGGCTGTTGACAAACAACTGCCAAATGAGACTTCCAAGACCCGGCGGCTGGTAGGTTTATCGCGCACTAGTACATGGAGTGACAAAGGCCTGGCAATAGTATCTTTTATTCAGCTCAAAAATAACTATCGAACGATGTAACACATAGCTATTGGAGGGTGGAACCAGGATCAGCATCCTCCCTTCGCACCGGAGTAGGCCCCACATGTCCAAAGGTTAACCACCTACTAGTTCACCGCAGTCGTTGTATAAACAATCAATACCAATGACAAATGAAACCACTGTTCTTGATAACGACCGAACGTTGTATCGCAAACCAGTTTTGCCCGATAGCACCACAGACTAATCGTCTTGGGCATAGACATAAATCAAAATAGACGACACAAATCCTTCATTTATGAAAATCAAGCATGCCACTTTTTGACGGTTATCGTGAAGTTGCTATAACGATTTGTTGATAAGAATTCTCTTTTTCTAAATAACTTTTAATCGAGTTAATAGACACAGAATTGTTAAAATGTACATCTATCTAAGAGCGCTGGCCAGGACCTGCTCAGTGACAAATTGAGGGTCAAATTGGTGTTATGAAACCCTTTCTTCATACTGTATCCGTGTAGAACCATCCGCAACACAATCGCCTAACGTCTTTTTACGTGACGGGATTTGAACTTGGTCCTGAATCTGTTACCATGTCGGCGAGCGTTGACAAAATGAATAATCGTCAAAGGTGGTGTAATCACATACACTAGCGTCATCTATTTCCACTTGTGTCTCTGGTCTTGGACCTTTGAGGTCATCCAAAGTCCCAAAGCGCATCTCGCATCTTGCATCGCTAACGACTGAGCTAATAATACCTCGAAACCAGTTCCTCACCGTAATTCACTGGAAACAGGCCTCCTAACTCAAGGGCTGGCCATTATTCAACCAGTTTCGAAAATAAAGGAAATGGCTCTCGGTCCGAAACATAACCGTTAATTTTTACGTCCGAATTCGAAGGCTATTTAGTCTGTGAAAGCTGACAGGTATGATTTGTTGAGAAAGAAATTTTGTTGTTGATATTTTCAATTCGTTGACCTTTTTAAGTACTTAATAATTTACAACTGTTTCTATTCTCTAACTCCAATCTAAACAACTTTTATAATACAGCATCCTTTACAATAAATTACTATTTTAAAAACGCATCTTCTCAGTACAAAAAAAAACTGGTGGTGGATTCATATTATCTCCTTTATTGGTGAAGAAATGCTATGTGGCTTTTACTTTTTTCAAATCATCAAATAAAAATAATTATTGAAACTGTGAATATATTTCATGACTGTTTTAAGCCTCTTCGTCGGCGAACGAGCACGCGAGCTGCCTGATAATAAGCCGTAATATTATTCATAGATATAAGGTCCAAAAAACAAACCAACAAACACAGTCTTATAGATTCCATTGCTGGGGACGGACCTCACCCTCAACTATGGTACGAGCCGTACTTCAACACGTGGTCTCAGTACGGATTGTTAGTTGAGGTGATTGTAAGGCCATAATTATTCTCACTGTCAGATGTTTTCAAGCGATAAGGTAGGTAAATAAAAGAGTTTTCACTTTTCAGGCTCTAAAAGTACGCCAATATAGCCCTACGAAGCGGGACTAAAGTGACCACTTTAGTCTCTAGGGAGTGAAAAGTTATGTTTTTTAATTTCCTTCATGTGACATAGACAAACTCAAACAGCCAGTAAATATACTCTTATCTGTGGAGTGTGGACCATCTTCATTGCGAAAATGTCGCACGCTCGGAAGTCAAACCACCTCTAGTATAATTCACATAGGTCATAAACTGCGACTTTTTGCCGCGACATAACCGTGATTGAGTCTCGATTCAGCATCGATACAGTCACAAATGCTTGACTAAAAGCACTACGATCGCTTCGTTGTATGAAGTCTTTCTTCATGACAACACCAAACAGTAACTATTTCTTAGATCTCTAGCAATTGGTCCACAAAATAAATGTTTTTTTTCTGTGTTTTCAATATACCGGCTGATTATTCAAACCGTTGAGAAAACGATATGGCCTACTCAAAGGCTTCGTTTAGTCCCTCGATATAGAATATACTATTACAGTTACCTAACAAAGTGTTTCACCTGGCAACCCTAAGTTAGAGTAATGGTTCTAGAACTTATCTACGTCTAGACTAATTGCTATTTTCTAACGTAGAGAAATGCTGTTTGACGTTAATCTCTATCTATACAGGACATTTATGTTTATCGCATTTCATGTAATCATATAAATAAATAAAATAAAATAAATAAATATCTGGGACAATTCACACCAAGATCATCTGACCCCAAACTAAGCAGAGCTTGTATTATGGGCGTCAGAGACTGATAAACATACTTAAATATTTCTAAATACATACTTAGATAGATAATAACACCCAGACACACAACAAACACAAATGTTCGTTACATAAATGTTTGTCATGGGTGTGGATCGAACCCACGAAATAATAATATAATCAAACTGACAGGACTGTTAACCGAATGAAACTAAATTATTTATGTATGTTTTTATCAAAGAGAATTTTTATGATAACTAAAGTAACAGGTGAGCTCTAATGACAACTCCTGCGCAAAGAACGTATTCAATCGTTTATGGCACACGTGTTTTCTCCTAACACTAAGCACCTGCACTAATCACCTGCACTAACTACTAAGAAAAGTGTAACCGGTCCTTTATATCCAGTTAAGTTAATTCCCTAAACTGAGAGCAGTGAGCAATATCGTCAGTAAATATACAGCCCAGAAGTTCCGTTAGAGCCAAGTAGCCACTGACTGGCTGAAAGTAAAAGTTCATATTACAAAATTGCTCGCTATGCTCAATTAAGTGAATGAACTTTACGAGTTATAACGGATTGTAATAAGATAAGGCCCCTGGGCATAGAAAGCTGAAGTTTGGCATGGTGTCTGGTGCCTTGGAGCACTAAAATAAAAATATGGATGGCTGGCGCTCAACAAACGTACGTTTTTCGTTATTCGTAATTTCTTCCGCGTACATACAAGATATGGAATGATCTTCCTGCGTCGGTATTTCCAAAGGAATATGACATCGTACCCTTCAAGAAGAGAGCGGAGTCCCTTCAAAAGGCAAGCAACGCATCGGTGAAACCTCTGGTGTTGCAGTTGTCCATGGGCGGATGTGATCACTTTCCATCAGGTGACCTTCCCGCTCGTTTGCTCCCTATTACATAAAAAAAATAACCTAAATACTGTCCTACTGCTAGGCAGAGGCTTTCATCACTGCAATCAAGTAATCGCTATAAACTATGGGTATTGGCTTAATTACCACGCTGGCCAATTGCGGCCATGTTCCGAAAAATCTGAAAACACACTTTGCCCGACCTGGGAATTGAACCCGAGACCTCCGGGTTACGGACCAGCCAGATACGGACGCGTTCATATGGAGATAAAAAACAGGCATTCAATCTGCGACGAACAATCCATTTCTAAGGTAACATTTACCCAGGACAATTGCAATTTGTAAATATTCGTTTATTATGTTCATACTGTGATTCACAGCAATCTTACGTGACAGTAAATTGGTTCATAATCAGTACTTTGTTATTATATTTAAGTGTAGTATTTGAATGCTTTTGTACCTTTTGAGATTTCTTAGATATGATCAGTTTCCTGTGTTCAGGGGTAATTATTATTTGTTTGAGATAATTTTGAATTTTATTTTATTCCAGTAAAGCGTCGTGCGTGGTCTAGGTGGTAAGTGCTTAAAGTACTACACTAGGTATTTCAAATGGACATACCATCTTTAAGCTCATGAGAGTAACTTTTCGTTGATGGAATATACCTACTTAAAACTCAAAGGAACCACATCTAGAAGGCTCGCCATCAGTCACTTTGGGTTCTAATACTGTTGGCGAAACATGGGATTCTGAATGTTATGTTCACCAGGCCAGCAATAATATAAATATGAGGCTGAAAAGCACAGTAATGCAGAGCATTTACTGAGCTGGCCATACTCATCTTGAAGGCCTGCAAAAATGCCTTTTCACGCCCCGCTTGAAGACCCCGGGACTATAAGAGGAAGGAAACACATGCGCTGGGAGAGCGTTCCACGTCTGGATGGTTCGACAAAGAAAAGAGTCACCGAACCTTTTCGTGCGTGGGAACAAATTCTGGGCTATGTGCGGGCGACTACCCTATTTGGGATAAAGTCGTGACTCGTGAGCAACTTAGAACTTGAGCTTCCTTTCAGCGCCATACAGTCAGACGGCTTCATCGATCGAACCATAGGTACAGCGGAAAGTTTGGAAGTTCATGACAGTGACCTGCCAAAGAATGACGTCACGCGAGGAAATTCGTCTGGACTGGTGCCAAATGTATTATATACTAGGCAGAGGCGCCAACCTGTTATGGTACTGGGATTGAGGCGGTGAGATTGCATCACTTACGTTTAGCCAGACCAACCAGGGAAATCCTACTTACCGGCATGTGTTTTAATATGTGCATACGCATATTTTACACGATGCAATTGGCTTGGCGTGGCTTTCCACGTTACTGCTACTGGCATGTTAGCTACAAGCATGTGCATACCAGAATTTAGGTTTCTAACTCCCGGAAATAAAAACCTTTAAATACGGACCAAGGCGGAAGGGTCACCACCTACCAAATTAGGTTCTAACAAGCCTGGAGAAAAGTGTGCTTCTGAGTAGGGTCAACCATAACGGCAACAATCAACTTGCCTCACGACTACCCCGTTTGGGATATAGTTCTAAAAGTATGTATGTATGTTTGCATAGTTCTTTGGACTTCAGTTCTTCAGTTCGAGATGGAGCTAGACTTCATATAACTACATACCTATCGGAAGTTTATCGTACTACTGGCATTGACAGTGAACTTTCTGTGCCAGGCCACGGTGACGTCACGGCATTTACTACTCTGTACGCGGGGGGGTGGGGGGAAGGAGGGAAGTCCAAATTTAGAGTTACGCAAAGCGGGGAAAAAACCGATGAGTGTTTCACGAGCAGCAAAGTATAAAAAAAAAACAGTATTGAAGATTGTCAATAGAAAAACGGGATATTCCAATACGAAAATATATATCTTTTGGAAGAATCTAATGCGATGTGCTTAAAATATGAATGCACGTACCTTGTACACTCATACTAAGATTAAGCTGATATACGGTTGGTATTTTAATATTTCATACAGATCAAAAATGAGGCAAACTCCACAAGGACAATGTCTCTGGCACCAGCCAGTGAGCGATACAATGTAAACAATTAAATGACGAATAAGTGACTGAAAATAATAAATTAATGGCATATATTTCTTTATCACTGGCTACTTATTTATTTGTGTAACCTTGCGGTTGGCTAGTAGAGAATGCCTTCGGGAATTGAGTCCGCAGCTTGTAACGGTCTTGTAAAAACAAGAAAAAGTCAATCAGGTTTTCTATTGTTTAAAATAAACAGTAAATCTACCATGAGTTTCCGTCACGTATACGGCGATCGTTGCGTTCAGATCGTATACTATTTTTGGTTCCATTTTTAACCACGAGGGGCACTGTACTGCAATGTCATATAAAAACTTCAACGCAGTTTACGCAGACGCGTATGGTAGACATACAGTACGAATAATTGTATTCATAGAAGGTGTATAAACAACGTGTTAATGAAAAAGCGCAAAACCTGAAAGCGCAGTTTGTTCAGAATCGAGAGTAGAATCGATTCCACCAATAAAAAACAGGGGTCAAATTTTAACCACAAAAATATTTTAATTATGCCGTGTTTAATCATTTCTTAACTCTTTTATTGCGGCGGCACGCGAAGCGGCGACGTCGCACTGGATCGCGCGTAATTACCATAGACTTTTTAATTTGCAGACAAACACAAGAAAACATAAAAAGCTAATATCTTCGTAAATAATCCGCGAAAATTAAATTAGATAATTTACTTAATTCTTCCATAATAAAAATAAGTTGGAGTGTCTGAGGTTTTGCGCTTTTTCATTAACACGTTGTATAGTTACTAAAATAAAATTTAAAATTAAAACTAATGAATATATAATAATAGTTACTTTAAAATGTCTATTTAATGTCTGAATTAATGGTTATTTTGGTCATAAAGTGATCACTTAGATGTTGTTCTTTAAAATGTTAATTTTTTTTTTTTTGCCAAAGGCTGTGGCAGTATAGCAGGGGTTGTGGTTTTATGTCAATACCACAACAACTGAGTCACAGACCGTTTTGTACCCTTTCATTAAGTGCCTTGCAAATTGTACTTAAAATTTAAAGTGTTGTAAACATTATCTGTATTGTAATGTACTTATTATTGGGAACAAATTAATGCTTTTATTATTATTATTATATCCAAAACTAGACGTCCGTCAGCGGTTTCTCCCGCGTGGACTGCCTACACCGTTACGAGCATTTAAAGAGTTTGAAAGATTACTTCTTTTTGATGGACGGCCAGTTCTCGAGGAGTATTTGCCACAACTTATTTGCAAAGTTAACCAAAACGCTAAATCCGCAGGAACTGTTGAATTTTGCTACGTTACACAATATACTCGATAAAGCGCTTGGATCTTGGATATCACGTAAGTTCTGTCATTTTACTTTTCATTCTGATCATAGGAGTCGTTTAGACGTGGATTCAGGAAAGTTGTTATTCTGAAAGGTTTGTTCTTTATTCTCTGACTAAATCCACTTTAGACAAATATTCTTCTTAATACTTAGAGGGTCACACGTAACCGTGATTTTAAAGATTAGTTTTTTTTGTCCTGTTCGATTCCAGGCAATAAGTTAAGACGCTGGCCTTTCCACAAAAGAGCGTATTTTTGTTTAGATGTTTGGTGTGTATGTTTATATGTTAAAATTTTAATAATGCCCAGAGGTTCTAAACTCATAAATTTAGTTACTCAGAACACAACACAAGACAGGCATCATTAATGTATAGGTACTTACCATGTCTTCCACGGAGCTATTATTTGGTTTACAAAATTATAAATAGCTATTCTTTTATAACCTAAATTGGCAGGATACCAGTCCTCTTATGCTAAACGAGAAAATTTTCTGTGGAATTTTTTCGCGAGTATTCAAATTTCCAGGGATAGCTCCGCGTTTTTCCAACTTTTCAGGTTCAAATATAAATTTTAGTGGCATATCGGTGGCAAAAACAACCACATGAAAAATGACAGCCACTGTTAGACCTTACAACTGCCAGCATGAGCAGAGCTCTCACTGTTGTGAACTAGCATACTACACCAAAAATGGCCATGTGTCTACTCAGTTTGGGCCCACTGAAAATCGGCGCCTGAAGCTGACTGCTGAGTGAGGTCCTTTTCTTTTTTATGTATTGGGACACCGCTGTCTGACGGTATTGTTCTTTTGTTGCTATTTTCTTTCGTTTTGTTATGCCTGTCTTTTATCTAGACTTCAATACTAATAATACTTATGTAATAAAGAGGACTGATTTGATTGTTTGTATTGAATGTAATTCTATTACTATAGTACGAAGTCCAGTGTTGTGTTACGCTCGGCGTTTTACTTGCAGCTCTGGCCATTAACCCTGTCCGGTTACCCTGGTAACCCGTTAATGATACGGGTGAAAATTACAATTTTCTTAGTGTCAACTAAACCTTATTATGAAGTAAACTTTCATTTTGAAATTAAATAAGTACAGTACGTCTACCACGAGTTGCCACTTTAAATTTACGTCATCGTTCGCGTAAAATTTTATTGGGATTTGACATGACATGTCAAATCCCAATACATACTGTCCGTCGACTGTACATAAGATCTTATTAATATATACTTTAAATGACTAAAAGGTGACGTAATGACATTGTAGTACCTATTGAAGTGGAGTAATGTTTTGAGTTAATTTTTAATTTAAATAGGGTTTAAGTTTTATTGAAATAATTTTAAATTAGGTGACTGGAAAAATACATAGTACTTACGTACTTATGTGTAAGTACCTGTTTTATTATTTGAAAAAAATATTAACATCACAGACAAAAAAATACTTTTGCCTGGCCTTTTGGCGCCGCAGCGATTCTGCCTTTAGCGTCGTAGATCGTGTGTTCAATCCCCACCTAGGACATACATTCATGTGACGAATATTTGTGTTAGTCCTTTGCCTGGGTGTTATTTTTAATTTAAGTATGTTTTCAGAAATATTTAGGTATGTTCATCAGTCTCTGACGCTCATTGTACAAACTCAGCATGGACCTATATTGGATTGCCTAATTTTTGTATCTCTAGAAAGAAGCCCTAATGCCAGTGCCTAGTATCTATTGGTCTAAAATTTACAATATGATAACAGTTTTGTAAAATAGTACTTAGTTACATGGAAATATATTTTTTGGAAATATAGCATCGATGTAACAATACATTGTTATTGCAAAAAATGCCTAATGGATTTAAACACTTTGAATAGTCAAGATGTTAAAATAAAGGCTTTCAATACTTTAGACCAAACTCGAAGTGAATGATTTGCTCTATTATTATCTAAATGAATATTTAAAAATATAACATTAATAAGTTAAAATATGAGTTATTAAAATAAATAGTGAATGTTATACATAATTATAAGTAAGCTCTATATATTCCTCAGAAATATATTAATAAGTTTTTTTTATAAATAAATATAAATATAAATATGCGCCAGACAACACACCTCTTGTAATGGTCTCGAAGTAGGGATTAATATCCCTGTGTTACGAGGTACCACACAAGGAAATAAGCCAGGGGCGTCTCCCAGCACACCCAGACCCGAGTCAATTCAGAAAAGATCGTTTCCTGAATTGACCCGACCGGGAATCGAACCCGGGACACTACGGAAATCGGGGCGAGAATCCGTGCTGCAGCGCACTGCGCCAATCGTGTCGTCATTATATTTGTAATAATTAATTTTAATATAAAATCGCTATCTCAAGTTAGTTTGCAATACCTTAGCGGTAACTTAGTTGTTACTTTTAAACTGTATCAACTATGGATGTGTAACACTTAGTATGCAAATAAAGAAATTAAATTAAATTGAATTGAGTTAAAATAAATAATTTTGTTGATGAGCAAACTAGGAAAACTTTCTAAAATATACCCAGTTTCCCACTGAAACTGGGCCACACCATAGAAAGTTGGTTTGGCATGTAGATTCCTTCGGGAGTGTGGGGGAGTAAGAGTGGTTTTCCCGATATTCCCACGGAAGCGGGAAAAACGAAGAGAGAATCGCGGTGAAGAGCCATGCATAATACCCAAAGCAATTTTTCTGTCTACGTTGGCTTACCTACGTATATTTTAACGATCATTAGTTAAAAGATCAATGTAATTTGTTGATCACCTTCTTCAATTAAAACGTACGCAACGAACCTAATGCATTCTAGCTGTTTTCTAACAGTAATTTAGAAGTCTTTGTAATATGTTTTTTATTTATAACCTGTAAGTGATCTGTACTAAAAAGACGATATTTCGTTTCATAAATGTGATACTTAATTACTTACATCATCATCATTGTGATCAACAGCCTTAAGAAGTACACTGGTTAAACAGTTTAATGTAATTAGGTCTAAAAATATAAAACCCATTTAGATTTTTTTGTATAAAATACAAAATGTAATACGTTCTCTGTTAAACCTTGCGGTTGACTGGTAGAGAATTCCTCTAAGCATTAAGTATGCCAATTGTACCAAATTATTTCGAATGTGAAATATAGAATAAATAATAAAATAGAGTATTTGCATAATTTGAGCTAAAACTCTCGTAACCTAGGTTTAGAGACCTGATTCGATGTCTGGTCTAGGCTACTTCTTATCGGTTGTTTAAGTTTGAGTAATGCAAGCAAAGGCGGTCGCTGTAATCTAGTTTTTCCATTATACCGGTACACGTGCTATTTAAATTAACCCACATATTAGAAAAAATAACTAAATAATTATGGTTACTGCTTTTAAACATAAAATAAGGTGTTACTTTGTTTATTTAGCATTTTACAATGCTTATTTTTCATATCTAAAGATAGAAAAATTCAAAGTATGAGTTCGGTAGCCCATGCAGTGGTTAGAGCAGCCACCCGGATTGTGGAAGACGCCGGTTCGAATCCTGCCTGATTTCTTCAAGGTCCGAAATTCGTTTTTTTCTAGTTTTTCTATCTTTAGATATAAAAGAACGTTTTTTTAAACCAACAAGATAATAATATCTAAAATAAATAAATGAAGGTTAATAATTACCTACTTACTCGAAATGTAATTTCTATTACTTTGATAATAATAATACGGAAACATAAATACCGAATGCTCTTTCGATTAACCCTTCGCGCGTCCTAACAAAATAATATTAATTCATCATTCATTCATCAGATGTATTAAATGGGCTAAAATACATGACATTGTAGAGCAGTTAAGCATTATGGGATGGTTTTTCATATTAAATTATTTATTTTAAAAACATAAGCCTAAACGCAAACCTTTATAATAATAAAAAATACGAATAAGTGGCGTATTTATTTAAACTTCCCATAATTCGCATTTTCAATAGGCCCATTAGACGAAACAAAGGATTTTCAGTTTTGAATTAATTTAGGGTAATTAATTGCCCAAAACATTGTTTCGCGTTTTTCTTCTATTAATAACCATCACAATTTTATTGCGTATCGCTCTCAATCAGCATTACCGAAAAAATACTTACATTAAAAAAATCCTTTTCCAGAACCTCCTTGAATCCTCAAAGATATCGAAAAACTAATTTGTTAACAACACAGATTTAACCGCACGCGTTCCACCCGCGCGTTTATACCTGCGCGCGTCTGTCTCAAGGCGTGAGCGACGTACGAATGAGCGAGCACGTTGGCTTGTGTACAGACTAGCGTTATACTTTTATATATATACAGTTTGTTGTTTAGATGACAAACATGAGCTTGAACGGAGCTAGTGTAAATAATGGAATGGATTTAAGGATTGGGAGCGAAGACTTCAGGTTTGCAGGTCGGGTTATCTTTTGAGGATAAACTGCAAAACCTCAAATTCAGGGCAATTTGAAAGTTTTTTTGACTTATCTCTTAGTGAAGTAGTAATTAGTCTATATACTGTCCCACTGCTGGGCAAAGGGCTCCATCCTTGACATCAAGTCATTGCTACAATCTATGGGTATTGGCGTAATCACCACGCTTGCCTAATGCGGCATGGTGATCACAAACCTGGGATATGTTCCGAAAAAATCCGAAAACACTTTGCCCGACCTGGGAATTCCGGATTTCGTGCCGAGCTCTATTACCACTCGGCCACTGTGGCCTTTAAAATCAAACAGGGACAATAGATTAAAAACCTTATTGCTATGGTTAAAAAGTGGTCTAAAAGGTGATACCTTTACTTACTTAATAGGACATACTCGTACAACATACAACCCATTCTGCACGACGACACGATTGGCGTAGTGTGCTGTAGCACGGTTTCTCGCCTCGATTTCCGTAGTGTCCCGGGTTCGATTCCCCGTCGGGTCAATTCAGGAAACGATCTTTTCTGAATTGACTCGGGTCTGGGTGTGCTGGGAGACGCCCCTAGCTTATTTCCTTGTGTGGTACCTCGTAACACAGCGATTTAATAATCCCTACTTCGAGACCATTACAAGAGGTGTGTTGTCTGACGCATATTTTTTATTTATTTTATTTATTCTTCTCTTCCTTTTTTTATATCCGACTTCAGCGGCAAACAAACACTCGTAATGCCATGATATAAAGAGCAGTTACCGCTGCCTATGGACTTGTGTAAATTCAGAGTATCTTGCCACTCACACTGTAAACTTACTTGACTTAAAGTCCTATGTCCCCGAGATGGGGCAGAGGGCGTCCACAGTATTTCGCCATCTTGTTCGGTATTGAGCTTCGCGTTTGACTTCACTCCAAGTCTTGCCGATCCTCTTCGCTTCTTCCACTACTGTACGCCGCCAGGTTTGTTTAGGGCGGCCACGTTTGCGTTTTCCTTGGGGATTCCAATCCAGAGCCTGCTTGGAGATGTGATCGGGATCCCTTCGGAGGGTGTGGCCAATTCAGTTCCACTTGTGGCGTTTGATCAGCTGGTCGATCAGGGTTTCGCGGCAACGTTCCAACAGCTGTTCGTTGGAGATTTTCTCGACTCAATCAATCAATCATTTATTTGCGTCAAATATGGTATACAAGGTGTCAAATTATAATAAAAGAATCACATAATTGAGCTACATAAATTAGCATGCTTTCAGGATACAAAGATGAAAAAAATATTATTATAGTTAAAAATGTCAAACAAATCTGCTAATAATAGTTACAATGTCAAATTGTCAAATCTGCTCATGTCCGAGTTTCAAATTATTAATAATACACACAGGCAAATTAGATTATAATGTAAATTATCCTTAACTAAACATAAATTCGTTTTTTAAATTTGAAAAAGTCTTCTAGGCTATAGAAATTATGGTCCTTCAGCCAGCGGAACAAATGTATAATCACACTGTAGGAACTTCTTCAAACCCTCCTAGAAGAGAGTTCCGCAATGAGCAGAGACTGCTCATTGCGAAACCATTGAAAAACTCAGACAGGGTCCCATCATGTTGGACAATTTTCCAGTAAAGTAAAATATTAAGGCATCTTTCATCATATACATCCCATCACGACTATATCCCGAACGTGGTAGTCAGAGACAAGTGACTGTTGCCGTCATGGTGAACGGAACATACAGAAGTCCACTTTTCACCAATGGTAGTATAACCCAGCGTGGTAGGCGGTGAGCCTTCCGCCGTTATCCGGGTTGATTTGGTTTATTATCGACGTTTTCCGTCACCGGAGAGTAAGGCTGCGTGGATGCGTTGCGAGGGATGTGTTTATTTTAATAACCAATGGAATCACTTAATGTTTGTAAAGAACTAATAGAACTGCTTTCATTCACCTAGCTTCGCGAATCTATTGATTTTTTTTTCCTCTAGTGGAAACGAACCTTAACAATTCGGTTCCGGCCAGATTTGAATTCGGGACCACGCGATCTACGATCCAAGTTGGTATGCTTAACGAAGTCGCTCACTTAAAGGTACAGTACTTAAAGGTGATATAAATAATTGATATTCAGAATTTTTACCGAACTTTTAACTCAAGGGTGACGATGTGCCCGAAAAATGCAATGGACCGAATAATTTCGAAGAAGGTACATGTTGGTCAAAAAATCCTTATTTGCTCATGAGCTTGGAAGACTTTATTTTTTGGCCTTAAATAACTAGTTGAAAATATTTCGTATGCTTGTTTGCCACCGACCATTTCACGTGACCAAAATGACCAATTAGTATTTTGAATCTATCTGTTAGCGGTGCCATAAAAGCAAAACAGAGTTTGCATTTCAAGTTATCATGATTTTGTGACTTGATTTTAGATTTGAGAAAAATATTTATCTACAGTCAGCTAAAGAACAAGTACCTGAGCGTTTTAGTAGATAGGTACTTTGTCATACTCAAACTCAAACTCAAACTCAAATAACTTTATTCAAATAGACTGTATCAGTACTTTCAAATCGTCAAATTTACAGCAAAATATACTAAATAATAGACATAAATACCATAATAATATGGATATGTAAATAAACAGTATACAGACATAATGCGACTCTACCACCGCGTCGGAGTTGTTTCTTACTGAGAAGACCCGGCGAGAAACTCAGCAGTTACTCTTTTAAACTTGTTTTGGGTTTACAACAGGCGTTAGTAAAGTACAAGCAGTGTGTCATTTTGATACAAATAAACCTAAAAGAATATAAAACAAAGAGAAAAAACCAACCCTAAAAGAATATAATAAAAAGAATTCATTTAAACAATTCAAAAACAAAAATTGTTAGTCAGTACATACATACTAGGTACCTATTAACTCTTACAATAAAACATCTGTTACAATAGAGCTATTTAATCCCGCATCGAGCAGAGCGCTTATACCCAGGCATTTTTATCTATAAGGTAGTCTTTTGTAGTATAATAGCCCTTTTTTAATAAAGCCGTTTTGATGTGATTTTTGAATCTATGTAAAGGTAACTCACAAATTGTTTTTGGAATTTTGTTGTAATAATGTATACCTTGCCCCTTAAAGGATGCTAAAACTTTTTGTAACCTAAAGAGTGGAAGTGCAATTTTATCCTTATTCCTAGTATTTCTGCAATGTATGTCACTGTCACATAGTTGTTCTCATGCTGACTGCCATCCAGCATTTCCCTTATAATTGTCGACTGGCCTGCTGGAGCAATAGCAGCGATCCTGCCTTGGGCGCCAGAGGTTGTGGGTTCGATTCCCACCCATGACAAACATTCATGAGACGTACATTTGTGTATTTTGTGTGTCTGGGTGTGGTTATCAATAAAAATTTTTTTAGAAATATTAAAGTAATGTTTATCAGTCTTTGACACTCATAGTACAAGCTCTGCTTAGTTCGGGGGCAGATGATCTTGGTGTAATTTTTCCCGGGTGTTTATTTATTGAAATTGCTTTGACTGACACATAGGTATGTCTTAGTTCTACCTTTTGGACAAAAAGGCCTGGGTTTAAGCTCTTTACTCGGTGCATGACTAGTTAACTCTTGTAATATTTATATAACTAGTTTGTACTGACTAACAAAAATCTAATACTTTCTATGCTTGAATTGTATAAACTTTGTACATGCTTTTGCTTTATATCCGGTAGTTTAGATGTACCTACTTTTAAGGTTCATATTTTAGGGAATCTTAGAACGTAAGTAAGCATATTTTTTTTTAAATACTCATTCTACTTTACTAACTCTTTTTGTAAAACCGAACCAAGTTTAAAAGAGTCAGTACCTACTGAGTTTCTCGCCAGGTCTTCGCAGTATAAGATCGACTTCCGATGCGGTGGTAGAGTCACATTATGTTTGTATACAGTGTATTTATGTTTTCATATTACTATAGTGTTTGAGTCTATTAATAATACCTATATATTTTATTCTTGTAGTGACGATTTAAAAGTACTTGTTACAGGTCTATTTAAATAAAGATATTTTTTGTTTGTTTGTTCATGTGACGAGGTTCTAAAATGTAAAGATACTTCTGTTGACGACTGTACTCTTTTTCTTTCTTCTTAGTCGCGCCGCGCACCCTTGGCAGAGTGGTCGTGGCTGTCGATGAACAGGGTTGCGGCTCGCCGGCACCGCTGCCTTCTATAGCTTTGGTCTCTTGATCGTAAGGCCCCATAATGAACGGCCGCCATTTCAGGTAACGGGAGAATGTTCGTCATGTGAAGGAGGCTGTACAGTAATGTTATGCTCAAAATCGAATCTGAAACGATACATTAAGGTGGTCATTTACCTGGAGCATTTTCTTGTAATGTAACGTTTCAGATTCTATATTGAGCATTTCAATACAAAACTGCCTCCCTGAGACGACGAACGTTCGCCTGATTGTACATATTTCAGAACAAACAACAAACAACACAAAACTTCAGGGTAGTATCAAAATACTACACATTGTATCATCAAGTTGCGCACTGTGATGCTCGGTGCTTTTCCCTCATCAAAGTAATGCTCGAATTTGTAACATTACAGTTTGCGCACTGTAATGCTCGGTTCTCCTCCCTCACCGATGTAATGCTTGGCTCTATAACGTTGCGTTGCAGAAAAATAATAGAATAATAACGTAAAAAAACGTATAGAAGGATAGTCTTCATACAACCGCCCCGTCAAAAATGAGACACTAATCCGATCCACACATGCGTGACTATTACTTGCTTACGTGCGGCGCGCTTTGACATTGAACGTTGCGTAGCTGTAATGAACACTGCGAAGCGGTCCGTTTGGAGCCATTTATGGCTCCAATTAATGTGCTTCAAAATGGGCGCGCGGACTTTGTTTCTATATGTAATTATTCTAAGAAGCACCGTCTTAGGAAAATGCTCTTGGTGAGGGACTACGTTATCGAATATTTTAGAAGCACATACTAAAACTAATTAGATACCGCAAGAAACTCCATAATTAGGCTGCTCGCCCACGTCCGATAATCTGTGACCGATTTTTTGTAGGAGAAAAATATAACGTACTGATAGCAATGGAGCAACGCACACGTCCAACAAAAAGTAGGTCAGAAATAATATGAAATACAAAATCGGCCCGATTATCGGTCCGACAAAAAGTCTGACGTGGGTGTGCACCCTTGCAATGAATCGTAGTGTCATGTCACACTGTTTGACACCTATTGTGACGTCACGACAGTGTTTTGATAAGAATGCGCCATTTCTCATTGGATTTTATTGAGTTTCTATTGACAGAAATAAAAAGTGTACCTAAATCAACTGGATTTCAACATTCGTTGCCATAATGGCTAAGCGTGTACTAAAAGAAGCAGCGAAAAAGGAGGTGCACTGCTCCGCTACCATGATTTTACGGGTAAACTACTTCTATTCGACTTTCAATTCCATTCTCATTCCATTCACGACCGACTTGGTGTAATGGTTAAGAAGTTGGCTACTACACCAGAGGTCGCGGGTTCGATCCCCGCACAGTACAAACATTTGTGTGCATGAACATGTCTGTTTGTACTGGTCTGGGTGTCTCCTATGTATAATAAGTATGTATTTACAAAAGAAAATGTATTTAAGTATGTTTATCCTTTGTCTAGTATCCCATAACACAAGCTTTAATTAGCTTACTTTGGGGCTAGATGGCGCTGTGTGGAATATTGTCCAGGGATATTTATTTATTTATTCTCATTTACTAAAAGTGCTGTTACGAAATTACATACAAATAGATACTTGACTAGAGGCGCTAGCGACTATCGTCAGCGTAAGCTCATAGTAGTGGAACTGCACTCCTTTTTGACCCGCTAAGAATGTACACTTTTTCTTTATATTGCCCGACAAGATGACCTCACTCCACCTGATGGAAAGCGGTCGTGAGGTCCAGATATGAGGTTGACAAGCCCAGTCATTCAGCTAATCACTGGGCTGGCCATCCTCACCTTGAAGGCCTGCAGAAATGCCTTTTCACGCCCCGCTTGAAGAACCCGCGACTATAAGAGGAAGGAAACACATGTGCTGGAAGAGCGTTCCACGTCTGGATGGTACGACAAAGAAACGAGTCACCGAACCTTTTAGTTCGGGCCAGCAAATGTTGAATTGTGTGTGGGTGACGCCGTAGTCCAGCACGCGTGGTACGGGAGTGGAAAGGTGAGGGAGGGATAAGCACTGTACTTTTAAGTGTAAGAGTATACAGGGCTACTTTATAAACACCATCCAAAATTTTCCCAGAAATTAGGCATCAAACGAAGACAGCTTTTTTTTAAAAAAGGGTAGGTCAGATTACAGATTATTCGTGCGGCGTGGTTACTTATTCAAAATTAAATTTCAACTTCTGAATAAAGCACGGGCGGGGAGTTGGAACTAGTGATTTTTTCATACCTTTAAGTAGTTATAATAACATTAAAAACTCAACATTTTAGTACTGAAGGTTGTTAAACAGAAAAATATCTACGTATTTTGCCATTTTCTCATATCCTCATATTTAAATTTGGATGGAGTTTATAAAGTAGCACTGTATGTATAAATAAATAAATAAATATGCGCCAGACAACACACCTCTTGTCATGGTCTCGAAGTTGGGATAAATATCCCTGTGTTACGAGGTACCAGACAAGGAATTAAGCCAGGGGCGTCTCCAGGCACACCCAGACCCAGGCTAATTTAGAAAAGATCATTTCCTGAATTGACCTGACCGGGGATCGAACCCGGGACACTACGGAATTAAAGGCGAGAAACCGTGCTCCAGCGCACTACGCCAATCGTCTCGTCATGTATATTTATCTATCTATCTATCATATGACTATAATGTATAATAACGTATACGAATTTAACTTTAACATTTTATCTTTAAGCATATTGTTTACGACCACCAATCTATATTTTTACAAAACTCCACCAATACGATTTCTGCTTCGTCCTTGACTAGATATGGTTGACTGGTATAGAATGCCATTAGGCATTGAGTCCGTCAATTGTTCTTTTCTTTGTGCAATAAAAAATACACTCGCGTCATCCATTTCAATGTATTATGTTTAGAAGATACCTAGGTGTTATAATAACGTGCTCATATACGCAGCAGGTGCTGCCTACGTGCTAGACGCATCGTCATCTGGCAAACAGATGACAGGTGATATTATCAGGAATGCCTAGTTCTGTCTACCGATAAGAGATTTTCAGACACAGACGAAATTGGTCTCATCGCCCACGTGGTATAGTTAGGTGATTAAATTTAATAAACTAAATTAATTAAGCAATATCTGGGAAATATTACACCTACATCATCTACTTACATCAATCTAAGCGGGTGTCAGAGACTGATAAATATTTCTAAAGACATAGGTAGGTACTTAAATAGATAATAACACCTAGAATCACAAAAGACACAAATGTTCGTCACATGAATGTTTGTAATGGGTGGGTATCGAACCCCGAACCTCCGACGCTAAAGGCAGGACCGCTACCATTGCGCCAATAGGCCTGTCATATACCTGCTTTAATTTTTGCTTTCTTTTAATGATTTCTTCACGGGAAACAATCTCTAGTAGATTGTTTTTTTTGTCAAACCATAGTACTGTAAGTAACTAGTTTGCCTTAATACAAGCTACAAGTCACAAATAAATATCTATACTTACTTACTTATAAACGCCTAACAATATATAGTTCCTATCGTTACTAGTTCAAAAACTATCGCTAGTTACACTATCAGTACTATTCTTTGTAGAAGCTATTGACCTTGCAATGTTTGTTAGTTATTTAAATTTGTTTGTTTATCTATCATTTTAAAATGCCCCAAAAAGTTATATGACTGTATTTTATATACTTACTCGAAACCAAAAATAACAATATTTATTTGAACACAAACTACAATAAATTGACCATGACCTCCTTTGCGTGTAAACAAACGATTAATCTCATTATTTACCAACTCCCTGAAAAGGGCCTGCGTATCTTACCCATTCACAACAAGTTAACTATCATCTTTCGATTTCTTCATTGAGAAACTGACAAAACAAATACCAGTATAATTATCCTCAATGCCGCACATTATTTCAAACTTTTCCACATTATAATCTCGTAATTCCAAAGGAAACCCTTGATCAAATACCTAACATGTTATTAAGCTAAACAGTGTGTAAAATTTTCCTTTTTCTCCACGCATTGCCCACGCGCAGGCCTGAGGGCGCGATTTGTCACAGTATATTCAACAACGAGCAGCAAGTTCGTTGACGAACCGCTAAATTTTATTGTCACCCATCAAATTAACCGTTGGTAGATCAATGACTAATATAAGCCCTCTTAAAACGTTGATATTGGTGGCATATGAGTGCTTTACGTGATTATAAAAAACCATGAATGATTAGAATTTACAACCAATAATCTGGGATCCTGCCGCTTTGCCAAAATTTCATTAGCCAAACAAATTTTAACAACCTTTTATTATGACAATGCAACATTTTGAATGATCTTAGTACGCAAATTTTCATTTGAACAAATTTCTACTTCGCAGAATATCAATATGGTTAATGCCATTTGGGCATTTGGTCTTTAACCAAATGATTTATCACAGCAAAAAATCTTCAGACAATAGACATTCAGTCAAATGATTTGTTATGTCAAAAAATATAAAGACAAAATAATGTTGGGAATAATACAAATTAAAAATGCACTTTAATTTTATTAATTTTTAATTTATCAGATTTCTATAGTTTATAATTTTCTTATACGTAACATGCTTAAGTTTTGTACTTTTTCCTAAATCGAAACAGCGCACGAGTCGAGCGAGCGAAGCGAGCGTGCCGCTGCAGCGGCCGGCGAGTGCCAGAACCACATTATTGAGTGTAAAACTTCGGATGTATAGTTTCTCATTTTCTTAGAGTTAAGTAAAATTTGGATTCGTAACACGCTTATATATAATTTTAATGGAAACATCTAGGTTAGGTTAGGTTAGAACTGCGATCAAACAACGTACCAACAACGTTATGTATAGTTTCTGATATTGTTATTTAATATGTATACTCTGTGCAACTGAGATAAAGATGCAAATCGTTTGCGAGCAATTGACTCAATAGAAATACGATAAATTTGGCTAATTATATTTTGCATAAAATATCTTTTGGCAACCGAAACATTTGATCAAATGAAAATTGGTTAAAATGATATTTGGTAAACGACCTATTGTTCAAACGTTCACTTGCCAAACATAAGGTTTGCGTTACAATTATATGCAAAAAATATATTTGCTAAGTGATAATTTGGGAGATGAATTTTGCGACAAATTATTTGGGAAGTAATGATTTGAACATTTTTTTTTTTGATGAAACGATGGAGACTCATTATATCTTTCCACAAAAGATTCTTAAACATTTTCAAAGCAGTCACTTAAACTAGTCAGACACCAACATATTCTAAAATGGTAAGAAAACATCGGTTTGGATGGTATTTGATTGCGAAATATCATGAAAATGTGAGCCAAACGTCTTAAAGCTTAGGATGTCCGAATACCCACGTCGCTGACCAATGGGAATCGTAAAGCGCGCCGCACGTAAAAAAGTGTGGATCGGATTAGTGCTTCATTTCTAACGGGGCGATGTATGAAGACTATCCTTCTATACGTTATTATTCTAAGACTTGAGCGTAATGAAATATGACTAACGGTAAAGTGTACTTAGTAAGTATCTAGTGAGCGACTTTGTTCGAAATAGTGTTACTGATACATAGCTCTACAATGACTAACAGAACTGGCTAAATTAGTAAGCTACTTCCAGTCATGTGTCTCTATTCTGATCGAACAGTCACATGACCATGAATCAGCGGCGTCTGCGCAGGCGTGCAGTTACCCTATCAGTTATCAAACAGATAGATATTAATTAAATACTCTTAGTAATAGAGAAGCTATTAGCATTGATGTTTCCTGCTTGAACTATGTAGTAGGCAACTTTAATAGATCTATGATATAATTCTAATCAAAATTAATAATAAAATAGCTATGCAAATAATGTTATCTATATTACAATGAGGAAAGATTTGTATGTTTGTGAAGAATAAACTCAAAAACATTACCGATTTTTAACATTCTTTCACAAATTTAACGAGTAACAAAGGCTATATTTTAAGCAATATTTAGTTAGGGTGTCGCAAAGGGGTTGCAGAACATAGCAGAATTTCCGAAGGCATTTCATTTTGAATGAAGCAAGGTCATCAATTTATTCATGGTTTTTATAGAACATTATCTTAGACGAAATCCAAATTTCATGGGAACGGTGGTCGGGGGGCCAGGGGACAACTTAAAGTTGTCCCCCGCCAAAAAAAAACTTAGCCGTGAAAAGACAAATTCGGTTAGGTTAGGTTAGAACTGCGACCCCCCCATGAGCCTTCGCCATGTCGTGGCGGGGGGGCTTAGTACTGGTGGTAGATGGAACCACCGGGAAGCTAAGAGGGCTCAGTCAGGCATGGCAGTGCGGTGGACTTCCCACCCACCCATTGCCTGCCGCCGGGCGTGGTGGTGGTATGGTGCTACCACTGCCCGCCCAAAGGGGCGCCCACGGGCGCAGCGCCTTAGGGCGCGAGGTGGGAGCCGCGGTGCACAACCGTTTGGAGGGGTTCAGTGATCCGCGGCTGGCCCCCCCTGTGCACTGCGGCTCGGCGGGGCCGCACCGCCAGATGTGGCAGCGGATCCACCTTTTAGGTGGATCGTGGTTGCGGACCTAGTAGGGTCCGCGTACGGTGGGAGCCAGCGGGCTTGAGTACGGGGCTGCTTTTGCCCGCAATGCACGGCTTTCACCCCGACGGCGGAAGTACCTGCGTGCTCCAGGTACTTCCGTGGCCTCCCCCCTTCATTGGGGGGTCGGCTGGAGGGGGCCCCAATACGGGAAAACACTGGCGGCGGGGTGTTGTGAAACTTTTTAGGGACCCCGCCTCGCCGCTGAAGTGTTGAGGTCGAGTACCGTGGGGTTTTAGTCGGTAGAAGTCCGACATAACCTCGTCGTTCCCCCGAGCGACGAGGTATCCATGAGGATTTCCCCACGATAATAAAAAAAAAAAGGTTAGAACTGCGACCTGGCGGCGCCAGGCGCCGCAGGTCGTCGCCGGTCTGGGGCAGGAGACCATAATTCGTACCCTCAAATAAACTCTTGGTTTAGGAAAATGTTTGATGCTGTTATTATGTTCAGTTATTTGTGATTGTTAATATAATGAAACATGTATTCAAACAGATATAAGTATTTTTAATTTTTTTATATCAATAATTATATAATAATAAAAGTAGTTACGAAATTTAAGAAAATATATAGTATATCATAAAAAACATTTTATAACACTAAATATTACAAAGAATTCAATGAATTATCATCATCATCATCACCATCTGAGACATTATCATCCGATGTCTTATTCTCAACTTTACTTTGTAACTGGCTTTTGCTTGCTAATAATAATGTATTAGAAGCCGTGCCTACAGCAAAATTAATAAGTATTTTTACTTCAACATTTTAAATTCACAATCATAAGCTCATCAATGTCTGATCACAACACAAATAACTGAATTCAAACCGTGGGGTTTTAGTCGGTTGAAGTCCGACATAACCTCGTCGTTCCCCCGCGCGGCGAGGTATCCATGAGGATTTCCCCACAATAATAATAAAAATTCCACTGCGACCAAAAAACGCACGAGCCGAGCGAACGAAGCGAGCGTGCCCGAAAAGAAGATTTAAAAAAATATTTTTTGTATGATAAAAACGGTCAAGTGTGAGTTGGTAACTTTCTTCATAGTAGTTAAATAATCGAAAAATTCGCTGGTCTATATTCAACAGTTTTTTTAAGTCCTAGCTTCATACAAAACGCTCACGAAAATTTGACTGTTCCTGCTACCCCTTTGCGACACAACGTAGGACAAAAGTGAAATTTTTTACAAGAACAGCTTCATACAAATTGCGTCCGGAAATTCGGCCGGTCTTTTTTCCATATAAAATCACCAAAAAAATTTCTAAGTCACTGCTCCTTAAAATCCTTTTTTTTTTCAAAAAGAAAAACTCATGTTTTTCGCCATTTTGTGTAAAAAAACAATTTTACAACAAGCACAATTGTATTTATTTCTTTTTAATCCATCCTAATTTATACTCCTGACGAAAAACCTTTGGGCAGGAGGAGAGGCAATGTGTCTCTCTGAGGTGACGAAATTTGACTTTATAAGTGATGGGTAAGTAGGCCTAGTACAGCAGCAGCAAATTTTATTATATAGTATGCTTTTTTGACTTGCCATGCAAATCAAGAATACATTGAATACATTCACCATTTTGGAATCACAACTATCCTTCTAGGTGTAATTATTTTAGGACCATAACCTACCCTGATAAAAAACCTTGAAGGTTGCTGCTGGCAGGCTTATAAAAGGTTAAGCTGGACACGTCTGCAGAATGCTGAAAAATTGGTGAGTGGACACAGCCCTAACAACCACACAGCCCCTAACAACCACACAGCCCCTAACAGAGAAGGCTCGAACCCGGGGTAGGTATACCATGACGAACAGGCCTTAAAAAGCTCAAGGCCGACTGAGTCCAAGTGAGGCGAGAGAGAGAGTTGATCTAGATTTCAGATAGACTCAGCGCGCTGATGGTTTCTAAAGGTTTTGTATGGGCCCCAGTTCGCGCCTGAGGCCGAGACTGGAGACAGCGAGATACCCCATACAAAGCCTACCAAACAAGTACTGGTCGCGGTCCGCACCTGCACATACAGGCTTTTTCTAAATACAGACAAACGTACAAGTGTTTATCTTACTTTACGTTACTTATTCAATAAGTAGCTACTTACTACTTACTTCAAAGCTTTCGTTATCATGATTCTCATTACCTACTTCATTTTATGTCAGACTTATTTGGTGTAAGTATTATATTTAACAAAAAGAGGGAAAACCTTTGGCAGACTTCTGTAATCAATCAAATTAATTAAATTACCAATTAATTTAATTAAAAATGCAATTATGTAATGTTTGGTGCGGTTTACTTGTTGGTAATTTTCCTACAATAGATAACAACAAAGGCTTACATACAAAATAGCACGAAAATAGATTAGAAGAGTTATTTTGGTGTTATTTAGATAAATAGTTCGAACAATAAATGTGGGAAGCTCGTTCTCGTCGGACATAACAAGATCACTAAAGTAAAATTTGTACTTTAAACAGAGACGAAGCTTCATACAAGTGGATATGACAGCACAATACTACGCTTGTGTGCGTGAGCCTCTTGACCAATAGCCGAGCGGGTAAAAACCAGTATCTCTCCGTAAGCGACGAGGTCGCCAGTGTCCACCTAGCGCATATGTAGTAGTGTCATACCACAGCGTGGTTGTTGAAGCTTTGTCCATGTTCTGTATGTCATTTTTGGTTCCATTTGTTATCACTAGGGGCGCTGTACCGAATTCGCATACAAAACCGCCAACGCGGACGCTAGCTGCTGTCTTTGGTGTAAACTCATGGAAGACATAGGTACTGAGTATTTACCCAGATTCTTAAACATATTACTTAGGTATATTAATTATTATGAAATACATCCTTTCCTACTTTACTTTGAATAAAGATGATTTTGGGTAATAAAGGGGTAGTAGTTACCTACACAACTTTGTAGTGTTCATTTTATTTCAATGTATTTAAGAACAAAGAGTACGGTACAATTCACACTGAGGTTCGACGCTACGCTGCGCGCACTTTTTAATAGAACAACTCAAAAAATACTTTATTTACGAGATGCCTCGCGGCTTTTTTTGTGTTAGATTTCCTGACATTTATTTATTTACAATAGTTAATGGTTCTGGCGTTACGCACGACGTTATTTCGCACGCCAATGATAATTATCATAACACCAAATTGAACGTTAATAGATAGTAGATAAATTGAGTCTAAGCCGCAGTTCCGTTTCGGAACAGCAAACCTAATTAAGCCATTAGGTTAATGTCACGAATGAATCTCAATTTAGCGCGTTCTCAAAACAACTCTTAAGGTGCTCCCTCACTTGGACCATTCGCCTGTAATGTAACGTTGCAGATTCGATTTTGAGCATTACATTACAGTACTGTCTCCCTGACATGACGAACATTCGCCTGTAATGTACATTTGAGATCCGAATTTGAGCATTACTTCATCGGAACGGTGCTTTTCCGTCACTAAACGTTATGCTCGAATCTGTGACATTACAGTTTGCGCACTGTTAGTGTCCGTTTCCACCAGAGATCTGCGAGGATGCGTTACGAGGAATGTGTGTGTCAAGAACCAATAGAATCGCGAAGCTAGGTGAATGAAACAATTCTATTGGTTCTTAACACACACATTTCTCGAAACGCATCCACGCAATCTCTGGTGGAAGCGCACCCTAATGCTCGGTTCTCCTCCCTCACTGATGTAATGCTAGACTGTAACTTTAAATTACAGGCGAATGCTCTAGCCGAGGGACCATCTTTAAGTGAGTAGATACCTACAATTAAATATGAATAATAATTAATATGCGCCAGACAATAACATACCACTTGTCATGGTTTCGAAGAGGATAAATATCCCTGTGTTAGGTATGAGGTAACCAGATAAGAAATTAAGCCGAGGCGTCTCCTAGAACATCCAGATCCGAGCCAATTAGAAAAGATAGTTTTTTTAATTGACTCGACCGGGAATCGAACCCCGGACGCTACGTATGTCAAGGCTGTGGAACCGTGCTATAGCACACTGCGTGTTTGTCCGTTCTATACTCCACTAATCTTCGGATTATTGTTATACCAGTGAAGTCATTTCCGTGACTTTATTTGCTTAAAGATTTGTTATTGAAGTGTAGCTTATACAGTGCTCGTTTACAGAACCAGGTCGCTTAAGTAGTTTAATGATATGCATCAATGCGTAATGATTCCAGCAATCCGAACTCAACGGTTTGCTGCGTCTTTTTTGGTTCGTACCGCTAGGGAGTGGAACGCTCTCCTGCGTCTTTCCGGATACATACCTACAACCGTAATGTCTTCAAGGCAAGAGAAGGTAAATAGGCTTTTTCTGGGACAGCGTGTGCCACCATCGGCCTCTTCATCGCTTACCACCAGGCGAGCGAGACTGAGGGAAAATGCAAAAAGTAAGATGGACATTCTCAATATAGACCGGAAAAGTGCAGCCTTAGCTGCTCGGAGCGCTACGCTGTTAAATTGAAAGAGGTGTTTTTAATATTTGTTTTTGGGTTATAAAAAGTATTGGTTTTTAAAAGAGTTGTTTTGCTTTTGGGTTATTAAAAGTATTCCATTATGTTAAGCTATGGGCAAAACAAAGTAAAAATACTTATGAGTCTGGCATGAATTTGTATCGGTTTTGTAATTTCTGAGAAAATTTGAAATCCCTATCGTCAAAATTGAACTAAATTTCCGATGCGTCACATTAGGGTAGATACTTATTGCTTTGAACTTTTGAAGTGAACAGCAGTACATTTTGTCAATACTAATAGGTATTTGTTAAAACCATTCCTACAACTGCATAAAATTTGGTGTAAGGCTTGAAATATTATTTGCTATTTAGGTGCTGTGGTCGATACAGTTAAATACAGTTTTGTAAATGAAACTAAGTGACTAGAATAGCTTTACTCCTTTTTGAGCAACAGTACATTCAATTTGTAACCTAGTACTTACTTGCTTAATCCTTAGTATTTACATTGAATTACGTGGCATTTCAATAAAATAATAATATTGGAATAATTGTACGTTCTAACCTACACAGGTATAATTTTTTTTAAAGAGTACTAATTGAGAGATTTGCGACGGAGAAATTCGTCGGAGGATTGGTATAGCAAAAGGCGCCATGTCTCAATTAGAGAACACATGGATGAACAGATCCATCAGCATGGAGACAAAGACCAACCTCGTGCGTACTCTAGTGTTTTCCATCTTCATGTGTGGCTCAGAGACATAATGGACTTTAAAGAAAGTTGAACGAAATCGCATTGACGCTTTCGAAATGTGGTGCTGGAGGAAAATGCTGGGCATACCATGGACAGCACGCCGTACCAATGTGTCGATCCTACGACAGTTGAATATAAAAACAAGGCTCTCCACCACCTGCCTACGTAGAATCCTGGAGTACTTCGGCCATATTGCAAGAAAGGATGTCAACAACCTGGAGAGACTTGTTATCACTGGCAAAATCGAGGGTAGAAGACTAAGAGGAAGGAGCCCTAAGTGATGGAGCGACCATAGATTCGCACCACCTCGCACGATGCCCTTCACTCTGCTTCGGACAGAGGCAGATGGCGACAAATAATTCACAAGATACTCTATAGGGATGATCACGACCCTCAGCATTAAGGAGACCGACGCGAGGAGGAAGAATTGAGAAGTTATTGTGAACAATTGTTTTAGTTGACTAAAAATGTTATAACAGTCACAGGGCTTGCTGGGGAGTATGACGGTACGCAATGTCATAAGGGGGGCTAGCCAAGAGCAACACGCCACGGCTATTTCTATTGTAGAAATCGTTCAAATGTATAGGGATGACATAAGCGCCAGCTGGCGTGTTGACCTTGGCCAGCCCCCAAGGAGTGCTCAGCTTATGACGGCAGTTTTAATTTTTTTGTAGTTTACAGTACTAAATATTAGGTGTACCTAAATATTTTGAATCTTGTTTACGCTGAATAGCGTTCCGTACGCAATTAAACATACTCTACTCTACTCTTCAGGCTGACCTGAAAAATACATGTTGTGTTTACTATTTATAAAACATTAATTTTAAGAGTAATGAATGACGAATTGCTATGATAATAGACACTTACCCAAATCGTGCGTCATGCTCATGTCACGTGTGAGATGATTCTTTATTTATGTTGACTTAGTATTCCAAGTTGTAAACGAAATAATAACAGAGATTAGGTATTCAACCCACGGGTAAATATTTTTAAATAATTGTCGGTGCAAATAAACGCACAGTAACCGCTTCATTGTCAGCATATGAACACGTGAAACACTAGAGGTACTGCAATCCAACGCCATACCTACTCATCAGGAAAACCTCGGCAGAGAGCTTATTCCACAATTTAAGCGTCGTCGGAAGGAAACATCTCTGAAATGGCGGATCCAGGGTGAGGATGAACGCCCTGTCGGTGGCGAGCGGTGCGGTGGTAAAAAGTAGCCTTTAGTATTATATCAAATAGTTCTTCAGTACGGAACCCGTTAGGACACTTGCTCTAAATCACTTGTCAAATTGAGATAGTCGATAATCCTGGTCGCACGTTTCAGAGTGCTGAGTGCGAGTTACAGTGAGCGATGCGAATGACTTCACCATCGCGTTTGCGAGAAAAAAAAACGTGAATTTGTATGACATCGAGTCAGCGCTATCTAGCGGTCTTAATGTTGTCAGATTTTGCCGCTAGATGGCGCTGACACGATTTCATACTAATGGACATTTACGTGCTCGTAAAACGCGATGGTGAAGTCATTCGATTCTCTCACTGCAACTCCGATCCAAAAGGTATACCGACCGAGGTAATAAAAAATCTAGAGCGCTCCTGCCCAAAGGTGACAACAGTACTCTACGCGTGGCCTGACTTGAGCTTTATGACAGCAGAAGTCCCCGTCTAGAAGTGAAGTACTGCTTCGCCCTGTTTAACATACCAAGCTTTTCGGACTCTGCATTTGCCTTCAAATACTCCCACTTATCTAAGGCTGATACAAATGAAACAAAGAAGTTCATGAAAAATATTTATTGCTCCTAATTATATTCATAGTTTACTTACAATGTGAGTATAAAATAATATCTTTTATTCTCTACCTATCAATTTCCAATTATACACACAAAACAACAATTTTTATATATATATTTGGTGCGCTATATGGCCTAGGCGGGACGATTTTTCGAGATATCTTACTAACACTTTACCGTATGAAGAATATCAGTAGTTTTAATCTGAAATTATAATCGTAAAGTGAAGAACCGAATAGTTCGAAATACTTAGTGCACCAGTTTTCAGATTAAGACTCGATTTTTCATTTCTTTGTTTATTCCCTAGATAGCTAACTAAGTATAAAATTAACTGGCTGTTTATCAAGCGAATAGATATTTTAAAATTTTCAATCGTCTTTTGTCCAGAGAATAGCTATCTATCGGTTGTCTATGTACTTATATCGCTAACTTAACACTGATTATGCACTGATTGAATCATTGCTGGAATGATACAAGACAAAAGTTGATGCTTGACAAATTGACATTGAAAAGATTTGAAATTTTAAGAAAATTAACCTCAACTTATTTTGCTGTCTAAAGTTGTTGCAAAGAGTATGTTTACTTCGTATTTTTTTGGGCCAATTTTTTTTTAAACTTATTCCTCCCATGTACTAAAATGTTAGGTCTCTCTTTTACAACTCGATCTTTTCTATTGGGCTCAGCGTTTGTATAGTTAAGTAACTGCCTTTCCTCCAAAATCGTTGCGTCGTCGATTTGGTCAAAAATATCCATTAGAATGTGTGTAAAACCAAACAAACTGAAAAAAAACAACCTCAAAATGTCAAAGAAAACGCATAGATAAAATCTTATCCAGCCACTCAAGAAGCAGATAACTTTATTCGTCAGTTAGCGGCTTTATTCAACAGATACCATCTATCTGACAATTGAAAAATTATAAATATTGTTAACCATCGAATAAACTTTATTCTAAATATAAATTTAACTAACTGAGGATTGAAAAATCGGCTCTAAATATTGTATTTAAGAAGTCAATGAAACTTCGAAAATACCAGATGCTGATAGCCTACGAACATCTAAGCTAACATAAAACAGAAACATTTCTAACATATGACATTTATTTTCATATTTTGCTAGCTCTAAAATGGGCCCTTTCATTGATACAATTTCAATCTCCAATAAAAATACAGTTAGTAACTGTCAGGACATATAAGTTCTGATGACTGATATAAATTTAAAATAAATAATGACTCGATCAGCATACATTTGAGAGTTATACAATATGTAACCTTATAAGAATATTTCACAGAATGTCGTCAAAATTACTACTACATATTTTTACATTACAATATTTATCGCCCCGCAAAATGATAACTTAAAAAATCAACAATGTTTCCAATTATTAACATTTGTTTGCATCTGTATAATTTGCATAATTTAAAAAAATTAAATTATTACTAGGTACTAGTAATAATCACTTACGTATCGATATTGAAAACATTCGGTTTTATATGATCAACACTTGAATACAACCGTATTTGTGACCGACGATGCCTTACAATGAAGGACGATATTATGCAAGCTGGAGCCAACCTACACGAAGTCTCATCAAGGTAAAACTAATTCAAAATAAATAAAATTTACGATCTCCTAAAATATTACAGAATTCTAAAACCATGTATATTTTTGATTCTTAAAATAGTCGTCATTTTTTATAGCTGATCAAATCCAGTTTGCATAAGATCATTCAAATATGATTTTGTATAAAAAATCAACAGGAATACAGTCAGATTGACTTTGATCATTTTGACGTAACTAAAATAATTTTAACAATAAAATACTGAATAGCAAAATGGTCTTATAAATTATGTGGGATATATACAAATGGCTTTACATTCATTGAATGAATAATGAGACCGTTTTAATACATTTATGATTATGTTATTAGCATGTTTTGAAAATATTATCATCTGCGAACCAAAAGTTACTTGTCAATATTTATATTAGGTCTAACTCTATATCTTAGGTATTGACACAGAATAAAATACAAAACAGAAGACGCACTTTCGAAACAATTGCAATACAATATCAACCTTCGGTGCGCGCCGATACGGTTCAGAATAACTCTGCACCTGTACTCCTCGTACCTAACTCTTTCAACGGCCGGGACAATCGAAAGTAAATCTTATATCTACAGCGCTACGAGCGCTCGCCGCTGCTTTCACAAAATCCTGCTTGGCGACCTTGACGTAACCCGGCTGCGTGTCGCTCATAGGGTTGAATGCAAATACTGCAATATGAAGTGCTTACGCCACGTTTTCGTGGTTTATTTGTTAATGATCAATAAAATACAACATTATTAAGTAAGTAATACTTAACTCCCACAAATTGAAGTAGGTGGCTATGCGTACCTACGTATTAATAAACTGTTATATCGACTTATTTGAATATGTCCTACTATGTGCTTATGATAAGTAAGTACAGCAGGCAGATCAACAAACCCTAATCTTTCTTATCACCCCGACCGATTTTCGACTTAAATGTCTTATCCATAATGTTCAGGATTCTTGGGAAGTTTGTGAAAGGTTAAATCCTTATTATCAAATTTCGTGCTAGTGCATCCGAATGCAGGACAGTAACGCTTTTGTTTCATCATGCTGTGAACTTTCCACTAGCGAAAATAAAATAAACGTGAAACAAACTGCCGTGCCCCGTCGGTCGCCCGCGTACTGCGTGCGTGACACTAGACTCAATTGTCTCCGCGCGCGGACCGAGCGTGTAGGTGAATAGGTCGACCGAATTACGTAGTGACACAGGCCAGCCCCCCGATTCAAAACAAAGTTATCGACCGATTCGGTTATTTTATTTTATTTAAAATTATTTTTGCAGTATGGGGCACGTCTGGTTTATTTGTTTACGCAAACTGAAGGCCGGTGGCTTTAACATATAAAAATATTGAATGTTACCGTATAGCGGGTCATTTGCTATAATTAAAACATACTTACCGAATCGGTCGTTCGTTCTGAACCTGGAGGCTGGTATTGATAAGTATTTTTTCATTGTGATTGAACTGTATTTAGTAAAAACTTGTGTCAGTTTCATGTTTGAATATTAAAGTTCAGTTATAGACATAATTATTATTATCACACCAACAATGGTGTGATTTTTTAAACTCTTTTCATAAACACAGCTCAAAAAGCGAAATACTGCACGTATCAAAGGCACCCATTCTTAAGTTTAAAGTATTTGTAATTGTTCGAAAGTATATGCTTTTTATCACACTAAGATGGCATGTTGCAAGTTGTAGTGGTCGAAAAGCGATTAAGTTAAAGGCACCTTAAACCATTTACCAAACCTATTTACAGTTATACTATTTTCACTTTATGATATGCCTGACAGTTATCATTGTTCCGTGTCACACATACTATTTCAAACTGAATAAAAAGACACTGGCAAAAGAAAATGTTATAAACTATTAAAAAACTATTGTCCTTTAGAATCTTATCAAGTAAATTATTGTTATTATTATTAACTGTTAATAAATGAAGTAAATCAAATTAAATTAATATATCTTTACAGCGCCTGATGCCTGAAAAGGAACGCCATTCAATAGTGTTCTGACACTACTGAATCGACAAAAATCGATCAACAGGAGCGACCATTTTGTACTCACGTCATTCGCATCAGTACGAGTGCGTCTGCCTTGTGTGCTATTTTTTAACTATTATTTTCGAGATACCGCGTTTTATTCTATAACTTAGCAGCCATAACTCGTTTACTAAGAATTTATTAAAAAATTAACAATTCGGTAAATCCGATTCCATTTCCTTTGCCAACTCGATAAATTACATTCGTTACATCACTATCATTCACAATTATGAACTGTCAGGGATATAATCATACGGCGAAAGTAGTATAGTTATCAATAAATAATTTTGAATTTTAAGTTATTAAGTTAATAGAGCTCAGCTTAATGCCGGCAGTGTCACGGTAAGCAGTGGTTGACTGATAACCATCATATTATACCGGATGATTATCAAATAACTTCCGAAAACGATATGGCATACTCATTATGTGATGTAGAAACTATCTAAGCGAAAATTTAATTTATTTAACTAACTTTCATTTCAAGGTCACCATACAAATCACTCAAACGGTCAGAATTTTTTGTATGAAAACCCTAAAATTAAGGTTAATTGAAAAAAATAGTTTTCGCTTATACTCTTACTGAGTATGCCATATCGTTTTCAGAAGTTATTTGATAATCACCCTACGCCCTACAGGGTGACAGGGTAATATACAATTACCCACTTAAATTGAGAGAAGTAATTAAACCAGCTTCGTAAATTGTAAAAACAACTAAGATAAGTTTTACTTGATCGACTCAACTCTTGTGAAACGACCTACTTTCATACTAGCAGTATGTAATCTAAATATTTACTCAGACAATATCATTCATACGAATCATATGTCTTTTAATGCTTTGTTATATAAATAACAATCAGAAACATTTCTAAATATTTATTTAACAATAAGTCTATTCTGACAAATGTTTTACGATGGTAACTTATTTATGCTTAACATACCATCACGACTTTATCCCAAACGTGGTAGTCAGAGGCAAGTGACTGTGTCGTCATGGTTAACGAAACACTCAGACGCCCACTTTTCACCAATGGTATTAGAACCTAATATTATTTATGCTATGATTTGTAAATATCAAAAAATATCAATAACTGTATAAAACTGACCTTTTCATGTCAATTAGACTTTGGATACATGGCATCAAGTGAATCATATCACAACGCTTAAAAATATACAAATTATGCGTTTTAATATTTAGTTAAATGTTATTTTTGTAAAAGTTAACCCTATAATTTATAGAACGATAACTTTGAACAAATAATCACAATTATTTTTTTGCAGGAAGACATTGGTATCACCTTTCTTTAAATATTTTTGAATATACTAAAATGTTATGAATGAAGTATTTTTGTAGTTTTAATTTGCTAACTATTAAACTACAATTTTTTTTTAATTACATGTTCTGTTTGGTAAATCATGAATATTTAATATATTGGTAACATCCATTGTAAGAATAATGAAAAATGGTGGGAATGAAATATGGCTTACGTTTTTTTTTTTCATAAAATAAATAAAAGATAAATACACTTATTATATAAAACGATCATGTAATTGGTGAAATTAAAAAATTAAATGATAAAAATAGCACTCTCTTTGCGTAACATTGTTTACTTGATCTCTCAGCGACTGTATCGGTATTATGAGTTACTATAAAAGCCTTCGAACATATATACCCAAGCTACCCATGAACGCCTAAAAAAAAGTGTGTCGGATTAAGTGTTAAAAAACAAAATTTAGCACTCAAACACTCGCAAGTGTCAAAATATGAACCAAGTGCTTGCATTAAAAATGAAGGAGTACCCCAGCGTATTAAGGATGCGTTTTCAACACTCAAATATTTGAACTAGGCATCGGACACTTTTTTGAGTACCCTAGAGTATTTTTGATCGAAGATAACAGCACAGCCACAGACTGTGACAGATTCTCTGTTTGCATGACTATTTTTTGTGTGACGTTTGTGTAGTCATCAGTCTATCTCAGTCCACTTGGAGGCCTACTCACTAACGACCGACCTACAACAATATGATATTTTTACTTTTGTATGCTAAATTTCATACTTAGGAGTACAAAAATACATGACGATTGTTCAAATCATCTTCGTTTTTATACTAACCAAGACCATGTTAATTTGCCCGAAACTGCGGCATCGCGTTAGTGAGTAGGTACCCTGGACATAGGCATCCCTATGTGCGCCGTACAGAGCCTACGTAGAAATAACACTAATACAGTATGCAGGGGGGGTTTCATACCACCAATTTGGCCCTAAATTCGCTCATATGATCCTGTATGACCACAATCAGTTTCCGTTACGTAAACGGCGATGAATTCAGAAATGTATATGCCAATTTTGGTTCCATTTTGAATCACTAGGGGCGCTGTACCGAAATCTCATACAAAAACGTCAACGCAGTGAACCGAGGACGCTAGTTGTAGCTGTTATTAGTTGGCTACCCATAGTAGACATGCTGACTAGCTTTCTTTCTAGATAACGGGAGCTAAATCTTTAGTTTGACGCATTCAATTCCAGCTTTGCACATGTGGACGTTATATCTTGTGGAGGAGGAACAGTGTTAAATGGAAAGGATAAATTAAAATCTATAAAAATGTCTAAAAATTAAATAAAATAACAAATCTCATACATTATTCTGCGCGTTCTTCTTCTTCGGCGGTGGGGTCGGTGGCTTAAGATTATCCGCTGTATTTCTTCTCATCGCCAGCGAGTTGTAGAGAAAAGATCCTCTTGGCGACCAAACGGTGTCATAGTTATTTCTAGGGGGTAGTGGGAGCTCCCCATTGTTGTTGTTGTCTCCGTCGAGGTCCATGGAACGGTGGGAGAGTTTTTCTGGCAGGGGAGGAGGTTCCTCTTCATCTTGGTTGGAGTCTGTCGTGCCTGTGGGTTTGAGGTTATGATTATGAATTATTATTGTTAAGGCTCCCCTCACCTAGAGCATTTTCCTGTAATGCAAAGTTTCAGATTCGCTTTTGAACATTACATTTCAGTACTGCCTAACAAAACTTCAGGGAAGTTGTATCAAAATATTACACATCATCAAGTTGCGCAGTGTAATGCTCCGTACTTTTCGAGGAAAAATGAGGATCAACGTGATGCTCGAATTTGTAACATTACAGTTTGCGCACTGTAATGCGCGGTTCTCCTCCCTCACTGATGTTATGCTCGACTCTGTAGCGATACATTACAGGAAAATGCTAAAGGTGAGGGAGCACCTTTAGAAACCTTTGTGGACGATGTGTGACAGATCCCGTCACATTAAATGAACGCTAGGCGACAATAGAGGTGATGGTTCTGCGCACGGGTACAATATGAAATTGCCCACTGCGCATTTCCTGTCCAGCGCTCTTTTAGATGACGAGAATTATACAGAACAAATACTCGTGTCTTTTCACAGCATTCTAACTACAGTACAGTTATGTGCACAAATATATAGCCATTTTTGCGCTCAACTCAGAGGTGCGAAAGGTTCTTGCACGGGAAAGTTGTTTTACTATCTACATTTTGAGTGATCCTAGTGCATCGATGTAGTCACAAATCATTCGTCAAAACTCAGTTTTGACTCATTTACAAATAACTCTAGTTGTAGCAACTACTGAATCCAAACACGACTATAGCTAAACCGCATAATTGAGTCCTCGCCTGCGGTGTACAGGGGCGCGGGGGTTAGACGAAAACGGGGGGCGGGAGAGGTGCGGGCGGCAGGCAGAACACTTTGCCTAACTATAGCAATTATCATAGAGCTGTTCAAATCCATATAAGTTATTGTATTAATTTCACCTTTACCAGTCACAAACGTGTTTTCTTTGTAGGTTTTTCGACTTGAATTAGAATTTTTCGATTCGAATAAAGAGCTCTCAGAAAAGGCCAGAGGTAATAATACTATACTTATAAATAAATGGAGGGAGCGACACTTGTATATCGGGATTATATCAAAAGAAAGGATGTAGGCAGGTCTGGACATCATGGTTTTATATGGGTCCCAAATATACAAATTAAAACAAGCAAAAGTGATGCTAAGGGGCCTTTACCATAAATAATAAATTAGTATGGACACTGCCTATTCTTACTACGCTTTCTACTTTACAGTTTCCTCTACAAAGGTTATCCAATAACGTACTGACCATTGGTTGATGTTATTGTTTTACCGGGACTTTATTCATATTAATTTCTTGCTTTTAATCTCATATGTTGCATGTAGTCTTGCACTCGCAAAGGAAAAGTTTGACACTTGAACGAAGAGAAAAGCTGTTGAATTATTGTGTAGTACGTGACAAAATCATATTGATTTATATTCATTAAATTATTTTCAAATACAGGCAATATTTTTTTATTCCGTATCAGTAATTGGGTATATGACTAAATTTTTTTTAGAGTTATCAAAAGAGCTCCTAAAAATGTAAACATTGGTAAAAAAATATTCCGATAGCACTAAAACTCCCCGAGATATTGCAATTTTTAAAATCCCATATTTTGGACTTGCCCAAAACGCTTCATACAAATTGTCTTGAAGTAGTGACGTCACATGACGTCTATGTTTATGTGTTTTGCAAAACATTTGTTCGGCAGCTATATTAAATATTGCGTTTATGAATATGGTTTCGATTCGAAATTATCGATTGGTATATATATACATATATATATATATATATATATATATATATATATATATATATATAATATGTGTATTTTAATTTAACTTTCACTTTTGAAAAATGGGTTTTGACACGCATGTTTGAAGGGCCATAAAATAAATTGAACATAAGTTATCAAACTAAAAGTTTACATATTGCCTTTTTTTAACGTATTTTGCTATAATGTTTGATAATTATTAGAATCCGATGATAATGTCTAAGACCTTATTGTTACCCTATTTCACAAATTGGACCGGTTATCTTTTAAATTAGTTTTTGTCTGATAAATTGGTATACCTTGCAGGGTAAAATTTACACAATACAAACGAATCTGGTAGCAGTACAATAGTGCAATTCTATTGTTTTGTCGCAATAAAAAGTGTGAAATGAATTTGTTTTCAGCCTGAGGGCTCGCTATTGGTCAAATTGCATTAATTTTGTACTAAATCAAACACGTTTATTGTAAAAAAAACAATATGAAACATTTAAAAATTACGTCATTTGCATGTGTGTGTGTTAGTTTGTTTTTTTTGACGACCGACTTGGTGTAATGGTTAAGAAGTTGACTACTACACCAGAGGTCGCGGATTCGATCCCCGCACAGTACAAACATTTGTGTGCATGAACATGTCTGTTTGTACTGGTCTGGGTGTCTCCTATGTATAATAAGTATGTATTTACAAAAGAAAATGTATTTTAGTATGTTTATCCGTTGTCTAGTATCCCATAACACAAGCTTTAATTAGCTTACTTTGGGGCTAGATGGCGCTGTGTGGAATAATGTCCAGGGATATTTTTCTGAACCGGTAAATGCTAGCTTTCACTTCATATCCGCTTGTTGTTGAGTTTCGGTACACCCTGTTTATCATAAATTTTAATTTGTGTCTTAGTTTATATCTCTGCTCTCTTTATGGTCAGGTGGCAACTTGTAAAGATGGTTATTTACATATAACTTACCCATGGAATCTCTATTTGAAGGCGGCGCGGAGGATGTGAGTAGACTAGCGCGCTGCGACAGCCTCCGCTCGCGCTCGACCTCCGCTCGGAGCGGACGCTCCGTTACCAGCTACCAACAATAATTACATATATATTGCTGATATGATTCGTTACAATAAAATAGAATTTTTGACTGGCAGGCTAATTATCCAGCAGAGTTGTGGGTCGTTGGCAACCCCTACGAACATTCGGCCCACTATTCATCTAATTCGCAACGTAACTCGATTGCTCGCATTTTAACAGCTTGTCTGTATGTCTACCACGAGTATACACCAATGACAACCGTTAGCTATCGCGTTGACAGCGTTATTGATTACTATTACACCCCTATACTTCATTCATTATAACATTATAAATAAGAAGCAGGGGTGCTAAAAAGAATGATAATTTGTATTTGACGTTGCCATGATGATGACACACCTTAGTATAACCTGGCAAAATTGTAAACCCCTTCCGCCACAACGTATGAAGGAATTATTTAACATGAGTTATAGTGACAGTAAAAATGTGTTCGGATAAAAACCCCTGCTTCTTTTAGGTTTTTACATCGACAATATAGTTTGATGCAAGGCAAAATAATTTATTTAACCAAAAGCCTCATAAATTCTGAAGTTACTTTACTTTAAATGATAACAATTAAGCGTGACAGCTGCTATATAAGTAGATTTAAATAGCCACACTACCGCATTAGGTTTTACCTGTGAGGATAGATGTTAAGGATTTTGAATTAATAAATGAATATTTTTAAATAAATTCGGTATTAATCTTAAAAGTAATGTTTATTGTACTTTTACCACAAAGTGTACCCAAAAAATAACCTTTTTTACGTCTGTTTAATGCTATAATTAATGGAGTATTTGAAATGCGACCAAAAATGACATAACCATTTCTGAAGTCAACTATTGTGGTTTACGTGACTGAAACTCATGGTGGACATACTCGTAATAACAATGCAGTATTCAACGTAAAATTGAAATGGTTAACCACACTACGCATTATGGAAAGCGGCCGTGAGGTCCTGATATGAGGTTGACAAGCACAGTGATGCAGCAACTATTGAGCTTGTCAAACTCAGAGCTTCTCATCCTCACTTTGAAGGCCTGCCAACTGACTTTTCACGCCGCGCTTTTGAACCAAATTGTATGTTTTTTAACTAGATTTTAAAGCTAAAATGCGAATCATGCCGCTGTTTGCGTCGAAAATTGTAAAATTATAGATACTTATACTAAGGTCTAGCTAGAGAACTTCTAAATAATTGTTTTTTGCAAGCTTGCAAGTATGAGATTTTTGTCCGTCAAAGTACCTACGTTATTCAAAGTTGGGCAGCCCTTACAAGTTAAGCCATTTCTCTCTTTTCTTCTTACGTGTTATGGGGAAGAAATGACGCTCAACGTATCAGCCTACAATTGATGCTGTCCTGTCAAATGCAATGAAAGCTAACAGCTATACTCGTACAAGGGTTAATCAGCTTTAATTGGACGTTTTTGTCACACGACCGGTGAGTTTTAATAAACATTTTAACACAGTTTCTTTTAAAACAATGAAGTCCTTTAAATGTAAAAAGAATCACATATCATTAACAACGTAACAGTTTTATTCACGTGCCTCGTAACACAATGATAGTTATCCTTAATTCGACACAATGACAATTTGGTGTGCTGTCTGGCGCATATAGACTCATATATTTAATTTTTTTTTGGAAACTTAATCTTAGTTGATCGTGTAGTACATTTAAATAAAAGTACTGTCACTCTTATTTTGACGTTTTGCGTCATATTGACAACGCCATAAACGACTTAGCGAATACCGTTCATGTAGACTGGGCTCATTGAGCAATATACAGTCGAAAGCATAGCAATAGCATTTTTAAGGTTTCGAGAATATTTAAGAAAAACATTAGCCACAAATATATAATATATGAGGTTAGTTTAAACTCTTCGTTAACTTATATCGATATTTGTGGCTATTGCTTTGCACAGATATTTTTGAATCCTTAGAAACGTACAGATATTTATGCTTTTGGCTGTAATTTCCGATGTATAGTGAGTATCAAAGCTCATAGCGCAAAGCGACTGCAGGCTACGTGAATGCATCATACCCAAACCCGCTACCTTCTGCTTCGCCTGCATCGCCGCCGGCCCTGCTGGGAGCGTCACATGCAACATTACAGACGTGACATGCAATTGCGATGGTGTGATACAAGTATGTACAACATTAAAGTATAGTTAGTAAAAACGCTGAAGTGTCTTTTTTCAAGTACATAACACATTTCATGAAAAAACAATAAATAATGTAACTTTAGTCAAAAAATATGGTATGTACCTTAGATTAAATCAAATAGCGAAAGACACGGCACGTCCATAGAATTGACAACTTAAAACGGGGAACCGTGTCCGGTCAATCGTACCTACATTGCGACGAGTGAAATTAGGCGACGGGGGCCTGATTTAAGCGGTCCTCGCGCTAGAGGCGAGTCAACTATCTTCCATTTTGATTTATTCTAAGGTATGTACTATTAAAATTTATATTTCCTATTAAAAAACTAGTATTTAAAAAAAAAGGTGATAGATAACTTTAAATGTTTATATAAGCTATTTTAGGGTGGTTAAATACGTATAACAAATTTACCACCAACCTATTTCATAGCTTTATTAGATATGTGTAACACTTTTAAAATGAACTATATTTTATTTAAATTTATTAAGGAATTGCAGTTAGTTCACGAGTGAGATAAGCAAAACTTTCGCAAATAAGAAAGTGGGATGAAATACACCGGGTGATCAAAAGACTTACAATAATGATATAACGTAATCAGGTGGTGATGTAGACTATCTAAGGGAAAATGGAATTTTATTAAATAACTTTCATTTCAAGGTCACTATACAAATCAGTCGGACAGTAAGTATTTTTTGTGTGCAAAATGCATCTTTGATACGTTTCCACCGGAGTTGTGCGAGGATGCGTTGCTAGGGATGTGTTTAAGAACCAATAGCATCGCGAAGCTAGGTAAATGAAGCGACAAACACATCCCTCGCAAAGCATCTACCCAGATCTTAAGCGTGAACAATCCACGCCTTCATAAAAGTTCTTGACGTCTGTTGTTGACGGCACTAAATACAAACTGCCACAAAACATTTTGTTAAGACAATTGTGTAATTATATGATAAGTGCCTGCGATGTATTTTAAATGACATTTAAATATAGATAGTTACAAAATAATTACACTACATTGATAAAGTAAGCTTATTTTAACGTCATAAACTAAACATACCTCATATTCGGTTCTTTTCCACAAACGTTCTGTTGTTCAACAATAAGCACATTGATGTTAGAAGAGCACCTGGTCACAGTTGTTAGCGACACTAAAAAAGGAAATCTACTCGACTACTTACACTACGTACCTCCTGTCTTAGTTCTCTTAAAGGCGAACCTGAGGGCGTTTCTGTTGATGTGTTGTTGCTGGCACTTATGTTGTTGTTGATGGCACACGCGACCGAGTTGTTGACCGCACTTGACACATTGCCGTTTGGTGTTGAAGAAGTGTACCATTGGCTCCCGCTAGATGTCCCAACTTCGCTCTGTTGGAAAATTGGTGGTTGTAATCTTCATGCAGAGATTGGTAATGCTTCATGTACATGTGTTACGTTCATTCTCAGTGCATTTCTAGCTTAGAACGAAAGCTTAGAAGAGAAACTTATTGCGCAGGTGTCGTTACTTGCTTTAGATTTTATATAAACAGAGGTAGCCGGATTTCCCGTGGCTGCTTCATTCAAAACACTAAATAAATTGTTTGCATGCAACACAATTGTAAAATTGTCCAGTATTGTGAATAATAATTGTGCTAAAGATTGAAGTATTTTAGACGAGGAAACAATTGATTCGATATCGTATGATTGTCTTTAGAGGCACTTTTAAGAGATCTTAAAGCCTAATCAAGGTATTTTTCAACCTTTATTTTGAATAAAAGTAGTTTAGAGGGCGGTGAAGTCTTCTTATAGCTTATAAACAGTGAAGTGGAGATTTTGAGAACGCTTACTTGAAACACTTTTGCGCTAGTAGAGTATCATACTATGACATGACGTCTGTAAGCCTCTCTTATTCAAACCATCATAGGCATATGATAGTTTAAATGCAGAGAGGTTTCAGTAACTCTTATTCTCAGATACTGAAGGGGGCGTAAGGCAGGTGTTTGAACTTTGTCATTTGCTAGAAGTTAGACCCCTTTTCACGCTTCAATCATAAGTACCCAAGATACCCCATGAAGGCCCGTCTTTCCCTTTTAGCACTTTGGGCACGTGCCCAGAGCCCTACGGTCCTGAGGGCCCCTAGAATCTGGTTTTTTTAGATTCCAGAACATGAAATGAGATAAACTAAGAATAGAAGGGCCCCATCATCCTAATGAGCCCAGTGCCCCAAATAGGTTGAAGACGTGTGTGTTGTTGCGTGTCTAAAAACAACACTCACACGTTTAAGCTAAGTATCAGACACTTTCGATTTTGTTCGTAATGGTGGATCTGGGTATTAATGATCGAATACTTAAATACACAATTTAATCAAATTTTTGAGTAGCCTTTGAATAGTCTGATGGTGCATTGGCAGAGATCCAAGCACCGGTGGTCGTGGGCCATGACAAACATTTGTGTTTGTTGTGTGTCTGGGTGTGATTATCTATTTATGTATGTACATATTTAGAAATATTTAAGTATGTTTATCATTCTCGGATACCCATAGTACAAGTTCTGCTTAGTTTGGGGTCAGATGATCTTGGTATAGGGTAAAAGTAGTAACGAGTAAATAGTTAAGACTATTAATGATGATTAATTGAAGTTGATTGAGAAATGAGGCTTGATTTCAATGATGAAGGCCTTTGCCCAGTGGTGATGCTGGGCAAAGGCCTTCATCATTGAAATCAAGTCATCGCTACAATTGATGGGTATTGGCTAAATCACCACGCTTGCCAAAATGTGGGTTGGTGATCACAAACCCGGGCTATGTTCCGAAAACACACTTTGCCCGACCTGGGAATTGAACCTGGGACCTCCGGGTTTCAGGCCGAGCTCTGAAACCACTCTGCCACGGAGGCGTTGGTGTAAGGTGTCCCAGATATTTATTTATTTTCACTTCTCGTGCTCTAAAAGTACGCCAATATAGCCCTACTAAGCGGGACTAAAGTGACTACTTTAGTCCCTAGGGAGTGGAAAGTAATTAGTTTTTTAATTTCCTTCATGTGACAGAGACACTCAAACAGCCAGTAAAAATATATATTATATGTTATGATATATATTATATGTTGAGTGTGGACCATTTTCATCGCGAAAATGTTGAGAGTTTTAGTTCCATGGTTTATCCGCAAAGAAGGTGGCGCCATGTGTTTTAAATTGTTAATCTGTGACTGGTTCAGTTCAGAAGAAAAAACTGCCTGCGAAAATTTCAGAACTTTTGTAGAGTGTAAATTTGTTCGGTTTTAAATGTTTTTGTACTAAATTGACTATCTTTCTCGCTCTCAAAGTGAAAAGTACAGTTCGCACCTCGAGACTGATCGCCAACTTAATATTCCCTCGGTTTTATTGACTCCAGCCACCTCTGGTATATTATGGCTTCGTTTAGTCCCTCGATATAATATATCCGATTACTTACCTTCCTGGCTCTGCGCTTGTCGCGGCGCTTCGGCGTGCTCTGCAGCGTGCCGAAGTAGCCCGCGACGCCGCCCGCGCTGTTTCTGCTGTCGATCAAGCTGCCAAATCATGCACGTTAATATCTAGTTGGTAACACTATTATCACGAGATATTTTACACTCAGTCGTATGAGATTAAATCTCATACGACTGAGTGTGAAAGAAAGAGTGTAAAGAAAAGTCTCATAGATTTCCACTTTTTATTAATTAAGTGACCGAAAGTAAAAAGAGCGTCGTGTCCTAGTAGTTAAGAACTGCAACTCGGACCGCGGCTCGTGTGGTCCCGAGTTCACATCTGACCAGAACCAAAATCTTTATGTTCATTGTTTAATTTTCAGATTAACTCCCCGGTGATGGAAAACCTCAACCCGGATGGCGGCGGAAGGCTCACCACCTACCACGTTGGGTTCTAATACCAGTGGTGAAAAGTGGGCTTCTGAGTGTTCACCATGACGGCAACAGTCACTTGCCTCAGACTACCCCGTTTGGGATAAAGTCGTGTGTGGTATGTATGTGAAAGTACAAATATATTGCCAGAATACGGTGCAGTATAATATGTTGTCTATACTAATATTGATTTGTTTGTTTGTATCGAATAGACTCCGAAACTACTGGACTGATTTTAGAAATTATTTTCCTAATATGCAGCTATATTATCAGGGAGTGACATAGGCGATATATTTTTAATTTAAACTATATTTTGACGGGAAAGTCTGACGGACAGCTATTATTAAAAAAAATGTATAACACATTAATTGTGTAAGTCAACTAGCACATTACTTAATAAAAATTTGAATAAAAGAATTAATTTAAAGAAATATTTTTTACAAAATCAAAACTTATCGATTAGCAAAATAATATACAAATAGTGAAAAACAAAGAAGTTATGTAGTTACCTCGTAAGTGGATTGATCGCACTGTTAAAACTGAAGAATTTCGATCTCGAAGCAGAACTGAAATAAAACAAAGGCGACTATAAACATTTTAATTTCCGTGGGGCCATCCTACGCATAATATTTCGTCTAGCAATATTTCGACCTCTATACAAATTTCCACCAAAATGCTGACGCTATTTTTATCAGCCTAGTGTTTTTCTCTAATTAAACCATTTCTAATAATATCAAAAATTACTGTGCAATGTAATATTTTACCATTTTTCAAGAAAATTACAATAAATTATATTATTTTACCATTTTTAACGAAAATTTCTTCAAATATTGTTTATTTTTTATTTTATCTGAGACTGAAAGAATTTATATTCGAGTCGAAAAATAATAATAATAAAAAAGCATAGATTTCAACTCACTCAGCGGTGCCAGTGGATATATCCGATATCCGGTTATTAATGACAGTTCCCGGATCGGAAGGCAAACTATCCCTCATGGTCCGCAACTGTACTTCAGGAGTCTCAGGTTCGAAGTCGCACATCTAAACATGGAAGAAAAAAATATATATTAACTTTTGTTACATTTATGGTGCAGGAATCTATACATACTACACTATCTTTTATAACATTCCATTTTCAATTTTACTACATACCTTGCGTCCATACCGCTGATGTACGTGTTGCTGCACTCGTCTGAACTGGGATAGTAAATGTGAATGCAACGCTTCCATACTCGTTGGCAACCGGGAACCGTGCACTTCCAGACCTGATGTAATAATGATATGATTATAGATGGATTTATAATTATTTTATGTTAATCAGTATTTTGAGAAATCAATAAAAAAACAATTGTTGAAAAGTTCAGTTTTTATACTTGTCTACAATTTGAGAAGAGACCCAAAAATGGATGGAGCCTCAGATGATCTCATTTATGATATTTACAAAATATAAAAAAAATCAATTCTTCTAAATTCAGAATGATGGTTAACATGACTCTTGCATAATGAATAACGATGGAGGTCAACCCGATCTTCCAAGTAACCAATTACACGCCTGCAGATTAAAATGGTAAACATTGCTTTGGGAAGCTCAGTGCAAATCTTTCAACTCACAAATACACTGTAAGATTCTTAAGATCTAGCTGGCCGTCGTTAATAAAGTTGTAGATGTCTGAATCTGAATAAAAGACCGGGCATTTACTGTCAAATTCAGTGTTACTGAATCAAGCATTAGATAAAAATGACCAAAAATAACCGTTTTTGACCGTAAATGACATTCAGCCCAAATCAGTCCAGTCGGTTATTTTCAACATTTGACAACCTTAATCTTACGTGAGCAAGAGTAGTTAGTACTTGAGTGAATTTGACAATCAATAACCAGTTCATTACCCTGTAAATCAAAACTTACCAAACTTGAGCAGTGGTATCTGATCGGCAATAAGGTCTTTGAGTTGTGTGAGCAAGTCCGCGTGCTCCGGGTGGCGCGCCTCGTAGCAAGGCGTCAGGAAGGCGCGTTCGTAGTTCACTATGCCTCCTTGGACGGCTGGATCGAGGATACCTACAAAATTGATACAACATTTTCTTAGGTTCTTTCCTTACAATACAATAAGGGGTTAGCAATGATAATATAATTAAGTGTGTTGAGCAATTATTTCGTATATGTGCCTGATAAATATTTATGTATTCGCTCCGGTCGGAGACATCGGCTGTTCGCTATTCCACCGTGTCGTACAGCTCGTAAGCAATTCCCGCTGTGTCGTATGCAGAGGGCGCTAAACGTGTTACTGGTCGCTAACCCTGAATTGGATATATTCATTGACAGTCCTCAATCGCTTTTTAACAAAGTCGAAAAATTGGTGTAATGTATTCCTTTCTGTAGCTTCCATAATTATGTAACTGGGATTATCCCGTTTAATTGTGTTAAATAAATGAATAAATAAATAATATAATTAAAAAGATCGTTTTATTTCCTCGCGAAGATTATTTTTTTTAGTTAAAGTTGAATTTTGAAGGCAAATCTAAATTTAACACTGAATAAACAATAAACTTTAATCAATATTATTTTTCACTGAATGTTTTGTTCAATCATAATACAGCCTATGTCACTTCCTGATACTATAGCTTCATATTTAATGAAATCATTTTCCAAATCGGTCCAATAGTCATTAGTTTCGGAGCCTATTCAATACAAACAGACAAATAAATAAAAAAACAAACAAGCAATCAAATCTTTCCTCTTTATAATATATTACTTCTGAGACAGGGACCTTGTTGACATTGAGGTCTGAAATTATTTTCTTTTATTTTTTATACGGTGTATTTTTTTTCTTAGTTTTTTTTTGTGTATGCATTAGTGTGTGCTGGCCAATAAATTACGTTTTACTTTTTTTTACTTTTTACTATTATTAGTATAGATAACCACTTGGGTTAACTGTTCAAAAAATTAAACTTACCATTGAGCCTCATGGTGAGTGGTTGCAGCGGCGCGTCGGCCGCCCGCGCGCCCAGTATGAGCGACTTGAGCGCGCGGTTCGATTCCCGCAAAGCTTCAACGGCCGCTTCGACTGGCGACACCCAGAATGTTCGCTGTTTAACAACGGGGAACCATCGGAGAATACCTTGGGAAGATATGAAAGGTTTACTATTGGCTGTTTTCATCCAAAGTACTCACAGTAAGCAGCTAATTGGTATTATCGATAGTAAGACTTGGCAAATACTATCGATACTGCCGGATAGAAAAACAGTTCATAAATTCATGCTGTCCCACAACGCGTCAACAAAACACTAAAGTGAAAGAGAGTCACTGAGAGACTCAACTACAAATAACATGTACATCAAATAACTATTCGAGGAGCCTCTGCAACATATCATTAGGCTTACAGTGAATTTCTCGCAGGAGTGAAATTATTGTGAATGCAAGATAACGTATAGTCTGGTTTTTTTACGTTTTATTTCTAAAAAAAAACATGGCGTACACAACAATAGCCAATTCGTAGTGTTGGGATATCATCGAATAAATCATACAGTCATTGGCTTACCATCCACGTATGGGTTTGCCCGACGGGTGCCAGATGGACAGAACTGTGCGTGTGTGGCGAAACGACGACTTCGCCTTTCAACTTTACGTGTATGGAGGCTATTAATTTTAAAGTTGTTGATTCAATTCAGAAGATCTCCCGAAATTGGCCTTAGTTAACTAAAATACTGATTTTGAGCGACAATCTACCGATTTTTACCACGTCCTAATAAAGTATAGACTAAATATTACTTCATACTTCAACTCCCCGCCCACGCTTATTCAGAAGTTGAAATTTGATTTTGAATAAGTAACCACGCCACACGTATCATCAATATTGAAAAAAATATAATAATGTAAAAGTTAGAAAGACTATCCTTTTTTTTTTAAAGTTGTCTTCGATGTCTAGGAAAATATTGGATGGTGCTTATAAAGTAACCCTGTATTAAAAAAAACTTAAATCGAACCGTTGCTCCGTAATAAGCACCTACGACCTACATCGTTGATTTATTGCTAAGCAGCATTCATAGTATAAATAAAAAACCTTGATGTAAGGATAAATTATAATAATTTTCTTTTGACTTACCAGGCAGTTTGTCATCGATTTCGAGTTCGGTTCTTTCCAGCCACCGCGTCGCAAATTCGTTTTGACTAGACATATCATCGCTTGAACCGTTCAACGACTCTTCTGGAAAACAAAACTTAGTCATCAGCTTACTCAACATTATTTAAAGTCATGAGCTGAACATGGCCTTCATTTAGCCTTAAAGGCGACCAACAAATCATAAAATGTATTTGCCATTACTAGAAAGAACATTTGCGTTTGCAAGTGTTCTTTATAGTAACTGATCCAGGACGGCCGGGGCTTGACTTATCAAGGATTTAAGTTTGAGCTTATGGTTTGAGTCGTAAAAAGTGGGTTAATAAGACCAGGGCCAGGGCTACACTTGACGGAAGATCAGTTCCTCCGCGACTGATCTGTATTGGCGTTCCGTCGCGGATCTTCAGCGACGGAATTTCCGTCTAGTGTAGCCCTGGCCTTAGTGAATCAAATTGAACTGTAGGTAAGGTAATGTAGTACTTCCTAAGAAAGTAAGATAATATGAAGTTTAATTTTAGATTTGTTGGGTGGACTCGTGTAACCAACACAGTCCTTGTTTTTTCAGATGCTTGAAATAGTTTTTGTTTCAGGGCCATCAGTTTTTAGAGGCATCATGCGAAAAGAAAAATAATTGAGAAAGAGTTATAAATTGAAGTAAAATAAATAACAATGTTGTTCTTACCTGGCCTATGGAAGGGTCGCGAGAACACAAACTTGTCGACGTTATTGTGTTTGTAGTACATGAGTATTTGGTCCGCGACCGGCTTGCCGGACAGCCGCTTCAGCTTGTCGCTTGTGACTGGCTCTACGGCGTTTATTTGGAGATCTGATTATTGCTAAGGAATATAACATTTGCTAAAACTGACCAAACAACCAGTATTTTGCGGTGACTGGTAGAGAATGTCTCTAGGCATTAGGTCCGCCAATTGTAGTTTATTTGTATGTGGAATAAAGAATAAATAAATATTTAATGGCCTGTTGGTGCAATGGCAGCGATACTGCCTTGACACCCCACCCATGACAAACATTTACAAAGTGATAATGAAAAAGCGCAAAACCTCAGACACCCCAACTTATTTTTATTATGAAAGAATTAAGTAAATTATTCAATTTAATTTTCGCGAATTATTTACGAACCTATTCGCTTTTTTTGTTTTCTTGTGTTTGTCTGCAAATTAAAAAGTCTATGGTAATTACGCGCGATCTAGTGCGACGTCGCCGCTTCGCGTGCCGCCGCAATAAAAGAGTTAGGTAATGATTAAACACGGCATAATTAAAATACTTTTTTTGGTTAAAATTTGACCCCTGTTTTTTATTGGTGGAATAATTTCTGCTCTCGATTCTGAACAAACTGCTTTCAGGTTTTGCGCTTTTTTAATAACACGTTTTTTATGACGAACATTTGTGTTTGTTGTGTTAATATCTATTTAAGTACGTTTATCAGTCTCTGACACCTAGAGTACAAGCTCTGCTTAGTTTGGTGTCAGATGATCTCGGTGTAAATTGTCCCAGATATTTATTTTTTATTACATTATGTGTACTATGTTTTAGATTAGATTTGCCAATAAGTCCCTTTCGCAAGCATAATATAAAATTATGATTAGTGCCACCAAATCCGTTTTGAATTAGTGTGCTATGTGCTCAAAGTGCTAAAAGAGATCTCAAAAAGGCCTCTAATAATTATCATTTCATAATGTTGAGTATTGTGTTAGAAATCGGTTTGAATTTTCATAATCAGCTAAAGTGACGGTCTTGTCCAAAATCAATTCTATGAAGAAAACATCACTGTTTATAATTTGATCAAAACAGTTGTTTTTAAGTGTTCCATTCACAGCACAAACCAAGATACTATTTATTATTTTCATCATGGCATCGGTATTTCTTTCTGCCTTTAACACCCATGGTGGAACATGGTTTAGTTTTAATCGGTTTTACCAAGTGTAACATGGTTAAACGGGTGCGTAGTGTAATACCGGAAATGAACGGAAAACCTAATACTAGAATGCCGAATGTGCGAAATCCCGAAAGCTTACTTTGAACTTTTAGGTTAATTTAATTTATTTCCGGTATTATAACACCTTATGGACCTTTGCTTGTTTCGAAATAAACGAATTTTAATTTAATAACACAATCACGACTTTATCCCAAACAGGGTAGTCAGATGCAAGTGATTGTTGCCGTCATGGTAAACTGAACACTCAGAAGCCCACTTTTCACCAAATGGTATTAGAACCCAACGTGGTAGTTGGTGAGCCTTCCGCCGCTATCCGGGTTGATTTGGTTTTTTATCGATGTTTTCTATCACCGGAGAGTTAGTCGGAGATTAAACAAATGAACACAAAGATTTCGATTCTGGCCAGATTTGAACTCGGGACCAAACGATCCGCGATCCTAGTTGGAGTGCTTAACCACTAGGCCGCTCTCCGGTATTATAAGTTTCGGTATATCAGATACCGGGATTTTAAACTTCCAGTATTTTAAAAACAAGTATTAAAACGGTCGGTCTTATGAACTTCCGGTATTTTGTACCCGGATACTGATTTGTAAAGGATACACTGGTTGTCGGAGCGCACGATGTCGTCGGAAGGCGCGTCCAGCTTCATGAGTACGTCGGCGTCGGGCCACTCGTCCAGCAGCCGCTCCTTGAACTCCGCCAGTTGCTCGTATTCGTTGCCTCGGTAGACAAAACCCTGGGGTGGAGACAATGTATTTTTCACTTCTCATGCTCTAATAGTACGCCAATATAGTCCTACGAAGCGAGCCTAAAGTGACCACATTAGTATCTAAGGAGTAAAAAGTAATTAGTTTTTAAATTCCTTCATGTTACATAGACAAACTCAAACAGCCAGTAAACTTTACTAATATCTGTGGAGTGTGGACCATCTTCATTGCGAAAATTTTGAGAGTTTTAGTTCCAGGGTTTGTCCGCGAAGAAGGTGGCGCCATGTGTTTTAAATTGTTAATCTGTGACTGGTTCAGAAGAAAAAACTGACCGCGAAAATTTCAGAACTTTTGTCGAGTGTACATTTCTTTCGGTTTTAAATGTTTTTGTACTAAATTGACAATTTTTCTCGCACTCAAAGTGAAAAAAGTACAGTTTGCACCTCGAGACTAAACGCCAACTTAATATACCCTCGGCTTCATTGACTCCACCGCACGCTCGGGAGTCAAACCACCTATGGTATATTATGGCTTCGTTTTGTTCCTCGATATAAAATATATTATTACAAGTTTATAGCAGCGAATATATATATATATGCACGTGTTCAGGGGAAGATACTAAATTCTGTCAAATATTACCAATAAATTTTAATCTTAAACAAAAAATTACAAAAAGAGACGAAAAACTGATCTTTGTTGGAATCCTCTTTACAATACTATACCATATTCTCTTTTTTTAAATTAGAGAATTCGAAGTTTATTACTCTAAGAAATTACTTTTTAAGTTAAAAGTTATGCCTCCACGCAATAAACGCAAAAAAAAACTTAATGTCAGTTTTTCCAAAATTGCAAAAAATAGTTGTCAAAAAAAATATTGATATCTCTCTTTCTTATTTTATTGTATTGCATTATCCTAGCAGTATTTAAAAACAAGTACAATACTTGTTTTTAAGTGCAATAAATAATAAAATCGTAACATCAGCATTAAAAAAAAGACTGAATAAATAATATTAATTAATAAAGCTCACACACAATAACACTTACATAAGGCAGTCAGATGGTCCAGAAAGCCCTTCCCATAGTAAATGACCCTGAAGTACTGCGGATGGTATCTAGGGGTCCGCAACATCGCCACGTACAGACTCGACAGCTGGCCATACAGTTCCGCGAGGGGTCCGTAGTCGATGGCTTCCTCTTCGTAAACGTTAAATAGCTCCTATAAACAATCACAACCACAATACTTACATAAGGCACAGTCAGATGGTCCGGAAAGCCCTTCCCATAGTAAATGACCCTGAAGTACTGCGGATGGTATCTAGGGGTCCGCAACATCGCCACACTTGACAGCTGGCCGTACAGTTCCGCGAGGGGTCCGTAGTCGGTGGGTTCCTCTTCGTAAACGTTGAATAGCTCCTATAAACACTCACAACCATAATACTTACATAAGGCGCAGTCAGATGGTCCGGAAAGCCCTTCCCATAGTAAATGACCCTGAAGTACTGCGGATGGTATCTAGGGGTCCGCAACATCGCCACGTACAGACTCGACAGCTGGCCGTACAGTTCCGCGAGGGGTCCGTAGTCGATGGCTTCCTCTTCGTAAACGTTAAATAGCTCCTATAAACACTCACAACTACAATACTTACATAAGGCACAGTCAGATGGTCCGGAAAGCCCTTCCCATAGTAAATGACCCTGAAGTACTGCGGATGGTATCTAGGTGTCCGCAACATCGCCACGTACAGACTCGACAGCTGGCCGTACAGTTCCGCGAGGGGTCCGTAGCCGATGGCTTCTTCTTCGTAAACGCTGACTAGTTCCTTGACTATTTCGACTGCTATCTCCCATTGGCGGCCGCGGTTTAGGAGTTCTGCTATTTCCAGGTAGAGGTATTCCTGGAAAAGGAATGAGTTATTTAGAGTTAGTTATTACTATGAGCCTATATCGGGTGATTTTTACATAAGATATTATTATTATTTTATTTGTTTAAAATTTCAATACAAGAAATATTTGATTCCATCTGATTTTATAACCAAAAAAAAATTAAAAAAAATGAATTTTAGCTCCCTTTTTCAGAATTTTGACTGGCCTGTTAGCGCAATGGCAGCGATCCTGCCTTTGACGCCGGAGGTCGTGGGTTCGATCGCCACTCATGACAAACATTTATGTGACGAACATTTGTGTTTGTTTTGTGTCTGTGTGTTATTATCTATTTAAGTATGCATTTAGAAATACACACATCAAAAGTGTCTAGGGATCAACATATATTTTTGCAATAACTTTTCTCCTTATCCATATTAATTAAAATTTTCTTTAAGGATTCATCAAATAAAGTGTTTTCGTTTGTCTACAGTAACGATAAACCAAGTCACCTTTGCATTAATAAAGAAATTTGCCATTTTCCTAATAAAGGGATTTTTGACATTTGAACCACTAACATTAAAGTTCGAAAAAAAGACTGAAATAACAGTTTTCTTTAAAATTTTATTGGGTAACTTAAACAATTAATAATCCGTGTTTCTACCGCGAACACTAACAACACAAGAACATCGGTTTGGCATACTCAAAATGAGTTCATCCAAATCACGCTGTGGAATGGCCGCCCATGTTCGTTGCAACAACAAAAAAAGGTCTTCTTGCGACTGGATACCCTCCATATTCGGCAGAGCTCTTCTCTGTAGCATATCCCATGCATGCTCAATCGGGTTCAAGTCTGGCGACTGAGCAGGCCAGGGCAGGACATTGATGTTAGCTGCGGCGAGAGTCTGTCTTACAACTCTTGCGGTGTGCGGTCGTGCATTATCATGCATTAACTGAAATAAGGGACCGATTTGCACTTGTAGAGGAACGATGACGTCTGATACAATCGTCTCAGCATAAATTTGAGCGTTGAGGTTGCCTCTGATCCAAATCAAATTAGTTCTTCCGCCGATCCAAATACCCGCCCATACCATGATGGTTGCTCCATGGTAAGGATGGACTTCCTGGCAGGATTTTAATCGCTGTTGGTTTCCAGGGGTTCTCCAGTGTCGTATACGTCTTGTATCCGGTCTCATACCAAAACGAGACTCATCAGAAAAGCACACGAAACGCCATTGTTCTTCTGCCCAATTTCTGTGTTCAAGAGCCCATTGATATCGAATCCTACGATTGTGCATTGATATAGGTGGTGGCCCAAGTAACATTTTACTCCATTTAAGAGTACACATTTAGTTCACAGGTGAACTTGAAGCATTATTATAGTTCACTCGTGATGTATAAGCTGCATTATTGCGATTAATAACACCTATACTTGTATAAGGGACTTATAGGAGTGTAGAGTTATACTTTTATACGATTGTTGGTGTTATAATACTCTAACAACTATCCTTTAGTCAGCCGTCTCACTAAGAGAATTAGAGGAGGGTAGAGATACGGCAAACGCTGTTTAACGGCCTACTTGTACGATGTTATAGAGCTATCATTTTAATAGAACACACGTGGTCATTTATAAAGCTAAAGGCTGTTATGTTTACTTGTTTTAGACTGTTATACAGGTAGTAGCTGTAGTAAAACTTGTTTGTGATCATTAAAATAACCTTTTTTTACTACTGTACAGAAGTGTTTAAATGGTTCGCATGTGCACTGTAGGCTGTTAAAAGGACTATATGTGTAGTCCATTAACATCAATAGCAGTTTATTTGTCCACAAGTACTAGTTTAATTTGCTGTAAGCTGAACATGAATGTGAATGTGATATTCTATTACACTTATCCTACAAGCTAGGTGTGTGTTTATTACGTCGCGTGCAAAAATTTGTGAATATGAATAAAAAATCTTGGAAAATAAGAGCGATAACCGGTGGAATAAGAAGAAAAATTGCAAAAGAATAATCGCGAATTGTAAAAATAAACAGTCGATTGACAACGACGCCCGAAAATGAGCCCGACAATGTTTCAACAAGTGCGACTTCAACCGTTGTTCATGTTGGTTCTGTACATGATGCAGAGGAAAATGTGCCTGAACCTGAAAGTTCCCTTCAAAATATACTACGCTATTTAATTATAACATGAAACCAAAACTCAATCGCTTTATCGGCGTATTTTGTGATAAATCTGCATGATAATTTTGGAAATTTATTTGGTAAATATTTTAGGTTACGTAGAACAAAATGGTGGAAATGAAATACGGCTATGTGAACTGTTATAACTCCAATTTAATGCGGTGATCGTATATAGGTTCACATTTGTTCTGTTAGAATGCTGTTATCTATATGAAGTCCCATATTTGTACCACTACCGCGCCAATGTCTATAAATTTATTCTAATGTGAACTTATGTACAGCTTTAAGATGTAGTTCAGGTCAATTGTGTATCATCATTTAATTCTTTCAATACTAAATTTTAGAGATCCGCAATAATAATTATTGTCCGTTAAATCGGCTAGCCCAGGTACTAAGTCAAGTATGAATACCTAAAATACAAATTTTGTAACAAACTAACAAAAATCACTTTTTGTTTTCGTGTGAGACACACAGTTTGGTGTCAGAGTATTTACACTTACAAAAAACACTACTCTGTTCAAGGAAGTATTGAAAAGAATGTAAACAAATAAAACAAAAAGGGACAACATTATGCCCTGTGACAGAAAAGGACAGAGTCAGCAAGTGTAATATTGTATGGTTACAAATTTTGCAGAATTTATCAGATAAGTAACTGTTATTCCTGTTATTTATGTGATAAATAACTGTTATTTCTGATAGTTATCTGTTAAAATTCTGTGAAATATGGTTACACTAGCAGACTTGGCGCGTACGGCGCTGACGGGTGTACGATCACCTTAAATATCTACTTAGACAAAGTTTATGCTATTTCTTTCTGACCTTTCAATACGATTTTCAATAGCCCATGTTCTTATTTTTTTGCGAAAGGTTAAACGTCGATTGTCCAAATCAAAATTGTATTCACTATCACTAGAACTGCAATCACTACACTCTGATATCTGTATATTTTGAAGGGAACTTTCAGGTTCAGCCACATTTTCCTCTGCATCATGTACAGAACCACCATGAACAACGGTTGAAGTCGCACTTGTTGAAACATTGTCGGGCTCATTTTCGGGCGTCGTTGTCAATCGACTGTTTATTTTTACAATTTGCGAATATTCTTTTGCAATTTTTCTTCTTATTCCACCGGTTCTCGCTCTTATTTTCCAAGATTTTTTATTCATATTCACAAATTTTTGCACGCGACGTAATAAACACACACCTAGCTTGTGGGATAAGTGTAATAGAATATCACATTCACATTCATGTTCAGCTTACAGCAAATTAAAGTAGTACTTGTGGACAAATAAACTGCTATTCATGTTAATGGACAACACATATAGTCCTTTTAACAGCCTACAGTGCACATGCGAACCATTTAAACACTTCTGTACAGTAGTAAAAAAAGGTTATTTTAATGATCACAAACAAGTTTTACTACAGCTACTACCTGTATAACAGTCTAAAACAAGTAAACATAACAGCCTTTAGCTTTATAAATGATCACGTGTGTTCTATAAAATGATAGCTCTATAACATCGTACAAGTAGGCCGTTAAACAGCGTTTGCCGTATCTCTACCCTCCTCTAATTCTCTTAGTGAGACGGCTGACTAAAGGATAGTTGTTAGAGTATTATAACACCAACAATCGTATATAAGTATAACTCTACACTCCTATAAGTCCCTTATACAGGTATAGGTGTTATTAATCGCAATAATGCAGCTTATACATCACGAGTGAACTATAATAATGCTTCAAGTTCACCTGTGAACTAAATGTGTACTCTTAAATGGAGTAAAATGTTACTTGGGCGGGAACCAGCTTCTATCATTCCCACGACTCTGAGCATTTCTTCCCTGCTTAAATGACGTCGCGCTCCATAATAACGTTGGTTTTAATCAGTAGTAGGGAAACAGTAGCACTAATATAGTCTTCAATGCGTTGTATGTTTTTATAGGGAAAATATTGACAGCTGATTTTCATCTTTTACTCGAATTTGATTGACAGTTCCTGTTTCAAATTATGAAATGCACCAAAAAGGATCTATATAAATTTATAAAATCATAAATTTATTACAAAGCCACATCTCAATCTCAAGAAATCCGCATAAAAATGCTTGATCCCTAGACACTTTTGATGTGTGTATTTAAGTACGTTTATCAGTCTCTGACGCCCATAATACAAGCTCTGCTTAGTTTGGAGTCAGATGATCTTGGTGTGATTGGTTGGTCCTAGTTGGTCCCAGATATCAACTGCCGTGTAGCCACCTAATTGATCGTCGCACAATTTATAAGAATTAGAAGCTTAGATAGTAAGTACAAACTTCTTAGTATACTCAATATTTTTTTATCTTACGGTATGAATAATCAGCCGATATTAAATAAAGTATTCACAAAATACTTTATTCTTTCTTTGACAATCATAAAATATTAGTGAAGGAATAGCATCGTTTTCGTAAGAACATGTCCACCCAATCCGCTATATATGACTTAGTAGCACAAATTACAGTTAACTTAGATAAACGTGTTCCAACTTGCGGCATCTTTATGGATATGTCAAAAACATTTGATCACGTTCACCACAGGATATTACTCAGTAAACTAGAGTGTTACAGAATAAGGGGTATTGCCCTAAATCTTATAAAATCCTACTTGGAGGGCAGAATTCAATACATAGAATTAAACCAAATATCTGTGAGATCCAAGCAAATGGAGCGGTATAGATCCCAAGGAAAGCATGTCAAATTCGGAGTCCCACAAGGCAGCGTTCTGGGACCTTTACTGTTTCTGATTTATATTAATGATTTGACTGTTGCCTCGAGATTTCCAATGGTTCTGTTTACAGATGATAGTACTGTAAAAATCGAAAAGAACCAGCTACAAGACTATAGCATTGAAATAAACAATATTTTAAGTAATATAATAACGTGGATGAAATCTAATAATTTAAATATAAACTTAAAGAAAACTAAAGTAATGCATTTTTCCCAGAGAGATAGTGTAAAATAGTTACAAATTATAAGTCTTCAGTTATTGAAAGTGTTAATTCGATCAAATTTCTTGGAGTCCACATAGACAGCAATATGAAGTGGAACACTCATTCAATCGAAGTTTGCAAAAGATTGTACAGGTTCTACTACGCATTATATAAGTTAACAAAAATCTCTAGCAGAGAGACAGTATAACAGCGTATCATGGATTCGTCATGTCAACTCCACGGTATGGAGTAATATTTTGGGGCAACTCATCATACAGGGAAATTATATTTAGAGCACAGAAAAGGTGCGATAGATCCATATGCAAGCTCAAATCCACTGACAGTTGCGTACCCTATTTCAAATCTTTGAAATTATTGACATTTCCATGTTTACATATTTTGGAACTTTGTATTTTTGTGAAATGTAATCCACAATTGTTTAAAAAAGTGAAGCCAGTGATAGGTGTCAGCCTTCGCCCTAGAAAACCTGCCATAGAAAAAACTATATGTAGGACAGCATTAACGGAAAAAAGTTTGATTGGCATGGCATCGAGACTGTTTAATAAACTTCCAGAATCAATTCAAAATCTTGAAAATCAGAAATTTAAAATTATCCTTGCTGGTTCTAGAAACGAAATGTTACTATAAAGTTGATCATTATCTAAACGATGTGCTCTTCTAGGTTGGTAACTATTGATTGAATGTTAGAAAAATAGTGTTTTATATTGTTAAATCAAGTCTATATATTGTAAGAAAATTAAGTACTTAATTATGATATGTAGCTTTATTTGTCTAAAGGAATATTCGTATACCTTTAAGGTGAATCAGAGCGGATTGTAAAATATTTAACACCTTTAATTACCTACGATTTGTAACGAATTAATTATCATTTCATTTCATATAATGACCACAGCAGGATTTCATTTTTAGACAGAAAAAAATCTGCTGGTAGAATATATTAGGGTATGCAGTAATTTTAGGAATAAAAAGGTACATATTAATAAGTACAACATAACTACCGAGCAGGGTCGAATTTGTTGCGTTATCATAATTCATCTTTGACATAGAGACTATTAATGACCATACGGACACTTAGACAAACGGTCAAAATCACGTTGTTAAGTTACTGTTCCTAACAGCCGCGTTTGTAAAGTAAAGCCAGATTTGTTAAATAGGGTAAATCTAAGTGAATTATTAATTTTAGCATTAAAAAATGCTCTATTTTTCTACACAAAGATAGAAACTAGAGAAATTCGACCTGATCCTGGGACTCAAGTGGGACTCGAACCCTAGGCCTTTCACAATCCGGGTGACTGCTCTTCCAACTGAGCTACCGAGGCCGTTAACAGACCTGGCGAATTTATCTAGTGTATTTTACGTCATAAGCCAACGTTTTTCCATCAATGTTACAGGTAAGCGCCTTTTAAAAATATTTCTTTCGGGTGTTAAAAGGCGCTTGCGCTTGTTTCTATCTTTGTGTAGGGTAAATCAAGTTTTTGAATGGACTGAAGTAAACTCAACACTAAAATTGCCCATTTTTTTTTAATCACGTTTATCACCTACTTTAAGTTCCCTATGCGTGGAATGTTTGTCCTGTTGCTCTTGCGAAGGATGTCGCAACCGCGGCGGCAGCGGATCGTGCGTCCAAGACAACAGCTTCGCGTGAAGTCTTAGGGATAAGCCAGCTTCGGCCCATTGGGACACTGCGTGATGCATGTTGGCTAGTTTGTGAACGTATCTGGAAGCAAACAAGAGTTTTATTATCCTTTTGTTATGAAATATTAGCCTGGCCTAGTACTTCACCATCGCGTTTTGCAAGCACGTAAATGTAAATTTTTATTCAATCTTTCCTTCTTTTAAGAAACATATTTGAATATTTTTTAGATCAAGCCGGTAGTATTTTTTTTATTAATTTTTAAACATTGCGAACTCATGACGTCACAAATTCGCTTAGTGTTCCCACGTGTGTTTTGTCCCCGATTCGTGGTAAATTAATAATGAGGAGAAAATTACTGATTTACTGCACTTACGGATGAAACAAAGCTCGCCGTTTATCATGTAGCATCTCACGAGAATGTGAAAAGTTGAAGAAAAGCAGTAGAATCACCTAGCTAAAACTCTCACGTATGTTCCAGATCGCGTCATTTGATTGGTTGATGGATAGATTATCAACCAATCACGTGAAAGGACGTTTAAACGATCTAATAGGTTTTAATTGTGAGATGGCAATTTGATTACCGTCAAGAGTCCATTAAGAACCTTAATGCACTCTTTCGTACGTTGCCTTTATGGGGTCAAAAGGTCTTACTTATTTAATTAAAAATATCCTAGATCCTAAAAACTTTTAATATTTAAATAAGGCATAAAATACAAATACCTCGAAATAGTTTTCGATTTAGGACATGTTTGATTTTTTTTCCCATACACAATTGAGAAACAGTCGCGAAGTCGTTACCTACTGTATCAAACTCGCGAGAAGCTACCTTGCTTTCTCCGGTTCCAATTACACAAGGGACAATTTTACTTTGGCACCGTGGCAATGTTTCATGTCTTTAATATAATCGTATTCTTCAAATGGTTGCTAGAGTAGTGTGTTGCCGTAAGGTAAACACACTTTCGAAATGTCTTAATTTAGATTTCTAATATAGATATTTTTTTTGCTTGGCATGATGACTTGTTTTTTAATTTACCAATGTCCATAGTGTTGTTGAATTCATTTCTGGCTGGCTCATTTATGTCATTCTAACATACCCAGTGAGTATCGATCCCAACGTACCGTATATACATATGGGGCCTCTCGATTTGTTCGTAGAAAGCTAAAACTCTTGTGGTGAGGTGCATGCGATGTGGCGTCCCGGAGCGAACAGCTGCTGCGCGGTATTGCAGAAGCGTGTCGAGCTGCCGCGCGCCGGCCGCCACCTGGTAACAAACATATTTTGGCACTTTGCACATGGAGGAACTTAAGTTTAGCAAACAACAAGTTTCCTGTAAAAAGTTGGTAGTTGGTTGCTATTTTACGGCTGCCGCAATTTTATGGCAATTTTATTGTCAGGCACAGGAAGAGTGAGGGAGGGTGTGAAATCGCCCGACGCGTCAGCCATGAGTTACCATCTTAAACTTCGCGTATCGCGTTAGTATTTGTACGGGATTTCGCCTTGAATGCCTCTTGTATCCTATTGTTACAAATTACCGTTTTTTGGTTCCATTTCGACTCAACACAGGCGCTGTATGCAATTCCATACAAATATTTTACGCGAACGTTAACGTAAATTTAAATTGGCAACTCATGGTAGACGTACAGAACAGTGGTAAAAAAAGATTTGCTCTCTGGATATTCACACCTTGTTATCTTCAAGGTCAGAGTGAATAGGCATTTCTGGGTAAGTGTGTACCACCTAGGGCCTCGTCATCGCTTACCACCAGGCGAGACTGAGGCTACACGCAAACCCATTTTTAATATGAAGAAAATTACAAAATTTTGGCAAATCTTGGTAAAGTGAATCTAAAAATTCTCATGTCTGAAATCGGTGGCACAGATAGGTTTATTGCGTCAGATTTGGGGTTTGAGGCGCTCATTTGAACAATCCACTTTGTTTTTCACAAACTACTATTATGATTTTCATTTTTCCGAGTTAACTTTTTATAGTTTTTATTTTAAATACTGGCAATTACAGATTCAAGGACGAGCTGTAGAGGCTATTTTGTCAAGTACCACATCCTTACTTTAATTTCATTGTACATATGAGAAACTTGCATTTTAGTAAAAAATAATGTACAATGGTTTCCACAACATTCCCGTCCTGAAAACTTAAGGCCGAAAAAACAACTAGCCAAAACATATTCTAAATTACAAATAGTAAACTCTGGTCCATATCGATTAAAATATTTAATTCCCTTCCGGAATCTTTAAAAAATGTACAGGAAGCCAACGTATTTAAAAAAGAACTTACTAAATACCTGGCTCAGACATGTCTTTACTCATTGCAGGAGTTCTTTGATAGTGAAAAATAGTTAGAAATAAGGCAATATTTTATCATTCTTCAGTGGCAGAATTAAAAATAAATTTTTTATTAGTTTAATTTTAATTTATTAAGGTATATTTCAATTTAATGCTAAGTTATAAAATAAAATTGAAATGTCAAAATAAAATGTATAATTATATTTGTAGTGCTCTTGTAGGGTTCTTGTTTGAAACTACATATTCGTCTTTAAGATCTTTGTACAACAAGAAGTTTCAATAAATGTTTATGATTTAAATGAGACAAAGAAACTGACAGCTATGTATTACATGTAAAACAAATAATACATAATGTATAAACTAAGTATAAATCGCATGACTCACCAAGGCCGCCGCGGCCGCCCGCAGCCCCCCCGCCGCGGCGCCGCACAGCGCGCCGCACAGCGACACGAAGCGCGCGCGCCACGCGGAGTCTCCGCGGCCGCTCTCTACTAGCACGTCTAGCTTGTCGATGAGCTCGCTTTCTAGCTCTTTGAGGTGACCTTCTGCGGAAAGAACATACAAATAAAGGGTGTGAAAAGTCCCTTAACGAAGCCGATACCTACGTTTTTTGCACATCATCAGGACCATTTTTTCTTCTTAAACTATACATGGGAACTCAATAGCTACCAAGTTATTGAAGGTCAAAGTCAAAAAAAAATCTTAAGATTTTGATGAAAAGAAACATCAAAATTTCAAGTATTTCCTAACAAAAAATTGCTTCAAAACGTTCAACTCGCAATGTACATCGTGCGTACCCCTTGATTATGCGTGACACCTACGCACACAAGCGCAGGAGCGGTCTGTTGCACGCGTTACATTGCGTAGTCCGTTTTTAGGCTTAAAATTGACACCAAAAAAAATTTCGTTTCCCATCAGTAATTTATTTTTTCTGTGACTTGATTTAATGGTCTGAGTGCGTAGACGCCGGCTTCGTTAAGGGTCTTTTCACACCCTGTATTTGTACCAACATGCCTTTTTACCTATGGGTTAGGCAGCAACCACATCTCATAAATTGGTAAAGCTTGTCTGAGCTTAAATGACCGCATTCACGCACGAATATAAAGGGGTTTGAACATCAGTGGCCATTTCCGCGCACGATGAAAGTGGCAAAAATAGAATTAAGACATGAAAACAAACCCAAATGTGACCTTCTGCGAAAAGAAGTACAAACATTTATACCATTACCAGTCTGTCCTATGGGAGAGGCAGTAAACACATCTTTTATGTTGCTACGACATTGACAAGCATGGTCTTTTTCACTCTTATCATATTTATTTATTTCTCATGACAAATAATTGATTATACGTCATGAGAAATAAATTTAGAATCCCTATCTGCCTCTTTCTAAGAACGCCTCTTAAATCAGTTGGGTGAATCACCTCTTGTCCAGTCGATCACAAGCACAACCTTATACACGCATCCCTATCAATTTATTTTTAAAGAACATCTTCATTGGAAAGACGCATGAAATTTACCCCAAAATAAGCAGAGCTTGTACTCTGGCTCTTGTGCTAAAGACATAGATAGTTGGATAGTTTAAAAGCACGACATTTGAACTACGAGGGCATAACATCAGCGCGCTGTCAACGGGACTGCAATGTATTCCTACTTCTTTCACTGATATAATACATGTCAGAAAGAGAGAGAAGACATGATGTCAACTGTTACGCGTGATTGCCATGTTAGCTCTTTAATTGTATGACGATATGTATGAAAATCATGGTTTAGAATAAATACTGAAAACAGAATATTATCCAAGTACACAACCTACGGATGTCAGTCACACGATATTAAGTTTAAGCGTTAATTAAACTTGGTGGTAATCTCTTTTACTGTACAAAATATAACTTACCACTATCGCCACTAGCGACATTGTGCAAGTACTCCGTCTGCATCATGTCAAAGAACAGCGGTATGGTGGTATTCCGTACTTCTTCATCTCGCAAGAAACTTACTTCGAGGAACAGGCCCACTAGACACGGTATGAAGGAACGTTTGTGTTCACCTGCAAAAACAGTTACAATATGACACATTATCACAAGTAAAAGCTTAACCCTAATAAAACATACAAATGATTACTTACTATTAACTATATAATATCACCTAATTAACATAAAAACTGCTAAAAGAACTGCTTCTCCTTTGACACAGTCTCGTGAATTCCTTTCTCGAGTGCCCCTGCTAATTTGACTCAATTTTTAACATTAATGCATATTTCGAAACTAATTCTAAAGCTGTTCAAAAATTTCTAGTAAATTGGGGCTTCAGTACAGCTCTTTATTCTGCTGACACTAACCCAAACTGAACTACATATCACTCAGCAGCCTCGCCACAGCTCTCCAAATATCCCCGTACAGTCTCGCCACGCACTGCTTGCGCGGCGCCGGCAGCTGAGTCTCCAACTACAAAGCGACGTCGCCAAGCGCCTAGAGCACTGTTGCAGGCAACACTGTCTTTGCGAGGGAAAACTGGCTTTGCGAGACAACTTTCTTTGCGATGTAAAACTCTTTGAGTGAGACACAAAACACTCTTCGAGCAGCAAAACAGACGGAAAACACTCTGCGAGACAAAACCTTCGTCGATTGACCTAAGATTTAAATCCGTTTGCATCACGGCCAAGGTTGACAGTTTTGATTGCAATTTGTGTTATAACGATTAAAAAGACTTGAGAAGCCATTGACGCTTATATTTCGAAAAATATCACCAACTGTAACCAGAACGAAGTCTCTCTTGCTGAACGTCCTGGCGACCGTTCTCCGTCAGATATTTCAGGCCCTAATCTAAACCTGTTTGGGACAAACACAGTTGTATTCTGAGCCGCATACACTCACCCAAACTGAACCACATCTCACTCAGCAGCCTCGCCACAGCTCGCCTAATATCCCCGTACAGTCCCGTCACGCGCTGCTTGCGCGCCGGCGGCAGCGTCTCCAACTGCAAAGCTGGCGACGTCGCCAACGCGCCGCAAGCAGCGAACCACTCGCGCCACATTGAGTGTATGGCTGATATTATGTCGGTGTCGGACTCGTCGACTATTGAGAGGCGATCGCGTAAAGTGTTCGCTAGTAATCTGAAATCGAAAATTAATCCCTTGATGAGGTAAACAGGAGGACGCCTGGCCTATAGGCCAGGGCTACACTTGACGGAAATTACGCATCGGAACGACAATACAGATAATTCCATATAAATTACAAATACCTGGCACACTTAGCGGAGCGACCGATCTTCCGCGAACTGTGCAATAGTAGATTGTTACACAAAGTGAGAAAGTTACCTTTTCAATGCACGAGATGGTTTGGCGCGCGAGCGTAGCGAGAGCGCTAATAGTTCGGGGGCATTGAAAAGGTCTTTCTTCCGAGGTAAACACTCTGCTTTTCATTACGAATATAAGGAAAGTTAATAAAAATCAGATACATAAGTTCAACAACTTCTCACTCGATTTACGAAACAACTGAATGAAGTTCGAATAGTTGCAATCCCGCCTTTTTTTTTGTCTGTGGAATTCAACCATTTTTTTAAACATTTGTAAAAAAGCATACTTAGACAATGATGATGGAATTCTCCCGCCTTATTTTATTTGAATTTTTTTCATTTCTATCGTAAATGCTTAGCTCAAATTTATTCAATTAACTACTAATTAAGTGAAACATACATTAATAAGTATATTCCTGCTTCGATTGTTTAAATATTAATTTTAAATCAAGATAAAGATAAATTTCAAATACAACTGTGGCTGAATAGAATACATCGACTTGCCGCAAAAGGAATGTCAAAATAGAAGGTGACATTTGACAGTTATTTACTTTCAGCCCTAGGGCTGAAAAAAACTTTACAGCCCGAAAGTGAAGCTTTCAACCCTATGCTCAGGCAACTTCAAGCGTACTTTCCGTGTATGAGTAATGAAAAATACTTTTTCACTTCTCATGCTCTAAAAGTACGCCAATATAGCCCTACGAAGCGGGGCCAAAGTGAACACTTTAGTCCCTAGGGAGTAAAAAGTAATTAGTTTTTTAATTTCCTTCATGTTCCGAAGACAAACTCTAGCAGCCAGTAAAAATATACTATTATCTGTGGAGTGTGGACCGTTGGGAAAATGTTAAGAGTTTTAGTTCCATGATTTGTCCGCAAAGAAGGTGGCGCCATGTGTTTTAAATTGTTAATCTGTGGTTCAGTTCAGAAGAAGAAACTGACCACGAAAATTCCAGAAGTTTTGTCAAGTGTAAAGTTCGGTTTTAAATGTTTTTGTACTAAATTAACTATTTTTCTCGCACTCGAAGTGAAAAGTACAGTTTGCACCTCGAGACTGAACGCCAACTTAATATACCCTCGGTTTCATTGACTCCCTCGCACGCTCGGGAGTCAAACCACCTCTGGTATATTATGACTTCGTATAGTCCCTCGATATAAAATATACTATAACAAAATACCTGTCTTGTTGATCTACCTATTACTTGAATGACAAGAGTTTGTGGTCATAGTAGGAATAATCTGCTCCTCTGTTCAAATAATGTAATTTTCTTGTTCTTTTGACTGTACTCTGAATGTATTTGTTGTAAAACAAAACAAAGTTCAAAAGAGTAACTATCGAGTTTCTTGCCGGAGTCTTCTCGATAAGAAGCAACGTCGGAACCGGTGGTAGATTCGCATTATGTTTATTTATGTACTATTATTGTATTATTTTATTTACGTTTTTATTTATATATGTTGTCATTGGGACTTTTGACATTTCAGTGCAGTGCGATGCGCGCTCGGAAACGGTCGCGTTCCGCAATTCAGCACAGTCTTGAGTTATTTGATTAGTTCGCGAACTAAGTAGCCGGTTGCGGCTGCCGCCGCTATGGGTTCCAAGCAACTCATAGCCAACGAGCTGTTGGCGTTTATCCTACTCGCCATTGACACGATGGACGAGGTTAGCATCATGCAGATCTGCAAATCCAATTTCAAGGAGGAGGAAATTGTCAGTAGCAAGGTGCTGCTCTACCAGACGCTCGGCAAAGCCGACCGAATGCCGTCTCGCAGGAGGGACGAAAAAGGCGAGCGAAGTCTCCAGGACATTATCACGCTGTTGAAGGAGACCGATCCGGACGACGTGCCCGCTTTCGTGGCGAAACAGCTGCATAGGCTGCCTCCCGTCACTTTTGACCACGTCGACGTTACCTGCTTACTAAAGGACATCACAACCCTGAAAGCAAGCCTGGCTGAAGTGAAGTTGAGAGTTGAGGTTTCGGAATCTACGATCTCCGATCTGCGTGCCGAATTATTGTCATTAAAACGTAATGATTCGGTAAGTGGGTCAGCCGTAGCCTCGAATGTCAACACACGTCGCGGAGCGCAAAACGCATCCATCGGCAGTATTGAGTCAGCGGTATTGCTATGTTCGCCACTCGCTGTTGTCAAGCGCGATGCACCGCGCCCCGCCACGCGCCTCGCCCCCGCCGAGCTGACGTCAAGCGCTAGGTCATCTACCCCTACCGCTAGCTACGCCGATGCCGTCGCCGCGCCTTCTCGAAGGCCTCAGGGGAAGAAGCCGAAGTCTTGCAAGCTCCCTTGCAAATCTGTGACTCAGTGTCCGAGGAAGGAGCCATGCGATGAGAAGGGTTTCGTGAAGGTTGAGAGGAAGAAGAAACCCGCCAGTCGCAACCATCGAGGCTCTGCACTGACTGAACTGGATTGCGCCCTGCGTCCTGAAGTACCGGCGACGCAGCTGTACGTGTCCAGATTACACTGGTCTACGAAAGTCGAGGACTTTGTAGACTATGTGCGAAAAAAGTCCAATTTCACCCTAAGGGTCGAACGGTTGGAGTCTCGCCGCAAAGTGAATTTTAATTCTTTTGTGGTGAGAGTGCCGACCCACCATCTGGCGACCTTCATGAAGGAAGACTTTTGGCCGCAGGGAGTCGTGTTCCGGAAATTCAGAGGACGGCTGCCTGCTGACAACGCGCGATACACGTCGCTGACTTAACGTGTAAATTAGTTTTAGAATTAATTATTATAACTCATATGTATGTTAGTCTGTAAGGTATTTGTCTATGGGCCTCTGTTATATGTAACTTTTGTTATGTATAATATTGCCTGAAATAAATGATTTATTATTATTATTATTATTATTATAAGTGATTCTCTGTAAAAGCCTAAATGAATAAATGTTTTTTTTTTACTTTACTTTACTGTGCCCGCTATTTGTAATTTATATACAATAACCGGTCTTGGCGTTCCGTCGCGGATCCTCCGCGGCAGAATTCCGTCAAGTAGTAGCCCTGGTCATAGTAGAAAGGCCCGAAGTACGCTAAAAAACTGCGATTTAAAAAAAGGCTAAGTCATTTTGCATAAGCCCACTTATAAATTCAATAAATCTTTGGTTAGGTTCACCACTTCATAGACAAAAGAAAAGATATAAATGCTTGAGTAAGTTTATTTTAAAACCCAAAAACAATGGTATAAACATTTGACTATAGCTCATTATAAAACATGTTAATAAAAAAACGCAAAACCTCAGACACCCCAACTTATTTTTCATTAGAAAATAATTATGTGTATTATTGAATTTAATTTTCGCGGATTATTTACGAAGTTATGAGCTTTTTTTGTTGTCTTATGTTTGTTGCAAATTAAAAAGTCTATGGTAATTACGCGCGATCTAGTGTGACGCTGCCGCTCCGCGTGCCGCCATGACCATAGAGTTAAGTAATGATTAAACTCGGCGTAATTAAAAAAAATGGTTAAACTTTGACCCCTATTTTTCATTAGTGGAATCCATTCTACTCTCGATTCTGAACAAACTAATTTCAGGTTTTGCGCTTTTTCATCAACACGTTTAAGTGCTAAAGTTTCCACTCATTATAATATACAGGGTGTCCCGTAAATAATGGTCCAACCGTAAATCCTAGCAAGGTCACCAGATTACCTACAACTAATTTGAACCGTTTTTTTAAATTCCTTAGGGTTGCCAAAATAAATAATAATATGTTTTTTTTTAATTATTTTCTGTCATAAATCGATTTTTTTATGCTATAGATGCAAATATCAATATTTTTGAAATCTTTTTATGATAAAATATAACTAGATAGCAAGTTGGCTACCAAGTTTTATACCATTTTTGTAAAATGACATTGCATTTCTTTCAAAAATATTGATGTAATTTAATATTTTTATGAGTTTAAATTTGATGACTCAAATTAAAAATTGTGTCTTGTGAAAAAAAAGTATAACACCAAAGTGTATCAATGTTTTAAAAACATGAACAGCTAATGAGGTTTCTAAATTGGTATTAAACTTATCGTTAGCTACTAAAATTGCAAACATAATGCGGTGAATCTGAAGAAGGAGCGAATATCTCAAAAAATTCAATTTTAAGATCAGTATGTTTTTCATTTTATGATTATTAGAATTACGTTAATCAATGTGACTTTCATGAGCTTTTATGACTCTATTCGGTATCGATATCGATGGGCGAAGTAGGTTAAGTTCATTGAAATAAAAACCAAAAAAACCAGTCATAATTATTCATTTATTGAATTTTACAATAAATGCTCAAATTGCCGCCCTCCTACAATTATGCACACTCTGCATCTCCTAATGAACGAAGCTTTCAGGCGCCGATTAAACTTAATATCGCTTATTTCCGCTGCAGCATTTTGAATTCTTTGGCGTAGGTCTTCAACATTCGTGATGGGCGGCATTTTGTAAACTTTGTCTTTAAGACATCCCCAGTAAAAAAAATCCAGCGGATTTAGATCGGGAGATCGCGCCGGCCACAAAATTGGTCCCAACCGGCCGATCCATCTCCCAGGAAATACGGTATTCAAATACTGTCTTACCACCGTAGCATAGTGTGCGGGGCACCCGTCGTTTTGTAACCACATTGTGGATGTTATTTCTTCTGACACATTTTGTAGTAAATTAGGCAACTCTTCTCTTAAAAATTGTAAGTAATATTGGGCGTTTAAAGTTGCAGGCAACTCAAAGGGTCCTATTATTTTTCCATTATTATTCCTGCCCATAAATTAATTTTAAATGTTGTTTGGCTTCTATCTTCTCTCATCAAGCGTGGATTTACTAGTTGCCAGCTATGCAAATTGTGCATATTGGTGTATCCATCCTTTCTACAGGAAGACTCATCGCTCCATAAAATTTTATTGAAAAATTGCGGATCCTCTCGAATCTTTCGGAGCATCGTTCTACAAAACTCCACTCTTCGAGCGTAATCTCTCGGTTCTAAATTTTGTACACGTTGCAGATGGAACGGGTGCAAATGGTACCTTTTTAAAACCCTGTGCACAGTTGATCTTGCTATGCCGGTACGTCGTGCGATGGCTCGAACTGAAGTTGATGCATCTTCTTCTATTTCTCGTAAAATTATTTCGTCATTTAGTTGAGTCGGCCTTCCTTCACTAGCACCACCAACACCAACTCTACTTCCAAGTATCCTTCCTTCAAGAAGCGAGTTATGCACCCGAAGAAAGACCCGGTGGTCAGGGTGACGCTGGTTCGGGTACCTTTCTCGGTATAGTCTTGCGGCTTCCCTGCCATTGCCTCTTGCTTCTCCGTAGATATAATACATGTTAGCATATTCACGAGGTGTGTACATGTAACGAGGCATTTCAAAATCCAAAGGCTCAACAACACCAAATGAACAGATTTTCGGAGTCCAGTAAGATCGCCAAATCGTTAATTCCAGAAAACAAACAGTCCAAAATCCACAGGCAATTCGCAAAGTCCAATTTCACAGCAGTAGTCGTTATTTACAGAAAAAATGGAACGAAATAATGCGCACAAGTGTCGAACGCCAGAAAACGACTGAAGCCAAAGCTACTGATAAGCCAGCACACAGCAATCAAGCCACGAATTTTCTAGAAGGAGGGTGAGGTGGGGAGCGGGGTTGGTTTGTAACAATGTCACAACCACAACAAAAGATGCGCAGACGCGAATTACGATACGGTACCCTAAGAAGATCGCTGAGGCTGCAGTTTGCACTTTATTGATTATTAGCTAGGTGTCGACGGTGCAATTCGATGCATTGACGTCAAACCCACTTTTCTTTATATTAATCTTTAATTATAATTGTATTCCATAATCATACTTCGATTAGGTTTCATCTCTTAAAACATAAGTCTTTATTGTAATATTTTACTATCTTAATAAATTAGTTAAATAGATTTGGTTTTTTTTTCGATCCTCCGGCTGCAACTAACGTAATTGGCGCAGTCGGTAGGATACTCGCGGGCCGGTTCGCGATATCGGGAATATTAGGAATATTATCTAATCCACGTCGCGAGTCACCCGGGTGGCTATCCAGCCCCGTCACCGAGTATCCGAACTCTACGGACCTGCTGCAGACCCAGAGGAGAATCCAACCTTCGATTCACGAATCAGAACCAGATGCAACGAATGTGAGTACACTTGAATTGATCTCGTGTTGCTTCCTTTAGCCTTATCTTATCCTTAGCAAAATTTACCACCCTAGAGCCAATAGTTCCCGGGAGTCTGGATCGACCCAGGCTCGCCGTAATCAAGTAGATATAAATAGAAATTTAGATATAGACTCAGATCTTAGCTCAAGTAATTTTAGTAATATGGCCCACGACCCGGACACTATTTTTAAAGGCTTACGCCTTGTCTCGGAATTTGACGGGAACCCAAAGGTTCTCACCAGGTTCATTAGAATCTGCGATCAACTAGCTGCGCAATATTTAAGTAATACACCCGGTAGTGAATTTTCTAATATATGTTTATTGAATGGCATACTTAATAAGATAACAGGTAGTGCTGCATGTACTATTAACTCCAACGGGATACCTGATAGCTGGCTAGGCATTCGATCTGCCTTGATTAACGCGACGAGACGGCTTTATACAATGATCTCTCTCTGGCTACTCAGGGTAGTAAAAGCCCACAGGAATTTTATGACCATTGCCAGACTTTGTTTAGCACTATAATGACCTATGTGACATTGCATGAATCGGTACAAACGACTATTCAGGCTAAGCAGGATTTATATAAGAAGGTAACAGTGCAGGCGTTTGTCCGTGGTTTAAAGGAACCCCTAGGTTCCCACGTACGCTGTATGCGCCCTGCTACTATAGAGAAGGCGCTGGAATACGTCCAGGAAGAGCTAAATGTCTTATACCTTCAGCAACGGAACGAACCCAGTAAACCTTATCTTCCACCTAGAGCTACTTTACCACCACAGGCTACAATGACCCCGCCTCCGCGAGTGAATAATAATTTACTCCCGGTACCTAACTGGCCTGTTCCCATGGGACGGCAACCCATGAGGCCTCCACCTCAGCCATTTAAATTCCAGGGTCTTATGCAACCTCATCAGAGCATGCGTATGCCCACTAACACTCAGAGAATGTTCAGTGCACCACCACCTAATTACAACCCTCGTAGTAACGTATTTAGAATACCACCCCGTAGTCATCCACCACAACCAATGAGTGGCGTCCAACGTTTTACGCCTAGAACTTTACCACATACTTTGATGTCAACGGGACATGATTGGAATAAATCCGGGAATCCACCACCCAGTAATTATTTTAAAAGTCGCGAAATGAACGTGAATCAATGCATGCCGTATGACGACGCGTATTCATATTACAACACATATTGTGACTATTATCATGAGCCGGTGTACAATTACTTTGACGACGTCGCTTCAAACTATACTTATAGCGATTACCCTGGCTTATCTTCAGAATTTAATAATTATTATAATGTGTCTGACGAAAATCAAATAGTTGAGGAATCACAACCGCAGACATCTTCTGGCCATGGTGAACAGGATTTTCCGAAGGATTCTGTATTAAAAAAGCAAAGATAGAGTTAAATCTTCAGACGCAAAGACAGTTACCTTATATTCAAATTAATCATCCTCCACTAAAACTACTTATAGATACAGGCGCAAATCAATCTTTTATCAGCCCTGAGGCAGTTGAAAAATATTTTTTTAATTTTGATTTGGACTATAACATACACTAACTAACATACACGCGACTACTAGAAATGACTATTCAATCACCCTTCCTTGTTTCACGGAATTTAACGACCAAGACAGTATGAAGTTATTTGTATATAGATTTCACGATTTCTTTGACGGCCTAATAGGGCTAGACTTATTAGGTAAATGGGAAGCCCGAATAGATTTGAAAGACGGACAATTAGTAACCCGTTCCGCATCTAACCCTATTCGCATGTATAACTCGCGAAATGTTAAATTATATGAAGACATAATACCGGCTACCTCATCTAAAATAATTAGAGTCCCTTTTAATGTCTAAGATGGAGACGCGTACATTCGAGAACAAATTATATGTAATTGCATCGTTCACGAATGTATTACTACGGTTAAAAATAATCGCGCCTACATACAGATAGAAAATCCAACGGCTAATGACATCATCTTTTCTCTTGATAGTCCAGCGCAAGCTGAAGTTTTTAACGTAGAGTTTACTCGTGCCAATCAACTCGATATACGTACTCGAGACGTTGTCTCTCGGTTAAGAACCGACCATCTTAACGAAGAAGAAAAAGCTAACTTGACAACTTTGTGCTCCCGGTACGCAGACGTTTTTTACATAGAAGGTGAACCATTAACCTTCACTAATAGAATCAAACATCGCATTCGAACGTCCGACGAAAACCCAGTTCACACTAAAAGTTATCGATATCCGTTCGTCCATCGGGAAGAAGTTAGGAATCAGATAGGGAAGATGTTAGAACAAGGCATAAACAGGCCCTCGGATTCAGCTTGGAGCTCACCCATATGGGTTGTGCCCAAGAAGATGGACGCTTCAGGCAAGCAAAAGTGGCGAGTTGTAATAGACTTTCGCAAACTTAACGAGAAGACCATAGACGATAAGTACCCAATCCCGAACATCAGTGACGTTCTTGACAAACTAGGGAAATGTCAATACTTTACCACCCTAGATTTAGCCAGTGGGTTCTACCAGGTCGAGATGCATCCCGATGATATTTCGAAAACAGCTTTCAATGTCGAGCATGGACATTTCGAATTCCTTAGAATGCCTATGGGTTTGAAGAATTCTCCATCTACCTTCCAACGGGTGATGGACAATGTCCTCCATAATGACATCTGCCTGGTTTATCTCGATGACATCATAGTGTTTAGCACGTCACTTCAGGAACACATGATAAACCTGGAAAAGGTCTTCCAACGACTTAGAGAGTCAAACTTCAAAATTCAGATGGATAAGTCGGAATTTCTGAAGCTTGAAACAGCTTACCTCGGACACATCATCAGTAGAGACGGAATTAAGCCGAATCCTGAAAGATATCCGCTATTAAAAAGTATCCCATTCCCAAAACCCAAAAGGAAATCAAGCAATTCTTAGGTCTTCTCGGTTATTACCGAAAATTCATCCCAGACTTTGCACATACCACCAAGCCTCTCACGCAATGTCTGAAAAAAGGCAAAAAGATCACTTTAGACCCAGAATATGTCAACTGCTTCGAAAAATGTAAAACTCTTCTTACAAACGATCCGATCCTTCAATACCCAGATTTTACGAAAGAATTTCTTCTCACTACCGACGCTTCTAATGTGGCAATTGGAGCCATACTATCCCAAGGTCCCATAGGTTGTGACAAACCAGTGTGCTATGCTTCAAGGACTCTCAATGAAAGTGAATTGAACTATAGCACAACCGAGAAAGAGTTCTTGGCAATCGTATGGGCTACCAAATACTTCAGGCCGTATCTTTTTGGACGAAACTTTAAAGTTTTAACGGACCATAAGCCTCTTGAATGGATGATGAAGTTGAAGGAATCGAACCCACGATTGACTAGGTGGCGCTTAAGATTGAGTGAATATACCTTCAAGACGGAATACAAGAAGGGCAAAATGAACACCAATGCTGACGCCTTATCTCGAATAGAAATTCATCTAGGTGACACTAAATCTCTGATGGATGAGATAGATGAGCTTAACTCTCTATTAGGTAATCCCTCTGAGACCTTAAATGCTAAGCCAAACTCTTCTACCGCAACAGCTCATACCAGCAACGAAAATCCCATATTAGAGGTCCCAATCACTGACGAACCTTTGAACAAGTTCAACAGACAAATATGTTTTAACGTAGTAAATGATATAAGGAGAAAACCCACAGTAACTAAGCCTTTCGACACCCACACTCGCATAAACATTCAACTTTCAGAATCAAATTTAGAACAAGATTTAGTAAATGCCGTTAAAGAATACACCAGTCCAAAAGTTAAGACAGCTCTTCTTATTAATCCACCGCCACCAATGTATTCTATTATCCCCATTCTACAAGACAAGTTCAAATGTTCCTCAATGAATTTAGTACTTACCAAATTCGAAATTGAGAATGTGAAGGAATATCTCCGCCAGCAGGAGATTATACGTCATTATCACGAGGGTAAAACTAACCATCGTGGTATTACTGAATGCCACTTAGCTCTATCACGTAAATATTTCTGGCCAAAAATGAAAGATCATATTGCTAAATTCATTAATGAATGTACCATCTGTGGTCAAGAAAAGTATGATAGAAACCCTATCAGACCCCAATTTAACGTAGTACCACCTGCTACGAAGCCATTTGAAATAATTCACATGGATCTATTCACGGTGCAAAGTGAAAAATATGTCACTTTTATAGATGTCTTCACCAAGTATGGTCAAGCTTATCATCTGCGTGATGGCACAGCCCTCAGTATTCTCCAGGCCCTTTTAAACTTCTGCACTCACCATGGTGTGCCCTTGACTATAATCACCGACAATGGAACAGAATTCACCAACCAACTATTTCTAGAATTCACTAGGTTGCACAAGATTAATCACCATAGAATCTCAGCTCATTCTCCGAATGAAAACGGTAACATCGAACGATTTCACTCAACTCTTCTTGAACACCTCAGACTCCTAAAGCTACAGCACAAAGAAGAGCCTATAGTTAATCTCATGCCCTACGCGTTGATAGCCTATAATAGTTCCATCCATAGCTTCACTAAGTGTAGACCATTTGACTTACTGACTGGACACTTCGACCCAAGAGACTGTTTAGATATCGACATGACCCAACACCTGTTGCAACAGTACGTTCAAAATCATCGAGAGCAAGTGCAAAAGGTATACGAGATAGTGAATAGTACATCCTTAGCTAATCGGACTGACATTATAGACAATAGGAACAAAGATAGGGAACCCGAACAACAGTACGCCCCTGAACAACAAATCTTCATCAAAAACCCGCTTGCTAGTCGCCAAAAGACAGCTGCTCGCTATACGCAAGATACAGTTTTAGCAAACCTACCAATACATATCTATACATCTAAAAAACGTGGCCCCGTGGCCAAGTCACGTCTGAAACGAGTGCCTAAAGCAGTTAATTTGTTGCAGGATACTGTTAGTAGCGATCCTCAGGATCGTCCACCCTCAAGAGATAAAACTTGAGAGTCTAGCCGACGGACCAGGACTATTACCTCACAAACTTGGAGCCATGCGACTGACTACTCATCATCATACCTTCATACAGTACGTTCAGATTGACGACATTAAGGACAAAGTCGACTCATTACAGACTCAATTAAAAGGCTACAAGTTACAACTTACTAACGACACCTTTCTTTTGTACGAGACGCAAATCGACTATTTAACTGACAAGCTTGGCAATGTATTACAGCAGTTAAAATCATTAGAGCCAAATAGAGTTAAAAGAGGTATTGTAGATGGCCTAGGCTCAGTTATTAAAAGTATAACGGGTAACTTGGATCATACGGATGCCGTAAAATACGACAAAACAATTAAGATTCTCAAAAGCAATCAAGATAAGATAACTTCTGAATTTAATAACCATATAAGTATCAGCAAGGAATTGATATCTAAACATAACAGCATTTTAACTCAGCTATTAGATAACCAAAATAAGATTAATAGTACAATTGAACTAATTTTAAACAGTGATGCTTACAGGGAAAATAGTCTTATTAAATATGCCAGATTTGCTCAGCTACTAATAATAGTAAATGAGAACATTGAGGATCTTGCTCAAGAACTAATTAGGTTAGAAAAATGTTCAGCTTTTATTCGTGCATCTAGCACTCACCATTCTATGATAGATATAGATATTTTAAGTTCCATGATAGAAAAGCTTAAGGATATTTATGGAGAGGATCAAATATTAAATCTCGAATTAAGACAGTATTATGAGATCATAAAACCAGGGTCATACTATTCTAGGAATCAACTAGTTTTTATATTTAAATTCCCGATTATCTCCAGAGATTCATATAGCTTATATCATTTATCAGTAGTACCAAATAAAAAAGCACAGGCTTTAGTCCCCACCTATCCTTTCATTGCAACAAACGAGATTTCATTCATGTACATAGAGACAGAATGTCCAAAGTTAAACGACTGGTTTCTGTGTGAGAGCACTCCAAATCATCAGCTGCTTACTAAATTTGACTGTATTCACGAGCTTATAGTTAATCAAAAGCTGAAGGACAGCTGCGAGTACGCAACAGTCACGCTGAAGAAAGAAGCCCTGGAAAAATTGGACGACCAACACTACGTCATCTCTTTCCCGCACCCCAGCAAAATTCAACTCACCTGTGGAAGACAAGGAGTCATCACCATCGGAGGAACAGGAAGACCCTACGACTATTCCGGCAACATTTTCACTCAACGTGCTAAAATAGTTGCCGTTCTAATGGGGGAGGAATTACGATACGGTACCCTAAGAAGATCGCTGAGGCTGCAGTTTGCACTTTATTGATTATTAGCTAGGTGTCAACGGTGCAATTCGATGCATTGACGTCAAACCCACTTTTCTTTATATTAATCTTTAATTATAATTGTATTCCATAATCATACTTCGATTAGGTTTCATCTCTTAAAACATAAGTCTTTATTGTAATATTTTATTATCTTAATAAATTTGTTAAATAGATTTGGTTTTTTTTCGATCCTCCGGCTGCAACTAACGTAATTCCCTTTTTTAAAGCCTTTGTTTACCTGACCTTTAATGCAGGCAACGATACCCAAATTAAGTCATAAAACTATTGTTGGCATTTTGGGATTCTAGGAATGCAAATGCTGACAATGGCATGCTTGGGCACGTAGATTGTAGTTACAACATTTTCAAAATGTTAATAAGCATTTGTCCGTGCAGTTGGGGTCATAAATCATAGCTCAGCCTCAGCCCGGCTAGCGCGGTGAGCATGTTGCGCAGGCGCAACGCCATTATCGATATAAACAAATGAATCCATCGAAGGCAGGTACACGGCGGCGGTGCGGTCAAAGGGTGGTGCGACATTGTTATGTTATGAGCCCACATAATGACAAAACTAAACGAAACACCACCGATGACGCTTTTCAAAAACAATAATGCGCATCACTTTGCCCGACAATAAGACCCGTGCGTGGGAGAGAGAGCGAAAGACTCTGATGATTTATGACCCCAACTGCATGGACAAAATAATTCTACTTAATTATTATTTTGAGATGTTCGCCCCTTCTTCAGATTTAAGGCATTATGTTTGTAACTTTATTAGCTAACGATAAGTGTTTTACCAATTTAGCAACCTCATTACCTGCACGTGTTTTTAAAATATTGATACACTTTGGTGTCATACTTTATTTTTACATGACACAATTTTTTATTTGAGCCATCTAATTTAAATTCAATAAAATATTAAATTACATCAATATTTTTGATGCAATGTCATTTTACAAAAATGGTATAAAACTTGGTAGGCCACCTATCTAGGTATATTTTAACATAAAAAAATTTAAAAAATATTGATATTTTCATCTATGGCATAAAAAAAATCTATTTAAGACAGAAAATAATTAAAAAAAACATATTAATATTTATTTTGGCAACCCTAAGGAATTTAAAAAAACGGTTCAAATTAGTTGTAGGTAATCTAGTGACCTTGCTAGGATTTACGGTTGGACCATTATTTACGGGACACCCTGTATAATAGAAAATAATGGCGTTCTGCTTTTGTCTATGCTCTCTGTTGTTGCAAGTTGCAAGTGTCCGTAGGCTGCGATATTAAGTGCTTACTAAACAAGAAACGCTGAACAACTTATCTAACAACACGCAGCATCATTTTCCACTTCAGTCGTTTTCCTAGACCATGTACGTCAAAACGAACTGTATAAAAGTTATGCTATACTACTAACCTCAATGCATGCAGCATGACATAATGCTGCAAATGCAGCATGTCCGCCCAATGCGCCCTGAACACCGGCCGCTGCAACAACGCCATGAGCAGCGCCAATGCATCCGACACTAGAGACCTGGAGCCGCCTGCTGTTTCCGCTTCGAGAGCGCGAACGACCACCATGTACTGTTCGTCGGACATTTGGCGAACTATGTCTAGAAGGACGCAGATTATCCGTCTCTGCAATAAATAATAAATGAAATTACGAAATACACGAAATGAAAGCAATAACATGATGATGAAAGTCTGAAGTCAATCTTTATTTAAATAGACCGATGATAAAAAACGTGGACTGAGCCCACAATTTTCGTCATCCGTGTGACTTTTGTTTCACAGTTTTTTGACCACTGAGATTTAAGTCGCTGGAGTGGCTAGATACATTTTAGGATTACAACAATATTGAAACGTTTCTAACAAACTATCATATCATACAAAGTTCCCAACCGATAACAGAACTATCAGAAGTGGTAAACGTTTTTCTCAAACTTCAATCAGATTCATTTACCAATCCATTTTACTCTGCTGTGTAGAAATAGATTCGGACGATGATTAGGTTTGACAGGCATGTTGTCTGAATGATAGCGACCCTGCCTGCCCAGTTCATGGTTGTGTGTTTTATCTCCACCCAGGACAACCTCTGGGTGTTAATATCTCTACTTGTAAATTTTGTTTAAGTATGTGTTCAGAAAGTATTTAAATAATATGTTAATTTTTGTTCATTTCTCTTTCACACCCATAAAACAAGTCAGATGATGTTGGTGTTTGGCTTATCATTATGCAATATTTAGTTTCATATGGTATCTGGATCATCAGTGACTCACCAGCAAGGGATCATCGCTACTCGTCTGCTCGTCGCTCTCCCTCTCCTTCAGCATGTTTGCGGCCGTGTGCAGCACCGTCGGCAGCAGGCGCCTGGCCAGCTCGCCCCGGTCGGCTTCTACTGGGCCGACGTCTTCGCGGGCTAGGAGAGTCATCACTTCGCCTAGGGTTTCTACGCAGAGCTCCACCTAAATTAAACCTTGTGTTTGGGTTGGCGCTTGATTTTGTAATAGTTACAAGTAAAAAGTATCCGGTGGTTTTTTATGGATAAGATTAGAGATGATAAGTGGTTAGATGCTTATGAAGTGACAAACTAATGCCCTGGTTTCTCGTGTAGTTATCTTCCCAATAGCTAAATTATGAATGAAAGGAAAGCAAGTACTATAATTAACAGTTCTGTTACTTTTTACTTACTATGACAAAAAAAAGACCGAAATAGCACGATGCAAGAAAAAACCCGTATTTTCTGAAACATATTCGCCCCAAAATTGTTCGATCTTAAAATATACAAAATAATAAATTTGCAAGTATCACCAAACATTTTTCACTTTTTTTCCGTTTCTTTATCTTAAGATCGAAAGTGATTTTAGGACGTTAGCAACTCACCTTAGACGCCACGACTTAGCTGCATAAAAATATTGGCTATTAGTATTAAAACATAATGAGTACAGTCGGGAACAAAAGTCAATGTAAAATTTCATGGCAAACACAATAATATCAGATAAGGCACGTTAAATATTAAAAAATGGTTTATACAAGTGACGTCTGTTACTAAAATGATTGGCACCCCCCCAGCTATGTTTTTTAATGATTCGCCTACTTCAACAGCAAATTAAATAGAAACATTTAGATCTCAATTTTATTCGGAAATCGGTGCCAACGTGAAAGCATTCTTAAATAATAGAAAGACATGATGTTAGTGTAGCTAGTAACAATGTACATTATAACTAAAGACTAGGGTTTACCCAGCAACATAGTAAGAGTGACAACTTTTAATTAATTTTAAATTCTTCCTTTGCAGGGTACTGAGATGTCAAACTTACGTAGAACTGAGTCAGGCACTTTTTCTGCTAACACAAAAGTGCGGTGGCATTTTTTATGAGTTTTTTACATTTCTTATACATCAGCGCTAGTAGGTAAATAATGTTAGTTACCCTTTTCAACCCACAGCGCTTGCGTGGCTGGTTTCAAAGGTAACATAAGGTAATATACATACCTTCTGGTTCTGGTGCGAAGCATCCTGCAGCCGCACCGTCTCCGCGCCGAGCAGCCGCGCCGCCTTGTCCACTGAGCGCGACTTGTGCGCCGCGTCGCGGTCCCACTGCGCACGCACACACGCTACACGCAAGCCCACGCCCGAACGTAGGATGGAAAAGCATAGAAGCTGAGGTCGCGGGAAATTGGCTTCAGGAATGTTTTTGACTTTTTGTAGTTCTAATACGCAGTCCATATAAAATGTAACAGCCTAGTAGCAAATAAAACGTAGATGAAATTAATGGTAACACCAAAAAGACTGATTTGATAGATTGTATTGATATTGCTTTGTTTTATTCGACTCTTTAATGTTCTTTTGTATAACTATGATTTGTCAAGTCCGCTTTTTAGCAGCAATGATCGCGACTAGTTATTTGTTTCAAAATGACACATCGTACTTTACTAACGCCTGTTCTAAACCCAAAACAAGTTTAAAAGAGTAACTGCTGAGTTTCTCGCCGGGTCTTCTCAGCAAGAAACAACTCCGACGCGGTGGTAGAGTCGCATTATGTCGTATTATCTGTATACTGTGTATTTATATATCTAAATTACTATAGTAATTATGTCTATTATTTAGTATATCTTACTTTAAATTTGACGATTTAAAAGTACTTACTGTGAAAGTCTATTTGAATAAAGTTATTTGAGTTGTGAGTTTGAGTTACAGAACTCGACTACTAGTAATTACTATTTTTAAACAAATTTCTTGTCGTGGACGGCCAGTTAGAAATATATAATTGACTTCTATGCTTTTTAAATTCACTGAACAGGGGCAATACACACCGCCGCCGATCACAAGGACCACAGGTCCAGTCGCAAACTCTTGTGTGCAAGCTCTTTTTAAAATTAGGATGAGCTTAATAGACAATGCAATTGCTAAAATAATTAAACCTCCTCGTCTTCTAGGTCATTATTATTTATTCATTTATTTGCGTAACACTTATTTTGCTGAACTTATACTTTTTTTTATAAAATTGACTCGGCTATTTTTCCAATAAAAATAATTCATAAAAAAGGAACACGAGATTGATTTCCATTTAGAGAAAATATGCTCAAGGAGAACATTGTGATATCTGAATTTTACTTTTCAATTCGTATTACCTGCCGGAGATTTTTCAAAAGGCTCTAGTGTGTATTGCCCGGTCACTATAATTCTTTACATTCAGTTCGGGCGTGAGCTATAAGCATACACGAATAGCACAACGACAAGCCATTACAGTATTCACAGGTATTCTTAATTTCAGGTTGTAATAAAATATCATAACTTTGAAAACACAATTTCAACAATGTTATAGTAACAAAAAGACTAACTGTAATGCCCAGTCAACACAATAGCGACAACAACTGACATTTCAGTTGTCAGAATGACAGCTGTCAACGCAAATGTGCGGCATGCAACACATCAAGAGTTTGCACACAATTCAGTTCTCAGCGACATCTAGTGCGCGCTTGTAGTTTTATTCTTGAAAACATCAAAAAATCATTACAATGTTAATTTTGAAGAAAATCTAAGTTATCGCCGTTTGTTTTGTAAATAATAAAAAATACTAGTAATAATATAATACTTATATTTAAATATTTCATATAGTAAATGAGTCAATAATAAAATATACTAAAAAATAAAACGACAGAAAGACAGTGGTAAATGTTAGAAAGGTGATCACACAAACAAACATACAAACACAATTAATACCCTGAGAATCCATAATATGAAATAACTATTTTTGTGACTACCGAAGTGTAGTTTTTAATTTTGATAATAGAGCATTGGTTTTTTTTTTTTTTTTTTATTTGCTCATTGGTACTGTAAATGTAGCACTTAGTTATTTACCAAAATATGAGCACATACTACTTCCCGTAAAAATTCCCAACTAACTCTACCTAAATGTGAAATTAAATGGACACAAACACAAGTGGGCCACACTACATGCTCACACACTAACACTCGGACACACAGTGATGTTAGCTTACAATAACATAAATAAAAAGGTAAAATTGGACAGAAGAGCGAGATAAAGGAACGTATGATGTATATTGAGGGATATAAGGTATATTTTGGGTGATGTAAAGTTAGAACGATCTTGTGTGCATTTCTCAAGATGCGCAGTGCGACGTGAACATCTTAATATTTATTACTGTATACTGTACTGAAATTCGTATTTGAAGAATAGTTATATTTCTTAACCATTTCCAATCAGCAATATCAAATTGGTAAGTAAAAAATGAAATTTAACGACATTTAAGAAAATATTCGTTAATAGCAATTACAATTTTTATGATAAATCTTCATTGTACGAACTCTCAATGCAATATATCACTGTATTTCTAGATCTACTTCATACTTACTTACTTTAATAATGAGATTTTAAAGCAATGTCAAAGATAGATCACGTTGCGTATGAAGTTTATAAACACCTTTCAAAGATTTTTGAATTTTTCTTTCTAAAATTAATTGTTAATATTTCAATGAATGCACTGATTGTGTCCTCGTATACCAATTATCAGTAACCACGAACTTCCCTATAATGAATACAATTCGTAATTTCGGGAAAACCGGAAACAGATCGTTCTGTGGTTAAGGAAATATGTAGGTCTGCAGACAAGTTTAATTGCTATTGCTGGAGTCAGTTTTTAGCTGTACACCAACTGCATTGTATTTGCTTACTTATGCACATCAAGTTGACCTCACTCCATCTGATGGAAGACGCTCGTGAGGTCCAGTTTTAATGAGGTTTGCAATTATAGATTAATTATCCGTTTAATTTGAAGACTGAAATATACGTCAAAGGCGTCAAAATATCGTCTCGCGTTTGCGGATATATCCGTCAACGGCGTTCAAAGGGTTAATGCCGTAACTACTGGTCGAGAACTTTTGGTGCTTTCTGCTCAATCAAGCGGTCAGCCATGAGATTGATAAGAGATCAATATCTCAAAAACATGTGATCTATCTCTTGTATTGTATTATTATTATACGATATTACTAACCAATTAGTGAACATGATATTTCTAATTCTGTCACCGTTAATGCCAAAGTAAATCACATCGAAATTATACGATTCGCTAATAGAAAGTTTTACTTTTTTGTTTCCAGTAGGCAACCAAAATCATGGGAATTTTAATGTGACTTTGTAATGGCATTAACGCTGTTGTAATGTTTCTTGAGTAGACAGCTCAATGTATGTTCAGTGTGTTAGTAATTTGACACAAAATAATGTATGTGAGATTTATATATTTTTTCTTTAGGCGGAGATGAAAAAAATAGAATTTTTAAAGTTATTATTACAAAAGATTTAAAGTTATGGTAAATTAAAGTAATTAAATGCATGTTAGGAAAGGTTTTGAATATGATCTTGTTCATACCATGTAAAATACATATCTCTCACATTCATTTCAAAATGAATATTTTCACTATTTTGCTAGCAAAAATATCAATTTCTAAAAAGTATCTAACGCATTTCTTACGAGATATTAGCTATAAACATTACACGACCATTTCTTTACGTGAAAAACTTTGTTAATTTTCTACTTTTTCTTAGCAACTGTGAATTAAAAGAAAAGATTTCACGAAGACACCATAATATTTTTTCACACAACACTTTACCCAGATATCGACTTTAGCAGATCCTGTAATGTCACTTTAGCTTCCAACTCCGTGAGATCGCGTATAACAAATGTACATAGCAACAAATAGGTGCCAACCAGGCGGCATGCATCGACGTGCGTGCTTACCTCTTCGCTGCTTCGGCGGCGCGCGCGGTCATTCTTAGTCAAACACCTTGAGCTGAACGAGCGATCGAGCTTCGACTGAGAATCTTTATAATTCTTAAACCAAGTATTAAACGCATCTTTGACCACATTTTTGCTGATTGTTAGGAGTTCGTGGGCGGACGATTGCCTTTTCAGCATGATTGAACTTTAGAAACATTTAATTATGCTATTCTGCATAAAACACAAGTGTGTCTCTTGAAAATTAATTTACTACTAATAGGAAAATGTGATGTTAATTATATAATTATTTAAATGAAGTGTTAATTATGAGCGGAAATAATAAGGAAAACAACAGCTTCTACACAACTTGATACGATTGTATAATCGTTGCAAACTGGAACGGAAATGCAGGATTACTTTATTATGGTATACTGTAGGTAAACTATTCGATTAATAAAAAAAATATGAGTCTATAAGAGCGTTTGCTATTTGCGTTTGGGGTAGATCGTAAACATCGCATTTTTTTAAGGATTTCGTGATCATTCAGCTGAAATCAAATTAAGTATAAATTAGCTCTCTATTATTGAATGCACCTCTTAATTTCATAATTATAACTTTAACAGTGTACAGTAAATTTTGAAGTGTCTTATCACTTTAAAAAAAAAATAGCAAATAATTGGCGACTACCTAATTTTAGACAATTCATAGTGTTTTTAAATAGTATTATGCACACAATAATGGAGCAAAAATTTAAGTTTTATTTAAATTCAATGAAATAATCACGAACCTCTTACAAAAATGCAACGTATTCGATCCACCCCCAGCTAACGCTCTTAAAGCAGTTTTTTTCAATAGCTATCTTAACTGATGTAAAAAATCATGTGAATTTTAATAGGGGGTAGGCCTAAAAATATCTTCAGCTTGTAAAATATTTCTTTATTTCTAGATAATGATGAGATTCTCACCCGAAACTCAACCAACATATCGTCAAATTAGGTACATACCATTGCCAGGGAGTGCCAAGTGCGTACATACCATACAACGTGGACGTTTAATACGGACAGACACATTTGTTATATTACATGTAGGTTTTGCTAGATTTAGGGAAACACAAATTCTATATTCTATAATTTTGATCGGTTTTATTAGCCCAATGGAGTAAGGTACAATCCGAAACAGAGAAAATGAGTATATTTCGGGTTGTAACTTATTTGTTTAAAAATGAAATGTGATTTTAGTTTTTTATGAAAAATATAAAAACAAACCAAAAATAATAATATGAAACTTAATACTTTAAAACATTGTATGCAATCAAACTTGATAGTATTGCATCTCACCTAAAATACAACTTTTATTACTAGTCAAATGAAACAGTTGTTAAAATCTCCCCTAGAGGAACGTGATTGGTTGACAAAAACAAAAATAACCAATTACATAACTTTAAATGCGTTTAAACAATGTTTAACATTTGATCACCTCTCCAGGAGTGGCGTTAGAAGGTATTTTATAATATATCTTGTAAACAATCAAATCAGAACAAGCAAAACTTTAAAAAGCATGTCTTTGTAAATTGGCAGTTTATAGTCTGTGTATTTTAGACAGATAACTACCTAAACTTTTTTGTGGTCTGAACATTAAATTACATATTTTGTTAAAACATTAACCAATCAGGTTATGGTAAAATAATGTGTATCTTAACTCGGGAAATCGTCAGCATTCATCTATGATAATGTATGTATCTACAGAAGTCTCAAGTCTCAACAGGCATTTGAAGTTATACGGTCCTTATTAGTGAAGCTTCCTCAAGCTTAACAGTCCTGAAATACAGCTGTCACATTCAGTTCCTTCCACAGAGTGATAAATTACAGTGTGTTTTTCCGTAATATTTTTTTTAAATAAATGTTATTATTGTTTCAAACTTGTTGTACGTTTTTTTTGTGTTCTAACCCCCTTTTCATAAAGATAGATTTCAAAAACACCAAATGATTTTTTTGGAACAGGCTGCTGAAATTTCACATCTTTGGTGTTAGCGGTAATTTGTACTTCCCCCACCACCCAGGGTTGAATTACCAAAAACTCTTGACTTAATACTCGCCTGCATTCTAAAATGAAGCTTAGTGCAAAATAAATGTTTCTAGTTTTAGCGTTGACATGTCATTCAGTTAGTCAAACAATCAGTTTTCAAATTCATCTAGATTTTGTTCTTATTTTGTCAATGTTAAAAATTTATGTAAAATGTGTCTAATTCAAAGCCTTTTACACCCCATACATTATCATACAAGAACCCTGACGACCTCATCATCATCACTAACCTCAGCCTTATCCCTCAACAGAGATCGCACAGTAGAAGCCAGATGCGGTAACAGCAACGCGCGTGCGGGCGGCGAACAGCACAGCGGGCCGCGCACGAGCTCCAGCAGAGCCAGCATGCGTTGCTTGCCGAGCCGGTGGAGGGGAAGCGCGTCGAGGGAGCGGACTATGTACGCTCTGGAGAGGGGGAAATAATACACATGTATAAGTGCGCTTTCACCTTTACGCGACTTTAGCACCGCGACGGCCGCGCGACAAACGAAAAGGGGTCGCGAAAACAAAAATAATGAAATCACTGCTCTAGTCTTTCCATCTTAAACAGTACAGCACAATAAGTGTATTAAAGATGGATTTATCCAGTTTCTATTTTTATGATTCATTTATCTGGTATGGTTCGTCCCGTATCCGAGCTTCCCCCGTCAACTGAGTAGGCGCGGATACGGGACAAGGTCACTTAGCTCAGCTTTTACGCAAATATAAGATTTATTCCAAAGAAATAACGTATTTTATTGCTTGCATTTGTTTCGAACTGAATGTACGAACTTTGTTGTCTAAACAATCGCTCCTTCATTTGGACTTACTACTTGATCAAATGGTTCAATTCAAATTGAAGAAGTTGTTCAGATTTAGTGTTTTTAGTACTCGTGCTTGTGTTATGTTATGTCGACTAGGTGTGATCAATGGTCTATAGAATAAATACATATAATGTATTATCAATAAAACTCAGTGCATAAGATAGAATAACTATTTCGGTTTCAAGAGAAGTTCTTAGTTAAGCAAGTTTCATATTAATAAAAGGAGAGTTTCAACAAATTCTATCAATAGGCGCGCGCATCGCCATCCATTGAGAACTCTGCGCAGATGACGGGTACATGTTAGCGCATCAGTTTTTCATACCAGCGGTTAATTATGATATTAACTGTAATTTATTAAACAATGCAGCCGTAGCAATTAAGATACAACAACATAATTTAATTGTATCGTTGTTTTTTGGTGGTCATTTCGTCATAAACCTAAGTGGTTTTAGTATGTGATCGTATTATGATCATGTTGTTTAAGTTTTCCAATGGTAAATGAAGAAAACATGAATAGAACTCACGTAAGTTCCGTGGGCGGGCACACGGCGAGCGCGTGCGGCACGGCGCACGGCAGGTACTTGAGCGCCGAGCCCTGGCACGTCAGCGCGTGCTCGCCGCGCCGCATCAGCCACACGAGCGCTTCCAGCAAGTTCTGCGGCATACTCAACTTATTAGAATATACAACGTATTAATAAACCAGCGCAAAAACTCAGACACCCCAACTTATTTTTATTACAAAAGAATTAAGTAAATTATTAAATTTAATTTTCGCGGATCATTTACGAAGATTTTTTTGTTTTCTTGTGTTTGTCTGCAAATTATAAAGTCTATGGTAATAACGCGCGATCTGGTGCGACGTCACCGCTTCGCGTGCCGCCGCAATAAAAGAGTTAAGTAATGATTTATTAGTGGAATCGATTATACTCTCGATTTTAAACAAACTATTTTCAGGTTTTGCGCTTTTTCATTAACACGTTGTATGCTTGAGGACACGATTGGTGTAGTGCGCTGTAGCACGGTTTCTCGCCTCGTTTTCCGTAGTGTCCCGGGTTCGATTCCCGGTCGGGTCAGTTCAGGAAACTATCTTTTCTGAATTTACTCTGCTCTGGGTGTGCTGCGAGACGCTTATTTCCTTGAGTAGTACCTCGTAACACAGGAGGGTTATTAATTCCTTCCTCGAGAACATTTCAAGAGGCGTGTTGTCTGGCGCATTTATACTGTCCCAGTGCTGGGCAAAGGCCTCCATCATTGTAATCAAGTCAAAATGGGTATTGGCCTAATCACCACGCTTGCCAAATGCGGGTTGGTGATCGATCACAAACTCGGGCCATGTTCCGAAAAACACACTTTGCCTGACCGGGGAATTAAACCCTCGGGCCGAGCTCTGGAACCACTTGGCCACGCAGGCGTCCACAACATAAAAAAATATAAATGAACAATATTTAAGAACCCCCTAGGCAATCAATTTCATCCCAAAAATGCCTTTCATCATCAAGGAAAAGAGCTGATACTCTGCAAACTGCTGCACCGATTTTTACCATACATGGCTAAGAACCACCGCAAAGAAACTGGCTTCCGAATGAAAAAAAACCGCATTTAAATTGAAATTCTTTTCAGAGCGGCGATGCCACAGACAGACACACACGGCGATGCCACATTCACGTCAAAGTTTGACTTATAAGTCAGTGTTATAACACCCCTCTTTTTGCGTCGGGAGATAAAAATGAAAAAGTTTTATCAGCCGCAGGACGATCGAAAAAAACCGATCCTCGCGAAATTACTAGGACGATCGCGAATCAGAAGATAAAAATCAGTATGCCTACCATAAGTTTACACGGTCATGGGTCCACCGGGTGGGTACGTACGCTGCGTCTTTCAATTCATGGTCGCCATTCGAGGACTCTTACGTAACGGTGAATACAACATTTTTGCTAGGATCGAGTTTATGCAGCATTCATTCATTTTGAATGCAATATTACGAAATAGCATAATAACACAGTTTAATTCATATTTCTTAAAGATGTTGAAAGGTGTTTGCTAAAAGCGTTGATTGCCTGACGCTGACTTACAGTGGAAATATGCCCTATAAGTGAATAATAATTGGTGAAGTGTGTAATAGCTAGTGTGTGTGTACTTTCTAGAGTATTTAATTAAGTGTGCACATTCTAGCGTGTTTATCTGTTTAAGATCGATTATAGCTTTTCGAGGTATGTTAGGGTCTAAGTAGCTCAAATGTACAAGCATTCAGGCATTCCATTACAGCGAGAACAATTTCCGTGTTTCAGACTACCTTTAACTTAAATAATCTCTCCAATAGCTACATACTTAACTACCCACTCACCTCAAAACGTATCTTAAAGTCAGAATCGGCCGCGCTATCTCCGAGCGCGCTGCGCAGTTGTCTGCTGCGCACGATGATTCGGACGAGACTTTCGATGCACTTCATGCAGACGAGCAGACGTTTGAGCGCGGCTTCCCCGCTGTCGGCCATCTTGATTACCCATACTATCACTGAGATGAGGTTCCTGGCGAGAAAAAGCAAAAATAATTATGTTTTTTATCCACCATTGATAAAGCGATCAATATTTACAGATTTATAATGCTGAGGAATCAAATGGCCAAACAACTGTTGAGAGAAGCTGGGGTTTTAATTGATACCATCCATAAAATATCAGACTTCCAATATGAAAAACTATATTGCAGAGAAAATTAATTGGTAAAAATGTTCACAAGGAAAGGGACACTTTCACGTGCATAGACACATTAACTTCTTTGTACAATATATGATTAAAACAGGTTTTATTTTTAATTAATTAAGTTGGAAGGGGAAGGCCTAGACGGACGTAGTTAGGACAAGTTCAAGACGTGCTCAGAAAAGGTCAGGTCAGGAGTACCCATAATCGACGAGCATGTGTGAAAGGATTGATGAGAGCGGAAGAAGCGCAAGAGGTGTGCCAGGACCTCTCTTCAGGCAAGTGGAAAGATGTGGTCTCTGCCTACCCCGTTGCGAAAAAGCTGATGGTATGTAAGTTTACATTGCGAATAAATAAATAAATTAGCAAGCAAGCGTGTCTCCACACGACAGCTTGCAATACAGTGTTAGCAAAAGTTATTTCATATACTCTATTTGAGACAACACTCTAACGCCAATCAACAAAGGGGCCGTAAGTGCAAGATGGCGGAGTTGGTGACGTCATTTATGACGTCATGTCCTCTGTCAAAAACGAGCTTTCATCACGCTTGTAGGCACTTTGACAGTACTTTTGACCCGCTGCACTATACTCACTCGTAAGCCTTGGCATCGCAGAAGCTGTCGTCGATGTAGACCCTGAGCACGGGCTGGAAGTGCTGGTACTTGTGGTCGGCGAGCAGCGAGATGACGCGCAGCAGGCAGTCCAGCACCAGGATCGCGTAGCTGTCCTCGCCGTACGTTTGCTGGTCTTCTTCCACCTGGTATGAAAAAAAATATATCAGAGACACCTTACTCCCTGAAACAAGCATAGCTTGTATTGCAGACGTAGAGGGATCGGCGAAAGGTGGAAGAAAACGCGGTAAATAAGTAAAATACAACCAAATCAGTGCACGTTCCTTTCACTCTCAAACGAGGAGACTGTCCACCTGTACGTCTCGAAGATAACATACTGCCTCATAGCAGTACAGTAAATTATCTTGGCCTACACCTCGACCGCAGGTATCCAACGTGTACGGTATCTAACGCACCATATCCAACGTGCCTTGGTTTGCGGCAAACATGGAAATACACCAGAATTCGGGAATGAAAGCAGTGAAGGAAGAAATCCGACTAGCCTCTAAATCTTATTTAAATCGGCTTCCCTTACACCCTAATGTCCTAGCAACGCAACTAAGAAAACAGAGCCACCCCAATCGTCTGAAAAGACATAGCATTATGTCGCTACAAGAGCGTGTATAAGGACCCAGTACCAGGAGTAGTGCCCTCATTGGACGGCACACTCGACATGTCCACTGACTTACATCCCATCCATTCATAGTCTAAGGACTGATTGTGGATTGGAAGAAAAAAAAAGAAAAAAATAAGTAAAATAAATAATTATACTTTAGAGCGAGGAAATTACGTAACAAAGAGTAAGTTATGATGAATGACAGACTAATGTGAAACAAGGGAAAGGTGAATTATGAATTTGACAGTTAAAATAAATATCTTTACGGAATGGAATGACTTCGGTTTGCGACAGCTTGTGAGAGCGGTTTTAAGCCTAGCATTTTTTTTACCCGTGTACGTTGGGGCAAAAACAAACAAACTCGTGTACACTATATTTATTATTGCGGCGTGTTCGCTCGAACCGGTACCGGTGAGTCATATGCATTATATACATGCTCATAAGCGTGTTAACGCTCTCGTACGAGTACGGGCGCCTTCACGCTCCTACATGCGCTTCCAAAAACGATCTGATACGCGCGTATAAAAGGCTAGTCTAAAACCGCTCTAATGGGTGTAAAAAACAGACATAAAAAAACTTAACTATTTCAAATAAAATATAATGATAATCACACCCAGACATAAATATTCCCCGGATGGTATTGATACCACAACCTGCGGCGTTAAGGCCTGCGCAGACGAGGGATTATCCGCGGAGTACTTTTTTCTCCGTCAAAATAGATCCCTTACAAACTGTTTCGAGCAACGCACACGAACGACTAAAAGTACGCCGGAACACCGCAGACGCCCGCGGAGCGTAGCGTTGCGCAGAGGATTAAACTGCGCGGGAGTCCGCAAAAAAAACAGAACGAACGAACTATGAGCAGTCGTCGCACACGGCGGAATAAGAATAAGAATAATTTATTTGCTCTTGAACAGGGTTTACAGAAGAAGGAACAGTAATAACATAGATGATCGCCTATCCAGCCATTACAATAGCATGCAAATACATTTCACAATTATAAAATGGTTAGCATAAGGATTTTACTTCGCGTTAAAAATCGATTCGAAATAAAGGGATGGACCCAGTATTCTCTTTTAAAACGTCTCTCTTTTGCTTAAACTTTATGTAAATTACAGCACAACGTAATCTCACAATATTTAAATACTCTCGGACAACAAATGATCGCACACCGTGTGCGTTGAGTCCGCGGTAAATCCGCAGGGGCATTTGTGTTCGCGGAGCGTACTTTTTTCACAGCGTACGTCGTCTGCGCAGGCCTTTAAGGACATCTCTGTCATTGTACCAACGGGCCAGCTAAGAATGTCCAAGGCTTTTGATATCATTCACAAAAGGAAATTAAGAAGCAAAAATGCCTATGCTTGACTACATATCCAGATAATCCAGACAACAAACACAACATATAGAACAATGGTGTATGATGCGTGAGGTTGGGAAACAGTTGAAATATTCAAATTAAAAATACCCGATGTTTCTTTGCCATTCACTCAAATGCACCAATGTTCAAGAAAACTAATTTTAAAATACTGATGTATTGAACATGATAATTCACACGCAAACATTAACACACACCTATTTGTTATAACTCGGGACACAAAACATCACGGGTAGCACTCGTCACAAATTAAGCATATTATTATTATACTTTCATCATATTGTTGAACCAATTTCAGTTAACAAGATGTAGCATATACACAAGGGATAGCTATCTCATAAGATTACAGTAACAAAATAACTCTGATTGGAGATAAGAAAAGATTATCTACTACAGATTTATTTCAATGGCACAGCTTTTTTGTGTTGTTTACAACAAAACTATTCACGAGACAAATATAATAGTGTTTGTTGTGTATATGAAGCCAAGACTTTTAATCATGTACCGCAGCTGTCAAATGTTATAATTGCGTGAAATGCGGGAAAGTCTCACACATTTTTTTTGCATCCTATTCATATTCAGAAAACAGCAGTTTTTTAAAAGTAAAAAAGTAAAAAATCATTCATTCACTTAAGCTTTTACAAAGAAGTACTTATGAAATTTTATTAAGTTCATACGTAGTTTAAATTAAAACCTTACCTGAGTGAGTATACTGAACAGCGCGTCCAGTATATCCTGTAAGAACTTAACCAACTCCTCGCTGGGAACATGAAGTAGCCTGGTCAGCGCAGTCCGCAACGTGCCTTCCGCGTGGTGGGTGCTCCATTTTAGTACGCCCAGGATTTCCTCTGAAACAAATATGTTTTCATTTAAATTATGGAAAAAATGTTCAGCCGACTTACGGTTGACAATAAATAATGTGGGATTGTTATTTGGCAATTTCATAATAATTTGGGTAAAATGTAGAGTAAATAAATTAAATAGATTCGAATTTTTAATATTTCCACTGTAAAGGAATTGTTGTTAATACTGTAATTTAAATAAAGAAAAACATTCATTGACTTGTGGACATTGTAAAATTGACAAATAAAATAAAAACAATAGTGGTAATGTTACTTTATTGTAATTTTAATAGCGACAGTGATACTTTTATCAACATCCATACATACACCTGACTTTTCCATCAAAATGATACTTTTATCCCACAGTAAATACTGAAAAACTGTGTTGCACGAGTGCTGTGTTATTATTATGTAAACAAACATGGCGTATTGGTACCCCTAGCCAATAGTAGTGATGGGAAATCATCGAATGAATCATACTCAGTCATTAGCCTACCATACACGTTCAGATTTACCCGTCCGATCAGAACTTCCGTTTCACACATATGAGTACGCAAAGGTTTGATCGCGCGGGTGCCCGTCAGACACCTGTAGCGACATCTATCTCGCCACATACGAGGTGCATTCAATAAGTACCTAGCCTCATCGCCAGAGGGCGCTGTAGTTTCAAAAGAGTTTTACCACAGTGTAGCACATTCTTTTTTAATTCTTTTTTCAAATTTTCATTCCAATCCCTTCATTTGTTTTAATTTGACAACCTATGGAAGCGAACGTGTCGATCGGTTTTACAAAAATGGAAAAAGAGCAATATCGTTCGGTGATTCGATTCCTATTTTTGGAAGGGAAAACGCGCATCAAAATCAAAGAGCGCTTGGATGCTGTGTACGGTGACTCTTCTCCATCGATGGCCACCGTCAAGAATTGGTTCAACGAGTTTGCACGTGGCCGTACGTCGGTTTTTGATGAACCACGTCCAGGTGTACCGAAAACAGCTGCTACGGAGGAAAACATTAAAAAAATCCATGATCTCGTATTGGCAGATCGCCGATTGAAGGTTCGGGAGCTAGCTGAGACTGTAGCCATTTCAGAAGGAACAGTGCATCATATTCTTCACGAGGAACTCGGCATGAGAAAGCTGTCGGCGCGATGGGTGCCGCGTTTACTCACACCGGAAAACAAGCGTAACCGTGAGACCACATCGGAGACGTGTTTGGCGCTGTTTTAGCGGAATCCAGCGGAGTTTTTGCGTCGTTTTGTGACCGTCGATGAAACCTGGATCCACTGGTACACACCAGAGACCAAGGAGCAATCAAAACAATGGATCCAGACCGGGGAACGTGCTCCAAAGAAGGCGAAAACTGTCAAATCGGCCGGAAAAGTTATGGCCTCCGTTTTCTGGGATTCACAAGGTGTGATCTACATCGATTACCTCGAGAAGGGTAAAACAATTACAGGGCTTTACTATGCCGATTTATTGGGCCGATTCGACGCCGAATTAAAGAAAAAACGACCCCATCTGGCGAAGAAAAAATTGCTGTTTCACCACGACAACGCACCGGTTCACACGTCTGCCGTTGCCATGGCCAAATTGGTCGAATTACGCTACGAATTGCTGCCCCATCCACCGTATTCTCCAGATTTGGCCCCTTGTGACTTCTTTCTGTTTCCTAATCTGAAAAAATCACTCGCCGGGAATAGATATGGATCAAATGAGGAGGTCATCGCCGCCACGGAGGCCTATTTTGCAGAGTTTGACAAAAACTATTTTTCGGACGGGTTAAAAAAGTTGGAGCATCGCTGGGCTAAGTGTATCGAACTAAAAGGAGACTATGTTGAAAAATAAATTGCCACTATTCCAAAATTTTCGTTTACTTTTTGTAGGCTAAGTATTTATTGAATGACCCTCGTACGAACTAAAAACTGACGTATTCTACATCGCGATATTAAAGTTATCCGAGCGATTGAACCTAAATAAAAGAACCCGACAACAACCGTCGGGCATTAGCCCACCAGACACAACACCCGTCTGGTCGGAGGATCCCTTTTCAATGGTGTATGAGGAACTTGACACCCTGTTCCTCACACTCCAAACACCCATTAAATTTGGGCACAGTAACGGCCGTTCAGTTGTATTTAGTGTTGTATGTGCCCAAAAATTGTTTGAGTAAGTGTAAACCTCTCTGAGTGAGTTTAGTAGAGCACAGCTTCGTAGCGACAGTGAGCGTGTCCTTATGCACCAGTGACAGCGGCGTCCGCGTCAAGCCGCGCTCCGAGCCGGCCGGGAGCTCGTCGCGGCGGGAAGGCAGCCCGCTTCGGCCTCTACTTGCGTTGAGTCTTTGCTGTCACCTACCTCTCTGAGTGAGTTTAGTAGAGCACAGCTTCGTAGCGACAGTGAGCGTGTCCTTATGCACCAGTGACAGCGGCGTCCGCGTCAAGCCGCGCTCCGAGCCGGCCGGGAGCTCGTCGCGGCGGGAAGGCAGCCCGCTTCGGCCTCTACTTGCGTTGAGTCTTTGCTGTCACCTACCTCTCTGAGTGAGTTTAGTAGAGCACAGCTTCGTAGCGACAGTGAGCGTGTCCTTATGCACCAGTGACAGCGGCGTCCGCGTCAAGCCGCGCTCCGAGCCGGCCGGGAGCTCGTCGCAGCGGGAAGGCAGCCCGCTTCGGCTTCTACTTGCGTTGAGTCTTTGCTGTCACCTACCTCTCTGAGTGAGTTTAGTAGAGCACAGCTTCGTAGCGACAGTGAGCGTGTCCTTATGCACCAGTGACAGCGGCGTCCGCGTCAAGCCGCGCTCCGAGCCGGCCGGGAGCTCGTCGCGGCGGGAAGGCAGCCCGCTTCGGCCTCTACTTGCGTTGAGTCTTTGCTGTCACCTACCTCTCTGAGTGAGTTTAGTAGAGCACAGCTTCGTAGCGACAGTGAGCGTGTCCTTATGCACCAGTGACAGCGGCGTCCGCGTCAAGCCGCGCTCCGAGCCGGCCGGGAGCTCGTCGCAGCGGGAAGGCAGCCCGCTTCGGCTTCTACTTGCGTTGAGTCTTTGCTGTGACCTACCTCTCTGAGTGAGTTTAGTAGAGCACAGCTTCGTAGCGACAGTGAGCGTGTCCTTATGCACCAGTGACAGCGGCGTCCGCGTCAAGCCGCGCTCCGAGCCGGCCGGGAGCTCGTCGCGGCGGGAAGGCAGCCCGCTTCGGCCTCTACTTGCGTTGAGTCTTTGCTGTCACCTACCTCTCTGAGTGAGTTTAGTAGAGCACAGCTTCGTAGCGACAGTGAGCGTGTCCTTATGCACCAGTGACAGCGGCGTCCGCGTCAAGCCGCGCTCCGAGCCGGCCGGGAGCTCGTCGCAGCGGGAAGGCAGCCCGCTTCGGCTTCTACTTGCGTTGAGTCTTTGCTGTGACCTACCTCTCTGAGTGAGTTTAGTAGAGCACAGCTTCGTAGCGACAGTGAGCGTGTCCTTATGCACCAGTGACAGCGGCGTCCGCGTCAAGCCGCGCTCCGAGCCGGCCGGGAGCTCGTCGCGGCGGGAAGGCAGGCCGAGGCAGGCGGCCGCCGCTTCGGTCTCTACTTGCGTTGAGGTGGCGCGTTTTGCGTCGATCTGGGAAGAAAGTTTTAGGTTATTGAGTAAGAAATTAACCACCTTTTATACATTTTCAAACTCTAAATTAGTCTAAACCTGCTGTATTGATCACAATTTTAACACACAGCGCTGACATTTTTGTGCTCGTTTTCGAACGAAAGTCAAATTTTGGGTGAAAGAGTTTGGGTAAGGCTTGCACGCGAAATCGAAACTTATCACGTAGCACGAGCGTTGATATTTCGGAGCGCCGCTGATACAATACCGATTTATAGTCTGTTTTTTTTGAGATGTCTTATTAAGTCAACAACAATTTATCTATACTTATATTATGAAGAGGAAATATTTGTTTGTTTGTTTGTATCGAATAGGCTCCGAAACTACTAGACCGATTTTGAAAATTATTTTACCAGTACAAAGCTAGGTACATTATCAGAGAGTAACATAGGTTTATATTGGCTAAATTTTGACGGGAGAAACAGTTTACGCGGGCCAAGCCGCTGACGGACAGGTAGTAATGAATTAACTCAAAAACTACTGAATGGATTTACAGGGTGCGAAAAGACCCTTAACGAAGCCGGCGTCGACGCACTCGAACCATTAAATCGAGTCACAGAAAAAAAAATTGATGGTAAACGAAATTATTATTTTTTTGGTTCAATTTCAAACGACCGACTTGGTGTAATGGTTAAGAAGTTGGCTACTACACCCGAGGTCGCGGGTTCGATCCCCGCACAGTACAAACATTTGTGTGCATGAACATGTCTGTTTGTACTGGTCTGGGTGTCTCCTATGTATAATAAGTATGTATTTACAAAAAAAAATGTATTTAAGTATGTTTATCCGTTGTCTAGTATCCCATAACACAAGCTTTAATTAGCTTACTTTGGGGCTAGATGGCGCTGTGTGGAATAATGTCCAGGGATATTTATTATTTATTATTATTTATTTTAAGCCTAAAAACGGACTACGCAATGTAACGCGTGCAACAGACCGCTCCTGAGCTTGTGTGCGCCTGTTAGGTATAATGAAGGGGTACGCACGATGTGCATTGCGAGTTGAACGTTTTGAAAGTTGTGTTTTAGGAAATACTTTGATAATGGTACTTAGGACAAAAATAAGTAATAATGACTAGAGTTTGTTTTCATCAATATCTTGAGATTTTTTGTTTTATTTCGACCTTCAATAACTTGTTAACTATTGAGTTCCCAGGTATGGTCTAGAAAGACAAAATGTTCCGGATGATGTGCAGAATACGTAGGTGTCGGCTTCGTTAAGGGTCTTTTTACACCCTTTATAAATGCTTTACCAATATATAGTAATGAAGCTACATTTCCAGCGAGTCAGCCAAGTATTCATTTTGAGGCTATATTTTAACGGGACAAATAGACTTCGCAGGCGAATTTGTAGGCCTACAAGCGAACGAAATGTCCATAGTTTCTAAAACTACAAAAATATGATATTTTTGAAAATTCGTTTGAGTATGATTAAAATTATATTAAGATTTAAAATACATGATAATTGTTAAAATTATCTTCGTTTTCATACTAATTAGTTACGACCATTTATTTATTTTATTTTATTTATTTATTTATTTTAATTCAAATTAAACGGCAGATGCCAATTACAATAATTGAATTACATTAAATTAATTAAAATCGAATTACAGATTAACAATATCACAATTGGGACAGCACAAACATAGACACTCTCATACGCCCCGCTCACAGAAACTCAGACATTCCGCAACAACCTTCATCCATGCATCCGCAAACAGATCACATTGTGGGTTGACGTTAAGGAGTGCGTTGAGTGCAGCGAGTACGCGAGGAATCGGGGAATGAGCTCGCGCTACGGTACGGCACCGAGGCACGACGAACAGGTTGTGCTTGCGTAGACGGCGATAATTGTCCGGCACAAAGAAGCGGCAAAGCAGATCACTCAAGTCCTGTACGTCTATTAGGCCTCGAAACCATGTTAGTTTTTCCAAAACTACGGACAATGTATTAGTGAGTAGGTGACCCTCTGCTGGCGGAAAGCTATAGTAAACGAATGAAAAAAACCAACCTTATACACGCAAAGATTGTGATGTGTATCGGGAGTAGTGGTTCCTTCCCGTTGCATCAATCGCAAGTAAGACAACGCAAAGTGCTTCTCAGCGCGGTCCTTCGCCTCGTTAGAACTTCTATGTCGACACAGGAAGACCAGGTGGGCTTCTTTAAACTCTTCGATGTTTAGGCAGACCTGCAAGAAAACGTGGTATGTAGAATATTCTTTTCTGTGTTGAGTTAACTAGAAGAAAAGTTTTCGAAGCAGTCTCTAGACATGACTTGGCTTCTCAAGTTTTTTTTTTATTGCCCGTCAAGATGACCTCACTCCACCTGATGGAAAGCGGTCGTGAGGTCCAGATATGAGGTTGACAAGCCGTCATTCAGTATTTTTGCCATAGCTAATATACTTTTCTTTCTTTCGTCACTTTGTCTTTGCAACAACAAACACAGTTTTGTGGAACGATAGTTAATTAAATAAATAAATATCTAGGACAATTCACACCGAGATCATCAGACCTCAAACTAAGCAAAGCTTGTACTATGGGCGTCAGTGACTGATAAACCTACTTAAATATTTATAAATACATAAATAAATAATAACACCTAGGCACACAACAAATATAAATGCTCGTCACACAAATATTTGTCATGGGTGGGGATCGAACCCACGACGACCTCCGGCGCTAAAGGCAGTGTCGCAGCCATTACGCTAACAGGCCAGTCCAATTAAAATTAATTGTAAACTATTCCTTTTATTAATAAATAAATAATAATAAAAGAAACTACGAAGTGGCACATTACAAATACCTATACTCCATTCATTATAGCATTAGACAGAAGTAAAAAAGGTTCTTTTTAGGGTACACTTTGTGGTAAAAGTACAATAAACATCATTGCTTTTAAGATTTATGCCGAATTTATTAAAATCCACATAAATAGCAGCTGTCACACTTAATTGTTCTCATTTAAAGTACTTCAGAATATATTTATTTTGTCTTGCATCAAACTATATTGTCGATGTAAAAACCTAAAACAGACAGGGGTTTTCATCTTTACTGTCACTATAACTCTACCAAATCTAAAATGTTACATAATCCCTTCATACGTTGTGGCGGAAGGGGTTTTCAATTTTGTTAGGTTATACTCAATTATGTTATCGTCATGGCAACGTCAAATGCAAATTGTCATTCATTTTAGCCCCCCTGCTTCTTATTTCTAATGTTATAATTAATGAAGTATAAATCATTTCCATTTTTGTTTTTTGCTTGTAATAAATAAACTCAAAAACTACTGGCCTTTTTTAAAACGTCTTTCACTAAAACAAAGCTACATTATTTGTGAGTCATCATCATCATCATCATCATCCGTGCGGTCTATCCCGGTTGTGAACCCATACTGGTGTGTGAAGTCCCAGGGTCCGCCTTTCTTATTTTCTTGGCCCACTTCGCGCGGTCTTGTGCATCCGCAGTGGTGAGTTTGTTGGCACGCATGTCACTCCTGACGACGTCGAGCCAGCGCTTTTTGGGTCGACCTCTTCTACCGGTCTACACATTATTAGTGAGCAAAGACTATATTTGAAAGGAAAAAAACGGGACTGACAAAATGTATGTGCGCAAAACTTGCATCTGTTCAAAAAAAACAGTGATACTCATAAACAAATATCAGAAATAAAAACAAATTGAAAACTCCCAGTCTTAGGCTACACAAGGTGGGAAACTCATTTGTGGGTCAATCTGTGAAATACTTTAACAAAATACCTCAAAGTCTTGTTGATCTACCTCTTCACAAGTTTAAGTCTGCAATTAAAGCAAAGTTAATGAAACAAGGCTAAATGTAGAGGATTACTTGAACGACAAAAGTTTGTGGTCATAGTAGGAATAATCTGCTCAATATTGTGTTCTTTTTTCTACTCTCATTGACTGTACTCTGAATTATTTTTTTGTAAAACAAACAAAGTTCAAAAGAGTAACTATTGAGTTTCTTGCCGGAGTCTTCTCGATAAGAAGCAACGTCCGAACCGGTAGTAGATTCACATTATGTATACTCACGATATGTACTAATATTGTACTATTTTATTTACGTTTATTATTATTATTTCTATATACTTTTTTTTTGACATGTCATAAGTGCTTTGTACAAGCTTAAATGAATAAATGATTTTTTACTTTACTTTACTTTACTTTGCGTGTAGTCCAGCCGCAAGAAGGCTCGTTTAAAAAGTTATAAATGGTTAGTTACCTTAAAAACTTCCTGCCACCGCGGCCGGTCGTCGTGATAGTAAACTATAGACGTGAACTCATCGGTCAGGTTGACGCCAGCGCCGAGGGATATCACGTCCTGTTGATAAAGATGGCCACAGATCAGCTAAACGTTGACGTAATCTTATGTACTAGTCAATCTCATATCGTTCCATCGAGGTGAATGAGGTCAACAATCAGCAAAAAAACTAATCAAAATATAAACTAAAACTTTTTACACAAAGATAGAAACTAGAAAAATTCGACCTGTTCCTGGGACTCAAGCGGGATTCGAACCCACGACCTTTCACAATCCGGGTGACTGCTCTTCCAACTGAGCTACCTTTACCTTTTAAAACTTTTTATTCAAAACAATATCTTAAAGAGAAATAGTCAGAGCCCTCTTGATAACGCTTTGGTAAAAAAAAAAAAAGATAAAACATCCATTCATTGGACAAAAATGTATAATATTATCCAGAAAGGCACTTAAAGTATCTACTAAGCCCGGTACACATTATTCCAGTAGTCCAGCGCTGGAATATCACTGGAATAATGTGAACCGGCACTGGAATGTAGAACTCGAATGTCCACTTTGATTGAGCGCTGGACTGGAATAATTTAAACGGGGCATTATGAATGCTTGAAGTTTTTAAATTAGGTTTCACTATTTCGACGTTATCGCGAAGCAAACATCTTAACTTCAACATTTTTAATATTAGAATGATAGGATTTTAATGAACTGATGCATTTTTTGTGAAAAAGCAAAATATATCTGGATATTACTGTATTCGGACCATTGTAACCTCTTTGCTGATTTAATCTTACTAATATGTTAAATGCGACAGTTTGTGAGGACGTATGTATGTGTGGAAGTGGATGTTTCAAGACATCGACGCCGAAGAAGATTTTGCCACTTACAAGTTTATTAGAATGAACCTTCTTCAGAAATAATAATTTTATGTATAAAGTATATCTGACGTATTTTCGTTGAATTTGACATATCGATTACAGTGCTAACGCCCAGTAGAAAAAGCATCGTAAATACAAGATGGTGGAGATACTGACGTCATTCCATCTGTCAAAAGCGTGCTTTGATCAAATCTAGCCGCGTTTGAACGTACTAAAACTATACTACACACATCAAAAGTGTCTAGGGATCAAGCATTTTTATGCGGATTTCTTGAGATTGAGATGTGGCTTTGTAATAAATTTATGATTTTATAAATTTATATGGATCCTTTTTGGTGCATTTCATAATTTGAAACAGGAACTGTCAATCAAATTCGAGTAAAAGATGAAAATCTGCTGTCAATATTTTCCCTATAAAAACATACAACGCATTGAAGACATTATTAGTGCTACTGTTTCCCTACTACTGATTAAAACCAACGTTATTATGGAGCGGCGACGTCATTTAAGCAGGGAAGAAATGCTCAGAGCCGTGGGAATGATAGAAGCTGGTTCCCGGCAACGTACTGTGGCTTTAGCTCTGAATACAAGTCAGAGTGTTATCAGTCGACTTTGGACACGTTACCGAAGCACTGGTACCGTGGCTGAGCGCCATGGAGGACGGTATCGCTGCACCACACGGAGACAAGACCGATACATTCAAATCACAACTCGAAGAGCTCCAACAATAACCGCCATGATGTTAGCCGTGAGGCTTCGTCACTCTTCAGGGAACTTAATTAGCGACCAAACAGTCAGAAACCGCTTGCATGAAGTGAACCTTCATTCCCGAAGACCGCTAAGGGTACCACCTATAGCAATGCACAATCGTAGGATTCGATATCAATGGGCTCTTGAACACAGAAATTGGGCAGAAGAACAATGGCGTTTCGTGTGCTTTTCTGATGAGTCTCGTTTTGGTATGAGACCGGATACAAGACGTATACGACACTGGAAAACCCCTGGACGCCAACAGCGATTAAAATCCTGCCAGGAAGTCTATCCTTATAGTGTCCATATAGTATGACGACCGACTTGGTGTAATGGTTAAGAAGTTGGCTACTACACCAGAGGTCGCGGGTTCGATCCCCGCACAGTACAAACATTTGTGTGCATGAACATGTCTGTTTGTACTGGTCTGGGTGTCTCTTATGTATAATAAGTATGTATTTACAAAAGAAAATGTATTTAAGTATGTTTATCCGTTGTCTAGTATCCCATAACACAAGCTTTAATTAGCTTACTTTGGGGCTAGATGGCGCTGTGTGGAATAATGTCCAGGGATATTTATTATTTATTTATAGTGGTGGAACCATCATGGTATGGGCGGGTATTTGGACCGGCGGAAGAACTGAGTTTTTTTGGATCAGAGGCAACCTCAACGCTCAAATTTATGCTGAGACGATTGTATCAGACGTCATCGTTCCTCTACAAGTGCAAATCGGTCCCTTATTTCAGTTAATGCATGATAATGCACGACCGCACACCGCAAGAGTTGTAAGACAGACTCTCGCCGCAGCTAACATCAATGTCCTGCCCTGGCCTGCTCAGTCGCCAGACTTGAACCCGATTGAGCATGCATGGGATATGCTACAGAGAAGAGCTCTGCCGAATATGGAGGGTATCCAGTCGCAAGAAGACCTTTTTTTGTTGTTGCAACGAACATGGGCGGCCATTCCACAGCGTGATTTGGATGAACTCATTTTGAGTATGCCAAACCGATGTCCTTGTGTTGTTAGTGTTCGCGGTAGAAACACGGATTATTAATTGTTTAAGTAACCCAATAAAATTTTAAAGAAAACTGTTATTTCAGTCTTTTTTTCGAACTTTAATGTTAGTGGTTAAAATGTCAAAAATCCCTTTATTAGGAAAATGGCAAATTTCTTTATTAATGCAGAGGTGACTTGGTTTATCGTTACAGTAGACAAACGAAAACACTTTATTTGATGAACCCTTAAAGAAAATTTTCATTAATATCAATCAGGAGAAAAGTTATTGCAAAAATATATGTTGATCCCTAGACACTTTTGATGTGTGTATTTTTCCCAAATGGGACCGCAGCAAAAAAATATTTTAATTTTGACTTTAAAGAATAATCAAATCTTTACTAATATTATATATAGGAAAGATTTGATTGTTTGTTACTCTTTCACGAAAAAACGACTGAACGAATTTAAATGAAACTTTACAGCAAAACAGCTTTTACATCAGAATAACACATATGCTATATTGTATTTTGGCTACTATATATATCTAAAACGCGGGAGAAGCCGCGGGCGGAAAGCAAGTATTATTCTAATATGTTGATTAGCCACTCACCCGCAAAGTCTGTCCATACTTGTCCACCACCCGCGCAGTCAGCTCAATATTCCTCTCCGTACTCTTCCCGCCGCCTTTAGAGAAGGCTCCCGCGACGACAGTGACGTACAGATCGTTGCGCGCGTCTCCCGGCAGAATCACTTCGGGGAAGCCCATCTTGCGGGCTATTACTGTGTTGCCTACTACTATGTGGGGGTTTTCTTCACGGATCTACAAAAACATAACTACTTTTTACATTGTTAATTTCATACCTTAAGACAGGAAAACTAGAAAAAAAATTGAGCAGGTTTCAAGCGTGATTCGGACCCGCGTCTTCCGCGAACCGAACGGATGCTCTTGCCAAGCGGGATACCGAAATTAAAGGGCAATGTCCATTGATGGCTCAGCGTGGACATGACGCTAGCAAAAAAACATTTTTACCATAAAATATTTTGTTATTTTAGCAAACCTCTCTAATTTTACTTTTGTATCAATTAATGTAGTTTAAAATACATGTTTTTTTAGTGCACCTATTGACTAGACAAGACATCCCGGTCTTTGATTTTAGTTTCGATCAATTCAGTGTTGCCAGAACATAACATGTGATAACGATTGCATCATATCGATTTGAAAATGATTCGGAGATAATGTGTATAGTCGATTATAATTTAATGCCTTATTATGTAAACAAAGACCACACCGTAACAAAGTCACGTTTTTCCGTATTGATCACACACTATAGATCGCACATAAACGTCTTGCGTTGTCAAAAGAAACATAGAACGTTAAATTCATGCAAAACTGTTAAAATGAAGCATTCATAAACTTTTATTTTATATTATTTATTATTTATATTAGATATGAAATAATTATGAAATCTGCACAACTTTATCCTCTTCAATAAAATAGGTTGTCTTTGAACGGTAGTGATAGGAACGTTGCAAGATTCAGAATCAGAATCATTTATTTCGATTAAAAGTGGTACAGATACAATGCTATCGATTTACGGTTCTTTTGAAAGAATTTACATTTAAGTTTGAATTATTTTGTTTTTGAAAGCTTTTATACATTATGTACTTAACAAAATAAATTCATGAGGGTGTCATTACTAGGCCTCGAGATTAGGTTCTATATATTTAGCTAAATATAGGAAAAAAAATATATCCTACTAAAATGTCACATACGAAGCCACATGGGATATCGAATCGATACCCACCGTCAAGATCGTGAACGACAATACAAGTAGTTAATTTGAAAAGAATACCAGCGAAGCGCGCAAAAGCATGCTAGTTTATAATTTTATGCCTTAATGTATTTCGACTATTGTGCTTCGAACCCTGTGCATTATAGTTATTCTGCTTTTTGATTTCATGCATTTTAATACGTATGAACGCCAAACAAGTTTAGGCTACACTATATTATATGGAAATATGCCACTCAATATGAAACTCGTGACGATTAGATAAATCTGAAATATGGAACACGATTTTATGACAATGAACATTACGCTTAGTGTTGGTGAACCTTTATAAAGACTTGGTAAAAATCGGTAGATTGTCGTTCAAAATCAGTATTCCAGTAAACTAAGGCAAATTTCGGGAGATCCACTGAATTTAATCAACAACTTTAAAGTGAATAGCTCCATACACGTAAAGTTGGACGACACGATTGGGTGCGTTGTAGCACGGTTTCTCGCCTTTAATTTCGTAGTGTTCCGGGTTCGATCCCCGGTCAGGTCAATTCAGGAAACGATCTTTTCAAAATTGGCTTGTGTCTGGGTGTGCTGGGAGACGCCCCTGGCTTAATTCCTTGTATGGTACCTCGTAACACAGGGATATCTATCCCTACTTCGAGACCATGACACGAGGTGTAAAAAAAAGTTAAAGGGCGAAGTCGTCGGTTCGCCACACACGACAGTTCTGTTTATCTGACACCAGTCGGGCAAACGTGTATGGTAGGCTAATGACTCTGTATGATTCATTCGATGATTTTCCAACACTACGGAATGGTTGTCAATACGCCATGTTTTTTTAGGAATAAGACATGTAAGATAAAACAGACTATACCTATTTTTACTAATGTTAAAAAAATGGAATACATGTTATGCAAAAATAAACTTATCTTGAGTTGTCATTGAATTTAATCGAACTTCAATAAATTATCCAATTTTTAAATCGATTGTATCGATATTTCTTAAGTGTATGGCAATAAACAAAACGTCAAATTGTCTGTTTTAGTGCCATTCGCTTTGTTTATTTTGCATTGTGAATGTTAGAAAAAATTACTTTTTTCCGAAAAATATACTTTATACTACACCTGCTCGGAAAGTACCTTGATACTTTATCAAATTTACGGTAGAAAGTACGTCATTGCATATCGAACAAATACGCGGGGAGAAAACGCATCTGAGCGGGAGAGAAAAGTGTATGAAAATCCATTTCTTACGTGGTTTTTCTTTTTTAATTTTGGGTAAGACTATGCGCCGGTAACCTAAATATCAAAAGCCAAAAAGTTTTTACAGTGAGTTTTTATCTCCAAGTTCGCAAAATGACACTGGCCACTAGCTGTGTGTCGCATGGTGTCGGGCTGGCAGTGCGACCCTGCGGCGGCAGGATAAACAATTTGAAAAAAGAACATGTGAAAATTGCAGACGCCATTGGCGCCATTTTCAATTTGTGTGTTGTTTGAGGATTCAGTTTTCGTAGAAAGTAAAATAAAACTATCAAAATGATAAGTAGTGATAGTGATGATGAAGATTTTTTAACCCCGCCGTAGTTGAAACAAACATTAATGGAAAAAGTGTTACATTAAGCTTCACTAACTGCAACAATTTCAATATAAATTTCAATTAGTATAGATTTAGTTTTTTATTTTCCTCGTAGGTGTAGTATAAAGCACTATGTATCACTCGAGAGAAAGTGCGATTCCCGATCTCGGGTTTCTTAAAGCCCTCGCCTACGGCTCGAGCTTCAAACGACACTGTCGACGGTAATCGGTCTCTTTCTCCTCTCGGTGAACAATGTACTATTGTGTACTTATTATATGAAAATAATACAAATGGTAGGGAAGCAATGAAACAATATTATTGTAATTGCATGGTTGGCCGAAGAACAGTAGGTTGCTGTGCTCATGTGATGACTGTTTTTTGGTTTTTGAGCTGGGCGAGGTATCAGGAACATTTATTTCCCCCTGCCAAGTACCTGGCCAACATTCTTTTAACTTATGAATCAGATTAAAAACAAATACTTTAAAAAATGTTGTTTTATTTCACTTTAAACCTTTTACTCACATGCAAAAATATTTTTATTCATGAACTCGTATCAGAGTTCAGAGTTCAGAGTTGAGTAAAGTTCATATTCTGATTTCTATTAGTGTAGGCTAATAAACCAATCAGACACTAGATACTAGAATGACTGTTCACGCTAGGCCGGAGACCCCAAAGTAAGTGGACCCCTTCCCCAGTTTTCCAATCTTTGTAGATCACTTGAAAATAATAATTGAAAAAAATTACAATAGCCTGTAAATAAAAACGAATCTAGGAGGTAAAAGATGGCAATTCTGATTTTTTATCATATTATAGTAGTTGCAATGCGACAACAGGTTGTTAAAAATGTTTATTTGCTCGTATATCAGTTATCAAATCAGTCACCGCCATCTTTACAATCTTTTTTTTAAGAACATGGCAATTACGTAAAAAATTGAAGGTGGACGAAAAAACTTACTTGTTTCAAATCGCCTTCGACCAATTGCATGGACACCCACAGCCCCTGCGAGTGCTTTGCGTCCTTCAGGTCACGATTGGCTAACACTTTCTTTAGCAGCGTATCCATGTTTTCTTTCTCGCAACTATAAACATTAAAAAAGTCTTTGTTAAATTAAATCAAATAATTATAAACTAAACTTAAACTAGTCAACTACCATATCTATGAGGATTAAGATGTTCTGGTGTCCCAAACTATGAGAACTTAAAGAACTTTCTGATTGACAAGTGCTTAGAACTCAGCCAAGGTTGAATTAAAAAGGAACATATTGGGCCGACTAAAGAACCAACCTACGTTCCAGTGATGAAAAAGAGCGACTGAGTTTGAGCCTCTTTGATAATGCGGTCCATTTAAGCGCATAATTGCTGAAAGCGCTAAAATTACTTTCCACTAGGTCCAAATTGAAAAGTGCGATAAAGCACTAACTTGACTATCTGCGTTCAGATCAAATCGAACCGCAAAAATTGTCACTATTATGAAAATTATGTTTCATGACATTGACGCCGAAGAAGATTTTGCCACTTACAAGTTTATTAGAATGAGCCTTCTTCAGAAATAATAATTTTATGTAAAATGTATATCTGACGTATTTTCTTTGAATTTGACATATCGATTACAGTGCTAACGCCCAGTAGAAAAAGCATCGTAAATACAAGATGGTGGAGATGACGTCATTCGCGCCATCTGTCAAAAGCGTGCTTTGATCAAATATAGCCGCGTTCGAACGTGCTAAAACTATACTATTTTTCCAAATGGGACCCCGCAGCAAAAAATTATTTTAATTTTGACTTTAAAGAATAATCAAATCTTTACTAATATTAAATATAGGAAAGATTTGAATGTTTGTATTGAATAGGCTCCGAAACTACTGATCCGAACATGAAAATTCTTTCACCGACAGAAAGCTGAACTATTGAGGAGTGATTTAGGATAGGATATATTTATTATGATTGTATGTAATATTTAGTGAAAAATAATAGTATATGTAAATCAAGTCGGAGAAAAGCGGGCGAGATATGATAATGGACACCAGCAGCCTTTTTTTATAGTGCCCGTTGAGATGACCTGACCTGATGAAAAGCGGTCGTGAGTTCCAGACATGAGGCTGACAAGCACAGTAATGCAAAGATATCACTGAGCTGGTGACACGCATCTTGAAGACCTGCAAAAATGCCTTTTCACGCCCCGCTTGAAGACCCCGGACTACCAGGAAGGAAACACATGCGCTGGGAGAGCGTTCAACGTCTCGATGGTTCGACAAAGAAAGGAGTCACCGAATCTTTTTGTGCGTGGGAAAAAATGCTGGACTGTGTGTGGATGACTCCGCAATCCAGCACGCGTGGTTAGGGAGTGGAAGGGTGAGGATGGGACAAGTTGAAATATCTCTTCAGAGCATTCCCCGTTGTAGAAGCGATAGAGAACACTCAACCTGGAAATGTCTCTACGCAATTGTAGCGGCTTAAGGGTCATAGATGCCTCTGGGTTTCCGATGATACGGATAGCACGCCGCTGCGACCTGTGAAGAGCTTCGAGCAAGTACTTGGCGGAACCGTCCCAGAGATGTGAGCAGTACACACGACAAACATTTGACAGAATGATGTCTGTTGGGGCAGCTTTAAAAAAATAAAAATATTCATTTCAGGCACAGTGGTTTGGTAGTAAAATAATAACAATGTATGGCCACTCACGCGTAAAACGGCACTTGTATGTGCTTATCCGGGTTGTCGGCGGCGAGGTGGCGCGTGACGTCGGCGCACGCCACGCCGAAGGGCCGGCGCATGCGGCCCTCGGCCGCGGACGGGGTTAGTGTGGTAGCCATCGAACTGCGTCTGGGACAATGAAATGGAATAAATTAACTCAAATATCTCTATTATTTCTCTGTGGATGGTTTCCCATTTTTTAATGAAATAAAAAAAATAGTTCCCCAACAAGTAAAACCCTTAAACAAGGTCGAGTATTTGACAATTTTTTGTTAGTTTGAAATTTCTCAATGAAGTCAGGGTTCAAAATAATGTGGTCCCTGATCTACCAGTGTCTGCGTGAGGGTTAAAAACATTATTTTTACAAGAACACAATTTGAAAAACAAGTACAATTTTAATAATTTTAAATAAAAAATATTCACCTATGGTCAATGTTTTGCGGGTCCATAGATCCTATTCGAACTACATGGCACACTAGGAAGACTTTATCTCTTTTGATATCACTCGATAGGTCCTGAAACAAAAAGAAAAAAAAAATGTAATCACAAAACATTCTCGGAAGTTAGGACTCTCTTAGTTTAGCAAGGGCCTAAAAATGATGTTATTATTTTATTCTTGAATTAAGACATGCACAATATACATTTTTAGTTCATTTACAGACATAACATTATTGCTTAAACATTAAAATTAAGTCACATTATTTCAGATTCATCGTGGTCATTTTCATCCATTGCACGTCCACCATAAACCATATGCATCCATAGCGATCGGATGCAAGCAAGTGTCTACTTGCTATTATCTTTCGTATTTGATGCGATAAAGATTAATTGTCTTATCTTACCGTGAGCACGACTTGCTGCGGGCTCAAGTTAGTTACGGGCCACCTCAGCAGCAAATGCTCAGTGAGTCTGCGCGTGGGCGAGAGTCGCCTTCTCAGACAACGGGACAGCTGCAGCTCGCACGCGTCGCACATTCGATAGACTAAGTTGTGCACGCGGAGCGCTACGGTGTGAGTGCGTGCCGTCGGAGGCGTTTTCAATTATATTTCGCTGTCTCAAATAGGAGGTTTGGTGTCGCTTTGTAGGTTTAAGACTGTCTAAATTGCAAATTTGTGGACGCTTTGGTTCCTCATTGTCACTGTATCGCCAAGTACAGCTATGAAAAAGATCGCTTTGTAGCAATAACACCGCCTTTTGTCCTTTTGAGTGTCTGCTTTACTTTTTTTTGAGCATTTAAGTCTTTTTCGTTTAAACTACCACCCTAAAATCACCTAAAAAACCCTAACCTAATAGTTACTTCATTTGTATGACTCATACCCTAAATAACTTTTTTATAATCTGGCTATTTACTGAAGTTGGAAAACACTGTTGAAGAAGTCAATTCCTAAAATCAACTCTTACCGTGAACACGACTTGCTGCGGGCTCAAGTTAGTTACGGGCCACCTCAGCAGCAAATGCTCAGTGAGTCTGTGCGTGGGCGAGAGCGCGAGGGACAGCTGCAGCTCGCACGCGTCGCACATTCGATAGACGAAGTCGTGCACGCGGAGCGCTACGGTGTGAGTGCGTGCCGTCGGAGGCATTTTGAATTATATTTCGCTGTCTCAAATAGGAGGTTTGGTGTCGCTTTGTAGGTTTAAGACCGCCTAAATTGCAAATTTGTGGACGCTTTGGTTACTAATTGTCACTGTATCGCCAAGTACAGCTATGAAAAAGATCGCTTTGTAGCAATAACACCGCTTTTTGTCCTTTTGAGTGTCTACTTTACTTTTTTTAGTGCATTTAATCTTTTTCGTTTGAACTACCACCCTAAAATCACCTAAAAAACCCTAACCTAATAGTTACTTCACTTGTATGACTCATACCCTAAATTACTTTTTTTTTAAATCTGGCTATTTACTGAAGTTAGAAAACACTGTTGAAGAAGTCAATTCCTAAAAGCAACGAACTAAAATTAGTATCTTATCTTACCGTGAACACGAGTTGCTGCGGACTCAAGTTAGTCACCGGCCACCTCAGCAACAAATGCTCTGTGAGTCTGTGCGTGGGCGAGAGCGCGAGGGACAGCTGCAGCTCGCACGCGTCGCACATTCGGCAGACGAAGTTGTGCACGCGGAACGCTACGGTGTGAGTGCGTGCCGTCGGAGATGGTTGAGGTTGATATTTCGATGTTTCAAATAGGACATTTGGTGTCGCTTTATAGTTATAAGACCGCCTAAATTGCGAATTTCTGGACGCTTTGGCTCCTAATTGTCACTGTATCGTCAGTTACAGCTATGAGATAACTTTGTAGCAACCAGACTACCTTGATTATACATTACATTTGAGTGTCTACTTTGTCATTACCTGTTGACCCTGTTGTCCATTTTTCTGTACTATAAAGTGTTTTTCATAAAAAAAAGCATTCATAAATCACAGTTAACTTAATAATTACTTAATTTCTACTATTCATACCCTTGATTACTGGAAATTCACCGAAGTTGGAAAAGCTAGAACACTGTTGAAGAAGTCAATTCTAAAAATCAATGAAATAAATAATTTGTATCTCATATTATCTTACCGTAAACACGACTTGCTGCGGACTCAAGTTAGTCACAGGCCACCTCAGCAGCAAATGCTCTGTGAGTCTATGCGTGGGCGAGAGCGCGAGGGACAGCTGCAGCTCGCACGCGTCGCACATTCTGCAGACGAAGTTGTGCACGCGGAGCGCTACGGTGTAAGTGCGGGCCGTCGGAGGCGTTGGCGGCGCGGATGTTGGTGTGGTTTCCTGGGGACAAGTTTTAAATAGTAGATTAATACATAAATACTCGGCCTGACTTTCGAATAGGTCGAAAACTAAAATTCACAAATCCGTTTGAGAAATATTACATTGATCAGTAAGAGTCATAAAAAACCTGTCTACAAGTAGGTACAGTTGTGAACTAAGCAGTAACTTTCAAATTTGTTAGTTATATTGTAGACGCAGTCCCTTTCGCCCTTTCGAAATTTTGATGGACATTTTTATCCTTTATTACTAATAAACTTATTACGATAAATAACTTCATTAGACAAAGATTAACTGCATACAAACAACAGCATCATAACAATATATTCTCATGAGTTACATCATACGACATGAGATACATCATTTGACGACATGATTGGCGTAGTGCGCTGTAGCACGGTTTCTCGCCTCGATTTCCCTAGTGTCCCGGGTTCGATTCCCGGTCGGGTCAATTCAGGAAACGATCTTTTCTGAATTGACTCGGGTCTGGGTGTGCTGGGAGACGCCCCTGGCTTATTTCTTTGTGTGGTAGGAGGTTTGTAGGGATATTAATCCCTACTTCGAGACCAACAAGAGGTGTGTTGTCTGGCGCATATTTATTATTATTTATTTATTTATCATAGAATAAAATAAGCACCCAACAGTCATAAGGATTCCTATTCCACCAAATTAGTACACAAATTATTGGGTTTACATTTGTTTACAAACCATATTCTTATCGATCCGCGCGTTGGCCTCATCGTGCATTGAATTGAGCCTGTACGTTGAAGTTTGAAGAGGATCCACCAGCCTCCCGCCACTTGTCCTGACTGCTAGCTCCATACCGAGGGTTCTGAACAAAATAATTATCATACAGATATCGATGAAGCGGAAAGTTATCGACGTTCGCATTCTGACCCTGCACCATAAGTTTACGCCAAGAAAACTACTATAGTTACCTACAGCAACTTATATGTCATTTTCCCAAATCCCCTACAAATTCTTTACTACAGACGCTAGCGACTTTCGTTGCTGTAATCATGGTGGGGGTACCGATATTTAGATTTAGGTTTCGGTTAGTTGTCAAGGAAAAATATGATATGCTGAGAACGCGTAAAGGACAGGATACGGCAAAATCGGGCAACATTAAGGCCGCTAGGTGGCGCTGACTCGATGTCATACAAATTAGAGTTTATGGGCTCGCAAAACGCAATGCTGGAGTCATTCGAATATCTTAGTGCAACTCTCTCTCGGCACTCTGGTACCAAACTATACTTCATTAATTATAACATTAGGAATAAGAAGCAGGGCGCTAAAATGAATGACCATTTGCATTTGACGTTGCCATGACGATAACATACCTGAGTATAACCTGGCAAATTTGAAAACCCCTTCCGCCACAACATATGAAGGGATTATGTAACATTTTAGATTTGGTAGAGTTATAGTGACAGTGAAAATGTGTTCGGATAAAAACCCCTGTTTGTTTATGGTTATTACATCGATAATATAGTGTGATGCAAGAGAAAATAATTTATTTAAGCAAAAAAAAAAGCTTTTAAATTCTGAAGTTACTTTACTTTAAATGAGAACAATTAAGTGTGACAGCTGCTTTATGAGTAGATTTTAATAAATTCGGCATAAATCTTAACAGTAATAATGTTAATTGTACCTTTTTTACTTATGTCTAATGCTTTAATGAATGGATTATAGACTGTGTTATGCTTAGATTAAATCAAATAGCGGAAGATACGACCCGTCCTTAAAATTGTCAACTGAAAACGGGGATGATACACAACTACAGTATCGTTGTGCGATGTGAAGGACAAGACATATAGTGCAGTCGAAGCGAAGTGAAGCGAAAAATACGGTCTTACCTCCGAATTTTTTAACTGTGAACCGATTTGCATGAAATTTTGGAATTAGGCTCATCTTACCCTTAACTTCAAAAGTGAAAATGATCTGAACTCCGCCTATTATTTTTAAGGGGTGTAAACAACCCCTTAATGGAAAAATTGACATTGAGCCATTTTATCGCTAGAAAACATGTCTAATAGTGAGTGGTGAAATTGTAAAGTATTTTCTAACATAATTACCTCATATTAAAACCATTTTCAAACCCTTGAAAAAAAAAAATTCAGTTACTAAGTAGAAAAAAATATGATAAGTTTTTGGACCATAACTCCTTCAATTTTCATGCTATCACAATTTATAAAAAACCATTGTAAAGGTAATTAAGAGAGCTACAACATCCTTTATTGCAATATATAGTAAAAAACCTTTTTCTACAACGGTGAAGGGTTAAAGGGCTTAAGAGAGGCTGTGATTGCGCTGCCACGCGCTCTTTAAACAATCATTTATCTCCGTCAATTTTTGTTTGACAGAAAATACAAAAAAAACAAATTGTTTGTCAGAAAAATACCTAAATTTTTAATCCGTACACTTTTATACGTATCTGTCGTCATTTTTGAGATATTATGAAAAAAAAGTGGGTTTTTTAAAAATTTGAATTTTTTTTTTTTAATCGTGACTTTTTTGAAAAATATGTGTCCTGAAGCAGCCAAACTGATACTATCTATCAAACTCTTCATAATAAAGTTAATTCTAGGCGGAATACGATTAATTTTAATTTTGGTGGAAATGGCACTTATGAAACCCATTGATTTAAAAGAAAAAACATTAGATGCTCCCCTTATTTGCAATACAGCTCACTTATTTTACGTGCAAAAGACTTTTAATAGTGCTCATTTTAAAGCTTATTTCAAGCACTACAAAACCCTTTTGTATTAGAATGCATAAAATGCATCTGCTCGCCGCTAGATGGCATTGGCCACATCGATTAAATTTCAGACAAAATAAAAAACGGCTTTGATCTTTAATATCTAGCTTAATATTGCACTTAGAATACTTTATAAAAAACGAAATTGTTCATTGTTTTACCTGCTACAATTTTTGTTCTGCGTAAAATTTTCGATAAAACGTATATTTTTGGAGATATTTGCAAAAAACCGATGAAAAACGTGAAAAAATTGCGAATTTTCAATTGCCAATAACTTGAAAGGTATTGGATTTTTTGAAAAACTTAAAAGATGATTTTTTGCTTAAAATTAGGCCTTCTATCGATATCCGAGGTTATTTTGCAAAAAAAAAAATTCACCCCCGAGAAGGGGTGGCAACCACCCCCAGGGTGGTTGCGGAGTTCAAATCATTTTCACTTTTGAAGTTAAGGGTAAGATGAACCTAATTCCAAAATTGTATGCAATTCGGTTCACAGTAAAAAAATTCGGAGCAATAATGCTTCAATGACTGCACTAATACCTATTTGTTTTGACCTTAGCGTAAGCGAGACAAGCGTGCGTCAGAGTGAGATCCTGTCAATCGTATATTGCGACTGAGTGAAATTAGGCACGACGGGGGCCTGATTTAAGCGGTCCGTGCGCTAAAGGCGAGTCACCTATTTTCCTATTTTGATTTAATCTTAGGTTTTATGTGTCAGGGACTGATTTAAATACTTTGATTGAACACCCAAATACAGAACATGATTGTTCGGAAACCAGGAATAGAATTCGCCAACTAGCCAGTCAACATAGCCAGCTAGAAAGTCAGTCCAGTTAGAAAATGCTTAGTGAATTACAATTTGGTCATTCTGGAAAGACATCTACATGATACTGATAGAATTAAGACCTAACTTTAACGGAGTCACATATTAAAAAGTTGCTTAAAGATTGAGATGATGAGATGGATTGAAAGCTAACTCAAACTGTCAAACTGAGACGCTGTCTCAAGTTTTACATAGCCAAACATTTCAGCCTCAAAAAAGATCACATACCTGTTTCCCTTATCGATAGTAAACACTGCTGTCCTAGAAACCCTTCGTAGCTGGTCCTGAGGCAAGGTTCCGCTGGACGCTTCCCTCCTCAACTCCAGGAGGGCTCGCATACTCACTTCCATGAACTTGAAACGCTCATCATTTGTCTGGTAAAAGATAATATATGACGTCAACTTTTTTAAAGGATACATTCTATTTTTTGATGTTGAATGGGGAATATTTTTTTAATTATCTTGCTTTGTTATTTTAATGGCCGAAATCAATGTTGATAAAGCGCTTCATTATTTTTATCGTTTTTATTACCTTATTTCTAGATTAGGAGATTGTTACTTTGGCACTGTTGAATGCCAGAACTAAGCAAGGTTATAAGCTAAGGTTACTAACAAATACGGATATCCACCGACAAAAATTGACGACCGACTTGGTGTAATGGTTAAGAAGTTGGCTACTACACCAGAGGTCGCGGGTTCGATCCCCGCACAGTACAAACATTTGTGTGCATGAACATGTCTGTTTGTACTGGTCTAGGTGTCTCCTATGTATAATAAGTATGTATTTACAAAAGAAAATGTATTTAAGTATGTTTATCCGTTGTCTAGTATCCCATAACACAAGCTTCAATTAGCTTACTTTGGGGCTAGATGGCGCTGTGTGGAATAATGTCCAGGGATATTTATTATTATTTATTAAAAAGTGGCGAATCGAGTCCTATTTCGCGATCTGGGAAAAGTTGTGATATTGTTTATAAATACAGTGCAAGCTCGATTTAACAAATCGGAAGGGAACAAGTAAATATTCGTTATTTCAAGTAATTCGTTAAACTGAGGTTTGTTATATTGAGGTTAGGTTGGTCTAAAATTTGTTATAAAGAGGTAAAAACATTTTTTATTCACATCAATATTACGTACCAACTCATCTTGTTATGGATGATATGACGGCACGATTGGCGTAGTGTGCTGTAGCACGGTTTCTCGCCTCGATTTCCGTAGTGTCCCGGGTTCGATTCCCGGTCGGGTCAATTCAGGAAACGATCTTTTCTGAATTGACTCGGGTCTGGGTGTGCTGGGAGACGCGCCTAGCTTATTTCCTTGTGTGGTACCTCGTAACACAGGGATTTAATAATCCCTACTTCGAGACCATTACAAGAGGTGTGTTGCCTGGCGCATATTTATATTTATTTATAACACTTTTTATCAAATTGCTGTATGTATTGTCTATTTGTAAACACTCCCATCAAACAACAAAGGTTGTTTTACCAAAAAAACGTGTCAAAACCTGTGGCCACATGACTCACATACTATGGGATAAAGGGTCATAAATTGGTGGGAAATTCGTTAATTGCCGGTACAACAAACAACAACAAATACAGCCTTATACGTCCCACTGCTGGGCACAGGCCTCACCTCAACTATGAGGTGGTACGAGCCATACTCCAACACGCAGGCTCAGTGCGGATTGTTGGAGAGGTGAATGTAAGGCCAGTGATAAACCTTACCGTCAGATGTTATCAAGCCGCCTTTTTAGGCCTCTGACTAGGCTTCACGACTGATATCTTGTGCCGGGACCAACTGTTTAACGTGCCTTCCGAAGCACGGAGATGCCCGAAAAACACATCACTTAATTTCGGTCGGGATGGTCACCCATCCATAACCCGACCTGACTGGCGTTGCTTAACATCGGATCGTTGCCGATCAGCTGCCGTCACTTAGCCACGGGCACCTTGCCGGTATTTACACTCTATTTGATAGTTGAAAAATCGTTATAAAGAGGTTGTTCGCAAAAAATGTTCGCAATGTTAAGGTATATTTTACATTGATTCTTAACGTGCTACCTTACCTAGAGCATTTTCCTGTAATGCGACGTTACAGAGTCGAGAATTACATCGGTGAGGGAGGAGAACCGCGCATTACAGTGCGCAATTTGTTGTTACAATGTGTAATATTTTGATACAATTTCCCTGAAGTTTTGTAAGGTAGCATTGTAATGTAATGCTCAAAATCGAATCTGAAATGTTACATTACAGGAAAATTATCCAGGTGATGGACCTACCTTCATGGACGATTCAAGGGAATTGCGAAAAATTTGTTAAATCGAGGAAGTCGTAACATTGAGGTTCGTTATACTAAGGTATGCACTGTATAACGAGTTTAACTAGTAAAATGTATTAATCCAACCAGTTTAACCCCAAAAAACAATTAACCCTTAAAAAGGCAGAGGTAAAAAAGTTACCACCCGAATTTAAACCTTAATACTTGGGCATACAGGCGAAAACCTATGATTTTTTTTACAATGCAATGCCTTATTAAGGGTTAAAGCATACGTACGATGTACAGGTTCTTCCACTGCTCATACCACTCCCTGAGGGTCTGTGCTATATCGTGGGCGACGCCTTTGCCGCCTGCGGAGGCCACAATAGTGCCGCCGCATCTACAACAAAGAGAAGACATTTGAGAAAAAAACGTTTTTCATCCTTGTGTTGTCAATAGTCCGGCCATTCTCAATTTGACTGATTTGGCAATTTAACAAGTCATATAATATATGGTCAGATTCAGTAGTATTGCATCTCTGGTCATGATGCGTTCGACAAAGAAGTGGGATAAGCTTCCTGAACCACAATTACTTCCAACGTATTAAATATTTATATATAAAAAAAATAAGGTCCGCGTAACTGGGATTTTATAACCCATTTCTATCGTGAATACATACATATCATCACGACCTTATCCCAAACGGGGTAGTCAGAGGAAAGTGACTGTTGCCGTCTTGGTGAACGAAACACTCAGAAGCCCACTTTTCACCAATGCTATAGAACCCAACGTGGTAGGTGGTGAGCCTTCCGCCGCTATCCGGGTTGATTTGGTTTTTTATCGATGTTTTCCATCACCGGAGAGTTAGTCGGAAATCAAACAATGAACACAAAGATTTTGGTTCTGGCCAGATTTGAACTCAGGACCACACGATCCGCGATATCGTGAATAGGATAAAGAAAACCAATGTGTTGAAAATAATAATAATAAAGAGACTCTTTTAGGTCTAACTTACATTTAACAATACATTTGGTGAGCTAATAATGTGAGAGAATTGTATCCGCACTAGGTTTAAAACCTGTCTTACAAAAAAGAAAGAGAATCTGCAACGACCACATCTTCACGTAGGATTCGATTGGGATGAAATGTTCGCCTCCAGTCTCTAGCTAGCTAGCTAGCTTTTATAAAAAAAAAATTTAATTCGTCGAATGTATATTTTTAGTCTTTGCTAATCCCAAGAAAATGTTAAGTATATAAATATCCCGAGAAATTGATATAGCATACTCAATAAGTGATAGAGAAACGTAACTAAATGAAAATAAACGTAAATAAATAAAAATCAGGTTTTTTCGATATTCATCAAAATTGGTTTAGCAATTAAGTGTGAAAACGTGTTTGTTGAATAGGTACTTTCACATTTCATCCTATTAGTTAGCACATCCAGTCTACCAGAATAAGTACTTAGCTTAGTTTAAGCTCAGATAACCTTGGCGCAAACCGTCAGGCCTTTCAAATCAATTTCTCGCTTATCTCAGTAGGCCTAACATTAACCCAGTGGCCAAACAATAGGGTTTACAATCATTTACGGTTCAATGACCCAATAATCTGCCAGATGATTCACGCTAGCTGCGTCTAATTGAAACATTATCAGCGGCTGCCCAGCTTGTAACCTGATATTGGCTACTGGAGATAGCAATATAAATTATGGCTTGTTTGTAGAACGTTATTTAATTAGATCAGATGATTGCTATTCAATGGGGGCAGGGAATCAGGTTTTGATAACGATTGACCCTTTTGTTTAATTGTTTACTTGAGTCGAGGGAACTAGTAACCTTTGCTGTGGGAAATCGCAGAGGTCTAGTCCCTGATCAGAGCTTTTTGTAAATAGTGCGGTAACTTTCAAACTCAAATAACTTTATTGCAACAGACTTTCACAGTACTTTTAAATGGTCAAATTCAAAGCAAGATATACTAAATAATAGATACTATATAATATAGATACATAAACACACAGTATACAGACACAATGCGACTCTACCACCGCGTCGGAGAACTCAGCAGTTACTTCTCTTGCTCTTCTAAACTTGTTTTGGGTTTACAACAGGCGTTAGTAAAGTACAATGTGTCATTTTGATACAAATAAATCTACTGAGTTTCTTTCACCCTTTACTGCATCGGGTTTCATATTTACACCGTTTAGGTTTTTGGTGATAAATTAAATTTTCTTGTTTTTTGTCATGGTAACTCCAAAAATAAGCAAACGATTAAATAATCTGGCCTTTTAAAACTTTGACATAACAAAAACATTTTGCATCTTTAAATCATAAATTAGTTGGGATATTAATTTATCATTACAGGTCAAATATTATATTTGCAATTTTGCCGAAAATATGTTCTTAAATCTATGGTGTATATTTTTGCATAAGAATACAAAATTCGGAGCAGAAAAGGGTTAAAGTTGTGTTTTTTCTAGCTGTTGCTAGAGATTACGCTTGTGTGACTCAGCTTTTTTAATAATTCTCAGCCTCCAGGGGCGTCTCTCAGCACACCCAGACCCGAGTCAATTCAGAAAAGATCGTTTCCTAAATTGACCCGACCGGGAATCGAACCCGGGACACTCGGAAATCGAGGCGAGAAACCGTGCTACAGTGCACTACGCCATTCGTGTCGTCAGTGTATAAAAAAGTAATAACCTTTCTTAATAACCTTGTTTTTTTTTGTCAAGTGTACAAAGTAAAATTCAAATATATCCTGTATTCTTCACGCGAAGCATCACGTCTGTATTCTTAACATGTTTTCCTTATTTAGTACCGTTCATAGTAAATTACATCAAAATTCATTTTCGAAAAAGGAATTTAAAAAATTAAAAGTAAATAAATTGAATTTGCATATTTTTCCCTGATTATTAAATTTATAGAAACATGTTAGTATGGAAATAAGCTCAAAATACACACACATGTCTGTAGCAGGTATGTCGCAGCAACAGTCAATCTTGATGGCTTCCGCTGTATCGTTTTTACAGGCATGAACACAGAACTCTAGGAACAGCTCTCACCTGTCAACATTACAGTCGCGGATGACCACGTAGCTCTTCGGGAAGGCGCCCTGCGCGTCTCTCCGGAGGCACCTGCCCCAGTACCAATGTTCTGTCTCCGCTTCTATGTGGACCAGCTCACCCACCAGCAGTTCCAGGTGATTTGAGGAGCCAGTCGAGAAGTTGTATATTGCTGGAAAAGAAGAAAATATTCGTACAACTTTTTGCTTTACCTACTTTTTACTGGTTAGCCTTAACGGTACAGAGGCGTCCACATCAACCTTTACAAAACCATTGCAAAATGGGTCTTAATTTCAGCACTATAAGCTGCCCCTATATATGTAAAGGTTGATGTGAACGCCTCTGTACATAGCGTGTAGGTAAGAAATTAGTTTACTGTCCCACTGCTAAGAAAACACATTTATCATTGAAATAAGTCATGTCGCTCAATTACCACAATGGCTTTGGTGGTGAAACCCGGGCTATGTTCTAAAAAATACAAAAACACTTTTTCCCGACCTAGGATATCACCGAGGACCTCTGGTTTTCGAACCAAGCGCTCTTACCACTCCGTCAAGGAGAGGTTGAAATCAAGTTATCGCGAAAATTTAAGGGCATTAGCACAATGACCATTGCCAAATGCGGGTTAGGGATCCCAAACCTGGGCTAGTTTTGAAAAAAAACACACTATGCCCGGCAGGTATTGAACTCAGGATCTCATATTTGCGACAAAGTGCTCTTACCACTTGTCATCGGGGCATAAAGCTCTGAAGAGTCAACTTGGGGTCAAAAGATCAGATCAGTCTCTGACACCCATAGTACAGCTCTGCTTAGTTTGGGGTCAGATAATAATAAATAATGATCTTGGTGTAAATTTTATTGTCCCAGATATTTTTTTATTTCATGTTTACACATAAAAACCACTCTTTTCCCTCACAAAAATAACGATAAACTAAAATATTCACCTATTTTTTAACTTTTTACAAACACCTTAAAAGGAAAAGCCGGTTCGCGTTAACTTGGCTTAAAATATCACAATTTGCACTTACAATAACAAGCACAAAGTTGGTTCAAGCTAAGTGAGATTAAGTACTGACTTAAACTTTTCACACGTGGTGTGTGAAGTTTGTTTTACGTGACACGTGTGGCTTATGCAATTCTACGACAGTTTTGTAGGATGACGTAATATACTAACCACAGTTGATAAATGCGGTGACAAATCACGTTGAATTAAGCCGAGAGTACTGTACTAATCAGTTCATAGGTAACAATGGCGCACTATTCTACCGGTGATCTTGCCACTGACACAATACATGAGGATATAAGATGAACAAGACCAAAGCTTCATAGCACAAGTGGCTGTGAAAAGTACGCGTCTATGTGTGAGCCCTAGATGACCAATGGCCGGGCCGGTATAAACGGGTTTCTTCGCAAGCCGATCACGAGACCGCCAGTGTTCACGTGTGCACACGTGGAAGTGTCACCTGCCACAGCGCGGTTGTTGGAGCTCTTTATCCCTTTTTTTTTCAAACTAGCTGCCTCGACAGACTTCGTTCTGTCAAAAGTAATTGCACGTCGCGGCGTCGGTAAAGCAGTACATCCCGCCCGCGTTTACAAAGTAAGTACACTATTCTTTTTCACTGGATGTTTTGTTTATAATCATCATGATAAAATATAGCATATGTCACTCTCTAACAATGCAGCTTTATATTGGTGAATGAATTTTTAAAATTGGTCCATTCGTTTCGGAGCCCATTCAATACAAACAAACAAAAAACAAACAAATCTTTTAATATCCTTATAATATTAGTATAGATGTGCTTCTATTTCAGAGGTCGGGAGTTTTCCCGGTTCGCCCCGACAACACTGCACTTCACATGGTCTCAAATGAAGGATAAATATACTTGTGTGTGTTGTGTTACAAGGAATTAGGTCCTAGGCGTCTCTCAGCACACCCGAGCCAATTTAAAAAAGAGCGTTCCCTGAATTGACCCGCCGAATCGAACTATGGACTACCACGCAAGTCAAGGCGACCGCGCTACAGCGTAATACGCCAATCGTATCTTATGTGCCTCTAGAAGGCCCGTACTGCTGCTTGTGTGACGTCATGGCACACTCGTGGCACCTCAAGATATAACTGGCGACATCAGTGAGCTTAAAGAATGAATGAACATATTGTATAAACCCCTTAAGTCTCCATAAGCTACAAAGAAACAATTAAGACCATAATAAACAGGCTCAACTTAAATTGCAAGTCAACCATTGTTTATGGCTTTACTTAGTATAAATTACCCTAAGCCCGGGGCGCCCCTGTACGTTATCCTCGGGAAATGTTAACTTTAGCCGACGGATGCTAATTAGTACTCTGTTAGACTGTTCATAGCAATGGGGGTTAGGGCTGTCGACAATGACAAAAACTGTGTTTTCTTTTTAAATCCCATCATTCTCAATTTCCCACCAACGACATCGTAAGCAAACTTAGCAAAAAATATTTCACACTTCCATCCACTGTGTATTTTTCTATTTGACACCTATGAAACCGAAAAACTATAATTTAAATTAATGTTTTTCCTAAACGAGCGAAAACGCTGTCCTCCATGTTCTGACGTCATCCGATTGTAAACAGACATTTGACATAAAAACGCGGATGGCATAACCTAAAATTGTAATTAAAACATGACTTCTGCTCGTTTACATGGGTATTATAGTTATTATCGTTATTGTATCGTCCGAAAATGTAAGAACACATCGATAAAGACCAAAGGGATGTTGTGGATGAGAGTGCCTAGTGAAACAAATATAAGCGACACATGGCTAAGACTTGCTCAAAATAAATAAATAAAGGGATCCTGGATCTATATCGACTGTAACTCAAATGTTTACATTTTTGCGAAGATAACTTTGATATAATTACCTACCTTCTAAACAAGGTACAGAACCGTTATATTTTGGTACCTGTTTTTACGAGTCCAACGTCCATGATGATTATTATTATTTTTTAGATGAAACAACATAACAAGAACTTGATTAGGAGTTTTCGTCGAGGTATTTAGAATTTTGGAAACCACCACGCTTAATCACTACGACTTACGGATACTGTTAATTTGTTTACGATTTGTATGACGTCACATCATGGCCGACAGCGTTTCTGACGTTTCAGGTTAAAAGTAAAAGAGCATTTTTTAAATTGGATTTTAAAATTAATCTCGCCCTTTTAAATTGCTTAAATCGATATATTTTGTTTTCCTAAGCCAAATACTGCAGGAAATACTCATTTATTGTAAGAAATTAGACATCAGGCAAGTAGCCTATTGGTTCAGGGGTAAGGCTACAAAACTATACACACAGAGTTATTTTCACATTGTAACACTAGTATCGATTTAGATGACGAACTTAAAACAACACTTTGCTAATGAGACCAAGACAATCGCAGTTAACATTTTGGTTTTTGCGAGTTTAAATTGCCTATTGATTGAAAGTGAATGCGTTATTAATTGACTTTGAGTGTTCTGAGTGTAATTTATATTCAACTGATTATGATTTAAAAGTACTTACTGTGAAGGTATATTTGAATAAAGTTTTTGAGTTTGAGTTTGGACATTTTGATTGTGAATTCACAAAAATGAACAAAAGTGAAGAATATAATTAAAAAATACGCTATGAAAATCTACGAGACCCATGTTAGCAGTAAACCTCTTCGTGCTGTTCATGATGGTGACAGAAAACTTAAGGAAAGACAAGAGACAAAAATATTTTTATTCAAAGATTTATAAAATATTTTATTCTACATTTAATATTAGCTTTGCAAATAGTCAAATCTAATTACTAGTAAATATAAATTTACATACAATAACACTGTAAACATATGAAATATACAAAACATAAATATAATGCGAATCTAATTCACTAACCAGGGCCATGGACCACCTGCCAACCCTAATTGACATCTACCAAAACAACACTTAATAGAGCGGCTTTCTTTGGAGTACAATGGCTTTGCTTCGGTTCTAAAGGGTGTCAGTTTGGCGAACGCCATAAAGGGACGCAAAGTGATCACGCAAACACTAGCTTATACCTTTCGGAATGTACTGATTATGTCATCATTCTTAATGATTTGGACAGGTTGAAAACTAACGGGCAGTTCTGATTTTGAAACAGCTAAATTATCAACAACAGCTAATTCGTTCATTGTTTTTCTGGACTCTCGGCGATGATCGCCAGACGTCAGAGTGTACGTTCAAACCTAAAATGGTTTCGTTACACTGTAAGCTGCTTTAAAAACGTAAGCACTTTCTGTAAATTTTCAATAAATAAATAAAAACTGAGTTTTTGATAAGCCATTTGACGAAAACGTTAAGACATTCAGTAAGTCGACTGCTTACTGAATGGACCCCCATCCAACGTAACTCGGTGATCAATGGTGAGAGCTTTTACTTTGTCGAATGAAACAAACTTTAAATAAATTGAATGTTCGAAGTTAAAAGCCTTTATTCAATTTTTGTATGTTCAAAAAATTTATTACAGGTCATTATTATTTTATAGGATTAAAATAAAGAAAAGAGAACTTAAAAAGGAATTCCTGGGGTTCGAATTTAAAACTTAAGTACATAAATAAATATATACGCCAAAACACACACCTCTTGTAATGGTCTCGAAGTAGGGATTACTATCCCTGTGTTACGAGATACCACACAAGGCAATAAGCTAGGGGCGTCTCCCAGCACACCCAGACCCGAGTCAATTCAGAAAAGATTGTTTCCTGAATTGACCCGACCGGGAATCGAACACGGGACACTACGGAAATCGAGGCCAGAAACCGTGCTACAGCGCACTACGCCAATCGTGTCGTCAAACACATGATTGAAAACAAAATATTATGTACGTAGGAATTTTAGCTAAAGTGGACAAAATTAAAGTCGTATTTTTATCCTTTCTTATTAAATATGACGGGTATAAAACATGATTACAACATATAATTGTCATTGAAATTAAATAAATCCAAACATACTTTTAAATGTTTGGCTAACTTTAGTTTGTTTAGAGTCAAATGACCTCGGTGCCGTACGATTCCAATCATACTATCCCTTTCATAACGAAGAGGTAACAGTGTTATGTACTTACAGAACAATTAGTCCACCACAATGGCGGAATGCGTGAGTCAACGTCGCTTGCGTTCGCGCACCAAAATCGCGGTGGATAGCCGCGCGCGTAGTGCATGCTGATTGGAGATGCATAGAGCTAGCAATAGTTTCGATAGGACAGCATTATTTGTTGGGTAAGGACGCAGGATAGTCCATGGTATATATTATGTAATATTTTGATATAACTTTAGGGAGGCAGTATTGTAATGTAATGCTCAAAATCGAATCAAAACATTACATTAAAAGCGAATGCTCCAAGTGAGGGTGCACCTTTATATTCATCAATGGCCGCTCATAGCTGTCAATGATGAAGATAATGTTTGAAGGACCTCAACGAATCTGTAGCTCATCGAAATGTATGCTAAATGAGCAGCACAACATACACGTGTGTGTGAATATACCTCATACGGTGAAGGCCAACTGACAAGGTGAATGGAACTCACAAAACAGGCAGAAGACCAAAACTTCACTTAACGACTTGAACTCAACGCGGTAGGCGGCGATCCTGCCCCCTATGATAAGAGTTTGCTGGTTTGATTTTAATTTATACGTGACATTTTAAAAAATGATTATTCGTCGACCAATGATTCATATTACCGCACTTGCATTCTCCCTGTTCATGCATGTTCCATAGTTATTCAGGATCTGATTTTATCATTTCAATCAAACATCTGATTATAACTTCTATTACATATCATTGCTACTAATTTTGCTAACCGCTTAGGTATATCTTTATCACATGTTTTTTAAAAAGCAGCTACGGCCTTTCTCAAAAAAAATTGGGCAAGAAAGGCGTATAATATGGATTCAACGTTCCTTTACGTGAGCCATAAATTTACAGCTGAGGCACTTGATTTATACGGATTCCTTAGAACCCTTTGTAGCCCACTGCTTGCGTTAAACGTGAGACTTGTACGGTTATTAATATTATTTAGGCAGACAAAACAATTACGCAGTAAATAGTCTAGATGACGAGAGTAAACCGACGAAGGGCCAAACTTCGATAGGTGAGCGTTGAGATATGACGCTATAATGTAATCATCAGTCCTGTTAAGATCTCCTGAAAACAAACTAAGCAGAGCCAGGGGGTGAACAGCTAAGGGTGGCAGAGACAACTATGACTGACTGAACACGAGTCAGTTGCGTTATTCGTTACAAGTTGAATGTTACTAAATTGGAAAATTATTTTAAAAAAAATGTTTTATTGTCTGTTTCTTCATGTGTCTATGTGAACATGACTCCATAGAGCACTTGTCACCCGATATTATGTGTAATGCAATATCGGTACTCACTGATTTGAATACTACTTTGCGCACCTGTGTTTATTCATTCTCATGACTTTGTAATTGAATAACGGGAATAAAATATTTAAGGTGACAATCGAACACACAGGAGTAATTTTTAGTTTAAAAATAAAGTTGGAACAACTTACAAATTACAATTTAAGTAATATAACATTAGAAAAATAAATAAAAATGGGTTTTTTAATCTCTTTTTATAAATATTCCGACTACACGATTGGCGTAGTCCCGGGTTCGATTCCTGGTCGGGTCAATTCAGGAAAGGATCTTTTCTGAATTGACTCGGGTCTGGCTGTGCTGAGAGACTCCTCTGGCTTATTTCTTTGTGTGGTACCTCGTAACATAGGGATATTAATCCCTACTTCGAGACCATTACAAGAGGTGTGTTGTCTGGCGCATATTTAAAAAATATCAGTGTCTCACTGACACCCCAGTATTAAAAATAATATATGGGACACTACATCATGATCATCTGAAACCAAACCAAGCAGTTTGTTTAGTACAAGCTCTCCTTGATTAGGGGTTTTAGATTCTGATAAACATACTGAAATATTCCTAATAGATAGATAATAACACCCAGACACAAAGAAACAAAAGATATACATCCGTGTTTTCCTAGGTGAGGCTCGAACATACGAATGGTCATCAAATGCCGAATTTTATGTGATCCTAAGTTGGTAGTGCGTGAGTTAGGAAAAGAAGATAAGAAGAGATAGTAGAGTCAATGTATTTTTTATTACATACCGTGATGAAGAGGTCATACGCACCGAAAAGGCTGGTACTAACTGGTGCTGACTCTTGACGTCACGGCGCAAAACTAAATCGCAATTCGTTTATTGGCCATTAACGGGTCACATGTTTTGACAGTACATAATTGGGACTTCCTCGAGGGAGCTGGCAGGACGGGGGGATATTTGATGTGGTTGCACAGGTACCGACTGCGGAAATCGGTCTGATGAGAGAGAACTGGCATTCGTGAGCGCTACTGCATGATCTGCACATCTTTGAAAGGAAGCAAACATAATGTAAGAAGTGTGATATATGATGCCCACGCCACGGCATGAATCCGTCATGATCCCGTACAGGTCGGTTTTAGAGATGCTTACTAGTGAGGAAGCTTAAATAGTGGAATGAGCTACCTGCCGAGGATTTACCAATGAGCGGTAGTATGGACTTCCTTATGGGGGATTGAAAAGTTCTTAACAGGGTCGGCAAAGCGCGAGTGATGCCCTTGATGTTGCAGGCGTTCATTAGCTGCGAAAGCTGCGGACACCGCAGACCCTGATGTTGCCTAATGGTAACGTCAGGTGGTTCGAGTACTTGTTTGTCACCGATGAGTCCAAAAAAGTTAACCTGTTAACACGGGGAGCTATTTAATGTGGACCAAACAGAGATCATGATCATTAAACGTCTCTGCTTCAGACGAAAGTCTCTAACTATTGTGTTTTAATAGTAACTCATGGATCCGAAACTTTTTACTACAAGCTTCTTAAGATAGCAGCAGTCGTTCTTCGAGAGGGCTATGTTTCATATGAGTTCGAAAACAATGCAGGCACTTTTAGCCTATCGCATAAGGGAGGTTGGAGGGGCAATAGGCATCGACAAATCACGAGTTACAGGCCGTTTGTTGGAAAAGAAAAGGATAAGCGACTACTCGTAATATCTTCTATCAGAAGCTACTACATATTAATTGTAACCGATCCAATAGTGGGCACTCAGGGCCAGCTTATCAAAAAAATGCAACGTTGCACGCATCCGATAAGTTCGGCAAATAAATAAAGCATTGGCGGTCAATGTTTCGACAATCTTATCTGAACCAAACTAGTAATCCTGAGAAATACCGGTGATAACTTGTACTGGCATTTTTATTTCAAGCTATAATATAAGTTAACGATAATGGTATTACTCATTAACAATGCACATAATAATGAAATATAGTTAAGGTAACTTACACAAGGGTAGAAAGATTCGACAGTAAAGTCGAATAAATTAATAAAAACGTGTGTTTTGGATTTTCGGTAACTTAGCCAGGAACAGTGATCATCAGTTGGTATTTTTGGCGTGCGATGCCACCATTGCCCATGAACGCTCTTCCTGCGTCTGTGTTTCTGGATACTTACAACCTTAGCATCTTCAAGGCCGGAGTGAATAGGCATTTTCTGGGTAAGCGTGTACCACCATCGGCCTCGTCATCGCCGCCCATTTTAAATATAAAAAAAAATGAATTGAAGCGATGACTTGATTTCAATGATGGCGGCAAGACGTTATTCAGCAGTACTTCACTCACAAATGAATTCTATAAAAATATCACACTTACAAATTTTGTTTCCAAAATGCACTAAGAAGACTAAAGCTACGCTTCGAATTCATAAACGGAAGTGAGTTTGTGCCATTTTAAAAAGGAAATAGTACATTTACGAAACAGGAACATAACTTAGCAATGACCAGCAAACTAAGTTTACCAGGTTGAAAATGGCGGGGAAATAGCGTGTCAGCGTCGGTAACTTCATGAATAATATATTCTAAACTCACGTGTGTGCACTGTAATTTTTGCTGTATTCGTGGATCTTTCGGTAAATAGGATTTGTGATACAAAACTTTAGCTTAAGAGTGTGATTTAATAGCTGTCCGCCCGCGGCTTCGCCAGCATGAACTTCATCGTTACATATTATGACCAAATTACATAAAATCTTCATAAATTGCAGCCTATGTATTATTCTGATGTATAAGCTGTATTACTGTAAAGTTTCATTTAAATCCGTTCAGTAGTTTTCGCGTGAAAGAGTAACAAACATACACACATACATACATACATCCTCACAAAAGTAAGATTAGAAGGATTTCCGTTATTTTGCAGAAAATTCAAAATTGTAGCTACTATACTACTAACCTTAATAGAGCTAAAAAGAAGTTTAACACTGTTATTGATGGTGCTAGTCATCAAGTACGCCTGCCTAAACAACATCGCTTATAAACAAATATAGGTGAAAAGATAGTCCTGGCCTGTGGAGATATGTTCTTGTGCAGAAAATAATATACTAGAGCACCCTTTACAAGTCAGATCATTGAGGTTAGACACTTGCAAGCTTAAAATAAACTTGTTTAATTAACTGTTTCCTTTCATAAATAAACAGGGTGTAACATCACATAGGGCCAGTGTGGAGATCCCAGAATCTAGAGTATTTAAGAAATGAAAGAAACAAATTCAGTATTTCCTCTAAATTCCCATAATTTTAATTCCCTATGATTTAAAATGATCACTTCTTGGGAATAGTAGAATTACCACCAAATCCAGATATGAATATTTAGAAGTTATGAACACTTAAATTGATGCCACCCTGTCAGCAAAATCAAATTCAATGATAAATATTTAAATAAATAAATAAAAATAAGCAGCTGGATCATTTTACAAGAACCCTTATAGAAGCATCCATCACTAACAGTTTTGTGCCCAAGAGTCAGTAAGATGATTTAAACAAAAACTGAACCACAATGAGGAAACTACATATTTTCCTGCTTGTAAATTAAATTTGAATTCAATACTACATACCACTTACAGAATTGTTAGTTACGATTATCAACGTTTCTGACAATCAAATGGAGTAAAATTTATTCCCAACAGTTTAAAACGTTATAATGCTTTTTATAAAGCTGAGCACAGCTCTTAGTTAACTGAAATGTAAAAAACTTTGAATTGTTTCGCTTTTGTAGTAAAGGAAACATTTGTTTATAATTACTTTGATTTTTTAATATTTTAAAAATATAAAAAAAAAAAAATTGTTTACATATCTCAATATAACAATAGATGTGGAAGACAAGGTTTCGAATCCATATCAATATCTTCAAGGCCCTTAATTTGAATTTGTCTAGTTGTGTATCTTTAAATAATAGTATTTTCATCTTAAATTGAACCACCAATCATGGTTACAAAAAAGGGTTTGACAATATCCTTTTGGGCAAAAAATTCAAGTACTATCAAGTGTTTAGGATGAAACAATGAAAATCTGATTTAATAAAAGAGTATTTGTAATCGGAATATGGTCCTGGGTGAGAATCAAGGCTCCGACCTTCTGAACCATAGGTAGGGCTAGTATCCACCACACTATCCGGTCACCAATCATGCCAAGACCAACCTTATGGGTACAACCTGTTTATGGTTCTTATCAGACTGTTGAAATAAATATTCAGAATATTACATTGTAAATGGGAAATTCATAACAATAAACAACAAAATAATTAGATAAATACAGGAAGGCCTTGAAGTGATACATATGTTATTTTTGAATTGTATAAACTTTCTGCACAAACATACTAGATTATTTCACAATTTTGTTTAAATTCTTCACACAGTATCTCTTGATAGCACCAAAAAATCCATTACATCAATTTATGTTTTGATAATCGTTACGAAAACATTATGGAACGTCACATCACCTTCAATTAGTGTTATGAATTACAATCGAGAAAAATCACCTCGAAGAAGGGAGTGGCTCCTCAAAAAGGTTGTAACATACGATCATTACATAAAATTGGGCCCAATTTCTAACAGGATAGCACTGATAGCAGCTGCAGAAGAGATATGAGACAATGTTTATATTTATCACTGCTCGGCGGGAGGCAAAACTGGTAACGAATAGTAGCAAGATAGTAGAGAGATAACAAACTTTTTCTCTCCGGATATCTTAGGACAAAATAAATAACTTACCAACAGCATAGCAGTCTTCATTTTCGAGTTTCTGCCACACGGTCATGTTGTTGGAAACACAATTATTTCTTTATTTTAACCAAGAAATACGAAGCTCGTCATTTTCGTTGAGGTAAACTCTTGTCAAAACACGTTCTCTATGACAGATGATAGTGAGGCGCCACGGCACGGATGCGCAAAATTACAACCGATCTCTATGGATTTTCGACTCGATTCTCAATCGGTATCAACTCAACTGTTCAATCGAAAGTGTCAGTCAGAATGAATGTAGTGCATTTTGTCCTCGGGGGACTATCTCAAACAGAGGATTGCATTTTCTTGACGTTGGTTGCTTTTGTAAAATCCAATTGTTTTTTTGATCTATTTTTTTTCTTTTCATTATTGAGTATTTATCTGAAGTACCTATTTAAACATGTACCTACTTATGTATGTACTTACTAGCTAAATATTCAAAACTAATATTAACAGTAACTCCTTAATAATGGATTTATAGGTACTTATTGTTATGGGTAGGTGATGCGTAGTTTTCAATATTCGATACGTTTATTTGCTTTAATGAATGTTTGTGGTGGTTTCCAGTAGATCATGTTATCCATCTGGGCGTAACAACAAAAATATGGAGACATAAAACCAAAATAATAAAAATATGAGTGACATGTTTAATATTTTTTTAGAAATGAGGTTGGAATCTGAGGAAAATTAGTTGAGGTAATAATAGCATTTTGAGATAAGCAGTCGTTTCTATTTATTTAAAAATATTTTTGTATTTGTTTCCATTCTTAAATTGTGAGGTAAATTATTTAAAAATTCTCATTGCGGTACAATACGGGCTGCAGCGGAACATTTCCGTGCGGCAGTAAGGCATTTTTTTTTTAACAATGGATCTAGGGTTACGTGTTTTACATGGATAAATTTTGCAAATATTTCAAATATTGCCAAGTTTATTTTTTTTTAATTTCACACAGTTCTAAATATATATAGTTACAGATGAGACTTAAGATTTCTAATCTAATAAAGTGGGGCTTGTAAGTATCCATGCCTCTTAAACAATTATGCAGAAATTTTTTTTATTAAGTAAAAAGAGATCTCCTACATTAGTGCTGCCACCCTAAAGAATAATTCCATAGCATAGCCACAAATGTGCGTAGGCGTAGTATACTGCAATATTTTTTGCAGATTTTGTATGTATCGGTGCTCAGTTTTAGTTCAAATAAGGTGTACTACGTGAATTTTGATAGTTTTTTCTTTGTGATTTTACAAATTAATGTGTGAATCAATTTCTAAGCCTAACAAAAAACAGGTGTTAATATTATTAATTTTGAGTTTAGGGATGATTTTTGTTATGGCCTGAATTCGAGTATTTTGGTTTAACTGTAATTTATTAGTAAATTGTGTTCTTTATACCAATCTAATATTTTTGACACTATTAATTCTAGTTCAATCACCACGTTATATATACAAAATAATTATTCTGCACGTTATAGGTATCTTATCTTACCCAACTTTATTTTTGTAATTGTTATTTATTGAGCAATAAAGAATTTTTTTGTCTTCTATCTTATTTTATCTTTCAAATTTGCACAAGAATAATGTAGGTAAAATGCAAGTTACCTGCACTGTGTTAATTTTTTCTAAAAGTTTCATTAACCTTTTTTAAATGATCTTTGTCATTTGTTTTTTGTCAAGTAATTAATTGTACCGGTGTTTTAGGATGTAATCTTGTGCATAAATTAAGTAAAAGTTAATATTTACGTAAAGGGTTACTTTGGAAGTGAAAGTATATCTGCGTATAAAAGTGTACTTACTTAGAAATATACTTTTACTTGCAAAGTAACCGATGAAGATTGTAAGTTATGGCTTACCTACAAATAGTAATTAGTCCTTATAAACACATTACCTACCTATTTTATCACAATATGTTTATGGACAAAAAAAATATATTTTAGTTGTATAATATTTTGCCTGAAATGGATAAGAGTAGTAGGACCATCTTGTAATAGGAGTTATTCCAACTGAGAAGATAATTCTAATTGTTTGTTTTCGCCCGGAATCACAACCAAATCATTCAATCGTAAACTTTTGCACAATGCTAATCTAGTCTATTCACATATTCCATTCAACAATATAAACTTCTATTGTCCATCACATTCAAAGTCAAACCAAATCATTTCAATATGAAAGCACATTAAAAGCGAGATGAGACTTTAGAACTCCATTGCAACTACAGTGCCTGTTCAAATATAAATAGCAATGTTTCGTAAAGTATGCATTGCTCAGTCTGAAGTTGTATTTGCATACTGCAGCCCAATTAGGTGGATTTATATTAATCTGCATGTGTTACATGCTTTCAAGCTTAGTTTCAGACTTGTAGGAGATGTTACGGGGATTAGCGGAAACAGCTTGATGTAGACTGATTAATTAGCAGTAGTCTGACACCAAGGATCAGTTAAAATAAATGGAACAAACTTTCCAAACAGCTACTCGTACTTCTGCTTTTTATGAAGATAGTACTTTGTATGAAGATTTTTATTGAATATTGTGAAGTTTCTATCACAATCACTGCCGATTGATTCATGAACTTACTAGCTTGCCCGCGACTTCGTACGACCGTGCCCGTTTTTTCCCTTTCCTGTTGGCAATTCGGGAAATTCTCTCCGACTACTAGTAGGTACTCTGAAAATAACATTCATGCCAAATTTCAGCTACTCAGTTTCGGCGGTGCGTTGTCTGTCAGTCACTTAGTACATTTTTCTATTTTTTTTATATGGTAACCACCAGTATGAACCTCAACCGCAATATGATTAAAGATGGTATTTTTACATCCTCTCCGGGTGCTGGAGTGCAAGAAATGGTTTTGTATACCTGGCCTGTGTAAGTATCCAGCTTATGTGATGCAATTTGGTAGTTTTTAACTCGTTATACGGATTAAATAATATAATAGGTACCTACGTAGTGTAGTGTACGTATAATGTACGTTTTCTTCAACAGACATTTTTACTGCTTCGGGAACCGGACCCCCGAAACAACTACAAACCCGACTGTAACACTGTTTGTTTGTTCAACATCGATGGCAAAAATCTTGGTGGACCATTGTAACTGCAAATACCTACTACAACCATTTAATTACTATTTCTTAAAAACTTTCGCGTCCTTAGAGTCGATCCCTCGTCCTACGAAGATCATTTCTACATAAATAGCAAGGTTATGAAATCTTGGCATGCCAGGAAGAAGGACGACTGGTAAATAATCACACTGACAAATGTCTCTTGCCGCGAGAACAGACCAGTCTTCCCTCACCCATTCGATCGTCTGCAATGGGATTCGCTCGTGCGATGGGTTTAGTTAATTTCTTTATTACTTACAATTGGTACACTTTTAGATCTTAAAAAATAATACTTAACTTCGAGCATGTAAAGCATGACCAAAAAGCAAAGATTAAAAGATTTTTGTTGCAATTCGGAATTAAAAAGAAAAGAAATTCACTTCCAATTTAATTTATTTGCAAATACAGGTTACGGCAGGCAGGGTACAGAAATCTCCCCCATGAGCCTTCGCCTTGTCGTGGCGGGGAGGCTTAGTACTGGTGGCAGGTGGAACCACCGGGAAGCTAAGAGGGCTCAGGCGTGGCAGTGCGTTGGACTTCCCTCCCACCCACTGCCTGCCACCGGGCGTGGTGGTGGTATGGTGCCTGCCTGCCTACCACTGCCCGCCCACGCGCAGCGCTTTAGGGCGCTAGGTGGGGGCCGCAGTGCACAACCGTTTGGAGGGGGTCAGTGACCATTTTATATCATCGGTAGCAATTATAATATTTGAAACAATAGTAAATAAAACAGTTTAATCGTTTCTTTTATTGATTTATATTTTTTCTGTTCACATAGTAAGTATCCGTTTTAAATAGTTATGTGCAGTGCACCGTAATGACTTTAGGCACCACTATAAATAAGTCAGAAACTACGAGCACATAATAATTACAGTATACATTGCCCGACCGTGACTCGAACCCAGGATCTACTAATTCTTGTTATTTCTACCGAGTACGGAGGAAGACCTAGGTCAACCTGAGTCCAAACTCAAAAGCATTATAATAGTAGATTGGGGGGTCCCCTGTTACTCTGATTACTTAGTTGCATAAGTTACGGGTTGGGGACGTTCGGTACAAACAGATTCAACTTTTGATGGAAGACGCGACGCCGAGGCTTGGATATTAATTATTAATATCCAATTATTAATTAAACTTGTCGAGTAGCTGATGACGTTTTTATTAGGTGGATTGAATTTACGTCATTAAGCAATAATTATTTAATGTTACATGAACTTTAAGTATTTTCATTTTATAATAATGAATAATAATAACAAATAGTAAAGCTTGTATTGAAATCAAACCATCCAACAGCTTAACCATCCTCCGTCAAAAACACAAGCTTTTGGAATTATGGAATATTCCACAATAAAGAATACAAGATAATATCTGGATTACGAAACGGGCACTCTTACAACTAGAGCATGTCTAGATTCCTTTTTCCCCTTTAGGTTTAATTACAAATAGCTACTTTTATTACTTTTATTAGAATATGGTCAATTATAGTTATTTTTCTCTACTTTCTCTGCCTCACAAGTCACAGCACTTGTTTTTAAATGAATTATCATCTATTAAAAATTTATTTTGTACAAGTTCATTCATACTGCACAAAAAAGTGAAAACTAACTAAGTTTCATAAAACCTTATTGATTCATTTTTTGCGATTTGTTTTAAATGAGTCGAATTATTTCTCCCTCGTTCTTTTGAGACATTCATTCCGAATGAAATAAATGAGGGATTTAATGTCAATGGTCGATTCGTTCGTGTCGCAACGAAGATTGTTTGACCACCTCAAAGGAAGACCTTTGTTTTTTTATTTTGGAAGTGTAATTTGCATTTTACAGGATAAATTGATGTGGCTGTGAAATTAAATGGAACAAATGCGCTACGAAATGATGACCCGCTAGTTTTCATCTTCTAAGTTTCCATTTTATTTTTTTGCGGTCTTAAACTGACACTAAATAACAATGAAATGCTAACACCTGATAGCGAACCTTGCAGTGAAACTTTTTAGGACCTTTTGTTGCCATCATCAGTACGAGTTTTGTCAGCAACATTACCTAATTTTCGTCACGTGTTTTGCTTCCTTGTCGTACGTTTGTTTAACTTTCGTAAATTCGTAACGAACGTGACACTTTCAATTTAGCTAAAAGTTGTCGAGCCTGCATGAGGTTTTCAAAGTTCGAGTTACGTGTTCAAATTGAACACAAAAAGAGTTCCACTGGTAGGGTTGGACACGAATCGGTTTACTTATTTAGGGGGGGCTGGTTTGAATATTAATTAGCAGCATGTTGTATAAGTACTCGTAAGTATTTATGCTTATGTGTATAAACCATCATCATCATTCGCCGCTCACCAATTTAGTACAAAAATTAATCCATATTAATCCATACTTCCATACTAATCCACACTCTGTCTGTCTGTCTCGCTTTCACGCCAAAACTACTGAACCGATTTAAATGAAATTTTGTTCACAGATAGTCTAGCTAGAGCCTGAGAAAGGACATAGGCTACTTTTTAATTGGAAAAATGTGTTCTAAAGGGGATGAAAGGTTGTATGAAAGTATTGTCATTTTCAGAACTAGAAGCGTAAAACTTAACGAAACTTATCTAGGGCTGTTGATTAGATATAAATAAATATGGCATTCAAAGTTTGTGAAAATGTTAGGTGCACTTAAAAATTTGCAAAAATTCGACCGCCAAGGGGTTTGTTATTGGGGTTGATAGTTTATTTGTATGTAACTTCGTTACTTCAAGTGCGAGTCTCAAATTTTGCATTGGGGTTATTTTTACTGTTTTACACTGTTTAGAAATAATTTCACCGTTTAAAATTTAGTAAGTAAAATATTTTACTTTTAAGAATTTTGTTTTTGGGTAGGCATTGTGTTGTACTAGTTATTTATTAAAAATAAATATATTTTCTGAGCTTTATGAAAGTGTTTATGGTCAAAGAAGGCAGGAAATATTTCCTTGTTTACCCTTATAAACGATAATTCCCAATATATGAGCACTAGATGTTATGTAAAACAGATATAATTCTGTTTTAATAAAAAAGTTAAAAACAGAGAAAAAAAAACATTTTCGTAAACTCAGCTACGAAAGTGGATAAAATATTTATTCTTTAATAACCAGTTATGAACAGAGAAAACAAAAACCATTTTCGTAGCTGGGTATGAAACATGGTTACAAAAACGACAAGTAAATTCCATTCTCGTAACTGGTTATCAAGCAAGAAAAAAATCCATTTTCGTATCTGGTTACCAAAGGTCAGTTACGAACGTGGATTAAAGGAAAAATTCGGGCAGATCATATTTAGGGATTTCAATTTTCGGAGACGTGATATTAAGACATGTTAAGTTCGGGAAAATTATCATTCGGAGAAATGATGATTATGGTAAAAAACTTTATGAGATGTTAAATTATGATTAAAAATTTTATAAGACCAAATAGAGAACCCTTCTTCATTCTTGCTGCCATCTACCTCTTCAAGTTGTGAACCCGCTGATCTACATGGAAGACTTTCCTTCTACTAATCTCATTATTTTGAAACCACTTATTTCATACTTCGTTGAGTGGGTATAAACTATACCGGAACAATTTCAAACCCTGCAAATGCAAGCACTCAGCATTATGCATGCCGTCAGTCCGAGTGGCTTTACCTCCACGCTATTCCGGCTTGCGGTTCGTTACCCAGCGATAGGTGATCTTAGTTCTCTGCCTCTAGCATTTTGAATATGGAAGGGCCATTTTGCTAAGTGAATTGTGAAGGAATTCAATCAGAGAGTGCCTAACTGACGCATTTTTTTATGCTGGCCAGTTCCTATGAGCTAAACGAGTGCAGCGGACACTGTGGTCCTTACATTTGGACAAATTATTCGTCTCAAATCACATAATCTTTCGCTTGAAGTTTTTCCACTGCCCTACAATATGGGGCAGCTCAAAATCCAAGAACGCATTAGAGACTTGCAATTTGCAAACGCCCATAACTGACGCAAGACCATTATTGTAGACCATTCGCTCGTGACACTTGTTTTTCACATTAAAAACAACTCACCAACTACTTAATTTTAATCATTTTTATCGAAATAAAAATAAATTACTAATATCATTCATGTTGTGACTATATTCGGTATTCTTCGAAGCTCTCAACAACATACATTCGTGGGTAATGCCTACAGCTCAATTTCAATACAGGCGTAGAAAATTGCGTAGATATTGTTTACTCTGTGGCCTACACCTTAGGGTGTAAACTGATCGGCATCAGTGAAGATCACTTTATATTATACGTAGAAAAACTTGGCACTCGCTCTTAACTTAATATGAAAGTGGACTTTGAATATGCGCAAGATACGAGGGGCATGCCAAAAGAAATTAGATACCCAAAAATCATAAAATGTATTCTTTATTACAAGTATCGATCTTTTCGAAGTATTAATCCTGAAGCACTTAAACACTTTTCCATACGTTTGAAACAATTGGAAAATACCTGTGACCACTCTTCTTTAGACACCTCAGAAATCTCGAAGTTATAGGCAGCCAGTGCATCTTCTTTGCTTTCAAACCTCTTCATTTCCCTTACTTCGGTCGCTTGTCACACCAAGCTGATATTACTGTTGGAGCCCAAACTGTCACATTCACAGCTCACCGTTATTTTATCCTCTAGCACTACAGTAGCAATATGACCTGTTTTGCAGAAAAACGAGGTGACCATTTGTTTCTGTGTGCTTCGTGCACGGCGACATTTCGTTGGAGTTGGTTCATCTTCAAAACACCATACAGTCGACTTTCACTTTGTTTCCGGATCATAGTTATGTAGCCCTGTTTCGTCACCAGTCAGTATATCATACACGTTTTTTTTTCACGCTATCGTCGAATTTATCTATCATGAATAGGCACCTGTCTTCGCTTCATCTTCGAGACATCCCCGTCCTCTTTTAAATTCAGCAAACCAATTAAATACTGTTGCTCGTGAACAAGCAGACTCACCAAAAGTAGTAGTCAATACATTATTGAGGCTTAAAACCATTTTTATTGTGTTAATAAATCATAATCCATTGCTGCAAGCGAATTCCCGCAAGATTCTTGAAAAAAAATGCTCATTCAAATAAAAATAAATATCTATTTTCAAATATATCAATAAACAACCAGCCTATAAGATGGTGTATAACTTGCCAGTGTCAATCAAATGAGTAAAGCGTATCTAACTTCTTTTGGCATGCCCCTTAAAGGACTTGAAAGTACTCATAGAAATGGAACTCTGCTTAAATGGGAATCAGATCGAGCTAGGCAAAAAAGATAAGATAATTATTTATTTGCTATAACATGGATGGAAATTATGTATAAGTCCTCATATTGACTTATTGTCATGCATATACTGGTACAATACATACTAATTGCCAATGGTTTATGGAATTCATCATACAGGATGGCCCAGAGAGGGATGCACTTTTGAAAATGCATGGATAAAATAACTATGTAATTTTGTAGAACTATGTATATTACAATTTAAAGATAATTAAATGAAATTAACTTTAAAATGTACTTTTAAAAAATAACATTGTCCAGGTGATTTCCTTGACGTTTACAGCATTATTTCTTCCAATCTGGCATCAAAATTTTGGAAATAGTTATCCCCGAAATGGATTCCATTTCTTGCCGAATGTTAGGTTTCAGTTGCTGCAGAGTTGCTGGAATACCTACTAGAGCATACTCTGTTCCTAAAGTAATTCCAATAAGAGAAATCAGGTGGAGTGAGATCAGAGCTTCATGGATGGTGGCCAGGAGATGACACCCCTGCGTGAAATTAATTTTTGTGGGAACATGTCTCTAAACACCTGGATACCCTCATTTGAAGTGTGAATTGTAGCCCCGCCTTGCTTGAAACTAAGCTCTTGTTTATAGCCTCGCAATTCTCGCAGCTTTGGAATCGAAAAACTCCTCAGCATGCATGTATAGCATGACAGTATAGCGCTCTGATTTGACAGTCCGGATTCGCGCGTACAAATTCTCAAACTCGCTGAATGTTTTCGTCGGTCCGTGATACTCTTTGGCGACCGCGAGGCCGCATTTTTGGCGTCGATCCTGTCCTTTCAAATCTTTTAATCCATTGCTTAAATAAATAAGTACTTGGACACTAACTGATGCGCCGCAATTTGAATTCAGCACGGGAAAGCCGTCGAACAGTCACATAAGATCAAGCATGTCCATGAAATGCGCAGACACCGAAAGCGCGCTGCTCTTCCGTGTAAAAACTATTGGTGACTAAAATAATTACTAAGCCACCATTTTATCCATGCCCACGCTAAACACTGCTACCATTTCCGCGTCCCGCTGTTTTGTCGTTTAGAAAATAATGCAAACGAAATCAAAAGTGCATTTCTCTCCTGTACAATAACAAAGCCGCAAAAATAAATCACAGTTACAAAGTATGTCATTTAACTATTAATTTGCAGTTACCATGTCAATAAATCGATTAATTAAATACATAATACGTTTTAAATACAAACAAATATAAAAAAGAATTAAGAAAACGCAAGTAAAGAATGATAAAACATATAAAAATATATTTTTAAAGCTCGTCTTAATGCCGACTATGGTGGCAAGCACTTACCTGCAAGATACTATTCAAAGGAAACTAGGTTATTAACCACGCTAACTCGGCAAGATCCGAACAATATTTAGGTCATGGAAACTGTGCAATTAGATCTTGGGTCCAGCGAATACTACAGCCGTTGTCCGCCATTTCACCGTCATCCGGCTCGGTGGAGGTTTCACCTTACACAAAACCAAGGGTCAGATGCAGAAGGCGGTGCTCCTGGACACGGCTCGCATTGTCAAGAGGTTCCTCTCTCTGCAGCCCTAACCACCGGTAGTCTGGGCCTCGCTTGCCCTGCTGCCGGCGACACCCTCACTCAGGTCTGGGAGTGCTGGGAGACTGGCACTCTGGCTTGAATCATTGTCTGCTACCTCGTAATACAAGGATATTTATCCTTACTTCGAGACCATGGCAATTGATATGTTTTCTGGCGCATAAAAATAAGAAATTATTAATTCCTGTTATTTATTTCCTGGGACTTTTATGTTTGTGCTGGTGAATGAGGTATGAACTTAGGTAGCTCGAGTTAATTAAACAAAACATTACAATTTTCGCTTATGTTATTGAAGGCCTTTTTGGCAAAAATACCTAATAATGGTTACACTCTACCCATTAACTTTATGACCGTACATCTTAATACTAAGATGTACGGTACGGCTAATTTTATGTAGAAGCTGTAGTAAGTATGTGAAGCTTCTAGTAAGCTGTTACCGCAGTTTATGAAGAACGTGCTTTTACGACGTAAAGGGAAAAAAATAAGGTCTCCCAGTACTTTACCCACCCGATCAGCAGTTACACACCCTGCCCGAGCAGTGTATCTCAGCTGTAACTGCACGTATAGTACAAAGTTTCATTAAAATATTTCAAAAGTATAAATTCACAATAGAAACCACAAAACAATCTGGTTGTATCGACATACGAGGTGTTAACCTACAGACAAAAACTCCTGTTACTTCGCCTAAAATGTTTCATATACTCATTCAGCGGAAACATTTAAAAATATGCAAATTCATGTCAAAAATCAGGCGAAGTTACAGGAGTTGACGGTATAATAAATAAACACAACGTTTTCCTACGGATTGATTCTGTTTTGTTTGATAGTTAGTGGATATCATTAGTACAAAATTATTCAAAATCGATTTCATCCAAAAAGGAAAATTAAAATCACGCGATTCAAATCAATAGACCACAGACGTGTTGTGGTGACCACTACGTGTCTGTGGTCACACAACATTACTCTCAAAACAGTGATCTGTAGTGACTTCACAGAGTAGATCGTTTCGGGTTTTTTCGGCCCCCTCATTTTTTAATTTCATGGTCACGAGTCACAGTCACAACACAACGCGACTCGGTGGGTTTAAGAGCATTTCTACAAAAGGCTTTTTTTTTCAATTCGGGTTGATTTAATATATGGTTTCTGTAAGTAGTTTAAATTACAAAAATAAAGTTTGTTCGATTCTGAATCAAAAAATAACAATGGGACTAAATATTGTGAAGTGGTTTATGAGAAACCTAATTAAGAAAGCACCGAATTGAGAAAATGAATCACCGATTTGAGAAAATGAATCACCGAATTTAAAAATCGCCCTAGTAATTTAGAATTTATGTTGAACATAACGACGGTCCCTATAAACAATGTTGGATTTGAGGAACAGCTACTTTACAGGAGAGCGTGTTAAAGTTTAGATTAACTCATAATTTTTTACACTTGTCGATGAAGCTTGCTACAGTTGTTACACATGTGGAAGTGCTCATGAAAGTTATTGAGAAGTATTTAAATTTTCGTTCTAAACACCTAAAAAGTCACTACTGACTTTATTAATCAAACTATTATCACAAGAATTTTGTCGGATTTACCACATATGGCAATCTTAAAGGGACGTGAATTACACTTATGTGTAGGATGTACCATATCCATCATTGTTAATAGCATGATTTCATCAGCCTGTACTAGTTTGCAGTGGCTCTGAAACAGTTCAAAACCACCTGGCACCAGGTGAGGACGAAATAACAACAAAACTTCTGATAGCAGGTGGAAAACCAATATTTGTAGTACTCCAGTGGCTTTTCACTCTTCTTCAAAAAAGGTGATAAAGTCCTTTAGACCCATATCGCTCCTGAGCCACGTGCTCCATCCAGAGTCATTACAAATCGTCTTGCACGCATGTCGATGAATGACTGCCAGACTCCAAAACAGGCAGGTTTTCGAAAGGCTTTAGCGCCATACACTATATCCACACGCTACGCCAGATTATTCAGAAAAATCGTTTAACAACGCTCCGTAAGATGCTTTCAAGCTCTTATTGGAACGGACTTGGCATCAACATCAATGGCAAATGCATCACTCACCTTCGTTTTGCCGACGAAATAGTTATACTGACGGAGTTTTTCGAGTACCTCAGTACTATACTTGGCGACCTCTGTCGCGTATCCTAACAGGGGGGCTCTTAAAATAAACATGGATAAGACGAAGGTTTTATCGCACCCGTACCAGTAGTTTTTGGGAACGATATTCTCGAAGTTGTTAGCAAATATATTTACCTGGGACAAATTGTTCGTCTGGGCAGGTCAATCTTCGATAAAGAGGTAGCACGACGAATCCAAGACGGCTGGGCCACGTTCGGAAAAATGGGCTAAATTTTTACAAACTTAAACTCACTCAAACTCAAATATTTTTATTTAAATAGACTTAATCAGTACTTTTAAATAGTCAAAATATAAACTTAATAATGGACATATTAATAAATACTATAATAATATAAATAAATAAACAGTATACAAACATAATGCGACTCTACCACCGCGTCGGAGAAGTTGATTCATACTGAGAAGACCCGGCGAGAAACTCAGTAGTTACTCTTTTAAACTTGTTGTGGTTTTACAATGCTAGTTAGTAGAGTACAATTTGTTTGTTAATAAAAAAATGCTTAAATTTTAACATTAAAGCATAAACAGGAAAACCTAACAAGTAAAGCAAAGCTATATAATATAAAACAATAGGCTGTACCAAGTCATTTATACAATTTCAAAAATAAAAATTGTTAGTCATTAATACACTACAAACACTTCGTCCCATATTCCACAAAGCCTAAAGATTAAAGTCTTTGAGCAGTGTGGGTTGCTATAGATGACCTTCGGCACTGTGACGTGGTCCTTGACAGCTAGCCTCTTGAGTAAGCTCAGGGTCGTTTAGCGCGCTATGGAGAAAGTTATTCTCCATAGCGCGCCATTATTTCGGTGTTTCTTTGCGTGATAAGATAGAAAGATTCCGCAACTAGGAAATCCGCAAAAGATTGAAAGTTACCGATAGCTCATCGCATAGCCAAGCTGTAGTGGCAATAGGCAGGCCGCATTGCTCGCAGAACTGATGACCGTTGGGGAGTAAAGGTTCTTGAGTGATGACCACGAACTGGAAGACACAGCGTAGGCAGGCGTCCTACACGGTGGACTGATGACATGGTACAGGTTGCGGGATGACTAGTTCCATTAGCTTCCCTTGGGAATAATATAATAGTGAATTCTCAATTCGGTCTAAGTTTTCTCAATTCGATGCCCCATTTTCCAGGGACTGAGAAAAAAACACAATTCATCAAATTACTTGAACATATTATAAATTACAACAATTTCTACTACACATACTGGCAGATATCAGTTAAACAATTAATTAATATAGCACAAATATCATTAAATACCTAATAAACCAAATTTATGTCTCACACCGATTTGAGAAATGACCCGACCCCAAAAATATCGAATGATATTGTACCTTTGAAATAATTGCTCCTTAATGCGACAGGTAACTTATATGAGCTCGAGCGCAACTACCGGTTGGTGGGAATCAGTATTGTGCGTTCGTACTGCGCGTAGTTAGTGATATAGGTAAGCAAAAGTAAACTTCACCGAATTGAGACACGCTTCGGTTAAAATTAAAATGTGTTACTGTATTAAAACCTAAGGATGCACAATAAATATAATAACTTATATGGCTGTCTCTATCCCTTGTTCTGTGAATGTGGGAATTATTGGTTATCAAGTTATTATTTTAAAAGTTATGAAACATTAACGAGTTAATTCTGGAAACCGGACACTCCATTTTAAGCCAAATTCTGCCCTTTTTTTAGGCCAAGAGTCTTTTAAAAATGTGTGGTTTTTTTTAAGTACGTAATTCAATTTTAAAGGTACTTTTTCGCTCTAGTAGGTCAATCGGTCGTCCCCGTAGAAATGCTCATAATACTTCCTTAGATAAGTATCGCTTTCAAAATGTTTATATTCTGTTCAAAGATATTTATTCTCAAGTGACATAATTGATGATTTTTAACGTGAATTACGCGTTTTCAAGTCTAAAACATCGAAAATATAATGTTATTCTTGACTAAATTATCTACTTATCGAGGATTATGTGCAATTTCATGGAGAATTCGATTAACTTCGGTGCTACTTCGGTGCCACTTAGGTGCGACTTAAGTGCTTTTTATCAGCTTTTATTTTCTTATTGCAGATGAAATAACTTATAGAAATAGGTAGAGGAACTAATGCAGAATTAGGAACATATAAAAGAAAGCCACAATTTAATTTTAAAAAAATCACGCGCCGGAAAAAAAAGAAAACGCCGGGTCTTGAGATGGAGGATTTCATCCACCACAGACACGACTCTTCTGACAATATAGACATTATGTCACTTACATGAGAACTTATAACTAATTATATTCTTGCGGACCTTGCGGTCGCTGTGTTGAAGAACAGCTTTAATGATCATCGCTTTCAAAATCTTTATATTCAGTTCAAAGATATTTATTCTCAGACATTTTATCACTTACATGAGAAGTTAAAAAAACAGCTATAATGATCATTCGATCTAATTGAATGGAATTGAATTATTTTTTTTAACCGAATGGTCACCAAGCCATTTCACAAGTACAGTATTATCATCTGTGGATAACCTAAAAAACGTCACTGCCATTATCAAATGTCAACTATGTCATGGCTGATAAGCAAGCAAGTGTCATCTGTCCAAAATACGGACAGGCTGCTTTGTTTTGTTTGTTTGTTTGTTTTATTTTGGATTCGACTCGCTTTTTATTAGGTTATGATGTCGGAAGAATATTCGAATGATGAACTAGTGGATATGGTAAAGTTATATTTTCTCGCTGGAGCGAATATTGAAGAGGCCCAAAGTTTGTACGCCGAGCCGAGACATTTAGAATCGCTGCGAAAGCGGGGGATTCCAAATCCTAGACTGCCCTCAGCCGATGTGATTCTAAACACCCAACCAATGTCTCTTAAATCATGGCCAGCTTAGGTTCCCTGATACTGACGAAGAGCCAGACCCAGCAGATGCTGCCAAAGCCAAACGCATTGAGCTGGAGGAGAAAATATTGAAGTTCTTTGAGCGCCATCCGGGCGTAACCACTGAGCAAGCAGCTCGCCGATTTAGAGTCAACGAATCTACCATAAGAGAGGTGTTAAAGTCATGCGATGTGAAACCTTCACTCTCCAGACCACCAGAAGCTCTCCTCAGTCAAGATGCTCAATCTCGCGTGGCTTTCTGTCGCTGGTTGCTAGACAATTTAGATGCCAACATTATTTGGACTTCTGAGTCAACCTTCACTAGGGTTGGCATTTACAACAAGAACAGTTACCACTGTTGGGGCCACAAACACAGTGAAAAAGTAGACCATGAAGACCAGCTCACCTTCAGTGTAAATGTTTGGGCTGCCTTAGTAAATAACTTCTTCATAGGGCCAATGTGGATTGACGACCGCAAACGTTTAACTGGAACTTCATATCTAGAAATGCTACGTGATGTGCTGAGTGATTTGTTGGATGAACTGCCCTTAGCATACCATAAGAGACTTTACTTTCAGCACAGCGGAACTCAGGCACACCATGAGCGATCAGTGCGTGATTTTATGGACAGTGAGTTCCCAGGTCCACGCAATGGATAGGCCGTGCAGGTCCTGTAAATTGGCCTTCAAGGTCACGTGATATTCACCCTATAGACTTTTGTTTGTGGCCTGAATTAAAACAATTAGTATACAGTGAAAAAGCAAATTCTTTGGAGTTGCTAAAAAAGCAAATCAAAAGGGCTTTTAGATTCATCCGTAGTGATAAAGCAACATTGGTCAATTTACAGAACTCTCTGGGGAAACGGGCAGGGCTGTGTATTGAAAAAGGTGGAAAAAGCTTTGAATTTTTATGTAGATATAGATAGTTTTATAAGAATACTATTCATCACTTTTTAATCAGACAAAGCCAATTTATGACAACACCTAATGTCACTATGTTTTACAATGATGCTATAAACTTAGATTAAATCAAAAAGAGGAAGATACGGCACTAGCTAGCCGCGCGCGGTCCTACTAAACAGAGTCCAATGGACCTGCTACGCTTCAGTCTTCGTTTAGACTGCGATTCTTTTGCGTGTGCTGTCAGTTGCCATGGAAATACGTTTTTATAGGATATTATTGTTAAAAATGCTTTCCTGTGCATTTATTTAGTGCACAAATCATTCAAGGCGTAAAAACAGGACACACGAAATCACTCTTCACGCTTAAGTACACCAAAGTTATATTTTTATAGAAACTTTTCTTGAATTTGTTGTCAACTCTGACATTTTTGAGTGACAGAGACAGACTATACGGAAGTGTGTGGGAGAAACACGTTACGATAGACTGCGTGCCGTGCATGGCTACAAAAACACAATTTTTTTAAGTAAGGTCAGCATAAAAATATGTTTAAGAAATAAAATAGTATCAGCAGTGTTTTATTAAATATAAGGTGTTTTCAAACTCAAATATCTTTATTTAAATAGACTTAATCAGTTTAACATACTATGTTTGTTAGTAAAATGTGTATTTACACATTTACATAATAAAAATGTAAATGTGTAAATACTGTGTACTTTGTACGATTTATATAGATTATGTACGATTTATTAATTTTATGATTCTGAATGATCATCAATAACGATAGTGAATCTTTTCCTGTAGTAGTACCTAGTGAAACTTTGTTTGTGCATACATTATTAGCCAAGGGTTACAAAAAACTGTTTAAGCTTCACAACCATTTGATATAATTATGTGATAAAGATCAAAATCGATCAAAGATCTTTGATAGTTTGTGTCGGCCTACCATGATATTATTATTTTCTCTGAGTCATGCCAACCGACCCGTGCGATTGAATAAAACAACATTGTAATCACTTCACGAAGCAGGATACTAATCACTCGCAAATTCGCAATAATCCATCGCTGTTTATACCTATGTGTTTTCTCATAATCACTAAGCACCTGCACTCGCACTAATCAAAGTGAATACGGGGCTTTAGGATTCCAGATTTACTGTTATCAACTACTGACCTAAAAGTTATCAATTACTTAGAATATATATATCGAGATAATGCATTGGACACGGTTGGATGTCATGTGTTTTGCCGCTGGTTGCTCGAAAATCTAGATAGCAACATTTTATGGACTTCCAAGTCAAGGTTCGCTAGGGTCAGCATTTACGACGAGGACAGTAGACATTGGGTTGACAACTCCCCCAATTACGATAATTCAGATGACGAAGAGAAGCACACACACCAGAGTCAGTTTAGAGTGAATGTTTGGGCCACCCTAATAAAAGACTGCATCATCGGGCCGATATGGATTGAGGACCGCTTGACAGGGACCACGTATCTGGAAGTGATACGCAAATATATAGGTATAGAGCACGCGAGCGGAGATGTTTCTAGAGCGCCGTTGCGTTATCCGTGCCGCACGTTCCGTGATTGTACAGTATTTTTCATAATTTGATAACAATGAGTATTATTGACACGGAACGTGTCATTTTAGAAGTCCAATGTCGCCCGTTTTATGATATCGACTGTACACCCGCGCGATCTTAATTGTACTGGCGGTGCTGCGAGAGGCGGGAGTCCGTCGCAGGCGTCCGCGACGGGTTAAATTTGTCCACGACGGAGCACAGAGTGGGTCCCCGCGACGGACACCCGCGACTGACGCCCGCTTAACGCAGCGGACGGCCTAAGTTCCCAGACAAATGGATAGGACGCGGGGGACCAGTGAATTGGCCAGCAAAGTCGCCAGAGTTTCAACCAATGGACTTCCATTTGTAGGATGAATTATAAGGGATAGTGTACACTAAAGAAACAAAAAATGTGAATGAACTGAAACAGCGAATTAAAGACGCTTTTGACATATTGCGCAAGGATCGAAAAACATTGTTAGATATAAAAAACCATTTACGGAAACGTGCCGAAATGTGCCTCCAAAATGACGGTGGACACTTTAATTATCTGTTTAGATATCGTGAAGAGTAAACTTTAAAGCACTAATTGTATATTTTTAATTTCATAACTGCGTCAAGCAAGAATAATTGTACTTTTAAATAGGTACCTTCCTACCAATATAAAATATCCATATAATTTTTTTTTAAATTTATAACTCATTACCTATTTTAAATGGATATAGGTAAGTCCTTGTTCAATAAAATATCAATTTAAAATAATGTTTATCCTACCTAACCTACGCCCTAAATGATTACTTCCCTTCTTGCATGTAAGTACCTACCTACCTATCTCAGGTTAAATTAATTAAATCTGAACACAAACAGTCGTACGCTTTGCAAAAAATTGTAAATAATGTAAGTAAACAATTTATCAAGGTTAATCACGTGCAGTGCAGAGGGAGTAGGTAGGTACCTGCGAAAGTAGATCATATCTGGCATATCTAAGCTTGTAAAAATATAAAGGTACCTATGTAGGTATTTAGGAAACAAATAGGTACCTAATTAAAATTCCAAAAAGTATTTTATTTATTGTTGCGCGAAAAAAGTAGGTTATCGGTTCATGTGGTGCGACTGCGCGGACTCTTGTACTTGTACGTCAGACGAGGTCACACACACCCGGGGTCATGGACGTTCAAACATTCAGTGCATTTATTTTTATCTATTTAGCCTAAATATAGATCCTTAGATCCTTTCTTATCAGTGACAGCACTAATTTTACACCGGCTTAGATCATGGGCTCGATCCATAACAAACGTGTTTTTTTTGTTTTGTAATAAGATTTTTTAACAATACAAATTAATTTGGACCTTGAGCAGTGCAGGCGTTCACTCCATTATCAATAAAAAAATTAAAATTGCTACAAAATCAAAGAATGTGTTTATTATCATCATCAGTCACCGTTTCCGTGCTTACCTAGTGCTAGTATGCCAGGTGCCTGTGTCAGTAAAGAAAGACTAAGGTTTATTTTTGTGACGCTCCATTTGCCAACTAAAAATATGGCAAGCCGCGTAGCCGCTTTGAGACGTTTAGCTTTAAGAGCGAAACGCTAGATGGCGTCAGTAGATGTATCTACTTCTGTAGTCTGTACTACAGAGGGCAGCACTTTTTTGCTCTATAAGAAAAAAATAATGGGCTCCATCCCCAGGAACGACAAGTATCAAGTTTAGTCAAGTGGGATTTGCCGATGTATTCATCACAGCCACGGAATAATGATTCACAGCCACGCTGCTCAGTCACGTGTCGTTAAAGTTTTTGTTAAAGTTTATCGTTAAACATTGATGCAATAATGAGGGTTTTTTTTTTCTGCAAAGTTTATATTTATTCAACTTGTATCATCTACGAATAGATCTATCGCCATGAAATATTTTCATTTTAAGATAAATAAAAAGTGTCCCTATGTATGAATTTTTGCTGTTCCGCGCCACGAGCCATTGTTCATTAAGCCGTTTTTTTCCGTTCTCATAAAATGTTCCCATTTCGTTCGCGTTCCGAACAACATACTTTTAAGCAATCGTTCGGAACGATTTAAAAACTGTATTTCTTAAACCGGTTCCAAGCCCTGATTTATCCCGGGATTTAACCCACGACCTCTACACAATTCACTGACGGATAAGACTGGATTGACAATTTATGCGAACAAAATTGTACTTATTCTAAGGTTAAGTCCTGTCTTGTGAATTTTGTTTTCCACTAAAATCCAAATTAAATCAACCTCATGCCTGATGCATGTGAATTTTGTTTTCCACTAAAAAACATTAAATCAACCTCATGCCTGATGCAACTATAATGTTGATAATAAAGCGCGGTAAGTATTATTTTTTGGGGCCATATTACAATCTCATCTACCTTGTCAAGTTCATTCCCTAAACTGAGCCTTCCTTTCCAGCCAGTCAGTGGTTACATGGCACTAAGGCATCTTCTTGACTGGATACCTATTCACTGACGTAATTGCTCGATACCCTCAGTTTCTGAAATTAACTTAACTGGGTGTGAGCTATTGCAATGCCCTGGTAATTTTTTTTTACTTTTAGAGGAAAGCCTCCTAAGAGCGTTTGCTGGGGGTGGATTGAAAACGTTGCATTTTTGTAAGATTTTCGTGTGATTATTTCATTGAATTAAAATAAAACTAAAATGTTTGCTCTATTATTGTGTGCATACTAATAAAAACACGTTGAATTGTCTAAAATTAGGTAGTCGCTAATTATTTGCTGAGTTTAATCAAAAATCGTTTTTCTTTTAAACACTTAAAAATTTACTGAAATGAATAGGTGCATTCAATACTAAAGAGATAATTTATACTAAATTTGAATTATGCTAAATATACACGCAAAACCTTAAAAAAATGCACCGTTTACGATTTACCCCAAACGCAAAAAGCAAACCCTCTAGCCTCTAGGTACCTATAGTGTTGTATCTCGAAAGCGGCGAGCGCGTTTAATTACCGTGTAATCTGCGGCCGTAATCGCCGAGAGCCGTATAAATGTCTTCTTTCCGTTTGTTTTTTAAAAGCAGGTTTTTATTTGGTTTATTTAGTATTTTCAGGAATATTCGTTTTTACAAGGATTTAAAATTAGTCAAAAAATGTGAAGTGAACCACAGCTAATAGAGCGTAGAGTGGTTTTAGCGTATACGGTTGCTTTGGCACAAGCGCTTACACGCACTACATTTCTTTTTCAGTACAAAACATTACAATACAGCAAACAAACATGAAAAAATAACAAATAAAACATTCAGTCGAATCGTCCTCCTTTTTTTGAAGTCGGTTAAAAAGTCACGCCAGTACGCGCCTACATGCGCTTACAAAACGACGCGCGTTTGAAAAATGCTAGTCTGAAACCGCTCTTTCGGTGTTGGCCCGATTATTATTTTAGGTATGTGATGTAGGTAACAGTATTTTATGTTTCAATCATTCATAATTTCAAAGACAATCATTCACCATTATAACAAACAAACATCTCTTCAAAATGAAATGCTTTTATTTTTTCAAAATATTTATTTCTAAATTCCCTCCGAACAGAAGAATTATTCTCTTCTTTATGCGGTTGACAGTTCACTTACAAGCAATTAAGTAGATAAATCTGGATATAGGAGTCCAAATTCATTCAGTCAAATTTTGTTTGCTTTACAATTCCCGACTCGGCACCGCTTCGAACACTAAGACTTCGAACATTAAGAACCATTGTACATACATAGATTAACAATAAATAAAAATACTTACATAAAATATTAGCGATTAGCCTCTCAAAGTTTCACGGAACTAGGTGCGTTAACTTCTAAAACTGCCTTGACGTGTGGGTATTCCCTGGCAAAAACAGTTTTTCTGTAAGTTTTGTAACTTCATGTTATGTAACTATAAAAACAAAACACATCCAATTAATGTTTCCTATCAATAAAAACTTTGGTACTTAAAACTACATGCCTGGCGAAGTCAGTCGCATACCTACGATTTTCTGTGCACAATCGCATAATATTTTCATACTCTCGACTTTTGAGTATTTTTTCCTTTTAGACAAAAGTTAAAATCGCAACAAAAGGCCGCTGGGCCTATCACAACAACAATTAAACTCTTAACAATAAAGCGACAAAGGAAAGGCGCCTAGATGTTCCGAATCATTAGTCAAAGTCAGAAACAACGTTTCTTTACGGGGAACGGCAAAAATCACCATTTTAAATGGCCGCTGGACCTGATAAATTCGGAGTACCTATCTTTGGCAGCATCTGTGTTTTCGGAACTCAGAAATCGGTCAATGCTTTTTGTTTCTTTACTCTCGTTACAATGATGAAAAAAGATCTAGGGGATATTGTATTTGTTTATTTAGGAATTAGTACTTAGACACAACAGTTTTTTGAAATAAATACATTTTATTTTTATAAGACCGGTGATTTTTTATACTATGGGGAAGACGGAAAACGTGTGTTCTATACACACTCTGACATTTGTTGCCCACGTAGTTTGCCGATCTTCGTGAGACATGACCATACCAACGAAGGCGGCACTCCTGCAGCTTTCTCCGCGGATGTGGGTGTTCCGCACGCGATCTTTGCGTGAGACTCCACACATCCACCGCAGCATCTTCATTTCCGTGACGCGCAGCTCCTGCTTGTGTCGCTCTAGTAACGGCCATGTATCACTGCCATATAAAAGGACAGGCCTAATGATGGTTTTGTAGACCTACCCCTTCAGCTGGATCGGCATTTGGGGTCACAAATGACACATCGAAGAACTTTCTAGAAGTCAGACCTCATTTCATCTCGTGTAGGTACACAGTACACATGCCAAGTTAGCAGCAAAAGGTGCCCCTATACCATATGCTGCTAATATAAGACCCATTTTGCAATGTTTTTGTAAAGGTTCCTGTGAACGCGTGTGTGCAGTTACAGAGTGCGAGTTGCAGTGAGTGAGAGTGAGAGAAGTGAATGATTGATTTCACAACCGCGTTTTTCGAACACGTAAATGTCAATTTGTATGGAATCTAGTCAGCGCCATCTAGAGGCCAATTCGGGCAACAATATCACTTCGGGCACATTAAGGCCGCTAGATGGCGCTGACTCGATGCCATACAAATTCGCGTTTTTCTTCTCCCAAAACGCAATGGTGAAGTCATTCGCATCGCTCACTGTAACTCTCACTCAGCACTCTGTATTCAGTACATTAGACATTAATCGTGTTCATACTCAACCTAAGCATAGCCGAGATGGCCGAGTGGTGGGAAGACATCCTCTGAGGCCCTGAGGCTTAACAGCAATCCGAAATTCACTTTCTTTCCAAAACATGCTTAGCGACCTTATTAAATCATAACCACTGGACCATCACTAAGGCGATTCCTAGAATACTGCTTGATTTATTACAGACCATTCATCACTATGCTTAATCTAGGCTTTCCGGAGTGGGAACGAGCACGTGGTGTGAAAAATGCTGGAACACGCTGCGTTTTACAACAGGAACTTGTATCCTCTGTGAAATTAAAAGGTTGTAAGCTGTTTTAAAAATAAATTAGCTTCGAAATAAATTAATATCTTTATGGGACAAATTACACCTAATTAATTTTTTTGTGAATCGCTGCTTTGTGGATGGTAAATTTCCTAGCAGTCTAAAAATGTCTAAAAATATTTATTGTTAAACCCCTATTTAAACGCGGAGAAAGTGACAATTTAAACAACTACAGACCTATTGCCCTCATCCCAGTTTTCGCAAAGATATTTGAAAAGGCCATGCAAACTAGGTTAACTTCATTCTTCTCAAAACATAATATAATTAGTGAAAAACAATTTGGTTTTCGTAAGGGAAGATCTACAGCACTGGCATCTTACTCCCTCATTAATAATATATCTATCCATATGGACAAAAGTATTCCCGTATCTACCGTTCTGTTCGACATCAGTAAAGCCTTTGACTTTGTCAATCATAAAATACTCCTGAATAAGCTCGAACAGTATGGTGTGCGTGGACCAGCTTATGGTTGGATAAGGACCTATTTAAGTGATAGGACACAGTGTGTGGAAATACCAAAACTTGATGATAGGTCTCAAAATGTGGTGTACAGATCTGAAAATAGGTTGAATGGCTCAGGTGTCCCCCAGGGCAGTATACTGGGACCTTTGCTATTCATTCTATACATTAACGATCTTCCCAAATGCACGCATTATCCAGTTACACTCTTTGCCGACGATATCTCTCTGACAATACACAAAAAACCGAACAGTGACAACATATAATAATGCATTAATAATGAAATAAGAAATATAACAAACTCGCTCCAACATAATGACTTAAAAGTTAATACTAGCAAAACAAAATACATACAATTTCATAATAAAAATGGAAAATCCCAGGAATTGCTTGTACATCATCACGGCGACCCTATTGCCATGACTGCCTCTGCAACCTTTCTTGGTATTGTGATCGACCCCAAACTCACATGGCATAGTCATGTCGACATGGTATGCCAAAAAATAAATAGGTTTGTCTTCGCTCTGTATCGTCTCACTAAATTAGCTAACGTTAAGACAGCTCTGATGGGCTAGTTTTATGGGGAAACTCGACACACATTAATCGCGTCTTTATATTACAAAAGAGATGTATACGATCCATTTGCGGTACCGGACAGATGGAATCGTGCAGGCCTCTCTTCAAAAAGTTAAAAATTCTTTCTTTACCATCCTTATACATATTTGAAATTTTAATTTTTACGAAGAATAATCCTAACCTTTTTACAAAAAAAAAGTGTTGTTTGGAATCGTGGTGATACAATTAGGTACCCGTGGAAGCTTAGTGTGCGCTCAGCCACCACAACTTGCTTTTCTAGAAATAGTTATAGTATGTGTGTTCGACTATTTAATTTACTTCCAAACCAAATTCAAAATTTACAATTTAATGCTTTTAAAAAAATGATCTTCGGTATTTTAATTGACAACTGTTTCTATAATATAAATGAATTTATGAACTTCTGCCGGGCTGGTCATCTCAAGCGAACTTGCATTGATATCTGACATGTTTTTTATATTTAATTTATTCAATTCTAAATTGTTTGTGGGTAATTTTTTCTGTTGACATTTTTATATTGAATTTATGACCATATTTGTGTAATTCATATCCTTTCGTTTTTATTGACGTATTATGACTGACTACCTGTTCTATAATATTGATTGTACATCTAAATTGTAATTTATGTTGACTTTAATTTAAAATTATAATGTGTAATACTTAATTTAAATATGTTATTAATTGCACGACGGTCAAATTTGCATATCGGCTGTCGATAAAACATGCTTGCTCACTCTTTATCATAAGATCTGTAAAATGTAGGTACTCACCATGTTTTATGCAAATAAAAATTTATTGAATTATTCAATATTCACCAAGATCCCCTGACCCCAAACTAAGCAGAGCGAAATGACACATTGTACTTTACTAACGCCAGTTGTAAACCCAAAACAAGTTTAAAAGAGTAACTGCTGAGTTTCTCGGCGGGTCTTCTCAGCAAGAAACAACTCCGACGCGGTGGTAGAGTCGCGTTATGTCTGTATACTGTGTATTTATATATCTATATTATTATAGTAGTTATGTCTATTATTTAGTACATCTTGCTTTACATTTGACGATTTAGAAGTACTTACTGTAAAAGTCTATTTGACTTAGAGTTTGAGTTTGAGCTTATATGGTGGATGTCAGAGACTGATAAACTTAAATATTTCTGAAAACATACCTAAATAGATAGTAACATCCAGACACACAACAAACACAAATGTTCGTCCGTCACATGAATATTTGTCATGGGTGTTATGTTACACTTCGCGCTCAACGGTGCGCCTCCGCCGCGAATTGTGAATATCCAAAATTTATCCAAAAACTATAGAAACATTCACGCACAAAAGGCCTGAAGGTAAGCCTCTCGACGAACCAGCAAACTTTGCCAGGGCCCTGGACACAAAGAACACTTCCAAAAAACAGTTCATCCAGGCAATCGATATCTATCCTATGAAAGCGATATTAGCGTAGTGCGCTGTAGCACGGTTTCTCGCCTTGAATTCCGTAGTGTCCCGGGTTCTATCCCCGGTCAGGTCAATTCAAGTAACGATCTCTTCTAAATTGGCTTGGGTCTGGGAGTGCTGGGAGACGCCCCTGCCTTCATTCCTTGTCTGGTAACTCGTAACACAGGGATATTTATCCCTTCTTCGAGACCATGACAAGAATTCGAGATGATTTCTGCACGTCTTCAAGGTGGGGATGGCCAGCCCAGTGATTCGTTTGAATGACTGGGCTTGTCAACCTCATATCTGGACCTCACGACCGCTTTCCATCAGGTGGAGTGAGGTCACCTCGACGGGCAATATGAAAAACAAAAGTGTGTTGTCTGGCGCATATTTCATTCTTATTTATTTCTGATTGAATCATTACTTTTTCTCTGTACCCTCATTCTATACAGTCCACTGATACAGGCTTAATAATACGAGTACCTACTAACATTACTCATCAATTAAAACTCCCCGCAAAGACCGTTGCGACGGCGACTAAAGACCGTTGCCTCGTAGTTGCCAATTAGCTATTCAGAAGCTATTTGAACACCGCGCAGTGTCACCACTGCAATTAATTCTAATATTATTGCGAGAGAAACTCTGCCTGTTTGTGCAATTTTGCATGCTGAAACCGCTGAATTAATTTTGGTGTAAAACATCGAACCTTAGAAAAGGACATTTTTTTTTCAAGGAGGGGATTAAAGTTTGTATGAACATCAAATAAACATAATGTCTGGAGATGATTTATTATATCACGCAGACGTCGCAAGCAACCTTGTTTTTTTATGAATTTGGCGGTAAACAATGGTATTCGCTTTACCACGCCAAACATAAATAGCGCTAGTGTTGCTTACGGGATTTCCATAGAGCTCGGATAGATGTCGCCACTGGTAGATAAAATGGGATTGAATGTAAATTAGTTTTTCAAAAAGTGTGCATCTTTACCGACAGTAAAAGCTATCGTCTGTCTGTCTGTACTATAATTGTATTGGGTTTTGAAATAGCGCGTATAGTGAATAGAAATAAAACCAAAAACTGCATAAGTACACTGGTACTTATGTCCTTTTAAGGTTTCATTTCAGCAGCAACTGTGCTGTCAACTATTGGATCTTACGTGATGTAAACTCATGGTAGAAGCATTAAAAACCGAATAACTAGGCGATACTCTTTCCGATTTTAGATTATGCAGACTGTTGTTACCCGGATCTAACCGAAAATCTTCTAAATAAGCTTGAGCGACTTCAAAACCTCTGCATTCGTATTCGGTCTGCGCAAGTATGACCACGTCTCTGAGTACCGAGCTCAGCTTAGGTGGCCCCCAATCCGTTTGCGTCGTGATTTACATGTCTTTTCTCTTTTATATACTATTCTATTTAACCCACTGTCCCCATCTTACCATAAAGACCGATCAAAGTTTGCGTTCAACTAGAAAGCTTCTCCTGAAATTTCCTTCCCATTACTCACATACATTAACGAAATCCTTTACTGTGCAATCCATACGCTAGTGGAACTCCTTACCCTTTTTTATTAGACCGTCCCAATCCATTTCCATCTTCAAATCGAGGGTTAAAGCACACTTTCTAACACTGTAGCGCCTCATCTCTGTTTCTACTAGCTGTGTTTATCTTTATTCTTTGTTGCTTTCGTTAATCCTTAATGGCTTTTATTTGAATTTAAAATATCCTGTACTTAACACAGAATGTATTTATTTGTTTAAATATTGTTATGTATGTATTTATATATGCTATTGTATTAATAAACTAAATATGTTATAAAAATTTATATATATATAATAGGTTGGGGAAAAAGTTTCTTCGCATTTTTTAAGAAAATCATTTTTTTGAATATAGTTCAGTTACATTTAACTAAATCCCTAAAGATGGCTATGCGGGGAACGGGCAATGGCAAATCATCCATCACGCACTTAAGAGACAAAAATGGCGTAAAGCAAGGAGACAGGTCCAAGGTGATGGATATTTGCACAGATTTTTATAGCACCCTATATGTCGACATAACAACTTCACATCTAGTATCCGAGGATTACTCATGCCCTGAGAGCTCTTTTGATTTCAATTGCAGATACCAGTGATAACTGCAATTGAAATCAAAAGAGCTCTCAGTGGCATGAAGTTTAAACAGAAGCCCGGGCGCAGATGGTGTTACAACCGAAGCACTGAGGATTGGAGATGAAGTTCTACTGCCGCACATTTACAATTTTTTCAATACAATTCTAAAAACCGGTCTTTTTCCATCAAATTTTTGTCACTCCAACATAGTTATCTTACATAAAAAAGGCGCCAAAGCGGATATAGGCAACTATCGCCCCATAAGCCTTGTCCCACATATTTACAAGCTGTTTATCAAAGTGATAGAAAGTCGAATTTTCATACAGCTTGATCAACATCAACCTCCCGAGCAAGCTGGCTTCCGCAGAGGCCTCTCCACGACTGATCATTTACAAACGATTAATCAGCTCTTGGAGAAATATCAGGAGTTTCATCAGCCAGTCTATTTAGTTTTTATCGACTACTCCAAGGCGTTTGATAGTTTGAAGCATTCAGCTATATTCGGCGCACTCCACAAACAACAAATAGAGCCAGTCTACATCCACCTTCTCCAGAATATCGCACAGCAGCCATTCACTTAAACTCCTCTGGTCCATCTTTTGCGATCCAGAAACTCAACATCGCAAGCCTTGAGGTCGGACTCGAAATGAATACAAACACAAAGTTAATGACAAACAGCGTAAGACGTCCCATTGCTATTGACGGTGTGGGGATCGAATATGTTCATGAGTATCTTTACCTAGGCCAAATAGTTTCTTTCCAGGCAAGACAAGATAAAGAAATTGCACGACGCATTGAAAACGCCTGGAAGAAGTATTGGTCAATGAAAGATCTGATGAAAGGCACTCTACCTCTTTCTCTCAAGTGGAAACTCATGGACATGTGCGTTCTGCCCACCCTCACGTACGGAGCGCAGACTTGGTCATTAACAAACCGTCAAAAGTCCGCCCTCGGGGTGTGTCAACGAGCAATGGAGCGCAGCATCCTAGGGGTTAAACTCACTGACCATATTAGGACATCAGAACTGCGCTCAAAAACCAAAATCGCTGACGTGGGTCACACAGCCGCCAAGCTGAAATGGAACTGGGCTGGACACGTCTGCCGCATGCCAACTCAGCTGTGGGCGAGGACGGCGACAGAATGGCACCCAAATGGCCAACGCCCGCGCGGGAGGCCTAGAAGAAGGTAGCGAGACGAACTAGATGTGTACTGCAGGGATTGGCCAACATTGGCTCTGAATCGTGTGGGATGGAGATTGGGGGGGGGGGGGGGGGGGGGACGTTTGCCCTGCTGTGGCACGGACCGGGCTGATTAAGATTAAGGTAAGATTAAGATAAGACATTTAATTAAAGTACCTAAGTATGTAGGTGCCAATTTGTTCGATTACTTTTTGCTATCTTGTAGGTAGGGACATGATCCCACTGCTATAGGAATTTTAAGGCTTCTGATCAAAATACCACGACAAGTGGTAACAGTGGCAACTTGACACTGCCTAAAGAATTCTGAAGAGACCGAAACAGGTGGAACTCTGAAGGTGCAAGGTCAGGACTATACGGCGGATGCATTTACACCTCTTAGCCAAACTCTCTTAATTTTTGCTGAGTGGCTAAAGACGTATGAGGTCGAATGATGAAAAACCACACCCTTTCTGTTGATTAACTCCGGCCGCTTTCTCTCAACTTCTTGCTTTAATTTCATCAGTTGTTCGCAGTAGAGTTCAGAATCGATGGTCCTGCCTGGTGGTAACAGCTCATTATGAATAATGCCCATTCAATCTCACCACACACACAGCATTACCTTGTTGCGAGTTTAACCCGGGTTTCGCCACAGTCTGTGAAGCCTGACCGGCCTTTGACCACGACCTTTTTCGCACGTTCTTGTCGTACGTGATCCACTTTTCATCCCCAGTTATCAGCTTCTTCAAAAATGGTTCGGTTTCATTGAGTCGTAATAAAGAATCACAAATGAGTACACGGTTCATTAGGTTTCTTTCAGTGAGCTCGTGAGGTACCCAAATATCGAGCTTTTTTGTGTACCCAGTTTTTGTCAAATGCGCCAAAACTGTTTTTGGTCAATTCCCAGTTCTTCAGCTAAGTCGTAACTACTGATATGCCGATTTGCTCCACTTTTGCAAATATGGCATCCATTTCATCCGTTATGAGTGCGACCAGAGCGACGTGCAACTTTGACATCAAAATTTCCGGATTGTAAATGCTTAAAACAAATTTGTGCTACTCTCACAGACACTGCACTAGGTCCATAAACATCGCAATTTTTTTTCGCGGCTTGCGTTGCATTTTTACCTTTTTTGTAGTAAAATTTTGAAATGTATCAGATTTCTTCATTAGATTAACATCTTGACAGTAAGAAAAACAACTGAAAATCACACATTTTCCTAATTTGAAATTGGAATTATCTTCTTTAAAATTTTAACTTTACTGACACCAAAATCAGCCAGATACGAATAGTATAGCTAAAGAGATTTTATTATAAGTTACAAGTTAAGACTTTTGCCCCAACTTAATAATATATATATATATATATATATATAAATATTATGATGATAATTGATATGTATGTAAATATTTATTTATCTTTATAAAGTTGGGTTATTAAAGACCACTTACATTTCTTTAGTATTTCTGCACTTACTTACCCTTACTATCATCTTTACTATGTCTGTGGGTGGTCTGGAAGAGATTGCTTCTAGCAATAAGACCGCCTAAATTGTACATCAAGATTTACGTGTATTACTCATTTCGTTAATTTGTTGTTTGATGTCCAATAAATAATTTCTTAACTTATCTTATCTTAACTAAGATTCAATTACTAGTTCGAGCAGTTTGTTTCGAATGTTTCAAGAAACAGCTCGGCCTACTTAAAGCGAACAATGAATAATGGTGAGGGAGGGATTATCCAGTGCAAAAACTTACTAATATTTGTGAATCTCGAAAGGCGAAAAGTCAAAAATAATATGCAATGTTTAAAGCTTTAATGTATTTTTTTACAATACAATGAAATGTGTACAATATCTAACGAACTTTTAGTCTGATTTTGAACAAATACAAATGTCTATAGGTAGGTACTTCGTTAGTTGAATGTTACCATAACCTGGATTTTTTCGTTAGATTCACAAGATCTTGTGAGATATATTCCTGGTTGTTCTCCAAACTACACTCTCAAGAGCCCTTAGTATATTAGTTGTATGACGGGAATCCTCGATGCTGGCCAGCAATACAGGAGCCGGAGCGCCGGGATTCGTCACACAATATTTAGAAGTAGATGTAGTTGTGGAATAGTTAATAAAAGATCAGCCAATCCAGTGACTTGTTTATTAAATAGGATAAAAGTATAGGTAGGAAAGAAGAACTGTAACAAAATAACAATAAATGAATACAAAGAGTCCTAGGTAATAGATTATCTAATAGTAATAGGTAAGTAAATAGGTATGATATGCTTACCCCGATACACGGGTTCCTGTTACTTATAACTGTTTTAACTGTTTACAAAATTGGTTATTTAGAGTATTTAAAAATACACCATCACGTAAGTTATACTAGTTAAACTGGTAATCTGGTAAAATGCTCACAAACTGTTCAGTACGATGGTTTTGGTAGAACTGAATCAAAAAAGCTGCGCATGCAATGCGAACCAAAAATCGAATTGAATCAAATTTGAAAACAAGTACAAAATACTTTTAATGGCCAGCAGTTAAACCATGAAGTTTCCAGCGATCGTGGAGGTTGTAACGTCCACGAGACTGAAGGGAAACGGCATCGTTACAATACCGGGGTGGCCGGCGCAAAAAAAATCTTTAAGGATTTTCTTTTTTTTGAAAGTTAAAGTTAAGTTAAGTTAAAGTTAAGTTAAGTTAATCTTTAGTTAAGTTATGTAAAAGTTAAGTAAAAAAAAATAAGATAATGTTAACGATGTCGTTTTTACAATAAGTTAAATTTGGAAGATAAATTGATAGTTACAAGTCAACAACCAAGTAAACAAACAAGTCAACAAACAAGTCAACAAACAAATCAACAAACAAGTCACTTATTTTATAAAAAATACAATATAAGTAATAACCTATTAATTAATTAAATGGAAGTGCATGATAGAATTTTGGGTAAACGAATGTTTTTTACAGTGAGAAATTTACACTAGGTTGGTTTCGGTTTCATTCAAATACTAACATCCGTCGTATCTAACAAAGTCTTAATTCTGTAAGTTTGAATTAAGGCATCAGTCAAGTAGAGAAATCTTATATAATAGAAGATGTTTCTCATGAAACTAACCCAGATTAGTGCAGGCTTATTTAAATATGCCAGTCACCACCCGCTGGCTTTTGGTGATCATGTTTAGTTTTTATGTGTGTGATGAATGTCATGTGTAAGTGTTGGTGTTAAGTGTCTTAAAAATGTACAAGTTTACTAACCTTAATATGGTCAGAAGATAAGATTTGAATCTCGTTAGAGACTTTAATAAGTAAGTACTTGTTAAAAGTAATTACTAGTAAGGTAATAAGTAAGTTGGTTGTAGTCCACCTACTAGGGAGAAAATAACAGAGGCTTATTTAAGGAGTTGTTATCCGCTCCATAGGGAAAAATACGACGATTACTATAACATAGGCTTATTTAAGTAGTTGTTATCCGCTCCATAGAGAAAATGACTAATGACTAAAGCCGGAAATACGACTAGTCGTTTTTAAAAAAAAAAAAAAAACATATTATTCTTATATGTACAAAATTACGTATTGACATGGTAGTTAATGGTTACCCGAAAGGATGAAGATGTATATAAAAACAGTACCTATATAAATCAAGAGATTAAGTGACATGCGTCACGCTTAAAGTAATAATAAATTATAATAAATCAATAAGTAATTATATAAAGAAAATATGGTAAATTAGAGTATACGGTGATCGATAGTTATCTTAATTTTGGAATAGGTTTAATGTCTTTTACATGCCAACGACCTAATGGTTTATTGGACATGTCCGATAGATCGTAAATGAGAGGTGAAACTTTGTTTGTGACTTTACATTTAATAAATTTAGGTGCTAATTTTGCCGAAAAATATTTATCAGCTGAGCTAATGGGGTAATTCCGTTTCCAGACAATATCACCTTGGTTGAATTCTAATTGTCGATGTTGTTTATTATAATAATGAGCATTAGTTTGGTGACATTTGTAGAGACGAGCTTGGACTTCTGAAAATATTGGGCTAAGTAAACCAATGTTCTCAGAATATTTGTCTTTAGGTGCTAGAATGGCATCTTCTGTTGTGTCGGTGTTGTAGATAGAACCGCATGTGACAAGTTCACGACCGATAAGATGGCGTGAAATGGGTTGTTTCGTTCACAGCCGAATTAATTGCAAACTGAATTTTGCTGAGATGGATATCCCATGTTCTATGATCGTCATCGACAAATGAAGCGATTGCGGTAATGATGGTTTTGTTGTAACGTTCAACTGTATTTACTTGTGGGCAATAGCGTGGAGTATAGTGTACTTTGGGTATGTTGAAGGATTTAAATAAATCTGTGATTTCATTGCTTATCATTTGAGGGCCATTGTCTAAAATAATTGTTTCAGGAATACCATAGGTCATAAAAACTAGATTTTCAAGAATATGCTTAATGACTGAAGATGTAGCACGTTTAATAGGATATAATAAACAATATTTAGAAAAACAACAAGTTGCTACAAAAATAAATCTGTTAAGTTTACGAGATAATGGTAATGGTCCAATTAAATCAATTGATAAACATTGAAAAGGACGTGAACAATGTTTAGGTTTACCCATCACACCAATTGTGTGTTGGTTTTGGTGTTTGTAGGCAAGGCAAGTTTCACATTTGGATATATATGTAGCTATGTCTTTATACATGCCAGGCCAAAAGTAGCTATTTTTGATGCGGTGATATGTTTTGAAAGTTCCGAAAAGAGCTGTCGTAGGCGTAGAATGGTTTTCGGAAATAAGGGAATCTCGTAGTTCTAAAGGAACAACTAATTTCCAAGAAAACTCAGAATGATATCGGGTATTAGATCTTGAATATTTATATAAGTTATTGTTTATAATAGAATAATCAGGGGTTGAAGATGGGTTAGCTTTACATTTAGAAAAGATGGTATTATACCAATCATCATTGGACTTTGAAATATTTATGTTGATGGCATTAATGGTTTTTATACGGGATAGGGTATCTGGTACTAGATGATCTTTACCTTTTTTATGTTTTATTTCAAAATTAAACATGGATAAACGGATACTCCATCTAGCTAGTCGACCTGTGGGGTTATCGAGTCGTAAAAACCATTGAAGGGCAGAATGGTCTGTATAGATAGTGAACTTTTGACCGTTATCTAAATAACAACGCCAATGCTCTAGAGCAGTTATGACACTTAATAACTCGCGTTCAGTGATTGAATAATTCCTTTGGGGTTGGGTAAGTGATTTACTCATATAAGCAATAGGTTTCTCTATCCCATCAAAATCCTGTGTGAGCATTGCTCCCAACCCGTATGCTGATGCATCACAGTGAACAGCAAAAGGTTTTGAAAAATCAGGACAAGTTAAGATTGGGGTAGAAACTAGAGCTTGTTTAATTAAATTGAATGCATTGTTTGCTTCAGGAAGCCATTTAAAAGGAGGTGCTTTTTTGCTGGTTGAAGTTAATCTAGTGAGAGGGGCAGCTAGAGTGCTGAGATTTGGTATAAAACGACGGTACCAGCTTGCTGTACCGAGAAATTTTTTGACTTCTTTAATAGACTTAGGCGGTTGTATATCTAGAATTGCTTTAATTTTGTCGGGGTCGGTATGTAAACCTTTGTCGTTAACTACATAGCCTAAATATTTAAGTTCGCTACGAAAGAAAGCGCATTTTGGAAAGTTAACAGTAATGTTAGCTGATTTTAATTTACTGAAAACTTTATTTAGTAGGTTAATATGATCGTCAAATGTTTTACTAATGATAATTATGTCATCCAAGTAACAGAATACGGAACTGTCAACGTCACAAAGAAGATTATCTATGAATCTTTGCTGAGTTGCGGGTGCGTTGGTGAGACCAAAAGGCATAACCTTAAATTGATATGTTCCGCGACCAGGAACGTGAAAAGAAGTCTTGGGACGGTCTTCAACCCGGAGAGGGATCTCCCAGAAGGCTTTAGCAATATCAATAGAAGACAAGTATTTAGCGTCTTTCAAGTTATCAATAATATCTGAGATAAAAGGTAATTTATATGCATCTTTTCTAGTAATGTCGTTTAGTTTACGGCTGTCTACACAGAAACGCCAAGTTCCATCTTTTTTAGGGGTGATAATAACTGGGTTAAGCCAAGGGCTTTCGCAAGGTTCAATCACATCTAATTCTAACATTTTATCTACTTCTTGGCGAAGAGCTTTTTGTTTTTCAGGAGATAAGCGATAACATCGTTGACGTATTGGAGGATGGTCACCCGTGTCAATGTGATGTTCAGCTAAGTGAGTTTTCCCAAGGGGCAAAGTTTCAGTAGAAATGTTTTTAAAATTTTGAATGATGGTATCAGAAATTAGGCGTTGAGTTTCGGAAAGATTGTTATAATTATTCAATTTAATATCAGTAGTATTGATTAGGAAAGTTGGAGCGTTTGAGGATTTATGGATAGTAATTTTGGAAAGGATTTGGGGAGCTAGGTTGAAAGCTTTCCAAAAATCAATTCCTAGTATAAATGATTCAGAGATGTTCGGTATGATGTGAGCAATAATAGTAGAAAATTGATTATTATATATAGTAGGTAAGTTAATATAACCAATGGAACGTATGGGTTGACCATTTGCAACCGTTCCGTGTATAATGTTGTTATGTTCTATCGCAAAACCATGTTGAAGCAATAATTTATGAGAGTTATTCCCTAAAATAGTGATTGCACTACCACTATCTAATAATCCAGATAAGAGTAAACCGTTAACGTTAATATTAATGTAGGGACGTTCAGTATCAGTAGTATTAGCAAAGAGGAGCGTAGTAATTTTATAAGATTTAAAAAATATTTTAATAGTATTTAGCCAATTGTCCCAATCTAATTTGTTAAAATTCGACTTACTACGATACTCGCTTATTAGTTTTTTGGAGGGTTATTGTTACATTTTGGACAATTAGTAAAAATAACATTTTGTTTTCCGCATCGAAAACAAACTTTATTAGTACTAGTACAATCTTTTAAGTTGTGGTCATCTGTTCGGCAACGAGGACAAGAAAAGTATTTATGTTGTTTAGTGGTAGAAACTGTATGAATAGGTGTTTGTGGTGTGTAGGTGTGTGATTGTGTATCAACATCGAAGTTGTGAGAAATTGAAAAACTTTTTTGTTTCGAAGAGGTAGGTATTATATTAGTTAAATTATTAGAGTCTGTATTAGAAACTTCTAGACAGTTCTAGACAGTTCTCAAACCATTTGCAAGATTCAAGCAATGTATTTACTGAGGATAAATCATGAGGTAATAATCTTTGACCGAACTCAGGTTTTAAGTTCCGTCGTAAAATTTCTATTTTTTGTTTTTCAGTAAGTGGTTCATGGAGTTTATGAAACAAGGACTCCATTGTTGCAAAATAAATAATTACTCTTTCATTAATTTTTTGTTTGCGTGCATCTATAATTTTTTTGAGTTTATAATCATAATCTGTGATTTCAAAATATTTGAACAAAGATGTTTTAAAAGTTTCCCAATCTCTAATAGTATCTTTGTTGGCTCTGAACCAATCCAAAGCTATTCCTGAAAGTACATCGTAAATGTGGTTGAATAAGGTATTATGACTGATATTTCTAGCAGTTGCAAATTCTTCCACTTTCAGGATGAATTCCCTGGGACAGCCATCGCCAGTAAAAGTAAATTTTTTAATCTCTGTGTTCGGTCGAGAGTTAGTAATATTTGATAACGTTTGTGTGAGCGTGTTTGAGCGTATCAAAAAATTAATTAGGAATAGCGGTTTCCTGAATAGAAACTGTTGAATGGTAAACAGATGTTGGTGGTGGTGATTCGAGAGTTTTGAAGTGTTGTTCGTGTGTTTTTAATTGATCCCAAAGAGATTTATAAATTTGAATATCTTGGGTTGGACTTTCGGTGTCGATTTCTATTAAAGACAATCGGTTACGAACGTGAATAATATAAGGTGCAAGTTTTGCTTTCCTAGTAGGATAGGAAGATATCGTTATATCTATAATATCCAAGCATTTTTTTATTTCATCCACATCGAGAGTAAAATTATAGGGGCTTGATGAAGATGGTGGATATGTATTTGGTTCTGATAGGGTATTGGATAGGATTTCACGCAATTCAACGGCAGTTTGAGTTGGTTGAAAATTTGCGTTACGTAATCTAAGTTCATAAATAATTTCTGGTTTGTTCAATTGAAAAATATCCATGGTGTACAACTGGTATTATAATAAGATAAAATTAAGGTATAAAACCTTTTCTTAGTTTGAAAAAAGAAAATGATTTGATTTGAAAATAAATAGCGTGACAATGTCTGACAATGTCGGTTAGAAGTAAAGTTGTCGTTTTATATTGAAAATAGTAATGATTATAAATTATTGTAAAAATTATTGCTCAATTCTAGTAAGATAAATTGATGAAGTACGAAAATAAGTTGGAGAGTGGTGTATTTGGTAAAAAATATTTTGCTATTCGATGTATGTAATGTATGTAAGTATACTTAGCTTGCGTAAACTTAGTCGGCCTCGAAGACCTAAAGAAATACGAGCTAAGCGTGTAGTATCTTGGTTAAGGATACTCTCCAAAGCCAAGGATGTGGTAACAAACGAGATTTGGAATAACCAAGGGTTTAAACTCCAAAACCTCGAAGGTTTATGTAGCTGTCGGTTAGACAAGCCGTAGAGTAGGTGATGTCTGTAGGGCTGTGGTGTAAATAAAGTAAAGGGTACTGAAAGTATCTTTGGGATAATAAGTAAGGGTAGGTAATAAGTTTGTGAATGTAATGCCTCCGCTACTAAAGCATCGGGAACCGATTACATTTGTAACCAGCAGTAGTAGCGTCGATCGTATTATTGTCTGTAAAATGTGTGTATAGTGATTGAAGTATATTTGGTTGTGAAAACGGTATGGTATAGTGTAATGAAATGGGGATGAATGATAGTACACAAAATAGGGTAGGGTAAATGCACTAAATAAGTTCCACACTTAAACACACATTATAAATTGCACAAACGTCCTAAATTATCTTCTTTTTCAGTTACTGGAAATAACAAATATTATTCTTCACTCGTGGTTTCGAGCTGCAGAGAAGAGATATCTTCGATTTTTTGTTCGGGCGCCATATAATGGGAATCCTCGATGCTGGCCAGCAATACAGGAGCCGGACCGCCGGGATTCGTCACACAATATTTAGAAGTAGATGTAGTTGTGGAATAGTTAATAAAAGATCAGCCAATCCAGTGACATGTATATTAAATAGGATAAAAGTATAGGTAGGAAAGAAGAACTGTAACAAAATAACAATAAATGAATACAAAGAGTCCTAGGTAATAGATTATCTAATAGTAATAGGTAAGTAAATAGGTATGATATGCTTACCCCGATACACGGGTTCCTGTTACTTATAACTGTTTTAACTGTTTACAAAATTGGTTATTTAGAGTATTTAAAAATACACCATCACGTAAGTTATACTAGTTAAACTGGTAATCTGGTAAAATGCTCACAAACTGTTCAGTACGATGGTTTTGGTAGAACTGAATCAAAAAAGCTGCGCATGCAATGCGAACCAAAAATCGAATTGAATCAAATTTGAAAACAAGTACAAAATACTTTTAATGGCCAGCAGTTAAACCATGAAGTTTCCAGCGATCGTGGAGGTTGTAACGTCCACGAGACTGAAGGGAAACGGCATCGTTACAGTTGGATGCCACTTATGGAGTTTTTCCGCGCGCCGCTATTCACACAGGCCCAGAAGTTTGCTACACCAATTTGAATCTTATAATTAGGGGCTTTAAAGGGTACTGAGGATCAAGTGCCATAGACCCAAATCTCACGCTTAATTTGTTGAGGGTTTAGTAAAGAATCGCTCATGAGTACACTTGAGGCCGTAGTGAAATATATTATAAAATAGATTGGGATTAAAATCTCATACTTTGACATTAGTGCCAACGTGAGAATTTATCTTGTGGCTATAAAATTCAAAACAACAAAGATAATACGAACACCCAGACCCAGCGTGAAATGACGTTGATGTGTTTTGTGTTGCTACATAATAAAATAAGGATTTCAGTAATATACAAATAAAATTAATTGGATTGATCTGAATTAAGTATATCTTTTTTCAAATTGATGCGTAGAAAGGATTTCAGTTTTGCAATTTCATCAAATTAAGGCAAGAGATATGGTTCAGCGTCATGCAAAAATAGCTAAATTACTTACTGACATACTAAATTGTAACATTAAAGAACAACAATACGTCCTATTGTTAGGTACAATTTTAATTTTTTTAAATAGTTTCTAATATCGTGCCATGCCTACAATACCTCGTGAAGGGCTCGTATAAAATTAAACACAAGAATTATTATGTCAGCTGGGACTCACTATCATAACCGTAAACTAATTGTAATGTAGGTAATAAACCTTTATTAATAATTTTGTAGCATTTTGTTACTCCCTTGAGTACGCATTCTAAAGGTACGGTACCACCTATAGGTATACGTTTTAGTCATGTTCAGTTACCTGAATGTTATAAGTTGATAATTTAATAGCTATTATCAAGCGGTATAGCTGCATAAAGCCTACTTGTACAGCTAGTTGAGTACCTACTTAAAACGGACGTTAATATTTCTTTAATAATATTCAGAACGGTTTGCACTCGGCAACATCAAATATTTTACTTAGGAAGGGTTCGTGCACATGGACAGCCAATTATTAAGTATTTAAGCCTATTTGTGTCTCCTGTAAATTCTGAGTAAATAATTTAACTTAAATGTTACTTGGCATACATTTATAAATTTAATAACAAAATAACGCCAACATGTAAAAAAACTTTCTTTAATATTACAAATGAGCGAAAACCATATAAAATATGAATAAAAAAAAGAATCAAACCCAATAAATTCGTAAATTCAAAGAGAAATGTGTTGTAATGTCCTTTTTGGCTTCTGTAAATGCCACCGTTGGCTGTAGCGGAATATTTGCCATTCAGCGCACCGCCTGGCAGCTTGGCATCTTGCCACCTGCATTTAACATTCGGAAATATTTAGGCTGATTTTATTGGATTTGTCCTCTACCCGGCACGTTTCAACCCTTAAGGCATAACAACGTTTACTATATCTAACAGATGATAATATGACATCATTATTATTCTGGAATGAGGCACTGAGTAGGTGGGGGAGCGCCTAAATAATGGAGGATTTCCAAATCTTTACACAGGATTTTTATACGGTTTCTATGAAACAAACAGCCAATTTAAATGCGTTCTTATTTTAACCCCGTGCGAAGGTAACGCATTTATCGATTGTGGCATTTCTTTTTCTTGTCAAAAAAACAAAAGCATGGAATACACTACCGCACGAAACGGTTAAGTTACACTTGAGTGTTTCAGCTAAGTTGAGTTCTTGTGTTTTGTTTATGAAAGATTTTGATTGTAAGAAAACTACACACATCAAAAGTGTCTAGGGATCAAGCATTTTTATGCGGATTTCTTGAGATTGAGATGTGGCTTTGTAATAAATTTATGATTTTATAAATTTATATGGATCCTTTTTGGTGCATTTCATAATTTGAAACAGGAACTGTCAATCAAATTCGAGTAAAAGATGAAAATCAGCTGTCAATATTTTCCCTATAAAACATACAACGCATTGAAGACATTATTAGTGCTACTGTTTCCCTACTACTGATTAAAACCAACGTTATTATGGAGCGGCGACGTCATTTAAGCAGGGAAGAAATGCTCAGAGCCGTGGGAATGATAGAAGCTGGTTCCCGGCAACGTATTGTGGCTTTAGCTCTGAATACAAGTCAGAGTGTTATCAGTCGACTTTGGACACGTTACCGAAGCACTGGTACCGTGGCTGAGCGCCATGGAGGACGGTATCGCTGCACCACACGGAGACAAGACCGATACATTCAAATCACAACTCGAAGAGCTCCAACAATAACCGCCATGATGTTAGCCGTGAGGCTTCATCACTCTTCAGGGAACTTAATTAGCGACCAAACAGTCAGAAACCGCTTGCATGAAGTGAACCTTCATTCCCGAAGACCGCTAAGGACCACCTATAGCAATGCACAATCGTAGGATTCGATATCAATGGGCTCTTGAACACAGAAATTGGGCAGAAGAACAATGGCGTTTCGTGTGCTTTTCTGATGAGTTTCGTTTTGGTATGAGACCGGATACAAGACGTATACGACACTGGAGAACCCCTGGACGCCAACAGCGATTAAAATCCTGCCAGGAAGTCCATCCTTATAGTGGTGGAACCATCATGGTATGGGCGGGTATTTGGTTCGGCGGAAGAACTGAGTTGATTTGGATCAGAGGCAACCTCAACGCTCAAATTTATGCTGAGACGATTGTATCAGACGTCATCGTTCCTCTACAAATGTAAATCGGTCCCTTATTTCAGTTAATGCATGATAATGCACGACCGCACACCGCAAGAGTTGTAAGACAGACTCTCGCCGCAGCTAACATCAATGTCCTGCCCTGGCCTGCTCAGTCGCCAGACTTGAACCCGATTGAGCATGCATGGGATATGCTACAGAGAAGAGCTCTGCCTAATATGGAGGGTATCCAGTCGCAGGAAGACCTTTTTTTGTGGTTGCAACGAACATGGGCGGCCATTCCACAGCGTGATTTGGATGAACTCATTTTGAGTATGCCAAACCGATGTTCTTGTGTTGTTAGTTTCCGCGGTAGAAACACGGATTATTAATTGTTTGAGTTACCCAATAAATTTTTAAAGATAACTGTTATTTCAGTATTTTTTTCGAACTTTAATGTTAGTGGTTCAAATGTCAAAAATCCCTTTATTAGGAAAATGGCAAATTTCTTTATTAATGCAAAGGTGACTTGGTTTATCGTTACTGTAGACAAACGAAAACACTTTATTTGATGAATCCTTAAAGAAAATTTTAATTAATATCGATCAGGAGGAAAGTTATTGCAAAAATTTAAGTTGATCCCTAGACACTTTTGATGTGTGTATCTATAAACATACCTTTGCTCTCAAACATGGCGCGCCATTCTGGTCCCTCCTCTTATTCTTTTCAAAGATGATTTAATCCTAAAATATACTAAAGAAGTATTTTTGCAAATTATAACATTCAATAAAGATGATGATTTTATCATTTTTACATATCAGAATGTCTACCATGAGTTTACTTACACCAATGAAAGCCGCTAGCGTCTGCGTTAAACGTGTTGACGTTCTTGTATGTGACTTCGGTACAGCACCCCCTAGTGATTATAAAAGGAATCAAAAACAGCATACTTCTGAAGTCAACTATACTATAGGTACTTAACGTAGAAAAACATTTTGTAAGATTTAATACCCGACGACACCTTTTAAAAAATTTTATTCCGCCAAACAAAACAACATTTTTAATAAAATAATTTTAGCATTGCACCTCGAATATACAACTTACCTGAAAAATAACAGATATTAATATATTTAAGCTTATAGTGAAATTGTTTATGATAAACAGAAGGGCTACTACTCGGTTAAAGAATATTTGACTGAATTTTTTTAGTTATTACTATTATTTTTGTTTCGCCTACTATCTGACATATATACTATTTATAATAAAATTGATTCTAGGTGTAATAATATTTTAATGGCTCGTGACTAGAAATGAATCTGTAAGATGATATTTTGTAATTGTATTTATGCCAGGTTTGAGTGCCTATATGGTGTTTTAAAAAAAAATGCATGCCGAGAGGCCGAATAAGGAGATACTTATCATATCCATAACATCAAATGTACCCATGATTCGCAAATAAAGAACTTTTACTTTGACTTTTTTCGGATGTTTAAACCTTAAATATTAAAAGAAAAACGCTAGCTTGCAACGATACATAGACTAAGTTAGTGAAAATCGCTAGCTCTTTTATTGATTTCGGTAGCTTAGTAGCTATAATAGTTTGCTTGACATTTTATTTTTTTTAGTTTTCATAACTTCATTACAAAGATAATCATTTAATCCACTCTAGATATCTTAAGTGCATTCCTAGAATAGCGAGCGGTGGTCTCGCCCACCTACTGCCAACCACCATACCATAGTTCTCATCACTACCAACTAAATGGCCAGCAAGTTCACAATCCTCTTCGTTGCATAGCAGCTGAAAAATTTAAAACATGGCTGAAATTCCTCCACAAAGGAAAGTTTGGCGTATTTCATTTAACATTCAGTTGTGAGAATGTTTGCAAACGACCGGCCTCTGCCATGGGTTCCGATTGTTACTGCCCTGTGGGGTTTTATACAATAACCTAGCGAACTAGCGTTGCATGGAAAGCTGAAAGAATCCAAAGGAATAACATTATTTTTAAAGTCAGTAGGAAGAAAGCAAGTGGCTTCTTAAACATTAAAACATACCATCACGACTTTAACCCAAACGGGGTGTGTGACTGTTGACGTCATGGTGAAGGGAACACTCAGAAGCCCACTTTTCACCAATGGTATTAGAACCAAACGTGGTAGGTGGTGAGCCTTCCGCCTTTAACCGGGTTGATTTGATTATTCATCGATGTTTTCCATCACCGAGAGTTAGTCGGAAATTAAACAATGAACACAAAAATTTTGGTTCTGGCCAGATTCGGGACCACACGATCCGCGATCTTTATAGGATATATGAGCTTTGCTATTTGCTATTTTCGGAAACTTGAGTCCATAGTGTTAGTAACAATCAATCTTAAAAACTATGTTAGTAAGTATAGTATTAGTATTTATTTTCGGATTTAAAAAAATGGAGTTGCGAGGTCTGACACTTTAGCCGACGCAAAGTAGAAGTAAGTTTAGAGAATTATCTTTAAACTTCAGCCGTGCGATTCTGAAAAAATTCAAACCCGATGATCGAACACACTTTAGGTACAATTTACATTAACTTAATGACAAAATCTCATTAAATGTTTTCTAATTTACGAACACATTCATTAGAAAAACGACATTCCGGCGTTATTCAATTTTATACGATGAGCAACTTGAATCTCACAGCGGATTCACAGGGTGCGGTTCGAAATGAGTTTTTCAGAATAGCCCTACAGATAGAGAGCTATTTCGTCAGTAAATACCTAGCCTAGCTGTCTAGAAGATGCGTTACTGCCAGGTAACCGCTGATTGGCTGGAAATGAGAGATCATATTGCTAAATTGGTCGCTACGCTCAATTTATGGAATGAACTTGAAAAGTTATATGGGATAACAAGGCCCAAGGTGAGCGGTTAACATAACGCGAATAAAACTCGCATGGTAGAAATTTTTTGTCTCGCGTGCCAGAGCCGTGAACAAAAGTGGCATCTTGATGAAAAAATGGTTTCAAATTTCAAGTGGCGTGACGTCATCGCCACTTATCGTGATTCAGCGGTAATTTGATACCTTATACGTTTATTGTGTTTTTGTTAGAAGGTGTTTGTGTTTTATTAATTAGTGCATATAAGGTTTGATTTAACTTTTAAAACAAAGTGCTTCTTACTCATAAAATAAATTTATTACAAACAAAAATATAGAAATTATACAAAAACGCTGACTTGGCATTTTCCAAATGCATAACTTTGTACCAATACAATCATATTGACTCATTAAAACATGTAAAATCATAATTTCATAAATATGTACTGTCTTTAGTGAAATCACGTGGTTACTTTAGTGGAATCAACAAATTCCGTCAAGTTTCGCGAGTCGGCGCGCAATCATTTCACGCAACAGATACGGCATGGTCGCCTTCTATAAATCAGCTGTAGTCCGACAATACGAGAGGCGGTCAAAAATTCGTTCCAAAATCATTAAATCATTAAGTTGTTTACTTCAAATGATGACTGCATTAAGACTAGGTATTTTGTTTATGATTTTGATATCTGACTGACTCTACCTTCGACCAAGGATTTAGACTTGTTGACATTTCTTGCTATTACCTAAACATTAAGGTGCTCCCTCACTCGGAGCATTTGCCTGAAATGTAACGTTACAGAGTCGAGCATTTACATCAGTGAGAGAGGAGAACCGGACATTACAGTTAGTGTTGCCCAAAATCGGTCTTTGTCTTGCAGTGTTCTTGTTCTTGCATTTTCGCAAGACCAAGACCGCCTAATTTTAGCAAGACCAAGACCAAGACTGACCGTGAAAGATTTTGAGCAAGAACAAGACTAAGCCTTTGAGACTCTTGCGGGTTGCAGTTAGGACTGAGTGTCGTTTCAGGGGGTATAGGAGTTCGGGTATAGCTTAGGGATTCCATGAGACGCAAAAATATATACCTATAAAAATAATTTAATTGGCCGAGATCGTCACCTAGCAGTGGCAACCGGAACACGGATATCGTCAAAGAGTTTGACCACGAAAAAGATGGCGGGACGATCTGGATAAGTACTCACAGGAGTGGCAGATCTTAGCTCTTAGATCTTAGATCTGATTTGAAGGAAGGCCTTTGCTCAGCTGTGGGACAGTACAGGCTGATGAAAAAAAATGATGAAGATGAAGACGTAATAGACTTTGAGGAACTGTATGTATAATTCTTGGTCGAAAAAAATAATATAAAGTAACGAGAATGTCAAAGCTATTGTGTACTGTTCTGTGATTTAATTTCTGTTGTATTTTTATTTAAATAAATGGTAAATTCAATAAATTGTATTACTTTGTATTAATTCTTGGTCAAAAGAATAGGTAGGTAAGTTACTTTTCATTACTCATACTCTGAAAGCAGGTCTGAAGTTGCCTGAGGAGCGGGATGAAAGTAATACTTTTCATCCCTAGGGAGAATCACTTTCAACTGACAGCTGTCAAATTATTTTAAAAAAAACTTGTTCTTTTTCACATATCTATTGAACTATGTTCCAAATTTCTATACAGCCACGATGTAAAATTGAAATAACTTACAGTTAAGTATTGATTAAAGAATATATATTTTTAAAATAACTTTATTATAATTTAGTTTCAACAATTTCTTTAAAATAACTTAGATTTGGGCAAAATATTTACCATTTTTCCGATGATGAAAATAAAAAATAATGGCTGAATAGCTGGCCGGCCACAGAAAAAAAAACAAACAAAATAGGCGGGAAAGCGGCAATTCGATCTTCATTTATTTATTCGATTTGAAGACTTTTGTTTATACGTATAGCAGAGATTTGTACCTATAAAATGAGTTCATCTGATTCTGATATGAATTTAACGCCTGATTATATAAGAGAAGAGGCTAAAGCGGTAGTGGAAAATAAAATTAACTCATTTTTTCTTTAGCTAATTCATGTTTTTATTTTTACTTTCCTTGTATTTGTAATGAAAAGCACAGTGTTTACCTCGGGTTAAAGACTTATTTAGTCCCTCGAACTATTGGCGCCCTCACTTCGTTCCGGGCGCCAAACCCCGTCTCGGGACTAAATAAGTTACTTTCACCCCTAGGGTAACAATGTACTATTAAATCACAGTAATGTCAAGGCTATTGTGTACTGTTCTGTAATTTAATTTGTATTGTATTTTATTTTTTATTTAAATAAATCGTTAATTGCATAAATTGTGTAACTCTTTTATTTCATTTCATTTAAGCTTAATGATAATGATAATGATAATGATAAGATAATGCTCCTAAGTTAAAAGTAAGGTTAATGTCATTAATTGGTTTTTTATCTGTTTTATCTATCTTTTAGCACATGTAAGCTAATTGAATGTAAACGTTTATCAACACACAGACTGGCTAGGTCAGAGTAGATAGCTCAGTTGGTTAGAACATCGGCACGGATCGCTTAGGTCGTGGGTTTAAACCCCACCCGGTGTCAGTTAATTCTTCGAATTTCTCATTAAATGTGAAGACATTTATTAATTTGGTTGGTCTTTACTATGGTCTTTACTATGGCCTCAATGCCGGTGTACCGCAAGGTGGCGTCTTGTCTCCTCTTCTCTTTGCTACTTTTATTAATTCTATTACCCAAAATCTATCTTCTTCTTATCACCTATATGCAGACGATCTTCAAATTTACTCCCAAGGTAGTCTTGTTGACCTGCCTAGTGTTATTCAAACCATAAATACTGACTTGAATCTAATTTCAGACTGGAGCAAGTCGTTTGGGTTAGCAGTTAACCCCGCTAAAACTCAAGTAATAATTGTGGGTGGTTCATGGCTGATTTCCAGGGTGGACTGGGATGTTCTGCCTTCAGTTGTATTTGATGGCGTTGTAGTTCCTTTTAGTGAAACTGTCAAGAATTTAGGTGTTTATATTGACAATACATTAACTTGGACAACTCAGGTTGGTCAGGTTAGCCGGAAAATGTTTGCTGCTGCAGGTTCTTTAAGTAGGCTTCGAAATTTTTTGCCAATACCCACCAAAATTGCGCTTGTTCAGGCATTACTCTTTCCTATTCTTGACTACGCAGATTGCTGCTTTTTAGATCTTACTGAGAATCTACTTGACAAACTTGAGCGGCTCCAGAATTTTTGCATTCGCATTATTTTTGGACTGCGCAAGTATGATCATGTCTCAGAGTACAGATCTCAGCTCAACTGGCTTCCCATCCGTTATCGTCGAGATTCCCATGTTCTTTTTCTTCTTTATAACATCCTATTTAACCCTTTGTCGCCACGTTACCTCAAGGAGCGTTTCAAATTTCTGCAGCCAGTACGAGGTCAGGCGATGCGGTCATCTAAGAAGCTTCGCCTTCAATTCCCTCCTCATTCCTCACACTCCTACACACAGTCGTTTACGGTTAAATCTGTACGACTTTGGAACTCCTTACCCTTATTTATTAGGGAATCAGAGTCTCCATCTATTTTTAAGAAGAGGATTAAAGCACATTTCCTCGGCCTTTAACACTCTACTTTTTCTCCTAATTACTTTCCTCCATTCACTTCTCCTCGTCCGTTTATTTAACTTATTTTCCTTTTCTGATCTCTTTGGTTATTAGTGGGCTAATTAGTTCATATCCTGTATTATTATTTTGTTATTTAAATTTACATTTGACTATTATTGTGCACATACTTACCCTTTTTTTTAACATTTTCCTCTACTTGGGTTGTCTTGAAGAGATTGCTTTTTAGCAATAAGACCGCCTAATTGTGTCATCTTACTATTTCGTGTAATACAAACCTTCATTGTTATTTTTTTGATGTGCAATAAAGAATATTTATTATTATTATTATTATGGCTATGTTAATTCAAGCTCAAAATGTACCTACTCTGTTACGTTGTTCTAAGATATAAATTAACGTTTAATAAATAGCAACAGGCTAATAGGTTGTTGAGAGACTTGCGAGACTCTTGCTGCAAGACCAAGACTGGGAGCGCAATACCAAGACCAAGACTGGCTGAGTCTCATCTTGTTCTTGCATTTCGGCAACACTAATTACAGTACGCAAACTGTAATGTGACAGACTCGAGCATTAACGTTGGTGAGATAAAAGCACCGAACAATGTTCTAATGAAGTAATGCTCAAAATCAAATCTGAAATATACATTACAGGCGAATGCTCCAAGCGAGAGAGCACTTTCAAATAAGCCATGTTTTTGTCAGCACATTCTCCCAAACAAACATATCACATAAGTGCGCTCTCGCTAGGAGCATTTGCCTGCAGTCACTCCTCTATAAAACTCTGTAACCCTCTTATAATAATAATAATAATATAACAATAACTTATAATAATAACAATCGGTGAAGGAACGCTTCTTTAGTCGCCTTACAAAGGTACTTAAGAGTTCTTTGTCGGGTGGCAATAAGGTGCGCGCCTTCAACGGTTGGGTGATGCCCTTATTGATATACTCCTTTGGCATACTGAGATGGACTCAAACTGAGCTGGGTGCTCTGGATACACGAGTCCGAAAACTGCTCACAACGCATCGCATGCTACATCCACGCTCGTCTGTTATGAGATTGTACATCCCACGGAAGGTGGGGGGTCGTGGCTTCTTAAATGCTAAGGACCTTCACAACCGTGAGGTGTGCAATCTCAGGAGGTTTTTCCTCAACAACGAGTGTGGGATTCATCGCGACGTTGTGGCAGTTGACAAGGGGCTCACGCCGCTCTCCTTGGCAAACGAGAACTGGCGTCAACTACCGATGCTAACCACCGACGACCGCAAGGAAATATGGAAGAGCAAGGAGCTGCATGGTAGGTTCTATCGGGCCTTAACAGGACCCGATGTGGACATCTCCGCATCGGTGAACTGGCTACGCTTCGGGGACCTCTTTGGGAAAACCGAGGGTTTTGTCTGTGCAATTGCTGATGAAGTTATCAAGGTGAATAACTACCGGAAATACATCATGAAGGACGGTACGGTTGACATCTGTCGGGCATGCCGCCGTCCTGGCGAGTCTATTCGCCACGTTATTTCCGGTTGTTCTCACCTTGCTAACGGAGAGTACTTGCACAGACACAACCTAGTAGCCAGGATCATTTACCAGCAACTTGCTCTTCGATATGGCCTTGTCGAGTCGGAGGTACCGTACTATAAGTACGCACCGGTACCAGTTCTCGAAAATAGTCGTGCATTGCTCTATTGGGATCGCTCTATCATCACGGACAGGACTATTGTAGCCAATAAGCCTGATATCGTGCTGGTAGACCGATCCCAACGCCAGGCAGTGCTCGTCGATATCACCATTCCACATGACGATAACCTCGTAAAAGCTGAGAAGGACAAACTCAGCAAGTACCTTGACTTGGCTCACGAGGTGACCGCCATGTGGAATGTTGATTCGACGATTATTGTCCCGATAGTCGTGTCGGCAAACGGCTTAATAGCGAAGAGCCTCGACCAACACCTCGAGAGACTCTCGCTCAGCGGTTGGATCAAGGGTCAGATGCAGAAGGCGGTACTCCTGGACACGGCTCGCATTGTCAGGAGGTTCCTTTCTCTGCAGCCCTAACCACCGGTAGTCTGGGCCTTGCCTGCCCTGCTGCCGGCGGCACCCTAGGTTAAGGTTTTTATAGTATTTTTATAAATCATTGTTTTATAACTTTAATTTAGGCTTAGGTTTTATAATTGTGATTATGTATTTTGTTTTTATAATTATAATTCTTAAGTTGTTTTATTGTTGTAAATCTTTGTTTTTAGAAGAATACTGTACAAATTTTATACCTAAGTTTTATGCTAAATAAAGAGAATAATAATAATAATAAACAATCCACCACAACAGACCCGACATAACACTTCACGATAAGATCAATAAATTAGTTTACCTCATAGATATTGCCGTACCTAACACTCATAACCTTACTTCTACACATACTGAGAAACTTAGTAAGTATACTGACCTAACCATAGAATTGAAAACACAGTGGCGAGTTAACACTGTTAAAACAGTACCAATTATAATATCATCTACAGGAGTTATTCCCCTGACGTTACACAATAGCTTAAACATTCTCAAGATACACCCTCTCACCTTTCTTCTATTACAAAAAGCCGCCGTCCTTAATACTTGCGAGGCTAGCGTCGGTAAACTGGTCGTCACTTTATGCGTTAGATTTAGAGCCAAGTCTTGATTTATTTTACGGGACTCTCATTACAATATTGGATGACTGCGTTCCACGGAAACAGAAACCTCGGGTAAATACAAGGTACGAATATCCCGAGTGGTACACTGCAGAGATAATTCGCAACATTAAACTAAAAGCTGCTCTTCACAGGCGTTTTAAAACTAGTGGTTCACGGTCTGATTACCAAGCATTCTCTCGGAGTAGGGCCAATGTAAAAACTTTAATTAAACTCGCTGAAGGGCAATATCAACTTCGAGTCCAGAGTCACTTACAGGAGGATCCAAAGTCCTTTTGGAACTATGTAAGGAGTAAAAAAAGTTGCAGAAGTCCTCAAAAGATCTTGAAGAATGGGGAGGTATTGACTGCTGTGCTAAGGAGTTCGCAGAGTACTTCCATTCGGTTTATGCAATAGACCGAGCTAGTTTGGATGTGCAGGCGGCAATCATGGAAGCAGGCATCGAGAACGGAGCAGCACGAGTCCACCTCGAGGTTTTACAGCTGGGTGACGTGCAGCGCGCCCTGCAACGACTTAAGCCAAAAAGATCTTCGGGGCCGGACGGCATTCCACCTTTTGTATTTAGAGATTGTCGAAGTGTGCTGGCCGAGCCACTTCTAAACATCTTTAATAAATGCCTGAAATCTGCTGTTTTCCCGCAGAGATGGAAAACTACTAAAGTAGTTCCCGTGCCTAAAGGAAGTCCTTCAACGGAGGTAGGTAGATACAGGCCGGTGGCGGTGCTTTCTACTCCGGCGAAGGTGCTGGAAGCGGCGGTCCACGCAGCAGTTTTTAATCAGGTGAGTGCGCAACTTTCCGATGCTCAACACGGATTTCGGCCAGCTAGGAGTACAGCCAGCAACCTCCTTAACTACATGGCCGACTTGGTACCAGTTGTGGACAGTGGGGGACAAATCGATGCCGCTTACTTTGACTTCAAAAAAGCATTCGACTTGGTCGATAATGACATATTGCTCAGAAAGCTAGCGAGTGTCGGTTTCACCCCACATCTGCTTCTTTTTTTTGCCGATTACATGACAGACAGGCAACAATACGTGGAGTACGCTGGACAAAGGTCTGAACCTTATTTTGTAAGATCTGGTGTAAGTCAGGGCAGCAACTTGGGACCCCTGGCGTTTATTTTGATGATAAATGATTTACCAGGGGTAGTCAAGGATGCAAAATGCCTCTTATTTGCAGATGACTTAAAATTATATATAAGCATCAAAAATAAAGAAGACTGTGTGAAATTACAGAGGGATATCGTCCGAGTGGAAAACTGGAGCAAAGAAAACTCCTTACAGTTTAACACATCCAAATGCGTGACCATCAGTTTCTCTCGGGCGCGCGCCCCGGTTCAGCATACCTATCTGATGGACGGCGAGCCCTTGGTCGGAGTAGCGCAGGTCAGGGACTTGGGGGTGAACTTTAATAAAGAACTCAACTTCCGAGAATACATCATTAAAACTTGCAAAAAAGCATACAGGATGTTAGGATTTGTACTGCGGGGGGCTAAGGGTTTTACGAGCATTAGCGTAGTTATCACGCTCTATAACACCCTAGTTAGGAGTCACTTAGAGTTTAACTCAGGTATTTGGGCCCCTCATGAAGATAAGTATATTCTCATGCTAGAAAGAGTGCAAAATAAATTTGTCAGGTACCTCTACATGAAACTGTACGGAGTATATCCATTTTACCCTTTGATGTATCCAACTTTATTTATTTTAGGTATGGTTGGATACAACAAATTGGAGGTAAGGAGAGATCTAGGTCTCAGTACCTACATATTTAAAGTTCTTGTAGGAAAAATCGAAAACGCAGTGTTACTGGGCCAAATAAGTATTTTTGTTCCGGACAGGTATGTGTGGCGGCGGCGGAGGCCGCGGCTACTTGCGCCGGTGCGCGGTAGAACTAACTTGTCGAGTAAGGCGCCGCTGACGCGCGCTCTCGCCACACTCAACCATATGGCTAAGGATTTAGACCTTTTCTACTGTTCTCTGAGTGAATTCACAAGAATAGCCCTTTATATTTTATCGTATAAGAATATAGTATGTTAAATTGTTTTATTGCTGTTGATGCTGCTCTATTGTATTAGGTACAATACCTGTAATGATAGAATAAGTTTTTGATGAATAAATAAATAAAATAAATAAAATAATACTTGCCGAATCGTACGTAAATTCCTGTCACTTGAATAGGAAAAAAAAACCATGTAGTTTTCGTTTTGGCCAAAAGCCCGCGAAAATGGTCATATCCCCAGTAATGGGAGACTTTTTGATAAAACTATATAAATAATAATAATAATAATTGTCCCGATAGTCGTATCGGCAAACGGCCTAATAGCGAAGAGCCTCGACCAACACCTCGAGAGACTCTCGCTCAGCGGTTGGGTCAAGGGTCAGAAGGCGGTGCTCCTGGACACGGCTCGCATTGTCAGGAGGTTCCTCTCTCTGCAGCCCTAACCACCGGTAGTCTGGGCCTTGCCTGCCCTGCTGCCGGCGGCACCCTAGGTTAAGGTGTTTATAGTATTTTTATAAATCATTGTTTTATAACTTTAATTTAAGCTTAGGTTTTATAATTGGGATTATGTATTTTGTTTTTATAATTATAATTCATAAGTTTTTTTTTATTGTTGTAAATCTTTGTTTTTGTAGGAATACTGTTCAAATTTTATACCTAAGTTTTATGCTAAATAAAGAGAATAATAATAATAATATTCATTTATTTCAGACCTCTGTCCATATGTTATTAGTAACAATTTTAATCTTAAGAGGTAGTGTTAGTAAGATACAATTTAATAATTACAACAGCCTAGTGTGAAGCTGCACCCAACGATCATGATTTATGTAGCCAACTCCCAAATTAGAGCAACTCTCAAAACTCCTTTAACGAGATCAAATTACAGCTAGCTTTATCGAATTAGCTGCAGTTATTAACGAGTTATAAGTATTTTTAGTGATGGGAATAGCAATGTATTGAAAAATTTAATTGAATTCTCTATTTTCCAATCGAAAGATAGAAACTAGAAAAATTAAAACTTTGGTCCTATGGCTCGAGCGGGACTCGAACCCTCGCCTTCCGCAATCCCGGCTGCATTGATGAAAGAAATAAATAAAGACAGAAATAAAATGTATTCAGAGCAATAAGTACATGATTGAGAATTGAAATGTAATTTACAATCATGCAACCGAAAAGGTGGCCACTCAGTTTAAGCCAAGACAACAAAATTCGCCAGGTCTGCTTGCCTCGGTAGCTTTGTTGGGTTGGGAGAGCACCCGTCCGGATTGGGTAAGGCGTGTGTTCCAGTCCCACTCGAGCCATAGGACCGAGATTTGAATCTGTCTATCTTTCAAAGCAATGTAAAAATCGATAGAAACACATTTGCTGGACTGGACTAGACTAAATTGAGGCCAGCGAAAAGAGATAAGGTTTATAAACAAACCTTATTCGGTTTAACATAATTTATATCATAATGTATAGTACATATTTATTTACATAGTTTATTAATAATTTATTAACAACTTATATGAATAAATTTATAGCATAGGTTTATAGTAAGAATAAGAAATATCTGCCCCTCTATCGACTTTGCAATGCCTTACAAGGCACATATACATATTTGTGTAGGTAACTAAACTACTACTAACTTTTATTTTATCAGTTAAACTTACAATTAAAAAGCTGAAGTTACTTCTATAAGTATTTAATTAAATGCTGTCGCATGGGGCTTTAACCGAACCGGTGAATAGATTGAAACTAAGTAATTGAAGGCCATGTGTTATTTTACCGGCTTGGTGGTGGGATTCATATTGACGTGACAACGTCTTAAATTAGGTTGCGGCTGGGAGTCACTTATGAAAAAGTGTAACGCTCGGTAACGTTACGATGAGTCACCGATGAGTTTTTTGTTGACGTGACAACGTCTTAAATTAGGTTGCGGCTGGGAGTCACTTATGAAAAAGTGTAACGCTCGGTAACGTTACGATGAGTCACCGATGAGTTTTTTGTTGACGTGACAACGTCTTAAATTAGGTTGCGGCTGGGAGTCACTTATGAAAAAGTGTAACGCTCGGTAACGTTACGATGAGTCACCGATGAGTTTTTGTTTTAGTAAACAAAATATATTTCTATAGTTAAAATTTGTGCAATTCTTATTTTCATTCAATTCCTTGTTCCTATTGTGCAATTTAATTATATTCATATCAATAAATATTCTACCGAGAAAAAGACGTTGTCACGTAAAATCTTCGCCCGTAAAACCGACTTTACAGGCAACCATTTTTTTAGTAAACAAAATATATTTCTATAGTTAAAATTTGTGCAATTCTTATTTTCATTCAATTCCTTGTTCCTATTGTGCAATTTAATTATATTCATATCAATAAATATTCTCGGATTCTTTTAGGTTTATTTGTATGAAATGAAATAAAATGACACACTGCTTGTACTTTACTAACAACTGTTGTCAACCAAGTTTAAAAGAGTAACTTCAGTTTTAACTCGCCTTAGCAGCTCTATAAGTGGCAACATGTGGTATACTCAATACTGTTTATTGACTGTAAACAGTGATATGTCACGGTGACAGATCAGCTGTCATACCATAGACAGTATTTTTGTTTTTTATATTCTCCTTCATTATTATGTATGTACCGTGGCCACTCCTCGTAGTCTTAAGCACAATCCACATTATTGTTTGTTTTTTTTTTGTCACATTTGCACTCACACTCAAGACACTTTAACCCCTATAGAATACCCCTTATTCTAAATTTATCTCCCACGCACATATACAAACTACACGACGAACACTCAACAGGCCCTGCCAGAATACCAGCGTCTCTGCAGTTTCGCACTGTAGTGACACATGCTGAGTTAGGGTCCTGATTGGCCCGTTTTAATTTTAATATCAACTAGACTTTTTGTTTTTAATTGTTAATTTTAGTATTTTATTTAATTGTTTCTTTTATTACGGGTCAATAAATAATTTATCTTTCTTCTTTTTTTCTAACTGCTGAGTTTCTCGCCGGGTCCTTTCAGCAAGAAACAACTCCGACGCTGTGGTAGAGTCGCATTATGTCTGTATAACTGTGTATTTATATATCCATATTATTATGGTATTTATATCTATTAGTTAACCTATTTTGCTGTAAATTTGACGATTTGAAAGTACTGATACATTCTATTTGAATAAAGTTATTTGAGTTTTGATTCTTTATGAGGTTGATGATCACAAATCTGGGGTCATATCACAATTGCTTATATCCAATCAAGCTAATTCCCTACGCTCAGGGTAGCATGCAATTTCTTTTGTAAATAAATATCCAGCCTAGATCCTGCGATAGTGACAGGTAACGTAACCGCTGGCTAGCTGGAAATGAAGGATCATACTACGTAATTGCTCGCTTCACTCAGTTTAGGGAATGAACTTGACAAGTTAAAAAGGAATGAACGAGTATGTTATATATTTATATACATATATATATCTGGCGCATATATATATATATGTTATAAGTTATGTTAATACATATATATATATGTTATAAGAGCTCTCGCCTGTTTATAAAAATTTGACACCAACATTGCTGACGAATACTTCAACTACTAAGTAAATCTTTCTCTATTTTTCACAACTACCGGCAAATCACCGGTATTTTTAAAATAGCTTCCCTATCTCGGGTATATGCTTGTTACGTAACGGCGCCGCGCCGGTGCCAATTTGGCATCGGACCAACACTGAGAAGATACACGGAAAGGACGCACACACATTGCAACCTAACCTTTGAGGGTGTGACCAGCCGCAGCCGAGGCTTCTGATCACGAATATTACACTCTAGCGACCAGCCCAGCTTTGCACGAGCGCAATATATATTAGATAATACGTATTTTTTTTGTTATTGTGTTTAATAATGTTAGAATTTAAGCATTTTTTTTTCAACAAACAAATCGTACTCTACTAACGCGCATTGTAAAACCTTTGTAAGTAAAATTTAAAGGAGTAACTACTGAGTTTCCTGCCGGGTCTTCTCAGTAAGAATCAACTCCGCCGCGGTGGCAGAGTCGCATTATTTTTGTATACTGTTATTTTTATATTCAAATTATCATAGTATTTATGCCTAATACTATAATTTTAACCATTTACAAGTACTGATTAAGTCTATTTAAATAAAGATATTTAAGTTTGAGTTTTCAAATATTATATATTGTAGGCGATACCCCCGAAAAGCATCCTTCCTACCCTACGCCTTCTATAAATAACGCTCAGAGTTCGCAGAAGGCCCATTTGCTTCTCGGCGCTCGGAACGGTCACAACTCTGTCTTGTTACGGACGGTCGACTCGAAATTCATGCGAGCCATTTACTTGTGCGTGTTATAACTTGATTTATGTCTATAAGTGTGTACAATCAGTGGTTAGCGCGTCGAAAACGGTTAAAGTTCTGTTATTTGGTTTTACTGTTAATTCTGATTTAAACTTGTAAATTAATTAAATAATTGTTTGTCTATTACATTGTTTTTTTTTAAGTATTTCCCACTCTGATTACTTATATCAGAAGTGGGATAAAGAATACATAAGCCCAATTCATAAGGAAAACCAAATACCCTAACTAAAAAGTCTGAGAAAAACTTTTCATCTTATTTGTTTTGTTCTGACGGTAGATTCGTTTCGTTTTGTGATTGTGATTTCTATTGTGTTCGTAAGGTAAGTGATTAAGCTTAATTTTAATATGGTGCGCTCAAAATCGCGAACTCGTGGCCGGCAACGCACTCGAGATAGATCGCGCGGGCGCAGCCGCCGCAAGTCTGATTATAGGCACGAATCGAACGATACCAATCGAAGTCGTAGTGACTCGCAGGGCAAGTTAAGAGGTCGAGAACGGCCACGGCCGGTTACAAGTGATGGCTCGCATGTCCGAGATCGACGCAGTCCGAATAATAGAAGCTCACGTCGTTCGCGCGGTAGAGGTAGGCGTCGCTCGCGTAGCGTTCATCACGGTCGATCTCGTGAGCATTCTGTGCTACGTGTTAGGTCGCGTTCTCGGTTGCCAGACGCCCTCGGTAGGCGAACACGTCGCTCAAATACTCCTACTACCCGCTCGTGGGAAACTCCGCCGTTACCAACTAGAAACAAGGAGTCCTCTGCTCCATGCTCTGAGGCATCCACTCTTGCACACGCATTGATAGAAGCGATGAAAACCATACAACCCGCGAAAATTAATTCTCAGCACTATTTTGTATCAAACTTTGACCCGTCAATAAACAACTTCGAAACATGGTGTGAGGAAGTGGATCGCGCCAGAGAGGCGAACAACTGGAATGATCACGAATGTTTATCGCGCGTATCCTCCGGCCTAAAGGGTGATGCCAAAGTATGGCTAAGTGAATGGGTTACGAACGATCGGTCGTGGACTAATTTTAAACGGGAATTCAGGCCACTTTGTCCCACTAAGCTTGATTATGCGACTATGCTGTTTGACGCTATGAATACAACATCCGATAAATACCCGACGTATGCGGAATACGCACGGCGTACCTTACTGCGTTTAAGAGTTGTTCAAGGTCTCAGTGACGAGTTGCGGACGCTTATTGTTATTCGCGGTATAGATAGTCCCCAAATTCGCGCAGCAGCTGCTAACGCAGAGTTGACTCCAGATAATTTAATTTCCTTTTTGTCAATCTATACAAAACCAAATAGAGATAAAATTAACCGCACTACCGCCAGTAACATGAAGCGACCATTCATGAAACCTACCTTACGCGGGGACTTAAAGTGTTTTAACCCGTGGCGCGCAAAGTGATCTAACCCTAGAACAAAATTTTTCGTTGCACGTGCGATGAGTGTTCTAACGGTAGATCACATTACGCCAACCATTTTTATTTTTTCATTCGTTTAGTCTCGAAGTGAATTTTGTCTATGACTCGTTCCCTTGGTTCTTTCTCTGTGTCATAGATGTTCTTTGCTTTCGTTTTCAATGGTAAAGATTCATCAGTTCGGGCCGAGCTGTAATTGCCGCCATTTCGTTCTCAGGTTATGTCAACATAAACAAATGTTTTGTTGCTTAGTTATTGTGTTTCACAGTAGACTATGTTGTGAAATCGACTCGTGAATATGTCTACGATAAAGTTACAGTGCGGTTCAATAACAATTTTAAAAGAAATGTGATTTATCGAGTAGAAACATGTGACTGTGTCGAGTGAAAATATATTTTGGAAAATGTCTGTCAATATTTCTCATGTAAGTAATGCATGATTCAAAATAAAAGTTGTAAGATAAAGCCCATTTAATAACCTTCAAAACGATATATAGAACACAAACTAATAATGGTAATATAGTTCCAAAATTATACTTTTTCTGAAGGCCGCCTCATAAAAAAAAATGCAAAAATATTCGCAGCGCTTGAGGCTGTGTCGATCCGCGATCGTAGATCGTGTCACGGGTTAACTGTGACCGAGGTGGTCACCTAGGACGTGAGTGTAAACAGCCCAAAGCCAGCAATTCCACTGCTACCCCCTTGAATACGCAACAAAGTTCGAACAAGACATGTACATTTTGTAAGAAACCAGGACACACCGAGGACGTCTGTTTTACTAAAGCGCGATTAGACCAACGGGACAAACGCAATGTAAACTTTTGCTGTTACCGACCAAACTCTAATAATGACATCACAACTGCCGTAGTTGATGGGATTCCCGTCGATGTACTTATTGATAGTGGCGCCCTAGACGTGTCCCTCATTTCCTCAGATATTGTTAAACACATTTCGTGTCAGCTAAAACCGAAACGTTGCGTATTGAAAGGACTCAGCGAAAAGGAGATAGTCAGCACATCTTACGTGACGGTTACAATCGAGTTCAGCGACATATCTATCGAAGCCGACCTTGTGGTCATTCCAGCTTCTTTCATGAACGCCCCAATCATCATAGGCACTGACGTCTTAAATCGGGACGGGATAATTTACGTACGAACTAAAGATAGACAATATCTTACTCGCTCTGACGAACCCCGTTTTCATGTCAACATCGTTCAATCGGTTCAGCCTGTAATTAATACGCCATTGCAAGGAGACGAGTTGCAGAGTCTTAAGTCGGTTTTAGATGAGTTTTCGAATTTTCTAATATCGGGCACCGCCACAACTACCGTCACAACTGGCGAGATGGATATAAAACTTACGAGCCCCACTCCGATAGTATACAGGCCATACAAACTCTCTTATCAGGAAAAACTTAAAGTCCGAGAAATAACACAAGATCTCTTGGATAAGGGCATAATTAGGCGGTCGAGGTCCGAGTATGCGAGTCCGATAATATTAGTGAAAAAGCGCGACGGTAGCGATCGTCTGTGCGTGGATTATAGGGCCCTCAATCGCGTGACAGTAAAAGAACGGCATCCCATTCCCCTGATTGATGACCACATTGATCGGTTGGGGAAGTTTAGGTACTTTTCAAGCCTCGATATGGCCACAGGCTTTCACCAAATCCGCCTGAAAGAGGAATGCATCCATTTAACTGCCTTTGTAACCCCAGAAGATCAGTTTGAGTACCTTAGAATGCCTTACAGTTTAGCAAATTCACCAATCGTATACCAGCGCATTATAAATGACACCTTACGTGACCTAATTAATGAAGGGAAAGTTCTGGTCTACGTTGATGACGTGCTCCTTCTGAGCAATAGTGTAAGCGAAGGTATGCATCTCTTACGCGAGGTATTAAATACCCTCACACAGGCTGGGTTCTCGATAAACCTAAAGAAATGTTCATTTCTCGTGACCGAGGTAGAGTACTTAGGTAGAGTGGTTAGTGAAGGTCAGGTGAGGCCGAGTCCACGGAAGGTCGAGGCCTTAGTTAACACGGCTCCACCGAAGAACGTAAGACAAGTGCGCCAACTACTTGGCCTCGCTGGCTACTTTAGGCGATACATTCAAGACTATGCCACGAAGACGGCCTCAATCGCTCATCTGACTAGAAAAGGTGTCCAGTTCAACTGGACATCTGAACATGAATCTATTCGTAGAGATTTAATAGACCGGTTAACGAGCGAACCGGTACTTGCTATATTTGATCCCTCTCTACTCAGCGAAGTTCACACCGACGCAAGTAACGCCGGCTATGGAGCAATCCTACTCCAAGTTCAGACTGATGGCAAAAAGCGGGTCGTTGCATACTACAGCAAAGTAACGCAGGGTGCCGAACGAAATTACCACTCCTACGAACTGGAGACCCTAGCAGTGGTTAGGGCGCTCCAACGCTTTAGGCATTACCTAGTAGGCTCACAATTCAAAGTCGTCACTGACTGCAACGCCCTAAAATCTACCGAGCGGAAAAAAGATCTTCTGCCCCGGGTGGCTCGTTGGTGGGTTTATTTACAAGATTTTGAGTTTTCGATGGAGTACACCAAGGGAGTACTTATGCCCCATGCGGACTACCTAAGCCGTAACCCAGTTGCTCTCGTTAATCAGATATCAAGGCCTCGTAATTGGGCGCAAATAGCGCAAGCGGCCGATAACGAGACACAGGATCTAACGCAAAAACTTCAAGATGGCGAACTTGACCCCAGCCGGTAGGTAATACAGAACAACCTCCTGTACTACAAGTACACCCCTGTAGGGCAAGAGACAAGACTTTTATGTTATATACCTAAGGGACATCGGCTTAGTCTCCTCAGAGTGTTTCATGACGAACACGAACACATCGGGGTCGATAAAACATTGGACCTAATCTTAAAACATTTCTGGTTCCCTGGCCTCAAATAGTTCGTTGGCAAGTACATAGCGCACTGTCTCATATGCATCTCAAAAAAGCGCGTCCCACGGGCCCCATTACAGAATATCACCTCGTGGGAAAAGCCCGATATGCCCTTTCATACCCTGCATATGGATGCCTTGGGTCCCCTTCCGATTTGTAATGACTACAAGTTTGTCCTTGTCATAGTGGACGCGTTCACTAAGGTTTCGCTTTTATACCCAATGTGTCGACAAGACGCAGGTGAGTTAAAGCGTGTCGTTTCCCATGCTGTATCCCTCTTTGGGGCACCCAAATTAATAGTAACCGACAAGGGGCGCATGTTCGAATTGAACGATTTCGTAACATTTGTTAATGAGTTGGGATGTGATCTCCACCACATTACTCCTGAGATGCATCATTCCAATGGACAAGTGGAGAGGTACGTAAGAACAGTACTTAATATGCTCCGCATCGAAGTTAACCAGAACAACGCATCTTGGCCTGACACCCTTTGGAAGCTCCAGCTGGTATTAAACGTCACGAAGCAAAAGGCGATACAGACGTCACCTATTAATCTACTCATCGGCATTGAGGCAACAACCCCTGTTATTCGCGCATTGGTGCGTGACGTTGCCATCGAGGGAGCGGCTCCTAATAGAGAAGCCTTGCGTGAAGTTGCTCGAAGTAGATCACGCCAGCTACTGAAAGACAATCAAGCTAAGCAAGATGAACTTGTGAACCGAAATAGACAAACTCCACGGAAATTTAATGTCAATGATCACGTGTTTGTTATTAAGTTTTCACAGAGCACAGGAAAGCTAGATCCGGGCATGCGTGGCCCGTATAAAGTGGTCAAAACTCTGCCAAGTGGGCGCTACGAGCTACGCTTGCTGAGCGGAGCGTACGGCAAGACCACTCAGGCTGCGGCACAGCACATGGTTTTGTGGCGAGGCGAGTGGTGTCCTGAGACATGTGCAGCGTTCTTCGAAAGTAAGTGTCGCTGCATAAAATCGGGTGTTGTCAAGTTAGTCTTCCACCCGTAGGTGTTGTCAAGTTAGTCTTCCACCTTACACGACGTCAATGATTATCCTAAGGTGTCGTCAAGTTAGTCTTCCACCTTACCCGACGTCAATGATTAACCTAAGGTGTTGTCAAGTTAGTCTTCCACCTTACATGGCGTTAATGTTTGTCCTAAGGTGTTGTCAAGTTAGTCTTCCACCTTATAGGGCGTTAGTATTTGTCTTGGCGTTGTTAAGTTAGTCCTTCCGCCTCGACATTTGTTGACCCTGGGCGTTGTTAAGTTAGTCCTTCCGCCTATACATATGTTGAGCCTGGGCGTTGTTAAGTTAGTCCTTCCGCCCATACATATGTTGACCTACGGGCGTTGTTAAGTTAGTCCTTCCGCCCAAACGATAGTACTTGTAACGGTGCTAATGAGTATTGTTGGTGTACAAGTGCGATATACTAAAGCGAAACTGTGAGATTTATAAGTACGATGCTTGAATTAAGTGAGAGACGATGGTATGAAAGTGAGTGAACGAGCAAAATGCATGACGCTTCTTTTCCTTATATAAGACAAGAGGTATTTCATCTATTTACAGATAACAACGACGAAGAGCGTGAAACAACACCACCGCCCTCAGTGGGGCTGTCCATGCCTTCACTGGATCCCGACGCCGTAGATTTATCAGCATTTATCAGCCGGTGCCGAGGACGGCACGTCGTCAGGAGAGGCCGTGTAGGCGATACCCCCGAAAAGCATCCTTCCTACCCTACGCCTTCTATAAATAACGCTCAGAGTTCGCAGAAGGCCCATTTGCTTCTCGGCGCTCGGAACGGTCACAACTCTGTCTTGTTACGGACGGTCGACTCGAAATTCATGCGAGCCATTTACTTGTGCGTGTTATAACTTGATTTATGTCTATAAGTGTGTACAATCAGTGGTTAGCGCGTCGAAAACGGTTAAAGTTCTGTTATTTGGTTTTACTGTTAATTCTGATTAAAACTTGTAAATTAATTAAATAATTGTTTGTCTATTACATTGTTTTTTTTAAGTATTTTCCACTCCGATTACTTATAATATAATAAATGATAAATATGCGCCAGACGGGTGCCCTTCGGATGGCCTAAAATTATTGCTTCTAATTTTATTTGGCCTAAACTTGTTACGCAAAATTATTGATACGCCTAACCGATGTTTTCGCACTATTACAGATTTGCCTAAATATTAAAAGCCCTAATTTCATAACTTCTAATATTCAATGTCCTAAAATCTATGTTCATACGTTACATTTGACATAACAAATGACAAATTGTCTACCCAAATTTTGTCTAGATTAATATCAGTTTACGTAATTTCATTTGAATAACTACACATAAATCATTTATTTTTCATTTATTTACAATTTTTATGAGGTACCTAAAATATCGGCTATGTACAAAAATAGTATGTTAAACCGAACTGACCGTGTTCCTTAGTCGTGATACTAGTCTGCCCTACACTAGAGTGTAATTCAAAAGCCGGAGGCGCGGAAGGAGAGCAGCCCTCGCCCGCTGTAGTGAATCTCAGGCACCCGAGCTACCTGAAGCGACTGAGGCTGGTCGCCGACCAGCAAGCCGAAGCTGCACAAGCGAGCCTGGGTGACTGCGATTTACTACGCAAGGGTGAAAGGGCTGCACTTGCCGCAGTGCCGTAGAAGAGGCAAACGAAATGCATGCTTGCATGGGTGCCTGCTTGTGTGTGTGTGTGCATGTTAATATGTTTGCCTCTATGCATGCATGCTTGCAGGCACGCATGCTTGCTTGCTTGTTTACTTGCTTGCATGCATGCATGCTTGCTTGCTTTCATGCATGCTTATTTGTATGGTTGCCTAAACGACTGTTTGAATAAAATGTGACTGTATGTAACTACTTTTATTTGGTGAATAAACCAGAAGAAATATTATCAATAAGCGCTTGTAAATAGTAGTGATTGCATCGTTCGGCCTAATGACGAATTTGGTAAGTGATAACACGGCAATAAAACTTTGGGCGAAACGAAATAGGTCAATCTTGTTTATGACATGTTTGCACAAATTAGGCCATTATGGCTACAAAAATTAGGCGTTCCAATATAGACCCCGCCAAACAATACACCACTTGTCAGGGTCTCAAAGTAAGAATAAAACTTATTGTGTTACGAGGTACCAGACCAGGCCAGATTAAGCCAGGGGCGTCTCCCAGCACACCAATACCCGAGCCAATTCAGAAAATTTCGTTTCTTGACTTGACCCGGCCGGGAATCGAACCAGGGACCACGCAACTCAAGGCGGGAAACCGTGCTACACCGCACCACGTCGATCGTGTCGTCAACTTCATGTTACTACTATTTTGCCTAGCCCGTGTATAATACTCAGGCTTGTCAAAATAGTAGGATCCACTATAGTACACTACACTCACGCACAGTGACCTTACACAAACGTTTATTTTAAGTTTTGTGTATGTACGCGTTTTTGTATTTTAATATATGAGATTTATAAATAAATAAATAAGTTTATTTCGTATCACATTTGTCAATACATTGCATGCCGAGGAGTCTCGATTTAGATATGGAAGATGCCTGTAGTTGCTAGCTCCGCTCTTCCCTTGCATTATAATAGTGAAAATAGTTTAATTATGTTCATATTAGTTCAGAGATCAGAAAACAGAAACTAAATAAATAAACTAAACTTCAACATAAACCGATCAATTGTGTGTCTGCGTGTTTGTGTGTGTGTGTGTGTTTGTTTGTGTGTGAACTCATATGTGTATACAACACTTAAAGTTCGTTACTAAGTTATAGATTAGATATTTTATTGGGTATTTTAAATAAAATGTCCGCTGGCGTACAGCTAGCTGGCTATAATTTTATTCATTAACTAAATAGTTTGGACAATACAATGATGATATGACCTGGTACAGCGCCGATATTGAATAGTAATGTAATTGAAAATGGCACACAAGTTGCTGTAGATAACTATCGTAGTTTATTTGAGGTAAACTTTTGGTAAAGGTACTTACTGATTAAGGGTTTAGATGGAAAAGGAATAGAAAAGAATAAAAAGATAACGTTTATGTGATACAGTGATACATACAGAAATAGAATTGTCAACAAATTATAATACATAAATAACTATAATCACAAAAAATATTCAAAAGTACCACTGTGTTCTTATCGGAATGATAAGAGAAGCGAATGTAACAGAAAACCAACAGAAAACTTTTTAACCCCTCAAACCCTTAAGGATGTTCATTTTCCATGTATGTATTCTATCCAAAAGTTTTAAAATAGGTCTGCCTTGATAGGGGTCCTCATTTTGAGTAATTCCTGAAGTAGGTGCCTGATAGACGACTACAAATGGTCTCTGTTGATAGTTCGGATACATGAGTTGTCCGTTATATTGCTGGTAGGGGTATCCATTTGGTCCTACAGGTTGCTGGCCGTGGTATACAAATTGTCCTACTGGTGGCTGGTCGGGGTATCCATTTGGTCCTACAGGTTGCTGGCCAGGGTATACAAATTGTCCGATATTTTGCTGGTGTGGGTGTTCATATTTTTCTTCAGATTGTCCACCAGATTGTTGGTTGGGGTATCCAGATTGCTGGTAATTGCCATATCTGTATTGCCAATGAGGTGCAGCAGCGAATCCACCTCCGGAGAACCCTATTGCAGAATAATATGTTGAGACCCATCCAAATAATAGGTTAGTTGAAGATGGCAGGGGATTAATACAATTCTATCACAATTGATCTTGTACCTCCACTCCACTTTTAGTTTAAATCAAACCTTCATCTTTGAGTAAAACTCTCTGCTGTAGTCAAAGATGATGATGTCTTTTATAGTGCATAGAGGGCTAACACGATAGTAAATGTATCTTATTAGTATGGTATTCAAAATGAACTGTGATTCAAACTCAAACTCAAACGTTTATTTGCTTAAAATTGTGTAGTACATTGGGATGAGTGACAATGATATAAAGTAGTAACAACAACATTTTACCCTAGTTATGTAGGCATGCAAATGTTAATTATATGTTAGTTATATTAGACTTATGCCAACTAATGTTATTTAAGAATATTTTTACTACAATAATCGGAAATTAAAATAGCAGTAGAATTATTAAATCATTTAGCATTCGAATGTACAAGATACAAATAAATTCAAATGTCAATGTCAGCATTAATAGATTACAAAATATTAAATTATTATTACATAATCACAAATTATTGAATTGTTTGAATTACTATGTCCCCTTAAATTCATTATCTCTCCATGAACTCATTAATGGAGTAGAAGTTGTGTTGTAGCAGCCATTGAGTAATACTCTTTTTAAATATATTTTTATCAAGTGGCTTTTCAGTAATTTCTAACGGTAGCTTATTAACTAGTTTAATAGCCATATAGTACGCGTTCGTTTGAAATAAGCCTAAATTACAATTTGGTACTATCAATTTTTGTTTTCTAGAATTTCTAATGTTAGATTTTAATTTGTCACATTTTATAAAGAATTCTGGGTGCTTTTTCACTAACAAACAAAGTTCCAGTATGTAAATGCAGGGCAGAGGAAGAATTTTGAGTTTTTGGAACCGGGGTTTACACGATTCCCTTTGTTTTATCCCGCATAAGGCGCGAATGCACTTCTTTTGGGCTCTAAAAGCTCTTTCAGAGTCCACACTGTTACCCCATATTACTATACCGTAGCGCAGCTGGGAAGAAACATATGCGTGGTACACTTGTAGAGCTATTTGGAAAGACGCAACATTCTTGATTCTATTCAGCGCAAATACAAATTTATTTAATTTAGTGCAAACATTATCTACGTGTTTTTTCCAGGTGCAGTGTTCATCTAGTTCTATGCCTAAAAGTACTGTGCTGTCTACGATGTCAATTTTATTATTGTTGTAGTGTATGCCAATATTATTTTTGTTTGTTTTATATGTATGAAATTGAATAGCTTTAGTTTTAGAATTATTATTATGTTAATTTTAAGGTAATTTTTATTCATCCAGTTAATTATGTCATAAAGAGTTTTGTTAATGTCTCGTTCAACAATTCGTTGATTGGTTCTTTCGACAACAAGTTAAGATCTATACTTCTCAAAAACCCTCTCCGGTTTAAAGAAACAATGTTACAAATTATTATACTCACATAAGATTCCCAGAATGAGTGGAACAAGGGGCGATTTGCTGAAGAACATGTTCGTATTATTCTCTAGATTCAACTGTATTCGGGATGCGCCTTAATTTCTTTAAATACTTGCGTTCCAGGTAATCAATACCCTGACTTCCGTTAAGGTTGTGACCCGTAGAGATAAAAAAATATGTTTTTCTCCGAACGCAAAAATCTAGGAACTACGACTGATAACAGTGCTATTGCCGGGGTCATGACATGACATCGGTGTTCCCAGATACTAGTTGACGCGCGTTGCCGCGCCATTCTGCAAAACACTGCAATTTGCAGTAAGCCCATAATATCAAATAGCACCGTGTTTTTGTGTTAAGTGTGTTACCGGTTAAGAAACATATCAAAAGGACAAAAAAAAACTTTACATCTGAAGGTATTCTTTTGTTTAAATATTATCAAATAATGCACTAAAGGGGTTCGGGCACAAATGTATGGATTCTGGTCCTGGAGCCAATATATATAAATAGTAAATTGTTAGATAGGTATATTCTCATAGAGCACGAATAACTATGGCGCCTGTATTGATTTGTTATCCGATCAGAGAACGCGTACCATGAATACTATACAAACCACCCGCTCAACCTATCACCATCAATTCAAACGGCTTTCTAATTTTGGTATATGTTTATTTGACATAACACATACCTACTGCTTTACATTAATAAATAAGTACTTAAAAAACTAAGCGTTCAATAATTACATTGTTAAAAAATGGCGGGTTCCGTGAAACCTTAATGCCTTGCACTAGGATATGCATTACATTGTTAAAAAATAGCGGGTTCCGTGAAACCTTAATGCCTTGCACTAGGATATGCAAGGCATTAAGGTTTCACGGAACCCGCTATTTTTTAACAATGTAATTATTGACGAAGGCTACTATGTTATTGAAATAATATGGGCACAGGAGCCCACAGTGCGCCGACCTGTCAAGCATGTGCAGTAATGTTGAATAATTGTATTATTATTTGAGTTAATTAATATACCTGTGTTTTGGGTCTCTCCTGGCCGACCTCGTACTAGTAACCTTAGTTAACACGACACAGTACTTATTTTATTGTTTTTGCGTACTATTCGAGATAAATACTTAATATGCCGATATCTCGAATCGGACAACAAATCCAGGTGTGTTCCAATACTAACTTTTTTTCTCTCGAATAGACCTATCCATCAATGTACGATTCAAGTCCATTGGTAATAAGGATCGAAATTTCCGAACCCCTTTGCAAATAACTACAAAATATTGTCGGTCAAAAAGTGTTGCCACTACATCAAGTCTTATAGTGAAATGAAAAACCTGCAGTCAAACATTTAAAAAAATCTCCTGTCTAAATGAGAATGGAATGAGTTGTTTGTGGACAAAAGAACATCTTGTCACGTTTTTTTTAGTCTTACTACTACCTGTATACTATGAATGAAATATAGTAGTGAATCATGGAATTGTTCTATTTTTACTGGTTTTCATGTGAGACAGCTAAGTATTTTTTTCATGATATGATCATAAGAATTTAGCGTTTCGAACTTCAAACTTAATGTATGTTAATTTTCCTTAAAGCAAAAGAATGTGTCATGACCTATTTATACGTCATATAATCATGTTCAATGATAAGACCCCTGATCTATTGGCATATTCTTTCTGCACAGAAACTCTTTTGGAGAACTCCAATTCAATTCAATTAAAACATTTATTTCAGACCTTTGCCATAGAGTTTTAAAATATTTATTTCAAGTATTTGGTACAAAATACAATTTGCCTCAGTACATGATGAATGTCTCATCTAATTTAATAAAAAAAACACAACAAACATACATGCAACCGAATCCACCCCGTTACAAATGGGCAATCTAAATCCACCTCCTATCGATACTTTCGCAGCACTATTTTGCGGCAGTTTAAAGAAAACAGTTACAAAATAATACTACGAGTTGCGGAATTTTTAGCAGCCGTTTAAAGTTTCCAGCAGTTTTCATTGCTTGGTTTATGCTTCCGATTGAGAAGCGATGCCAAAAACTATGCATACCGTTTTCGAGAATTCCAATTTCAAATTACAGCCCAGGTTATGCAGGGTGATTATTAAAAGACTTACAAAAACGTTATGATATACTCAGTAAGTGATGTGGTAGCTATGTAAGTGCTCCATGTCGTTTTTGTAACTCTTTTGATAATCACCTGGTAAGTATGCCTGTCATAATACTGGTGACCGCCTAAATTGTACATCAACTTTCTTTGTAATACTTGATTTTTCCTCTGTTTTTGTGCATCTTATCTTATCTCATCGTGGTGTAGTTTCAGACTAGCGTTTATTTCGCGCGTATACGGTCGTCTTGGCATACGCGCAACGCAAAAACAAACGCGCGTACACGGGCTTTTGTGCCGTGTCCGCTCAAACCAATAGTGGTAAGTCAGTGTGGACTGTATGAGCTTATAAGCGCGCCTGTTAGCGCCTACATGTGCTTTTATTTTTACCCCAACCTTACCCGCCGTGGGATATACCTGTCTCAGATATATTCACAAGTTTAAAATAGCAAAAGATCTTTATACAAGATCGACACGTGATTGCAATACGTTAGTATTAGACGTAGTACGAAAAACTGAGAGACTTAAAAATAAATCATTTGCCTGTAAAACTATTTTTAATAAAATACCGAAGAAAATTAAAGAACTTGAGCTTAATGCTTATAAAGCTTCTTTGCGTAAATGGTTGATGGATAATGCTTTTTATAGTATTGACGAGTTTTTAAAGCATAAAGAACCGTAATGGGATTGTTGACACTATTGCTGTGTGATTAATATCGAAGGTATGATTCAATAATTAATATTGCTTGAATGATAAATGTAATTTAAATTGTATTGTAAATTATTTGTATGCTGTTCTTTAGAGCTAAGTAGGTCATTGTTCTTTTATTAATTTAAGACCACATTTTCATGTACTGTACCCTACTTAATGGCAAATAAAGATACTTGTATTTGATATTGAATAATTTCAACGCCTAGCAGCCAGCCTCGGGAGGAGCAAGCTCAACTTTGGTGCACGATAACACAGACCACTGTTTCCGAAGACACGCGATACCAAGCATCTTCCAAATCTCAGCCTATTTTCAAAACACGAGTTAAAGCTTACCTTCTATTACTTTGACCCAATCGCCCTCTTTCCAGTTGTCTTTTCCTATTATGTTAATCCATACAATTTTTATATGTTTGATAAGGATGTATTTGTAATTATATTATTTTGTTTAAGTATTGTATGTATGTGTAAAGTAAAGGTACTTTTTTGAAGATTTTCTTAACTGACTCGACCTGCTTTTATGAAGAACACGTTGATATTTGGTGGAGACAAGCCCATAAGGAGGACTATCAAGTCGAAATCCTCTCCAACTTTTCTGCTTCAATATATCGTTAAATCTTGATCCCAGCGTAAAAGTGTAAAGTTCCATTTTTGTAGGAAATTTTATGTAGATTACTTGAGTGACATATTGTTTTTTGCTAAAAGCCACCGTTTACGAGTTGTTTGAGAAAAACTTTAATAAAGTACCTTTACACCACCCCTACTCGTTAGCTCCATCCCCATCCATCAGTGCTCTGAGTATGTTGCTTCAGACACTATTCCCTACATTTGTGCCTAAATTCGCTTTTGCACGAATTATTTCCCCTATTTTTCCTTCGTTGAGTGGGCTACCTTACAAGTGTGCTTCAGTTCTACGTGATGGATGAGTTAAGAAACATTTTTGCAATTAACATTTTAAATGTAATTTTAAACTAACTAATTAACTTTAACTTGGTCTAGCTTAAGATTCGTGTGCGTTCTTTAAACCCACGTTCGCTTCGACCTGCGCCTCGAACTGTGCAACTTTTTCGCAAGGCTGATTATGCGGCAATTAATACAGAGCTTGCCGCCATTGACTGGCATGATCTTGATGATTTTATTACTTATTAAATGACGTTATAAGTAGGCATATTCCTAGTAGGGAGGTAAAGTGTGACTCTCGTTATCCACAATGGTTTACATCGGCATTGATTAAAATAATCAAAGAAAGGGAAAAAAAATCATAAGAAATGGAAGATTTATGGCTTGCAAAGTGATTATAATACGTTTAAACTTTTGTGCGGGCGCCAAAAACGTGTCCAACGGGAGTGCTATGAGAAGTTTATTGATACTGCTGAAGAAAGAATCAAATTTGACATTAGACATTTTTGGTCATTAATAAAATCGAAGAAGTCTACATTGAATCTGCCTGACTCAATGTACTTAAATAACCGTGTGTCACTTGATGGCAGAGGCATATGCAACTCGTTCAACAAGCATTTTTATGCAGCTTTCGAAAGTGATTCAATGCCAAACCGAGTTTCTACTCAAACGCCTAACATAAACTGCATGGTGTCGATCGGTTCAGTTGATATTTCAGTTTCATTAGTGGAGAAATATTTGAAAACGCTGGATGTGAAAAGAGGCTGTGGTCCCGATAGTATTCCTCCCTTCTTTTTTAAAATGTGTCATAATTCCCTAGCTTTTCCTTCATATTTGTTATTCAATTTATCTCTTGCGACCGGTAGAATGCCTGTTACTTGGAAGCAGTGTCATGTGGTTCCTGTATTTAAGTCTGGGGATAAAAATAACATAGAAAACTATAGGCCTATTTCTAAAATCAGTGTTATTCCCAAAATTTTTGAAAATATCATTTACGATATCACTTTTCCCGTTTTAAGGCCCAAAATTGTGGAACAACAGCACGGTTTCATAAGCAAAAAGTCATGTGAGACCAATCTTGTTGAACATGTGCATCGATTAACAACCGCAATGGATAAGGGTTGTCAGGTGGACGCCATTTATACCGATTTTTTGATAAGATCCCGGATTTGCTGATGTTGTAAAGGCTTAGTTTTGTGCGTATTCATGATGACCTTCTGCGGTGACTCGAATCTTACCTCAGGAAGCGAAGTCAGGCTGTAACAGTAAAGGGGTTCTGTTCTTCATTTGTTCCATTTACTTCAGGTGTACCGAAGGGCTCGCATCTTGGTCCTCTTTCGTTTATTATATTTACTAATGACATAGTCTCTGTCATTGAAAACTCCCATGTTTTGATTTATCTCGACGACATCAAAATATTTAAGAAAATAACTTCAATTTGCGACTGACTAACATTACAGGAAGACCTGAACAAACTTTCTGCTTATTGTAATAACATCTATCTTTCTCTTCATTTAAAAAAATGTAACATTATATCATTCACCCGTAAACCAAAACCAATTTTCTATGATTATTACTTAGATAACGTAAAACTTAAAAGTGTGACCGAGGTGAGAGACTTGGGTATTTACTCAGATATTAAGTTGACTTTTAATTTACATGTTACTCAAATCACAAATAAAGCTTATCGTATGCTGGGATTTGTGATGAGGACTGGTGGAGATTTCAAACTTTGTTCTACTCTATTGCTTCTGTATAATGCCTATGTAAGATCTATTCTGAAGTACGCTTCTACAGTTTGGAACCCGCAATATAACATTTATGTCGACAGCATCGAGAGATTTATTTTTATAGAGAATTTTTAGGCTGCACAACGCAAGCTATCAGTTCCTTCCGTGCCTTCTTTATTAGAACGCTGTACGGAGAGAGACCAAATTTTTCTGTATAAGATTATCAAATCCTAGTAGTTACCCCTTTTCTGTTGGAAAATATACGATTCATATGCCCTCGGACAGGTTCTCGCTGCAGTTACGCATTCGGGATGCCATCCACTAAAATAAATTATGCAAGCAACGCCTTTTTGTTCAGATCGACTGATAACTTTAATGAGAAATTTTGTAATTTAGATATCTATAGCAATATATCGCAACTAAGTTCAGAAACGATGTATGTAAAATCTCAAGGAGTAACAATTTAGGATGAACCGTTTATTTGTGAGCATTTTAAGTTCCTATTATTATTTTTCATTTTCTGTTTGTTATTATTATTTTTCATTTTCTGTTTGTAATTTAGAGTCTTAGCGTTGATAACGTTGATTGTTCGATGATTTGTGTCAAACATCAGTGGAAACTTAACTGATTTTATTTTTATTTTTTTAAGTAATCTTAAGGTAGAATAAAAATTGTTTGTTTCCTAAATAAAATAAATAAATAAAAAATAAATAAAATAAATATTCGTCACATACATGAGTGTTTGCCCTGACTGTGAATCGAACCCACGGTCTTCAGCGCTAAATGCAGGATGCACTACCATTCGTTTCTATATTGTATCTGATTGATAATGATAGAACTTAAGCATTTTTTATACAAACAAATTGGAATCAACTAACTCGCATTGAAAAACCACAACAAGACTAGTATTTAATTTTATAAGAGTAACTACTGAGTTTATTATAGACATACATATTGATAATGGTGTGTTTCCAGACTTAATGAAACACAGCAAACATGCCCCTCTATTTAAATCAGGAAATAAACAGGACCCAGGTAACTTAAGGCCCATATCTGTCTTGCCAGCTTTAAGTAAGATCTTTGAAAAAAATATACAAGAACAACTTTTAAACCACTTTCACAAGAACAAGACTCCTACACACACAGTGAACAATATGATTTCACTAGGGGTCGTTCTACTACTCATGCTGGTATTGCGCTCCTAAAACACACCTTCAGGGCTTGGGAGAATTCACGGAATGCTCTTGGTGTTTTCTGTGACTCATCCAAAGCGTTTGATTGCGTCGATCAAGAGACTCTCATTTTTATGGTGTGAGAGATAGGCGTTGGATATAAATTTTTCGTACCTTAGTTTTAGAATACAAAACATAGATCATAGATAGATGTAAATGGTGTACTATTCGTCTGGCTTTTTGACGACGTTAATGACGCGTTTTCTAATGTTTTATAAAGGTTTACAGTCAACAACCTAAAGCTGAACGCAAAAAAAAGCCCAAATGTATTAATTGCAAGTTGCCTAATGATAAAAATAATCTCATTGATTTAAAGGTAGGTGGTATTATCATGGAGCTTGTCAATTCAACAGTTTTTCTTGGGGTTACACTTGATTCAAAATAACAATGGAACCCTCATATAAATACCCTCTCAGGCAGGCTCAGTTCGGCTGCATTCGCTATAAAAAAAATAAAGTCACTTCAACACGGTTTTACACACACTGATCGAGCTGTTTATTTCAGCTACTTTTATAGTATTATGTCTTACGGCATTGTACACTGGGGTGAGGCAGCAGATAGACAGACAATTTTCATCCTTCAGAAGCGAGCTATTAGATTCATATATAAGCTTCACGGACGGGCCTCGCTAAGGGAGCTTTTTAAGGAAATTGGGATCCTTACTGTAGCTTCTCAATACATTTACAACTGTATTGTTTTGGTACGAAAAAATATCAGCCTTTATACTAAACACAGTGATATACATTTCCATAAATGACCCATCCTTCAGGTTACAGAAAGTTTTAGGTTCATTTATAAGGCAAGGTATACTTATACTTTTACAATGAAGTCCCAAAGGAAATATGTGAGTTTCCACTTAATAAATTCAAAAACGACATTAAGACAGACTTATCCAAAAAGGGCTATTAGACTTCAAATGATTCTATAAATCAGCTGTTGCCCGACATACGTGAGGCGGTCAAAAATATGTTCAAAAATCTCATCTGAGTTGGAGACACTCTTAAAAAGGATCTATCACCCTAAATCATTAAATTGTTTACTTCAAATAGTGACTTTGCATTAAGACCATTTTATTTATCATTTTGATATTTGACTGACTCTACCTTCGACCAATGATTTAGACTTATTGTCATTTCTTGCTATTAAACATTAAGGTGCTCCCTCACTCGGAGCATTCGCCTGTAATGTAACGTTACAGAGTCGAGCATTTACATCAGTGAAAGAGGAGAAACGAGCATTACAGTGCGCAAACTGTGATGTTACAGACTCGAGCATTAACGTTGGTGAGGGAAAAGCACCGAACAATGTTCTGACGAAGTAATGCTCAAAATCAAATCTGAAATGTATATTTCAGGCGAATGTTCCTCATGTCAGGAAGGCAGTACAGTATGTATATATTGCTCAAAATTGAATCTGAAACGTTACATTACAGGCAAATGCTCCAAGCCCCTCGCTCGGAGCATTTGCGGGCGAATGCTCCAAGTGATGGAGAGCACTTTTAAATAAGCCATGTTTTTGTCAGCACATTTTCCCAAACAAACATATGACTTAGTCACACTGCAGTCGTTCCTCTATAAAACTCTGTAACCCTCTTATGTAGCGAACTTCCAAATTAGAGCAACTCTCAAAACTCCAATAACGAGATCAAATTACAACGAGCTTCATCAGATTAGCTGCAGTTATTAACGAGCCATACGTATTTTTAGTGATGGGGAAAAGCAATGTAATAAAAAACAATTAAATTCTCTATTTTCCATTCGAAAGATAGAAACTAGAAAAATTAAAACCTCGGTCCTATGGCTCGAGCGGGACTCAAACCCGCGCCTACCGCAATCCCGGCTGCATTAATGAAAGAAAGAAATAAAATTTATTCAAAGCAATATGAGAATTAAAATGCAATTTAGAAATAGAAATAGAAATAGAAAAACATTTATTAACTTTATGGACATTGTTACATTTATAAAGTAAACACAAAAGAAGTAGGCATTAACAACAAAACATATAGGTAACATGAAAAAAAAGATCATACCAACAGACAGCGGTGTCCCGATGCCCAAAAAGACAAATGGACCTCACTCAGCATATAGCCTGGGCTTTATGGGCCCAGGCGCTGATTGTCAGTAGGCCCAGACTGAGATGACGCACGGACATTTGTGGCGGACATACGTGTGTGCATATACATATAAGTATCATAAATACTATAGCATAGCATAGATAAAAATATATACATACAATATATTGTGTAGTGTAATAATTGTAATACAATACATAGACAATAGATACGGTACCGAATATGTAGTGTGACTGTGTGTGTGTGTGTGTGTGCGTGTGTGTGTTGGTACAGCACAATACAGGTGGTGCTGCAACTGGAAATTAATAACAATAATCTGCCGCAGGTGGGTAGTTTGATTGTGCATAACGGCGCTTGGGCCCGCTGGTGTAATAACTCAATATCGACTAACTCACGCTTAAAATTAGTTCTTAAATGATTGCATTGGTGCTTCGTGATCATTTACAATCTTGCAACCGAAAAGGTGGCCACTAAGTTTAAGTCAAGACAACAACGTTGGCTTACAACGTAACACTAGAGAGTCTGCTTGCCTCAGTCGCTTTGTTGGGTTGGGAGAGCACCCGTCCGGATTGGGGAAGGCGCGGGTTCGAGTCCCGCTCGAGCCATATGACCGAGGTTTGAATTTTTCTAGTGTCTATCTTTCGAAGCAACTCGTTAGAAACACATTTGCTGGACTGGACTGGACTAAATTGAGGCCAGCGAAAAGAGATAAGGTATATAATCCAACCTTATTCGGTTTGACATAATTTATAGTTCATATTTGTATATATACTATATTATTAATATATAAGAAATTTATATAAATAAATTTATAGCATAGGTAACAAGAAAGGATAAGAAATATCTGCCCCTCTCATCCACTTTGCAATGCCTTTCAAGGCACATATTATGTTTGTGTAGGTACTAAAAATTAGTTTGATTTTTAGTGTTAAGCTGCATATGTACAGCAAATTTAATAAATAAATAAATAACAATTATTGAAGGTCTTCAAGAGGATGATCCATCAGAAGAATCAATCAGTTCTGTTATGACAAAACTAACTTTTGTTTTATCAGTTAAAAAGCTGAAGTTACTTTTATAAGTATTTAATCAAATGCTGTCGGGGTGTAAGGGGGTCCTCCAACATCTTCGGAGCCAACCCCGCCTGCAAGCTGGTGCGCCCTGCTGATTAACGAAGGAGGCTCTGGCGACGGCTCCCCTTCATGGGTTGGGAGGTCAGATGGCAGTCGCTCCCGTAAAGCCAACTCAAGCCAAACCAACATGGAAACCAACATCGAGTTAAATGAAAGTTGACAGTTGTCAGTTGACTTTTTTATCAGCTTAGCATATTTAATTAGATTTAAATTAATTTATGTAGTTTTTATCTCTGTTTATGAGTTATTTCGATTGTGTTTACTACAATAAGTGAGTGGAGAAAATAATCAACCGCAGTTGGTTATCACTTAGAAGCTAACAACGACTTTTGCCGGACGCGGGCGGTTGTCATACAAATTCATGTTCAACGGATTCAGGGGAGTATTGTTTACTTTATTTTACTTACTCTTAGTTACTACAACAGTGATTAAATGAAGCAGATCGCAGTGCACTGTAAATTTAATTTAATTTAAGATTAATTAATCTGATAATATTGTGTAATTAGGTTATGTTTGTTTTTGACACAAATTGCATCAACCCTGATGTCAATCACTGTTAATTACTTACCCTTTATTCTATACAACATTTAACACTGCACACTGCCTCATGAACGTGAGATTCGTCAAATTACACTACAATTAGGCATTGTTGTTTGTCTCTTCGCTTGATAAAAGTGGAAGCAAAGTTGACGTTAAACAACCTCATCGCCTCAGTCAATTTACTCTTACACTAAACAATGCGATTAAACTAACAACTCATACCTTAATAGCGAACCACATACAAAATACATACATACACTTTACTAGGATACTGAACATCTACCCAACATTTTAAATTAATAAAATTAACTGACTAAGAAACATTGTTTCTTCAACAAATGATTTGGTTTAAGAAACTCTGTTGTAGTCTATATAAGCAAAGGTTGAACTTATTCTACATTGAACTGTGCCCTGGTTATTTTATTCTATTTACAGGTGACAGTGTTTCCAAATATTGTTACATTTACATTTTGCAAATATACTGACACCACTTCCCTTGCTTTTCAGGGTGACAGTTTAAGATTTCTGCACTCTGTCAGGCACCTTGATTGTTGCTGGCCCTGCTTGACACTACACCAGTTGGAGGACTGCATCAAACCTTCTACAAGATGATGACCCGCAGTAAACTTGCCGAGCAATACAAGCAAACGTGCCGTGAAATCGAGGTCTTGAGAAGTGACAACATTGAGCTGATACGGGAGCAGGAAGACAGTGAACTTGAAATAAAAAAAGTTATCAACAAGAACACTAAGCTAAAAAGTGAGCTTGCAGAAATGGACCAAAAGTATTTGGATGTTGTGGATCGGTGTACCCAGTTGCAAGAACTTGTTGACTCTTTTACTGCATGCAATAACACCCATGAACTAGCATTACACCGAATTAATGACCTAGAAGTAAGTCTTTATGAATCTCAAAAAACAATTAGGCAGTTAGAGGACAAAAATTGTACCATTGGGGCCAACCCCAATCAAAGTTTGTTTGATGAGCTTGCTTTATGTGGTCCTACCTTATGTCATAACACCATGCCCATGGTTGATCTCACATGTGATGACTCAGCCTCAGAGCCTAAATTATACAACTTTAGCAGTAATAAAAAATTAAAGAAGTATATTAAGATTAACAAGTATATTAATAAAACAAAAAAGCTTGTAAGTAAACAGTGTGATCATAAGAAACATAATACCTTAAGAAAGGAAAAGTTATATTTAATTACTCAACTAGAAAAAAACTTCTCACTTTCACATGCTAGACAAATCTCTTATGAAAAAGAAATCTCAGAGCTACAACAGCAGATAGTTGTTTTAGAGAGTTCTCTTAGAGAAATCAAAATGGTATGAGAGAGGTATGAGATATCCCAAAAAGAAATAAGTGAACATATTTCAGCTGCCACAGAGTTAGTGAAAATGTCAACATATAATGCAGAGAGATTTGACTCTTTGATTAATAAACATAATATTTGCGATAACAGCTGTTCTCAACCAATAGTCACCTCTGGTTCTGAGTCATTACAATCTGAGGTTCAACCACCTGTCATACCACAACATACTAGTGTGGGGAACTGCAATAAATTACTACGAGTATCTGCACCCAAAAACATAGTAATTTTATCTGACAAGTTAGGCCAAGGTTTGGGCACACTGCTAGCAAATGAAACAAGCGTACAGGTAAATAACCTATGCTACCCAGGACTTTCCTACTCTGGCCTGGTAGGCAAAATCCCAAAAAAGGAGCTAAGGGATTACACCACTGTGGTAGTTTTTCATGGGGACAGTCAGTCATTAACAAAAAGAAGTTTAGTTAAAAATATAGAAAAGTTAGTTAACTTGCAGAAGTCAAGCAAATGTAAATTCATTTTGTGTGCTTTCCCTTACTCAAGTACTTTATCTGTTAGTCAAAACAAGGCCATTCATGACCTTAATATTACTATGTATAACCTGACCAGTTGTCACAGTGACATTCGTTTTTTTGATACGAATATATTTGTACCATATTTTAAGTTGACCGAAGATACAATGTATCTTCCACATAAGACTAAGAAAAATCTGGCTACTTTGTTAGCATATAATATTTTGAACGATGCCCCTATTGGCAGTAGTTCTTGTTCTATTCTTGACATTAGTAGTGTTACTAATTCATCTAATACATGTAATGTTTCCACATTAACAACTAGTTTAAACTGAAATCTAAGACAAAAGCCAAGCCCAACTATCTGAATATTGTTCATCAGAATATTCAAAGCTTGACTGGCAAAGACTTAGAAATACAATTATATTTGGAAGACCAAGGTATAGATATCTTATGTTTAACTGAGCATTGGCTGACCAAAAATAACTATTTATCTTTTATCATTAATAATTATGAATTATCCAGTGTGTTCTTTAGAAAAACCTCCATTCATGGTGGTTCGTTGATTTATACTGTAAAAAGCTTGAAATGTAAAGAACGCAAAGACATAGTAGACCTGTCAGTAGAGCGTATTGTCGAACTATCTTGTGTTGAGTTAGAGAGCTATATTGTGGTTAGTGTGTACCGGCCCCCTACAACAAACTTTGATAAATTTGAGTCAGTTATGGAGTAAGTTTTAGAAAAGTTAAGTACTAAATCAAAATTCATTATTGTGTGTGGTGACTTCAATGTGAATTTGTTGGGTGACTCATTAGAGCGTAATAGATTAGTGTCATTGTTTAAATCTTTTGGATTAATCAATCAATTTTATGAACCAACTAGGATAACCGCAACCACCGCTACATGTCTAGATAATATATTTTGCAACTGTGAACCTATTGATAAGTCCATAATATCTCAAATAACATCTGATCATTGCGGACAAAAGATTTCAGTTTTAGGTAAAAGTAACATTAATAATAATAATAGGAAATTTACATGTAGACCGAAGACAGCATCTCGCATAAATGCTTTTAAAAGTAGCGTAAAGTCCAAGATATCCCATATTCCGTACCAACAAGGTGAGCCAGATGCTCTCTATAGGAATTTGTTTGATTGTATCAAAAGTGAATTTGATGCCAGTTTTCCAACCAAACAAGTTACCTGTAAAACCCTGTCTAAATTTAGTGAATGGGCTACGCCTGGAATTTATAAAAGCAGAAATAAGATGTATGAACTGTATGGCATGAAAAAATACAACTTTGACCCAGTTTTTGTTGAGTACGTCAAAAAGTACTCTAAAACTTTCAAAAAGGCATGCGTGGCGGCTAAGACATTACACATTCGTGATAAAATATTTAAGTCCACTAACAAAGTTAAAACCACTTGGGACGTCATAAATCACGAAACGGGTAAATCCAAGCAACACAATGCCTCATTTTCTCTTAATATTAACGATAAAATTGTAAAATCAGAACGAGAAGTCGCTGAAGCTTTTGTAAAATATTTTGGTAATATACCCCTAATCACTACAGCCTCACTGAATTCTTCACCAACTGGAGCAGAACAGTTGCTGAAAGACAATGTACCTAGTTGTAATACTCTGTTTACATTTAAACACATAGATACGCTTGACATATTAAAATCGTTTAGACGAATTGCTTTAAAGAATACCACTGACCTCTGGGGTATCTCAGTAAAAATCATCAGCCATATAATAGATGTAATTGCCCCTTTCTTAGCCGTAATCTTTAACGATAGTATTGATAATGGTGTGTTTCCAGACTTAATGAAACACAGCAAAGTTGTACCTCTTTTTAAATCAGGCAATAAACAGGTCCCAGGTAACTTTAGGCCCATATCAATCCTGCCAGCTTTAAGTAAGATCTTCAAAAAAATTATACAAGATCAACTTCTGAACCACTTTCACAAGAACGGACTCCTACACAGTGAACAATATGGTTTCACTAGGGGTCGTTCGACTACTGATGCTGGTATTGCGCTCCTAAAGCACATCTTCAAGGCTTGGGAGAATTCACAGAATGCTCTTGGTGTTTTCTGTGACTTATCCAAAGCGTTTGATTGCGTCGATCACGAGACTCATTCGCAAGCTTGATTTTTATGGTGTGAAAGATACTGCGTTGGATCTCATTTTTTCGTACCTTAGTTTTAGAACACAAAAAGTAGATGTAAATGGTGTACTGTCATCTGGCTCACCAGTTAAAATGGGGGTTCCACAGGGATCTATTCTGGGTCCTTTTTTATTCCTAGTATATATAAATGACTTACCTTTTTACGTTAAAGACCTTTGTAATATTGTTTTATTTGCAGATGACACATCCTTAGTTTTTAATATTGACAGGAATAAAAACCTTTTTGACGACGTTAATGACGCGCTTTCTAAGGTTTTACAATGGTTTAATGTCAATAACCTACAGCTAAACGCAAAAAAGACCAAATGTATTAATTTCAAGTTGCCTAATGTTAAAAAAAAACAAGGTTGAAAATAACAAAGAAACATAAAACTGCATACATACCTTTTCAGCACCGTCCCATACAACGTGGGGTCAAAAACACCCGGGACCCGCTATACGCACGTGCACACACGAGCGCGTTCCGCGCAGCACTGATCCAAGGTCACGAGTCGACTCGGCAACTTTTAACGCCCAGCTACTGGGAATTTCAATGTTATTGCTCGATTATTACTTATAAGTCGACGTATTTTTCTGGAGCTGGGGTTAAAAATACCCCACGTTGTATGCCGAAGGAGGAGTAACTACTGAGTTTCCTGCCGGGTCTTCTGAGTAAGAATCAACTCCGCCGCGGTGGCAGAGTCGCATTATTTTTGTATACTGTTATTTTTATATTCAAATTATCATAGTATTTATGCCTAATACTATAATTTTAACCATTTACAAGTACTGATTAAGTCTATTTAAATAAAGATATTTAAGTTTGAGTTTTCAAATATTATGTATAATAAATGATAAATATGCGCCAGACGGGTGCCCTTCGGATGGCCTAAAATTATTGCTTCTAATTTTATTTGGCCTAAACTTGTAACGCAAACTCATTGATACGCCTAACCGATGTTTTCGCGCTATTAAAGATTTGTCTAAATATTAAAAGCCCTTTCATAACTTCTAATATTCAATGTCCTAAAATCTATGTTCATACGTTACTTTTGGCATAACAAATGACAAATTTTCGACCCCAATTTTGTCCAGATTATAATAATAATAATAATAATTTAAAAACATGGTATGAGGTTTTTTGGTAACATTTTTCAAAAGTGTGCACATGTCTTGCCAGGGTTGTTGGTATGCAAATGTTCAATAGTACATGAAATTGCGAGAAAGAATTGACGATATCGGAGCACAGCTGACATTAAACATAATAAATCAAATTTAATTTAAATTAAAAAGAAACATAAATAAATTACAATAATTATTTAATATTAAAATTCAACTAATAAAAACGTTCAAATAACTCCTTTATGTCATAAATTCTTTGGTCAATAAGCCATTTAAATAATTTAAACTTAAAATTGTTTAAATTGTTATTTTTTATATCGCGGGGAATCTTATTAAATATTTTACACACATCGATAAACAATTGTTGAGGTATTTTTGAGAGTTCGGGATGACTCTCAAGACCAGTCTATCCGGATCTCTTTTAAGTCTAGAGTTTTTATCTTTAGCTTTCATAAACAATTCCTCATTTTTTTAACAAAGCAGCTAACTTCAAAAATTAATATCAGTTTACGTAATTTGATTTGATTAACTACACACAAATCATTTATTTTTCATTTATTTACAACTTTTATGAGGTACCTAAAATATCGGCTATGTATAAAAATAGTATGTTAAACCGAACTGGCCGTGGTCCTTAGCCGTGATACTAGTCTGCCCTTGTAATGTTAATATATTTTCCCTTATTAGGGGAGAGAAAGTGCAATGGTTTTGCTAAAAGGTGAAAGAGAATGAAAGTAAGTAAGTTAACTAACGAAATTTAAATAAGCAAATTAGAATGGAAATTAATTAAAGATGAGTATGCAAGCTAGGCATAGGGCGTTATCCCAGAGGGGGAGTAACCTAAGTTATGTAAGGGTTATCTTAAAAAGAAACAAATGTTTTAAAGTAAAAACAGGAAATAAATTTATTTGGATATTTCATGAATTTGGTCTATAAACCCTTATAATCTATCATAATTTAGGTGGTACCAAAGGAAACCATGTGGCCTGAATTCAAGCCTGGGGTTTGATACCCCGGCCGAGTATGGAACTTCAGTTGAGCCAAGATCACACGTTAGTAGGATTAGATATAAATTAGTAAATTGGATGTCCTACGGGGTTTAGTATGGTTAATATTGTTAATAACTTATTCCCTAAAGGCTCCCTGGTATGAAAATAAATTCCGACCACACGGCTTCTACAAAAAGATGCCCTAAGGCTTTAAAAATACATTTTTATAGTATGGACTTAGCTCTCCGAGGGGCAGTCCAGGGTTCGGGCTGGCTTGGTCGGTAACAATATATATTATTAAATTAAAGTTATTACTGAAGTTATTACTGTGAGGCTTTGAATGAAAACTAAATGGAAGTCTTTGTACTACAGAGGCTTGGATAATAAGGGGATCAGCACGTGGGGTAGCACGTGGGGTAGTACGTGGGGTAGCACGTGGGATAGCACGTGGGGTAGCACGTGGGAGGTCCACGCGGTCCTGGGACGGCCTGCGGCGACCCTCGGCGGCGGAGTCTGCTGCTCTTTACTTTCGGGTGACTGGCTGAGGTATGGTATGGTATATGCGTCAGGCCTCCGCTGAATTTATAACCTCTAATAATCAAGCCAGTTGTCAAACCGACACGTTCCAAAACTCGATGCGATGCGTTCGAAAACGCATAGACAATATAGGGCGAGAACACACCCTTTGCTAGAAAGTAGTTTAAAGAAAAAAACACATCCACTGCTGTGCGTGAAAATTACAACGTTACACCCTGCACTAGAGTGTAATTCAAAAGCCGGAGGCGCGGAGGGAGAGCAGCCGTCGCCCGTTGTAATTGATCTCAGGCACCCGGGCTAGCTGAAGCGACTGAGGCTGGTCGCCGACCAGCAAGCCCAAGCTGAGCAAGCAAGCGTGGGTGACTGCGATTTACTACGCAAGGCCGAAACTTGCCGCAGCGCCGTAGAAGAGGCAAACGGAATACATGCTTGCATGGGTGCCTGCTTGTGTGTGTGTGCATGTAAATATCTTTGTCTTGCTTGCTTGCTTGTTTACTTGCTTGCATGCATGCATGCTTGCTTGCTTTCATGTGTGCTCATTTGTATGATTGCCTAAACGACTGTTTGAATAAAATGTGAATGTTTGGAACTACTTTTATTTGGTAAATCAACGAGATAAAATATTATCATTAAGCGCTTGTAAATAGTAGTGATTACATCGTTCGGCCTAATGACGAATTCGGAAAGTGATGATAACACGGCAATAAAACTTTAGGCGAAACGAAATAGATCAATCTTGTTTAGGACATGTGACGATTGTGCGAAAACAAATTAGGCCAATAGTTTGTGTGCCAATGACAATTAGGGCTACAAAAACTAGGCGTTCCAATATAGCCCCCGCCAGACAAGACACCACTAACTTGTCAGGGTCTCGAAGTAAGGATACAAACTCTTGTGTTACGAGCTACCAGACTAGGCTAGATTAAGCCAGGGGCGCCTCCCAGCACACCAAGACCCGAGCCAATTCAGAAAATTTCGTTTCTTGACTTGACCCGGCCGGGAATCGAACCCGGGACCATGCAACTCAAGGCGGGAAACCGTGCTACACCGCACCACGCCGATCGTGTTGTCAACTACATGATACTACTATTTTGCCTAGCCCGTGTATAATACTCAGGCTTTTTAAAATAGTAGGATCCACTATAGAACACTACACTCACGCACAGTGACCTTACACAAACGTTTAATTTAAGTTTTGTGTATGTACGCGTTTTTGTATTTTAATATATGAGATTTTTTAAATAAATAAATAAGTTTATTTCGTATCACATTTGTCAATACATTGCATGCCGAGGAGTCTCCATTTAGATATGGAAGTACCTGTAGTTGGATGCTCCGCTCTTCCCGTCCATTATAAAAGTGAAATTAGTATAGTTATGTTCATATTTATCAGAAACTAAATAAATAAAGCAAACTTTAATATAAAACTATCTATTGTGTGTCGGCGTGCGTGTGTGTGCGTGTGTGAACTCATATGTGTATACAGCACTTTAATTTAGTTACTAAGTTATACATTAGAGATTTCACTAGGTATTTTAAAGTTTTCAAACGTCCGTGTATTGTTTGGTTTGAACCAGGATTTAATCAGTCTTATAAAAACATATGGTTGTTAACAAAAACCATAATAAAAGTAAGGGAGGAAATAATTACAAACAAAGAATTTTTTCACAATCTTTGGGAATCTAGCATGATTAAACTGATCAATTCGTAGATTTTGTCGGGTCAAGTGTATAAAAGAAGCTAAAAAACACAGTCGGCTACAATGTGCTGCAGAAGGTCGTTCGCAAACATTCCAACAACTGGACGTTTGATGAAATATTTCGCACAACAACTACTTAATTGCCCGGTTCCAGTAGTATTGCGCGTGATTGCAAAAAATATCGATAGTACGTGTAGATAGATACGAGGTTGTCGGGAATAATCTTTCGGCTGGAGCACCCCCAGTATCTTTTCCATCCTCCTGACCGTATGCAGCGAAGAGCCACTCAAATCGTCAACGACCCTGTGATTTCCGACCTCTTAGATCGTTTGGCCCTACGGAGAGACGTTGCATCTCTGTGTATTTACTACCGTCTTTACAATGATCTTATACCTGCCGCTGAATTTCATCATCGCACGACACGTCATAAGTCGAAATTTCATGCTCATCACCTGCATGGCTGGCGCTCAACAACCGTACGTTTTTCATCCAAGATATGGAATGATCTTCCTGCGTCGGTATTTCCAAAGGAATATGACATCGGAGCCTTCAAGAAGAGCGTATTCCCATTTAAAGGGCAAGTAACGCATCGGTTGCAGTTGTCCACGGGCGGAGGTGATTACTTTCCAACAGGTGACCTTCCTGATCGTTTGCTCTCTATTACATTAAAAAAAATCGCTCTGTAGTGATTAGACCGACTAAATTGGACAAAGTGGAGTTACTAAAATTAAATCTTAATTTAATTGTAAAATAATTGTTTGATAGGTAACTATGCCAGTACTCATCAATTGCAGCGACGACTTGATTTCAGAGATGGAGGTTGTTGCCCAGCTTATCTATACCAATCTATAGGAATATTACGAGAAAGAGGAAAGATTTGATTGTTTGTTTATGAATATGCTCCGAAACTAAAGGTCAGATGTTAAAAATTCCTTCACCAATATAAAGCTATATTAACAGAGATTGATAAAAGCTATATATATTTTTTCAATTTATTCTATATTAGGTTTCCGCTCGCGGCTTATCGTTGCATATTATGACCAAATTACATAATATCTTCATAAAATATTGTAGTACCATTGTAGGCTATGTGTTTTCTGATGTCTAGGCTGTATTACTGTAGAGTTTCATCAAAATCGGTTTAGTAGTTTTTGCGTGAAAGAGTAACAAACATACACATATACATCCTTACAAACTTTCGCATTTATAATATAGGTAAGACTTTGAGGGGAGAATGAGTCTATGCGAGCGAAGCCGCTGGCGGACAGCTAGCAAGCAATAATTTGATATATTAACTATATTGTTTGTATGGATAGTGGCTATAGATAACTATCGTAGTTTGTTTGAGGTAATCTTTTGGTAAAGGTACTGATTTAGGTTTTAGATGAAAAATGAATAGAAAAGAGTAAAAAGAGAACGTTTATGTGATACAGTGATACACACAGAAATAGAATTGTCATCAAATTATAATATATAAATAATTATAACCACAAAAAATAATCACAAGTACCACTGTGTTCATATTGGCATGTTAAGAGAAGAGAACGTAACATAAAACCAACAGAAAACTTTTTAACCCCTCTAACCCTTAAGGATGTTCATTTTCCATGTATGTATTCTATCCAAAAGTTTTAAAATAGGTCTGCCTTGATAGGGGTCTTCGTTTTGAGTAATTCCTGAAGTAGGTGCCCGTTAAACGACTACAAATGGTATCCGTTGTGGCGTACTATATTGGTATAGTACGGACACACGACTAGTCCGTTATTTAGCTGGTAGGGGTATTCATTTGGTCCTACAGGTTGCTGGCCAGGGTAACCATGTTGCAGGCCGGGGTATACAAATTGTCCGACATTTTGCTGGTGTGGGTTTTCATATTTTTCTTCAGATTGTCCACCAGATTGTTGGTTGGGGTATCCAGATTGCTGGTATCGCCTAGAAGATGCAGCAGCAAATCCACCTCCTGAGAACCCTGTTGCAGCGTAATATGTTCAGAACCATTTATATTAAACATTTAAATTATTACTCAACTATGTAATACCTAAATACCTAAATGAAATACCAGCTAATTTACAGTGTATGTATCTGAATTCAACTAATTACAAAGGTCAATACAAAAGATTCTATTTGTCAAATCCCAGTTTAAGTGAACTTCGATGTGATTGTATTAGATTATTATGCCTATCATCAATATATATTGTAGAAGAACGTCTCACTCCTACAGATAAACCTACAAGGTTTTTGTATGGGGATTGTAAGTCTTCCATTGTGTATTTAAAATGTTTTGAATAATAAATAAATAATAATAAAATAAATTAATAGGTTAGTTGAAGATAGCAAGGGATTAATTCAATTCTATCACAGTTGATCTTGAACCTCCACTCCACTTTTAGTTTAAATCAAACCTTCATCTTTGAGTAAAGCTCTCTGCTTTAGTCAAAGATGATGATGTCTTTTTTAGTGCAGAGAGGGCTAACACGATGGTAAATGTATCTTATTAGTATGGTATTCAAAATGAACTGTGATTGGTTCTTTCGACAACAAGTTAAGATCTATACTTCTCAGGAATCCTCTCCGGTTTGAAGAAACAATGTTACAAATTATTATACTCACATAAGATTCCCAGGATGAGTGGAACAAGGGGCGATTTGATGAAGAACATGTTCGTAATATTTTCTAGAATCTACTGTGTTCGGGATGCGCTTTAATTTCTTTAAATACTTGCGGTCCAGGTAATTAATACACTGACTTCCGTTAAGGTTGTGACCCGTAGAGATAAAAAAAGATGTATTTTTTTCTAGGAACTACGACTGATACCAGTGGTTGATAATGCTTTTTATAGTATTGACGAGTTTTTAAAGCATAAAGAACAAACCGTAATGGGATTGTTGACACTGTTGCTGTGTGATTAATTTCTATGGTATAATTCAATAATTAATATTGTTTGAATGATAAATGTAATATAAATTGTATTCAAATTATTCATGTAGGTACTGTACTCTACTTAATGGCAGATAAAGATATTTGTATTTGATATTGAATGATTTCAACGTCTTGCAGCCAGCCTCGGGAGGAGCAAGCTCAACTCTAGTGCACGATGAAGGCCTGTTCAGACCTGAGCGGTATTCGCTGCCGCTGTGGGTAGCGGTACATTTTGCCGTGTAACTTGATACTAAATACCTGAGCGAAATCCGCGTGGTATTGCATTGCTACCCACAGCGGCAGCGAATACCGCTCAGGTTTAACCAGCCCTTAACACAGACCACTGTGTCCGAAGACACGCGATACCATGCGTCTTCTAAATCTCAGCCTATCTTCAAAACAAGAGTTAAAGCTTACCTTCTATCACTTTGCCCCAATCGCCCTCTTCGCCCTCCTGCAATGTACGGAAAAAGCAAACTGAGAATTGCTAAGCTGTTCACCGCTAAACCAGAGTGGACCCAAAAAATCTCAGACATTTGGAGTGTGGGGTACGATGCGGCTGCCGGAGGCATCGCCGGCTCCAGTGTCTGCTAAAGTTAAGCTCCAGCTCATGCGCTAACGGAGCCCCCCCAAAACACCATCGCTGAAGATTATGATGATGATATTTTCGATTTAGAAGATAGTTAGAATTGTTTTAATACATAAGTTTATTTTATGATTGTCAATCTTCATTTCTTAATTTGTCACCAAATATTGATCCCGGAGAAAAAGTGAATAAAACCTTTTTTGTGGAAAATTTTATGTAAGTAGATTACTCGAGTGACAGTTTTTTTTTGCTAAAAGCCACCGTTTACGAGTTGTTTAAGAAAAACTTTAATAAAGTACCTTTACACCCCCCTACCTGTTAGCTCGACCCCCATCCATCACTGCTATGAGTATGTTGCTTCAGACACCATTCCGTATTTGTGCCTGAATTCGCTTTTGCACGAATTATTTTCCCTATTTTTCCATCGGTGAGTGGGCTACCTTACAAGTTTGCTTTAGTTCTAGTCCTTGACGCAAAGAGACGTGATGAGGTAAGAAACATTTTTGCAATTAACATTTCAAATGTAATTTTATATTTATCAATTCCAGGAAGGGAGAACGAATTCATTAATGGTTTCGTCTTAAGCCTTTAAAATTGAACAGATAGAAGGACGGTTTTTGATATTATAACAAATTATCGAATTTCCGGGAAGCGCTCTCCTCATTATTTCTGGTCTTTATTGAGTTGCTTACTTGGTCTAGCTTTCGTTTGTTAAATATTTCAATATCAATATTGTAGAAAGGCATCTTTGTATTTCTAGCTGCTAGATCGATTTTAGAAATTCTTTCACTACCTACTAATAGTAATAAGTAAAGTGACATAATCAGCGGATGATAATAACACACCCAGCCACAGAACAAACACCCATTCATATTCGTCACATGCATGAATGTTTGCTCTGACTGCGAATCGAACCCACGGTCTTCCTTGAGCGCTAAATGTAGGATCACTACCATTCGTTTCTATATCGTAACTCTTTGATAATGTTAGCATTTAGGCATTTTTTAACATACAAATTGGAATCTACTAACTTGCATTGAAAAGAGAAGGCAGATTTTCTCGCCGGGTCTTCTCAGCAAAAAACAACTCCGACGCGTTGGTAGAGTCGCATTATGTTTGTATCCTGTTTATTTATATATTCACATTATAGTAGTATTTATGTCTATTATTTAGTATATTTTTTGACCATTTAAAAGTAATACTTTTGTCTATTTAAATAAATTTATTGTTTGAGTTTGATTGTTTTGAAGTTAAACCACTATTACATAGTTTGCAATCATACTATACTTAAATACCATGCCTTTTACTTGTATTGATCTAATATAATATCAAAATAAATGTTTAAATAGAAATCATGACTGGCCTGTTGGCGCAGCCTGTGGCGCCGGAGGTCGTGGGTTCGATCCCCACCCACGACAAACATTTATGTGTCGAAGATTTGTGTTTGTTGTGTGTCTGGGTGTTATTATCTATTTAAGTATGTGTTTAGAAATATTTAAGTATGTTTATCAGTCTCTGACGCCCATAATACTCACAAGCTCTGCTTAGTTTGGGGTCAGATGATTTTGGTGTGAATTGTCCCAGATATTGATTATTTTTTATTAATACCATACCAAACACTTGTCCCTAACACTAATTTACGGTAGTATTATAGGTGATATTATAGATAATATTACCGTGCTAATGTTTGCCCAAACCCCACATCCGTCGGTGCTATAATACCCATTGCGTCTTTAGGCTAGTTAAATAAAAAACAAAAATATTGTGCGCGTGGATCGAGGACCTGGGACCGAAATAAATAACCAATATTTAGTAGTAACAACTGTAAAACTATCCTGGAAATTTGTAGAAGTAATCGTTTAACACTGTGGTCCTCCAGTTCTCGAAGGCTGTCGGCGAGTTCTCGGAATGGATGATAACAATGAGCGGTTAAAATCATACACTTACATACACTAGTAAACAGTTTGATAAGTTTATTAACTAAATTACAAAACACAAAGGGTTAAAAAACTTCTTCAAGTTCTCTTGAACAGAATCTGCCATCTACTTAACGTTTTCCCTCCAACAATAGTATCATTTACAAAACGTCTAACCCACTCTCACTTATAGCAAATATTTCCGCAGTGCAACTGGACAAAGCCTCAGGCACACCTGCCGCTGGCTAGTTGCCAGAGCCTGGCGAGCTGGTAATCATCATGGCGGGCTTTCAGGAGCTAACTAATGGACGTACTTGAAGATTTGTTACAGGTTGATTCATTTGAAAAGTATATCTGTGTTTGATTGAAGGACAAAGGGAACTTTTCCCAGTTCTTTTCCCTTTATGTAAATTATAAAACTGGGAAAAGTTAGTGTGAGATGAATAAATAAATATGCGCCAGAGCACACACCACTCGTCATGGTCTTGAAGTAAGAATAAATATCCTTTGTTACGAGGGACCAGACAAGGATTTAAGCCAGAGGCGTCTCCCAGCACACCCAGACCCAAACCAATTTAGAAAAGATCGTTTCCTAAATTGACCTGACCTGGAATCGAACCCGGGAAACTACGGAAATCGTGGCGGGAAACCGTGCTCCAGCGCACCACGCCAATTGAGTCGTCCAACTACTGAGATACCTACTGTTAGAATATTTAAATATTAAAATTCACATGTTTGTCCTGGGAGTAAATGGGAACCACCACCTCAATCGTAGACAAAACCATTGCGCCGTTCCAGTCGGATAATATTCTTTCATCTCTCCTAATTAGTTTACAATGGAACCCCAAAAATCAAAGCAACCAAATGCAAAACATGGACATTTTCAACTCGCAAAAGGGTGCCGATTCAAACATTCGCTTTGTAGTCATTTTTGACGCACAGCGCCTGCCGGCCTGCAGGGCTGTCACGCCGCCGATTCTAATTCCGACTGGAAAACGCGGCAGGTGCGAAAACAAAAGGCCGTGTTTTTGCACGCCGATGATGTAGCTCGACCTTACTCGACAGTGTAACGAGAGGTGGCAGGGTTGGTGCATAAGCTGATACATAAATATTTCTTTACTAGGTTTCCACCCGGGTGAACTTCATTTTTATGTACAGTATATTGGTACAGCCTATTGTTTTATATTATGTTGCTTTGCTGTACTTGTTAGGTTGTTCTGTTTATTTTTTAATGTTAGAATTTAAGCATTTTTTTTATCAACATTACATTGTACTCTACTAACTCGCATTGTTAAACCACATCAAGTTTAAAATAGTAACTACTGAGTTTCTCGCCGGGTCTTCTCAGTAAGAATCAACTTCTCCGACGCGGTGGTAAAGTGGCATTATGTTTGCATACTGTTTATTTATTCATATTATTATAGTATTTATGTCTATTATTTAGTATATTTTTTGACTATTTAAAAGTACTTATTAAGTCTATTTAAATAAAGCTATTTGAGTTTGAGTTTTGAGTTTATGTCATGAAAACTAATTATTTCAAAACAAATATATACCTATAGTAATCAGCAATAATGCACCTTTTTAACACTGAAATAATTTTTGAAATCGGTTTGGTAGTTTCGGAGATTACCTGCCTCAAACATACAAACTCACAAACAACAAGTATAGATCATTCATCAGTATCAGCAGATGTCTTGGCAGTCGAATTAAACTACCCCCTAGCCTCACCTGTTTAGTAGTACGAAGTAATGCCTCTGGTGTAACAATCTGCACTCAACGGTTTGTTACATCTGTTTTGGTCCGCACCGCTAGGGAGTGAAACGCTCTCATTGCGTCTGTGTTTCCGGATACTTACAAACTGTATCTTCAAGGCCAGAGTGAATAGCTATTTTCTGGGTAAGTGTGTACCAACCACCAGGCGAGACTGAGGCCAAACGTGAACTTAAAAAAAGCTTGTCTATAACGTCTTTACATTAGGCGGTCTGCATGCATAATCAATTGCTCTGAATTTTTATTTTTAGCATTTAACAATGCACTGTTTTCTATGCAAAGATAGAAAATACAAAAAATCGAATGAAAGTCATGTCATCATGCGGGATCCGAACCCGCGACCTTCCCAATCCAGATGGCTGGTCTTCTAACTCAGCTACCGTTAACAGACCTGGCGAATTTGTCTATTGTGTTTTACGTTGTACGAGTGAGCCAACGTCATTTCATCAATGTATAAGGCAAGCGCCTATTTAAACGAAAGAAATATTTGACTTTCCATTAAGATGAAACTAGCTATCACCTTTTTGCTGTAACGGCCGTCCGTTGACAATATATATATATATATATGTATATATGTCTAGGTCAGCAGCCTATGCCCAGCAGTGGGCGTCGTTCGGCTGAAATGATGATGATGATGATGAGGTCAGCAGCTGGAGACATTCTGTGCAGCGGGTGATGCGCTAATAGTGAGGAAAATTGTGATTCGTCTCATACCATGCATCCCAGCTTTATTTGTCGAGCCAGCGGGAGAGCATTAACTTCGTCTATAATTGACATAAGTAATGCAACTCAATCTCATTTTCAACCGACTTCAAAAAAGGAGGAGGTTCTCAATTCGACTGAATGTTTTTTTTTTTTATGTTTGTTACCTCATAACTTTCGACTGGGTAAACCGATTTTGATCGTTCTTTTTTTATTTGAAAGCTGATGCTTCCCGAATGGTCCCATTTTAATTTGGTCTAGTTCTGACATTGGCATCCATGAGAAAACCATAAAGTCTTAAATCTAGATAGACAAAATGCGCGACAAATGGACGACAAATGGACGAATAACTTAATATTACGTTAACCGATTTTAATAATTCTTTATTTATTTGAAAGCTGATGGTGCCCGTGTAGTCCCATTTTAATTTGGTCCAGTTCTGACAGTAGTATCCATTGGAAATCCATAAAGTCTTAAATCTAGATAGACAAAATGCGCGACAAATGGACGGGTAACTCAATATTACGCCAACCGATTTTGATAATTCTTTTTTATTTGAAAGCTGATGCTGCCCGTGTGGTCCCATTTTAATTTGGTCAAGTTCTGACAGTGGCATCCATGGGAAATCCATATAAGTCTTAAATCTAGATAAACCATATGCGCGACAAATGGACGAATAAATCATTATCACGCCAACCGATTTGAATGCTTCTTTTTTTATTGGAAAGGATATCCTTCAAAGGTAGTTTGATGAGTGTTAGGTTCTGATTATGGGATCGATGACAAAGTAACGGAACTCTTGAATTCTTAGGAGCAATTGGACGATACTTTTTCGATGTATAAAATAAATAAGAACTATTCACTGAAAATCAAAAATAAACAAAAAATTTAACAAAAAAAAAACCAGCTTCAAAGAAAACTATTCCAAAACAAAGCACTAAAAAGTAAAGAAATAATTGAAACACTAAAATATACCTAGCAATATACCTATTTCTATTCTGTATGTATGTAGGTAGTTACAAACCTACATTGGCTGACACCGACTCCAACAATTACAATAACTGTACCTACATTATATTACCGTATAAGTTTTAGAAGAATACGCAATTATTTCTTTACTCTTTAGTGCTTTGTTTTGGAATAGTTTTTTTTGAAGTTGGTTTTTTTTTGTTATTAGCAGTATCTCGTAAACAGCGCAATTTCGTAATTCTATGTAATCAAAAACAATTTCTGCTTTTACAAGATAGGTAAACGAGTCTCCACTCAAAAATTAAAAACGAAACAACTTATTCCAGAAACTTTGTTAAATCATTATCGAATTTTAGAAACAGGGGTAAAAAATAATAATGAAGGCATCGAGTACGACAAATTCATAAATCGTATGTCATGTTATTCTGTGCTAAGTAACAAGAATGGAAACATGTTGTTATATTGGATGAACACTGCCTAACCATTTAAAAGATTTGACTACTAGTAGCTTTATAATAAGGCCCGTATTCACTTTGATTAGTGCGAGTGCAGGTGATTAGTGCAGATGCTTAGTGATTATGAGAAAACACGTGTTGACAGCGATGGATTAATGCGAGTGATTAGTATCCTGCGTCGTGAAGTGATTTGAAGCGTGTTCTATTCTATTGCACTAATCAATCGCTGCCCACACGTGTTTTCTCATAATCACTAAGCATCTGCACTAATCACCTGCACTTGCTACTAACCGAAGTGACCACGGGCCTTTAATGTGTGTGGCAACCCTACCCGCGCAGCGTGGTTGCTATTCACACCACGTACGCCTCGCTTTGAGCCAGTTTTTCTTCTGAATTATGAAAGATATTGTTGTAAATTTTTGCAGACCTTGAATTTTTTAACAGGAGTAAATTTTAGATTCAGGTTCATGCGAAGCTGTGATTGGTAATAAACAATGTTTCTGCCTCATTTATTACGTTGGTTATGTTTTATTTATTCGAGTAGGTACTTAATTGTAAAATTTTCTACTAAAAAACAAATTTTAACAGTACTTAACTACCTAGGTTAAATATGATTAACAAAAATATCAATTTGATGATAATGTGAATCCTTCATCGCCACGGAGATCTTGTAGGTACTCCTACTGAGAACTTGGTTAGAAAATCAGCAGTTACTCTTTTGGTACCTGTGACCTTATAACTTTCCCTATAAACTGAGCTTAGCGAGCAATTTCGTAATATGATCTTTCATTTCCAACCAGTCAGCGGTGACCTGAGTTCACCAGCTGGAGCTTAGCTAATCTGAAATGATGCGCCACTCCAAAGCATTCACGCACACATGAATTAAATAAAAGTGAAGTAATTAGCATATTTGCTGTCACGCAGCTGCGAATCTAGTCATCGTTACAATGGATGGGTATTGGCTTTATATTTTACAATTTTAAATATGGTCGCAATAATAAAGTATATAGTGGGGCGAGTCATTTCTGATTAGACAAGCTTAGTTGTTGGACTGTTTTGAGAGGTTTTGATGGAAAGTGTCATACTCTGCAACGAGCTGATAGAAATAATAATAAGTACCAAGGTCTTCTAGGTACAATCAGAGTCAATAGTCGTTGAGTTGTCACAATAACTTCGTCATAAATCATAGAAATTGCAAGGAATGGGATTTATATAGTGATGCCGAACTATCGATGGTTAGGATATCGATAGTCAAAAATTATCTATAGTTCAGTCGTCACGAACTTAAATAGTATCGAAACCATCGATAGCTTGGCGATATCTAGCTATAATACTACTACTACCACTACTAGTGTTACTAGTGTTACCACAATTGTCCTGTCGATATTATCGTGACTGATTTTCTTACTATCGATAGACTATCGATAGTGAGCTATCGAGCGGCACCACTAGATTTTATGTCTCCTACTTTGATCAAGCCCAAGTACTTGGTCTTATTTTGCTGATTTCACTTGATACTCGAAAACGAATACGCAGTGTAGGTTTTCAGGGAATCACAAAAATATTCTAGATGACAAATGACTCGGCTGCATTAAGAAAGTCATAAATCACTGCTATTAAAAGGGTTCTCTGAGCCTGAGAGCTTCTGTCCGAGCTTTTCTATAGCTCGTTGACAGCCTCTTTGATTTCAAAGTTTCTTTCAAACCTTTTAGCTCTTTAAATTTATATTTTGTCGTTTGTAAGTTCCTTGAAATATTCCTTATCTATTATAGTTCATAGTTCTTTATTGCTTCATGATGGTAAATAAGATCATAAAATTAAAATATAACCTGTAACACGAGCCTTGCATTGCAACACAAATAGATACCTAACTTACAAACTAAAATGCACATTATTTAATGTTAATTCTTCCATTAATTTAGTACATGATAAAATAACGTATTTTACAAATTATAATTTTTCATTTAAAAACTCTATAACAGAGTAAAAACATTTCCCATTCAGCCACTCCTTTAAATTCTTACAAAAAATGTTTTTGTGTGTCTATGTTCTGAATTTCAAGTGGCAGTTTGTTAAATATGTTTACGGACATAATATGGTATGTACTTGAACTTTACTAACCATATGTAATTTGGTAAAAGGTTGCACTAGCCTATTTTGGTGCCTTAAGTTCCTTTCTTTTGTGTAAAAATCCTTTGCTTGCGAAAATTCTTTAATGTTATTCTTGACAAATTTACTTATTTCAAAGATATATTGAAGCAAGTGTAAGCATTTTTAGTTTTGTAAAATGTGGTCTACAGCTTTCCATAACTGTTATATTTACCAGTATCCTTACACATCTCTTCTGCAATACAAATAATTGTCCTACATCCGAACCGTTACCCCAGAGAATGATTACGTAGTTCAACCAAGCGTTAGCATAGGCGTAGTATGCACTAGTATCTGTTTTTAGGTCAGTGCATTTTTTAAGTTCATAAAGTATGTTCGTTCATAGTTTTTAATTGTCAGTCCCGCGCTATCCCCATTTTGCCATTCCGGCTAAATATGGACGTAACGTCAGTGCTCAATATCAAGTTCTTGAAAAAAAGAAAGAAAGAAAATGCCTTTATTAATTAAAAGACATCGTTACAGTGACATAAGGAGGAACAAAAAGAAACAAAAATATACAACAGGAGAAAGAGAACAATAAATCCCCTCAGACAGCGGTGTCCAGATGTCCCTAAATAAAGAGGAGCTCACTCAGCGAATGGGCCCTGGGCCCGATATTCTTGTGGTAAGAGCTCCAAAACAATGCATGTTCGTGGGGGGAACTGGGGTACTAGTACGTCTACCACTAGTTGCCACTTTAAATTTACCTTACCGTTCGCGTGAGAAAATGTATTGAGATTTGACATTGTCATGTCATGTCTTGTGTCATCACAATACAATTTTTTTACTCGAACGATAACGTAAATTTAAATTATAACTCGTGGTCTGTACGTCTCCATTTTACAATCAGTTTTTTTTTAATCTAAGGACCCTCCGACAGCGCCAGCGCCACCTATATGTACACTATTTGCATAAATACTTTTTGCGTAAACCATATCATTAGGGTCAATTCACACCACGACGAGACGCGAGGCGACGCTGCGCGCACTTTTTTCATAGAGCTACTCAACATAATAGTACATTATGATATAAGTGCGGTAAGTTGAAAATTACAGCCGAGGCGATATTGCTAGCCCGAGCCGTAGGCGAGGGCTACAAGAAAGCAGAGGCTGTAATTATCAAAGCGCACGTATGTCATACGACGTTTTATAACATATTTGAGAGGAAATAAATAAAAATCGGACTTTCTAAAACAAATAAAATCTTTAATCACTTGCTAGAGCAGTTAGAAAATGTTTACTTGTTCACAAATTAGCGATGCGCGCGCATCAGCGCTTTTTTTAAGGCAAAAGGCATTAAAAACAGCCAGTATTACTAATAAAGTAAATCAATATTTCTGTGTTTTTGTTACAGATGATTGTAATTCATTGTCAAAATTAAATAAATTAAAGAATTAAATGTTTATTTATTATATTTCATCTCCCAAAGTTAATTTTATTCATAAAATGTTGACCTCTTTTCTGACATAAAAACTCTTTGCTAAAATTTAAAAAAGTACCGTTCGTTTTAGACGGAGCATCTTGCTAAACCGTACGTTTTACCATAATAAAAAAAACTCGTGCGTTTTACATTACATTACCGCACAAGTGCGTAATAAGATACATTACGTTATTGAAATTGGTGAAATAAGAGACCCTTTACGAGCAAATATGTTATAAAACTTTATTTACGAGATGCCTCGCGATGTAGTGCTGCGTGGTGCAACGTTTTCTAAATTCTCATGTATCTTTTGGTATAGTAAATAAGTTTAATTTTGAGTAGCTCTCATAAAGTGCGCGCTCGTCGCGTCGCGTCAGTCAGTCAGTCAGTTATTGATTGAAAAAGGAATTCAAGTTAGGAACTTCTATATGTTATTTTCTTCAGATTTTTCCTTTAATCTTGACTACAGAATTGCAATTATATTTATACTATCTGCTTAGTTTGTGAGAGATAGACTTCGAAAGTCTTTTCATAGAGGTATAATGAGTGTTTATATAACGCAACTGACAACAAAGTTTATTATGACAATGAGAGTAGTTTTACGTCATGTTTATTTCGTATTCGATGATTACAGATACGGGCATCAGCTATTTAATGTTATTACACTTGATTTTAAAAAGTTAAATAATATGTTATTTAACGTCGTAAAATAAACTATTCTTAGTGAATTCCGTGTTTCGATTTGTGTTGTGAAATAGGAAACGTGGTGCTGATAATGCTTCATCCGTGGTGTTCTTCAGCTCCGAAGACGTTAGAGGCGGCAGCAAAGGGGCTGTGGAATTAGGAATAACTATTCTTTACAATTCTACACTTTCTGCCCGTGTCGTTTTCAATCAAATGCATGTTATGCAACTGCTCTAAACCTGTTCATTTTATGCGTTGTGTTTTTTGTGGTTAGTTCCACCGATATACTTATCATTTAGGAAATTTCAGAATTTTGTGGTTTTTTTGTACATGGATTGACGTTCACTCCTCGTTTTAAAACAGGCCTAACAAGAATTCGTTAATCAGTCGAAATGGAGTTTATCAATGAGACGTGCTTTCGCACTAACATTCTTCGATCTTCCGTACTGTCGAGCTTACGTGCATCGCGATATCGTTCTTTCGCACTAACGTTCTTCGCATTTTTGTTGTTTCGAGATTCAGTTGGACAGTCTATACAGGGTACTGAGGTTGCAAGGTGAAAGTTTCAATGCTGAATCATCCCTCGAAGCAGCGGGCAACAGCGAGTTCATTAATACAACTAAAGTCCTCTTTTTCCTATTAATCCCGTATTAAAACAGGCCTAATACACAGACCTAATAACGCAGCCGTTTGCTAGTAATAACTCAGTGTCGAAGACTCAACTGACCATCTATCAAGCTTGGAAAAAACAATTCACACAGTTCGGAAGGCGCTTAAATTTTCACCAGGCTTACTGTGATTTTGGGAAGGTCAATGTCGCAGAGTTTTTTGCGTTAGCTTATAATAGTATAAATTACCCAATGTATGCTGGCCCAAAGATAGAAATTAGACCTGATGTTAGGGCTCAAGCCCTAGTTTCTAGTTGTAACCTTTGTGTAGAAAATAAAGCATTATTAAATGCTAAAAATAAAAATCGGGGCAGCTTACTTTTCAAAACGCAAGGCGTAAAACTTAATAATTTACGTTAATTATAGTAATGTTATGTATTGATACTCGTACGAGACCTTGTCGTAAACGCGAAATCTGTAAACCTGTCGTAAACGCGAAACATTTATACCATACAGGTTTCGCGTTTACGACAGGTTTACAGATATGTTATCGACCGACTTGGTGTAATGGTTAAGAAGTTGGCTACTACACCAGAGGTCGCGGGTTCGATCCCCGCACAGTACAAACATTTGTGTGCATGAACATGTCTGTTTGTACTGGTCTGGGTGTCTCTTATGTATAATAAGTATGTATTTACAAAAGAAAATGTATTTAAGTATGTTTATCCGTTGTCTAGTATCCCATAACACAAGCTTTAATTAGCTTACTTTGGGGCTAGATGGCGCTGTGTGGAATAATGTCCAGGGATATTTATTATTTATTATTTATACCCTACCCTATGACATATGTGTTGTCAGTTACTGTTGTTCTGTTAATTTGCCGATTTTCAATATATTGAAACATGCACTTCGGAAAGGCTAACACTTTGACAACTCTATGAAACTCTGTGACATATTCAGACATCACTCACGTCCAAACACATTATCGCAAAGAGCCTAAAAAGCCGGGGCTGTAAATCCTGTAACATTCGTTGCGTAGGCAGACACGTACGGCAGATATAGGCAGTATTTCGCGATCATCCTGCGATGCGATATTTTATACCGCTAACGGTAACATAAAACAGTCGGTAAATAGTCGTAACTTTCTTTTACACTGCCTGCTTGGAATAAGGGGGGTTTCGGGAAGTCATCGGTCGTAAGACTGTTTTAGTGTCTACGTTATAGTAGTTAACGCGTCAACTCGTGAACAGCCGTATGTCCACTAAGTATGACTTTGTCACGAATATGCTATTTCTGGTTCCATTTATAATCACTAGGATGCTGTACTGTAAATTCTGAGTAGTTATCCCTTTGAGAACGAAGTGGTGGACCATTATTTGTTTTAAGTAGGTATTTAATTTATTTATAAATTGTAATCTCTCTTTTATGCAACAGTGCAATAAAGGCGTTTTTTATTATTTAATCATTCGCGGAGAAGGGACATTTGTCCTTTCTTTAGAAATGTAAAAATAAATTAAATATGTTATATTCATTTTGTTAATTTGAATTGGTCGTAGCATAGGAACAATAATTCAAAAAAAATCTTGAAAAAGGGTCTTTGTAAAACTTTAATTTGGTTAAGCTCCTAAACTTTAAGTGTGATCTTTATAGTTTTTACAAGAAAATATAAGCCATCATCTTTTTTTTAATCCATTAGTTGGGTTTTCAAAATTACATCCTGTGCCCCAAGAAAATAACATTTTGAGTGTTTTGTTGCCAGCCTCCTTGTGCGCGGGTGTCGGCGGGTACGACCGGTATATCAGAAAATCGACGAACACTTAATAGTGCCGAAAAGAGAAAGGATATAGAGACTACAATAGTGCCTTAAAGCCAAATTCAGCTGTGCACCGAGCTGCTGGACTGGGTAGTAAAACAAAAAGGCATTGCTTTTGGCTCTGCGCCAAGATCAGCCGTTGACCACTTAAATCGAGCGCTTTCTCATGCGAGAAACACGGGTGAGATCGGAATGAAGTTTGAACGGTTACCCATTCGAGTGTGGACCGGCGCAGACGTCGCGACGAGGCCTTTGAGTAAGATTATTATTAATTCATTTAGTGAAGTAGACCATTTTCTAGCTTCTCAGTACCTTCAAATCGTATTTTTTCATTTCTCAATAAACGTAAGTTCTACTTACGCAATAGATACAATTACTGCAGGAACGATCACAATGTAACCTAGAAAAATGTAAGATGAAACGCCGCGTCACAAAACGCAACGATTCAGATACATCATAGTTTCAGAGTTTAGCTGGAGGTTTTCTGACAAAGTAAGGACTTGTGCCTTAACTCTAAGGTTCTGACAGCATTAAGAACAAAGGTAAGCTCTCTTGGCGTCTGAATAAATAACATTAGGCTATTCCGTTTACACATTTCTTCCATTTCGAGCGACCCTAAGATACTCCCATCGATACTAAACAGCAGTCGTAAATTACATTCCTGTGTAACCTGCAGTTACAAATATCATTGAAAAGAGACAGTATCACATTTTTGACTAAGTGTGAAAAAGATGTAAGATATTGTAGTAAAACGAATATACGGCTTTTTGCGACCGGCACTAAAATCGTAAGGGCTATCATAGTTATTTGATTCTGACTTTCTATAAGGCTGCAATTTACTTGTCTGGAATGGTATGAGTTAGGCCTTTTCCTCACCGGTTTGGTGCGTTTTCGTTCCGGTACCACATCTGCACTGAATCTGTACAGATTGTTTACCGGGCGCATGTAATCAAATGAGAGTTTTCAGACCGAGTACAGATTTTTTTACAGCGTATACGCGCGCCTCTGCATATAATCTGTACGAAACGGCCGGCATCCCCCGTCAGCTCCACCGCGCGCCTCACTGACACCTGTCACATCCAATGAACACTACCGTACCGAAAACATCCAAAGCTTGTCAGGAAATGTTTGTACATATTCGCTGAAGAGGCTGTACTGGAACGCAACGAGCCGGTGAAGAAAAGGCCTTAGGAATATCGAAAATGCATTGTTCTGGAAAGTAAGCTAGACGAACAGTGGTGCGCTTTTAGATCCCCCAGTTGACCACACAAAGCTTGAAAGCTTTTTAAATAATAAATAAATAAATATCTGGGACAATTCACACATAGATCATCTGACCCCAAACTAAGCAGAGCTTGTATTAAGGGCGTCAGAGACTGATAAACATACTTAAATATTTCTAAATACATACTTAAATAGATAATAACACCCAGACACACAACAAACACAAATGTTCGTCACATAAATGTTTGTCATAAATGGAGTTGTTTTGTGGGGTAAAGGTTTTAAAATCCAGATAGAAAGCTCAAGTCTACACAAAAGTTCAAAAGACCCCTTTAGTGTTGGACTGCGGTAACCCTTTATCTTTGTGGCGGTCTAAATATCAATGTTACCTAAAAAGTTACAGATAATATAATATGTACCCTCTCAGTATATCATGAATTATTAAAGAGTTTGCAACTCACCCATAGTTATCATTATAATTTATCAACCACCAAAACGAACTTAAAATGAACATTAAAAATTTCACCCTTACAAAAACCTCTTTTGCTAAAAACTCATCCCTTGGGCTTTATAGGGCAGCTTTGTTTGACTAGCTTAGCCTTTGGCGCCGCTTGTTTAAACACTTGCCTATTGGGGTGATTGCGAAGTGGGGGCAATAGCCGGCCATGTTAGGGGGTAGGGGGAATTGATGACGTCACTGTGACTCTAAACCTGATGGCCAACTGATTCGATTGATTTTTTTAATTTTATTTTATTCTGTCCCATGAATCATGTTCGCAGTGTTACTTATTTTATGTATATTGGATAGGGAACTTGCTGAGGGTTGGATATTTGGAGGGAAGGAATTAAAAATAAATTTGGCAAGAAGTTGTATGTTAGCTGCTTTGCCATGTTCAAAAAGGAGCTTAAGAAATTCTTATTGAATAAATGTTATTATAGTTTAAATGATTTCATTAATTAGTTGACATAAGTAATAATATTTGATGCAGGTTAATGACTAATTTATTGTTGTAATTGAATTTATTGTTTATTTCATGAGACTGACATGTTAATGTACTACGATAATTTCGTTTCAAATGTATTACTAGATAGATTTGTGTAAACCACAACACATATTATAATTGCATGATTTGAATAATTAAAAATGTATCTGATTATTTGTATACCCTGTGACGGTTGATTATGGCGGATATTATTGTAATTAACATCTATTCTATTTACCTATAATCACAAATAAATAAATTTTGAATTTTGAATTAGCAGACTTAGACAAGATTCAGCCCAATTTCATCAAACGTAAAAGTCGCATGAATTCTCTATTCATCTTTACCTTCAGTAAAAAATGGCATAACTAGAGTGAAATGAAAATTGATTTTATTCTTTATTATTTAAACAATGCCTAGCTTTCCGCCCGAGGCTTCGCCCGCGTTATCGTTATACAATATGACCAAATTACGTGAAATCTTTATAAATTGTAGCCTATGTGTTATTCTAATGTTTAAGCTGTATTACTGTAAAGTTTCATCAAAATCTGTTCTGTAGTTTTTGCGTAAAAGAGTAACAAACACACACACACACATATATTAAAATATTAGTATATTTGTAAGATTAGGAATAGATTTGTCAAAATGAAAACATACATCAGTTCATAAATAAAATAATGTCAATAGGATGTTAACATAAGCAAACTCGAAATCAAACTTTCTTTATAGTGAATCACAGGTAAAAAAAGGTGACAAAATTTAAACAAAGCAGATCATGTGTCCCGCCGTTTGGCATACAACAATCAATACATTCGACGACACGATTGGCGTAGTGCGCTGTAGCACGGTTTCTCGCCTCGATTTCCTTAGTGTCCCGGGTTCGATTTCCGGTCGGGTCAATTCAGGAAACGATCTTTTCTGAATTGACTCGGGTCTGGGTGTGCTGGGAGACGCCCCTGGCTGATTTCCTTGTGAGGTACCTCGTGACACAGGGATATTAATCCCTACTTCGAGACCATTACAAGAGGTGTGTTGTCTGGTGCATATATTATTATAGTATTTAAGTCTATTACTAAGTATATATTGTTTTTCTTGTAATGACGATTTAAAAGTACTTGTTACAGGTCTATTTAAATAAAGATATTTTTTGTTTTTGTTTGTTTGTTTATAATATATATATATATTCAATACATTGTGTCATAAATTTATTATGATGATAAAATACAAGTAGCGTCTATAATATTAAATAGTGCGGTCTGTCAGGAAATCACTAATTTTATAGTAGCATTTCTCTGCTAGAAAATCATGAAGTTTGCTCTTGAACATTATTAAATCATCAGTATTTCGAATGAACTCGGGAATTTTACTGAATATGTGTGGCGCGTTGCAAAAGATACTTTGTCTGAACAAGGCTGTCCCACTGGCTATTGTCCATAACTCATGTTGATGACGCGCGTGTCTTAAACTCAAACAAATTCAAGTTCGCTCTAACAAATACTGCACTCTCGTAGATGTACAAACACGGCAAAGTCAAAATCTTTAGTTTTAGAAAGATCGGTCTGCAAGAGTCTCTCTGTTTTATATTATTATACATTGCTCGTATGCAGCGTTTCTGAGCTCTGAAAGCCAAATCTTTATAGGTCGAATCGCCCCAAAATATTATACCATAACGTAGTGTGGATGCTAGGTAGCCATGATATGCTGTCAGCAAGGCCGACTCGTTAAACATTTTTCTTAAGTAATACAAGGCATATGAAAACTGACTGTCTGAGTAAGACTTTGTTAGTTTTAAAACAGCTGCGAGATTTTGTGGTTGGGTCCCTGCCCTAATTTTAATGGACTCTTGGCTCTTAGTGCCTACTTAACGGGATCTAAAATTAACACGGGAGGTGCTTTTAAAAAGAAAGCTGCTTCGAAGTCTTGGAAGAGATTTTGTAATATTCAAAAATACATCGACCGTAATCTCCATTTGAATAAAAGTCTAGGTATTTTTTAGTTTCAATTATACACCCATCCTTGAAATCTTCGTATCAAGCGGATACTGATACCAATATTTATTTTATGAACAGAAAGTACGTCATATAATAAATACGTACAATATATTTCTTTAAACCTTCATGGTCACCTACGTTAGAATAGCTCAAAACGGGATTGCTACCATGCGCGCAATCTGCGGACGAGTCGCACGAATAACATGTATGGTCAAAGAACGGCCACTTAACTTATTCCCCGCTTCATCAACCAACTACCGTTAGAATTACGTTTTCAATTAACTATAAAAATGATTAAAAATACTAACTACTTATACTAAATTAAAATTGTACTTTTTGAATAATCTCAAACAGTACAGCACCATAAGTGAATAGATAGATCTACCCAGTTTTACTTTTATGATTTGTCTATCTTTAACTGTGATATTAACTGTAATGATATTTAACTGTCTATCCGTTAGCAGTTTAAAGACAGCCATTTAATTGTATCGTTGTATTTTTTTGGTGGTCATTTCGTCATAAACCTAAGTGGTTTTAGTATGTGAACGTATTATGATCATGTTATTTAAGCTTTTCAATGGTAAATAAAATAAAAAAAAACTTATTTGATGAGTTTCCGATATTTCGGCACTGTTGCAAGCGCCATGATCACGGAGTGACTGAAGATTTTGCTAGTGAGCTGTTATCGGCAGACATATCGGTCTACCCTACTTCGAAGTCTTTTATTGCGCTCGCTTCCGGTACAACTGTTTACAAAATGAAAAACATGGTAGCATTACCGTTTTGAACTATTCAAAATACATACATCCATAGCATCACTCCTTTCTTCCCACGGAAACATTTTTCCACCTGCTCACACTCACTCATTTTGGGCTCTACTCTAATTAAGAGCGTTTGCTGGGGGTGGATCGTATACATTGCATTTTTGTAAGATTTTCGTGATTTTTTTATTGAATGAATTAAAACTTACATTTTTTGCTCTATTATTGTATGCATAATACTTTATAAAAACATATTGAATCGTCCAAAATTAAGCAGTCAACAATTATTTGCTAAATTAAATAAAAAACCTTTTTTTTTAATAATCGTTAAGAAACGTATAAATTCGCTGTACACAGTTAAAGCTATGATTATAAAATTAAAAGGTGCAGACAATAATAGAGAGATAATTCATACTTAAAATTGAATTCAGCTAAATAATCACGAAAATCTTCAAAAAATGCGACGTTTATGATCTACCCCCAAACCGCAACAGCAAACGCTCTTAATCTTCAATGCATGCTCCGATGTACTCGCGGTCTATCCCGGTTGTGAACCCACACTGGTGTGTGGGGTCCCAGGGTCCGCCTTTCTTATTTTCTTGGCGGTCTTGTGCATCCTCAGTGGTGAGTTTGTTGGCACGCATGTCACCCTTAACGACGTCGAGCCACCGCTTCTTGGGTCAACCTCTTCTACTGGTACCTGGCGGGGGTGGCATGGCTAGGCATTTGTTGCCCACGTACCTGTGGCCTCATTACAATCTCTTAAATCTAGTCGAGCTAACTCGCTAAATTGAGGGTAGCGAGCCATTCCGTCAGTTTCAATATCCAGCCTAGATAATGTTTATGTGCCAGGTAACTGCTGACTAACTGAAATGAAAAATAATTTTACGAAAATGCTACGCTCTGTTTAGAGAATGAACTTGACAAGTTATATGGAATTGTAATGAGATCCTGACCGTTAATTATTATTTATGATTCGCTGCTGAACACTGCCGCTCGAAAACATCGCCGTTGTTATTTGTAAGCAATTATCAGATTACATAAATTACGCTCTCCTGAGAATCGTGCACATTTCCTATTCATTCACGAGAGTTCCGGTATGATTGTCGACACGCATGCGTCGCGGCAACCCGGACAAATACAAATAGTCCGCTGACAACAAACCGCCATTTTGATCACGCACACAGTCAAAGGGAGTTTATAAGCGATATCGGTGAGAATCGGTCACGCGGCGAGTCGCACTGTCGCGAGTGTTTTTGTTTTTGGTCGAACTTGGTGAAATTTTTCGCATAATGAATTTTGTTTAGTTTTTCATGGGTTCCGTCTGTAGGTATAACCACAAAATAAAGAGTTTACAGAAGGACCGCTCTCGCCTTTTTCTATCAACTTGCCTGATCGCCTAGGGTTGCTACTCACTTGATTTGACAAATACCGCGTAAAATAAAATACATCAAGTGCAAAATTGCACCCAGTTCGACAAAAATAAAAATATACAAAAGGGGTCCAGTTAGATTAAAAGGAGTTGAGATGGGTGAATACGTATAAAAGTATTATATTATAAGAATTCATTTACCGGGGTCCAGGTGCAACCTGCTAGCCTAATGGCTTGATCATACAGTCCTACCTACCTACCTACCCAGTAGGCTGCAGATAACACCATGAGCCACCGCTTCGGCGGTCACCTGTCGGCGGCGCGGCGCGGATGCTGCAGCCGCGCATGACAATAAAATAATATACCAAAAATACTGCTGTTTTACTTATGCATGATAAGATGAGTTACGGAAAAAGTAAAAGCCCATTTGTACTGGATTTGAATGTGTTACGAAATGTAATGGTTTACCTACCTATATACTTATAATACTCGTACATAGTACTACTAACTTGCAAACGTTGATACTTAATTGAGCGGGACACACGTGTCACTGACATGAGTTAATGAACGGAACAGGAGGCAAAGCTTCACCGATCGCGCTGTGACAGGTGACACTACGAAAATTTTCGTATTTTTACATGAATAATTTATTCTTACTTAAACTCATTTTTAATACACTTTCAACATATTGAACTTAGTTAAATTTATTCTTTCTCTTTAGGACCAAAAGATACCTAAGCTCTATCCACGTCTTTCCGATGAGAAATTTTCTCAACTAACTTAGGTGTTCATTCACCACGAAGTAGGCAAAAATCTAAACTATAATAAAGTCAGTCTGGCCATTATCTAGATCTTACAAAGGAGCTGTAGCTAGATGGGTTTGTTTTATCCGATAATTAGATAAGATATTTACCTAAGTGATTACGGATGCAAGGAGGTAAGTTATTGGAAGTATTTAAGTACGAAAGAGTTACTCAAACGGGTAAAATTTTAGGTCCGAATAAATTTTGACAGACAGAAAATTATATCAATTACACACATTCGTTTCATTTTGCACTTTTTAAATTGCAAACTAGCGCCCCCGACAAACTTCGTTCTGTCAAAAGTTATTGGCAAATGCCAGCTGAGAACATTTAGTATGAAAAATTGTTTTTTTATTTTTATTTTCAAGTAGATATTCTTTGTCCGTCTCCTGGTTCTAACCTACCTTCCCACCAATTCTCAGCCAAATCGGTTTAGCCGTCTTGGGTTATAAATAGTGTAACTAACACGACTTTATTTTATATGGCAACTGTGCTTTTAATCGCAGTTTATGTTTAATGTTGATAATATTAATTTCATTACAAGCTGTTTTTTTTCATGTATAAAAAAGGAAGTCTCATTTTACCCATATCATTATCACTATCATATTTTATCCTTTTTTGTGATCACCAACCCACATTTGGCAAACGTGGTGTTATGGCCAATTCCCATCAGCGATGACTTAATTTCAAATATGACGCAACTAGGTATTTTGTCGCCTTCGCCAAAACGCTGCGAATGAGACGGATTTGAAAAACAAAATGGCTACTCACCTTAGAATAATTTACGGAAAGTAGGCGAGTCGGGGGGGCACCTGTTTTGACGCCACAATTTTTTGGATGGCACGACTAAATCAGAACTTACCGATGTCAATTTCCCGAGGTAAGAGCTTCTTGAAAATGTTTGTTGGTGCATTCAATGCTTCTAACAACATATAATCAGAGAAGCACAAGTAGTATTAATCAAATGATAAACAACTGAAAATTGTGATTACATGTGTAACGAATTATTATTTTGACAGTTAGTTTTGGCACCACAAATGGCGCGCCTTTTTGTATAGAACTATCCTTCTAGGTGTAATTATTCTAAGCCACTAACATACCACACAGCGGCCAGTTGATATTAATTAAAAGGGGACTGGGCAAATAAATCTTACGGGCCCCATAAATATTCTGGGAGATGCTTACCTCAGTGGTACACTTTTATTTTAGTCGGAAAAATAGTCTTGTGTACAAGCATTGCTAAATGTAATAGCCGTCATTAGTGTAAGCGAAAAAAAATGTGAAGTCTAGTGATAAGTACTCGTATCCCCCAAAAACAGTTATAGAATGGTTATAAAAAAATATTGATTTCTTCATCAAAACCTTCTTATATCTTATTACAGGTTTTGTGCTTTTTACAACAGAATTTTGTTGCTAGATAATTTCATTGAAAACCACAACCTCGACCTCAACCTCGAAAGTTTTGTAGTTAGTTTATTTCATAATAATATGTAGTCATTGCTCTTAGTTTATAATACTTAGTAGTAAAAAGAAAATATCACTTTTACACTATTATTCCTTTCACAATTTTCCCGTATGTGGTTGCAAAAAATACACATCGCTAACTTTTGATTCCGTTCAAAAAACTTTCCCCTTTCTTCCTTTCAAAGATGCCATTGGCCTCCAGGTCCAGGTGTTGCAACACTTCCTTTTCTAAGCAACTTATCGGAAATATCCGTCCTTTTCATGCTTTAGGTGTTATAAACTCAAAGACGCCACCTGGCGTCAATGAACCAGTTTGAAACCCGGAACTAGTGATGTCGATCGATGGTCAAGTTATGGCATGTCTATCGATATTGCGTGCCGACATTTGTGGAAGTACTTTTATAACTGTACTGAATAAATGTACTACAAATCTCTATCTTTTTCTCATTACACTAAACGAATAGTCCTAAAATAGTCCCAACTAAAATGCTGTAAAATGAAGCATTTACTAACAATTTTTGAAGGCATGTAACACCTAAAGCAAAACGTTTATACAAATATATTTTAACTTAGGATCTTATTTCATTTATTTGTAAAGATAAAATCAAAGATTCAAGGTAGTTTAGTAAAATAAATAGCTATGATCAGTCAAAAAAAAATACAAATAAACCTTCCCACACAAATTAGACCTTACAGAAAGTAAGCTCTCGGCTTTTTCCAGTATATTTACCTAAACTTGCCTAACCGCCTAGGGTTCCTATGAATTTTTAAAGTGAAGTAGGTAGCTCATACCTTCTTGACATAACCCGCCAAAAAACGAAATACAACATGTGAAAAAATGCACCAAGTTCGACAAAATCAAAAACACTCACGACTGGCCAAGACACAGATACTGGCCAGTATCGCCTGTAAAATCACTGTGTCTGTGTGCGTGATCAAAATGGCGATTTGTTCTAAGCGGATTATCTGTCCGGGGTGCCGTGTCGCATTCGTAATTTGTAGTTCTAAACCCTAACGATAGTCAATCCTAGAGTGCAATTATACATTTTTGATTTCTGAAAAAAAAAAATTGAGCCCAAGTCGATAGTTTTGTCATCGATAGTGCAACACTTCTCGAAACCTTTTACTTCAGTGCACAATGATCCGAGTGCATATATCGAGGTTAAATATTATTTGAAACCATTATAGAGTTGAGAGCGTCGTGGCCTAGTGGCTAAGCACTCCAACTCGGATCGCGGCTCGTGTGGTCCCGAGTTCAAATCTGGCTAGAACAAAAATCTTTGTGTTTATTGTTTAATTTCCGACTAACTCTCCGGTGATGGAAAACATCGATAAAAAACCAAACCAACCCGGATAGCGGCGGAAGGCTCACCACCTACCACGTTGGGTTCTAATACCATTGGTGAAAAGTGGGCTACTGAATGTTCCGTTCACCATGACGGCAACAGTCACTTGCCTCTGACTACCCCATCATCATCATCATCCGTGCGGTCTATCCCGGTTGTCAACCCACACTGGTGTGTGGGGTCACAGGGTCCGCCTTTCTTATTTTCTTGGACCACTTGGTCTTGCCTCTGACTATCCCGTTTGAGATAAAGTCGTGATGGTATGTAAAGTAAAGTAAAGTAATGTTTATTATCAAAAATATTTGAAAGTTTTTTCTTAAATCTAGCGGACTTTGCACTAAGCAATGCTTGTACGTCCATACACGAAATTACAAACAAAAGTTGGTAAGGGACACAGCTCAAGTGACAGATAAAAAAAAAACATTAATTAAGCTAGAATCAAAGCAGTACTGTAATGAAGTAGTGTATTTGGACATGTTGTGTGGTGTGTGTTAGGATATGCGTGTATGTGAATGTGTATGTGCTGTGAAGTGTGATGTGAAGCATGATGATGAGTTAAATTTTTAACAAGTTTTCTGTGTCCGTGTAGTTCAAATTCATGAGCCATGACGTGAGCACGTCTTTTACTCTACTGTTTGGTAGACTCTTAATATCTAGAATGTAGTGTGGGTGGTGGGAGGCAAATGTGGTGCACACAAAGGGAACTGGACTTTTGTAAACACATTGAAAAATTAGTTTTTCGTAATCCGGATGAGACAGAGCAGCGGAGTGAGCCGAGGTTACTCCTCTCAAAACAAATAATTGCCGAACCCGTAAAACCCTGCTTTCACTGTAAAGTAGATCTGTGGAGTACCTGAATGGTTTGCGAAGCATAACCTTTAGAACAGACCTTTGAGCCCTTTCTAGACCAATCATTGTAGATTGACAGACAGAATGTCTCAAAAGTTTCATTATGAAAGTAGTTTTCCGGATTTTGGCTGAAAGATTCGACACATGACATTTATAATTTAGATGTTGGTCAATTGTTACTTCTAAATATTTGATATTTTGAGTTCGGTCAATAAGGCGGCAGTCACAAGATGTTGCGGAGCTTAGGTTTCCAAGCTTACAGCAATGTAATTTTAGGCAAGATGAAGGAGGTGGCTTTGAGGCATGGGTCTTATGGAAAGCAATGTACTTAGTCTTGCTCTCGTTTAACTTAAGTAGATTTCTTCCAAGCCAATTAGTTACATTCCTTATACCATTTTCTGCTGCTTTGTAAGTAGCTTCCCAGGTTGGTGTTTGAAAAATTAGCACCGTGTCGTCAGCATAGCATATTGTATCTGCATGTTCTATTTTAGCCTGTAGAATGTCACTTATGTATACGAGGAAGAGCGTTGGGCCAGGTATACTGCCCTCCCCCCCATGAGCCTTCGCCTTGTCGTGGCGGGGGGGCTTAGTACTGGTGGTAGGTGGAACCACCGGGAAGCTAAGAGGGCTCAGGCATGGCAGTGCGGTGGACTTCCAACCCACCCATTGCCTGCCGCCGGGCGTGGTGGTGGTATGGTGCTACCACTGCCCGCCCAAAGGGGCGCCCACGGGCGCAGCGCCTTAGGGCGCGAGGTGGGAGCCGCGGTCCACAACCGTTTGGAGGGGGTCAGTGATCCGCGGCTGGCCCCCCCTGTGCACTGCGGCTCGGCGGGGCCGCACCGCCAGATGTGGCAGCGGATCCACCTTTTAGGTGGATCGTGGTTGCGGACCTAGTAGGGTCCGCGTACGGTGGGAGCCAGCGGGCTTGAGTACGGGGGTGCTTTTGCCCGCCCTGCACGGCTTTCACCCCGACGGCGGAAGTACCTGCGTGCTCCAGGTACTTCCGTGGCCTCCCCCCTTCATTGGGGGGTCGGCTGGAGGGGGCCCCAATACGGGGAAACACTGGCGGCGGGGCGTTGTGAAACTTTTTAGGGACCCCGCCTCGTCGCTGAAGTGTTGAGGTGGAGTACCGTGGGGTTTTAGTCGGTAGAAGTCCGACATTACCTCGTCGTTCCCCCGAGCGACGAGGTATCCATGAGGATTTCCCCACGATAATAAAAAAAAAAAAAGGTATACTGCCCTACGGCACACTCAACTCTATCGGCAGCTTGTCACTTACATCAGTGTCCACTCGAACACATTGCTTCCGGTTTGATAAGTAGCTCTGAAACCAATCTAAAGTGACTCCTCTGACTCCGAAGCAGTTCAGCTTTTTGATTAGGATCGGTGTGCACACCGTATCGAAAGCCTTTGCTAAATCTACGAACACCCCGATACAGCATTTGCCTTGGTCTAGAGCTGTAGAAACTAATTTCGAAAGGAGCAGCACCGCATCTTCTGTTGATCTGCCTGAATCCAAATTGCTTTTCTGGGATCAGAGAGTTGCTTTCCAGATACTTTATCAGTCTTTGGTTAACCAGTTTTTCCCTGGAGTTTCAATATTCAGCAAAGAAATAGGACGGTAGTTACAAGGTAGTTTCTTATCTCCATTTTTGTGTATTGGTATTACGATTTCTGTTTTCCATACCTCCGGGAAAACGCCTGATGAGAGGCTCAAATTTAAAATGTGGGTAAGAGGTATCAAAATCACGTCTTTAGCCTGTTTGCCCCTTTAACGATGTAAACCTATCTATCCCAGGAGAGCTTTCGAGAGCCAGGTCACAGATTAGATTTTTAACTTCATTTTCGTCTGTTGGGGTCATTTATTAAGAATTTAGCATTGGTGTGATTACTTTAGTCGTCGCTGCAAGTGACTCCTGGGTGGAATGGAGTCTTCTCAGGGTATCCTCAGCGAGAACCCTGCCAATGATTGTAAAGTATCCGTTGCAGTTATTCAATGAAGAAATGCTGTCATCATTGGCTTGCAAGAGCTCTACTGGCTATCTGTGAATTTTGTTTAGGTGCCAGATATCTTTGATAGTGTGCTAAAGTTTCTTGGGGTTATTTTTATTTATTTTTAGGGTCTGGTTTTCATATTCAATTTTAAGCTTATGCAAAAGGTTATTTAGTAATTTTCGGTATCTTTTATAGGCAAACTGAATTATATCAATTGAAGGATTTTTCCTGGCTTGAAGATGAAGTCGGTCTCTATGTCTCTGACATTTGATGAGCCCTGGCGTGATCCATGGTTTAAGGGTTAGTTTGGACCGGCTGACCACTAGACGTTTCGTATTTTTGCTGATGGCTGCCTCAATTGAGTTGCTAAAGATAGATGCAGCCTCATTAACATCCGGGCATTCTATGACAGCACTCCAATTTATAGATTTAAGGTCTTCAAGTACGAGGTCATTATCAATCTTAAGCTTTGTACGTTTAATGGGTGACCTTATTGGTCTTACTGAAGATGCCAGTATACAGATGTAGTGATCTGTTACATCAGATACGCAAACCATTCCCATTGCATGTCTTGGATCTTTTACAAAGAAATGATCAAGACAAGCGTCTCATCTCGTCGGTTTGGTTATTGCTGGGAGTAATTGGTGCTCGGTTAATAACGAAACCTAATTACTACATTGATCACTAAAAGGAACAGAGCATAAGTCCAGGTTGATATCACCAAAATAATGTTCCTTTTTCTCTGAGCCTGAGATAGTATTGTATCAAGTGACGATAAGAACTTGTTTGTATTCAAGAATGACGGAGATCGATATATAGCAAGTGCAAAAAAATCAGCGGCGAAATTAATTTCTAGACAGAGTTACAGTCCTCACAGTTTGATTCATTCACCAAAACATTCCATGAATCCTTAACATAGGCCACTACACCACCACTCTTATTTATAAACTTGTTTGTCCGAAAAACATTATAACCAGGTAATTTAGGCACTAGTGTATTGTCATGTAGCCAACATTCTGTTAAAACTAAAAGATCAAACTCAACCTTCGAACGATGAAGAATAACCAGAAATGCATCAAAATTGTGCTGTGTAGAGATGATGTATGTATAGAGTTGCAATTAGGGAAAGAAGGTTTTCGTAGATCAGGATGGTCCCTAGCTGCGCAGTGTCCAAATCCATTAACGGTAACATTTAGATCTAATAACAAGTAACAAAAAGTTCACATTTTTTGTCACGGTTTTCATAGCCAAACATATTTTGATTTTGAGCCTTCTAGTCAACAGTAAGCTTATACCCACATTTTATGAACACTTCATTGCATCAGTTTATTCTGTAGGATCGGAGCGAGCGCGGCAGCTGTGGCATGGAAGCAACGATAACACAGACTATGTCCATTCATTCGAACTAGAAATCGCTGAAAGGCTGTTGCAAAAGTAGTAAGCAAGTAAGTAAGTCTTTATTGTGTATGGAAAAAGGTATGTACATAGATCTTATATCTAACAAAGTATCACTTGATCCTGCTTTTGCAAGCGTATACACATTTACAATAATTATGTGAGGGACATTTAAATTACAAAAAATACATTTTTATGATCTAATATTCTAAAACTACTTATATTCTAAATATTCGTTAATACTATAAAAACATTTTTTTTAGCAGCCAAGCCTTGATTTCTTTCCTTACTTAAAAAACTCAAAATCTTTAAATCTATCAGGCAATTTGTTAAATATTTTTATACACATCATAAACGTATTATTTGAGAATAGTGTAAGCTTTGTCGGAGATTTGCTAAGTTTATTTTTATTCATGGATCGCAAGTTTCGGTTATTTATTTGAAAATTTTGTTGAAATAAATGTTTCTGTTTGTGCACAAATAAGCAGATATCAAAAATATATAAACATGGTAATGTGAGTAATTATTTATGTTCTCTAAAATAAGTGGCAACTGCGATTTTGGATTATAACCTTATTTCAAGATGTCGACGCGCCAGCCTGTTTCTTATAATACAGTGACGCCACCTGGCGTTCAAACCTGAGCTAGTGATGTAGGTCGATAGTTTATCGAAATTTGAGTAATAGGTACCACCAGGTCTATCGATGGCATCGGAGCATCGATTTTTCGCAGCCACAATACGTCCACTGGTCCCCATTGAACTGCGGTGAGTTGCAGGCCGTCTGCATCTTCTGGCATCCCAAGACCTTAATCAGATCATCCGTTCATATTTCCATGCACCACGCTGCAAAAAAACTGATTATTTCCCTCTGAAGGCAAACTTCAGAGGGAAATAATCAGTTTTTTTGCTTTATCGAATCCTTCAAATTAATCGAAATCGAAATCGAATCGTCATTTTTAAAATAAACGGCTTTACTTCAGACTACTCTGCCAAAGATACCGTTTCAACAAATTAAAAACCATTTAAAACTAAATCATATCATTTACCTAAAATAGATCAACTCTTTTAACTTAAATTACAGAAACATTCCAAAAGCAATAAAATTGAAATATTAAGATGATAATTTGCGGTGAATATTTAAAAAACGGTAAGCCCATTTCGTGGTCCTTTTAAAAAAAGTACTTACGTTATAAATATTATTTTTAGAAAAACACAACGACCTTTGCTGAAAATGCTTGTTTTCCCTTCTGTCCTTGGCAGCACCGATTATTTCAGGTCTGGCAAATATTTTATTAAAGGCGTTAAATAATTCTCGTCCCTGACTGTCAATGCGTGAAATGGATTTGGCTGACTTTTCGGCTGGCCTAAGCGTCTGAGGATTAAATGTCGATTTTGTGAATATCAGATAATAGAGATAATTTTTAAGGCAACAGGCAAAGTTATTCATTAACTTCATACGTGATGCAATTATGTTTCAACTCAAGCTATTTGCACAAAATTTGGTAAATGTGAGCGAGAATAGGAGATCGTCATCCTGGTTCGCATTCACTCACAAGTCTCATCATAACCACTGTTGAAATGGTCTATTATTGTATTTAGATTTTACCAAAAAAAGGAAGAAGGGGTTTTGAATAAAAAAGCAAGCTTATCTATTAGAAGAAGATTAAAGAAATTTCTTCATACATTCTAAAGTGTGATACGTGCATAATATTTAAAACTAAATTATAACATTTACCTAAGATAGATCAACTCTTTTAACTTAAATTACAGAAACATTCCAAAAGCAATAAATTTGAAATATTAAGATGATAATTTGCGGTGAATATTTATAAAACGGTAAGCCCATTCCGTGGTCCTTTACACGTCAAGTCCGGGCAAGGCTTAAGCAGGGTTAGAAATGTAAATTGTGAAATCTTCATAGACCGATATACGAGTATTTTCTGATTTATGGCGAAAACCCGACGCCACGGTTTTGCGCAATAAACGAAAATACTAGGATTAAGTTTAAAATCCTTTAAAACTAAAACTAGTGTAATTAAAGTGAGTTTAAGAGACGGGTCACATAGTGCAAAGAATTTCACTAAAACAGAGTGAATATATCTGAAATAATTGAATGGCTGACAGAAGCGTGGAATCGGTTTCAATCTACAGCGAGGTGGAGACCGATTCCTACAGACGATCAGATAAAAGTGTCAGATTATTAGCGATAAGGCCGCCTAAATTTGTGCATTGTTTTAAATGTAATACTTAGCTTTAAGTTTTTTGTTTCTGTTCAATAAAAAATATTATCTATCTATCTAGGTATCTATCGATAGATATTAGGCCTATGATCAGTAGTAACTATTGAATGAAAATTATCATTTTGCAGACCACACACTAATTGTCATGGTCTCGAAACGAGAATAAATATTTTCAAATTGTTATTTCGTAGCGCGACCCCGGTCTTTAATTTTTAACTGTAAGTATATCAGTAAATTGTCAACTGATTGCTATGATCCAAGCAGCTTGCTTAGTGTAGAAGTCGCTAAATACTAGATAACAAAAACTGTGTATTTTGGAAATAAAGTTTCTATCATTTATTATTTCTTTTATTATATCCTCGTGTTACGAGATACCAGAAAAAGACTAAACCAGGGGTTTCTCCCAGCACACCCAGACCCGTGGCAGTTCAGAAAAGATCATTTTCCTAACTGAGCCGACCAGACAGACGAAAACCATTTCTGATACTCATAATATTAGTTTAGATGGACAAGGACTTGCATGATCACAAAGAGAAATTGAACTGAAAGGCATATCTACAAGTTTTGTAGTTAACTGTTGTAGTTTAAATAAGGTAAGTTCATTGTAGGGGTATTTATACCGGGTGATTATCAAATAACTTGCGAAAACGATATAGCATACTCAGTAAGTCAGTAATAAATACTACTTAATTGGCGAAACATATGTGAGTATTGTAATTTCATACCTTTACTTTATATAAACTACAATATCTAAGATAGTATAAACTTAAGTTATTTTAATTTATTGTTATAAGTATAAACCTCTGATATACCACTGCTATTATTAATTTATAAGAAAATTTTCAAATGATTATTTGCTACACCTGTACAAGGTAACTAAGTTGAAAGTGCCCATTTTAGTTTAGACCCCTTGTAACACTTGGTTTTGCAAATAAATTTATATTTCTAAGTCATGTAATGTAAACAAATTTTCGCTTTAATAGTTACTATTTAATTTTTTTAATTAACTTTATTTTTAGGGCTTTCATAAAAAAAAATTTGACCGTGCGAGTGATTTGTATGAAAGTTGAAATTTTTTGACCTTGAAATGAAAGTTAGTTAAATAAATTTCATTTTCGCTTAGATAGTTTCTACATCACTTAGTGAGTTATGCCATATCATTTTCGGAAGTTATTTGATAATTACCCGGTATAGGTTTTTTTTTTTAGATTAGGGCAGACTAGGCAACTACCACAAATCCTGATAAGATTCCCGTTTTTTTACCAATTGCTTCTAGTTTCAGGTTTCAGTTTTCCAGGAGTTCTAAGTCCCACATATCCCAATTGCCGCGAATCGAAGCCTCTTTGAACGTGTTACTACGTTCTCTAACGTTAAATCACTCACAAAACTTTTAATACCTTACTTCTAAATGCACCTTTCAGACACTATATCTGCAATTTCTTCATCTATATTTAACCTCAACAACCAAAAAACAAGCCCCTTAAAATGCCTGCATTTCCGGCTCCGGTAACCGCTGAGAGAAGACATTCGTCTTTTTAATTGCCCTTGTAAACCAGGTGCGAGGGATCACGGAAGGAAGGAGCGATGTATTTTTAAGCAGCTGTTTATTTATTTAATGTATGGGAAGGAAGGGTATTTATATGTCGTGACTCTACAAACGAGAGCAGCTTTTACTTGCGATAAGACAAATGACAATCGCTCTTGATGATAAATGACGATGTGGTATTATTCTTTAGAAGGAGCGATGTATTTTTAAGCAGCTGTTTATTTATTTGATGTATGAGAAGGAAGGGTATTTATATGTCGTGACTCTACAAACGAGAGCAGCTTTCACTTGCGATAAGACAAATAACAATCGCTCTTGATGATAAATGACGATGTGGTATTATTCTTTAGAAGGAGCGATGTATTTTTAAGCAGCTGTTTATTTATTTGATGTATGAGAAGGAAGGGTATTTATATGTCGCGACTCTACAAACGAGAGCAGCTTTTACTTGCGATAAGACAAATGACAATCGCTCTTGATGATAAATGACGATGTGGTATTATTCTTTAGAAGGAGCGATCTATTTATAAGCAGCTGTTTATTTATTTGATGTATGAGAAGGAAGGGTATTTATATGTCGTGACTCTACAAACGAGAGCAGCTTTTACTTACGATAAGACAAATGACAGTCGCTCTTGATGATAAATGACGATGTGGTATATTATTCTTTATCATCACCATAGCCTATGTCACTTGCTGATGGTAACTTTATGGTGGTGAAAGATTTTTTAAATCGATCCAGTAGTTTCGGAGTCTATTGAATACAAACAAATAATCAAATCAAATCTTTCCTCTAAAAAATATTGGTATAGATCAGAGGTTCCCAAACTTTTTTCACATAGACCACTTTTAAAAATTTGCTGTTTCCGGTGGACCCCCCCTGCAGCTACATTTCTACCATATTCCCAAAACTTGACAAGAAATAAGACGCCAACATAGACCCCCGTCGAGTCACCCGTGGACTTCTTGGGGTCCACCTGAACCACTTTGGGAACCAATGGTATAGAAAAATCCAATCCATTCACATAATTGTTGTACTCTTGCGTACTTAAAGCTTAATAACGTTCTCTACCAGTTAAACTAAAGCAGTTTTGTTTAAATTTATCTCAAGTGGTATTATATCAGATACGCGAGAACTTAGCAACAGTTTGCTTTCTGTAAAAGCTTTCTCCCGTACAGTCGTGGTCAAAAATGGTTTGCCACTGTAATTTAATTTGCATCAACAGTTGAGTTGCATGAATTTTGAGTTACACGGGCGATGTGATTTCTTTTGTAATACTTTTAATGCCCTGTATGATGTCACAACTCGCAATGAGAAGATACCTAAATACTGGCAGAAGCAATTTAATGGTCAAACTGACTTATACAGTGTGTTAGGGATAGAGGTAGCGATATTTTTAGGGCAAGTTGTATACTTAATTTTATCGATAAAAACACCCCCTTCAGGGGTCCATCTGCTCTCTTTCAGAAATCACAGCTATTGTTAGTTTTTTTATTTTTTTTCATGTTGCTGATCAAGTCAGAACAAGGTCATCCAAGACCTTAATTTAACTTTGTATAATCTGACATGTCGTCATAGTGACATTGACTTTTTTGATACAAATCTGTTTGTACCATACTTTAGGTTAACTGAAGATACTATGTATCTTCCCATTAGGACTAAGCAGAAACTAGCTACTTTGTTAGCAAATAACATTAACAATGCCGCTATTGGCAGTATTTTCTATTCTGACATTAGTACTAGTACTAATTTATCTATTTCATGTGATGCTCCTTCAGCGTCTTGTTTAAACTAGGACCTAGGACAACAGCCAAGCCCAAATACTTGAATTTATTCCACCAAAATATTCAAAGCTTGACGGGCAAAGATTTAGAAATAGAACTATTGCTGGAAAACCAAAATATTGATATTTTATGTTTTACTGAACATTGGCTGACTGATGAAAACTATCAGTCTTTTGTCCTTAATAATTTTAGATTATCAAGCGCGTTCTTTAGAAAAACCACTATTCATGGTGGTTCATTAATTTTTACTGCAAATAGTTTGAAATGTAAAGATCGCACTGACATTGTAGGCCTGTCCATAGAGCGTATTGTCGAATTGTCTTGTGTTGAGTTAGAGGGCTTTGTTGTGATAAGTGTATACCGTCCCCCAAAAACTAACTTAGATAGATTTGAGACAGTTATGGAGGAAGCTTTGGGTAGGTTAAGTGCTAAGTCTAAACCCATTATTGTGTGTGGTGATTTCAATATAGATTTGCTAGTAAACTCATCTGAAAGGAATAGGTTATTGTCGCTATTTAAATCCTTTGGTCTGGATTATCAATTCCATGAACCCACGAGGATAACAGCCACAACATCTACTTGTCTGGATAATGTATTTTGCAACTGTGTACCCATTGAAAAGGCAATAGTAACTGAATTAAAGTCTGATCATTGTGGGCAGAAGATAACATTTTTAGATTTAACTAACAATAGCGTTAATTACAGGAAAATAACATGTAGACCGAAGACGGGTAATCGCATTAATAGTTTTAGAACTAATTTAAAGCATAAAGTATCTTCCATTCCTTACAAGCAGGGTGACCCTGATGCAGTCTACATAAGACTGTTTGATTGTGTTAAAAATGAATTTGATGCTTGTTTTCCCACCAAACAAGTTACTTGCAGAGTTCAATCTAAGTTTTGTGAATGGGCCACGCCTGGAATTTACAGGAGCAGACGTAAGATGTATGAGTTGTACGGCATGAAAAAATACAATTTCGATCCACTTTTTGTTGAGTATGTCAAGAACTACTCCAAAATATTCAGAAAAGCCTGCACTACAGCTAAGGCATTGCACATTCGTGATAAAATATCAAAGTCCACTAACAAAATAAAAACCACTTGGGACGTCATAAATCACGAAACAGGTAAAGCTAAACAGCGCGATACCTCATACACTCTTAATATTAACAATAACATCTTACAATCAGAAGCATCTGTTGCTGAAGCATTTGATAAGTATTTCAGTAATATACCTATAATCACTACAGCTTCATTAAATTCCTCACCAACTAGAGCGGAACATTTGTTGAAAGATAATGTATCTTGTTGCAGTGTATTCTTTAAATTTAAACATGTTGAGTCACTAGATATAATAAAAGCATTCAGATTAATTAATTCAAAAGATACCGCTGATCTTTGGGGTATATCAGTCAAAATTGTTAGCCACATAATTGACGTGATTGCCCCTTATCTAGCCGTAATATTCAATGATTGTGTTGATGAAGGTGTTTTTCCAAACTTAATGAAACACAGTAGGGTTGTACCACTTTTTAAATCAGGCAACAAACAAGACCCAGGTAACTTTAGGCCTGTTTCAATCCTACCAGCTCTCAGTAAGATCTTTGAAAAAATCATTCAAGAACAACTATTAAGCCATTTTTATGAGAACAATCTCTTACACAGTGAACAATATGGATTCACGAGAGGCCGTTCTACTACTGATGCTGGTATCGCACTTCTAAAACACATCTTTAGGGCTTGGGAGAATTCACAGAACGCTCTTGACGTCTTCTGTGACTTGTCCAAGGCCTTTGATTGCGTTGATCACGATACACTTATACGCAAGCTTGATTTTTACGGGGTTAGGGATAATGCTTTAGATTTGGTAATTTCGTACCTTAGTTTAAGAACTCAAAAAGTTGATGTTAACAGTGTACTCTCTACAGGATCACAAGTTAAAATGGGGGTCCCTCAAGGATCCATTCTAGGTCCATTACTATTTCTGATATATATAAATGATTTACCTTTTTACTTAAAAGATATTTGTGATGTTGTATTGTTTGCAGACGATACATCTTTAGTTTTTAAAACTGACAGAAATAAAAACCTTTTTGATGATGTTAATGACGCACTTTCAAAGGTTTTACAATGGTTCACAGTAAATAATCTACAGCTTAATGCAAAAAAGACTAAATGTATTAATTTTAAGTTGCCTAATGTTAAAGATAACCCCATTAGTCTAAAAATTGATGGTAATACTATGAAGCTTGTAGATACAACAGTTTTTCTTGGAATCACACTTGATTCAAAACTGCAATGGAACCCTCATATAACAGCTCTCTCAGGCAGACTTAGTTCGGCTGCATTTGCAGTGAGAAAAATTAGGTTATTAACAGATGTTGATACTGCTCGTTCAGTTTATTTTAGTTATTTCCATAGTGTAATGTCTTACGGCATTGTACTTTGGGGTCAAGCGGCGGATATACAAACCATCTTTATCCTCCAGAAGCGAGCTATCAGATCCATCTATAAGCTTCGTGCACGGGCTTCACTTAGGGAGATTTTTAAGGAAATTGGTATCCTCACTGTAGCGTCACAATACATTTACAATTGCATTGTTTTGGTGAGAAAAAATATTGGTCTCTATGCTAAACACAGTGACATACATTGCAGAAATACTAGGAATAAGGATAAAATTGCACTTCCACTCTTTAGGTTACAAAAAGTTTTAGGATCCTTTATGGGGCAAGGTATACATTATTACAACAAAATTCCAAAAACAATTTGTGAGTTACCTTTACATAGATTCAAAAATCACATCAAAACGGCTTTATTAAAAAAGGGCTATTATACTACAAAAGACTACCTTATAGATAAAAATGCCTGGGTATAAGCGCTCTGCTCGATGCGGGATTAAATAGCTCTATTGTAACAGATGTTTTATTGTAAGAGTTAATAGGTACCTAGTATGTATGTACTGACTAACAATTTTTGTTTTTGAATTGTTTAAATGAATTCTTTTTATTATATTCTATTATGGTTGGTTTTTTCTCTTTGTTTTATATTCTTTTAGGTTTATTTGTATCAAAATGACACACTGCTTGTACTTTACTAACGCCTGTTGTAAACCCAAAACAAGTTTAAAAGAGTAACTGCTGAGTTTCTCGCCGGGTCTTCTCAGTAAGAAACAACTCCGACGCGGTGGTAGAGTCGCATTATGTCTGTATACTGTTTATTTACATATCCATATTATTATGGTATTTATGTCTATTATTTAGTATATTTTGCTGTAAATTTGACGATTTGAAAGTACTGATACAGTCTATTTGAATAAAGTTATTTGAGTTTGAGTTTGAGTTTGAAAATTATCAATATCTCTGGATTTAAAAGCCGTAATAAGTAGAAAAAAAATGTAGTTGTAAATAGTAGAAAAACATTTTTTTATGTGGCATTGTTATAAGGAACCGTAACTATGTTTCTTTTTTATTGGGTGATGGGCAGTATTATTAGCTTTTAAACACAATTATTTTCTACTTATTAGGGCTTTCAAATCCAGAGATATTGATAATTTTCATCAGCAACATGAAAAAAAATAAAAAAACTAACAATAGCTGTGATTTTTGAAAGAGAGCAGATGGACCCCCTGAAGGGGGTGTTTTTATCGATAAAATTAAGTATACAACATGCCCTTGAAATATCGCTACCTCCATCCCTAACACACTGTATAAATGACAATACTTGTGATAATTCAAGAAATAGTCATCAATTAACTGTCCGCCAGTGGCTTTGCCCGCGTAGACTGTCTAGTTTGTACTGACTAACAATTTTTCTTTTTTAGTTGTTTGAATGGCCTTAAGTTTAAATTCTTTTATGTTTGTTTTTGATCCATTGTTTTTCAAATCAAATAAACCTACTGAGTGTCTAATCATTAAACACTCAGTAGGTTCATTTGTATCAAAATCACACATTGTACTTTACTAACGCCTGTTGAAACCCAAAACAAGTTTAAAAGAGTAACTGCTGAGTTTCTCACCGGGTCTTCTCAGCAAGAAACAACTCCGACGCGGTGGTAGAGTCGCATTATGTCTGTATACTGTGTATTTATATATCTGTATTATTATAGTATTCATGTCTCTGATTGACTCTATCTTGCTTTAAATTTGACGATTTAAAAGTACTTATTGTGAAAGTCTGTTTGAATATAGTTATTTGAGTTTGAGTTCTTTCCCGTCAAAGTATAGCCTAAATTAAAAAAAAATAGCCTATGTCACTCCCTGATAATGTAGCATTATATTGGTGAAATATTTTTTAAAATCGGTCCATTAGTTTCGGAGCCTATTCAATACAAACAAACAAACAAATCTTTCCTCTTTATGATGTTATTAATAGATATAGATAAGTCATCAAACAAACCCAGACCTTGTTGCGAAAATATTAATGAAAAATGTTATTCCCAACACATAGCTCAACACTTTCAGACCGCGATTGTACTAAAGCATTTCGAGAAACTTCGACGAATCTGTCTTTAGGATCTATCAGTTTGGGATTGGTCACGTCACGTACTCACAATACACCCCCTCCCCCACTTTGGTCTGACTTGCAATTTTGTTGATTGCACAGAGGAGCGACTTTCACACAGATTCAATCGTGGAGTGTTATTCTGTCTTTCTTGAAGCAATATAAGTACAAGTGAGTAGCTTACATCAGTGGTCGAAAAATACTCGCATACTGGATGATTTTATACCGTTATAAATGATGGGGTAAGTAAGTATATACTCGTACCAGAAGCTGATGAGGAAACTTTTTACCTGGTTACACAAAACGTACTCAATTTAATAACCAATTTTAAATTAAGGTTTTCATACAAAATAAGGACAACCTTTACCTTAAAAAAATTACTAGTAAATAGCCTTTCATCCATTTTTTCCACGTGACCAAACTTATAACCACGAAATTATTTGCATGGCCCCGTGACGTCCTCAAACCTCGTGGTTACCACAGAGAACTGGCATAATGGCTCCGCCATGTCATACTCGTAGCATCTAAGTGTTAAATTTTGGTAACACTGTCACACATGTTTTTTTTTACCTGTCGTGTTCCACTGCTGAGCAAAGGTCTCTCCCAAACTTTTCCAAAGTCTTCAATTCTGTGCCAAGTTTTGCCAGATATTATTTGTAGTTATTATTTTTTGTCTTTTGACTAGAATATGTTATTTTGTTTTGTTCTTTTGATAAATGCTTATTCTATCTATTCTTTAAAATCTAAGGATTTTTAATACTGAATCTAAAGATAACTAAAGGTTAGAATAAAAATCAACTAAATAATTGGTGGGCTGTTAGTTACGGATTCTATATTTTATTGATAATTATTTGTCTTTTTATTGTTATTTTTTAAGTGAATCAACATTTTTAGTTTTTTGTGCACTTGCTTACCCTTTCTAACATTTTCCTCTTCTACTTTGGTTGTCTGGAAGAGATTGCTTTTAAGCAATAAGACCGCCTAATTGCTTCATCATAATCTTGTAATACCAACCTGTAATGTTTTATTTGATGTGCAATAAAGAATATTTATCTTAGTGTATCAACGTGTGCATAATAAGCATCGTTTAAAATGAACCTGTTCGTATTTTAACTGGCTGGAAGGCAAATCAGCCATGTCATATTTCTAAAGCTCGTGTCACCTCACAACTGTAAACTGGGTCTCCTGAGGGAAATCCCGAAAAGTTGCGTCGCAGGCAAACTCGGAATTTATTCATAGGAATTCTCACCACCACGAAGTTTAACCAATTTACAACAATAATCGATTACGCGTATTCAATCTAACGTCCAATTCTCGAACGTCCCTCAGGGGTAAGAAGCCCTTACAAATATTAGCCATTACAAACATTTCTTTTGACATATTGCAAGATGGTTGCTAAAAATACAGTAGTATTAATTAGCCCATATACTGTGCCACTGCTGGGCAAAGGCTTCCATTATTGAAATCAAGTCATCGCTACACTACCGACGCTATAGATGGGTATTGGCTTAATCACCGCGCTTTCCAAATGCGGGTTGGTGATCATAAACCCGGGCTATGTTACGAAAAATCCGAAAACATACTTTGCCCGACCTGGGAATTAGACCCAGGATCTCCGGGTTTTGGGCCGAGCTCTGAAACCACTCGAGTAACATAGATAGGAATATACATAGATTTTAGTCAGTAAATCTTTAAAATTATACAATTTCATAGAAAGATGTAGAATTACATTATTTTTGCTGTCGAAATACCTACTATGTCTCAATTTCAATGACTGAGTAGGTTAAGTATACCATTTAATTTGTGTGAAAAATCTAGAATTTGTAGCTCTCTGTTTTAGTTCTTTTGCCATTTGCAGGACCGCAAGAATACAAGAGCTTTTTTATTTTGAGTAAAGTTTAATAATTTGAGGCACGTTTTCCAAAAGTTAAAATAAAGAAAAAGTGGTTAAGAAGGAAGTTAAGAACTCATTTAGCTCCTTGGGTTTCATCTTATTTGTAGTTCCTTCCTTATCCTTTAGTCAAAACCTCATGATTGATGAAAGGGATGACACAGTAAGTCATAATATGTCCATCAAAGCCAATCATATAAGGAAGTCTTAGAAGATTCCCTGAATATAATGGATAAAGAAAGTCATCAATATGATATTAATACAAGAAACGGTGATGGTAAACACCTTAGTTTTATGATTTTTCTTAAATATTTTTCATAATAATGATGTAGAAGCCTTACCCTATGCTGCTGAAATAGGATTAAACCTAGGTTTATCTTTGAGGACCCGGCTAGTGCTCGTTATCTCTAACTTTAGCCGGCTATACTTACCAAGTGTAACCGCAGTCTCTCGGCTAAAAATCCAGAACCAAGTGAAAATGAAAACAATGCATTACTATTTCGTCATGACAAGTTTTATTAACAAACGGAATTTCTCCTGTTTTATCATAAAATCGTTGAATTTAGAATTAGATGCGATCAGTATTATTTTACGTATTACAAGCGCAATACAGCTAAAGGGCCCCGCTGCATGAATTAGACGATTTATCATAATTTCTATTGAAATGTCGAGATTTTGCCCTGGTATTTGTGAGGTACATTGAAAAAATAAAGAACTGCCACTAGTTTGGTGAGTCTAGCTGTCGGGGCACCGCTGTATAGAAACACATGCACTGAGAGAGTATATATTAAAAAACATATACATTATCCAACCAAATAAGTCACCTTTGTCATGTTTTATGGTTACTGAAAGATTTACCGGTTAATTATGGGGGGTTATACTTACCCCCTTATTCATAAAAAAATACACAGTCTTAAAATAATCTTTTCACTATTATGGTAAGGTGTTCTTTAAGCATTGTTTAAGTTTTCATCATTAATGGGGCTGGACATTGGACATTATACTTTTATGCCCAAAAAATATGTTTTCAAAATATGTTTTATGTTGCTGAAACTTTTCTTTGTACAATTCAGCCCTCAGGTACCTAAATAAACTTATAAAGACAAACATAATAAATGAATGTGGGTAAGGTGTTCACTATCACCCACCAGGGTTCTCGCTTTGATATAGAGAAAAATAATGGCTGTGCAAAAAAAAAACTGCTATTAACACAGTTATTTATGGCGAGCAGTGACAACTCATTCCATCACGTTAATTACTTAGCACGTGCTTACGGTATTTTTAAACAAAAAATCTCCGTATGAACTTGGTTTTTATTTTGTTATAAGAAAGTGACAGAAATCCATAAATGTTCATCTGTCTCTGACACCCATATTACGCGCGGAAGATTATAATGTATGTTTTTCTTTGAGGTTATGTTACAAGTTTGAGAAACCGTGCCATCGGCTTTTGCTCTCTTAAGCCTTTGTTTCACTGAATTGCTCCCTCATATATAAATGTGATATATTTGTTTACGTAAGTGAGCCAAAGTTGGGCTATATTTAGTCGGTCGCTTTGTTCAAAACAAGTTGATATCAATCCATTTTCTCAGTTCACCTTCCATTAAGAAAACGTATACTAACGTAACGGTACATTACTAAAGATGATTAAATTAAAAAGGGAAATATAACAAAGTGTAACTTTTTATTGATTAATCATTTGTAAAACTATATTTTTCTGCCTGGACAGCAAAATGGTTTGACACGTGTGTTCATCACGTTTAAATAAATCAACCGATATGTTTCTCGGACTCATGGCAAATGACTGGAAGCTACGTAGCGCTTTGGATCTGTTTCATTCAAAACTCATGATCGGTCAAAACCACTTTCGACTTCACAAATCAGTCAATAGTAGTTTTGACTAAGGACGTTGGTCAAAACTACTTATGAATATTGAATAAAAATGAATAGGTAAGTGTTACCGAATCGTTTATTTATTAATTGTCACTATAAATTACTCAATGTTACAAATGAGAAGATAAAATAAATAATTTTTCGACGAACCTTCATTTCTTAAAATAGGTAAATTTAAACTGTTTGGATGTGTTTCTGGTAATTTTCACTTAGTTCGAAACCTTTCATGAGTTTTGACCGACTTTAGATCAGAACGTCGGTCAAAACCACTTTTTACTTAAAATTAGTCAAAACGTTTTTTGACTGACTTTTTGGGGCAAAAGTGGCTTTGCCTAGTGATGAGTTTTGTCTGTAACAGATCGATTGACCTCGCGTTCAGGTTCGCGACCGGTCCGTACAGCAACTGTACGCATATCCAATGTACGGATGAACAGCGTATCCTGACTACGCGTACACAGGAACGCGCTACCCGTACGAAGCTTAACAGAACACAAGGAAGAAATACTGTAAATTTGTTTGCCAACGACCTTATTTAAAAGTATTTCTTTTAAAACAAGGTAGGTAATAGCATAAATAAAATATCATCGTTGTTAAACTCCAACTTGTATCTATTAAATTAAAGTACTACGAGTAAGGTAAGCTCAAGAATTAGGGAAATCGAATTATGAAGCGGGTTCAAAAGGACAGTCAATCCAAAGTACTTTAACAAGTTAAACTGCCGCAATTAAATTAAGACTGATTGCTATCTCCATTTAACCCCTATTCAACTTGTAAATTTTACTTTACATATCTTCCACAATGTAATAAGCATCCAAAAAGTAGTCGTCATTGTAGGGATAATCTAGAAAGAAAGAAATATTTGATAAATGTTAGTTATGCCAAAAAAAAACATTTGCAAGTACCTACCTAATTCACTTTTTAAGCACGACAACATAGGTCAACATAGGTCTCTCCGATATATTTCCAGAACGGTCAGTGGCAGGTGGCCTCCTTTCCCGTATTTCTCTATCTGTATGGTGCGAATTCGGGCAACATTGAGGCCGCTAGATGGCACTGACTTGATGCCATACATATTCGCGTTTTTTTCAACAAGTCATCTTCAAGGATGTCTTCAAAAAACAAATATTGAATTTTTAAACTTACGCAAATACTCCGTAAGCAGCTTCAACTTGAAACATTCTCCCATGTGAGCAATTTGCCAAACTGAAAAATTAATGGTGATTTAGGTTTGGATTTGATTGTATTTAACTTTGATATCAAGGTTTGCTTATTAGCTCATACAAATAAATGAGTGAACGTCAAAGATAAATAGATGCTTAGACGCGTATTGATATTGCGTATATTTGACGACACGATTGGCGTAGTGCGCTGTTGCACGGTTTCTCACCTCGATTTCCGTTGTGTCCCGGGTTCGATTCGGGTCAAGTCAGGGAACGACCTTTTCTGAATTGAATCGGGTCTGGGTGTGCTGGGGACGCCCCTAGCTTATTTCCTTGTGTGGTACCTCTTAACACAAGGATATTAATCCCTACTTCGAGACCATTACAAGAGGTAGGTTGTCTGGCGCATATTTATTTTTTTTGATCATAATACGCTTTATGTACGTCATCTCCTTTTATAGACGACACGTTCGGCGTAGTGTGCTGTAGCATGGTTTCTCGCCTCCTTTACCGTAGTGTCCCGGGTTCGATTCCCGGTCGGCTCAATCCAGAAAACCATCTTTTCTAAATTGAATCGGGTCTGGGTGTGCTGGGTGTCGCCCCTGGCTTATTTCCTTGTGTGGTACCTCGTAACACAGGAAAATTAATCCCTATTTCGAGACCATTACAAGAGGTGTGTTGTATGGCGCATTTTTTTTATGATCATATTACGCTTTAATTACGCCATCTTGCTGCCGCTCTGCGGCGGGTTTTAGGTGTTGTACATTTGCATAAACAACTAAATACCGCTTACGTTGGTAGCAGGCTTACAGCAAGCGTATTATGATGGATAGATATAGTTGCGTTTATGCAGCTACGTAACTTTGGACAGAGGAACTTACGAGCATAGGCAAACTTTTAAATATTCAAGTATTAAATAGAATGAGGAATATACATATTATTTCCTGGTTGGCGCGGGTAGCCTTTGTGTAGAGTGTCTCGCGTCCCTGTCTCCGGTCTCGGTCGATGGTCGCGTGCGCGAATTGGCCCCCAAAGCCATAGTAACAACTGGTGTCTCCTGTCGTGGTCGAGGCGTCAACCTTCACCCTAAGGCTAATGCTATGAAGATGAAGCTATGCCGCGAGGGTGTGCAGGCTAAGCTACGAAACTATTAGACCGTACCCTCTGATGCTGTGCTATGAAACAAAGCGAGTAAGATGTGCTACTAAGATGAGCTGCCGCAAAGTGTGCGAAGAAGATGCGCAGCTCGACATGTGCGATGCATCGACAGTAGGGAAGGCACAGCACGCATCCATGGCACACATCCACGCAACCAAGTATCACGTCATGTGTTTTGTAAGACATTGCTTAGTGAGACTAAGAACCCGAGGATTTCCACCAGTGCTGTGCTATGTAGATGTGATTGGTGGTCTTGGTGGACATCAAACGCATCCAAAGCAACGTGGCATAACACATCTTTGGTGGAGAAGCAAAGGGTTCCTTCCTAACATTAGTTTAAATATGGTAAGTGTAGTTCCGTACTGTCATATCTCTCCATACAGTTGACATAGTCGAGCATGCAGTAGTTCTTGAAGGTGACGTAGTGGAAATACAGCGTTCTCCCGCAAATCATACCGGTGCTGAAAGAAAAAACAAAATTTCAGACAGACTTTAACACACTCCTAATAGCCAGGGGTAATCATTGTTCGTCTTGCATAGATGGGTTTCCTAATTACTTCATCGTCCTTTAGAAGACCCCTGCTGGAAATAGGCCCCCTCATTGAATACCACAGGGAACGGCTTTGTACGCACCCAACGCCTTCCCGCAACTTGCACCAGGTCATCGGTCCACCGGGTAGGAGGCATGCCCAAACTGCGTCTTCCAGTTCGTAGTCGTGGTTCCTGGTCGGTTTGTGTTACCTGATACCAACTCAATTTGGAAAGCGTGGTGGCGATGTCAAAACCAATCAATTGTTGCGATGACTTGTTTCAACGAAGGAGTATATGTAGCCCATATGGGCTAGCTACATTCATACTTTCACAGTACTATTCTAAAGGTAATTCAGTATTCTATAGCTATTAGCTAGTTTAAGATAAGATAAGATAAACTTTATTGCACAAACAAATTGTTACAGTTTCTTCTTAATCGAAAGTCAAATAATTGCAAAAATATTTATATCGGGTGTTAAAGGCGCTTGCCTTATAACATTGACGAAACAAAGTTGCCTTTCCGAAAAATACGAATTCGCCAGGTCTATTAATGGCCTCGATAGCTCAGGTGGAAGAGCAACCACCTGGATTGTGGAAGACGCGGGTTCGAGTTCCGCTTGAGCTGTAGGATCAGATCGATTTTTTCTAGTTTCTATCTTTGAGTATAATTCTAGTCAGTTGCTGTTTTGGCTTACGAGTAACTCATCCATTGTTTTGAACTAGAATACTGCACGGGGACATATGAAGACCACATTGTTCATCTTAACTGTACCGACATTTTTACCGTATCAAATGTCCTTACTCATAGGCCTTAAGACAGTAATAGGCAATGTAGTCGCAGTCCTCCTCGAATGATACTCGTTTAGGCGTGGTCCGGCGCTTCCGCTTGGTCGTGGTCATCCGTGTCGTGAACCTGGATGAAAAGAGTTATGTTTCGTCAGAATATGTGTGCCTTACCCTGGGGTTTGGGTTTGGGTATGTAGGACTCAGAGTTCCATGGAAAGAGACCACCTGGAAAGCCCGGCAGTTCTTTTTCTGGTTCTTCTCAGTACAGAATCAGCTCTCCGACACCGGTAATCATGTAGATAAATGTTTGATGAGGAGATATACAATATGATCTATTCTTAATATATCAAGTTTATAGGCTAAACTCGAAATAAATTCACTGGCAAATAACCAAAACAATATTTAAAAAGCTATAAAAAACGTATTTCAATGTTTCTAATTACGTTTAGTGAATAACTGTCCGTTTCTTGAAGGACTACTTTCTAACACCACACCGCTAGTCACCGACATTGTTCATCCTCACAGTTTGATTCACCATGATCTCGTATAGATCGTTTTCAGAGATTCCTCTGCGTTTCCGGATGATTACAACCTTGTTTTCTTCAAGGCCAGGGCGAAAAGGCATTTTTGGGTAAGCGTGTGCCACCATCGGTCTCGTCATCGCTTACCACCATACTGTGGCCAAATGCAAAGGCAAAATGCTTGTTTCCGAGAACGCTTAAATAGTGTAATGAGTGACCGAGGTTTTTACAAAAAGCTGGTATGAATTTCTTTATGAGGGGTTAGAAAAGGTTTTTATGCCCATGGTGTTGCGCGGGTTTCGCTGTGGTAACCACTTGCCATCTGGCGGATGTTTTTTTTTACTTTCCAGAAAATGATATGGCATACTCGGTAGGTGAAGTAAAACCCATTTAATTTGAAGGTTTTTAAACAAAAAAATAAAATAATATATAATGTCTGTCTTGCTCAATAAAATATAATAAAATTTGAAAATCATCTGTACTTATCCGTATTTATTCTATAAAGATTTTGATTATGAATATGATGATGGCTTTTGTATAAAAGTCTAAAAAAAAAGTTAGATAAAAGATAATCATTTTCACCTTGTAATGGTCTGCATCACCTACTGAATATGCCATATCACACGCTAAAAAAAGAGGATCGCACGTCATCACATAATCTGCTTACCTCGTCGCGGCACCAGCTGCCTCCCCCCTTTTATCGTCACCCACCACCGTGGTGGGTATTAAAGTCGACGGTGCTTGCGTAGTTGCCACAGCTGCCGGGGCTGCCGTATCTGCCCCATCTGCCGCAACTGGAGTTGTTGGCGGAGGGGAGGTGGGGGGAGGTCCTATTTGATAATAATTTATGACAATTAAATAATACATAAATGAAGCGAAGTCTGCAGATTCAATCCAGGGCACCCAAATCGCTTAAAGCTGCCCCATAGTGTTACAGATATTTGCAGCAAAAACTGTCAAAAAATGTGTGTTAAATTATTTAACCATTTACCGGATGTTTTGAAGGAATTGCCTTACAAGAGGTTTATTCACAAATTGCGCATGGTCTTGACTGAAAAAGGTTTTTACTCTATTCACGAATATTTTAAATTCTCATTCACTTATTTACTTAGATTAACAATATGGAAATGGACATAGTAATTTCTAATTTAATTTGGATTTGTAATAATTTTTTGAACGTATTTACTAATATTATTTTTTGGTAATTTTAATTGGTAGTTCAATAATTGTTAGTATTAATGAACCTCAATTGATATAGGTAATATTTGCATGCTGTAAGTGTGTGCACTAATTTTGTTAAAATAAGATCACTTGTTACCACATTTACTGCAAATAAAGAACTTTGACTTTGACTTGAATTATCAGAAAGGATTAGTATTTTTGAATGTTTGTAACGAATAAAATCGAAGACTACAGAACCGATTTATAGTCATGAGTATTTTTTTTAAGACAACAATAATAGTCAACTTCAACACTAGGTGATAAAGTAGTGATCGTATCGAATCCACGACCCTCGCCTGTTGATATGATGGTTAATGCCGAGGCTCGACATTAACCATCATATCAAAAGGCGAGTTCCAGGTAATAACTATTCCTACACTTACCCATTATCTCTACTTTATCTTCCTCTGTTGTCCCAGCTCCTTGATAATAAGATCCTATTCCTGGAGGGCCTTGTTTGAGCACAGCTTAAAAAGAAAATTTCTCTTAGCTATCATGTTATCCACAAAGGATAAAAATGCAAACCCAAAAAGACCTTGAAGCTATTTTAAAGGATTTAGTTTACAGAAGGTTGGATAGATTCATCCCATCTCTCCAACATTTTTAACAGTAATTTTTCACCATCACAAAATGGGACTTTGACACCAGTCTTACTCGTATCAAACCAGAACACATTGTAATTGAAGAAACCCCTCATATTTAAATTATCTGTTATCCCTTAAGATAACTTAATCCACGTATCATTGTTTCGTTACAAGGGTATTTAAATTACCTACTTCCCTAATGGTCAATAACAGTCTAATATTCACATGATTTTCACCCAACCCTACCAAAGGCAAATCCTATCGAAGTCAAATGTGCTAAAAGAGCAACACATACATTTTGAATATTTTTTATTGCTAGGATAGTAACATGTCTATGACGATAATGGTGTGGAATGGTAAGGAAAAGGTAAAAAGTATATGTATATCCTTGAGTTTAATCCGTGAAGTTTCAGTTTTCAATGTGTGTATAAAACAACAATAGTCACAATTAAATCTCTTACCCTTCGTAAACGGATTTCTTTCCCAAGGCCCAGTATTGCCATACCAGGCACGAGTTGCATAGAACTGTCCAGGGACATTCAATCTTGTCACATTGAAGTTATTTTGATGTTGAGGTTCATTATAATCATGACCTTTACCAGAAGTGTCAGAGCCGTATTTGTGAACAATAGCACGGTATTCGTTCAAGAGTTTTTCGATTTCTGGGTCGGTTGGTGGTTTTATTTGACGAGGTGGTACACCAGGGTACTGTTTAGGAGCGGCAGCGTGCGAATTATATATGCTGGGGTTATATTTTGGCACGCCGGGATACATTTGTTGTGCTGAAGGATACTGTCGTGGGCCGCCAAGGTATTGCTGTGGTGTCCAGGAGTATTGAGAATACAAGCGACGTAAACCTTCGTTGTTTTGATCTTCGTGTACTTTATTTTTTATTTCAATACTTTGTGATGTATTTGGTAAAATAGTTGTTTCTAATTGTGTTTCTACAGAAAGATTAATCTGATCAAGCACGGTCTCTTCCGGATCAGTCAGATTTGCATTTACGATTTTTATATTTAGCTTTTTGATAAATGTGTTTTTTGACAGGGTTTTCAATGTGTCCTCATAATCTGACAGCATGGTTGTATTCCAGACTTCGTCGACAACACGTAATATTTCAGGAGTTCTAAACTTTTTCAGTTTAATTTTGGTAGTTGACGAATTTGAATAGGTTTGGTATGTAGACTCGAGTCCAGAATCATTTAAAATGTCTTCTCCCAAAATGGAATGAAAAATAGCTGTCAAAATAACGAATAAACTTAATGCTAAACTTGAAAAACGACACATTCAAAATCTGCTACTTAAACTCACATAATACCGATTGTTTTTTTTTTAAATTAACTGACATATTTGATTTAGAATCACAGTCATTAACATTCTATGACGTCCACTGCTGATTATAGGCCTCCCCTATAGATTTGCTTGCATTCACCGGAATTTCGCAACATCAATTAGAGGTAGTGTAATTTGTTGTATTCAAAAGGTCTCTAATCCAAAACTTCTCCATTTCATTCCAGAACGGTCCGTTTTGATTGCTTCTCATAAAACGAAATCAAAAATTACCTGCCAAAACGTAAGACAAACAGATTTTAACACCACGCATAACATCTGGAGCAGATGAACCAAACTCTAAAAACCGAGAAAATAAAATATGAACAGTTAAATTTTTAACACGAAGCTTGTTTTTATTTTACTCTCACGGTGGAAGTTTTGAACTGAAGTTAAAGTAAACAGGAAAAAATTATGTAACTTGAAGCAATTTTCATGTTTTGATGTTCTAGAAGCAACTTCTTCAAAATTGTATACTTTGAAACTAGTTTTAATCTCGACTTTGTTCAGATGACTTGCGCTGCTCAAAATTTGTCTGTGTTTTACATTCATAAAGGCTTTTCTTGAAAATCTTCCGAATTCAGTGGATAGTGTTTGTAAGTATTCCAAGTTTTACCATAGGGGTTGGAACCTCTTCCAGGAAGTATTTATTTGGGGTGCTACGCTAAGTTACCTCTACGCGTGTGCAGGGTTTGCTTGTCCGCGGTAATGATTAATTACTGCGGAACAGGCAAGCTTCTGTTCCGGTGCACCCTGGGCAACGTGTAAAACTAACGGCTAACGCAGTTCTCATTCTTCGTTGGCGAAATACTTGGCAAGAGGGGGTCCGCTCCCATATTTCTCCCCCGGGAGGAGTTACGGGATGTGGTCCTGGAGACTCTTTGGAGTCAGCGGCTGCTTTTTTGGTAGTATGGGGTGGAGGGCCTGCTAGGCTTGCGCCGGCAAGGCGCTGGGCGAGGGGGATGTCTAGATGCGCGCCTCTGGGCTCTGCACCGTACCAGCGGTTGAATCATTCTCCGTGGCGTACGCTCTGCACCCTGGACGCGGGCCGGGACATCCAGTGGCTGCTCTCGAGCAGCGGAGTTTTCGAACCTGGTAAGTTCGAGGAGGAGGGCTCCCAAGCGCGCGCCTTTGGGCTCTGCATCGTACCAGCGGTTGAAACACTCTCCGTGGCGGACACTCTGCACCCTAGACGCGGGCCGGGACATCCAGCGGCTGCTCTCAAGCAGCGGGGTTTTCGAACCTGGTAGGTTCGAGGAGAGGGGGCTCCCAAGCGCGCGCCTCTGGGCTCTGCACCGTACCAGCGGATGATTGGCTTTCCCGGGCGGACGTTCTGTACCCTAGACGCGCGCTGGGACCTCTAGGAATAACGGGAGTATCCCGCGGGTGGTCCCTTTCAGAGGGCCGCCATTACCGTAGTGGGCCCAGCGAGTCAGGTCGGGGTACCGGGGGGTCGGGGGTGATCCGAATTGCACGGATTTACTGAAGCAGGAGCCGGGATTACCATTAGGCCCGGCCGCGCCACGGAGACTGCGTGGTAATACTCGTTTCTCCATACCGTCCCAAAAAGCGGTTGAGAAAAAGTTCGGTTTTTAGTCGGTAGGAGTCCGACGTAACCACGTTGTTCTCCCGGACACGCTGTCCATCATGAGAATTTTCCTGACTACAACAAAAAGGGAGTATTTATTCATTATTCCTTTATTAAAGCGCGCTGTAGTTCCCTTCTATTATTCATAGTTATTGTTCCTTTGATAAAATAATAAATGTCTTAACAAACAAACAGTCATACCAAAGATTAGATTGAGATCAAAAACTGCATTTAATTCCGTACATACATAAAGTTTATAACGCGATTAATTGGAATGCATAGTTATAATGTTAACGTTAGTTGACGTTGGCATCTTGGCTTATTTCTGAAGTAAGCCATTTGTTATATTTTTACTATGAATTTGTTCCTACAGAGAAGTGAAAACGTACAAATCGTAGCGAAATGGGGCCACTTAATCACGGTACCTATTGACTAAATTGAAATCTAGTTAGTAAAATAATATGTCAAAATACTGTTGTGGTCAGTTAAACTTCGTTTCACTAGTCTATGTATATTCTAATAGGCAAAACTAAGTAAAATAAGGACAGAAAGTTCCGCTAAATTTTCACAGGCTCCCATGTTTCCAGAAGGTTTTAGTATGATGTGCATACAGTAGTTTTTGTGTGGTTTTCCTACGATCCCACTGATTCAGAGCAAAGAAAATGACGTGCTTGGGTTATTTATGTCTTTGAAAAAAGTTATTTCTCCTGGTTATTTGTACCGCTTTCGAGCCCTAGGACCAAGGTAATTTTTTTCTAGTTTCTATATTTTATAACTAATTTCTATTATATTCTAGTTAGGTGCCCATGATTATAAAAACTTACAGTATGTTAATCCTTTAATGATTAAGCATACCCAGGAGATTTAGAAACTATTACTTTATCTCCGAAATCCCAACGTCATAAAAAACCACCCGGTAATGTACAGCATCTGCCTAAGGCATTATTTAATAGAATTGATGATATCTCCAGCAGATCGCCAAAGTTTTCGTATTTAAAAGATCCCTTCCTTGAACGGCTTAAGATATTCAAACTTTGAACCTTTATAGAAATGAATGTACCAACTTTTCTTTTAAATTAAAAGCCACTTCTCAGTCCTAGGCCTGATTTATGAGGGGTGTAAGTGTTTTCATCTTGGCGAATTTATTTAGCATAAGATAATTATTGGCATATTTTAATTGCATTAGTGAAATAAGCTCCAGACGCTTTTCAACCTGTACATGAATGAATTGATCGTTGAGCTCAGCAGCACAGGCGTTGGCTGCTCCATTGACGGCACATTTAGCTACGCCGACGACATGGTGCTGCTCTGCCCATCGATCAGTGCTCTCAGCAAGCTCATTGGCATATGTGAGCGATATGCAGTGGCTCACGGCCTCAGGTACAATACTGCCAAGAGCGAACTCCTAGTTTTTAAAGCTAAAAACAAGAGCTACAAAGTTCCACCAGTTAGGCTTAACGGAACTGCTCTCAAGCAAGTGAATTGTTTTAAATACCTGGGAACTTGGGTCACCGAGTCGCTTAGGGACGACCTCGACTTAAAGCGGGAGCGCTGGGCGTTGGGTGTTAGGGCTAACATGCTAGCTCGCAGGTTTGCACGCTGTACTAAATTAAACAGGTTAAGGTTACGCTCTTTAAGGCCTATTGTAGTTCTCTGTACACGTGCAGCCTGTGGACGAATTACACCCAAGGAGCGTACAGGGCCCTACGCACTCAACATTTCTGTAGTGCCTCAGGGATGCTGGCAGAAGCTGGAGTTGATAGCTTTGCGGCTATTCTGCGAAAACGCATAGCTTTCCTGATCCTCCGAGCGCGGGGCAGCTCCAACAGCCTCCTGCAGAGTGTTGCGGCCAGGCTGGACGTGGACAGTGCTATTATGCAGGACTGGACTCTCATCTACCTAGCCAAAGACACGAAAATAACATTTCGGGAGACATGATGTATTTTAAGTTTGCTAATATAGTTTTTAAGTCCTTACCTTTATTACTAACACGTTATGGGTAATTCCCGAAATAAATGATTTTTATTTTATTTATTCATTTATTAATGTGAAGGTGGTTTTAGTACGTTTGAATAATAATAGATAATTTTTTTAGGTATATTTTATGTAACAAGTGGAAATTACCACACCTTAATTTTGTACTTTTTAATCAAATAATCAAATTCCTCTTCCTGTAGTTCTATTTTTGGAGAGTGAGGTACGTGTTTCTGTTCTTATAACTTTGTGATTTACCATTAGTCCATAGACATGGCCCAGGCGAATATCCGGATAAGACTTTAAGCTGGAAAACCCACTACTTTCGGTGGTTTACGGAGTTTTTTTCTATATTGTTCAAACTTACCAGGTTGTCAATCAAACCTATGACCAACAATATAGGTACAGATTACTTATTGCGCCAACAGGCAAATAAAGTCGAAAACACAACTATCTTAACGAGGAATCAAACCCTGTACCCTCGCAAGGCATCTGTAAAAGCTAATGGTTCATCAAAGTCCCTAATATTCATCTCTAGGCAGTAGGAAACCTTCCGTAATGGGAGTGTCATTAACATTTCCGAGTTTTCGGCACCCCTGTCGACGGGGAAGCGTATAGATAAGGGTGATAAGGACCGCTTAGGATAAAGACGTAAGTACTATGAGTACATTCGTTTAAAGGTAGGGGCATGGTGGAGTTCTCCCCACCCCGTTTTCGAGCAGTCTTCTTGGATGTAAATATCTACACCTTACGGCCAACTACTCTCAAATTTGTAAGTAAGTAGGTATAGCCTATACACTGTCCCACTGCTGGGCAAAGGCCTCCATTATTGAAATCAAGTCATCGCTACAATTGATGGGTATTGGCTTAATCACCACGCTTACCAAATGCGGGTTGGTGATCAGTGATCACACACCCGGGCCATGTTCCAAAAATTCCGAAAACACACTTTGCCCGACCTGGGAATTGAACCCCGGAGCTCCGGGTTTCAGTACAGCGCCTCCAGGGGCCGTATTACCATCTCTTATAGCCAGTCAAGTTAATTTCCCAAAATGAGCGAAGCGAGCGATTTCCTAACCTGATCTTTCATTATCAGTCAGTCAGCGGTTACCTGTCAATAATGCATCTTCTAGGCCAGATATTTACTGATGAAATTGCTTGCTCCCCTTAGTGATAGGGTAATACGGCAGTTATAAGAAATGGACTAAAACAGCATACAAGTTGCAGTGGTCAACTATCGTAGTTTACGAGACAAAAACTCATAGTAGACGTATTGGTAGAAAGTTATCACCTCTGCTGACGTCGCAAGATATCAGGCGTAAAGCCTAGTCAGAGGCCTAAAAAGGCGGCTTGATAACATCTGACGGTAAGGTTCATCACTGGCCTTACATTCACCTCTCCAACAATCCGCACTGAGCCCGCGTGTTGGAGTATGGCTCGTACCACCTCATAGTTGAGGTGAGGCCTGTGCCCAGCAGTGGGACGTATAGGCTGTATTTGTTTATCACCTCTGCCTATAGACAGTTGCAACATGAGTCGCTAAAGGGTTGCATGCTCTGATATTGTTGATGGAAGGAGGCATGGCAAGCACATGACGTGACAAACTGCGGCGCTTTGCGCATGTCGAACATAGCGGGTAACATCCACCCTACGATTTTGCCTTGACTTGCGAGGTCTTCCAGGTTTGATTCCCAGTGGGTGTATCCATCCACTGCGCTAATCCATTGATGAATTTAAAATACTCAAATGTCGGTAGTATCTAGTAATTACATACAATTACTCTTCGGAATTTTCTACATAATTTTTAAAACGAAGAACCTAGTTGAGTATCTTGAAACAGCTTGGTCTCAAGACTGATGACTCTATTTTATACGTGACCACAATTACCAAGGCATTGTAGACTTTATTTCTTACGAACAGCGCTCATTTTACAAAGTCCGAGCGACGCCGCTGAACTAGTGACGTGTGAAGATGGATTCTAGTAGGTACATAGAAAATAAAACAGTTGATACAATATAATCTGTTCATGAGGATATCGTTTTGAAATATTGGGGGCGTGATCTTACGAGGGAATTGATTTCGGATGTCAAGGATTAGGAGTCATGACGTGTCCGTTTAACCCTCGATTACTCGCGCGGTTATTAACGCGCCTTAACACCCCCGCGGAGCACTCGCGGGGGTGTTAAGGCCACCCCACATACTCAATCAAGATTTTTCACCCATATAGTATCAGTTAATGAAATTGTACCTCTGCATTTTATCAAATTGTGTTAAAAAATGTATGTAAATAAAAAAAGTTAATTTTATTACCTAACTTTATATACTCTATTACAAAACATTATAATAATCAGCTTTTTTAGCTATAATATAGAGATCATTCCTCAAAGAACCAAAAAAAATACTTCTTAGTTTTAACATAAACCTTCTCAATGAAAAACATAAATGTATGGATAAAATAACAAAATAAAATAAATGTTTTTTTATTTTTCGGAACAATAACTACAAATTAGAGCGCTCGCGGGGTGTCGTGACCACCCTACGCAAACTTTGACAAGTCCTCACACAGCAAGCGCTCGCGCTACACTACCCCCTCCCGCCGCGTTTCGATTTCGACGCGTTTGAAGATAGCTTGAAGGTACGGAGACGCCCGGAAGAATAAAGAAATTATTATTTATTTTTCCGTTCAAAAACTCGCGGGGTGCTGACAACACCCTGCGCGAGTGATCGAGGGTTAAGGGTGCTTTTCCACCAAAGATGTGCAATGTTACGTTGCCTTGAATGCGTTTGATATCCTTCAATCTTATTAATTGGTCCGTAGCCTAGTACTGGTGGAAACGGGTTCTACTAAGATATGTTTATATCAATGGATGTGTGCTTTAAGTGTGCTGATGGTCGCGGGAGATGAGCAGTAGAGAGAGTAGCTCGAGCTGCTCATCTTCTCCGCATAGCTACCTTGCGACTTCGCTATAAAGATTTGCATCAGTGGAAATGGTTAAATACTTCGTAGCCTAGCTCTCACATCCTTACGCTGCAAGGATAGCACATTTCTGGTGGAAAGGACCCTTAAGACAGGCGTTAAATGGATCTAAGTGGAGAGGTAAAATTCAACACGGAGAAGAAACTCCAAACATCCTGTTCGACCATCTCATCATCAGCATAAGCCTAGAAAATGAAGATCGTCCACCTTGTTTTTCTAGAAGTAAATAAACGCGTCAGTAAGTAGGGATATTATGAGTAGGTAGATAGAATGCATAGCAATTTGATTGTAATTTTTGTATTTAACTGTATCTTGCCTTGGGTGTTCACAGGTTTTCGGGCCGTTCTGTCATGATAAGTTAACGCACACAAACATACATAGTTACACTACACATTAGGATTAAAACTTCATTGCTTGCTTTGTTTTGTTCCTATAAAATATTTATTTTATTTTATTATTTAATCGTATCCGCAATTGTCCGTGCGCCCACTCGCCGGGCCCGCTGAAAATCAGCGTCTGGGCCTATCAGGCACAGGCACTAGCTGAGCGCGGTCCAATTTACTTTTTTGGACATCGTGACACCGCTGCCTGTTGGTATTTTTATTAATGTCTTTTTTTTTAGTTCATGTTTTTTTTTGTTCCTTTATAATTGTTGCTTTGTGCTGTTTTGTAATGCGATGTCCATGAAATTAATAAATGTTTTTTCTTTCTAAATCACGGGAGAAAATTTACCATTTTGTCAATTATTGTAAATGCATGCTGTCATGTGACTGACATATAATTATTGCGAGGGCTTCCTCTTTCGTTATAGTCTGCAGTCCGATTTACGCTAAAAGTACTTTTAGCACCCCTAAAAGCGCCGAAAGCACTTTGAGCGCGATTTTGACAGATGGTGCGACGTCATAAATGACGTCACCGACTCCGCCATCTTGCACTTACGGTACGCCTCTGCTCCTCAGCGTTAGCACTGTAAGCGTTATGTCAAAATCATGGAGGAAACGTCAAACATGAAAAATACTTAAAATTATCTTATTGAACAAGTCTCAGTAATCCTCAGAATTAAATTGTAAGTGACAAAATCTTCTTCGGCGTGGATAATAACACTTCGATAACTTTTCATTCATAGAAGTGAAAATATCTTGCGATGTACTATCAATAACTGATCCTTAAATTTTGAAGTTATGATTTCGCGGTCCGATTTGATTTCAACGCTGACAGCAACGTTAGCGCTTTTAGCGCGCTCTTCAATTTGGACTGAGCAAAAGTGCTAAAAGTACTTTCGACGTAAATCGGACCGCAGCCATAGATGTCAGAAGTCAGTAGGTACTTACTTTACGTCATCGCGTGAGTTCAACCGCAAGATTCACGAACTCTACGCGGTTTTGACAACCAACTGCCAAATAGGTCTAGGAAGACCCGGCGGCTGGTAGGTGATTATCGCACGCAAGTACATGGAGTGACAAAGGCGTCCACTTTGTTTATTTTTATTATTTCTTCATAATCTCAAACATATTCATCAGTTCAGAATCATCATCAACAGCCTTGAAAAGTCCACTGCTGGACCTTTGTCCAGCAGTGGACTTTTCAAGGCTTCCCTATGGAACTACAGTGGTATTGGACAATTTTATTCCAATTTCTAAATATGAAATAATCTAGTGGCGGTAACATCAGGCAAAGTTAGATGGCGTTTTGGCAGTGTGAGCTGTCTGAGGTCGTTAGGCAGCAGATGGTTTGAATATCCGGAGCAATTAGGGATTTTGAACAGTTTTTACGACTAGATTTAACCTATAACGTGCTGCTTAAAACGACAAAACTATTCAACTTTATATAGCACAAGTCCTGCTACAAGTTTAGTTCCGAAATAAGTCTCATCTAAGTGTTGTTTGCGTAATGCGCTGGAGAACAGTTTCTCCACTTGACTGACGTTGTATCCAGAGTTCGATTCCAGGTTTGGTCAAATCAGAAAACAAACCTTTCTAAATTGGCTCGAGTCAGAGGAGTGCTGGTAGACGATCCTATTTTAAAACCTGGTCAGATACCTTCTAACACAAGGATATTTATCAATACATACGATGTGTAATGGGATGATGTTATCCGGTACCAGATAAGACCATGAGAATTGGTGAGTTATCTGTACATACAAATAGCCTATTGTTTTGTTGCTAGCTAAGATCCACATTAGAATAATGAATCAAGAGTTAGTAAGAAGGAAAACAAAAACAATAAGCTTATATACTGCCCCACTTTCTTAACAAGTGGTGTACATAATGTTGAAAGAAAGTAGGTAAGGCATGTCCTCAAGTATTATAGGCGTTACTTTAAAAAAATTACATGCTCATCCCATTTGCATTCTATCATAAATGTAATTAAAATTCGGCCCGAAAAGACGAAATTCTGGCTTCTCAGCAGTTCTCAGGTATGCAAATTATGAAATTTAATATTTAACTGTAGCATCACTTTGTACGGTAAACAAGACGGGTAAAGCCATTAAAATTATCAAAGGATGTAAAACGCTGTAGAGGAAATCAAGGCACGGTGATTCGCCTACTGCTAAACCTCATCATCATCATTCGCAGCCACAAGACGTCCACTGCTGAACAAAGGCCTCCCCCACCAATTTCCAAAGCTATTGGTTAGCCACTTATATCAGGTCGTACGTCCACCTTGCAGACCGGCGTCCCACACTGCGCCTTCCCTGAAACGGTCTCCAGTCTAGAACTTACCTGCTCCAACGGCTATCAGTTCTGTGTGCTATGTGCCCTGCCCACTTAATTCTGACTCAATCTCGTCGTGAAACACCGGGAATAGCCCTCTCCATAGCTAGCTGTATGACTTCGAGCTTTCTTATGAGGCCCATATTCAGAGACCACGTTTCAGTTCCGTAAGTAGTTCCTGCTAAACCAAGGTCTCCCCATTTCAAGCTTTCAAGAGCAGCTGTTGCATATGATCTGGATATAAAAGAATCCTTCGAACTTCGAACTTCTAACTACCTGATGGTAGTCTCTCAACCAGGCGAGTCCGCATCGCAAGCTGCGTTTGCATTTAAATAGTTGATTTTAATAGTATTCTACTTCAACGGCGTCAGCAGACGGTGCTATTATTGTAGGCGAGTCAAAGAAACTTTAATGTTTCTTATGCCACACTTTTTCCTAAAAAAAATATTAGTCAAAACGGGTCAGCCCCAACCCAAAGCACAATAGTCCTGGAAGCCATGACCAGTCAGCAGTCAAAATGTAAGTACAACTCAGCAAGCGATTTAAAACAAAGTTCCCGATTCAAGGAGGGGCTATCCAGAGGAATATTTAGGAAGATTCCTTAATCGTGCTAACACTAAAAAAAAAAGAAAACGATTGTGATGTGTATACATTTCATGTATTTTGTACAGTAAATAAATATAGTGCTTAGAATACCAAAAAAATCCAGACACATTATTCATATTTCATGAATTATTTATTACATTTGCCGCCAAACAATTTACGACACTTCGTGTTTGAAAGGAGTAGAGAGTTGACCCCCCCCCCCCCCGTTCTAAAGCATTCAGCTGCACATGTTAATGACAGTGTGTTAAATTTACAGTTGTTAACTGTAAATAATGGGTAATTATTATACGTCGTTAAAAAGCAATTAAAACGTTTAAATAATAGAAATTTATACGGTAGTGTGAAATAGGCGGCAAGATGTTCGTGTCACAATTATTTGTGGCACACTGGGACGTTAGGGCGACCGAACGTTATATTTTGGTGGGAACTTAAGGTAAGATATTTATCTATTTTATTTATTTATTAATTTGTACATAAATATAAAGTTATTATAGATACAATTAAGGATAGCAAAAGTAAAGGTAGCCCACCTTATTATGATATAAAAAATGAACGTTTCAAGTTTAAAAAAATGTGTTAATTAATTCCTCTGTAAAAGCTCTCATAAATTTTAAATCTACAGACCATTATAAAGATGTATAAATTCTCAACATACCATTTTAAAATTTCCGTCTGTGTTTGCCCTTCGAGCGATTAAACGGGCGGGTAACGTTCGCTTCACGGCACAAATTGCATGGTAACGGCGTTGCGCTCTGCTCCGGAGCGAGCGGAACGAGCGGAGCGAGCGAATGTGCCCGTGCGGGTCTGTAGCTATGGGCCGTTAGCACTACTATTTGCTAGGTGAAAATGATTATTCATTTAATTATTTAAGTTAAGTTGGCAGTCGTGCAATTTAGAGAAAAATTTAACGAATACATAAATAAAGATAAAAACATTTTTTGTGGATTGTAGGTGCGGGACTCGCACGCACAATCACAAGGGCGCCCGGCCCTTCCAACTGAGCTATAGAGACCAATTACAGATCCGGCGATGCTGTATAGTGTATTTTACGTTGTAAGCCAACGTTGTTTCATCAATGCTCTGCTATACGGCAAGCGCCTTTTAACACCCCAAACTAAGCAGAGCTTGTGCTATTGGTGTTAGATACTGATACACACAGTTGTTTTTATAAAACGTTTACCTGTACCTAAGTTTGTCTAAGGAGAGAATGAAACCCACCACCTTCGTAGGCAATTACACTACCCTTGCGAAATACCGAAAGTAAAGTAATTAGCCTGTGTTCCGCTGCTTTGCAGAAGCCTCCACCTTTGAAATTAAATCATTGCTTATTATTGAGCGTTAGCTTAATTAGCGCGCTTGCCAAATGCGGATTGGTGATCATGATCATGAACAATGATTGGGTGGAAGTAAAAAATCAAAGGAGAAATAAAACTGTTATAAAAAGGAGAGGTAATAACTCCATTGGTTCTTTAAAGGCAGTTGAGCGAAATTTTTTTTTACATGTTTGGAGGTTACAAAAAACCACTACTGAAAACGATTTGAAAGAGTTCATCAAACAAGTACTAGGAGTAAAAAATGATTCAGATATTATTCTAGAAAAATTAAAACCTAAAACAGAGAGAGACTATGCCTCGTTCAGAATTGGTGTCAGTTTATCTAATTTTGAGAAACTTTGTGACCCAGAAGTATGGCCAGTAAATGTTGAATAGATAGATCTATAATAGATAAAGGATTTGGTTTCGACACTCAGCCAGAGCAACAGAGACAAAAACCAAGTAGACATTTCAACATTTTATATCAAAATGTGAGAGGACTGAGGACGAAGACTACACAATTTTTATCTCTGTTAGAATCATCAAGATCGGATTTATTTTCTATTACAGAATCGGGTCTAAATGAAGCTATTCAAAACGCGGAATTTGTGCTCCCGGGATACCAAACACTTCGCTGCGACCGAGTTGATGGGCGTAAACAAGGAGGCGTTTGTTTGGTGGCCACACCGAGGTATGAGCTGAGACGGGTGCCTGTGCCAGGTGATGTTAATATCGACAATCTGAAATTTGAACTGATTTGTGCTGCTGTGTACATTAAAAACCGGTTTTTATTCACTTGCTGTACTGTATATATCCCACCACAAACTGACGAAAACGAATATATGTTGATGTTCGGCATATTAGAAAAATTATGTGTGAAATATAAAAGTAATTAAGTCTTAATAGGGGATTTTAATATGTATTCGTGTAATAATAATATTTCTAATTATTATGAATTTTTTATGACCTTTTGTGAATTCATTCAGTGTAATGCGGTACCTAACTGTAACAATAGACAGCTGGACCTCGTATTGAGCGCTGGCGGACGCGTGTCGGTGGGCGCGGCGGACGAGGGCCTGGAGCCCGCGGACGCATACCACCCGCCACTAGCGGTCAGCGTCGAACTCGGTGCGCGCGCACGCGGCAGTTTTCGTCGCCGTCGCCGCCTGCGTTCCCTGCACCATCCGCCCAGCAAGTGTCTCCGCCACCTATACACGCTTTTTTGCTACCTAATAGCCCGCGTAATAATTCATCATCAATAATTCATGAAGTGACATATAATTTCAATAAAGCTGACTTCATCTTAATGTACGATTTATTAGCTAAAATAGACTGGAGTGAGATGTACTGCTTGCAGGACACGGACTTAGTTTTAAATTTATTTTATGAGAAGCTATATGACGTTTTTGACAAGTGTGTTCCTCCAAAAAAGACTAATTTGTTAAACAATAGATATATATACCCGGTATGGTATACAGCTGAACTGATAAAAGACATTAAAATCAAACACAAATTGCATAAAAAATAAAAATCCAGTAAATTACCCAGTGATTATGAGAGTTTGCAAGGTACAAGGCGATAGTTAAAGCGGAAACCGCACGTGCGCATGACATATACCGCGACCGCGTACAACAACATTTGGCGAGAGAACCGCGAGCGTTTTGGGAGTATATCAGATCCAGGAAAGGGAACTCTAATAATCGGAAACTAATCAAAGACGGACGGGTATTATCCATACATGAATGCGCGAAAGAGTTCGCTCGTTACTTCCAGTCGGTATATAACCCTAATTCTCCCGTGCTGAGCGTGTCGGCGGCGAATGCGAGCCGTACGGCGGGTGCGACGCCGGCAGCGTGGGCGCACCTCGCGCAGCTACGCCCCGCCGACGTACGGAGTGCGCTCGCAAGCTTGACATATAAGCGATCCTCTGGACCCGATGGTATTCCAGTCTTTATTTTTAAGGACTGTCGCGAAGTATTAGTGAAGCCATTGTTGCATTTATACAACTTTTTTATCAGGACTGCAACGTTTCCTGATCGCTGGAAGCTAACTCGGGTGGTACCTGTACCGAAGGGTAGTGAAGGAACAGACCCCAGTGATTATAGACCCGTGGCAGTATTATGCACTCCAGCTAAAGTGTTTGAGTCGGCCATTTACAGTAGCCTTCATTCAGAGGTGAGTTCTCTGTTGTCTGACGCGCAGCACGGTTTTCGTCCTGGGCGGGGGACAGCGGGGAACTTACTGGATCTTATGACACACATTGTACCTGCAGTAGATGCCAGACAACAGGTGGACGTGGCCTACTTCGATTTCCGGAAGGCCTTCGACACTGTGGATAATGACATCCTCCTAACGAAGTTAGCCAGCGCAGGCTGCACACCGCACACATTGTTTTTTTTTTCTAATTACTTAAGAGACCGGTGTCAGTATGTTGACTGTAGCGGAAGCCTTTCTGAACCCTACTTTACTAGATCAGGGGTGAGTCAAGGCAGTAATTTAGGGCCTTTACTTTTCATTTTAACCATAAACGACTTGCCGAACGTAGTTTATAATTCTAGACCATTGTTATTTGCTGATGACCTGAAACTAGTTCTGAAAATAAATCAGAGGGAGGATCATGACATACTACAACAGGATATAACTAGAATCGAAAAATGGAGTGTAAAAAATAAGTTATGTTTTAACGTAGCCAAATGTTCCGTATTATCATTCAGCCGAGCGCGAAGCCCGAGTCATCATCAATACTACATAGACGGAAAGCTGCTGCAGCGTGTTTCCGAAGTCAGGGATTTAGGTGTGCGCTTCACTGCTGATGTTAATTTTAGGGTCCATATTTTGAACGTTTGCAAGAAAGCTCACCGGAATTTAGGGATGGTACTACGTTTAGCTAACCAATTTACTAACATAGGTTCTCTGAAAGTACTATATGAAGCACTAGTAAAAAGTCATTTGGAGTTCAATGCGGTTGTTTGGTCACCGCATGAGGCTAAATATAAATTAATGCTCGAACGTATACAAAACAAATTTGTAAGATTCATCTATTTAAAAATGTATGGTGTTTACCCAGGTTATCCGCTATTGTATCCTACACTATTTATATTAGGCATGGTCGGTTAATATGAAATTGAAGTAAAGAGGGATGTAGCTGTCGCCACGTACTTGTTTAAAGTACTTCGTGGTAAAATACATAACCCTAGTGTTTTGGAGCTACTTCAGCTGTGTGTCCCTGATGAATACGTGGGGCGGCGGCGGAGGTCGAGGCTGCTGGCGGTGCCGCGCGCGCGCACTAACCTCTTACAACGCGCGCCCCTGACGCGTGCGCTGCGGGCGCTCAATGCGTTGGCACAACAGACTGACCTATTTAACTGTAGACTGAACGAATTCACAAGAGTGGCTTATTGCATGTGTACCTACCTATAATGTAAGTGAATAATGATAAGAATATGTAACTGTATGCATTTGATTTGTCAACTTTTAATCTTAATATTGTAACTACACTATTGCATTAGGTATTATCCTGTAATGATAGTTGTATGTGATAAATAAATAAATAAATAAAAATCATCACAATAGCGAAAAATCCTTAAATACTTTACGGATACGGCCAGTACCTTCGAGGACTAAGCCGTTACATTACTTACAATACATTACAATGACTGAAGAAAACAGCGGCAACAAAACAAAACATACCATCACAACTATATCCCAAACGGGGCAGTCAGATGCTAGTGACTATTGCCAGTATGGTGAACAGAATACTCACAAGCCCACTTTACACCAATGGTATTAAAACCTAACGTGGCAGGTGGCCGCCGTTATCCGGGTTGATTTGGTTTATTATCGATGTTCAATCACCGGAGAATTAGTCAGAAACACAATTTTTTACAATACCCTGCGCTTTCTCCTTGAAAATTGGATAACCCCTTTTTCACGTCTTTAGGGAATTTTTTATTCATCCTTGCAACAATCACGAATGTTAGCAACACACCTGAGTCACCTATAGTGGAGATACCAGCAGCTGAGTCAGTGGCCCCGGTTGCGAGTCCTGGATCCGACAAAACCGACACAGAAACTAAACCCGAGCCGGAGCTAGAATACAAAGATGGTTCTGACCAAATTAGAACTCGAGACCACACGATGCGAGTTGGGCTGCTCAACCCATTCACTGCCGAATAAATAAGACAATATATTGTGTCTATATAAACCAGTCGACTCCTCGGCCACGACGCTCTCGTTTTAAAGAAATCAGCAGCTTAAAGTTTGCTAGGAAACAAAGACTACAAGCGCAGCTTAATAAATAACAGTAAAAGGCCAACCCTACGTGTTTACCGACGAATAACCGATGCAGTTAAGTTAATGTAAGCTCGGTTTGGCAAATTAGCTTCGCGGTGGAAGTGCACAATGTTGCAGAATGCAAATATTTTAACCGCGACCGTTAACAGCATTTAATGCACAAGTAACTGTGGGTACATAGACGGTATTTATTTCATTGGTGGAAAAACAAGAATATGGTTGGTGTCCTGGTATTTTTTCAAAATTGTATTTGCGTTTGGTCTCAGTCATGCCGGTGGTAAGCGATGACGAAGCCCATGGTATACGCTTACCCAATAAATGCATATTCACTCTTGCCTTGAAGATACCAAGGCTGTAATGTGTGTGGAAGCACAGACGCAGGAAGAGCGTTCCACTCACTAGCGGTGCGCACCAGAAAATACGCAGCAACGCAGCAACCACATGGAGCCCGCCAGGCTTCTTATGATAGTAGAAATATTGGCACAAAAATGGAGGATTATGTAGGTACATTTTCTTTGTATTCATGTTCTCATGTAAGTCGCGTACGTCCTTATGAGATGTCTTTAAGCCTAAACCTAGTAGCCAACTATATACCCAGGGTAACTTTTTAAATGTTGTGTTCTGATATCTTACCCTAGACATTTTTTGCCTGTACTCTGTATATTAAATATATGTAAAAAATAATGTAAGAAAAGAGTAACTATCGAATTTATTGCCGGATTATTTTCGGCGGAAACAACCTCCGAACCGGTGTTAAGGCCAAATTAAGCATATGAAAAATAAAAATAAAAAATGTCCTGTGCCCAGTGTCCTGTCTATACCGGGTGATTATCAAAAGACTTACAAAAACGATATGGCATACTCAGTAAATGATATTAGATTAGATTAGATTTATTTCTCTTTTAGTACATAATTACAATATATTTTACATTGAATGTCAGATATAAGAATTTGTATTAAGATCGTCAACAATATAGTAATAATAATAGCATGCATAGAAATGTCAAGGTTAAAAAAAAATACAAATTACAAATTCAAGATCATACAATCAAATACCATTAATATAAATACAAATGTCAACTAAAATTAAAATACACTATTTAAATATTCGTCAATGGAATAGATAGACTTTTCCAACTAAAGGTTTCTCAGTTGGCGTCGGAATGCTTCGTCGGATTGTGCATTTTTCAGCGCAGTGGGTAGTTTATAGAAACTTTCTAAGTGAAAATTAAATGTATTTAATTAACTTTATTTTAAGGTCATCATACAAATCAGTCAAACAGTCAGTGTTTTTTTTGTATGAAAGTCTTTTCATAATCACCCGGTTTGTTTGCAAAAGCGAAAAATTCAATTTTTAATCTAAAAAAAGAGCTTACACCCTAGTTTCAAGCTGCAGAAGCTCAATGTCAAGCTTATTATTAAATTTTGAGAGAGGACTACACCCATTGGCACGTTGCCAGAAGCTATAGTGAGCGCGTTTCACCGCATTCCGAATGCATGTTTCCCACCGACCATTACAAACGAAAATAAAGTAAAATTTAAGTAATTAGCCTGTACCCTATCCCACTGGTTCCCAAAGGCCTCTCAGGAATCAGAAAAGAGATTTCAAAATGTGAGTCTAGGAAAATGAATGAATTTCATACCTTTCAGCGGCATTCTCCTCGTTTTGCTAAACGGGCAAATTCGAGCTAAAAAGTACTAAGTAGGTGTAACTGCATTAGTTAATGTACTTTTTAACCCTGTAATATTTTTGAACTCGCTTACCTTCTCTGTAATCTTGTAATCTCGCTTTTATTGTTGACTTTTTGGAGTCTTTTATGCCATGCCTAGAGAGACGACCGCACCTATCCCTGGCCACCACTGGTTGGTAACATAAGCTTTTGATTTCAATGACATTATGTGGCTCGACGGAATTTCTAATCCAGTGCATAAATAAGCATGGATTCTGCAGCTAAATAAAAAGTGAAAGAATCTGTTATATAAACGGGCTACAAATATTGTATGAACCAATTACTAATTAATAAATAATGAGGTCATCTTACATCATGATCGTCTGACCCCGAACTAAGCAGTTCTTGTACCTATTTAGTAATAGGACGTGCACTCTGTCTAACACTCAATTATGAGTGCACATTTAAATAAATAACAGGACCTGGGGCAAAAAAAAAACATAAAATGTACATCGAAACCATGACGTTCCGCGCCATTGGCAGGCACTTTACCTTCGCACCAATCCAGTGAAGTAATTCAATCTTGCGTACACAATTTCTTTCTTCTTGTCTCTTGAAAGTCGGAATGAGTAAGCGCCGACTAAAGAATCAGATCGTTTTGTGAACTCACGCGTAAGTGACGACAAAGCGTACTGATTCTAATGCCGACGCGAACCTCTTCTCTTCTGTCTTCTGGCTTGAAGTATGTTTTTTCTACTTCTGCAAAACTGCTTTTCTTGAAGCTATTCTGGCTTCGGATGATCTCTCTATCTTGCTGTAAATATCTAACCTGAGAATTAATTTCAATACAAAAAGATTTTCAGAGTGTTTCATGACGTTATTGTCATTACCACAATCTCCCAGAACTAGGACACGTAATTAAAGCAAAGCACAGTGTGAGGCGCACCAGAACAGTCCATGCAGCACTTGCTGTCCTGCCCGCAGTGCCCCGTCAGCTGCTCACTTCAGGACCTTTATCAAGCCTCCACCCTCGGAATAGCGGTGGCAGAGCATTGGGCTGTTCCCGTTTAGTTTTATGGATCATCGACACGAAGATAAAGAAGAAGCAAATCACATACAAAGGAGTCATGAGGCTCCAGCTTGGTGGACGGACGATGAAGAAGATCGCAGGATTCCGGTGGATGCAGGTTGCCTGGAGCCGGTCGCTCTGAAAATCTTCGATGAAAGTCTATGTACACCAGTGGCTCATGGCTACAAATGATGACACACTCAGTAGATATCCAGATATAAATGTAAGGGATATTCAACTTCGAGTGACAGCCCAGTTAACGACTACTAACATTCAAATACGAATGTTTTGTCGATTTTCAACATAACATAAGAGCCACACTACCGCATTAGGTTTTGCCTGTAAGGATAGATGTTAAGGATTTTGAATAAATAAATAATCAATAAATAAAGAATAGTTTTAGTTCTTTTATTCGTGTAATGCAAGTATTTATTATTGTTTTCTTTCTTTTTCATGTTTTAACATGTGAACGTGTTGGCTTAGCTGTAAATGGAAACCATGGAACAAGTTGCCTGTATCCCTTCGCGAATGCGGTCCTTTAAAAAGACTGCTAAAAGAACATCTTATGAGTTTTACATAAATTCAAATTGGATTATTATGTTTACATGTTTAAGTATATTTATTTATATTTTTGTATTGTATGTATTATTATGTTTATCTATATGTTTATGTATTCATTGTAGAATATTAATTTACTTGTTTTTAAGTAAAACATGTAGGTGTACGGGTTTTTAGTTTTTGAATATGTAACTCTCATTTTCCATCCATAACAATTTTAAATGAGTTTTTCCTGTCGCCATGGTCTGCTGGAAGAAATCTCTTTCTAGAGATAAGCTAAGCTGTACTCTTGTACTCCTTATTGTTTTCTATGTAATTTGTCTCTTTGTTTACGAAATAATATTATATTGTAAATTAATAAATAAATAAAGGCATTTTGGAATTTGGAGGACCAGTACGAGTCTATACCCTTTTTACGACTTCCTCTTGACTTCTTTCACTTAATATAAAATAGTATTATACCCTAGAGCTTAATACAGTCCGATTTGGATCAGTTATATACTAATCAATTAAAAAAACAGGTGCTAAATAAGTTTCAAAATGCATTTCCTGTACCTACTTACCGTCTTTGCTCGTGTGATATTTCTCGATCAAGTCAGCAATCTGTTCAAAATGCTGATGTTATTTCATTGTCACGCTGATGAAACTCCTGTAGTCTTCGTACATTTCGAATAACAGATTTTTGGAACAAACCAAGATTTAGGCAGGCGTGGTGCCAGCCAGCATTGTAGCAATGACATGATGTCAATCATGGTGGAGGATAAGAGGAAGATGAGTGGAGGAGAGGTGGAGGATAGAATAATAACTTCTTATATTTTTATTAAAAATTAAATTAAAAAATTAAAATTCATTTATTTCAACCCTCTTGGGATCATAGAAAATTATACATACAATACCTATTAATTTAAAACATTTATAATTAGAAATAAAACGAAAAATAATAACAATTACATACTACAAAAATAAAACAAATCAATAAAATTAAAATTCTTACCTAGGCAAGGCTGTCTTAACTTGATGTTCGCATATGAATCATCGCTGCATGATTCATGTACCGACAGTCAAATCTATTTGATAACACCTCAAGGATGCTATTGGAGCTGGCCCGAAACCTACGGACCAGGGATGTACACCGCTTACACATGCTTGTATAAAAACAATCCAATTTATTGTCAGTGCTTTGCTGGCTACGGTAATTACGCTTACCATCTTACTTATCTTATTTACCACCAACATTGTATAAAATACCTCCTTTTCAATTTCATGTCATGGCTACGACGGGTCTATATTTACTCCCATAAAAACTTGTGTCATAAATTTATTCAGCCATAGAGTTTTTAGGAATAATCATATTATGGCATAACAACTATACCTACTCATAATTGTATTCGCATATATTTTCAAAACATAATCAGATATAGCTTATAGATAACTTAGCATAATATTCTATTGCATAAAATGAGAAACACATAACATCAACTTACCTTATTGATCATCGGCATACTAATCAAACGTCTTAAAAAAATATTTCAAGAAACACAATCATGAACCTGATCTGCACTTCGAGAAAAGGTGAGTACAACTGAAAAATTTTGGTCCACAGGTGATCCAAATTAAATAGACATAATATGTATACGCGGCTAAGGGGTGGCCCAAGAGCCACCCCGCCGCACCTTAACCTATAGTCCCAACTCATTATGCCTTGTTTGTTATGCAAAATTATTAATAATAATAATAATAATAATAATCTTTATTTTCTTCACAAAAAGAAAGAAATACAACAATGAGATAGTACAGTTATGTTCATAATTGTAACACTTAATGTGAAGACTGGTGCTTGAAATAGGTTATTAATAACCTGTGCTACAAGACACCAGGTTCTCCACCTCATAGATTTTTTAACATTATTAAAATGAATAGTAAAACAATTGTATTAGGTGCTAAACTAAATAGTTACATAAGTAAAATTAAACAGTAACGTAAAATAAAGAAAATATAAGTAACTTAAACATTACAAAAGTTATTCTCAATTAAATCTTCTGTGAAGTTTACAATAAAAACTAAGTTTATATTTTTGTAACTCTCTTAACATATAATGAAGTAAAATTAAAACTATTTAAAATTAAGAACAATAGATGTCACTCTCATTCTAAATAACAAGAATATGTATATATAATAAAAGTGTCGCTCTCACAGGACTACAGCACAAACACAAAGGCAAATTACATACATATTTATAAAAAGACAGAATAGATATTTTACTGCGTTCATTACAAGAAACTGCGATACTCACTTGTAATATACATATATGCAAAACCAAGGTACAACAGGAGTATGTGAGCATCATTATTTAACTAGTAACAACAAAGTCAGGCCAAGGGGATGTGGATACGGTTCAGGTCACACTCATTCATTTTCAATAGATGCTTAAACAGTGGTTGCCTTATTGTTCTACTGCTGAATTGCCGAAGATTAATTTTGCTATGTAGGATATTGTACATTCTAGGGGCTAAAAATGCATAAGATCTCTGAGCAAAACGGGTTTTGAAAAACGGTACCGGGCACCGGTTTAATCTTTTGTTACACACCGGAACCGAGGGCAGTGTTCTACAGTGATATCTGCGAATTGCTTGAAAAACAAATAACTTGCGCACAGACAGCGTGTTAGTCATATCATGCAACAAAGCCGTTGGGTGGCGAATTGGTAGTGACATGAGGACCTTCAGCACAGCCCTTTGTGCTCTTTCAAGTTGCAGAAGATGTACCTCTGCTGCCCCACCCCAGGCGCAAATACAATAACTTAGGATAGACTCTCCAAGTGCTTTATAAATTCTCAGTAGAAGGGAAAGGTTTGCCACAGTACGAAGGTTTTTAAAAACGAAAATTAGTTTTCTCATACGGCCGGAAATAAGAGAAAAATGTGAATTCCAGTTCAAGTTTTCATCGATTATGACACCCAAGTATTTGATGAAATGTGCACGGTTTAGGTTAGAACAGTTACAATTTCGTGGTATTCTATCGGTAAGATTACAGGGAAACGTATGAATAGGTAGAGTAAAAATGTCCTTAGGGCTAGCAGCGGATGTTATGCTGAAGCAAATATATTTTGTTTTGCTTGTATTGAGGGACAAAAGGCTGTTTTCCAGCCAGGCTGTAACTCTAGATAGGCCTATTTCTGCCATTTCACGCACGCTTTCCCAAGAGGAACCAGAGAAAACTATAGCGGTGTCATCAGCAAACATGAATAAGTCCCCATTTTTGAGCTTCATTTTGCATAAGTCGTTGATGTACACCAAAAACAGCACTGGTCCAAGGGTGCTACCCTGCGGTACACCATACCCACAAGAGGTTACCTCACTCATATGACCCTCAACACAAATTTTCTGATCTCTATTACTTAGATAATCAGTAAACCATTGAAGTACTGTGCCCCTTATCCCAAGATTTTCAAGACGCGATAGTAGAATCGGCACAGACACTGTGTCGAATGCTTTTTGAAGGTCTAAAAACACCCCTAAACACTTTTTACCTTCATCAAGACATTTATGTATTTTAGATGTAAGATCCAAAACCGCGTCTTCTGTAGAAATTTTTGATCTAAAACCGTATTGATTCAACGCTAGTAGGTCATTGCATTCGAGGTAACTAGTCAGACGCTTAGATGCCAGCTTTTCAATAATTTTAGACAACGATGGAAGTAATGAAATAGGTCTATAGTTAGAGGGGTTATCTGTGTTGCCAGTTTTCAAGATCGGAGTGACAATTGCCTTTTTACAAATTTTAGGGAACACACTAGATGAGAAGCTCAGATTACAAAGGTGCGCTATCGGTTTACTTAGAACGGATTTAAGTTTCTTAAAATAATCATTAGAGAGGTTATCCCAGCCCGGGGAACACCTAGTTTTTAAGTTTGATATTACACAGTCAACTTCACAATGATCTGTAAGGAACAATGACATGGAGTTAGACTTCTTACTGTGATATCTAGATTTATCAGCTAACTCAGACTCTGTTACATTGAGCTTTTTGAGTGTTATATTTGCCAGATCACTGCCTACGGACGTGAAATAATGGTTAATTGTATTTAAAGATTCTTTAGGACTACTTTTGATACTAAGAAGATCACTAGCTGATTGATTTTGCTTATTTAAATTACTCACCTCTTTAATAATCCTCCAGGTTTCCCTACTATTTTTAGAATTTACTGCCAACTGTGATCGATAGTAATTTTGCTTGAGAGTTTTTACGATTTTAGTGCACCAATTACGATAAGAGACATAAATTGCTTTTAGGCTATCATTACTCGACTTTTTCAGCTGTCTGTGAATACTATCTCTTTTGCGTAGTGATCTTAGAACACCTACAGTTATCCAGGGTTTGAGCACCTGCCTTCTTTTTAAGACTGTAGTAGAGACGGAAAACTCACTAATTGTATACCGTAGTCGGTCAACCAAAAAATTTGCACACCAATTTGTATCGCTGCTTTGATAATACTCATCCCAGGACGATCTTTCTAGGTAGGTCGATATAGATTTGTAGTCAAGTTTAACTTTTTTTAAAGGTATCTTTATCTTATTTGTAAAGTTTACATTACTTGCATAAAATAAAGTTGGCGAGTGGTCTGTGATGTTGGTTGCTTCAAAGACTACCGTCTCCCACAAAAACTGAACTTTGGCCATTATATGGTCAAGGCATGTATTAGACTCTATGCGTGTGGGGGAATTGACACCCTGTATAAGACCGCTGGAAGCTAGTAATTCAAGATAGTCACTAGTAACACTGTCATTTTGACTGAGAGTATCTATATTGATATCACCTGTAAGTATGATTTCCCCGGTCACACTCTTAAGTGTATGCAATAGCCTATCCAAAGAATCAAAAAAAGGTCTTAGGTTTTTGAAACAGGGAGGTCGATACAAGCAAATAATAGATATCTTATCGTCCAAGTTGACAACAAGACAGTTGCATTCAGCCATGTCTTCGGGTTCATACACATAACATTTAAGATGTTCTGCGACGTATACTACTACTCCATCATTTTGATTGTAACTGTTTTTTGTATGGAATGTGTTGTATCCAGTGATTGTGGTTATATTAGAGTCAGCTTTTGTCCAAGTCTCACTTAACACAAAAACATCCACCCGTACGTCGAGATACGTAGAAAACATTATAAAACTATCAAAGTTCTTATTGATGCTGCGGATATTATGACTCAGTATACAGAGTGATTTGGCATCAGGAGTAGGGTTACGAGCTAGAATTTTAGAACATGTACCCGGGTCAACTACACGACTACACTTAATTAGATCCGAATTGTCTATAATATCGTTAAAGTCTTTATCTATTGTACTCATATTTGATTTTTTTGGTGATAAATCGGGCAGAACAGAGAGTTAAACAGTGGCATTACCTCAGGATAATACTCGTATATATGTTTGTGAGATGTGAGAGAGTCTTTGCAGTAATAATTAGAATAATGAAGAAATATAATACAGGTAGTTAAATCAAAAGTTTGACTAAAATGAACTATTAATAAGGCTGTAACTAGTTTATAATAATAATTAAAGTAGTAAAAAGATTCACCTAGTCACGCCAAAGCAACCTTAATTTTTGGGATGTCATCTTCACACATGATTTTTAGCGCTCTTGATCCTTCTTTTTGTCTCAGGTACACAATGCCATGCGAGGTCCAGCAGAACTCATACTTAGCTTCAGCAGCGAAGTCTCTCGCCAAACGAAATAAATTTCTGGTTCTGAAGGTCAATGATTCCGAGATGAAAACACGATGGTTAGGCCCGCTGATCCGCAGATGTTCAGTGCTCAGCTTATTTGAAGGATGCTGCCCATTGTAGGCCTTCAAGCCATTCAGTATTGTGTCCTTACAAGAACTGCTAATAAAGTCGACAATTATGGGTTTGTTAGTTTCGATTTTTGTGTTGATTCTATGTATTGTTTTTATGTCTCGCTCACTTATATCTACACCAATTGTGGTGCAGATATTTTGGAATGACTCTCGTAGATCTTGCTTGGTTTCTGAAGTGGAAAGTTTCGGAATGTTTCGAATTTCTACTTCATTTGACCGCGACTTCCGTTCTAGATGTTCAATTTTTTGTTCTAATGTTTCGATGTATTTACGCGTTTCTTTTTGTTTCATTTTAAAATCCTCTATCTCGTCCTTCATTTCATCATACTTCTGTGTTAAGAAATCTAATGACCTTGAAATATTGTCATTCTGTTCCTGGATAGTTGTAGCCTTTACATTCGTAGCTGTGACCGAGCTCTGAATCGACTCGAGTTTTTCAGTCTGCTTATCGGTGAAGTCACTAAACATTTTCTTCATCATTTCCATAAATGTGCGCATTGTACGTTCCTCGTCACTTATGAACTTGCGCTTGTTACGGGTTGTTATAGTATCTAGCGCCGAGTCCGAGTCTGCGTGCTGTAGTGTAATAGATGGTACAGCAGGCAAGGGGTCTGAGGTAGCGAGGGGGTTGGGGGGAGCTGGGGTATTAGCCTTAGGTGGGGTGCGCTTGAGTGACATCGACATCGCAAAATGTACTAGGAGATTATAAACAGTCAGTGTAATTCTGTCGCTTTGAATGAGAGCTCAGGCACGATTGGTCTGGATCGACGATTTCATACAACTTTGCTTTCCGTCCAGTGTAAGTTGACACCTATAGGGTCCGCCAACAGGTGTAAATGTGACAGATAGATGTTTCACTGGGCAGGTTGAATGGTTAGGGCAGTTGACTCACGTATCACGTAGCGTAGGTAGGATGCCGGTGTGTGTGTGCGCAGCTTGGTATTTGATGCTCTGGCCAGTTTATGCACTCCTATTATTTCGCACTGATTTTTGTAGTTTATTATGTAATTAAAAGTAGAAATTAAGGATAAGCGGTTATTCTAAAAGCACGTCTGATCTGGTCAGAATCCAGGAGGGGAGAGGATTATTATTAGGAGAATAATAAAAATTACTAAAGACTATTATGCGTCTCCTCAATAGTCCCATAGAATATAGCCCAACAGACCGTTATACTTAAAACTCATTATGCCAAAATTCGATTATACCAAAGTTTCATTATGACAGTAAAGATTATGCAACATTCATTACGCCTAGGAAAATTAGTCAAAAAAAATGTAACCCGGCTACGACAGCCACGTTTCTTCTGTCCGAATGAAATTGACATTAGTAAGCAATTATTTTTTCATCAATGGCAACATGAAAGGAAATAAATCGGAGTTCCCAGAAACTTCCTTTCGTATATAGAATAAATATTATCGGACCTTTGTTGCGAAAAAAGGAATGTAGTAAGCAGAAATGTTTATCTAATTACGGTCAAGGAAAGGACCTGTATAAAATATGGGTTTTGTATGATATTCGTTAGGGTGGAAAAGGAATCAACTCTTAGAGGCTGACAAAAGGGAAAAGATTGAGTTGAAATTGAAGCTTAACCCTTTTACCAACTTTTGATTTAAATTGTATATAAGAAAGTCTGATGTTTACTGTTAAACCTTGGTAAAAAAAGCCTCGAGGTTAAAGTCCGCCTATTGAATTTTATTTTAATGTACAATAAAAAATAAATATACTCATTAAAAATACTCTTTTATTTTCGTTTCTTTATCTTTAATTTTTTTAGAATCTGTTACTTTTGAATAAATAAACATTTTAAAAGAAGTTTTTAAGAATGAAAGTTAAGGAAACGTAAAAAAAGAACAATGTTTATGACTGAAACAAACACCGGTTCAACAGATATTTAAATGTTTACCTAGAGACGACAATGACAGTGACAGTGATAGATCACATGCATTAAGGATAGTCTTCTGAAAAACACCCCTGTATAAACCCTTTCAGGCATATTGAATGTGAGGTTCATATTGTCCACCTACGCTGAATTTTTCTTTCTTTTCTTTTACTGCCATAGAAAGAATTCGTTTTGACGCTGTTTATTTTGGTTCTAATACCATTGGTGGAAGGTGGGCTTCTGAGTGTTTCGTTCACCATGACGACAACAGTCACTTGCCTCTGACTTCCCCGTTTGGATTATAGTCGTTATGGTATGTTATTTTTATATGGGAAAAGGTAAGCCAGCGTAATTTAACAGTAATATACTTAACGTAAACATTGAAAATTAGTTAAAAAATGCTCAAATTAAATTAAGTTTCAAAAGATAGACAATTTAAAAAAAAATATATATATTTAAAAAGAACTGCTAATAAAGTATATCGGTGGATATAATCAATTGAAAAACACCTTTTTACAATACATTCAATAAAATCATGCAGAAAATTGCGCTTTACACCATTCAGACTGTTTTTAATTTGTTTCTGGCAGATTTATCTCCAATATATCATGAAAAATACCAGATTAACGAACAAATCTCTGGAATATTAGATTTTATAACCATTTTTTGCGTACAAAGATTTTAATTAAAGTTAACGATACTTTCCAACCCTCGGACACCTGCGGAAGAAAATAAAAATGAATAATAGTCTTGAATAAAAATGTCATATTGCTTGAATGTTAAATTGGTCTTTATTTAGCTAGGAACAGAATTCAAAACAGCGTACCGTATTGTAAAATTGTACATAACACTATACTGCTATTGATGTACTTATTTTCTAAAACTTCAAAACCACTAACTGTAGGCAAAGTCAAACTATAGACCGTTAACTATGCTTGCATACATTTTCATGAAGTGGTTCCAAAAAAAAAACAGTTAGATTCCCACGTGACACAGGAACATTCGAATATAATCTACAACCAAAGCTTAAATACTTTGACTTTACAAATTGTAAGACAGAGGTGATTTCACCTTGCGTTTTACAATGCTCACGGCCCTTAATACAATCCCTTATTACTTGACAAGTTAATTCCGCAAACTGAGCGTAGGAGCAATTTTGTAATATAATCTATCATATAACTAGTCAGCGGTTTTCTGAAACTGGCTCATCTTTAGTCTGTCTGATAATTTAATGATGAAATTGCTCGGTACTTGCAGTTTAGGGAATCAACTTTGCTAGACATAAGCGATTGTAATAAGGCCCCTGTTCATCTGAATGTTACATTACATGCAAAGAGCCTTAAAATAACGCTGAACATTTGAAACATCACTCTGTCTTAGTCTTTCGTTCAAAATTGGCCGAAACAGAATGCTGTTTGAATTAACTCTAGCTCTGCAGGTATATATTGAGTCACAGTGCAAAAAAGCTTAAGCGTAAGTGAACTAATTTGAAGTTCTGTGTTTAAAAGTTAAAAAAATAAACAAATATTAGTTTTGAACAGGCAAAAACATATCAGGTTTCCACATAATAGTAATATATTGAATAGAGTTTGATCTTAATATAAACGATACGATATACAACCTTTGAGATTCTAGGCAGTTATTCAAAATCAATTTTAGGTTTCCTGATGATAACCTCCTGTCTACACCTTTCTATTCGAATAAAACAAGATCTAAACACAGTTTTAAGAGTGTTTCAAGTAGCCACTTTCTCAGAAAACTACTATTATATTGGTAAAACGATGTACATATCGATACACCGTTCTTTTGACATTTTCGCATAAAAATTATGTGCAATAATAATAAATATCGGTAGATTATGTAATCCTTTTTTCTTTTAAACGAAGCATTTATATCGTCCAAAGATAACAGTATCACACAAACATAGTATTTTATTTAGAAGCGTTTTAATAATGAAATCCGGAAAAAAGCTTTTCGAAGTAATCCCAAAAGTCTAGTCAATTTCACGGCCCCCGCGCAAACGGCTTCCAGCAGTTTCAGTAAACTATCCCTCAAGGTAATATTATCTTCAAGCATACGCAGTGAAAATACACAAAAAAATAAATTTTCGTTTTGCTGTGAATTTACTAGTATTTCAAAGATGCATTATAGTGGATTTAATAAAACATCTTACCATTAATTTAACTTACAATCTAAGTTATCGTTAAATATAATATCTTTACCGTAATTTAGAATATGTCAGCTTTTGAAGTCCGTATTTGATTAAATTATTATAAAGCGTTATTTTTAGTAACTCTATTTCTCTCTGTTGACAGAGAAAATATGAAACACTCGATTCTATGAAATAATATTACTAAGTATGATATAAACATTAAATAATACACAACACTAGAAAAGTCTACTGATCAACATAAATATACATCTAGAATTTACTAATTTCAGAGCTACATTATACCTTTTTACTTCACAAAGTCCAATATATTTAGTTCATAACTGCTTGGATTTAAACCAAAATATTTTGTATGAACCAGTAAGGAACAATTCACAATGCAATAAAACGCACTTATTCATAATAAATAAAATAGTCTTAAAATACTCTTTTTACTATGGTAATATGTTCTTGAAGGATTGTCTAAGTTTTATGTATACCGGGTGATCTCTACTATTATACATAATATATATGTACTGGGTGATGCTTAATTAGATTTCATTTAAAGGTTTTAATATAAAAAAAAACGATGCCCGTCTGATTATGCATAAAAACCTCTAAATAACAGTTAATTATAAAACATCTCTTAGATCGTTACAAAATCACCTAATATTTATGCCATATCATTGTCCTCATGCTATAATCACTAAATTTTTAAGTGATTGTTACGGACGTGACTCAAGTTCATGTGTTGTCCTAAATTTAATTTATGATTGTAACTAGGTGGATCAGTATTTGTTAGTTTTTTATACCATTACTGTGAAATCATTTTCGCTAACGGATATAGAATTAAACCGCATAATTATTCGAATAAGCAAAGGTTCTGTTCTATACCTTTCCTTTTTCTCCTTTTAGACTGAAAAATACACTGTTTTATTTGTAAGCCATTAGCGCCGTGTAAATGTAGACACTGCGACAATGCTGTTACACCAATTTCCAGTCTGAAATAAATTATGAAGATATTTTTTTTTCTCTTGCGCAAATGATCAGCAATATCAAGCTACTACTAGTAAAATGACGAAAAGAGAGTTAGGCACAGCTTGTATTTAAGCTGCCCCTCTGACAATTTGTTCCGTGAAGCGGAAAACCACACAGCGCCCGAGATTTGCATTTCTTCTTACTGACGAAAAAAAAATGCTTTTAAATATTTAATCATCCATGCTCGCGTAGTAAATTTTGTAGTTATTTTGTTTTATGAAAAAAATTTAAATGAATTAAAATTGCATTTGCCCACCCCTAATAGGCGATTTAATAGTATATTTTATATCGAGGGACTAAACGAAGCCATAATGTACCAGAGTCGGGAGTCAATAACACCGAGGGTATATTAAGTTTGCGTTTAGTCTCGAGGTGCAAACTGTACTTTTCACTTTGAGTGCGAGAAAAATAGTAAATTTAGTACAAAAACATTCAAAACCAAACAAATTTACACTTGACAAAAGTTCTAAAATTTTCGCGGTCAGTTTTTTCTTCTGAACTGAACCACAGATTAACAATTCAAAACACATGGCGCCACCTTCTTTGCGGACAAACCATGAAACTAAAACTCTCAACATTTTCTCAATGAAGACGGTCCACACTCCACAGATAATAGTATATTTTTACTGGCTGTTTGAGTTTGTCTATGTCACATGAAGGAAATTAAAAAAGTAATTACTTTTTACTCCCTAGGGGCTAAAGTGGTCACTTTAGGCCCGCTTCGCTGGGCTATATTGGCGTATTTTTAGAGCATGAGAAGTGAAAAATGTTTTGTAACACTAAATTAAGTTTTCTACATGTAGAAACTTAGTGGTGTTTTGCTCTTGGCTAGACCCACATATGGCGTTTTGCTCTTGGCTAGACCCACATATGGCGTTTAAATTTAACGAAAGGCGGCGGAAGCAGCTTACCATCGTGCTCGTTTGCCATCAAGTTTGTTTAAACCAAGTACTTCTGCAGTTATCTGTATGAAATTGATAAATCAGATATATTTTTCCTATTTCAGAGCTGAAAACTAAAGTAACAGTTGAAACCACTATTCGGAATAAGCGTACCGGGTAACAAATTGTTATTTGGTGAGCTCTCCTTGGGCAGCCGAGTAACGAGGCTCTCAATGAGACCAGAAGCAATATTGCTTGTATTCGTCTAAATGTTGGATTTAACATTTCACTGCAACTTCGTTGTATCGAAAGCAAATTTTTAAACAAAATTTTAAAATTAAACTTATATTCACTAGTCTCAATTGGAAGTATAACTCATTAAGTGACCATGTGTTTTATGAGAATAAAGTTCTTCAAACTGTATCCTAATTCATCATCATCGACAGCCTTTAGAAGTCCACTGCTGGACATAGGCGTCCCCCATAGAACGCCACAGCGAGCGGCTTCGGGCTAATTGCATCCAGCGGCTTCCTGCAATGTTTCACAGTAATAATTAGCTTAATTGAATTAATAAAATAAAGATAGTATTGATTCGTCAAAAAATCGAATAAAATGAAATAATATGTTTATTCATGTTAGCTTTTTACAAGCACTAAAATATAATAATAAACGTAATTATAGTAATAGTATAATAATCGATTGGCGCTGTTGAAGCCGCGACAGTGACAGCAAAGTGTTTTGACTAAAAAAGTTCTGAAGTCCTGATTACTTTTTATGAAGAAAGGAATAAGTATCTGCAAATCCACTTTATTTTATACACTCTCTGTTAGGAAAATATTTTAAAAACCTTTTCTTTTTGTGCCGTTGCTCATTTCTCGTAATTCTTATCCGTGGCTTTAAATCTGTGACATAAAAACTGCTCTTAAAAGCCTCTTGGTAGTAAACCGTAAGATCACATAAGCCTGATCCTGACAGTGAAATATACCGACTGATTATCGTAAGGATAAAGCTACAGATGGCATAGTCTTCTGAGATGACGCGGAAACAATCTAAGCGAAAATTCAATTGTTTTAATCAACTTTTGTTTTAAGGTTTTCGGACAAATCAGACAGATATTCGTTATTTTTGTACGATTCCCTTAAAATAGAATTTAATGAAAAAAACATTTTTAAACTTTTATTACTTTCATAGTTATTACTTACATCACCTACTCAGTATGCTAGATTTTCCTTACAGTATAAATAGTCACCCGGTATAAAGGTTGTATCTTAGATCGTCAAACTTACCCTTACTTCACTCCTAAACTAACTTGCAACTAATGGAATCAAGTCCCTGTTAGGTCATTTAGGCTAGACCTAGCTTTCAATAGAAACCTCCCTCACACGTGCTTTCATTATAAATCATCCCTTACAAAGCCAACCCCTGCGTTTTCATTGTGAATGGATCCTTACAAGAGCTTAATTGATTAAGGAACAACACTAAATGGTAAGTTGATTTTCAGGCACTTAAACATTAGGTTGATTTAAATTGAAACGTTCCACGAAAATGGTATAAAATTATCATAATTAATTCATCTTTGTCACCTCTGTACCATTCTTACTCTATGATGGTGATTTTGAATTGATTTCTATTTTAATAATTAATATCTTTTCGTTTTTCGTAAATATTTGAAATCAAAAAATAAACCATATTTTCATAATAGGAAAGCGATCTTTGAAATTAAAAAAATAATATATTTTTCGAAACAGAGTATCATTTCACTTGTTTCAACCTACATTTTAATAGTAATAACATGATGTTACATCTAAATATCCTACTTAATTTATATCTAATATCATAAAGAATTTGATTGTGATAATAAAGCGTTACATTGTGAATGATATATCTATCCTATTTACAATATAAATAGCTATGACAATTTTACTGTTAACCAAAACATAAAAGAAATTAATAAGTTTATAACGCGTTGGTAGAAAGTTGAGGTTTTCAACAATTTAAAGAAGAAAATTCTGTAGTTCATTCGAGATATAGGTGAAAGGGAATATTGTTTTTTATGTCACGGTATGTTCTCATTGCCTTCCCTAATAGAATATTCTATTGCTGTCAGTATTTTGTAATAGTACACCTAAACTAGTGATTTTATCGGCACCGGTATAAGTTGATGCTTTTTTTTTAGTTTACGATTAGAAGCAATCAACCTAACGGTAATTAGGACAAAATATATCGAGCCACCCACAGCTACGTGCTATCCACATCCATTCTTCAATTAGTACAAAGTTTTTAGAGCCACAATATTGTTCAAGTCCATAATAAATATTGACTTTCATTTTAGCAATTAATTCAAAAAAACCAAGCTAGAAAATTACAATTTAAAGACTGGTAAATTAAAAACATGAAATATTTAGCCTGTAATCTGCTGACATTTGCGTTCAGACCTCGTAAGCCTTTTCAAACATGCTCAGCTCGAGTAATGGATAACATCAAGCAAACATTATTACTGAATAGACGTTTAAATGATCTAGATATAACTGCTTTTCGTTCGAATGGATATTTGCGTTTTTATAGGTCAACCTGAAATAATTGATTGTTTTAAATTTTCATGGGCACTAACATTAGAATAGTTAATAATTACGGGTTTTTACCATGTTTTTTGTATTAGAGTTTCCGATATTTCGGCACTTTGTATAAACACTAAGATTGGAAAATCGATATGGTAAATGGACTGAACACTCCAAGAAGCATTAATGACCATTTAGAAATATTCGTTGACAAAGATAGATACCTACAACAAATAATAAAGACGGTCTTATATTATACTAAAAAAAATATCGATAGCGCATACCATTGTTTGCGATACTATTGATGAAAGGCAAATGGAATGCGACAGTCAAAGGGGTTTGAACCTTTGTGGCATTAGCCACCAGCCGCCATTAAATTTTTTCCTCGATGTTTCAGCGCACTATGAAAGGTGGTATATAAAGAGGACACATATTATTCAGTAGCAAGTAAGTAATATCTATCAAAAATCTACTAATTATGAGGCTTTTTGCGTTATTTTGTTAACAAATAACAGAGTTTGGGAGATTTCAACGGTTTGTTTTCATCTTCCGCAATCTCCCCACATCACAAAGTGGTCTATAGAAGAAATCGCTCACACTGATGAGCGATTAAGTCACAAATGAAATTGTATTTTACTCCTACAATCAAGTTTTTTTTTGTATTTGACTTGTCATAAGTACTTTTTATAAGTCTATAAGAATAAAGATATTTTTTACTTTACTTTACTTTTGTAAAAATGTTTTCAAAAATGGTCAAATCCATTTGAGTTTTTTATTGAAATCCATACTAAACTCAAATGGATTTGACCATTTTTGATTCTAATCGACACAAATAACAGGTGAAATCCACATTAACTAAAAATGCCATAATACACATTATCAACGGTTGACATTTTTTGTTTGTTTATGTGTCTTCTATTCATATTAATCACTATAACGATGCGCGGAAACGCAAGCTTCCATACAAAAATGTTCAAACCCCTTTGAAAATTACTATATTTATTATTGTGATAATACATTTCGTTGAAATGAAATAATATAGCAACTATATAATGCCATAGTTATATATTTAGCCGCAGAATTGATATAGATATGATTTACAGACGGCACGATTGGCGTAGTGTGCTGTAGCACGGTTTCTCGCCTCGATTTCCGTAGTGTCCCGGGTTCGATTCCCGGTCGGGTCAATTCAGGAAACGATCTTTTCTGAATTGACTCGGGTCTGGGTGTGCTGGGAGACGCCCCTAGCTTATTTCCTTGTGTGGTACCTCGTAACACAGGGATTTAATAATCCCTACTTCGAGACCATTACAAGAGGTGTGTTGTCTGGCGCATATTTAAAAAAAAATAATTAAGCATTAAATACTATCGATGTCATCGATAGCTGTTTTACATTAGTAGTGACTCGCCTACAAATCGAACTTAAAACTCTTAAAACTCTTTTGACTTGTTTGTCCCGAAATAAATAAAAAAAGAAAGAAAGAATTTATTAACCCGACAAATTCAAACAATGAAAAAACAAAGTTAAACAATAAACAAGTAGGGGATACAAACTAATGGTTATACAAAATTGCAATGGGTTAATCAGGCCACTGTCTCAGCATGTGTCTCTGCAACACAAAACTGCAGAGACGCTGGTATTCTGGCAGGGCCTGTCGAGCATATGTCAAACGTGATTATTTATTAGAAAAGGTCAGGTACCTATAATCGACGAGCATGTATGAAAGGATTATTGAGAGTGGAAGAAGCGCAAGAGGTGTGTCAGGACCGTAGCAAGTGGAAAGATGTGGTCTCTGCCTACCCCGTTATGGGAAAAAGGCGTGATGGTATGTATGTATGTATGTATGTGATTATTTATGTGCATGAGTAAGTGTATAACGTGTATGCAAGAAATTAAGTTATAAATATAGTATCGCAAACTATTGGTTATTGATAAACCTATCGATAATCTAACCATTTTTCAAGGTAAGTATAATAATTCAATATAGATGGTTTTGCAACAATCTTTATTTTATTCCTTTCACCTTTTGCTAACTTCAATATCTAAAGGACAGTCCCTCCGGAAATTCTGTTCTAAATAAATCTTGATTGTTGCATAAGCGTAAGCTTTCAGCGCAGTGCATCGAATTTCCTAATTCCATATTTGAACCGAACAGATGCGAGGTATGGTAAATAGCAAAAATGGAACAACAACACTATTGTATCCAAATTTGGATTATTAGACTAAGCTTCAGCTTTTAAAGATAAAGGTTGATGCAAATGTAGAAAAAGGTTGCATTTTTAACAATTAATCTTATCTATCTTTTTTATTTACTTCTGTTAGTTGTTGACTCTTACTTAGATGAAAAGATTTTTGCAATCAAGCATTACCACCGACGTAATTGACAATACATATTCAAAAAAAGACTTTTGTAAATAACCCTGTATAATAAATAAATAAATGAATAAATATCCCTGGGCATTATTCCACACAGCGCCATCTAGCCCCAAAGTAAGCTAATTAAAGCTTGTGTTATGGGATACTAGACAACGGATAAACATACTTAAATACATTTTCTTTTGTAAATACATACTTATTATACATAGGAGACACCCAGCCAAGTACAAACAGACATGTTCATGCACACAAATGTTTGTACTGTGCGGGGATCGAACCCGCGACCTCTGGTGTAGTAGCCAACTTCTTAACCATTACACCAAGTCGGTCGTCAAATATAAAAATATATATAGTAGTAGTAGTATATAGTATAAAAAAACGAATGCAGCAGAAGTTTATGTCGGAGTGACCTATTATATGATTGTAGATACTGTATAGAAAGTACTCAGTCGGTTGTGTAGAAACTATCTCAGTTGATTTTCGTTTCTTTCAAGATGTTATCCACCATGCACAAACATTAACCCATTTTCACATAGATGGTTTCTACATTAACAACTGAGTGTATATCATTTACTTGTGTTTTACACCCAGTTTAGTTCACCTGACTGAATCACTTTATGTATAGACGTTTAACCATTATAAACCGCTCTCAAGAACCACCCTTGACAATCCTTTCAAAGCTGGTATAAGTTACAAAAAGGCTTCAGAAACTATGCTGCGTTCGCTCAAACGGGCAGCTTCATACACCGTAAGATGTCTGATGCCCGCCCACTCAGAGACTGTCGAACCACGCTGAGCTAAATCGCTTTGAAGTCTGAGCATATCTAGAAAATTACTACAAGGCGGTGTTGAGATAGAGCTGTACTAAGTCTGGTCCATTGCAGAGTAGGTAATTATGACTCATTTTTATAGCTAGCTATACCAACTGTCGGTTAGTATCGTAATCAAGAGTCTGATCCGATCGCAAGAATCGAGCTCATAATTACGAATTTACATTTTTTCGTTGCCAGTAATCCACAACCTCGGTTCTTCAAGCGGGGCGTGAAAAGGCATTTCTGCAGGCCTTCAAGGTGAGGATGGCCAGCCCAGGGATTCGTTTGAATGACTGGGCTTGTCAACCTCATATCTGGACCTCACGACCGCTTTCCATCAGGTGGAGTGAGGTCATATTGACGGGCAATATAAAAAATAAATTCACCCAAAATAAATTCAGAGTAAATAAATTACAATTTACCATCCGGTCGTCTGTCGATGCACCGTCCGACAGTAAATTGTATTGTTTTTCTATTGTGTCTAGCACATACGACATTATATGGGTATTGAGTGTCAGTTGTCTCTACTTTGTGGTTAAAATTGTGTTATATAAATAGCTATTCCGAAGACAGGAAGTAGCAAAAAACACTAATACGAACCTCCACCTGATATTTAGACTTAGTTGAATTAAATATGTCTGGCTTCCATTTTTAGATTAAAATAAAATTTAACCTATTATGTGCCAACTGATCCCTCAGTTGAACGAATTCCAATAAAGGAAAAACAGATACAAAGATACAGATACAAAATTGCATCGGAGACTTTAGTTGCTAATTTGCAACTGCGGCGCTAAAGGCACTAAAACAGTAAGTTGCTTTCATACAACTCCTGTAGTTAATGGGTTAAATCAAACGAAAAAACAGTGAAGGAGCTACGAAGAACAAGTCTAGAGTGACTGTACTTTAGAGTTGAAGATGTTTATTTTCATTTCAAACAAAGTGAGTGAGAGTCTTAAGTGTCTAGCGGATAACATGGTTGTTTTCCTCGATATCTCTTAGCGAAGTAGAAAAAGAAATAAAAAAGTTGTTTGTGTTTGTTATTTTAGTGTGCTCAAGTGTGAAGGAGATATTTATGGCTTTGTTTTACTTCAAATGTGTCATTAAAAGTAGTAAATAATGGATTATTTTGCTCTTTTAATGAACTAACCATCGCGTTCTCAAACGTCAATTATACCTAGTAAAGCAGTTGTCAATAAAAAGTATGTTTATATTTTTGGTGGCGCTGTAAACTAGAATGATACGGCAACGATTTAGGGTTGCTATTTTATTATACGGTCCGAAGCGTCTGTACTTTTAAACTTAAAGTGACGTTTTGAAATTCGGGGGTAAGTCATCTTAATGTAGAAAAAAAATTAACAATAGTATTTGAAATCTAACACCAAACGCTTCAATTAAAAAAAAATATACCGGATGTAAGAGTAACGGAAGTAAATATGTAAATGTTGCCGTTTAGCTATCCTTAGAAGTAGGCAGCTAAAGGCAAACCTAATAATTAACAAAAAAAATATTTATAATCAATATAACACGTACCTAGTTGGCCGCAAAATATGCAGTGCGCGGCCAGCAAGTTGCTTTCGGTTTACCATGCTACTCGTCACATAAATTACATTAAAAAAAGGAAAACGGAAGTAAATATAAACGGAAGTGAATATAAAGTTAAACCACGCGCAATATGTTGGCCGCAAACCACCCACAATAGTCTATACAGTCACGGCCAACAACTCCCGAGCAATAAAATAAAAACTAAGACAAAACTAAAATAGTAACATTACGCGAGCGGTCAGCGCGCGAGCATCGCTAGTGTCACCACGCTCATCACCGCCACGGTCGCCACGGCTGGAGTCCTGGAGGGGGCGCTGTTGCAGTCATCTGTGTCGCAGCAGAAGGTTCTGGCTCCCCACCATTCTGGGGACAAATGGTTTTGATAAATAGGAATACAGGAGAAACATAATGCATTATATTATATAATACATTTGACGACCGACTTGGTGTAATGGTTAAGAAGTTGGCTACTACACCAGAGGTCGCGGGTTCGATCCCCGCACAGTACAAACATTTGTGTGCATGAACATGTCTGTTTGTACTGGTCTGGGTGTCTCCTATTTAAAATAAGTATGTATTTACAAAAGAAAATGTATTTAAGTATGTTTATCCGTTGTCTAGTATCCCATAACACAAGCTTTAATTAGCTTACTTTGGGGCTAGATGGCGCTGTGTGGAATAATGTCCAGGGATATTTATTTATTTATTTATAATGCGATGTTAACTGTGCCGGATGGTCACGAAGTAAGATTAGGCACACACAGTGTACGTGTATGAGTTTGTACGAGTATATAAGCTTTAGTAGAATTATAATAAACCAGACTATTACCAACTGTTGTCTCATTTCACTGCCATTCCGTCTGTGGTTATATAGTAATTCTTAAGGTCCAACTGTGTCTTATTACTTCTCCTCGACAGCACTGCAACAGTGGTGGACCCCGACGTGATGTCACGTCGGGGTCCGCGACAGTGGTGACCCCGCGTCGGAACAAATACGCGACCCTGAAACAACAAAATGGTATTTCCGCGCAAATCGTGTATCAGTGCGTCGCAAGGAGTCACTATCAGCACCGCCGTCGTATTCCATATTCCGGAATTCTGGAAGGATCAGCCCGTCTTTGGTTTGCCCAGTTTGAAGCGGTCATCGCACTACAAAAGCAAGCCGTCACAGAATCTTCGGATCTAGATAAAGGACACCCTGTTTATACGACAGCGCAAGCGAAGGTCATTATCAAATGTTAGAAGGTGTGCTGACGCAGCTAAAACAAGTACAAACGGAAATGTGTGCAAAAACGATACGAAACGCAAGAATAGCCGACGCAGCAATTATCGCAAGTATGTATTACGCGCCGAGGTGAAGTTCAAGATCGCGTAACAAAGAAGCAACAATTTGTCATTATCATCGTAAATATGAAAAATACGCTCACAGATGTAGGAACCATGCAATTGGAAGCAACCCTTTTTAGCGACCGAAAAGGTCGAGGTTGAGTTTTTTTAATCGATACAGGAGCAAATATCCTAGGTAATGTAACCCCTCACTGTTACGAGGTTGAGGTTTTTAAATCGATGCCGGAGCGAATATCTTGGTTAATGTAACCCCTCATTGTTACCGACCGAAAAGGTAGTATGAGGTATTTTAACGATACCGGAACAAATGTCTCCGAAGTGTAAACTACATCTAGGCCGCAGATGGTTCAAAAATTAACCCATGGAGATTGTGTTCGAAAAATTGTACGAAAATGGGTTAATTAATTGGTTAGTTAATTCCTCCAGAGCGAGTTTGATTTCTTAGGTTATCGTGTAACGAAACGATACGCCAGGAAGAAGAAATATTATAAAGCATCAATAAGTTCTCCAAGCCGAGGACAACAAAGTTCAAAGTTCAAAGTCTTTATTGCACCATGTTGTTACAAAGATGTTACTAAAATATATTTGGACACAAACATGACCCTGCAAGGGCACAGCAAATACTTATAATCTATTTATAATTATTAATGGTTAATTAAATTATTTTATATTATTTAGATTTATTTTATATTACTTAACTATAACATTAGCATAATACTCATACATTGTCATTTTATCCATTTAAAAACTCTTGCAGCGAATAGAAACATTTTTCAATAAGGTACTTCTTTAATAATGCAAAGGTGCTAAGAAGATTTTATTTCACAATATTGCACACATAAGTGGCCGTGACAATACTGTCGTAAAAGTGCATAGGCATACAAAATCACCTATGAAAAGGAAATTTGCCTGCACAGCGTTTATTATAAATAATGGTTCGAGAACGTGATGGTTGCGAAAAAGACAAGAGCACGTACATGATAAGATCAGGTAGATTATTCAAACCAGTGCTCAGATTCCGTTGAAGTGATATAATTAACATCCTATGTCATTGCAATTTTTCAGGACTTCAATTTTGCAAGAGGGTAAATTAAGTTTTTTTTTAAAGGGGGGAGTACTGTGCCGGATGGTCACGTAGTAAGATTAGGCACACGCAGTGTACGTGTATGAGTTCGTATATAAGCTTTAGTAGAATTAAAATAAACCAGACTATTACCAACTGTTGTCTCATTTCACTGCCATTCCGTCTGTGGTTATATAGTAATTCTTAAGGTCCAACTGTGTCTTATTGCGTCTCCTCGACAGCACTGCAACAGTGGTGGACCCCGATGTGATGTCACGTCGAGGTCCGTAACATTAACACTATTTAAGTGAAAAGTTTATTCTTATCACTTTATTTCAAGGAATTTATACATTCACAGCAGGTTGCAGTGGATATCGAAATTAGCAAGTAGCCTTTCACAAAATCTGTCTTGAGTCCCAAGGAGAACAACGGTTATTGGAAGACAACGGTTATTCGCGTCCGCAGGAAGATTACCCCTCGTCACCTTGCACGTGTCCTCCGGATGGTGCTAAAAAATAACCAAAGTAGGCTGCTGTACTGCTCAACCAAAACCTAAGAGCCTCACAGCTAAAATCATTTATTGCCATACGAATAAAAAAAAAATATTCATTCATTTTCATCATCAGGCCATAATGCTCGTTTCTAAGATATTCAATAATTAAAAAAAGCTGCCTGACGTTTAGTCCTAGTAAAAACAATCTAACTTAGTAGACACAGCAAATTGACCTATATTACTAAGTGGCTACAATTACCACAGTATTTTATCGGCAATCTGCTACCACGAATGTAACGTTATCGCAACCGCCAGCCTTCCTTGATTGGTGTAATCAACTACCCTGTGACATGTCACTTCACTACACTCACAAACACAGAGTACTAAGTAATCTATTTTGTCTGGCCTATGCCTTACTCTGTGGCGTGGACTATTCTTGAAAATGCTATCATTATTTAGGCTCTTGTTTCTTCTTTCAGTAGGTAGGTATCTATCTACCATTGTTGTAGGTTTGTATTTTTACTTTCTGCTTGTTTAGAATCATCATCTTTTTCATGTAATCTGGAAATTTCTGAAATTTCCTGTTGAATTTGGCTACCGACTATCGGAATCGTGGCAGGTATGATCAGTAACATAGGTAACTGGACGCTGTCGCAGTAGTTAAGCTGACATTCTTTTATTAGTTTCGTATTTTACGTCCACATTAAGACACAGAACACATATGAACTCGGAAAGGGTTCGTAACCGTATCAACTCGAGCCGTTCAGTATTCTTTGTATGAAACTACTGCAACGCACACTCATCGGAATCGTGACGTAATCGCCTCAAGACAAGCTCATGAACTGCGGTGCGGTGCGTGTTCGCATCGCCTGTCTATAGGTTTTTTATAAGGTGTATTTCGGAGAGTGTGCACAGGAATTACACTATCTGATGTCACCCTCTACTTTCCACCACCGGACCACAAGACGCCGGGAGGGCTTCCACCCCAAAAATCGGCCCTCAACGGTTTGAAAGAAGAAATGAAGAAAGGAAGAAAATATATTTATTTGGCGACAAAACAAAAAATATATACTGTAATATTATAAAGCTGAAGAGTTTGTTTGTTTGTTCGCTATTCTCAGGAATTACTGGTCTGATTTGAAAAAATATTTCAGTGTTAGGTAGTCCATTTATCGAAAAAGGGTTATATATCATCATTCCACGCGGATGAAGTCGCGGGCAGCAGCTAGCATAAAAGTGCATATTTAAAACATCGAGTTTAAAAGTGTAACTACTGAGTTTGTCGTCGGGTCTTCTCAGTAAGAAACAACGCCTTGACGCGGTGGTAGAGTCGCATTATGTTTGTATACTGTTTATTTATATATTCATATTAATATAATATTTATGTCTATTATTTAGTATATTTTTGACTATTTAAAAGTACTGATTAAGTCTATTTCAATAAAGATGAGTTTGAGTTCTGAAAGTTTCTCATTTTACAACAGTGCTTACAAAAGTATAAATCTACTAAATTTGTAACACAACATCAGTATAACTTCTGCTGCGTCTTTTCTGGTCCGCCACGCTAGGGAGTAGAACGCTCTCCCTGCGTCTGTGTTTCCTAAAACTTACAACCTTGGTATCTTTTGAGGCCAGATCCAATAGGCATTTTAAGCGTTTTCCACCATCGGCCTCGTCATCGCTTACCACCAGGCGAGACAGGGGTCAAACGTACACCCAATGAAAAAAAAACTCTCAATTCCCGAGCTTTCGGCTTGTCGTCCCCGCGTTTTTGACTCTTATGACTCTTACCCAAACTGATCTGATGCCAGCCAGGTCAATCAGCGGTTGGCATTGATGCATTTGTTGCAAACCATATTCTTAAACATTTGATAGTAGAGTTTAGGGTTGAAATATTCTTGGTTTTTCATCCTTGCGTTGAGACGACGCAATGCAACGGACCAATATGACTTCGCTCTCACTCTAAGCCGGGTCAGCAACCGGCAAACCAAAAATTATACTGTTTGGCTTGTTGGCGCAATGGTAGCGATCCTGTCTTTAAAGCTGGAGGTGTTAGTATCTATTTATGTATGTATTTAGGGATATTTAAGTATGTTCAATCTCTGGAGCCTTGGTGTCAGATGATTTTAGTGTAATTAATTTGTCCCAGATATTTATTTAATAATTTTATTTCCGATGTTGCACGTACCGTGTGACCTGCATGTTTGCTTGTCACCGACGCTGTAAAAAAATAAGACGCCTTGACACATTTATAGATGTCATTATTTTATATACCACTTTCTTTTACGACTCGTTGCAGTCTCTTTTACTGCGAATAAAAAAGCAATACATCGTGCTCAATTATCATAAAGCGATTCGGAACGACCGCTCAGCCACGCTTTGTTTTATGTCACAACATATGTTCGGCTACAAAAATGGTTTACGACTTCCTTCCGACTCTCAGACAACAGTCTCTGTGAATAAGTGTTGAGGCGTGTTACTTTGATGCAAGTAAGTATAAGCGCGCTCGTAAGCTCGAAAGCGCACGTAGTCGCGTACAGGCAGACCTTTTGCCGCACGAGTAACTCGTACGAGCGTTGACGCTCGTATAATTGGAATGAAATATCAATCTTTTTAGCGAAGTTCCACACTGTGTGTGAGTCTGAGATACATCGCAACAATATTCATTTCTAAGTAGTCAATAAAAGCCTATTTTCTTTCTCTGCGGTTAATTTATATTCATTTATTTTACCTTAATTAAAACGGCGTAGGTACACCAATAACAATAATTAAAGACACAGAAAGAAAAATAAAAACATTAAATTAGACCTACATTAAATATTAGCAGACACTAATACACACATTCACATACTCACACAAAAACACAAACACTGAACCACAACCTTCGACCATTCATCCGCAAACAAATCTGGATTCAAATATATATATTATTTAATGTGATGCCATCTTTAAACGTGAAATACAGACGAAGTGAAAAGAGTTGTAAACCCAGTTCGAACATCAAAAATACAGAGTAGTGAAAATGTTTCGTATGGGAATTTCATCAGTGTATTTTACTAGTCGATTCGTTCTGTCCTGTGAAGTAACACTCATCTTTTTTAAATAGACTTGCAATGGAACTTCATGCATTTCATGTTTTAAATAACATACAGTGTTAATGGGTTCGGAAAACTGGTTTTTCACCTTTATTACTTCATTCATTATTTAAGGTTGCATGTCACTATCTTTTACAAGGTCAAAAGGACACAACAGTCATGCGATTTGCTAACACGACTGTGATTATTGATTGCATAGCCTGTGACAAAGACTTAACGATATTTCTTAGTGCATTTCATAAAAAAACGGATTCGCCCAAGTCTTGCGACCGTTTTGGCTGCAAAAATATTGTCTTTAGGTTTTGAGGTTGATTCATTTATTTATTTCTTTGTTTTGCACCATTTAAATATCTTCTTTCTTTCTTTCCTATGAAAGCGCATCTATACTAATATACTAAAATAAACATCGCTTTATCATCTTTAGACTATTAAACATCTCGTTGAAGTCATTTAAAAGTGGTATAATATTAAAAGCATTTTAAATTTTTATTAAATTCGTTTTAAATTAGTTTATGGCTGTTAGAAGCCCCCAGCTCAGTGCAGTAGCCGTGGTTCACAGTCAATTAATGTAATTAACTTGGGGAAATAAATTATTTTTATTTGATCTCAACGTAACTTGTTGCAAAATTGTAAGAAATAGTAATAAGATGACTAGAATAAACTTTCTAGGAAGCTATGCAAAACCTAACGGGCTCCACCGAGGTCTGGCTTAACAGATGCAAAATAGTAGATGTTTATGCGCCGTGTCAGTAACTTAATCCGCTTTTAAAACTTTCAAAACATTTCGCCCTGTATACGAGTATGAATCTAAAATAACCTATATTAAAATCCAATTTTATAGATTAAGGTATTGCATTCGAGGCCACCAGTTGATTTCATGTGACACAATCTGAACATCGGCTGCTATTTTATTATTTAAAATAGTTTACATGAATTATATCTATCACCCACTTGCCCTAAGTGTGATAAAATACCTGAATTAAGCTAAGCTGTTGACTCAAACGATGAGGCTCTTCTACGGGGTATTAATAGGCGCGTAGGCTGCTCCTGACAGCGTGTAGGCCTGCAGCCGATAGTTAATAGGCCGCTGAAGAGTTATTTGACCACTAGAGTGATAAATGTGTTGGAACGCTGCGTTTTAGTTCTAAACGTTCCAAATATACTGTACTTCATAGCAATAACTTTATAAGAATCTTTTTTCGAATCGATGCTGTCCCGTGGACATGAGGAAACTTTACTTGTAACAGCTGCTTAATATTGAGTGACGCTTAAAACTTGGAGAAATGCCGTTTAAGTCTCACTTTGCACTGGTTTCTTTACTACTTCGAGTATTTTTGTTTGTTACTCTTTGAAGCAAAAACTACTGAACGGATTTAGATGAAATTTCACAGTAATATAGCTTATAGATCAGAATAACAAATGGGCTACAATTATATGCATGTTATAGAACTGAAGTTCATGCGGGCGAAGCGCTAGTACCAAACATACAAAAACAACTTTAAGGCTATCGCTTCTATGACCTAGTTGTAAGAGAGCTCAGCCTGTAATTCTAGGTTTAATGCATTAGTCGAGCAAAGAGAGTTTTCAGATTTGCCGGAACACAGCTCAGGGCTTCCGTAGGTTTAAAGACATTCAATCTCATAAAAACATAGAAGTTCATTATAAAATATGTTAAATAGTTAATTATAACTATTTAACACACACAGATAAAATTTATAAAGATTTAAAAATAATGAATATAAAGCAATCATATAGGTATTTTACTTGCATACTAATACATACAATTTTAAATAAGCACATAAATATTAATTTCAACTTTATAAGAAAAAGCACTGTTCACAATATGAAATTAAGAAATTTTAACCATTTAGTCACCTATAAATACCGAACTAACTACGGAAAAAAAACAATTAAATATGAAGGTGTCAAACTGTACAACGCGCTCCCAAATTACAATAAAGAATCAAAAACTTTAAATATTTTCAAAAAGCATCTCAAAAAATTTATCTTAGAAGAAAATTATTTTTTTGCAAACACAACCACACTATGTTACGATAACTTAATTTAAAATATTCAATAATAATTGAATACAAATAACTGAATATTAACATAAAATAAAATAAACTAATCCGACCATACTTATCTACTTCAACTACGCTCATCAATGCCGCATCCGTTGGCGCGTCTCGCACATTCATCGATGTACTTGTTTACAACAGACTGTTTCTTAATAACCTGTTGGTTTCGCATTAAATGGTCATCAGTCCGCCCGGCTAACTAAAATTTTACTTGTACCCACTAGTTTTATAATACTGCACGCTCATCCGATTGTATTTATTTTGTAAACTGTTTTCTCAGTAAGTGAATTTCTTTGTATTTCTTATGAGAAATAAATGTCTTTAAACCTAAGTTCACTTAGAATGAGACAATAATAGACTTAATATTAATTAAAATTAGGCGCAGCACAATTGCATGCTAGATGTTAAATTAGCTTAATATTAAACTATAGATTGGTAGCTTATCTCCGTGTCCGTACGCACACAGGCGCACATACACAGCGGAAAGTTTTTTTTTTGCGACATATTCACAGCGCATACCGGTCTAGGGTCTGGCACGGCTGCCGCACAATACAATAGACGCGGCCAAGTCATTAAGACTTTTAGACTAAGAAATACATCGAGTGGATGATGATAAACATTATTTTACAATGGACAGTGTTCGTAATATATACAACGTGTTAATGATAAAGCGCAAAACCAGAAAGTAGTTTGTTCAGAATCGAGAGTAGAATCGATTCCACCAATAAAAAACAGGGTTCAAATTTTAAACAAAAAAATATTTTAATTATGCCGTGTTTAATAACTACTTAACTCTTTTATTGCGGCGGCACGCGAAGCGGCGACGTTGCACTAGTTTGCGCGTAATTACCATAGACTTTTTAATTTGCAGACAAACACAAGAAAACAAAAAAAGCTAATATCTTCGTAAATAATCCATGAAAATTAAATTTAATAATTTACTTAATTCTTTCATAAAAATAATAAGTTGGGGTTTCTGAGATTTTGCACTTTATCATTAACACGTTGTATATATAATCCAAACCGATTTCGGCTACGGCGACCACTTCAACCTCTTACTGGCGTCTTTCATAATGGGCTCTAACTTGGCTTAAAAAACCAACCTAGCTGGTGAATAAACGCGTACACTGCGGACACGTTAGAGCACCATTGACAAAATTGTAGCTGGTGGTCGGGCTTTCAGCTCATCACGTCTGGCATCCAACTCGGCACGCCGACGTGCTTCAAAGTTAAAGACTTTATTTATCACTGAAGTCCTCCACCCACACGACTAGACTAACTCCTCTCATTGAGAAGGATCTATTACACACGGTGCTGCTCGCCAGTTCTGTTAGCTTGAACTTTGCTTTGACACGCTACCGCGTGTCTAGATATCACACCTCTTCGTGTGACGTTTAAGCACATCCTTATATCTGAGGAGTTGCCCGCCATGCCTGCGCTTGCCCTCAACTCAGAATAGAGGATGCGCTTCGCCACTCTCTCCTCCAGCATACGCGCCACATGACCACACCAGTGAAGTGGTCTCCTCATGAGATACGACTCAATGCCACCTACATTGGCTCGTCTCAATACCTCACAATTACGCACACGATCAGACCAATGGATGTTAAGTATTCTGCGCAGACATTTAAGGCGGAAACGGTCTAGTTGGCTAATGTGGCGTCGGTGTGGTGTCCATGTTTCAGAAGAGTACAATAAATTAGGTAGAACCACTGCCAGGCACACAGAGCTTTAGTAGCTACGAGTAACTTCAAATCATGCGAGACAAATACTCTAGTATTAAGTTTACCGAAAGCTGCTGCGGCAGCGCCGATCCTAGTATTGATTTCGGCGTCTAGATCACATTTTGCTTTTAGAGAACCCCCCCTAATAACGAAATTTGTCCACTTGCTTCAGCACATCTTCACCGAGCTTGATGGTCAGGTCCTCTCGACCACAAAGATCCGGCATCATCACTTCAGTCTTTTTAATGCTGATCCTCAGGCCAAATTTGCAGGATTGTTCGTGGAGGTTTTCAAAAAGCTGACGCTTTGGGCACAGCAAATAGAAAAGAGGACGCTCTCACCTTAAGAAAGTAGGTAAATCTTCTTTATTGCACACAAATAGTAATAGTTTACAGAAAATCAATATGTTGTACAATTTGGGCGGCTTTATCGCTAAAAAGCGATCTCTACCAAGCAACCCACAGGCAAAGGAAAATAGTCAAGGAGAGCGAGTAAGTGCTTAAAGAAAATCACTTAGCATGATTGATTTTATTGATACTCTTAAGCTAATACTTCTGTATCTATAACATGCAGAAAGTGATAAGGCCAAAAAACCAATTGCGATTTACCCAAATAAAGTTATATATGCTAGGCGGGACGTGCATCAAATTCATGTAAATAGGAAAATCAAATAAAATGTCTCGCCCGCATTTTGCTGCATCAAGAAAATATTGCTCTTTTGGAACCTGTACGTCTACCACGAGTTGCCACTTTAAATTTACGTTATCGATCGCATATTTTTTTTTATTGGGATATGACAATGTAATGTCATGTCATGTCAAATCCCAATAAATATGTATTGGAATGATGTTACGCAAACGATAACGTAAATTTAAAGTGGCAAGTTTTTAATGAATATCATCATTTTATTTTCGATTTTCACTTTCAAATCACTCTGAAACGTGACACTTTAGGGTACCATATTAAATAGTCATTTTCTGTTTGTTTATGTGTCTTCTATCTATATTTACCACTTTTATCGTGCGCGGAAACATCGATAATGAAGATTGTGAAGTCGGGTAATTTAGGCATGATTGTGAAAATATTCAACGAAATTCCAGTTACTTTACAAAGAGAATCAAATATCAGTAAATTTAGAAGAAAATTGAAGCAATATCTTATCGAAAAAAGCTTTTATTCGCTGTCAGAGTTTTTTAATGAAAATACATGTCACTAACAAATGATGGATGGAAAGATGAGTGTTATCGATAATGATAGTGTGAAATGGCTGTTGTATTGTATTGTATAGTTTAAATATTTTAAGGGTTCCCGGTTTGCAGTGCCCTTCAAGGTTTCATGTTCTGAACTTAATTTAAATATGACCCACAATGTACAACATGAATGCAATAAATAATTTGAAGAAGTTTGAAGTTTGAGAAAAAAACAAATTGGCGGCTGGTGAGCACAAATTTAATGTTCAAACCCTTTTGTATGCCATTTTTGGTTTCATTTCTAATCACTAGGGGCGCTGTGCCGATATCCCATACGTCATCACGGTTTACGCGGACGCTAGAGGCTGTCGTTGGTGTTAATGCCAATTTTTTATTCTTTCATAGTAACATTCTACCCATCCATGAACAAGCGAAGCATAATATACTTGTAGATAACTTTTTTAACGAAGACTTTCAAAATATCAAGCAAAACACAAAATTATCACGTAGTGCATCGAAAATTACTTTGAATATACCGCGCTATAACAAGCTACAGTATCAAGTACCCAATTTGATTAGCGACTTACCGATTGCAGTTAGACAGCATATTAATAAAACAAATGTTAAATATTATCTCAAATCTTTTTTTTTATCACTACTAAGAACGTAGCTAGTCTGGGAATCCACCCGTGTCTATTAACGCTTCATAGATGTTTTTTCTGTACGGGATTTTCGTGTTGCGACAGGCAATGGGCGGGTAGGGTACTTTTATAAGACCATAGTGAATATTGTATATTTAGACAGACGGTCATTAATTGTTAACTGAGTGAAGGCGACGGATACCAGGGTCCGGTAAACCAAAATTGGTTTATGTGGCATTTTAAATGTGAAATATAAATGTATTACTTCTTGTATGAATAAATAAATAATAACAATAATAATTTGTAGGTAAATCACTTTTTTATGTATTACATGACGTAATAGTGCTCTGCCCGAAATTTGGAGGTCTTGGGTTTAAATTCCAGTTCATGCAAAGTAAGTTTCCGAAGTTTTCGAATGTAATAAATAGCCTGCACATGTAAACTGGTGATTAATCTAATACCCAACAATTGTAGCGATGACTTGATTTCAAAGAGCCTTTGCCCAACAGTGGGGCGGAATATAGGCTAATTACTATACTTAATTTAAATTTCATAATTTAAAATGTTACTCATGTCTTCTTTTGTTCTCATATAAACTTTTAATGGAGCAAAGACTCTACAGAATGAAAGATTTGCTCAGCTTAAATATTCGTTAAGTAGCGCCGTAGCGCCGTAGCAGTTGTGGTAGTGTCGTAGCCTGTGTCGTAGCAGCGGGCTGCCAGCAAAACTTTTTTAGTTGCCTGATGAGTGTAGCCGGATATAATAAGTAAAATATTATGTAGTTATCGTTATAGCACACTAGAACATAACAATAAATTACTGAGCCACATGTCATGATGATAACAATTGTAACAACATTATCAGAAAAGCACGAACAATATTCATATACTGGGTGATTATCAAAATACTCACAAAAACGATATGGCATACTCTTTAAGTAAGGTAGTTACTATGTAAGTAAATGTTGATTGATAAAACTATTTGCTGAACCGATTTTTGAGTGAAGTTCATGATGCCGACGTATTCGCGGACTCCTTGCAGTGTTTTGTAACCAAACTGCGACATTATCTTAGCTTTGTATAATATATTTCCATAACAATATAAACTTGTTGGCATAAGTAGCTGTAAGTTAATATTTGTGTAGTATATAAATAAATACAGTAAGATCCTTATTATGACCAACAAACAATAATTTTGACATCATAATTGCAGTGTCTCTTTGTATTAAGTTATCCTTCTATGAGTTATTATTCTAAGCTTCACATATTAACAGCTAGCTAAAGTTCGACGGTCGCAGTAATCTCACTAAGAACTCCATAAATATCCCTATAAGGACTGAATCTGAAATTCAATTGCATTCCAGATTCCAACTAACTTTATCTCCAAACATGTTACCAAAGATTCCGCTAAAACTGTTTTGTTCCTCTTAATTTATTACTCTAGGCCAAGTACATATATTGAAATAGATGACACGACTGTACGTACTTTGCGTGTCAAAAAGAGTGCAGTGTCCACCTCTTTTGTCGCTGCGTCATGTAATCCTCGCTTTACCGTTATTGCAACAATTGGGACAATTTGCAGGATCCAAACTAAGTAGAGCTTATACTATGGGTGTCAGAGACTGATAAACATACTTAAGCATTTCTGAATACATACTTAAATAGATGATAACACCCAGACTCAAATGTTCGTCACATAAATGTTTGTCATGGGTGGGGATCGAACCCACGAACTCCGGTGCTAAAGGCTGCCATTGCACCAACAGGCCAGTCTTGCAATGGATTTTTAATCAAGTAGATTTACACTTATAACTATTTGTCTTTCTATTCACTGAATTAAAATTGCTTAAAAAGTGGCGAATTTCTTAGACTGGCTTTAGACGAGCGTTTTTTTCTGTGGTTGCTTCGGCATACGCGCTAACACGAGCGCTACATTTCGCCCATCAAAGAACCGGAATCGTACACGGGCTTATACCTATTAAGTCAAACCGGTAGTGGTGAGTCAGTATCTGTGGACATTGGCTATACGAGCTTATATGCACATCAACGCTTTTACAAAAAAAAATTATGAATAAAAATGCGCCAGACAACACCTCTTGTCATGGTCTCGAAGTAGGGATATATCCTTCCATTACGAGGCAGACAAGGAATTAAGCCAGGGGCCTCTTCCAGCACACCCAGTCCCCGAATCAATTTATAAAAGATCGCTTCCTGAATGGAACCCTGGACACTTCGAAATTTGAGGCGAGAAACGGTGCTTCAGTGCACTACGGCAATCCAAAACGAGCTTATACGCGCGAATGAAAACACTAGAATGAAACCACCCTTATTTAAACGCTATTTTCACAATAAGTGAAAAATGTGGCATGTTTATTTTTTAAACAACGTCACGCCTTGCGTTATCTATTTGGATATGTGTATGCTTTCTGGCCTGTCTGACTCGATCTGTCCTTAATACATTACAGCATACGACCACGTTTATTACTGGGGGACGTCAAATTGCTACGTGGAGACGTCACGATGTGGCAAATGTCATGACTGAAGAATTCGCAAGTCATTTGCTTGAGATCCTTCACTTGAATGTGGGTGTTCTATATCTGTGTTGATATTGTATGTTGACGTACAATCAGGCAGTAAGTTGTCCCTAAGGGCGCGTCTCCACCAGAGATGTGCGAGGATGCGTTTGTTAAGCACCAATAGGATCACGAAGGTATTTACCTAGCTATATATTTTCATTTGAAGTGATTCCATTGGTTATTAACAAACACATCCCTCGCAACGCATCCTTGCACATCTCTGGTGGAAACGCAGCCTTAGAGTCATGAGATGGTATCCTAGTTTCCTCTTAGCTGAGCATATTTCAGTTCTTCATTCTACGTTTAAGTTTTCGGAAGTAGAAGATTGTGGAAGATGGCGTAATTTTAGCCAGCATCTTCCACAATCCGGGTGGCTGCTCTTCCAACTGAGCTATCGACGCCATTAAGAGGATACAGAAGCACCGTTTTTTCATACAAACGTAGTCCCCTGTTTTCTCCCTGGACATTGCTAGTAGAGGAATATCTTTTTCTCTAAAAACCTATTGCCACTATTGCATGTCCATCCTATGTTTACCTTTTTTTAATAAATAAATTATTAAAAGACATATGAACCTTCAATAATCGAAACAAATGACCAGATTTTCAGCTGTGTTCAACAATCCAGAAAACTAATTTGACTAGTTTATTTAAAAAAAGAAAAACATAGAAACACGGCCATAGTCCTACTTCAATTTTTAATGAAAAAAGTAACTAAATCGACCAACCATTCGATAAGGGATTACGGGACTACGAAGCGTCGATTTTGTGTACTTTTGATAGGTAATTTCGGTCCAATTTGCATCTGTCTCTATCGCACTCTGCGAGGCGCTCGAGGCTTGCAAAAGACAGCAATAGATTTTTCAAATACCTACTTTTCAATTCTCAGCCCTGGCGAATTTGTCCAGTGCATTTAACGTTGTAAGCCAACGTTGTTGCTTAGATTTAAAATAGAGTTTTTTTTTTCATATTTGACTAGACAGTAATTTGAACGCAATGGCACCTGGTGTTAAGTGACGATGTGATCTATGATGAAACATGTCTGCCTAATAAATGCCTATTCACTCTTGCCTTGAAGAGACACAGATTGTATTGGTTTGGTTACACATGCGCGGACAGCGAGTGTTATTATTATAATGCGTTTGATGATGAATTTTAATTTTTAGCATTATTATGCTGAAAATAAAAATTCATCATTAAACGTTTGCTATGATGGAAATCTGCCACAGACCAGTAAAGAAGCTGGTTTTTAACGTTACAGGAATTTCCGGTTTTTCGTGTCCATTTTGTTAGAATATCAAAATCCTGAAAAGATGATGAGACCCTGTCATAAGGTGTGCAAATTGTTAGTTAAGGACACTTAGCATCTTTTTCCTCGTCCTGCTTGTATCATAAGTAATTCGCAACACAACTGCAATTGCTTATTGCACCCAGACATTCTGGCCTGTTGGCGCAATGGCAGCGATCCTGCCTTTAGCGCCGGAGGTCGTGGGTTCGATCCCCACCCATGACAAATATTTGTGTGATGAACATTTATATTTGTTGTGTGTCTGGGTGTTATTATCTATTTAAGTATGTATTTAGAAATATATAAGTATGTTTATCAGTCTCTGACGCCCATATTACAAGCTCTGCTTAGTTTGGGGTCAGATGATCTTGGTGTGAATTGTCGCAGATATTTATTTATTTATTTATTCTGCTATTGGTTATTCACGGTTATGTCACCGTGTATAAACTAAGACATGCAACATCCACTTTGGGGTCATTTTGGGACTCTCTATTTCGTAGTGGAACGTGCATTATATACATCTATTGGTTGAAAAATATAAATAGACATATTTGTCGAACAAAACACTAAGAATCATAGTTTCATTTAATTTGACTAGGAATCGATACAGAAAGTTGTGAGAAAAATAGCAACATAGTCATTTTTAGACGTAACATTACATTGTAATGTAACATTTTTATGAATGTTAAAACACAGGTAAATGATTAGTTCTTTAATAAATTTACCATTTAATATAACGTACTTGCTTGGTTTTTAAATCCAGTTGTAACAAACCATCGAGCGTCATGTTCGCAATGTGTTTCGAGTTAATTTGAAAATGACGCTACTTGATGTTCTGATAAAAGTGAGTCCTGATATCTATCAGCACCTTCACCGTCTCTCAAAGCTAAACTTGCTAATATACATACATACATTAGTAATTTTTAACCCACCTTAAGTACTTACTTAAATAATTTAACGAGCAATTTCAATCAATACCAGTTACTCATACAAACTATGTGGATTTAAAAATGGACAATACAATAATTGCAGTTGCGCTTGTCTTTTCGCGGCAATCGCTTATTCCGAAAAAAAATTTAAATATCATTTTACTCGTATATTTAAAATCCGTGCCCGTTGAAATCGTTTATCTGCAGTCCATTTGTTTCCATTAGTCGGGAATGTCCGAATTTAAGTATTACGTATGAGAGCGAGTGTCTGAGCTTTGTTCCATGCAATTGAGATAAATTGGAATTTCATGCAAGGCTCAACCATTCAGGTTCAAGTACCTATCTTATAAAGGTTTTCTTTTTATTCCTCTCAACTTAATGTTCATCACATATAGTGCAACTTTGCATGCTTTCTAATCATTTAATGAATTTTTATTTTAGGCACTGTCGCAGGCGAAGGTTTCTTTAAAGGTCTCAAAAGAAGTAAAATGTTTGCCGTTTGGGTTTTCATTTACAAAAAAACAGGTAGTCTATGTATGCCTTTCCTCAAAGTACTTTACATCTGAACTTTCTACAGTGATAACATCTTGTATTTGCTACACAAAGGATCGGGATATCTTGCTTGAGTCCCCAGAATCAGATCGAATTTTTCTAGGTTCTAACGTTGTATAGAAAATAGTGCATTGTGAAATGCTAAAAAGAAAAAATTCAAAATAAAAATAAAATTTTTTTTGCTGTTTTCAACTAAGCAATTCATTTTCGCCAATTCTCCACCAGATTTTGCTCCAGAAATCATTATTGTGATCCTCTTTGCCGATACAATGAATAATATTTAAATACTGCCAGCACCCAATTTGAAACCAATAATGATATTCTCAAATAGAGGCCAATTCCGGAACAACGATCTACACAAGTCGTTAATTACTGGTCTAATTCCGAGTAATTATACGGAAGGCCGGAGATAGATAAATATTTGGATACTGATGAAACAATAATTGAGCATGCGGCGCGGCGCTGGACTATAGTCCGCTTAGAACAAACCGCCATTTTGATCACGCACACAGACACAATGAGTGTACAGGCGATGCCGGTGAGCATCAGTGTCGCGGCCAGTCACACTGTCACGAGTGTTTTTGTTTTAGTCAACCTTGGAGAAATTTAATACATGATAAATTTTGTTCTTGGCCGGTTCTATCATGAAGGTACTCGTATAACCTACCTACTTAATTTTAAAAATTCTAATATAGTAGTAACCCGGTCACGCAAGTTTAGGAAAAAGGCGCGAGCGGTCCTTCTGTAAACTCTTTCTTCTTCTTCTTCTTCTTTCGTGTCGGCAAGAACACGTTAATATTTTGTGACAATACTAATAAAGAGCTATGCAAAATTTTGGGTTTGCTTGTTGACCAATATTTTGAGAGGTAGGGCCTAGCGGTAACTGAGTTCCCTGTATGTTTGAAAATAACTATTAGCTTACAAAAAAACAAACCACAGGTAACTCAAATAGACTTTTACAGTACTTTAAAATCGTCAAACTGAAAGCAAAATATACTAAAAAATAGACACAAATACTAAAATATGGATATATAAATACTCAGTATACAGACATCGGAGTCAGAGTCGAAGTTGTTTCTGTACTGAGAAGACCCAGAACTTTGTGAATGCTCAGGGAATCCTATCACAGCTGGGGTAAAACGGCGTTTGTCCACAACATGCCACCATCGCGTAATCAGCTATTTCTGGCATATAATGAGGCTTGGGGACGACAGCCTTGAGAAGCTGATCATTGTTGGGAACACGGAAGGAAAGAGACCTAGGGGCCGATCACCCACGAAATGGTCACATCAACTTGAAGATGCAAAAACACCTACTACGTTTTGCACAGTCGCCAAAATTGCTACTGACAGAGGCCGGTGAAGACAATTGTCCGCGCCAAACTTACACCACACTTTTATCACGATCTTCAGACATCAAGGACCGACCAGAGAGAGAGTAAACACAAGGTATATCGAACCAATATTTATCTTTAATTGTGATATTTACTGTAATTGTATTTAACCATCCATCCGTTAGCAGTTAAGACAGCCATTTAATTGTATCGTTGTTTTTTTGTGCCGGATGGTCACGTAGTAAGATTAGGCACACACAGTGTACGTGCATGAGTTCGTATATAAGCTTTAGTAGAATTATAATAAACCAGACTATTACCAACTGTTGTCTCATTTCACTGCCATTCCGTCTGTGGTTATATAGTAATTCTTAAGGTCCAACTGTGTCTTATTGCGTCTCCTCGACAGCACTGCAACAGTGGTGGACCCCGGCGTGATATCACGTCGGGGTCCGCAACAGTGATCATTTCGTCATAAACCTAAGTGGTTTGAGTATATGACCGTATTAAGATCATATTATTTAAGCTTTTCAATGGTAAATAAAAAAAGAGGCAGTTACATTGTTCTTACCTTTTTCTTTGCACGTAGGAACACAGTCTCGGACCACTGTGAGCTCGCTAACATATTTCTGAAACAATAAAAGGTAAAATTAGACCTTAGAATGTTATACTATGCTTTATAAATAACAAATTGCTAAGTTTAATGCTGGGTTTATATGTAAAGCACTATACAGGGTGAATTATCAAATAAAATTTGATCTACAGATACCTAGCGCAGACTTTGTTTTACGTCCAGTTAGGAAGGCATTTATTTGTATTTTTATATTGTAATTTATTTAGTTATTAGTTATAAAGATCTTGGAAAAAAAATATTTTCAGTATTACGAAACGTCTGTCCATCTGATCTATTCTTGCACATCCTACATTGACCAAGGTGCTGACGCTTACCGCTTCCTCGTCCATATCGGAGGTTTTCCATTGGTTTAAACTACGTCGGGGACAATCAAGCATGCGAACCGCCTAATGGTAAGCGGTTACCGCAGCCTAAGCGCTCTGCTCGATGCGGGATCAAATAGCTCTATTGTAACAGATGTTTTATTGTAATAGTTAATAGGTACCTAGTATGTAATGACTAACAATTTTTCTTCTTTCTTTCTTTTGTTTTTATATTCTTTTAGGTTTATTTGTATCAAAATGACCAAAACAAGTTTAAAAGAGTAACTGCTGAGTTTCTCGCCGGGTCTTCTCAGCAAGAAACAACTCCGACGCGGTGATAGAGTCGCATTATGTCTGTATACTGTTTATTTACATATCCATATTATTATGGTATTTATGTCTATTATTTAGTATATTTTGCTGTTAATTTGACGTTTTGAAAGTACTGATACAGTCTATTTGAATAAAATTATTTGAGTTTGAGTTATGGACGCGTGCAGCACCAGGGCCATTACTCGCGCGTAGTCGACCCTGCAAAAAACTCATTGGGAAATGCTCAGCAGGGAGCTCATTTCACAATTTAAGCGTCCTTGGTAGGAAATATCTCTGAAACCGAACTGTATGAGACCATTGCCATTCCATTGACCAAAAATGACATTTATTTTTCTTTGGGTAAAAACAACTCCCATGAGATCACGACTAATCACGAGCGTTCCTCGTCCAAACGGCGGGAACTGACGGCCACCAGCAGTGTCCATAAACATAATCCCGCAAAACCTGCCAACTTTTGGTCCCTTTTAGCGTTTCTGTTTCTCTATCAGAGCCTTCAACTGAGGCATTCAGAGATTGCAATCGGCGTAACGATCAGCCCAAGGCGGTGGATAAATCCCCTTTGTGATAAGTGTGATAAGCTAAATGCTGTGGTTTGGGGTATGCCCCTATAACAAACCGATTGCGTGTTGGCGGCATTGAATAAAAAAAATACAAAATCATTTGACCTCAAACTAAGCAGAGCTAGGACTGTGTTTTTAATAGACTATTAAAAGTACTTGAATGTTTAGAATAAATACTTTTGTAATTTTGTATATCGGTTTTGTTTAGATGTTTTGAAGGTACTACTAAAAGTGTGCATGAGTTGCGAATTGAGGTTATTGCTGCTTTTTTCTTTTTGTACTTTTGGTGCGCATAGTGTCTCTTCTAAGGCATCTACGGGAGACCAGCGTCGCGGTGTCTTTATGATACCCCGGCATATGCTGAGTACATGCCTTTGTGGTGTCAAATCGTGTCACCCTATTTTATCGGCACACTTTTGTTGTTTCTATTTGTACTGTTTTGTCACCAAATAAATGTTTATCTTTATTTTTTTCTTTAAAAATAAATACATAGTATTATTAATCATTACCTAAAAACATAAAAATCATGAATATTCTGTACATGAATGTTGGTAAAGGGTAAGCAACGAATCTTAATTCCTAATCCAAATGAAAACAGTTAATCCACATATGTAAATGCAACAGGTCAGTGAGAAATTGTTATTAGAAATGTAAAACAATTTGCACCTTGTTTAATTGTAAATACCCAACCTATTTATACCACTGCTACGGTAACTGGTCCCTGTCATAGACAAGCGTCCGAAATAGCCAATTTGCATATATTATCGCCATGTCAACAACGGGGTCGGTTACCCCACCCAGCGGAGATCCGCCCGAACTTACGGAGAAGTTTTAATTACATTTGCGAATACTTTGTGTAGTAATTGTTTTAACCTTTCATGTTTGTGTTTTCTTTGACTTCGGAAGGAAGGTGCTTTTAAGAAACATGAGCTTTATTTCGTAAGCATATTTAGTTATTAAGCTTTCTTGCTTTTATTTTTTTAGAGATATTGGTTATTTACATTTAAAATGTTTATATGTTATGTTTAAGTAATGTTAAATCATTACCAATTACTTACATTACTTTTTTTTTCATTATTGAACCACAACAGTGTGAATTGTAGAACACAAAGATACCATACTTAAATACGTGGCAGTGTCACAAATTAGACATGCGAGGCGCTCTGACAGACAGCCCGCTTAGAACAACACGCCATTTTAGACACACGCACACAGAGACGTGAGTTTACAGGCGAAGTCAGTGAGTTTCAGTGTCGCGGTCAGTCGCACTGTCAAAAACATTGAGATATTATTTGTATGTCGTCAGATACTTACATTTATAGTTCAATGGTCAAAAATGGTTTCGCGCAGATATGTATTTCTGTTGCAGTGTATTTGGCTGTATGAACACCACACGAAATTACGTGTTTTAAGTTACCAAATGATGTTGAAAGGTAAGTAAAACTCAGATAATGTTTGCAACTTAGTATTAGGTACTATGTACGAGTATTATAAGTATATAGGTAGGTAAACCATTATATTTGGTAACACATTAAAATCCAGTACAAATGGGCTTTTACTTTTTCCGTAACTTATCATGCATTGGTAAAACACCAGTATTTTTGGTATATTCTTTTATTGGCACGCGCGGCTGCTGCGTGGGTAGGCCGATAGGTGACCGCCGAAGCGGTGGCTCATGGTGGTATCTACAGCCTTATTTCTATTTTTCACTTGATGTATTTTATTTTTTGCGGTTTCTGTCAGATCGCGCTTATCTGGCAAAGATAGTAGCGAGTGGCAACCCTACGCGATCAGGCAAGTTGATAGAAAAAGGCGAGAGCGGTCCTTCTGTAAACTCTTTATTTTGTGGCAGTGTGTTTAGGTGTTAATCAGAAAACAAAACCCATGCCAGCTTCAAGAAAACATTTTTAGTCAAATATTTTTTTTTATCTGTCAGCTTCCACTTAGAGGGACGCTCAAGGTGAAGTGCATCGGAGCATTTTTTACTTCATTATATTAAAGATACTTAATTATTTTTAGGTGGTCAATTTCCGAATCGTAAAAGTCCCTTTTACGATTTCAAGCAACATAATGGCAGGTATTATAATCAGCATTTAAAGCAAGCAAAACTCCTCTTTGTTCCTAAAAAAAGTATTTTTAGTTAAGTGATGATAAAGGCAAAACATTTTAATAATAATAACAGTTACAGATTTATATGTGCTGGTGTCAACCATAAGTGAACTTACCCTTAGCTCAGTGCAGAACTTTTGGATAAACTTTTAATTGCACAAGACATTTCCCAGTTGTTAATTTAACCTTCTTGAGTTGTTATGATAAACTCGAAGTTTGTGATGAAGGCTCTTTGTGCCGACTGTATGCGTTGGTTTGATAATATAACTGTTTTATTTGTTTACATCTGTGTACCTAAAAATACAAATGTAGGTATCCATTTTTGGAAAATGATTGGAGAGGACGTTTTAAAATGTTAAGGCCATCTATTATGTCCGTCTGTAAGGCCAAACTATTTCAAGTAGTGAGATTATTTAGTTTGATTAGCGAAAGCTGTCACGAAAAGTTTTTTCACCATATTGCGCTTGAGAGTACCTATACTTCATTCATTATAACATTAGAAATAAGAAGCAGGGGGGCTAAAATGAATGACAATTTGCATTTGACGTTGCTATGACGATAACATACCTGAGTATAACCTGGCAAAATTGAAAACCCCTTCCGCCACAACGTATGAAGGGATTATGTAACATTTTAGATTTGGTAGAGTTATAGTGACAGTAAAAATGAAAACCCCTGGCTGTTTTAGGTTTTTACATCGACAATATAGTTTGATGCACGACAAAATAATTCTTTTAAGCAAAAGCCTCATAAATTCTGAAGTTCCTTTACTTTTAATGAGAACGATTAAGTGTGACAGCTGCTATTTATGTGGATTTTAATAAATTCGGCATAAATCTTAAAAGCAATGATGTTTATTGTACTTTTACCACAAAGTGTACCCTAAAAAGAACCTTTTTTACTTCTGTCTAATGCTTTAATGGATGGAGTATAGTTGTTGTGAAAATACGCGTGACCAGACAGAGATTGTCAATGTACCTACATTTTACATAGTTTTAATAACCTCAATGGTCTCAAAGCATGATGTTATGTTTGAACTCTGGCGTTAGTCAACAGACGCGAAGTATTGAACCTTATCAAGCGTCATGTTAGAATAAATTGTATTCTTATAAAAACACCTGGCAAACATTGAAAATGTTTGTAACTATTTCATGTTTTTATTATATATTTAAATTAACCTACTTATCCTGAATTATTTCCAGAAAAGGTATACTTTCGACAAACCTTTTCACATAACTTTACTTCGTAAAATATTTCATTTACTTACAGTTTCTCCTAACACTTTTTGTTGTATTTTGGGTTGATCTTATTAATTTGATTAAACTAAGAAATGTTTCACATCTTCACAACATCTTCTGGATAACTTTTAGAGGCAATCATATAGATAACTTATAAAAAATCCCTTCATTTGAAATGTTCTGGAACTTTGTCACAATCTAAACTTGTATTTCCCCCCAATTAAGTGAAAGCAAAGCAACAATTTACTCAGATTTGAGGTCAAACACAGGCTTTGACAAAGTTCTAGAGCATCGTGATTAATATAGCTGAGATCGAGATGGAATTTTGGTTCGGAGGTATTTGTTTAAACCATAGAAATATATCTAAATAGATACCGCAAGGAGCGCAGTTTGCTTGAAAACTAAGCGTGTCACAATTTGACGCTCATTGAGATGTCATCATATAGCGTTTTGTTTTAAGGTGGGAATAATAGGTTGGGGGAAAAGTTTCTGCGCATTTTTTAGGAAAATTCAAAACATTTTTTAATCTAGTTTAATAACATTTAACTAAAGTATGTAGATGCCATTTTGTTCGATTACTTTTTGCCATCTTGTAGGTAGGGACATGATCCCATTGCAATAGGAATTTTTAGGCTTCTGATTAAAATACCGCGACAAGTGGTTTTGCCAGTCCTCTCGTGATGTTAACCTGCCACTGCCTAAAGAATTCTGAAGAGACCGAAACAGGTGGAAATCTAAAGGTGCAAGGTTAGGACTATACAGCGGATACATTAACACCTCCCAGCCAAACTCTCATAATTGTTGCGGAGTGGCTAAAGATGTGTGAGTTCTAGCGTTATCATGATGAAAAACCACACCCATTCTGTTGATTAATTCCGGCCGCTTTCTCTCAACTTCTTGCTTTAATCTCATCAGTTGTTCGGAGTAGAGTTCAAAATCGATGGTCCTGCCTGGTGGTAACAGCTCTTATTGAATAATGCCCTTCCAATCCCACCACACACACAGCATCACCTTGTTGCGAGTTAACCCGGGTTTGTGCATCTACATCTGCACATCTGAACAATCTGAGCATTCGTCGTTTTTGAATAGAAAATCGTGATCATTTTGCCTGTTTTTGAAAAACATTACATTACAATGAAATGCTCTAGCAAATGATCTAGTCTACATTTATTAGAATGCATCTTGGCATGGCGGTCGTCATTTCAAAATCAAAAAAATCAAAATTAAAATCATCATCGTTGGGCATCTCCTTTTAAGTTTATAAAAACCTGTGTTAGGAGAAGCCCGCTCCTTCGTTCGATTCATATAAATGTAAACAACAAAGGTGAGTATTATTCTTAACATATAAATATATTTAAATTTTAGATAGTCTAGCCTAGTTAGATAATTGTGTGTGTGTGTGTGTGTGTTTACGAGTGTATGTGTGTAAGTGTATGTGTGTGTGTTATGTGCGCGTATATTATGTGTGATGCCTAAATATCGCCTATTTTTATAATTTATGTTGTCTCTTTGGTCCTATTTTACATGTAGTTATTTTTTTTTAGGTAGCCAAAGTATTATTACACTAAAAGTTGCTCAGTTTGGTCATAATTAAGCTCTTTTAGCCAATTTCTAATAGTTGTTTTGCACTGTTTGAGGGACATGATGTATATATTTTTTAATCTGTTTGCTTTATTGTAGATGGCGATTGATTGTGAAGAATATTGTTGTCTTGCAAACATTGTTCTGTTAGATGTTTATTTTATTACAGAATAGGGATTTCTCTTTTTAAGTATATGGATCTATAGGATTTTGCTGATGAACCTTAAGTATACATTGCACTATGTATAATTGCCATTTATGTCATTTGAAATAGAAATAGGAAACATTTATTCATTTCAGGACATTGTTACATCCTATTGAAAATAAAAGTTAGCACACAACTACAAAAAGATGCGGCAGACAACACACCACTTGTCATGTTCTCGAAGTGAGGATAAATATCCTACGATGTACCAGACATGGAATTAAGCCAGGGGCGTCTCCCAGCAAAGTTTGCTAAAAAAGTAAAAAAGTAAAAAAACCAACTAAGCTTAGCAAACCCAGACCCGAGCTAATTTAGAAAAGATCGTTTCCTGAATTGACCCATGAATTAATACGTATGATAGAACACATTACGCCAATCGTGTCGTCAAACAGTGGTGTCCCGATGTTTAGTGATAAAAAGGATCAAACTCAGCAGTAGTCTGGGTTTGGTAGGTTCAGGCAATGATTTTCTGTGGAACCAGATAGAGTAGACGATGCCCTATTTATTTTATACGTAAATATCGACATTTGTATAAAATAAACAGGTGCACTGCACTCATTTTTCACACGCGAAGTACAGTCAATAGCATACATTTCGAAGGCTTCAAAAATATATGTGCAAAACATTAGCCACAATTATCTATACAAGTCAACAAAGAGTCTGAACGAATTCTCGTATGGATATTTGTGTTAAAAAATACAAAAATCATTTATTTGCAATAAACGTGTAACTATAAAAATACATGGACCAACTAGTCTAGAACTTAAAATAGGTACACCGTTGATGGACGCAGTTTCAGTGTTATACACACATCAAAAGTGTCTAGGGATCAACATATATTTTTGCAATAACTTTTCTCCTGATTGATATTAATTAAAATTTTCTTTAAGGATTCATCAAATAAAGTGTTTTCGTTTGTCTACAGTAACGATAAACCAAGTCACCTTTGCATTAATAAAGAAATTTGCCATTTTCCTAATAAAGGGATTTTTGACATTTGAACCACTAACATTAAAGTTCGAAAAAAGACTGAAATAACAGTTTTCTTTAAAATTTTATTGGGTAACTTAAACAATTAATAATACGTGTTTCTACCGCAAACACTAACAACACAAGAACATCGGTTTGGCATACTCAAAATGAGTTCATCCAAATCACGCTGTGGAATGGCCGCCCATGTTCGTTGCAACAACAAAAAAAGGTCTTCCTGCGACTGGATACCCTCCATATTCGGCAGAGCTCTTCTCTGTAGCATATCCCATGCATGCTCAATCGGGTTCAAGTCTGGCGACTGAGCAGGCCAGGGCAGGACATTGATGTTAGCTGCGGCGAGAGTCTGTCTTACAACTCTTGCGGTGTGCGGTCGTGCATTATCATGCATTAACTGAAATAAGGGACCGATTTGCACTTGTAGAGGAACGATGACGTCTGATACAATCATCATCATCATCATCCGTGCGGTCTATCCCGGTTGTGAACCCACACTGGTGTGTGGGGTCCCAGGGTCCGCCTTTCTTATTTTCTTGGCCCACTTCGCGCGGTCTTGTGCATCCTCAGTGGTGAGTCTGTTGGCACGCATGTCACCCTTAACGACGTCGAGCCAGCGCTTCTTGGGTCGACCTCTTCTACCGGTACCTGGCGGGGGCGGCATAGCCAGACATTTGTTGCCCACGTAGTTTGCCGATCTCCGTGAGACATGACCATACCAACGAAGGCGGCACTCCTGCAGCTTGTCTGCGATGTCACGAACACGAAGGCTGCCGCGGATGTGGGTGTTACGCACACGATCTTTGCGTGAGACTCCACACATCCACCGCAGCATCTTCATTTCCGTGACGCGCAGCTCCTGCTTGTGTCGCTCTAGTAACGGCCATGTTTCACTGCCATATAAAAGGACAGGCCTAATGATGGTTTTATAGACCTGCCCTTTCAGCTTGATCGGCATTTTGGGGTCACAAATGACACCAGCCACCTCACGCCATTTAGCCCAAGCCGCGGAAATTCGGGCTCTGACGTCGCGGTCGATGTCCCCGGACGCGCCTAAAACAGATCCCAGGTATTTAACACGGTCCGTGCGCTCGACCACGTCAACGCCTATGCGGACGGACTGGGTATCTGTGGTGTTGCAGGCCATGTACTCCGTCTTCGCCACATTAAGTTTCAGACCGCCGTTTTCAAGTGAATTTTTCCACTTATTCACCCGTTGTACCAGCCGTCCCCTGTCCGAATCTGCTAGCGCTATATCATCAGCATACATAAGCAACCAGGGTGGTTGCTCATGGTGGTCTAGGATGCTGTTTGACAGAACGTCTAATATTACGCTGAACAGAAACGGGCTAAGCACGGAGCCTTGGTGTACTCCAACGGTAATAAGGAAAGGAAGCGTGTCACCAACCGCAGTCCTAACTATGGAACTGGAATCGTGGTACATGTCCCGGATAATGTCAATAAAGACTTCGGGAACGGCCCTGGACCGCAGCGCCCAGCCAATCATCTCACGAGGGACACAGTCGAAGGCCTTCTGCATGTCTAAGAAAAGTAGATGCAGAGGTGTATTCTTCAGTCTGTATCCCTCCATGAGCGTTCTCAAGGCAAATATGGGGTCCATGGTCCCGCAACCTGGTCGAAACCCATACTGATACCCCGAGATTGTACACTCCTGTCGGATCCGAGAGTCTACAATGCGCTCGAGGAGCTTCATGGTGTGGGACATCACCTTTATGCCGCGGTAATTGCTGCACTCCTGCACCGAGCCCTTGCCTTTGAAGACTGGCGTGATAATGCTCAGTCTCCATTGGTCAGGTATCTTTCCGGTGAGGAGAATGCGGTTAAAAAGGTGGGTAAGTATGCCCACACCACGAGAACCCATCGATTTCCACGCTACGATAGGGACTCTATCGGGTCCGACAGCTTTCCGGTTCTTCATGCGGCGAAGAGCCGACTGGACTTCATCAGGCGTTACCGGGGGCACTAGTCCCTGATTTGGAGGGAGTTCAGGTGGCTGCACCTCTTTGTGCTGCTTATTGAGCAGCTCGTGGAAGTAAGAGCGCCATCTCTCCTTCACCGCGCGGTCCTCGCATAGCAGGTTTCCAAGAGTGTCATTTACACAGCGGCACATGGAAATATCCTGGGCCGCTTTGACTCTCGAACGTGCCAACTTGTAAACGAGCTTCTGCCCCTCAGACGACTCCAACTTATCGTACAAAGGACGTAAGTGGTCACGTCTGGCCCTGGCTACAGCTCGTTTAGAGGCACGTTTGGCATCCCTGTACGCGGCGCGATCTTCAGGAGATTTGGACGCTTGCCACGCTTTGAAGAGGGCTTTCTTTACCCTAATCTCCTTCTGGACTGCTTCGTTCCACCATCAGGTCTCCTTGTCAAGCCCACGTCCACCCCGAGACACACCCAACGCCACCCTCGCCGCCCCGGTGATAGCTGCCTGACACCTATCCCAGAGCTGTTGCCCGGACTCACTATCCGCTGCGATGCACAGGTCACCGACAGCGGCAGCAAAGTCGTGGGATCTGGCTCCTTCAAGCAGCCACCACCTGGTTCGGGGCGGGCAGCGCTCCCGGCATTTGCCTCGAGGTTTCACTCGCAGGTCCATCACAAGTAGACGGTGTTGGGCAGTAAGACTCTCTCCGGGTATGACCTTACAGTTAGCTGCCTTGCCGATCTGGGCTCTCCTGGTGAGAAAGTAGTCGATCTGGGTTGCGCTCCTACCACTCTTGTAGGTGATCAGATGCTCGGGACTCTTTTTGAAGAACGTGTTCACGATGGCCAAGTCGGCAGCCATACACGTCCGGAGAATCTCTTCGCCTTCAGCGTTACGACTGCCAAAACCAAAACCACCGTGAACACGCCCGTATTCCTCACACTGTTCACCCACATGACCGTTCAGATCGCCACCCAGAACGACGCCTTGGGACAATGGAATAGTGCATAGGAGCTGGTCGATTTTCTCCCAAAACAGTGCCTTATCCGAATCGCTACAACTGACCTGCGGTGCGTAGGCACTTATCAAATTGGTCGTGACCCCTTCGATAAGCACCCTCACGACCACAAGGCGGTCGCTAACGCGATTTACTTCCAAGACACTATTCTGGAATTCCTCGGACAGCGCCACCCCCACTCCATTGGCCCCACCAGGAGAACCCGCGTAGATCAGCTTGTAGCCGTGTCCGATGTTCCGGGACCTGTTGCCTCTCCAGCGAGTCTCCTGCAGGAACGCCACGGCCACCCTCCGCCTGGCGAGCACATCGGCCAGCTCGCGAGCGCGTCCCGTCAGCGTGCCAACGTTCCACGATGCGAAGCGGACCTTCCTCTGGACTAATGTCTTTAACCGGGCCCGCCCATGGCCCGGTAGCCCTAACCCACTTAACACAGGAGTAGGGCGATCCCCCTGCGCGTCGTTTTCCGGCGACGCCCTATCCATGTCGGGTACTCTGTGCTGACTTTCCATGTTGGTTTGGCTTGAGTTGGCTTTACGGGAGCGACTGCCATCTGACCTCCCAACCCATGAAGGGGAGCCGTCGCCAGAGCCTCCTTCGTTAATCAGCAGGGCGCACCAGCTTGCAGGCGGGGTTGGCTTGGGGCCCGAAGATATTGGAGGACCCCCTTACACCCCCGACGTCTGATACAATCGTCTCAGCATAAATTTGAGTGTTGAGGTTGCCTCTGATCCAAATCAACTCAGTTCTTCCGCCGATCCAAATACCCGCCCATACCATGATGGTTCCACCACTATAAGGATGGACTTCCTGGCAGGAATTTAATCGCTGTTGGCGTCCAGGGGTTCTCCAGTGTCGTATACGTCTTGTCTCATACCAAAACGAGACTCATCAGAAAAGCACACGAAACGCCATTGTTCTTCTGCCCAATTTCTGTGTTCAAGAGCCCATTGATATCGAATCCTACGATTGTGCATTGCTATAGGTGGTACCCTTAGCGGTCTTCGGGAATGAAGGTTCACTTTATGCAAGCGGTTTCTGACTGTTTGGTCGCTTATTAAGTTCCCTGATGAGTGATGAAGCCTCTCAGCTAACATCATGGCGGTTATTGTTGGAGCTCTTCGAGTTGTAATTTGAATGTATCGGTCTTGTCTCCGTGTGGTGCAGCAATACCGTCCTCCATGGCGCTCAGCCACGGTTCCAGTGCTTCGGTAACGTGTCCAAAGTCGACTGATAACACTCTGACTTGTATTCAGAGCTAAAGCCACAGTACGTTGCCGGGAACCAGCTTCTATCATTACCACGGCTCTGAGCATTTCTTCCCTGCTTAAATGACGTCGCCGCTCCATAATAACGTTGGTTTTAATCAGTAGTAGGGAAACAGTAGCACTAATAATGGCTTCAATGCGTTGTATGTTTTTATAGGGAAAATATTGACAGCTGATTTTCATCTTTTACTCGAATTTAATTTATTTATTTTTCAAATTATGAAATGCACCAAAAAGGATCCATATAAATTTATAAAATCATAAATTTATTACAAAGCCACATCTCAATCTCAAGAAATCCGCATAAAAATGCTTGATCCCTAGACACTTTTGATGTGTGTATTTGGCCGTGGCTCCCACACTAGACATAGTCTTTGTCGCAGGCGCCGGGAGTTATACTCAGATATTTTGTTATATTCAGATATTTTGAAGCCCTAGTAACGTATAGATATTTATTTTGACTCTACTAACACTCGAGTCATCTGATGCCGTTTATATCTCTAGTTAAAATACCTTATTTCCCCCAAGACTGCGTCTGCTTTAGAGGCACGACAAATAAAATTAGTTTCGGTCTGCGAGATAAACAACATATTACTTAGTTGAATTTATCTGTCGTATGCATTTGCCTACATACAGGAACTCGAAAGATAGGTACCTAGTTCTAATTTTAATTTTGCCGTAAGGATCCCATTGCAGGGCAAAAAGCCTCTGGCTTGTGTGTAAGACTCGAATCCTGAAGTCTTATAATAATAGGACTCTCGTTTTTTTTAAGTTTCAGTTCTTTTAAAGACTAGGTGTCCGAACTCAGCTGAAATATTTATTTTAATTGTGTAAGCAGCTTTTGAGTTTAAGGCTGGATTCAGTGCTACATGGACGGTGCTTACGGAGGACCGTCGTCCGGAGCTATGGTATAGAAAATCAACTATTGCGTTTATTGGAACTTAGTTTTTTATACGATAACTCCGGAAGACGGACCTCAAAAATAAAATTAAAATTAAAAATATGTTATTAAAGTTATTGTTAAAAAAATTGAAAGAAAGAAATAAAATTTATTCGGAGCAAAAAGTACATCATTAAGAATTCGAATGCAATTTACAATCTTGCAACCGAAAAGGTAGCCACACGGAAACCTTGGCGCTGGTTTTCAGTAGCACCTTTTGAGAGGGGGCGCAGCTCCCCGTAATAAAGGCTGCAAACATTTTATAACATAATATGAACAGCAATAATAATATTTTAAACAGAACAAAGTAATAATAAAACATTCAACAAAGCTTAAAATAGATAATAAACTTAAAACAATAAATGAAAATTTATGTGTGAGTGTGTGTGTGTGTGAGAGGTAATAAGGGAGAGAAATGCGTGCATGTTGACAATATAGCATGACAATATATTATTATGCCGAGATATAAATTAATGTTTGTGTGCGTGGGATAAAGAAATTTTCTTAATAAAATAATATTTTTTTACCGTACAGACCGTCCGTGTAGCACTAAATCAAGCCAATCAAAACAATAATTCCTCTTTAAGATGTTAGTTTACCCAACGTTTTCTTTATATTTAGCATTCCAATTAGGTCCATGTCCCCTATCTCCAATCGTTTAAGCTACCCAACGAGCTTATCCCCCAAATACTAAGGCTCATATCTCTGCCACAACAGCTGCTATTCAACAGCTGTAACAAAGCCGAAGGGGGTCAACAGCACGACAAACGAGCTGAGACAAGACGCCCTCACTTGAGCGGCTAATTAAAGCGGGACTTGGTCTCGCTTTGTATTGCAATAAAATATGACGCTGCATTCTTTATAACGATGCTAGGAGATATATTGAGCGTTTAGCGTTAGTTCGTGCACCTATTAAGACCATCTTGGTTTTTGGGTTGCTTGATTTTTAATTTTGTTATTTAATCTAGCACTATTCTTCCCCTTTTTAATTTTTGTAGTCAGTTAATTTGTCCAATAAAATCCCGATTTTTCAATTCTTAGTTTATTCCCTAGATAGCTAACTGAAGCATAAAATTAACTGGCTGTTTATCAAGCGAATAGATATCCAAAGAATAGCTATATATCGTTTGCCTATGTACATAAATCGCTAACTTTACTGATTATCCACAAGCGAGATGCACTCATACAATCATTGCAATGTTATAATGAAACAAGACAAAAGTAGATGTCTGAAAAATTTACACTGACTTATAAGAAAAACAAACCTCAGCTTCTTTGTTGTCTAGAGTTGTGGTAAAAAGTTTGTGATTATAATAAAACTCCAAAACTCCTTAACAAAATGAAAATAATCTCAAATGACACACTACATAACCTCAAAATGTCAAAGAAAACGCATAGATAAATCTTATCCAGCCCCTCAAGCAGCAGATAACTTTATTCCTCAGTTAGCGGCTTTATTCAACAGAATATAGCATCTATATTACCATTGAAAAATTAAAAATCTTGTTAACCTTCGAATAAACTTTATTCTACAGATGAATTTCATTATCTGAGGATTAAAAAATCGGTCCTAAGGCAAATTAATATTATCCAAGAAATTCGCACAATTCGGACTATCTTAAACACTGTCTACTTATTCGATATAAATATTATTACTGAATTAGCAAAAACCACTTTTTCAAGTAAGTTAAGAACGAAATCAAAAGCTGTTGATATATAAGTCAGAATATTCATCACTATGACATAGTCATTTACAATAATATTAAAATTCACCGAATTTATATCTTAGACTGAAATACCAATGCTTATTAGACAAATGATAGACATTATTCGTCGTTTGTTTTGTTCTGAAACGGGAATTTTTGCATCGCATTTAATATTTATTCAAGTGACGGGCCCTAAGAATGTTTATTTTCGTTTTTGTTTGACTTCAATGTGTTTAGTAGGTATTATCACACATACATACGTTCACGACTGTATCCCATTGGGGTAGTTAATGCGAGTTGACTGTTGCCACCCTGTTATACGGAACACTGGAAAGCCCACTTTTCACTAAGCGTATTAGAACCCAAAGTGGTAGGTGATGAGACTTCCGCCGTTATCGGGGAAGTTCGTTGCGTTGTCGGGGTAAAATAAACACATGTTTCTAATAAATAAAGTATGTTAGTATTTAAGTACCTGACGTTACATAAGTAAGCCTAACTTGAAGTGGCAGGTCACATGGCGACTAAAACGAATGACCGTTGCGGCAAAATAGTTTCCTAAAAACCTACGAGTACGTGAACAATTCGACTATCCCAAACAACTGCAGTGTATAAAAACCACTGGAACGGAACGCGCCCTGATGTTAGAAAAAAACACGTTTCGTTCGCGCTGTTGTGTTTACCGCTTATGTTTCATAAAGTTCACTATTAAAAAAACATTATTATATACTTACATATCCAAAAGGTGGTTTATATAACTAATATGCAAAACCTGGATTTATCCAAACAGTAGCTTCAGCAGGATTTTAATTAAAACTAATATTGCCGGTCCCTGGCCGAGCCTTGTGTCAGAACAGAATACGTATTTATATTAAATAATTTAAGCTGCTTTAAAATTACTATTTGTTGTTTTTTAATGGAAAAATTAGAGAAGGGTGTCTTTGCCAACTGCTGGGTAGCTTCGCTCCAACTGATGGGTAGATATTGGTCACCACGCTTGCCAAATAGGGATTCGTGATTACAAATACGGGCTATGTTTGCAACCTTCGATTTGTACCCAAGGCCGAGCCACCCACGAGCACTTAGCCACCGGGGCGGTGAAAAACTAAATCATATGTGTCTTTTTTTAGCATTCAACAATGCACTATTTTCTACATAAAGATAGAAATTATAAAAAATCGACCAGATCCTAGGTCCCGCTTGCGCCCTGATCAGTTTTTATGAATTTTTAGTTTATTAGATAAATCGACCTGATTCTATCAGGTCGATTTTTTTAGTTTCTTTCTTTGTATAGAAAATAAATCTTACTTACTTATAAAAAGTATTGTTTTCGAATCACGACTTAATCTTTGTTGACATATTAATTTAACATATGAAAATATAACAAAGCTTGTCTAATATAATTAGAAAGGGTGCCTTTCCCGACGGTCGCAATCACAATATAGGGAGGGGAGGCTATGACATAGCGGGCCGTTAACTAGACTTGTACTAACTGGGGGGATTATATTAGGGGTTTATGAAATTAACACCCGGCTATCATAGGCCATGTTTACTTAGGAGGCATTATTTTGGGACTCGGGTAGGTAGACAAATAATACCGGGTGGTTATTTATACGGTAAGTAAAATTGATATGGCAAATTCCTATGAGTCATTTGCATGGCTGTGTTTGTCAGCCTCATATCTGGACCTCAGGACTACTTTCCATCAGGTGGAGTCATCTTGACGGGATTTTGAGGATGTATTTGAAGGTGTATTATAAAATCTTTTCATTTGTTTGCATACTGTTAGCAAATATCTTTGATTAACTTTTGTTTTAAGGTTTTCAAACAAAATAATCGGAAATGCGTATTTTTCTATGAAAACTCTATATTCAACGTCAGGATGTTTTGTGTGATTTTTTTTGTAAGGACGCCGCTATTAGCTCTCAACCCTAATGATTTGTGTGACTTTAATTTAAAGGTTTTAATACGAATTGTCAAAATGGTTTTATATGTGAACCTGAAAGTGAAAGTGGATTTTTTTTTTTGTCGTAAGTGTGGCATATATTTTTCCTTGCGGTGTTAATAATCATCCGGTATTAATGAACGTTGAAAAACGCTAAGAGGTAGAAGTATGTTTGTAATCTGCTGTACGCCTTCTTTATGTATTGATAGGTGAAATATTTATACGTACATACATGAACCACTCATCTAAAAAATATATAAATAAAGAAAGTAAACATGCGTCAGACAACACACAACTCGTCATGGTCTTCAAGTGAGGATATATCCCTGTGTTACGAGGTACCAGACAAGTTATTAATCCCAGGTCGGCTCCCAGTGCTCCCAGACCCGAGCCAATTTAGAGAAGACCGTTTCCTGAATTGGCCCGACCGGGAATCGACACCACGGAAATTGAAGCGAGAAACCTTGCACTACGCCAATCGTGTCGTCAAAACTGGTGCTTCATAGTACGATTCCCTCTATACATAGATAGATACACAGTAGACATAACTCTACCGCACTACACCACCGCCAAATAAAACTGCTTTTTCAGTGCACTGCTTTTGTGAGTGGGGTAGCCATAACTCATTATTTATTTATTTATTTATTAGTTTGAACACAAATTACAGTTTTTTACATAGAAAAATAAGGATAGTATGATTTGGTCAGCTGGTGGACCTTATTTCTTCTTCTTCTTTCTGCTAAAAGTTCTCATTCCCCTTGCAGGGTCGGCAAAGCACGATATTACCTCCGGGTTACATGTGATCATAATCATAATCATAAAAACTTTATTGTGAATCACAGGTGACATATTATGGAAATTGGTGTTACAAGTTTCTCTAAATGACAATTACAATATAAGATTTAATTATTTAATATTAACATTGTCAGACAGAAATTCTTGGATCGAGTAATAACATTTATGAGCAAGGTATTCTTGTAATTTTTTTTTTAAACTCAATGAGATTTTCGACATTCCGTGTACGATCTGTAAGTTTGTTGTATATACGAGGAGCATTACAGAAAACGCTTTTGTTCATTAGTGCTGTCTTCCTAGTTTCCATTAACAATTTGTTTCTGTGCCGCTCTCGAGTCCAAAACTTGAACAAATTTCCATTTGTTTTTACAAAAACTGCAACCTCGTACACATACAAACACGGGACAGTTAACAATTTCAATTTTGAAAATACCGGCCTACAGGACTCTGTTTGCTTCATGTTATACATAGCTCTGATGCACCTTTTTTGAGATTTAAACGCAATGTCTTTGTCGGTGGAGTTACCCCAAAACAGAATGCCATAACGAAGTGTGGACACGACATATCCATTGTACGCTGTTAGCAGAGCTGACTTATTTGAAATTTTACTAAGTTTGTACAGTGCATATGAAAACTGGCTTAATTTCTTTCTAATGTGGGCAATGTGACTCTTCCATTTTTAATTATTGTCAATATACAGGCATAGGAATTTTCTTGATTTGATTACACTGAGTTGTTTACCACAATAGTATAACGAGCTGAGACAAGACGCCCTCACTTGAGCGGCTAATTAAAGCGGGACTTGGTCTCGCTTTGTATTGCAATAAAATATGACGCTGCATTCTTTATAACGATGCTAGGAGATATATTGAGCGTTTAGCGTTAGTTCGTGCACCTATTAAGACCATCTTGGTTTTTGGGTTGCTTGATTTTTAATTTTGTTATTTAATCTAGCACTATTTTTCCCCTTTTTAATTTTTGTAGTCAGTTAATTTGTCCAATAAAATCCCGATTTTTCAATTCTTAGTTTATTCCCTAGATAGCTAACTGAAGCATAAAATTAACTGGCTGTTTATCAAGCGAATAGATATCCAAAGAATAGCTATATATCGTTTGCCTATGTACATAAATCGCTAACTTTACTGATTATCCACAAGCGAGATGCACTCATACAATCATTGCAATGTTATAATGAAACAAGACAAAAGTAGATGTCTGAAAAATTTACACTGACTTATAAGAAAAACAAACCTCAGCTTCTTTGTTGTCTAGAGTTGTGGTAAAAAGTTTGTGATTATAATAAAACTCCAAAACTCCTTAACAAAATGAAAATAATCTCAAATGACACACTACATAACCTCAAAATGTCAAAGAAAACGCATAGATAAATCTTATCCAGCCCCTCAAGCAGCAGATAACTTTATTCCTCAGTTAGCGGCTTTATTCAACAGAATATAGCATCTATATTACCATTGAAAAATTAAAAATCTTGTTAACCTTCGAATAAACTTTATTCTACAGATGAATTTCATTATCTGAGGATTAAAAAATCGGTCCTAAGGCAAATTAATATTATCCAAGAAATTCGCACAATTCGGACTATCTTAAACACTGTCTACTTATTCGATATAAATATTATTACTGAATTAGCAAAAACCACTTTTTCAAGTAAGTTAAGAACGAAATCAAAAGCTGTTGATATATAAGTCAGAATATTCATCACTATGACATAGTCATTTACAATAATATTAAAATTCACCGAATTTATATCTTAGACTGAAATACCAATGCTTATTAGACAAATGATAGACATTATTCGTCGTTTGTTTTGTTCTGAAACGGGAATTTTTGCATCGCATTTAATATTTATTCAAGTGACGGGCCCTAAGAATGTTTATTTTCGTTTTTGTTTGACTTCAATGTGTTTAGTAGGTATTATCACACATACATACGTTCACGACTGTATCCCATTGGGGTAGTTAATGCGAGTTGACTGTTGCCACCCTGTTATACGGAACACTGGAAAGCCCACTTTTCACTAAGCGTATTAGAACCCAAAGTGGTAGGTGATGAGACTTCCGCCGTTATCGGGGAAGTTCGTTGCGTTGTCGGGGTAAAATAAACACATGTTTCTAATAAATAAAGTATGTTAGTATTTAAGTACCTGACGTTACATAAGTAAGCCTAACTTGAAGTGGCAGGTCACATGGCGACTAAAACGAATGACCGTTGCGGCAAAATAGTTTCCTAAAAACCTACGAGTACGTGAACAATTCGACTATCCCAAACAACTGCAGTGTATAAAAACCACTGGAACGGAACGCGCCCTGATGTTAGAAAAAAACACGTTTCGTTCGCGCTGTTGTGTTTACCGCTTATGTTTCATAAAGTTCACTATTAAAAAAACATTATTATATACTTACATATCCAAAAGGTGGTTTATATAACTAATATGCAAAACCTGGATTTATCCAAACAGTAGCTTCAGCAGGATTTTAATTAAAACTAATATTGCCGGTCCCTGGCCGAGCCTTGTGTCAGAACAGAATACGTATTTATATTAAATAATTTAAGCTGCTTTAAAATTACTATTTGTTGTTTTTTAATGGAAAAATTAGAGAAGGGTGTCTTTGCCAACTGCTGGGTAGCTTCGCTCCAACTGATGGGTAGATATTGGTCACCACGCTTGCCAAATAGGGATTCGTGATTACAAATACGGGCTATGTTTGCAACCTTCGATTTGTACCCAAGGCCGAGCCACCCACGAGCACTTAGCCACCGGGGCGGTGAAAAACTAAATCATATGTGTCTTTTTTTAGCATTCAACAATGCACTATTTTCTACATAAAGATAGAAATTATAAAAAATCGACCAGATCCTAGGTCCCGCTTGCGCCCTGATCAGTTTTTATGAATTTTTAGTTTATTAGATAAATCGACCTGATTCTATCAGGTCGATTTTTTTAGTTTCTTTCTTTGTATAGAAAATAAATCTTACTTACTTATAAAAAGTATTGTTTTCGAATCACGACTTAATCTTTGTTGACATATTAATTTAACATATGAAAATATAACAAAGCTTGTCTAATATAATTAGAAAGGGTGCCTTTCCCGACGGTCGCAATCACAATATAGGGAGGGGAGGCTATGACATAGCGGGCCGTTAACTAGACTTGTACTAACTGGGGGGATTATATTAGGGGTTTATGAAATTAACACCCGGCTATCATAGGCCATGTTTACTTAGGAGGCATTATTTTGGGACTCGGGTAGGTAGACAAATAATACCGGGTGGTTATTTATACGGTAAGTAAAATTGATATGGCAAATTCCTATGAGTCATTTGCATGGCTGTGTTTGTCAGCCTCATATCTGGACCTCAGGACTACTTTCCATCAGGTGGAGTCATCTTGACGGGATTTTGAGGATGTATTTGAAGGTGTATTATAAAATCTTTTCATTTGTTTGCATACTGTTAGCAAATATCTTTGATTAACTTTTGTTTTAAGGTTTTCAAACAAAATAATCGGAAATGCGTATTTTTCTATGAAAACTCTATATTCAACGTCAGGATGTTTTGTGTGATTTTTTTTGTAAGGACGCCGCTATTAGCTCTCAACCCTAATGATTTGTGTGACTTTAATTTAAAGGTTTTAATACGAATTGTCAAAATGGTTTTATATGTGAACCTGAAAGTGAAAGTGGATTTTTTTTTTTGTCGTAAGTGTGGCATATATTTTTCCTTGCGGTGTTAATAATCATCCGGTATTAATGAACGTTGAAAAACGCTAAGAGGTAGAAGTATGTTTGTAATCTGCTGTACGCCTTCTTTATGTATTGATAGGTGAAATATTTATACGTACATACATGAACCACTCATCTAAAAAATATATAAATAAAGAAAGTAAACATGCGTCAGACAACACACAACTCGTCATGGTCTTCAAGTGAGGATATATCCCTGTGTTACGAGGTACCAGACAAGTTATTAATCCCAGGTCGGCTCCCAGTGCTCCCAGACCCGAGCCAATTTAGAGAAGACCGTTTCCTGAATTGGCCCGACCGGGAATCGACACCACGGAAATTGAAGCGAGAAACCTTGCACTACGCCAATCGTGTCGTCAAAACTGGTGCTTCATAGTACGATTCCCTCTATACATAGATAGATACACAGTAGACATAACTCTACCGCACTACACCACCGCCAAATAAAACTGCTTTTTCAGTGCACTGCTTTTGTGAGTGGGGTAGCCATAACTCATTATTTATTTATTTATTTATTAGTTTGAACACAAATTACAGTTTTTTACATAGAAAAATAAGGATAGTATGATTTGGTCAGCTGGTGGACCTTATTTCTTCTTCTTCTTTCTGCTAAAAGTTCTCATTCCCCTTGCAGGGTCGGCAAAGCACGATATTACCTCCGGGTTACATGTGATCATAATCATAATCATAAAAACTTTATTGTGAATCACAGGTGACATATTATGGAAATTGGTGTTACAAGTTTCTCTAAATGACAATTACAATATAAGATTTAATTATTTAATATTAACATTGTCAGACAGAAATTCTTGGATCGAGTAATAACATTTATGAGCAAGGTATTCTTGTAATTTTTTTTTTAAACTCAATGAGATTTTCGACATTCCGTGTACGATCTGTAAGTTTGTTGTATATACGAGGAGCATTACAGAAAACGCTTTTGTTCATTAGTGCTGTCTTCCTAGTTTCCATTAACAATTTGTTTCTGTGCCGCTCTCGAGTCCAAAACTTGAACAAATTTCCATTTGTTTTTACAAAAACTGCAACCTCGTACACATACAAACACGGGACAGTTAACAATTTCAATTTTGAAAATACCGGCCTACAGGACTCTGTTTGCTTCATGTTATACATAGCTCTGATGCACCTTTTTTGAGATTTAAACGCAATGTCTTTGTCGGTGGAGTTACCCCAAAACAGAATGCCATAACGAAGTGTGGACACGACATATCCATTGTACGCTGTTAGCAGAGCTGACTTATTTGAAATTTTACTAAGTTTGTACAGTGCATATGAAAACTGGCTTAATTTCTTTCTAATGTGGGCAATGTGACTCTTCCATTTTTAATTATTGTCAATATACAGGCATAGGAATTTTCTTGATTTGATTACACTGAGTTGTTTACCACAATAGTATAACGAGCTGAGACAAGACGCCCTCACTTGAGCGGCTAATTAAAGCGGGACTTGGTCTCGCTTTGTATTGCAATAAAATATGACGCTGCATTCTTTATAACGATGCTAGGAGATATATTGAGCGTTTAGCGTTAGTTCGTGCACCTATTAAGACCATCTTGGTTTTTGGGTTGCTTGATTTTTAATTTTGTTATTTAATCTAGCACTATTTTTCCCCTTTTTAATTTTTGTAGTCAGATAATTTGTCCAATAAAATCCCGATTTTTCAATTCTTAGTTTATTCCCTAGATAGCTAACTGAAGCATAAAATTAACTGGCTGTTTATCAAGCGAATAGATATCCAAAGAATAGCTATATATCGTTTGCCTATGTACATAAATCGCTAACTTTACTGATTATCCACAAGCGAGATGCACTCATACAATCATTGCAATGTTATAATGAAACAAGACAAAAGTAGATGTCTGAAAAATTTACACTGACTTATAAGAAAAACAAACCTCAGCTTCTTTGTTGTCTAGAGTTGTGGTAAAAAGTTTGTGATTATAATAAAACTCCAAAACTCCTTAACAAAATGAAAATAATCTCAAATGACACACTACATAACCTCAAAATGTCAAAGAAAACGCATAGATAAATCTTATCCAGCCCCTCAAGCAGCAGATAACTTTATTCCTCAGTTAGCGGCTTTATTCAACAGAATATAGCATCTATATTACCATTGAAAAATTAAAAATCTTGTTAACCTTCGAATAAACTTTATTCTACAGATGAATTTCATTATCTGAGGATTAAAAAATCGGTCCTAAGGCAAATTAATATTATCCAAGAAATTCGCACAATTCGGACTATCTTAAACACTGTCTACTTATTCGATATAAATATTATTACTGAATTAGCAAAAACCACTTTTTCAAGTAAGTTAAGAACGAAATCTAAAGCTGTTGATATATAAGTCAGAATATTCATCACTATGACATAGTCATTTACAATAATATTAAAATTCACCGAATTTATATCTTAGACTGAAATACCAATGCTTATTAGACAAATGATAGACATTATTCGTCGTTTATTTTGTTCTGAAACGGGAATTTTTGCATCGCATTTAATATTTATTCAAGTGACGGGCCCTAAGAATGTTTATTTTCGTTTTTGTTTGACTTCAATGTGTTTAGTAGGTATTATCACACATACATACGTTCACGACTGTATCCCATTGGGGTAGTTAATGCGAGTTGACTGTTGCCACCCTGTTATACGGAACACTGGAAAGCCCACTTTTCACTAAGCGTATTAGAACCCAAAGTGGTAGGTGATGAGACTTCCGCCGTTATCGGGGAAGTTCGTTGCGTTGTCGGGGTAAAATAAACACATGTTTCTAATAAATAAAGTATGTTAGTATATATGTACCTGACGTTACATAAGTAAGCCTAACTTGAAGTGGCAGGTCACATGGCGACTAAAACGAATGACCGTTGCGGCAAAATAGTTTCCTAAAAACCTACGAGTACGTGAACAATTCGACTATCCCAAACAACTGCAGTGTATAAAAACCACTGGAACGGAACGCGCCCTGATGTTAGAAAAAAACACGTTTCGTTCGCGCTGTTGTGTTTACCGCTTATGTTTCATAAAGTTCACTATTAAAAAAACATTATTATATACTTACATATCCAAAAGGTGGTTTATATAACTAATATGCAAAACCTGGATTTATCCAAACAGTAGCTTCAGCAGGATTTTAATTAAAACTAATATTGCCGGTCCCTGGCCGAGCCTTGTGTCAGAACAGAATACGTATTTATATTAAATAATTTAAGCTGCTTTAAAATTACTATTTGTTGTTTTTTAATGGAAAAATTAGAGAAGGGTGTCTTTGCCAACTGCTGGGTAGCTTCGCTCCAACTGATGGGTAGATATTGGTCACCACGCTTGCCAAATAGGGATTCGTGATTACAAATACGGGCTATGTTTGCAACCTTCGATTTGTACCCAAGGCCGAGCCACCCACGAGCACTTAGCCACCGGGGCGGTGAAAAACTAAATCATATGTGTCTTTTTTTAGCATTCAACAATGCACTATTTTCTACATAAAGATAGAAATTATAAAAAATCGACCAGATCCTAGGTCCCGCTTGCGCCCTGATCAGTTTTTATGAATTTTTAGTTTATTAGATAAATCGACCTGATTCTATCAGGTCGATTTTTTTAGTTTCTTTCTTTGTATAGAAAATAAATCTTACTTACTTATAAAAAGTATTGTTTTCGAATCACGACTTAATCTTTGTTGACATATTAATTTAACATATGAAAATATAACAAAGCTTGTCTAATATAATTAGAAAGGGTGCCTTTCCCGACGGTCGCAATCACAATATAGGGAGGGGAGGCTATGACATAGCGGGCCGTTAACTAGACTTGTACTAACTGGGGGGATTATATTAGGGGTTTATGAAATTAACACCCGGCTATCATAGGCCATGTTTACTTAGGAGGCATTATTTTGGGACTCGGGTAGGTAGACAAATAATACCGGGTGGTTATTTATACGGTAAGTAAAATTGATATGGCAAATTCCTATGAGTCATTTGCATGGCTGTGTTTGTCAGCCTCATATCTGGACCTCAGGACTACTTTCCATCAGGTGGAGTCATCTTGACGGGATTTTGAGGATGTATTTGAAGGTGTATTATAAAATCTTTTCATTTGTTTGCATACTGTTAGCAAATATCTTTGATTAACTTTTGTTTTAAGGTTTTCAAACAAAATAATCGGAAATGCGTATTTTTCTATGAAAACTCTATATTCAACGTCAGGATGTTTTGTGTGATTTTTTTTGTAAGGACGCCGCTATTAGCTCTCAACCCTAATGATTTGTGTGACTTTAATTTAAAGGTTTTAATACGAATTGTCAAAATGGTTTTATATGTGAACCTGAAAGTGAAAGTGGATTTTTTTTTTTGTCGTAAGTGTGGCATATATTTTTCCTTGCGGTGTTAATAATCATCCGGTATTAATGAACGTTGAAAAACGCTAAGAGGTAGAAGTATGTTTGTAATCTGCTGTACGCCTTCTTTATGTATTGATAGGTGAAATATTTATACGTACATACATGAACCACTCATCTAAAAAATATATAAATAAAGAAAGTAAACATGCGTCAGACAACACACAACTCGTCATGGTCTTCAAGTGAGGATATATCCCTGTGTTACGAGGTACCAGACAAGTTATTAATCCCAGGTCGGCTCCCAGTGCTCCCAGACCCGAGCCAATTTAGAGAAGACCGTTTCCTGAATTGGCCCGACCGGGAATCGACACCACGGAAATTGAAGCGAGAAACCTTGCACTACGCCAATCGTGTCGTCAAAACTGGTGCTTCATAGTACGATTCCCTCTATACATAGATAGATACACAGTAGACATAACTCTACCGCACTACACCACCGCCAAATAAAACTGCTTTTTCAGTGCACTGCTTTTGTGAGTGGGGTAGCCATAACTCATTATTTATTTATTTATTTATTAGTTTGAACACAAATTACAGTTTTTTACATAGAAAAATAAGGATAGTATGATTTGGTCAGCTGGTGGACCTTATTTCTTCTTCTTCTTTCTGCTAAAAGTTCTCATTCCCCTTGCAGGGTCGGCAAAGCACGATATTACCTCCGGGTTACATGTGATCATAATCATAATCATAAAAACTTTATTGTGAATCACAGGTGACATATTATGGAAATTGGTGTTACAAGTTTCTCTAAATGACAATTACAATATAAGATTTAATTATTTAATATTAACATTGTCAGACAGAAATTCTTGGATCGAGTAATAACATTTATGAGCAAGGTATTCTTGTAATTTTTTTTTTAAACTCAATGAGATTTTCGACATTCCGTGTACGATCTGTAAGTTTGTTGTATATACGAGGAGCATTACAGAAAACGCTTTTGTTCATTAGTGCTGTCTTCCTAGTTTCCATTAACAATTTGTTTCTGTGCCGCTCTCGAGTCCAAAACTTGAACAAATTTCCATTTGTTTTTACAAAAACTGCAACCTCGTACACATACAAACACGGGACAGTTAACAATTTCAATTTTGAAAATACCGGCCTACAGGACTCTGTTTGCTTCATGTTATACATAGCTCTGATGCACCTTTTTTGAGATTTAAACGCAATGTCTTTGTCGGTGGAGTTACCCCAAAACAGAATGCCATAACGAAGTGTGGACACGACATATCCATTGTACGCTGTTAGCAGAGCTGACTTATTTGAAATTTTACTAAGTTTGTACAGTGCATATGAAAACTGGCTTAATTTCTTTCTAATGTGGGCAATGTGACTCTTCCATTTTTAATTATTGTCAATATACAGGCATAGGAATTTTCTTGATTTGATTACACTGAGTTGTTTACCACAATAGCTAACATAGGCTGTGAACATAGGCTGCTGTAGCTGCATACCATCTGGCAGATTAGAATGCTTGTTAGCCGCCAAAATGACGGTAGCGGATCGGCAATGATCTGATGTTAAACAACGCCAGTCAGGTCGGGTTATGGATGGGTGACCATCCCGACCGAAATTAAGTGATGTGTTTTTCGGGCATCTCCGTGCTTCGGAAAGCACGTTAAACAGTTGGTCCTGGTTGACGTCGCAAGATATCAGTCGTAAAGCCTAGTCAGAGGCCTAAAAAGGCGGCTTGATAACATCTGACGGTAAGGTTCATCACTGGCCTTACACTCACCTCTCCAACAATCCGCACTGACCCGCGAGGATGGCTCGTACCACATCATAGTTGAGGTGAGGCCTGTGCCCAGCTGTGGGACGTATAAGGCTATATTTGTAGCCGCCGAAGTTGTTTTAAAAAGCTTTTTGCAAAAATGCTTCATCATCATCATCAACAGCCTTTAGAAGTCCACTCCTGGACATAAGCCTTTAAAAGCGGACATAGGCCTGTAAAAAGAGCGGCTATAGGCTAATTGCATCCAGCGGCTTCCTGCAACTGGCACTCAGTCATCGGTCCACCGGGTGGGTGGCCTACCTACGCTGCGTCTTCTAGTTCAAGATCGCCATTCAAAGCTAAGTCCTAGTCGAAACTAAACAAAACATGATCCTGGCTATTTGAAAATAGCTTTTTATTACTTCATGCGAAGTAAAATATGAGGCAACCGCAGACGGGAAAAAGCTAAAAGTAAGGGAGTTTCTGTTTACGTAAATTAGGCTTAAGCGAGAATTTCCATTGGTTAAAACTCTCTATTGGAGTTTGCAAAAGTAATTTAATTCCTGGCCACCTCGCCCGTGCAAATTACCCATTTCCAAAGAGTGGCTACTTTTTGTTATTATTTTGTAATACAAGCGGAAGCGAGTTTGATTTCGCCATCGTAACCTTTTTTTTTGCGTCAAGAAATGCATATGTGAGACTCGGAACACCTTGAGCAACTCAGAACGGTGGTCATCTCCGGCGCAGAATGTAAGGAACCCGGCATCCCCAACAAGGAAGAGACTCCTCGCAGGACCCTTCGGCGCGCAAGGCCGCCTGGCAGCAAGCCTCGGAAAGAGCAAGCTTATCTCCAGTGCACGACAACACAGACCACTGTATCCGAAGACACGTGTTAACGTCTTCCTCGGGATCGCAACCGAAACACACGCAGGTCCCCCCGCGTGCGCTTCGCGACCCCAAGGGCCCTTTTAGTCGCCTCTTACGACAGGCAGGGATACCTCGGTAGTATTCTCTTCCCCTAAACGCAGGGAACATTTGAGCAAACCTCAAATGTATACCTGTCCCTTTCACATCTACTGACAAGTGACAGGGCAGCATCAATTTGAAAGGTGCTTAACTTTGATTGTGGTTTCTGGATTCGGGCGTAAGACTGAAAAACAAATTATTTATTTCTAATTATATACTGAAATTAAGTAAGTGGGTAGGAGGTAAATACTTTACCGGTTGTTTTATTTGGTCTCCAGAATTATCACGAATTTATTCGTTATAGTTACAGAAAATATTAATAAAAATAAATTATTATTATTACTAGGTTTCCATCCGCTTCATTCTATATTCGGCAACTTAGTAAGGCCTTTTCTCTCATGAATATACTTTAGTTGGTTCCTGACCCCATTTCACTTACGAGGCTATTTGACCGCTAAGACCTTTCGTAGCAAATAAAACCTCACTTATTCACCACCCGATGGTATTCTCTAACCAGAATGGCAAATGGTCAGGTTAATATTATTCTGACGCATTGGCGTCTGTTGAAACACAAACTCAAAACATTTTAAACGTAGGTACCTTCCTCTGCTAAATATACAGGGTAGGTATTAGGTTTGACGTGTATGTTTGAAACATCTTGTGTAACGGGTGATTATCTAGAGCTATGTGTGTGAACATTTGTCATGAAGGTTTTACTTGAATTATTAATGTCCGTGTAGACAAAAAACATGAAATACAAAAAGAGGCATTTTGTATTTCATGAAAAGTTTATTAAAAAATTATGATTTTCACTAAATTGGTTTCTATATTCATTTATTCATTGCTAGTCACAATACAGAAAAGTTGTTACAAAAAATTTATGATCAGTGTGACAGCCCGTAAGGGCACAGCAACTTAAAATCTAATCTTATCATTAAAAAATTCTGCTAAAGTTTAGTACTCCTTATTTAGTAAACTTTTTGAGCTCACTTTCAAATACATCGATATTTTCAAGACACTTAATACTATTTGGACTGCTGTTATTTGCTTTAATTGCCATTAAATGTGGGTCTGTTTTGAACAAACTTAGAGTAGTGAATGGATTGTTTAACTTATCTCTGTTGTTTCTTTTGATTGTAGTTTTTGGTTAATAAAGGTATTTTTTTTTATTACAAATTTCATTTAAATATAGTGATGTTATTGTTAAAAGAATTTATTACATTAAAAATACTAAGACAAATACTAACACATCTGAAGTTATTAAAATGAACCTAAAACTAAAAACCTTAAAAAATATAATTTAATAACTAAAATATATTATTAAAAGAAGTCCCTTTAGGCAAGGTTCCGAAGATACTGGCAGCGTTCCCTCTTTGAATAGCTAAACTAATTCTTTGTCCGAGGTAGCTGCCAGCTCTTCGGTCTCCTGTGATGTCGACTAACCTTTTTGTTATTTCCTTAAAAAGCCTTATAGCGCTAGGACCCCACGGACCAAGAGTCTCGACACCGAATGGAACAAAATCATATTCCGAGCCTAGACCCCTGTATTTGCATGCTTTACCTTTTTCAGCCGCTTCACAAGCCGCACCAGCTCTATTGTTGGTTCCATGTAGATGGGAAGGGGCCAGCGTGTCTGAACAGGTTGCATCCCATACCAGCACCCGGCCCATCTTCCATGGAATCAAACTCATACCGTCCGGTCTCTTGCCATCGTCTCTTGCAATACCAGTCGGCAATAAATGTCGTCCCAGCTCCTCTGAAAATTTGGAGTAACTGGACAATTTTGACCTGGGCATGCAATTACGAAAGCGTTTCTAGCTTCTTCCAAGCTAGCAATCTTAAAGTTTGAAGGGGATGCCCTTAAAATTTTCCTTATCAGATTTGCTGAACTATGGACAGAAGATAGGAAGGCTGGTAAAGCGACACTGGAAATTTTGCGAATCCCTAAACCACCATAACGGATGGGTAGGGATGCTTGGGTCCAAGATTGCTCGTTCAGCTGCATATTAAGAATTGATTCTAAGCTAATTTTGATTAAGTCGTCTATTTGTGTCAAAAGATCAGGGTTCATATTTTGTTAATTTTCATCATTTGTTAATATTTTGAATTTAATGAAATATGGCTTACAAGATTCAGTTCAAGTATATTTGAGAGTATTATCATACATTTCTTTTGCAGTTTAATAACATCTTGAATCTACATCACTTACTACTCACTATTCATATTCCCAGTAGTATACTTATACTATAGTCACCCGGTATATGCTGTATACTGTATACCTCATATATTCATTTCAAGAGTAGCCTTATACGATGTATTTAAATATAGGTGTCATTAAGTCTTTGACTGCCGCTAAAGCAGACACAATAGAAAATCTATTGTTTGCGGGTCACCGGTGACCCCATGGCAGCTAATGTGTAAATGATGCCAAAAATTATATTAAAAAAACTAAGACGATCTTTTTTCCTCTAATGAAAAAACTAAAAAAAAATCATCCAACCAAAAGTTTTTGCGATGTTCCCAAACACTATATCAAAAAACTCGCAAAATTCAAGACCGGAACTTTACCGCTTAAAACACAAAATCTACATGCAATAAATTATGATACGAATAACACAATAGTTTAACCACAAAACTGGGTGGAACAAAGACCACCGATGAGGCGATATCCGGCCCAGGGCCGATACACCCGGTTTCAACCGGCTACTACCGGTTTTAACCCGATAAACCCGGCCATTACCGGCACGCTGCCAGATGGAACAACAGAGTTTTATGAATATTAAGGTGATAATATAAGGAGCAAATGTTGCTTTAAATAAAATATGGATATTTTAACTTCTTCACTTTATTCGAATGTTTAATGTTACGAGTATATCTCGCTGCGGCTCAATGGCGTTGAAAATGTATCTTTTATGACGAAATAAATATCACATTACTCAAGTTGCTACAGTGCCAAGTTTCAACACGGAAACATTTTGGTCGGTAAAATGAAGGACTGATTTTCATAAAATTTCAAAGGTTGTTTTGATGAACAAAAGTAGAGAATGAGCTAAATATTCTTAGACATCCAAGACTGTTGACCGATTTGGTATTAGAACCTTCATTCGAAGGTTCCTTCGAACCTTCGAACCTTCGAACCTTCGTTTTTTTTATACGAACGATTTATGTTATCGGGTCGTCCTGCAGTCACCAGCCATCGAATGGTTTAAATTTCACAACTTTTTTTTCCAACAGTCATTAATTCTCCTGCTATCTGCCCTACCCACTACCTCTTTCAACTTACTGGGCCACGCCGGTGATTTTAGTTCTTTTACAAATGTTTCATGCCCCATTCGGTTTCGCAGAAAAATTAATTTAAATCGTAGCACGTTGGTTATTTTTTTCATTATTTTGAGGCATAGTTATAGTTAGTTTCAGTTATCGATTCATCACACACATAAATTCGGCTACTGATGCTTTAGAAAATCCTCGTACCGTGACTAGTAACTGGTACACGACCATTTGTTTACCGGAAATTATTGGCAAACTCCATGAAAATAACGGTAAACGCCGTATCATCTTGCACCACGACGAAAAGTAAAGTAAAAGTAAAAGTAAAAAATATCTTTATTCATATAGACTTATAAAAAGTACATAAGACAAGTCATATACAAAAAAAAATTGTAGCAAAAATATACTGAATAAAAATAGACATACATAAAATAATACTATGATAGTTAATATCATAATTAAACATTTGTGACTCTACCACCGGTTCGGAGGTTGTTTCCGATCGAGAAGACTCCGGCAAGAAACTCGATGGTTACTCTTTTCAATCTTGTTTTTATATACACTTTGAATTAACAGAGTAAAGTCATAACAAAAAAGTGTGCAGAGAAGCAGCTTATACCTGAGATGACCACAAATTCTTATCATTTAAGAAATCCTCAACACTATAATAACCTCGCTTCATTAACTTAGCTTTCATTTGTGACTTAAACTGGTGAAGAGGCAGTTTAACAAGAGTTTTCGGAATCTTATTAAAATATTTTACACATTGACCAACAAATGAATTCCCTACCTTATGCAGTCTTAGACTGGGAGTTACGAGCTTATTTTTATTTCTGGTATTGAGTTTATGAACATCACTGTTTTTCTTGAAGAGATGCAAGTTTTTACGGACATATACTACATTATCATAAATAAATTGAGAGTACACAGTTAAAATATCTATATCTTTGAATACTTCACGAAGCGAGTCGCGTGGTCTAAGGTTGTAAATGGAGCGGATGGCTCTTTTTTGAAGAACAAAGATGGTGTTTAGATCCGCTGCCGAGCCCCACAACTGTAGACCATACGACATAACACTGTGAAAATAACTGAAGTACACTAATCTTGCTGTTGCGATATCAGTCAGGAGCCTTATTTTTCTAACAGCATAAGTACGAACTAAGTCTTCCTACCAGAGCAGAAATATGCGGACCCCACTGTAACTTGGAATCGGGAGTAATTTCTAGGAATACAGTAGAATTCGCAATCTCTAATAGCTCGTTTTTCATGTTTATAATGGTATCGACCTGTCTTACATTGGGCAGTGAATTGTTACTCGTGAACCAATGCAGTACCTTAGAGAGAGTATTATTTACGTCGTCAAGTGCTTTGTTACTTCTATCTACGTTAAAAATCAGAGAAGTGTCATTAGCAAATAATACAATCCCACATAGGTCTTTGACAAAATAAGGCAGGTCATTTATATAGATCAAAAACAGCAGAGGACCTAATATTGAACCCTGAGGCACGCCCATACATATGGTGGCACCGGAAGTGTGTGTACCATTGATACTCACTTTTTGTATTCTATCAGTGAGGTAAGATTCTATAAGGCTAAGTGAAATATTTGAAACACCGTAATGGTCTCAGCTTAATCAGTAGGATTTCATAAGCTACGCAGTCAAATGCTTTTGACAAATCACAAAAAACTTCTATTGCATCTTGCTTGCCTTCCCACGCATCAAATATGTGTTTGATGAGCGCAACACCTGCATCGGTTGTATTCCTATTTTTAGTGAACTCAAATTGATTACGCATTTTACAAATGCAAGCATGGCATTCCCATTAGTTTCTGTGCTCTATTGTCATGGTATTAAAAACCGTTCTTCAGGAACATTTGCGCAATCCATTTCATAATAATCCGTACATAAAGAACAAATTAAAAAAGTCTTGTCGGTATTATTTGCTTACAACCTGCACATAACGCCATCTTGCGGGTTACGTTTAAGACCGATTAATAGGTTACCTTTTTTTGAGGTTATTAAATTTTAAATGTTTATTAACGTTCCACGGCAATCACAAAATGTTCACGTTATTATTTTACACAGTTTTCATCTTCTTTTTTTGGTGGTGATGTACTGGGCATGAAGTTGTTGCCACAAAAACCTGTCTTGTTCACTGGATTTTAGAACGTTGTTTTTTTTTGGCTCTAATATAAAAATTCACTTCGAAATAACATTTTCACTTTCAATTTGTATTGTATTGTTTAAGATTTTCGTAACGTAAATATATTTTTTTAATGAAGAATAATACAAGACTGAGATTCGCCGGTAGGCAGTGCTGCCCTCAGATTGTGGTTTATACACACAAACGATAATAATCCGCTCTAACTCTGCAATGCAAGTTCCCACACAGCCAGGCAGACAAATGAGTTTTCCAGCATACAGCCCTGACCTAGCATCGTGTGATTTTTTTCTGTTCCCAAAAATCAAGAACCAACTACGCGATCAACGGTTTTCATCGCCAGAGGAGGCTGTCGAAGAGTATGAAAAACACGTCACGTCTGACGTCACCACGGAGGAGTGGCACAAATGTTTTAAAAATTGGTTCAATCGTATGAAAAAGTGCATTGACGCAAAGGGAGAATATTTTGAGAAACAATAAATTAATTTTTGACCATTAATAGTATTTTTCTATATATTTTTTATATATGTACCTACTTTAAATATGAATTTTCCTTACTTACTTAATTTTTTGAAGTATGCATAATATGAACAATACTGAATAGGTAAAAATATTTGTAGAATTTGTGTCTGTCAGTGTGTACAAGAATCAAATGAAAACGACTTAATTAATTTTAATATTAAGTTGTACGTTCCAACATCAACACCTGGATTAACATATTTTGGTACTTTAGATCCATATGTTATATCAGAAGCTGAGTCCACTTTTTATTGGTTGTCAAAATAAATTTTCTCCACCGGATACAATCACTGAGCAGATCAGCGTCATGCCGGTCTGTATATGCATGTAATAATAAATAGTTCAGTGTATAGTCCACAGTATTGCATGTGCATGTAAATAACGTCGGATTTCCACACAACATACAGGAAATACCCCCGTCAGATAGTTTAGTTGTTGTGTGATAATGGATATTGTTCGCACGCCACCCGCTGCTCTACTTTTGACTTCAGATGTATTATATGAGAACTGTAACTTGTTGTGATGTTCCACAACGATATTCTGTATCGTTCTGTATGAACGGTATCGTTAAAAAAGTTTTCTATCAAAGAGGGGCAAACGAGCTTGAGAGTAACTTTGGAAAGTGATCACCTGCCTCTGTTTTTTTTGAGGTGTTATCGAAAGACTACTCAATAATAGAAAAATTGGTAAAATAAATATTTCGAAAACATGAAAACTCCCCGAGCTATGGCAATTAAGAATCATATTTTTGGACTTGCTCAAAACGCTCCCTACAAACTATCGCAAGATGGCGTCGTCACAGAACGCCTATTTCTATGCGTTGTGCGAGACACTTGTTCGGCAGCTAATTAATTTTGTGGAGTAATAGTACTGCTATACATGAAGTGTTTATACAGCAATAAAAAATGTATTAGAATTATCAGCAATATAAACCAAATGACTTCGTGTAGACCATACTTCGGCGAACTGAAAATTTTAACAATAACCTGTTATACTTGTATAATAATATATTAGAATCGTGTAAATTTGTCAAAATTCACATGTATTTATACTCACCAAACACTTCTATAAAACGCAATGACAGGTATAAAAACCAACTACATCTTCTCTCAGGTAAAACCCTCCAATTAGTAAGATCAGGCCCCCACTGGATGTCCTTACGTACTCGTATATATAACCATATCCCGAACTTCATCACGGATATAGATAAGCCTAAAACTTTCATCAAAAACCTAAAGGCATATCTTCTGCAAAAGGCATATTACGGGCTGGACGAATTTTTCGCAGACAAATAGCTTATTTTGTGTATCTCTTTTTCAACAAGTTTAACATAGTGGCGTCTTCTATGCGTATAATTGCAGTGTCCTTACAGGGTGCCATATATAATGTCCTGTTTAATTATTGTTCGATCGAACTAAAAGTTATCATATGGCCCTGTTAAAGTGTATTTTTCGATTATTTTAAATATTTGTTTTAGAAAAAATACCCATTAACTATCTGTTTTACACAGCGCTTCGTAATGGTTAGATTCTACAAAGAAAAACGCTTGCCCTGAAGATTAAGCGATTTTTGGCCAAATCGGTGAATGTCCCTGTTTATAACAGTGCCACCTCTTCCACTATCTCATGGCGACGGGATTTGCAAGTTCAAAACATAGATTATAATGTGCATTTTAAAAGGTAAATTAGTACGTACGGCGGCTGGTAGGTAATTAAAAGTACATGAAGTGACTTAACTATAGTAATCTCGTGATAGTAAAGTTCTTCTCCCAAAGGGATCGCGAAAGTACAGTCAAAAGCATAAATATATATATATTCGTTTCCAAGGATTCAAAAATACCTCAGTAAAATATTAGGCACAAATATATCTATGAGAGTTTCTTTAAACTCTTTGTAGACTTGTATAGATACTGGTGGAAAATGTTTTGATCAGATTTTTTAAACCCTTGAAACGTACAGATATTTATTCTTTTGACTACATATTCATACCAGCTACTGATATTAGTCTTTAAATCTACATCAACCCGACGTTTAATTTATCTGAAAATTCTGATAAGAATTACCCTGCCCCAGGCTCTCCAATATGGCTGCGGTCAGAATCGCTATCAGGCGTTTCGATGCGGCAGGATAAACCCTGTCGCCTTCAGGAACAAACGTACTCAATAAGTAGGTATGCTTTGGCTATTACTCTTGAGTTCGGCCAAGCTAGGGCTGTGCCTTCATCTAAGCTGATAATAAAAGAAGGAAGGTTAGATTTTTTTATATACTTAATGGATGAACTCTGAAGCTACAAGACTAATTCCAAAAAAATATGTCACTAATAAAAATCTACATATTCAGCGAGTAACAAAGGCTATACCGTGTGTGAAAAGCAATATAATATACTCATACTTAGTAAGTGATGTAGTTACTATGTGAGTTAAAATATTTTTTGTCACTCGATTGATTTTAAGGTTTTCATGCAAGAAATACGACTTTTTGTAACTAATTGTGACTTTCAAATTATAATCAGATGAAAAAATAAAATTTCCGTTACTACTCAATTACTGAGCATGCCAAATCGTTTTTGTAAGTCTTTTGATGATCAGCCTGTTATTTGAGTAAAGGCTTTCAAGATGAGGTTAACCAGCACAGTAGTTATTATTTTTCTATACTTGTCAACCTCACATCTGGACCTCACAGCCAATTCCAGATCCAATTGTATTCGTAACCTAACTATTTACGAATAAAAATATCTACGAGTATCTCATCTATTTATAAATAAAAATGAATCACCAAATGTGTTATTAAGAGCAAAACTCGAGAACGGCTTGACCAATTGGGCTATTTTTTTCACATTTTTTTAAAGCACGAGAGAGGTTCTTAAGGAGATAAAACATAACTTTTCTTCTTCCATACAAACTCTGTTCCTAGCTGTCAAACATCTATTGATTGCGACAGGCCAATAACTTTTCACAAAACAAAGACTGTCGGGGCAACTAGTAATTTTATATATGTAAATGAATCGAGGAAATGTATTCCCGCGCATAACATCTGCACCAAAATTGATATTTTTTTTCCTGTTTTTTATTGTAAGTACAAGGTTTGTATAAAAGAAAATAAAAAAACACAAATGGTATTTGTGCCTGGCTGAGTTTACTCTTCTCGTCCATTGATTAGCCGAAGATTTGAGCGTACTAAGTCCTAGGACCTCCATCCCCTGACAGGTCAGGCTATAAACGCCGCTGTAAACGAATGGAACCTAGAGATAAGGTTTAGTTTTTATGTCCCGTTAATCATGTCCTGTTATGACCGATGAAACCGGAGCTAGTTATATGAATAAATAAGACAATCATTGCTTTTTTGGAAACGCAATGATCTGCGACGCCAGACAAACATTTTTCTAAAAGTAAATTCGCTGTTATTCCATGGGTAATAAATAATTATATTATGATAATTTTTATTTTTTAAGATAGGTAAACATTTTTATAAATCGCATGCACCTGCCAGCCCTGGGCCCTATCTTGCGGGTCATCGAGTGGCTCTCAACTCGCCAGACGATATTAAAGGGCCAGATGCGCCCTTATTGTTTTGGCGCCCTCAACAGATTTGTTGGCAAACTTTCGCATATTGGAAAGAGAAAGTGGTGGTGGTTCTAGGTGACAGGCCGTTTTAGTAAGAAAATTATTACTAGGTGAAATCGATTTTGGACGTAAGAGCGTTTGGTGGGAGTGGATCGAAAACGTAGTATTTTTGTAAGATTTTCGTGATTATTTAATTGAATTAAAATAAAACTTAAATTTTTGCTCTATCATGTGTGCATACTACCATAAATAAGACATGAGCGGCGCCCTGACAGATAGCCTGCTTAGAACAACACGCCATTTTTGACACATGCACACTGAGACGTGAGTTTACAGGCGAAGTCAGAGAGTTTCAGAGTCGCGGTCAGTCGCACTGTCAAAAACATTGAGATATTATTTGTACGTCGTCAGATACTTACATTATAGTTCAATGGTCAAAAATGGTTTCGCGCAAATATTTCTGTTGCAGTTTATTTGGCTGTATGTACAGCACACGAAATTTTGATTAAACGTTTTTTAAGTTACCAAATGATGTTAAAAGGTAAGTAAAACTCAGATAACGTTTGGAAGTTAGTAGTACTATGTACGAGTATTAAAAGTACATGGGTAGTTAAGCCATTATATTTCGTAACACATTCAATCCAGTACAATTGGGCTTTTACTTTTTCCGTAACTTATCTTATCATGCATTGGTAAAACACTAGTATTTTTGGTATATTCTTTTATCTACAGCCTACTAGGTAACTAGGTAGGTAGGACTGTTTGATCAAGCCATTAGACTAGCAGGTTGCACCTGGACCCCGGTAAATGACTTTACATATTAAAATATTTTTATACGTACTCACCCATCTTAACTCCTTATAATCTAACTGGACCCCTTTTGTATATTTTTGTTTTTGTCGAACTAGGTGCAATTTTTCACTTGATATATTTTATTTTTGGCGGTATCTGTCAAATCGCGCTTATCTGACGAATATAGTAGCGAGTTGAAACCCTAGGCGATCAGGCAACATGATAGAAAAAGGCGAAAGCGGTCCTTCAGTAAACTATTTATTTTGTGCTAAACTTCTGAAACTCTGAAACCATTCGGACACGGAGGCGTTAATACTCGTAGTTTCAGTAATAAAAATTATTGCATACTTAGCGACAATTACTAAAATAACTAAAACTGTTTGAAACATGTTTTTATATAAAACTACGTGGTGTCGTAGGCATTTCAACCTTCTCTATGGTTTGCCAAAAAAAAACGAATTGTATTACAGTAATCTGTAAAGTCAAAGTCTAAAAGTCAAATTATTTCCTAAGGGTAAGATAACAAACATTTTGTCCCAGAATTTATTGCTGGTAGAAACTTTCTTCCCGACTCATACAAAGTTTGACAAACAAAACAAAGCAATTAGATTTTATCGAACAAATTACCGTACGAGGTATGAAAACTTCGATACGACTGAGGAAGTTATATTTGAGCATATAAATCTTTATTGCATATGGAATACTGGGTAGCAGGAAATCCCTCCTATCTCATATAAAAACTTATTTATTTATTTATTATTTATTTATTAGTTTGTACACAAAAATAAGTTACATGGAAAAATAAGGATAGCTAAAGTACAGGTGAGCCATCTCTAAAGAGAGATTTTTTCCAGCAGACCATGATGCAAGGAAAAGCATAAAACAAACAGTGATGGATAGACAAAACTGTGTACATAATTTTAAAGATCAAAGTTTCTATAAATAGACCAAATATAAAATATATAAGTACCTAATTAAAATAATTATACATATTAAAAAATTAATAAAATAATAATTATTATTATTATGATCCAACACAATTCAAACATTTGTTAAAAGATGTTCTTTTAACAATATTTTGAAGGAACCGACAGTGCGACACTTTCGAATAGAAACGGGCAGCTTGTTACACAGTTTCACAGCCTGAACAGTAAAAGAGTCACCATACATGCTCGTCCTACAGGTAGGGGCAGTCAGCTGTAAATTTTAGGCTGAACGATGAGTTCTGCCGGACGATGAAAGATAGGAGAAGCGCTCACAGAGATAGCGTGGATAAGAAGGGTTGAAGAGGATGTTGTAAACAAGAACCATCATGTGATAATCACGCCGCAAACGAATAGGCAGCTATTTCAACTGCTTTCTGTACTTAGAAACATGATCATACTTACGAATGCCAAATATGAAGCGAATACAGACATTTTGAATACGTTCTAGCTTATCGAGGAGTTGCTCAGTAGCGTCAGGATAGCAACTATCCGCGTAATCAATAATCGGAAGCATAAGTGTCTGAGCTAGAGTGATTTTAGTGTGAATAGGAAGAAAATTCTGAAGACGCTTCAGGGAGTAGAAGGCTGCAAAAACTTTTCGGGCGACTTGATTAACGTGATACCCACGCAAAGTTACAGTCAAGGTAGACACCCAAGTTCTTGACCGAAACAGCATAGTTTATGTTCGTTCCTTTATACACCAGCGGTGACAAAGTCAATGCGGCAACCCTATTGTATATATATCTACTACCGATGATAATGGCTTGAGATTTCTGCGGATTCACGAGCAGACCATACGATTCAGCCCACCTACTAATGCGTTCTAGATTTAGATTCATTTCCACTATTGCTGAATCACTATCATCAAGTTTGAAGTGAACGTTAAGTTGCAGATCGTCAGCATAAAGGTGGTAGTTAGCAGACAATACTGAAGTGATTGCATTGATAAAGATCTAAAAAAGCAAGGGAGAAAAGACGCCACCCTGAGGAACACCAGCAGTAAGCTCACACCAGTTCGATGAAACATCGTCAGCGCGATCGGACTGAAGGCGGCCTCTCAGATAGGAATTGAACCATTCCATTGCATGAGGAGATATGTTAAGCGACTGTAGGATGCCTAGGAGCACGTCGAAGTCAACCGAGTTAAATGCACTGCTGAAATCCAACAGAGTTAAAAGCGTGAGAAAAGCTATATAAATAGGCATTTTATGAAGAAATTCAAGAGGATAAAAAGGTTAAAACACTGTTGTGAGAGAAAATTGTGAACACTGCAGATTACTTACACTATCAAGATAATATACGACCTATAGACACATAATACAAACAAACAAATCCGCGGAACTAGAAATGTATTTTTTTTTAAATCTCTTTATTTGGTTTGGGGCTTTTATCACAGCGATATTGCCAGCCCCATTGTATGTTCACAGTTACAAAACTAAATTTAAGTAAATTGATTATAAAAACCTTAACAGGTAACGAAGGCAATCACTGTACAATAAGTTTTACTAAAGTAGATAATTTTTTAGGTGCTTCTGATTTTGGTTCTGCCAAAATGTTTTGTATCAATCCGACATCTTCAATGTTTAATTTAAGTTCTTCAAACAGTACCTCCCTTTCGGTTTTATTCTTGACACAGGGGACTAGAAATATTAATATATATCGTGTATAAACTCGTTGCTCAGTGTATAAGACAGACACTCTGACACAAGGGTTAGTAGAGTAATTCTGAATCTGAACAAATTCGAATTCCATTCACTCAGTGTCTCAAAACAAATATTTGCTCACACAATCACATTTCCACATGATTGTCAAAATTTGATTGATCTTAGTCCATATTCCATATTATCGACGTATCTTAAAACGACCCTATAGGCGTAGTGCATGGTTCCTCGCCTTGACTTATTTAGTGTTTCAGATTCAATTTCCAGTCGAGTCAATTCAGAAAAATATATTTTCTAAATTGGCTCGGATCTGGGTGTGCCGGGAGATGACCTTGGCATAATTCCTTATCCGGTACCTCGTGACACTGGGATATTTATCACTAGTAGTAAGTGGTGTCTTTTCTGGCTCATAATTTATATTTTATATCTCTACCGTATTCATAAGTAAGGCGCTTCTTCGTCTTTGTCTCGTTTTACAGACTACGTCATTGGAAACTCACACCTGAATCATTGTGCGAGCTTTGATGTGAGTTTTCCAGAATAGTCTTGCCGAGCCTTAAGTGTATTTGCAACTGAAGCGATGGCTCCACATTGATCGAAGCTGTCGAGTCGCAGTCGTCAGCTAACGGGGTAATTAATCCACGTCATTAGTGCCCAGACATCATGATCGAGTGATTCGATAACATTATTAATTACTTTTCTTACTTTAAGGACTGTTAAAAAGGAGCACTAATATTTTAAAGTATTATTCTCAAACATTTGCGAAAGTAGTATCGTTACTTCCGCAAAAAGAGATCGCGACGTATCACAAGGACACAATGAACGCAATGTTTGTATACAAATACATTATTGTCCACTAGTTTGTATTTTGAGTCAAAAACACGTCCGCAATGTTTGTAGGTATCAAAAAATATTGACGTCTACCAACACAGGTACTCCTATTTGCCGGGGCCTACCTAGTGTGTACTAAAGTCTCTAAAAATATTTCCTTTTAACTATCGAAAATTGCAATTGCCTACCGATTTTGATAATTCTTCTTTTATTTGACAGCTGGTGCTTTCCGTGTCGTGTGGTGTCATTTTAATTTGGTCCAGTTCTGACAGTGGCATCCATGAGAAAACCATTTAAGTCTTAAATCTAGATAAACTATATGCGCGACAAATGGACAAAGAACTCAATATCACGCCAACTGATTACGATGCTTCTTTTTTATTGGAAAGGATATACTGCAAGGGTAGTTTGATGAGAGTTTGGTTAGGTTCTGATTATGGGACCCATGACAAAGTAACGGAACTCTTCAATTCTTAGGAGCAAATGAACGATACTTTTTCGATGTATAAAATGAACAAGAGCCGATTCACTGAAAATCAAGAAATAAACAAAAATTTTAACAAAAAAAAACAACTTTGAAAAAACAACTATTCTAAAACAAATACTAAAAAGTAAAGTAAATGTAGGTTTGTAACTACCCACATAAATACTTAAACGTGAGATGTAAAAAAATAGGTATATTGCTAGGTATATTGTAGTATTTCTTTGGCTGACTCCAACAATAACAATAATTGTCCCTACATTATATTATCGTATAAGTTTTAGAAGATTACGCAATTATTTTTTAATTTTTAGTGTTTTGTTTTAGTAGAGTTTTTTTTGAAGTTGGTTTCTTTTTTGATAAAATTTTTGTTTTGTAATAAACACTTATTCTTCATACTTTCTTTAAACTCCTTGCCTTGGCCGAAATAAAGTTTCCTGCCTCGTATAAACTATACTCGCCTGAAACCCCTGATAGTTACATACTATCACAACTAAATACCAAACGCAGTACTCAGAGGCAAGTGACTGTTGCCGCCATGATGAACGTAACACACAGAAGCCCACTTCTTATATTAGAACTCAACGTGGTAGGTTAATTTATAGATTTGTTTTTTTAGCGAAAAGTTAAACGGAATTTTAACTTTGAATGTGTACAAAAGTTTTCGTTCTCGCCAGATTTGAATTCGGGACCACACGTTCCAGGATCAAATAGGCCCTGACTTTCTCAAATAATGTACCTCAAAATGTAAATAAACTTTTATGCTTTTAAAACCCTCCTATTCTCCGTGGCCGATTGGTTTCAGAGCACGGCCTGAAACCCGGAGGTCCCGGATTCAATTTCTAGGTCGGGCAAAGTGTTTTTGGTTTTTTCGGAACATAGCCCGTGTTTGTGATCACCAACCCGCATTTGGCAAGCATGGTGATTAAGCCAATATCCATCAATTGGTCGCTATGACTTGATTTCAATGATGGAGGCCTTTGCCCAGCAGTGGGACAGTATGTAGGCTAATTACTTTATTTTTTACTTTTATAGGCCCCCTAATACTCTTTAACCGTGCAACCAGTTTAAATATCATTCGAATAATACCACGTAATGTAACAAAATTATAGAAAATCACAAATTTCCCAAACTCTACATTCTCATTGTTGTTATATGAAAAATTACCAGTTTTGAGAGTATTTTCGGACAAAGTGGCACCGTGTCAGGGTGATAATGAACGTCATTTGTCACTCCGGGCTTTCATCCCCCTCGTTGTGCATAAATTCATGTCTTTTTAAGGGATGTTTTTCGGGATATCCGGGACATGCAGATTTCGTAAATAATTTCACCGGAGAGCAGCCATTTATATTTTAAAAAGTACTCTAAGGATGTGTAACAGAGCCTTTATGCGACATCATGTTGAAAGAACCTCTTGTCCTGATTTTATAGTGACACTACCTTTTTCAAGAGAGAAATAAGACACAGCAGATGCTTGATTGTATGTTGCTATTTGTTATTAACCTACAGTCTGTACCTATTTCTTAGTTATACTACAGTAATTATCAATCATCATCATCATCATTTGCAGTCTTAAGATGGCCACTTCATAACCCTCCATCAATCAAAATTCCTAAATGAATCAAAATAGGCTATTCGACAACATCATCGGATTGTAAAACAATAAATACATTAAAAAGAACCTTTTAAAAACTTATATAGTTCGTTTACCTAATTACAATTCATTTTATGCTCTTTAAACTTGGATGGGCGAATCCACTTTTGAAAGTGTCTAGTAAATAAAAAATACCATTCGATAATCTAAACAATTTATAGCAAGCAACTTTTGTTAAGAAACCATATTCATAAACGCAAATTTAATATAGCTTGCGAACAAATGTTTTGCAGAACGCAAAGAAATAGACAGCAAATGACGTCACTCGAAAGCGGCAGTTTGTAGGGAGCGTTTTGGACAAGTTCAAAAATATAAAATTTAAAACTGCTACATCTCAAGGAGTTTTGGAGCTTGGCGAAATATATTTTTTACCAAGGTCTTTTGGTAAGACCCTTAGAAAACTGAGCATTTGCCTGTATTGTACCATTCGTTGAACTTTGCTCTAGCAAAAGCTCGAGTCTATAGGTACCTTAAGCATGTGTCTTTTCACGAAGAAATCTGAATAATTACAGCTCGTGTAAACCTAATCCGTTATCGGACGAACTATGCTCAGCCGATAACTTGGCGGATCAAAGCTCTGTAGTAGTTCTGTCCGCCATTGGCCCACAAAATCGGTTTTGCTGTGCGCGTACCCGTTATCATTACATACGTTTGATCTGATCGGCCCATGACGGCCGAGCATAGTTCTGCCGATACCGCATGTGTATGCGAGCCATAACTTAATAATTTCTAAAAGTGAAGAAATGTTACTCTTACTTCCTCATTTAGTAAACTTTAAAAATCCGGAGTATTTTTATTTTTAGCATTAAACAATGCAATGAATCTAGAGAAAATCAACCTAGGACCCCCCACTAGGACCAGTCCCTAGGATCTGGACGATTTTTTCTGGTTTCCATCTTTGTGTTCAAAACTCCGATACGTAAGTTTTTAAAATTTCTTGTGCAGGCGCCCAATGAAGCATCTGCCACCATAAGCTGAACTCTCATTATAACGAAGTCTCATACCACGCACGACTATCAACAATTTCTATTGTCACGTTTACGCTGTTGACTGTACCTACTTACATATTCAAAGATCAAACGCCTTCCTGTTACAGTGAAGATAGTAAAAATAATACCTAGAAGTTTTTCTATCTGCTTTCAGAATTTTTCACCCCTTTCGCCTCATTTATATTAATTAATTCTCTAAGTTATCAAGGTAATTGGAAGAGGTTTTAACTTTCTATTAATTAACTTACAAGCCTACGGGTTAACATCGTTAATAATGGTTTGGGTGGAAAAAACTGAAACATTTTAGGATATTTCTTCCTCAAAGAGTTTCATTTTGGTTTAAAATATAGCTAATATGACCTCAGTTAAAAAAAAACCAACAAGTATGTACGTGAGGTTGCGATGTAAAGGGATGCGAACATGTATAATAAACTGTGTTAATTATGATTTATACAGGGTAACTGGAAAATTTGACCCTTTCCTTGTAGATTATTTGCAACAATTTACCCCTATTAACTCGGGTCTCAAATGAGTACCTACTTAACGAGCTTTATAGTATCTACTATCTAGAAATCTTTACCAATAAAATATCGTTAAAAATACTCGTAACGATCACGGGACCGAAAAAGTAACTTCCAAAATTCTTGTCTCGAAAAGAATACAAAAAGTATAAGGTGAAGAAAAATCTTTCACTTTGCTGGTTTATTTTCTAAAGGTGATTAAATATAGTTAAATCACTATACTCCAAGCAAGCAGCTATGCAAAAAAAACAGCCCAAACCCGCAGCCTTTTGCTATCCGGGCCACTAGTCTTTCCAATTGCGCTACAAACACACTGACTAACGACACAAAATAAAGAGTTTATTACTCGCGGGTTCGAATCCCGCTTGAGTCCCAGGATCAGGTCGAATTGTTCTAGTTTCTATCTTAGTGTTGAAAATAGAGCATCGTTTAATACTAAAAAGTTTCATCTTGATCGAAAGTCAAATATTTGCAAAAATATTTCTTTCGGGTGTTAAAGGCGCTTGCCTAAACATTGATGAAACAACGTTGGCTTACAACGTAAAATACACTAGATAAATTCGCCAGGTCTGTTAACGGCCTCGGTAGCTCAGTTGGAAGAGCAGTCACCCGGATTGTGAAAGGTCGCGGGTTCGAATCCCGCTTGGATCCCAGGATCAGGTCGAATTTTTCTTTCTTGTGTAGAAAATAGAGACGAATTTTTCTTTCTTGTGTAGAGATTTGACGACCGACATGGTGTAATGGTTAAGAAGTTGGCTTCTACACCAGAGGTCGCGGGTTCGATCCCCGCACAGTACAAACATTTGTGTGCATGAACATGTCTGTTTGTACTGGTCTGGGTGTCTCCTATGTATAATAAGTATGTATTTACAAAAGAAAAAGTATTTAAGTATGTTTATCCGTTGTCTAGTATCCCATAACACAAGCTTTAATTAGCTTACTGTGGGGCTAGATGGCGCTGTGTGGAATAATGTCCAGGGATAGAGCATTGTTGAATGCTAAAAATAAAAATTAACTTAGTTTATTACTTGCCTGATCGCATTCTTAGTAGGCTTACTGAACTACTTGTATTTCAGTGCAATAAATGAGAAATTCTGTACGCTAAACTATCTTTCACATTTTCTAAGTTAAAGCGACGCATATATTTCCTTATCTGCAAAATTACAATTTCTTTATTCTTGCAATTGAATATGGTAATACGGGCCGTTTCCCAGGCAGTTTCAGGAAGCAAACGAAAGAAAAATAAGTAATTTTTGCTCCTAACGAGTGCTGGCTTAGCAGAATTAGTATTCTGCTTATACAGTCAATATTTACGACCAAACTAGGTTTCTGGGTTTTTAGGTCTTTGCAGATTTTGTCGCTTTCATTATTGTGTCTAAAGAATCTTCTTTGACGACAATAATGATTATTTACAAAAATTATGTCCAATTCAATGTCCAATAGCAAATACTTATTCACGTTAACTGATCGTTTACCAAGGAGTATGGTATTACTTTATTTGTATCAAACTTATATTTTGAGTTTTTATTTGATTTTCTTTATGCCCAGAAAGACAGTAAAGGGACAGCATTGAAAGTTATACAACATAACAAAAGAACAGCAATTTACATAGAAAGAGATTCTTTCAGCAGACCAGGAAGTCTTGGTCAAATCACTTTTTCTGCTTATTAATAAATGATTGATTAGTCAAACAAATACACTAAGATTTGTATTAAGTATTTGAAAAACTGCATGACCTAAGTCAGGGGGCATAAGCCTTGAGTCTGTGTCAACACAGACCGGCCACATATTTTCATGCCTCGTTTAACCATGTTCAATTAATCACATTTAAGATTGCTATCGCTGAATTTCAGTCTTAACGACTTTAAGGGGTAAATACTTCATTTGACACTTATGTACTTATCTACTGACAAAATAGGGGCCAGCTTCGAAATAGATCCGCGCAATTACCTCCATTCAACCCTCCCCTTTAACCCTTCGCACGTCAACGTAGGTTTAAATGTATCCGAGAAGGACGTGTTGCGATCAATTTCCGGTTACGCGTCATCCGGCCGCCATTTTGTGCCCTAACTGTATCCAATATGGCGTTAGGTTACCGTATTAAGTGTTTGGTTTAGGTGATAGGACATAACAGCATGTACTAGACATAATACGTCATACGGTGGGGTTGATGTTTTTCATGAGAAAATCGGCAAGTTCCGTCTTCTGATGAAAATTATCAATAATTAAGTGAGACACGTATGTAATGATTTTTATGGGTTTTTTCTTTTGTCAACCTTTTGCTAAATTAATAAACGATTGTTCTCCCCTGACTTTTGTTATCAAACTAAGTACTATTTGTTTATCTTGGCTTAAGGTTCTTTTCTCGCAGTGTTTTACTGTCCTGGTAATATTTGCTTGTATTCCAGTAAAAACTGATAGGCTAGTGTTCAGTCTATTTGATTTGTTTAGTGTAAAATAATGTAGCTGTTTATTTACCATAAATAAATAAAATTAATATATAAATAGTCTTTGATATGATACTATCCGAATAGAAATACGAGTTGGAATGTATCAGAGCATATCAATCTTTTTTTAGTGGGGTAATTTTTAAGTTTTAAAAGTTTTATCTTACAAAATATTAATGAACATCAATGAATTCAGTTTAGGATCGGGAATAGGCCAATCTGATTTCTTATTGTTACAAAAGCCTGCTATAGCCTGTAAACATCAATGCCAGCGCGCCCGGGTTTGAAGTGATATGACTCGAATATTTGAATCTATCAGTGCACACTGCATAATCGCATGGGTTGACAGTTCCCACTCATTCCACTGATTAATTCAAATAATAAATCAATAGACTAAAATCTTGGCTTTCCACTTGAAAGATTATATTCAGATAATCATAGTTTAATAAAACTAATGCACTCCAACGAGGAACAGTAACATTTTTCACCGAATAAAAGTAGCCTATCCAAGTTTCCCACAAAAGATCAAATGGATTGCTCGAAGGCCTATTTGGTTTGACTTGTAAATAACAATGGCTCCCAAGAGGTAAAACCTAAGTAAACACTTGTGCCTATCCATATATTCCATTTCACTATAAGACTTGATGTAGTGGCAACACTTTTTGACCGACAATATTTTGTAGCTATTTGCAAAGGGGTTCGGGAATTTTGTTTCTTATAACCAATGGACTTGAATCGTACATCGATGGATAGGTCTATTCAAGAGAAAAAAAGTTAGTATTGGAACACACCTGGATTTGTTGTCCGATTCGAGATATCGGCATATTAAGTATTTATCTCGAATAGTACGCAAAAACAATAAAAGATGTACTGTGTCGTGTTTACTAAGGTTACTAGTACGAGGTCGGCCAGGAGAGACCCAAAACACAGGTATATTAATTCACTCATGCTTGACATGCTTGACAGGTCGGCGCACTGTGGGCTCCTGTGCCCATATTATTTTAATAACATGGTATCTAGGATATGCAAGGCATTAAGGTTTCACGGAACCCGCTATTTTTTAACAATGCAATTATTGACGAAGGCTTAGTTTTTTAAGTACTTATCTATTATTGTAAAGCAGTAGGTATATGTTATGTCAAATAAACTTAGACCAAAATTAGAAAGCCGTTTGAATTGATGGTGAAAGGGTTGAGCAAACACAAACAAAACAAACCACCCTTGTATAGTATTCATGGTACGCGTTCTCTGATCGGATAATAAATCAAGACAGGCGCCATAGTTATTCGTGCTCTATGAGAATATACCTATCTAACAATTTACTATTTATATATATTGGCTCCAGGACCAGAATCCATACATTTGTGCCCGAACCCCTTTAGTGCATTATTTGATAATATTTAAACAAAAGAATACCTTCAGATGTAAAGTTTTTTTTTGTTATTTTGATACGTTTCTTAACCGGTAACACACTTAACACAAAAACACGGTGCTATTTGATATTATGGGCTTACTGCAAATTGCAGTGTTTTGCAGAATGGCGCGGCAACGCGCATCTACTAGTATTATGTGCGAGTATAACGTATGACTGTTATAGAGGTGAATCGTCTCCAATTGTACTAATTCAAACTGGGAAAACCGATGCCATGTCTTGACCCCGGCAATACCACTGTTATCAGTCGTAGTTCCTAGAGTTTTGCGTTCGGAGAAAAAAATATTTTTTTATCTTTAAGGGTCACAACCTTAACGGAAGTCAGTGTATTCATCACCTGGAACGCAAGTATTTAAAGAAATTAAGGCGCATCCTGAACACAGTTGAATCTAGAGAATAATACGAACATGTTCTTCATCAAATCGCCCTTTGTTCCACTCATTCTAGGAATCTTATGTGAGTATAATAATTTGTAACATTGTTTCTTTAAACCGGAGAGGGTTCTTGAGAAGTATAGATCTTAACTTGTTGTCGAAAGAACCAATCACAGTTCATTTTGAATACCATACTAATAAGATACATTTACTATCGTGTTAGCCCTCTCTGCACTATAAAAGACATCATCATCTTTGACTACAGCAGAGAGCTTTACTCAAAGATGAAGGTTTGATTTAAACTAAAAGTGGAGTGGAGGTACAAGATCAACTGTGATAGAATTGTTTTAATCCCCTGTCATCTTAAACTAACCTATTATTTGAATGGGTCTCAACATATTATTCTGCAATAGGGTTCTCCGGAGGTGGATTCGCTGCTGCACCTTCTGGGCAATACAGATATGGCAATTACCAGCAATCTGGATACCCCAACCAACAATCTGGTGGACAATCTGAAGAAAAATATGAACACCCACACCAGCAAAATATCGAACAATTTGTATACCCTGGCCAGCAACCTGTAGGACCAAATGGATACCCCTACCAGCAATTTAACGGACAACTCATGTATCCGAACTATCAACAGAGACCATTTGTAGTAGCCTATCAGGCACCTACTTCAGGAATTACTCAAAATGAGGACCCCTATCAAGGCAGACCTCTTTTAAAACTTTTGGATAGAATACATACATGGAAAATGAACATCCTTATGGGTTTGAGGGGTTAAAAAGTTTTCTGTTGGTTTTCTGTTACATTCGCTTCTCTTATCATTCCGATAAGAACACAGTGGTACTTGTGAATATTTTTTGGGATTATAGTTATTTATGTATTATAATTTGTTGACAATTCTATTTCTGTATGTATCACTGTATCACATAAACGTTATCTTTTTATTTTTTTCTATTCCTTTTCCATCTAAACCCTAAATCAGTAAGTACCTTTACCAAAAGTTTACCTCAAATAAACTACGATAGTTATCTACAGCAACTTGTGTGCCATTTTCAATTACATTACTATTCAATATCGGCGCTGTACCAGGTCATATCATCATTGTATTGTCCAAACAATTTAGTTAGTAAATACAATTATAGCTAGCTAGCTGTCCGCCAGCGGACATTTTATTTAAAATACCCAATAAAATCTCTAATCTATAACATAGTAACGAACTTTAAGTGTTGTATACACATATGAGTTCACACACAAACAAACACACACACACACACACACACAAACACGCAGGCACACAATTGATCGTTTTATGTTAAAGTTTGGTTTATTTATTTAGTTTCTGTTTTCTGATCTCTGAACTAATATGAACATAATTAAACTATTATCACTTTTATGATGCAAGGGAAGAGCGGAGCCTCCAACTACAGGCATCTTCCATGCCTAAATGGAGACTCCTCAGCATGCAATATATTGACAAATGTGATACGAATTAAACTTATTTATTTATTTAAAAAATCTCATATATATTAAAATACAAAAACGCGTACACAAAACTTAAATTAAACGTTTGTGTAAGGTCACTGTGCGTGTGTGGAGTGTACTATAGTGGATCCTACTATTTTGACAAGCCTGAGTATTATACACGGGCTAGGCAAAATAGTAGTACCATGTAGTTGACGACACGATCGACGTGGTGCGGTGTAGCACGGTTGCCCGCCTTGAGTTGCGTGGTCCCTGGTTCGATTCCCGGCCGGGTCAAGTCAAGAAACGAAATTTTCTGAATTGGCTCGGGTATTGGTGTGCTGGGAGACGCCCCTGGCTTAATCTGGCCTGGTCTGGTACCTCGTAACACAATAAGTTTTATTCTTACTTGGAGACCCTGACAAGTGGTGTATTGTCTGGCGGGGTCTATATTGGAACGCCTAATTTTTTTTCGCACAATCATCACATGTCCTAAACAAGATTGACCTATTTCGTTTCGCCCAAAGTTTTATCGCCGTGTTATCACTACCCAAATTCGTCATTAGGCCGAACGATGCAATCACTACTATTTACAAGCGCATATTGATAATATTTTTTCTGGTTTATTCACGAAATAAAAGTAGTTCCAAACATTCACATTTTATTCAAACAGTCGTTTAGGCAATCATACAACTGAGCATGCATGAAAGCAAGTATGCATGCATGCAAGCAAGCAAGCAAACAAGCAAGCAAGCATACGTGCCTGCAAGCATGCATGCAAACAGGCAAGCATATTTACATGCACACAAGCAGGCACCCATGCAAGCATGCATTCCGTTTGCCTCTTCTACGGCGCTGCGGCAAGTGCAGCCCTTTCGGCCATGCGTAGTAAATCGCAGTCACCCAGGCTCGCTTGCGCAGCTTGGGCTTGCTGGTCGGCGACCAGCCTCAGTCGCTTCAGCTAGCCCGGGTGCCTGAGATTCACTACAGCGGGCGAGGGCTGCTCTCCTTCCGCGCCTCCGGCTTTTGAATTACACTCTAGTGTAGGGCAGACTAGTATCACGGCTAAGGACCACGCCCAGTTCGGTTTAACATACTATTTTTATACATAGCCGATATTTTAGGTACCTCATAAAAATTGTAAATAAATGAAAAATAAATGATGTATGTGTAGTTAATCAAATGAAATTACGTAAACTGATATTAATCTAGACAAAATTTGGGTAGACAATTTGTCATTTGTTATGCCAAAGTAACGTATGAACATAGATTTTAGGACATTGAATATTAGAAGTTATGAAATTATGGCTTTTAATATTTAGGCAAATCTGTAATAGTGCGAAAACATCGGTTAGGCGTATCAATAATTTTGCGTAACAAGTTTGGGCCAAATAAAATTAGAAGCAATAATTTCAGGCCATCAATTATTATATAATATTTGAAAACTCAAACTTAATTAACTTTATTCAAATAGACTTAATCAGTACTTGTAAATGGTTAAAATTATAGTATTAGGCATAAATACTATGTTAATTTGAATATAAAAATAACAGTATACAAAAATAGTATAAAATAGTAAAAATAGTATAGTACGGGGTGATCCTCTGGAGAAATAGTACCGATGCACCTTCTGTTTTTGTTTTACAAAAAAAAAGTAATAAGAATATTGGAAAATTTAAGAAATACAGTGAGTTGCAAACCGCTTTTCAAAAAATACCAAGTCCTCACTTTACCGTGTATTTATATAATGGAAATATGTAAATTTGTCCGCCAATATCCGGAATTATATACAAAACGTAAAGACGCACCAATTAAACATACCACGCGAAATCGTAACAAATTAATATTACCCACCTCACGATCACACCAACACTCATCTAGTACATATGTAATGTCAGTAAAAATATATAATAACTTACCAGACGAAATTAAAAATGAAAACAATTTTAATAAATTTAAAAGATATTTAAAGAGCCTGTTATTAAATAAAAATTATTATACAGTAAATGAATACTTGAACGACAAAGAATTGAAGCAATTTAGATTTCAAAACTGACTGATTTTATTAATAAAATTTTAAATACAAAATGTTAAATGTAATTAAGTTATATTCAACTGATAAGGAAATATTAATTTCACAATAAAGCATTAATGGTAAAATTAAATTCATGTCCCATGAATGAATGGCGTCATCCTCTCCACCAAATTGCTGTGCCCAACAGGGTCCAAAATTGTATCAATAATTTAAAATATACCATCTTCATGTAACATTTTGGAACGCAAGTAAATAAATAAATAAATAAATAAATAAATAATGCGACTCTGCCACCGCGGCGGAGTTGATTCTTACTCAGAAGACCCGGCAGGAAACTCAGTCCTTTAAATTTTACTTACAAAGGTTAATAGAGTACGATTTGTTTGTTGAAAAAAAAAATTATATTCTAACATTATTAAACATATCATTAATCAATAACCTTTATCTCTATCTCGAAAACTATATTGGTCACTAGAGGACAGTTGGCGACGTAGTTGTATACAAACAAAATAATATCTTTACCTATAACAGTAGTTTTCGTAAGCACATATAGTGTTGCAACTGTTATTTCATCTTAACTATCGACAATTCATCTTGCGAATAGGTAAAATGATGATAGGAATCATAGCTATGAGTGTTGTTAAAATTTAGATATTTACCAATTCTCTTTGAAACCATCATCATCATATTTTTTAGCCTTGAAACGTTCATTGCTGAATATATAGGAATTCACGGTGGCCGGTTCTAGGCATCTAAATCGAGCGAATACTGTGATCTTTACTTGTACCAAGTCGTTGGTACACTTTTTGGTAAGACATGCCTCATAATAATCATAATAATTAATAGCATATAAAAAAAAAGTTTTACAATCGTCATTCTATTGGTGGTAGTTAAAATAACAAACCCTTTTTTTATTTTTGTAAGGAAATCCTCGTGGATACTTCGCTGCCCGGAGGGGGGACGAGGTTATGTCGGACTTCTACAGACTAGAGTACACTAAGCACCTGGAGTACACAGGTACTTCTGCAGACGCGGGGAAAGCCGTGAATTGTTGGCAAAAGCACTCGTGTACTCAGGCCCGCTGGCTCCCGCCGAACGCGGACCCTAGTGGCCGTGCGTATGGAACTGCTGCCGCATCTGGTGCGGCCCCGCCGAGCCGCAGTGCACAGGCGGAGCCAACCACGGATCACTAACTCCTTCCAAACGGTTGTGCACCGCGGCTCCCTGCGCTACGCCCGTGGGTGCTCCTTTGGGCGGACGATAGGCAGGCAGGCACTATACCAGAACCAAACCCGGTGGCAATTAGTGGGTGGGTGAGTAGTCCACTGCCCGCCACGTCAGAGCCCTACTAGCTTCCCGGTTGTTCCAGCTGCTACGAATACCAAGGCCTCCCGCCACGACAAGGCTAAGGCTCTTTGAAGTAACACACCCTAATAGTTCATAGCTAACTGCTGACGGTATTTATTTATTTATTTATTTATTTATTTATAATATATATAACTGCTAATAGTTACTACTACTAGAAGTTAACTGCTAATAGTTACTTAAACTAGCTGTTAACTCTACTGTTATCTGCAGAATTCGAGTTTCTCATACTATCGATAGTTCTAGTTTCCGTTTCTAGTGAAGTCACTATTACCCAGCAATTCTGACTAACTCCGTCAAACTCCAAATTTTGCTGACGCTCTCGGAAATTTCGATACATAACTTTGTACAGAACTAATTTTGCAAAGTTCTCTTTCCTTAAGTTTATGATTAAAATATCAAAAAGAAATAAAAGGTAATATTCATTCAAGAGCCTTAATTTATTGTAAGCACTGATACTACATTTTAAATACGCAAATAGCAGTTTTTAAATAGTTTTAACATACAATGTGAAGATTATTCAAACTGCTAAAAAAGGGACTAAACTGATACACAGCAAGCATGATTGGATTTGTCAGTTGAAAGCACAAAACTGCCACTTTGCTTGCTACTAACAAATCATCAAGATACATATCATCATGATTTATCGCAACTGGGGGGGACAGAGGCAAATGACTGTTACCGTCATAGTCCGTTCTGAGTGGGCATTCTGAGTAAACCTATGGTTCCAGCCAACCAATTGGTTCTTTTCACCAATGGTATTCCGCCGTTGTCCGGGTTGATTTGGTTTTTTAACGATGTTTTCCACCACTCACCGGAGAGTGAGTCGAAAATTTCACAATGACCACAAGGATTAGTTCTTGCCAGATTAAACTCGGCACCACAAAATCCACGATCTGATTTTCGGTGCTTAACCCCTAGGCCACGACGCTATCATAACGTTCATAACCTAATCTAATCATCAACGTATAAAATAAATACTCACGATACAATATTTTGCGTTGCTGGCGCATTCCTCCAGGGTGGCCGCGCTCCGGTTGTTACAAGGCGTGATGGAGCCTACGCCATCGCTGTACTGGCCACACTTCCAACACCTAATGGCCGTCGCTGACGCGGCCAGGGTTAACAGGACACCGAAGGTGGCCAGGCGGGCGTTACTTGACATTTTCTGGGGAAGAAAGAAGGTCACGTCAGAAGTTATATTAAGTGAAATGGCTGGCAGTTTGGGCAGCAATGTGCTTCATAAGAGACCTCGCGACAGGAAGGAACATTAATAAATGAATATTTGGGTGACCAAAATCTGATAAGCTTATAGCTTTTTTTAGATGTTCAAGTATGTTAGTTTACCTCGAAGATGAACATGATCTTAAATACCGTCATGGAAACAACAAAATTATTGCATTCTCATTTAAAAATTTGAAACACATTTAGCTAAAGATAGGCAAACGAATGATTGTCATCTGCTAATGCCGGCATTCGAGCATTATGATGAGTACGTACATTTGCAAGTAATCAACTAGAGCGGTTAGACTAGCGTTTTATACGCGTGTGTGTGTTTGTGTGCCATAATCCGCAAGCGTTCTGCTCCTCTGCTGAAGCGGCTGCGAGCTAGTTCGAGTGGCATCCTGTGTGTGAGTTATTTTCATTTTTATGTATGTGATTTTAATTTTTGAATGGACAAGTCTGAAATAAACGCTTTCAAGAGGAGTACAGAGTGACATTTGGCAAAATAAAATCAGCAAGTTTTTGACCAGATAAGAATTGGCTAACCATATTTCAAGTAAGTTATTGAACACTTTTATTAAACTTCAGTATATCTATGCTTTATGACAAGGATCAACTAGCGATGGTACCCGGGACTATGCGCTTAGATTTCACCCACAAACCATTACTTTGACACAGAGCATTTATCAATGATGATGAACTATTACAATTGTTAATTAATTGGTCCTGTCTTCAACCAGCAATCGTGTTACAATTTATTGGTATGGAGGTTTATCAGTCTCTGACATTCAAAGTAAAAACTCTGCTTAGTTTGGGGTCAGATTATTTATTTATTCATAATTCCACATAGTCTATGTTACCAAGGGCGGACTTAATGCCTAGAGGCATTCTCTATCAGTCAACCACACAGTCAGACAGATATATTACAGGCAGTTCTAGAGATAAAAGTTTTAAATTAGGTGTAAAGAAGGTGTAATGGTTTAAATCAAAATAAGAAGATTTCAAAGAGATTACATAAACATATAATACATAATAATAGCATCATTATCATTATCATCATCCGTGCGGTCTATCCCGGTTGTGAACCCACACTGGTGTGGGTATATACATATAATAGCAATTACACATTATATAGACAAAAAGTGAAATAAATAACAGAGAGATAACAGGTGGATCCAAAACTACAGTTTTTGAGGCGTCATCAAGCTTTTGAAGTGCGCACGCAAAGCCTTTTTAAATGCATATTCACTACACGTCTTTCTAACCAAGACCGGCAGTTTGTTCCAAAGTCGAATTGCCGAAACAGTTAAGATGGCTGTGTTTAACCTATAATCTAATCGTTTCTTGTACTAGGTACCTGTGATGACGAATAAATGAATTTGAATTCGCCCAATTGCATTTTTAAAAGCTCAGACATATTTGCAGGTCAACCCTCTAGACTCTAAACTTGGAAACGACATTAAAATCGACAGAAGTAAGAAAGCGCATCGGAAGTTGAATTTACACGCAATAATACCGGCGTTGAAAAGCCCACTTAACATTTGCTAATAAATCCCGATAACACATACGTTAACATACGTGTACATACGTTATCGCAGTAGCCCGATAAAGTATCGGTAGAGCCTTGATTTATAGCACGGTTTAACTGTAGCTACTACCCGCAAAAAAACCTTTTTGGATCCGGTTTCGGGTGGTAGGTATTAGGGAGGGGTTTGCAACTGTTCGACTTTGATACAGACGAATAGTTGAATACATGAAGAAATAAGAGGGCCTTTAGTACGATCTCTTTCTTTCCATTCACTAAGTTGCTCTATATTTTTTCATATTTATCATCTACATGAGTAGCTCAAATCAGGACACAGCTGGACATTGGTTGCACTAAAATCATTGTTTCTCAATATCTTGACTTAAAAAGGTCATAATGCAATCTTATATTTTCAAGCACATTCTTTTCCTCTACTTAGTTACTTAATATTCACATGTAGCTGATATAACTCCACTGCTAGAAATAGACTTAATACAATTCATTGTTACATAAACATAATTTGACGTATCCACTTCCTTGGCGAAAATCGTCCACTTTTCAAGATGACCTCACTCCACTTAATTAACTTCATTGAGTTTGTCTAAACCACTTTCATGACTAATAGTTCTTCTTTATTGTCTAATTGTTAGTTCTATGTCATAATCTTGTACCTTTTTATTTAACACGCAGGCTCAGTACGAATTGTTCGAGAGTTCGATGTATGTTAGGCTAGTTAACCTTTCTGTCGGATGTTATCAAGTCACCCTAACGCCTCCGATTAGGCTTAAAGACTAACATCTAGTGACGTCAACTTAGATCAACTGCTTAGCATGCCTTTCAAAGCACTTAATGTGGATCATATGACCAAGATTTAAACGTTCTTAGATTTGTAGATGTCGACGAATTCTCGCCACCCACAGGTGAATGATAGTGATTAAGTAAACATTCGCCCATTCGAATTGTAGAATTCTCAAAATCATCTGAAGGTTTTGATTGCTTATTAATTTTTCCCAAAGCGAGCACTCTGTAACGAAATCATGCAAAAGGCAATTTCTGTCTCTGCCAACAAATTGGGGATTAATAAAACCCGTTTTAATAAAACCAGCTGTCCATAAATAAAGGTTTCCATCAATAAACCGCGGACCACGGCGTGACCCCGCCGTAACCCGGCCGTCACGTCGCGTGATATCCGTCCGTTGTCACGTAATCTGAAGGGATTTGCTTACGTCACTTTGTTACAAATACGAGTGAAAAACTGGCCTGAAACTGGGAAGCTGATCCTGCATTTTTTGTAGTTCTTACGTGTTCATTACTTAGCGCTAAACTTGAAATTAGTTTGTTCGAAATGAATAGTAGATCCGATTCCAAAAAAAAATATGGGTCGTAATTACCCAAAAAAAAATATTTCAACTACGGCGTAACTTAAATTTCCTTAAATCTATCTTATCAAAAGGTCAATTACCTCCCGGCTGATGAGGCCCTACGTGACAACGTCGGAAACTGTAGCTACAGTGTAGAATTAGTAATCCGCGAGAAGTGCAAGATATATATTCAAAAAGCATCTGTTTCGGTGGCTCAATGACAAAAATTTCTATTGTATTAAGGATTTCTTTGACTGGAGAAAGTAGCTTTATTTAGGTATTTAATGTGCTAACCCAATCGGAATTCAGAACTCTTTGCACTTTATTGTTAATTTTGTCATATCATTTTAATTATGACATTTAACGATGGAATACTTTACATATAATCATTTGTAAGAATAGTAATGGGACATTATGTTCATTAGTGAATTCATTGTATGTTTTTTTCTTGTAACATTTGCATGCCAATTCTAGTAGCCTTACATGAGACTCAAAATGTAACAAAGATCTATTTATACCATGTTGGATGCAAATAAATAATTATGAAAAGGCTATGTGTGAATTATGAATAGGCTTGACGACCGACTTGGTGTAATGGTTAAGAACTTGGCTACTACACCAGAGGTCGCGGGTTCGATCCCCGCACAGTACAAATATTTGTGTGCATGAACATGTCTGTTTGTACTGGTCTGGGTGTCTCCTATGTATAATAAGTATGTATTTACAAAACAAAATGTATTTAAGTATGTTTATCCGTTGTCTAGTATCCCATAACACAAGCTTTAATTAGCTTACTTTGGGGCTAGATGGCGCTGTGTGGAATAATGTCCAGGGATATTTATTTATTATTATTTATTATATTAAAATAATTCGTAAAAAAATTGTTAATTTATATAGCTTTGATATTTAAAAATTCGTTGGAGTGTTGAGGCTTTCGCTAGAGAAAACCTTCGAACAAAATAGTTGGATTTCTCCAAACCTTCCAATATACTTTCCCTAAATTATGGCTCATAACGAAAAAGCCCCGTTAGTGAACTCGCAGTTATTTCCGCAAACACAATAAAAACCAGCAACCCCTACGGACCCGCCCTCATCAAGCTAATGAGAGGGTGAATTAATTTGGGGTACAACTATTACGGAAGTATGTTGTTGAAATCTGTTTTGGTATGTTTTGTACAACTTTGCCAATATACCGGTTAGAATTTATGTAATGCTTCTAAATATTGGTAGGGGAAAGCTAACAATAAATAACCTATTCATTGTTTCTAACGAAAGATAAGAAAAGTTCAAAGGTCCTAGGTCTAGGTTTATATTTGTAAACTTATTTTTTCTCTTATAATGAAGTGTTTCCTCTCTTTCATTACCTTTTTGCGTGCCCGACAGGGTCCATATTGGTCATGTATCATACTATAATTTACCATCTTCTGTACATATGGCTTGCAAATAAAATATTGAGTATTGAACCTGCGCCTTCCGCAATCAGGGTGGCTGCTCTACCAACTGAACTACCGATGTCATTAACAGATATTATTATGGCGAATTTCTCTAGTGTTCTGAACTTAAGCTAACGTTCACGGTTTCTTGATTTGCGTGGTGTCCCGGGTCCGATTTCTGGTTAGGTCAAACTCAAAACTCAAACTCAAATAACTTTATTCAAATAGACTTTCACAGTAAGTACCTTCAAATCGTCAAATTTAAAGCAAGAAATACTAAATAATAGACATAAATACTATTATAATATAGATATATAAATACACAGTATACAGACATAATGCGACTCTACCACCGTGTCGGAGTTTTTTCTTGCTGAGAAGACCCGGCGAGAAACTCAGCAGTTACTTTCTTAAACTTGTTTTGGGTTTACAACAGGCGTTAGTAGAGTACAAAGTGTCAATTCATGCTGAAAGACGCCCCTGGCTTAGAACCTTGTCTAGTACCTTGTAACACAAATTTATCCTTACTTCGAGACCATGCCCATTAGTGTGTTTTAATATCGGTGATTTCCATCACCCAAGAGTTAGCCACAAATGGAATTTAACGGTGAACCCAAAGGTGGTTCTTGCCAGATTGAAACTCAAGACCACCGCGGGTCTCAAGCTGAAGAGTTTTACCCCTACGATACTATTTCATCCAAATTGTGTAATTGAAAAACAGCTGAAACAATTTTTCGACTTGTGAACAGCATACGATATGTAACACCAGTACACAACTCTCGCAAACCCATTTGGCTCGGCACAAACAACGCCTTTATTAAATAATTCAACTTCAAAACAATGCGAGAACAGTTGCTTTTATTTCTTGAATTCCTTTTTACTTACCTAGCCCGCGTAAATGGTAGGGTTGTCGAAATTAAGACTTATCTAAACCACACGTAAAACTACAAGAATAAATCATGCTCGCAAATGATAAATGTAACCTTCTCATACGATTTTTGGTGACTTATTTAGGTATTCTGTGATAAAATAATATCATTAAGGACCAGCAATTATTTCATGGTCGTGCATGGCCAGTACGTCATATTTAAATGACTTCCACCACAGCAAACCACCCACTTCACTTTCCAGCACATTATGTATGCTGGAAACGCACAAAAAAATTTGTAGTTATGACCATTTTAACATAATAAATGTTATTTCTTGAATTTTTTTTTGAAAAATTCATTTCAAAAAATTAAAAAAAAAGTGACAACCGCACAGCGTTCCACAGCGCATTGTTAGAGCCCACTCGCAAGCCCTAGAGGTGATAGCTCTATACTACTACTACTTGCGAGTGCATAGAGACACTGGAACAAAAGGATTCCTTTGACGAAAAATCTGATGACTTTTTTCCAAAGATGGCAATGTGTGCCTGAAAGAATAAGTTTTTCTAATCTTACATCCTACGAAAGTTCTGATGTTTTGGCAAAACTATACTTACAATAGCAAAATTAATAAGAAATTTTAAAAATACTACCACTAATAAACCAATATTAGTTAGGTCGAAAAATATTATAAGACTCCAAATTAAGATGCGTGTCCTTACATTTGCATTTTTTTCGGTTTCTCGCCTCGATTTCAGTTGTGTCCCGGGTTCGATTCCCGGTTTACTTCGAGACCATGACAAGTGGTGTGTTGTCTGGCGCATCTTTGGAGTCAAAACGTATACCTGTATTGGTTGAATGAGTTACAAATCTAGGAAAGAAACACCAAGGTTGCAGGCACCAATCCAAAGACATTCCTACACCTCGACGAGAAAAATTATGAAATACCTCCGTAGATAATTTTCTCATCTCAAATATGTTATCACGCCATATTTCTTATCCCGCTTAAGATTTTTCCTTCAAGAACACATTTTCTGCTAAGTGATCATTCTACCAATTTGTATGTTAATAGATATCAGTGACACAATAGGGATGTTGACACATGTTACTCGTACCAATTCATGTTAAGTTATGTTTTAAAGAAAGTATTTAAAAACCTATTATAACATTTTAAGAATATATTCATTCGTCATAAATTAAAAAAAACAAATTACATTATTTAATACCCATTATCACGTGACTGCGAACGCCAATCAAAGCGCGATGACGGCACTGGCCGGCAAGCAAGCTGACATAACTGTCATACCGGGTTAACTTTGACAGAGCGCGAGATTGTTTACTGGTTTGTGACGTCAATCATAGTCACGTGACATTATGGAGCGTTTTAGCGGGAATTCTAAGAACTAATTTGAATGACGTATTTTTTATTGAAATTTGACGTTTTGTTCATGTAATTATTATTTTCATGTTTAAATATGTCTATGAAACAAAATCAATTCCAAAAAATTGTAAACATCCCTATTCAAAAACTCTCCTACAATTGAATTGAGTTTTCATTATGCTTTCAGATTTAATGCAAAGGTTCAAATGGATATATCAAATATGGATCGACGTAGCCTCGAGCTCTGAAGCTCAAAGAAAGTACTCGAACTGCTGTCTGTTAGGACTTTGAAATAAGCTCTGGTTTTAATATCGATATTTAATTCTATTATGCATATTAGTACAAAAGCATCGTGGCGTAGAGGTTAAGCACCCTAACTCAGATCGTGGAACGTGTGGTTCCGAGCTCAAGTTTTGCCAAAACCGTCTGTGTTAATTTATAAAATTTTCGACTCACTCTCCAGTGATGGAAAACATGGTGATTGTTTTCTAATGACTAGTATCCTTTAAGCAAAATAATTAATTGCTTGATGACAGTAAACGTCATGTGCATGGAACATATACGAGAGTACTATTTAATTGTTTTTAATTAAATACCTAGTTTGTATAATAATATAATGGAATTTTAAAATAGATACTCTGTAGTTGTGCCTTTCAACTAAATTACTGTCTGTATGTTGGTATATTCCCATCACGTGAGAACTACTGAATGAGCTTTAATAATTTTTACACATAACACAACATAATATACTACACGACTTTATCCCAAGCGGGGTAGTCAGAGGCACGTGACTGTGCCGTCATGGTGAATGAAACACTCAGAAGCCCACTTCTCACCAATGGTATTAGAACCCAACGTGGTAGGTGTTGAGCCTTCCGCCTCCTAGTAGATTTGGTTTGTTATCGATGTTTTCCGTCACCGGCTATTTAGTAACTAACGCAAAGATTTTGGTTCTGGCGAGACTTGAACTCGGGACCACACGATCCACGATCCGAGTTGGATGCTTAACCCCTAGGCCACGACGATATTTTAAATATAAATCCAGATTAAAATAATTGTGAACACTAGATTAGCTTTGCTTAATATAACCAGTACGTCTACTATGACTTGCCAATTTAAACTTACGAGTACGTTATCGTTCGCGTAAAATATTTGGATTGGCATATCGTACATCGCCTCTTTTGAGTCGAAATAATACTGAAAAACGCTACCTTAACGTAACAAGATCATCTTATAACCGTTTTTTAGTTAGATTTCGACTCAACAAAGGCGCTGTACGAAATCCCAATGCAATTTTTTTTACGCGAACGATAACCTAAACTTGAAAGGCAACTCGTGGTAAACGTACAGTTCGTCTACCACGAGTTGCCACTTCAAAATTAAATTATTATTCGCAAATTTATTGGGATTTAACATGACACGGCATGACAATGTCAAATCCCAATACGTTTTTTTACGCGAACGATAATGTAAATTTTCACACCACATGCTCGACAATGCCGAATTAAATGTCATGTAAACCTTACCGAAAGCAAGACATTATATCTCTTGGCTTTAGCCGGGTTATAATGTTCTATTATAACCCGCTGGTCAATAATGTGATTTTCACTTTCATAATTCTTATTGCTATGTCCATAAAGTCTAATTTCACTAAACAGAATGTGTGCTCAGCGGGCGCGGCCAACTCGATTTTCGAAGACCGAGGCCGGTGCCCACTAGATTCGCACTGAGACGAACTTGTAAACTTGACGATGAAAATTTTGTTTAAGGTGGCGTTGATTTTTGGAGTGAATGGTGCTTGTCGTGGAAATGAACTTGCAATATAAAAGACAATGATATCGAAAAACATTCAGAGTTATTACTAGTAAAATTGCCGGACACAAAAACAAATAGAGAACGGTCATTTGTTATTCGTGAAAACCATACCACAATAGTCGAAAAGTACCAAGCCTTACGCCCTTCTAATATATAAACACCAACAGATTTTTTGTAGGCTACAACAATGGGAAATGTACAAGGCAAGTCATTGGCAAAAAAAAAATTAGTGCCATGCCAAGAGAGATTGCTAAATACCTGAAATTGGAAAATCCCGAGCTTTACACAGGCCATTGTTTTAGACGAACATCTGCGAGTCTGTTGGCAGATTCAGGAGCAGACATGGCCCAAATAAAACGACACGGTGGCTGGAAGTCCGATGCATCGGCAGAGGGCTACATTGAAAATTTTATAAAAAAAAAGGAAGAACGAGCTATCGTATTGGTGAAAAGATAAATATGAAAACATCTTCTACAATTGATGATCCCTGGACGCCTCTGCCACCACAGTCATCTTCCTCAAAACACGTCACATTTACATCAAACCCACTGCATCAGAGACGACCTTCTCTAACCTTTACGGAACAACTCGACCCTCAGACACAAGTGTCCGAAGCCTTGAACACAACTCAAATAAACTTTAGCTCAACCTCGATAAACGTACCAAATAAAAATATAACGTTATCTTTCCATAATTGGACTAATGTCTCCGATATCAATTTGCACTTTTAATATGCTGTAATAAACACTATCTACTAAGCCTGGGTTTTTATTGTCTCGCATAAAGTTAGAAAAGTAGAGTATACACCACCGGGATAAAACTGTTTTCTTGGGCGCTTGAATCCCTCACTGCACTCAGGACTCAATTTTAATTCCCTCGCTTTGCTCGGGAATTAACTTATAACACCCTCGCTGCGCTCGGGAATTAAATTTGGAGTCCTTCGTTACGTTCAGGATTCAATGTAGCGCCCGTGACATAAAACAGTGCTTTGTCCCCTTGGTGTATAATCTACTATTAAAGTGGCGACTTGTGGTAGACGTACAGGCCTCTGTCACTGCATGTACTTGCGCGCGTTAATTACCTTCCAGCCGCCGGGTATTCCATGACCCATTTGGCATTTGGTTGTCAACAGCCGCGTCGAGCATTAAATTGTACGCGAATTTTGCGGTTGAACTGACGCGATGGACGTACTGTAAGTACTGACTACTGACATCTATAACGAAAGAAGGGGCCCTGGCAATATATGTCAGTCACATAACAGCACGCATTAGGATTTTTTTTTTCTATAGATGTGATTCATCTGGTACGTAGTAGGTAACTATTAACACGGTAATAATGGATAATATTACCGTGTTATTGAGCAATCTGTGGTATAACTTAGTGATTGATAAATTCACTCGCCAATAAAACATTGTGCAATCTAAATCATTATGCGTATTAGCACTTTGTTTGTAATATTCCATAATAATTAAGCCATGCTGGTTTCCGATCGCTACTCCAACAGAATATCTAATTACAATTTCCATTTTAATGATTAGGTCTCATTTCAAAGGCTTGTCATGATTCAAGGGCTTATAATGACCCCGATGCTTATGTAAATACACAAGGAAATTGTTTGTTGAACTTGTATAAATAATTTTAAATGTAAATGGCATGTTACGATTATTCGACAGTTGAAAAAATATTGCAAAATGTTACCTTAACCTTCACCTTTACGCCATTATTTAAACAAGATGGCTGACCTAACCTTAACAGCATAACATGCCTTTAGCGATCATGTGTAAAAATAATAAATGATGTTTGCTGCGTCTTTTCTGGTCCGCATCGCTGGGGAGTCGAACGCTCTCCCTGGGTCTGTGTTTCCGGATACTTACAACCTTAGTATCTTCAAGGCCAGAATGAATAGGCATTTTCTGGGTAAGCGTGCACCATCATCGGACTCGTCATCGGTTACCACCAGGAGTGACTGAGGCCACAGGGAAAACCCATTTTAAATGAAATAAAAAATATAGATTTATTTATTAATATTATTCTATCGGTTCTATTAACGGACTTAGGGCCTAGATGCAATTTCTGCCTATCAACCGCAAGGTTTAACAAATAACACATGTGCATTTTTTTAAAATTTGTAAACTTGTGCATGTTAGTAGGTAGGTACATTATCACTGTTTTAAAATAGTTTACATGACTCCATTGCAGTCGAGCAGTACTAGCAGCACGTGGTCAGGAAATTACAGACAATAATATCCGTACGAGTGCGATATATAAAATACATAGTCCGCCTTTCGGGTTGTACGCTCACCCGAAAACTTAGCCGCTTGGCAAATCTCGTAGAACTTGTCTAGAAATCTAGAAAAGGGTGTTTTGGCAACATTATTGAATTATGAAGATAATTGAATTATGAAGATAAAAACTTTTACTTTGTTTTCCTGTGTACAATTACTTCTAACTTGGGTGGGAAAATCGATTTTTGAAAGTGTTAAGTAATTTAGAAAAACTATACCATTCTATAATCAACACAATTAGTAGCAACTTTTGTTAGGAAACCATATTTATAAACGCAAGTTTTGGAGAACACAAATAAATAGTTATCAAATGACGCCACTTGCAAACGCGGCAGTTTTTAGGGAGCGTTTTGGCCAAGTTCAAAAACTCAGATCGTGGATCGTGTGGTCAAGAGTTCAAATCTGGCCAGAACTAAATTCTTTGTCTTCATTGGTAAATATCTCACTAACTCTCCGGTGATGGAAAACATCGATAAAAAACCAAATCAACCCGGATACCGGCGGAAGGCTCACCACCTACCACATTGGGTTCTAATACCATTGGTGGATAGTGACTTTTTAGTGTTACGTTCACCATGACGACACAGTCACTTGCCTCTGACTGCCCCGTTTGGGATAAAGTCGTGATGGTATGTATGTATGTTTTTTACCAATGTTCAACTATTTTTGAAAGGCCTTTCGATATCACCTCAACAAAAAGGTCAAATACCCAAATCTTTAGTGATTATGTATTGTGAAGCAACATGATTACCAGCAACAATCCTTTCAACCCTTTCAGCAAACAGCATATTACTCGTATTTATCCTCGTCATCGAAATCGACCGATAAACTTTCGGCAACACATTAAAATTTTCCCAGTTTCATTACAGTGTACTGGCGTGCCGCCAACGGGGTTTCCGAATCAATTTGAGCTTTAAACTCGCAGGTGTAGGGTTGTCTTTGGGGGGATGTTTTTTGAATAATCCACAAAGTGATTGCTCGAGTATTGAACAGATGCCAAAGGCTTTGTCGTCGGAAGTTATCAATGGACTGTAATTAATACGGCTCCGTATGCCGACGTAGGTGAATGTACTTTGTAAGTTTAGAGTTTGGGCGTTGACTTGTGACTTTATAAACTCTTTGTTAATGACAAAGAAGTCATTTGCTACGTACCTTCAAGTCGATCGGATAAATAACTGTGCTTGACGGCATTCTAGGCACGCTTTTTCCTAAGTAAAAGGCTATTGGGCATTTTGTTCGGAGGTTGGACTAATGACCCATGTACACAAACGAAATATGGTATAGTTTATTAATACTAGAGCTTGTCTAATCTGAAACTACGCGCGCCTTCATCGCATTCACGCACGCATAAAGTGAAGTGATTAGCCTATAAACTGCCCCACTGCTGGGCAAAGGGTTCTATCATTAAAATCAAGGCATCGCTAAAATAGATGGGTCTTGGTTTCATATTTATAACATTTTTAAATATGGACGCAATGGAAAAGACGAGGGGCGCGTCATATCTGGTTTGGCAAGCTCTACCTGCTCCTCAGTGGTATCAGTCGCATTCTTGCAAGCCATGGGAGAATTGAAAAAAAATATATTATCATCATCGTATTTTCAAAGGCTGATGTAAAAAATACTTTGATCAGCATTTGTTTTAAACAATTTCAATACATTTTCACACAATGCTGAAAGTAAAAACTACTGTTTTTCCTTAACACATGTATTAAAATAAGTTTTTTTTCGCCGGTCGATACATTAATACAAAATTGAATTGTGAGATTGATTCCCTCAATTTAAAATCAGTTTTATAACGCTTGGTGAAAAGTGGGCTAACAAGCTCCTACAAGCTATCCCTATTCTATGTCACATAAAATTATCCGATCCGCTCAAGACGTTTGACCTTTTTAAAGCAAAGGTATGCCTGAACTTTTAATTGTGCTGGTCCCTAACCCTCTGGAGCCCACTGGCAGGGCTAATGATGGGTCCGCTTTCCGACTTGCAGTACCCTCATTCGATGGTACACACACAAACATCTAAATAGGTAACGCGAAGCGGCCATTTTGAATGAAAACCAAGGGAGCTAATTTTCTGTTGTAGATAGGTGACTTATTTCTAATTGAAAAAAATCACATTAAATTATATTTAATGGTTAATTCAAGGACGAGTTAAAAAGAAAGCTGCATAATATTTCAATTGAGGCCATGAAAAGAAGCCAGTATGTATACCACGAGTTGCCACTTTAAACCTTACCTTTACCTTTACATAGATTCAAAAATCACATCAAAACAGCTTTATTAAAAAAGGGCTATTATACTACAAAAGACTAACATATAGATAAAAATGCCTGGGTATAAGCGCTCTGCTCGATGCGGGATTAAATAGCTCTATTGTAACAGATGTTTTATTGTAAGAGTTAATAGGTACCTACCTAGTTTGTATGTACTGACTAACAATTTTGGTTTTTGAATTGTTTAAATGAATTTTTGTTATTATATTCTTTTATGGTTGGTTTTTTCTCTTTGTTTTATATTCTTTTAGGTTTATTTGTATCAAAATGACACACTGCTTGTACTTTACTAACGCCTGTTGTAAACCCAAAACAAGTTTAAAAGAGTAACTGCTGAGTTTCTCGCCGGGTCTTCTCAGCAAGAAACAACTCCGACGCGGTGGTAGAGTCGCATTATGTCTGTATACTGTTTATTTACATATCCATATTATTATGGTATTTATGTCTATTATTTCGTATATTTTGCTGTAAATTTGACGATTTGAAAGTACTGATACAGTCTATTTGAATAAAGTTATTTGAGTTTGAGTTTGAGTTTGAGTTTAAATTTAAGTTATCGTTCGCGTAGTGAAATTGTATTGGGATGACACATGACGTGACAATGTCAAATCCCAATATATTTTTTTACGCGAACGTTAATGTTAATTTAAAGTGGCAACTCGTGGTAGACGTACAGTATCGTAATTACGTATCCCACGCACACATTTAGAGAAAAAGGCCGGTCGCCATTTTGATGGTCTAGAAGACAAACATGCTAATTACAGATCTACCAATTTTTCAGGACTGTTTTTATTGATACACATTTTCTAGATACTGTAACTTATAACTGTACATAGAAACTATTTATATACTGCCTAAACTTAGTCGGGGTATTTATCTTTATACTTAATTATCATATATTTGAACATCAAAATTTAAAATATTCTATAAAAATACCAAAATAGCAAAAAAGGGCATCACTTAGTACGATTGTACACAAACTTAATATTATATTGTTCACTTAACACTTTCGTGTACTGTATATTAATTTAGGTTTTATTGAAGAATTTAATGCTGATGTATTAAAAGAAGAATAAAAGAAGAAAATAAAAGTGTCTTCATTACCAAACAAATCAAACGTGTAAGTATTGTATAAGTATATTGGGAATTGAAAGTTACAAAATGACAAAAGTAATAAAAGTATTTCACTTAGTTGTCAATCATTGTAAACACAACCGGAATGTTCTAAATCTATTTAGCATTTTTTGTAGTTTAAACTGATGGTTATCAACTGCCATTATTTGTTTTGGCTTCAAAATGACATCACTTACTATGAATGTACAGATACATTTTAGACAGAAAGAGACGGAATTATGTCATTTGAATAAGTGCAACCGGTAGAGCATGCTCATTTAATACATTTGGCATTAAAATGTTACATTATCAAAATTTTGTAATTAGCACATTTGTCTTCTAGCTAGACCATCGACTTTGCGATTTGAAAGTGCTTCACCCTCTAGTGTCAGTGGGAGTTCTTACTTTTTTACTCATCCGTGGGTTAGTTAAAGGGTTTTTACATTGAGATCGTCAAAAATGAAATAAAATCTAAAAATTAAATACAAATTTATAGACGGGAATATCATTTAATAGGAATTGACAGAACGGGTGTAGTTTACGAGCAAATGTGTGTTAGTAGAAAAATATTGAAGTCAAAGTTAAGATGGTGTCAGAATCACCAGGAGCAAATTAAAATGGATATGCTAGCCCAGCATCACTCTAAAAGTGACTTTCGTGCCTTTTGGAAATGCACTAATACACAGAACGTCGGACTTCGCTTGCCTGCGTGTGTCGATGGTGTCAGTGGGAAGAAATAAATAGCAAACTTATTTAAACAAGTTTTTACAGTAGAACCGCTTGCCACCGTTTGCAATGAGGAGCTGCGCGATGTTAAGACTTAAAGTGATGATAACACTCTTTCGTGCATTTTGTACCTCTTTTTACACGTGCAGCCTGTGGGTCAGATACACGCAACGAGCGCTAGACGCCCTTCGCGTTCAATATAATAACGCCTTCAGGGCGCTGTTGCGGCTGCCCCGCTTCTGCAGCGCGTCGGGGATGTTCGCTGAAGCACGCATTGAATGCCTTCGCGCGACGATGCGCAAGAGAGCGGCCTCGATGGCGCGGCGGCTGCGGGCCAGCGGCAGCAGCCTCCTAAGTGTTGTTGCGGAACGGATGGACGGTCCATTTTGCCGACACTGGATATCGCTTCACGCTCCAGTGCCTAGCAATTATTATATTTACTAGCAATTATTATATTTACTAACATAAACAATAAGTTATCATTGTTACTAACAAAAGTGGACTTGTAATTTTATTGTCTGAATAAATGAATTTGAATTGAATGTAGAAAATAAAATAGAATTTCATTAAAGTCAATGAATACGAGAAACGGTAATGTAATAAAAATATGAGATACATTCCCGTCACAAAAATGTTTTAGTTCGTAGAAATCTGCTATTTCTCGCTTTCACGTTCGGAGTATCAAAAATTATAAGTATACCAGTATATTTTGTTAATAATAAGTTACCAAACGATTGCATGGACTGAATGAAGCAGCATCAAAAGAGATGCACTTCACTCATTTTGATACGCGAAGTCGTGTCACCTATTTAAATTTATATGTATGCATGTATGTGTATATCAGTAAGTTGTACTTAAGATCATTTGACCTTCAAATACTCCATTGAAATTATACTTTTAATGGCTATTTATAATCTGTTACTAACTTCACTTCTTTGATTGGATGCCGAAGAGAAAGACATTACCGGACAGACATTTGTTGTCCGTAATGTCGTAGGTACTTTTTTTCTGTCCGAAAATAAGGTACTTTAAATATACCTCGGATAGGTTTTTGTTATATGATAAACCTATTTCTGTATGTCTTGCGCTAAAACTGAATACCTAAAATGCAATCAACGCCTTTTCGGATAGATCAGGGTCAATTCGAAAAAACTGCGTAGTGTCTGACGTTATCTTAACCCAATCACGAAATTACTATTTCAATGCAATTTTACCTATCTAGCGGAAGCTTCTCTTGCCCCTCGGGTGGTACATAACCAAGTAACTGTTGCGTACATTCTAGGGAAGGATTTTTCTAAAACTCGTACCATCGAGAGTTAAGTTATAATTTATCAAAGAACGTTTCGTGAAGCAGTAATAGAGTGAAATAACAAGCGACAGGTTATTTCCGTGCTGATATGACTACAGTTAATGAAAATACAAAACAGCTTAGTCATTTAACAAGTTTAGTCTAGAGATAATATTTGTATTGGTGCAAAAAAAATTAGCGAATATTATAGTCTTTTGCTTTTGGTGTCATGAATTCATTACATTATATTTTTGTTAAAGCTTATTCCACCCTCACCTTCACACTTCCGTACCACGCATGCTGGACTAATGCGTCATCCACACACAATTCAGCATTCTTTTGGCCCTAACTAAAAGGTTCGGTGACTCGTTTCTTTGTCGTACCTACCATCCAGACGTGGAACGCTTTTCTAGCACATGTTTTTCCTTTGGTCTTATACTCGTAGTTCCGAGGTCTTCAAGCAGAGCGTGAAAAGGCATTGCCTTCAAGATGAGGATGGCCAGCTCAGTGTTTCTTTTGCATTTCTGTGCTTATCAGCCTCTTAACTGGATCTCACGACCGCTTTCCATCAGGTAGAGTGAAATCATCTCAACGGGCAGTAAAAAAAAAATCTGGATAATTTATTAAAACCAAATAGTTTGTTATAATATAAAGTATCCGAGCTAGCGCATACCTACATCATATCAATCTTTATCGTGTCTGAAAATCACGCCCGAATTTGGTGATAAGTATAAACCACCTTATCTTTATTTGATCTATCGTACATTCGGCGCATATCCCACGGAATCGAATCTATTTAAATTCCGATCAGACCTGTGCACAGAAATATTGCAATACTTGCAATATGCGAGTGTATATAGGTACTTCACGAGTCAAAAGAGAATCAGATGCTGTCCATTTATTTATTTATTGCTTTTTCACAATGTTTTTTTTTATATTGCCCGTCAAAATGACCTCACTCCACCTGATGGAAAGCGGTCGAGAGGTCCAGGTATGAGGCTGACAAGCCCAGTCATTTAAACAAATCGCCTGGGCTGGCCATCCTCACCTTGAAGGCCTGCAGAATTTATGGTTGTATTTTTATGGTAATCGATGTCAACAATTGGTAAGCGGAGAATTCCCATTAGGTACTATTTAAAGCGCTATTGCCACGTCACAGTTAGATAAACGTCACAAAAGTGAAAGAAGTAAGTGGTACAAACGATGTAAAGACAGGCGTTTTGTATTTCGATTCAAACCCGTGTGACATTCAATTGTTTTGACATAATCGTTTTTGTGTCCAAAATCACACCCCAATCAGCCACAACACCTCATTTCCATTTAATCTAGAGTGCATCCCTCGGAATTAAATCTGTAAATCCCGCTCAGGTCGTGCACAGAAATGAATAAAAATATCCAGATGACGCGAGTGTTTGTTCTTCGCATTTCAAAGGAGAGTGCGACGATTTTTTTTTAACGACACGATTCGTTTTCCGTGTGTCCCGGGTTCGATTCCCGGGCGGGTCAATCCAGGAAACTGTATTTTCTAAATTAGCTAGGGGCTGGGTGTGTTGGGAGACGCCACTGGCTGAATTCCTTGTCTGGTACCTCATAACACAAGGCTATTTATCCTTACTTCGAGAACATCAAGTGGTGTAATAGTCTGGCGCATATTTATATATTTCGAAAAATAGGTCCAAAATTCGATTGTTTTCTAGTTTTCTTTCTTTCGTATGAAAGGAAACCAGCATTGTAAATTGTTAAAATAAACAAAGTAATAATTCATTTAAATAATTGTATTTTAAATGTTTTGAAGCTGTTCATTGAGTCGCCGCACTCTCCTGTTATGGCTAAGGATGTCAAAATAAAGAAGACGAATTAGGAAGAATTCCTCTGTCTATGAACTCTTTTGAAATCGATTAGAAATGGATCGATTAGATATCTTGTCGCTGGAACACTAAGGTGACGTTTATAAAGCGGCACGCTTGGTTTTTTAAACATATGTAGGGACATGTATTATATCCAATATATGTTGGCGGTTCTTAACACAGGTCCTGGCATTCAATTATTTTGACATAATAGTTTTTGTGTCCGAAAATCACACCACCTTTGGCAATCAGTCACAACACCTCACACATCACAATATCTTTATTGCGTGTCACATAAAGGAAAGTTGACAATTTATGTAAAGTAGGTACATGTGACGCCCTGTTGTGAGGGCGTGGCAACGATTCTTATGAATATAAAGAACAATCAAATAACAATAATCTTAACATTTTCAAACATTTTACATAAAAAAATATGACAATTGCACAACAATAATAGTTAGACATTATGTAAGTACATTAAAATTAACACTGAACTTAATTCTTAGGAATATGAGATCTAAAGAATTAGCATCACTGGTAAACATTCATATCAGACCAAATAGGTGATTAGTATTATTACTAGGTACTTTATTAAATAAAATAATTATATCATTTTATCTTCAAAGAATTCAGCAATAGTGTAATAACTTTTCGATACCAAAAATTTCTTTAACTGATTTTCAAAGCTACTCGTAGCATTTTTTTCAATAGTTTTTAAATTATTTGGAATATGGTTATACATTTTAATCAACATATAGTGTGGTGCAAACGATTACAACTTTAAAGGGGAAATGGGTATCTTCCGGTGCCACCATACGTATGGGCGTGCCCCAGGGATCAATATTGGGTCCTCTGCTGTTTTTGATCTTTATAAATGACCTGCCTTATTTTGTCAAAGACCTATGTGGGATTGTATTATTTGCTGATGACACTTCTCTGATTTTTAACGTAGATAGAAGTAACAAAGCACTTGACGACGTAAATAATACTCTCTCTAAGGTAATGCATTGGTTCACGAGTAACAATTTACTGCTTAATGCTAAGAAGACTAAATGTATCAAATTTTCTATGCCCAATGTAAGACAGGTCGATACCATTATAAACATGAATAACGAGCCATTAGAGATTGCGAATTCCACAGTATTTTTAGAAATTACTCTCGATTCCAAGTCACAGTGGGGTCCGCATATTTCTGCTCTGGCAGGAAGACTTAGTTCGGCAGCTTATACTGTTAGAAAAATAAGGCTCCTGACTGATATCGCAACAGCAAGATTAGTGTACTTCAGTTATTTTCACAGTGTTATGTCGTATGGTCTACAGTTGTGGGGCTCGGCAGCGGATCTCAACACCATCTTTGTTCTTCAAAAAAGAGCCATCCGCTCCATTTACAACCTTAGACCACGCGACTCGCTTCGTGAAGTATTCAATGAGATAGATATTTTAACGGTGTACTCTCAATTTATTTATGATAATGTAGTATATGTCAGTAAAAACTTGCATCTCTTCAAGAAAAACAGTGATGTTCATAAACTCAATACTAGAAATAAAAACAAGCTCGTAACTCCCAGTCTAAGACTGCATAAGGTAGGAAAATCATTCATGTGTTAAATATTTTAATAAGATTCCGCAAACTCTTGTTGAACTGCCTCTTCACCAGTTTAAGTCACAAATTAAAGCTAAGTTAATGAAGCGAGGTTATTATAGTGTTGAGGATTTCTTTAATGATAAGAATTTCTTCATTATTTTTAACAAATTTACAGGCCTCAAATGTATAGGCAAGTAAGAGTTAGAATATCTAGTTGAATGAAATGAAGTTCACATGAATCGGTTTGCTGTATATTTGTTATTATTCTGTATATACTTTTTCTGGAGGACAAAGATATCCTGGACATTAGTGAAGTTGCCCCAGAGTATGATACCATAATAAAGTCGAGAGTGGGCATAGGCGTAGTATGCAGAGAGAGCTGTTTTTAAATCAGTGACTCTCTTTAGTCGTCCTAGTGCATATATGAAAGAAGAAAGTTTACTAGTTAGTTTTTGGATATATTCCAAGTAATATGTGAATCTACGTCAATGCCTAGCAAGGTAGCTGAATTAACGGTTTCTAATTTGATTGCATTATATGAGTAGTTTATTTCTAGAGCTGTTTTTTGATGAGGTTTGAATTGGATTAGTTTGGTTTTATTGAGGTTAAGTTGTACATTATTAAGATCCAACCAGTGTGTTATGGAATCTAGTAGCAAGTTTAGATTTTTTTCAAGAGAATTTGAATTTGTGGAAGATTAAACAACTGAAACATCATCTTCAAAAGATACGCTATCAAGAGGTATTGAGTTTGGAAGATCGTTTACACAAAAGAGAAACAGAATACAGCCCAATACATGGAGCCAGTGATAGAGACAAAATCGAACCTTACGTACTCTATATTTCATGTATCGTCCATCCCGCGGAATTAAATCTGTTAAAATTACGATCCAATGAAGCTGCTTCATTTACTCCGCTCTCTACCCCATGGGAAAATCCCGTTTACTTACACTTATCATTAATTTCACAATAAATTGCTATAGACGTCACAATAGGGATGTTAACTAATTTTTAGAATTGATTTTGTTTCATAGATAGACCCTATTTAAACACAAGAATTATAATTCCATAAAAAATACGTAAAATTACAATAAAAAAATGCGTAACGAAAATTAGTTTTTGGTATTTCACGCCATAACGCTCTGAACTGTCACGTGACTATGATTACGTCTCAGACCGATGAACAATTTCACGCTCAAAGTCAAAGCTGTCAAAGTTAACCTGATTTTAACTTGGGTATGACAGTTATGTTAGCTTGTTGGTCGGTCAGTGACGTCATTGCGCTTTTATGGCGATCGAAGTCCCGTGATATTACATAAAAAACGCAATTTGAATAATTTTTATTTAATTTATAACGAATAAATATATTTTTAAATTGTTATTAAAGGTTTATAAATACTGTCTTTAATGTATAAAACATAACATGAATAGGTAAAATTTGTCAACATCCCTATTAGCGCCAAAAATGAGGAACGACGTTTGATTCACCGATGATAAGACATGCGTGGTCTATTTCGATTAATGTATAGGTATTGCTTATCTGCAGGCACTCGCATTCAATTCTTTGTGACATAATCGTTTTGCGTCATAAATCACATCCCCAGCGATCATCACAACAACTCCTCATCTCCATTTGATCTATGGTCCATCGCGAATTGAATCTGTTAAAATTCCGATCAGGTCTGCGGGAGTTTGTCCTGCCAAGCAATTTGAGGGGACGGCTTTCCGAATTCAAACACGAAATCGACGCCATTTTGTTTTATAAATCGGTTGAGTCGGAACGTCGAGTTTTGGGTGTTTGAGGATTGAGTTTTTGTTTGATTGTTAATTTTTGGAGTTTGAGTATTATTGTAGATAGATTGAGAACATTTTATTATTTTCAGTGTCGAGCTAATTGATTGTTTTGTATCTTCTCTAAAAAAGCCTGTCTGTTTTGATGTTTCAGTATTACAGCGACTCCGCTGAAAATGATAGCCTATTTATAGCTATTTCTAGAACGCCTTCAAGCTTTATCTGTGATTTCAGTTTCGTAATCAGTGTTCTTGTTCCATAAACATGACAAATTAACATCTGATCTGTACATCCCATTTCTCATTTCATTTCTCCTTTGCTGAGCTTAATTTAGTCATTTAAATTCTGTGAAATGTCAACAACTAAAGTCGTTTGAAAACAGGAACGAGGCAATAGGGGCCGCGCCAGCAGTCTTAGCATTTTTATAACTCTTAGTTTTATGAGTAGGGGAGACAGAGGGGTTTTGACACAGAGGTGAGTTGAAACAACGTCTATTTCGAAGCATTTATAACCGTTAGATTGCAACGCTATTTTGTCGCGCATTAGCCCCTGCGGGCCCCTCAGAGTGCGTCCGCCGCTCACGGCACGTGATTGCGGAGTTCTAGAACCCATGTGAAAAAAAATGCAAAATGTAAGTTTAAGTGGTTTTTTTTGGTATCTCATAACTTGATAAGGTTTCAGTGTTTTAGCTTGTATTATGTATGTTTCGGAAGCTTATTTACTAAGAATTAAAATTATACGGTTTGTGCAAGTCATTGCATTGTAGGTTATTTATAATTGTTCAACGGATAGTAGGATTTCTGCCACTAAAGAGATTTGAAACAGTTTGTTCCAACTCCCCTCGTTTGTTTTTTGTATGACTATTTGCTTAATACATTAAAGGGTGATTATTGGTTTGCTTTTTTTGTTTTTGTTATTCTCTTGTAACTAATCAGTAAACAAAAAATAAGCAAACCGAGGTAAGGCGAGGCAATAAGTATATGATTTTGCGGCAGAAGAGGTTATGTTGGGCCAAAAGAGTTTTCTGGATGCTGCCTTCAGATAAAATTTAACCCATGCATCATTGTTCTTAGTTATAAGTTATAACATATTATGTCTCTAACATGTTATAAAACTCTTATAAATACACAATTGTTATATATTTGCAGCGCTTACTTTAAATAAATGAATGTTTCAACTCCCGTAGACACCTGTTTCAAGTCACCTCGGTGTTAGGGGAGTTGAAACAGACCGACTTGTCTCATGTTCAAGTTGATTTTTAGAGCTGGTTTTCACACTTACGTTGTTTTTGTTTTATACACCTAAAAGTGAAAGAAATGAACTATCGATTGGTAGTAATCTTGTACAAATTCATTAAATAGTCTTTTGTGTACGACAAATAATGTAAAAATTGTTTCAACTCCCCTCGGTCTACCCTAACTCTCTGCATTATTTAGTGCAACTATACAACACTTTTTAACACCAATGTAAAACCATCTCTTGGGCTTACTAACTTTCTAGCGGCATTTAAAGTTTATTTTTTAACTTTGGCTTGAAGCTGCATATTGTTTAGAAACTTAGCGCTTTAGCGAGTTTAAAGTTATTGACTGCAACTTTGTAGAGCCTATGGTAAGGTACATTTTGAAAATATCTGACTTTAAGGTCTACTAAAACAGAACAATTCTTCTTTATCTTGTAGAGTGCAACATTTTTGTCTGTATTCTACATAGGAATAATGTAAACAATTGATACAATTTCGAAATAAATAAATAAGTTCGCTGCACTACGCCGCCTGGCAGAAATACGATATTATTGAGAAACCCTAAAAAGTACTTTAATGCTAATGTATCATTTAATTTTTTATTACATAAACGCACACTTTAATTGCAACAGATGATGTTATGAAAAAGGTACATCAGTAAACATACTCGTACACAAAAATGATAAGAAAGAATCATTCAGGGTTGATTTTATCCACGCACTGAAGACATTTAAATGCTACAGTGAGAGGAAATAAGTTACCTAGCACTTTTTTTTTGCGTTAGGAAATGCATTTAGGCATGACCAAGGCCCTGGGTTCGGGACACCTGTGATATGTGGGTGGGACTCGGAACTCCTGGGAAAAGAGACCCCTACCCACTAAAACCTGACGGTATCCATCTTCGGCGCAAAAGGGAAGGGACCCCCGGGATCCGTAACAAGGGAGAGACTCCTCGCAGGACCCTTCGGCGCGCAAGGCCGCCTGGCAGCCAGCCTCGGGAGGAGCAAGCTCGACTCCAGTGCACTATAACACAGACCACGTGTCCGAAGACACGCGTTACCGCCTTCCTCGGGATCGCAAATCGAAACACACGCAGGCCCCGCCTCGTGCGCTTCGCGACCCCTAGGGCCCTTGTAGTCGCTTCTTACGACAGGCAGGGATACCCCGGTAGTACTACACTACCGCAACTTCTAGGCTGGATATTCATTGTTACACGTAATTTTTCATTTGGTAATTTTTTTATGCAGAGTATTTTTTTTTAAGAAATTTAAAACAAAAGTGAGCATGAAGTCAGCCTAATAACTGCATCTCTAATACCAAAACTACAAGTAGGCTTCTATTGAGGAATATATGAAAAAGTTTGTATTGATGCCCCAGTTCGTACTTACACGCGAAATATCAAAGGTCAATCCAATCATAAGGATGTCTAAAATACCCTCACTCACATATTCTAAAGGTAGACTCAGGTACTTATAAGTTTGGGTGTTGACCTATAACTTACAATACATCGTGAGTGGGCTTGAAATGGGTTCGTTAGGGCTCCAGAATGTACGACAAATTCGCAAAAAAACCGTCGTTTAAATTGAAGAGGGCAATGATAGTTTAGAAGCTGCCAAAAACGAGCTAAAAATAGAATTTGTAAATGAGACTGTTCACGTGGGAGTTTTGCTGAAGGAGGGAATAAACAACAAATGAATAGATATACAACACAGGATAGTTATTTTCAATTAATAAATTAGTTGATATTACGAAAGACATCTCAGGCTTTCATTTTTTCACGAGAGGTCCACTCTGGGTTCCACAGTTTTGGTATACTTACTTTAAAACTACTGAGATTAGACCTTAATAATGGGAGGATTTTACGTTTTGCTAAAAATACCTATTAATTCATCATCATCATCATCATCTGTGCGTTTATCTCGGGTATGAACCGACACTGGTATGTGGGGTCCCAGGGTCCGCCTTTCTTATGTTCTTGACCCACTTCTCACGGTATTGTGCATCCTCAGAGGTGAGTCTGTTGGCACGCATCTCGGTCTGTTGACACGCATGTGCGAACAGATCATTCGTGCCTTAATATATTTTGCAAAAGGAGGTGGGTCCATAACCTCATTGCCCTTGTATTTATTTTAATCGTTCACATTGTCAACTATAAATGAATTGCGTTTATTCCCTGCACATAGGCATTTGTTTCATAATCTTACTATAATACGAGAATAAATATCTGGGACAATTTACACCAAGAGCATCTGACCCCAAACTACACAGAGCTTGTACTATGGGTGTCAGAGACTGATGAACATATACGAGAGTGTTAAATTTTTTAATAGTTTTGAAACCAAATTAATAGCTCATGGATAAAAGACGATTGAATTTTTTTAAATATCTATTCGCTTGATAAACAGCCAGTTAATTTTATACTTCAGTTAGCTATACAGGGTGTTTAAAAAAACCCGTTATAGCTGTATTATAAATACGAAAGTTTGTGAGGATGTATGTATGTATGTGTGTATGTTTGTTACTCTTTCACGCAGAAACTACTGAACAGATTTAGATGAAACTTCACAGTAATACAGCTCAGACATCAGCATAACACATAAACTACTACTTTATGAAGGTTTTATATAACTTGGCCATAATATATAACGATGAGTTCACGCGAGCGAAGCCTCTGGCGGAAAGCTAGTATGTTATAAAAGACAACATGGCCCTTATTCCCTAATCTTTAAGCATCACTAACTGCACTCTTTGACCAGAAGAGAACTTTATTTGTAAAGTTCTCTCCTGGTCAAAGCTTAGCTTTGGCTAAGCTTTAAAATAAAGTGATAATGCCAAAAAACGGCCCTAAATTCCCTTAGTAGGCTTTATTTTATAAATTGGCAAAGCTCGAACTTCTCCATCAGCATTTCAACAAAAACAATGGCTTTACTAAGACAAATAATACCTTTCAATAATATTAATACCATTATTAATTTAGATTCGCCGGGAGCTTGTTTACTCACAGGTGGGTGTACTTAACAAGTTTCCAAACTTCGGGTTGACTTGTGACTTGTTCGGTCTAAGATTGCCTCGACAGGGCCAAGAATTTCCATGACGTGACGCATCAGGGGTCCTGAAATTTCACTTACGGTATTCATTTTGTTTTAACTTTTATATGAATGGACTTTATTACAGACATGGTTCGAAATAGAGGAACCTCTTTCGATGCTGCAATTATTCTACGCTTAAGAGCGGTTTAAGACTTAATTTTTATAGGCGCCTATAAGCTCGTTTTTGGAGTTGCATGTAGGCGCGTACAGGCAAGCTTTTTGCCACATGCGTAAATCCAACGAACGTTGACGCGCTTATGAGTAAAATAGTTGAAATGGAAATGAAATAAAACATTAATTATTGACACACACTAACGGGCAACGGCTAGATCTCAAACAGGGTACTTAGTAAGAGGCAAGTTGACTGTTGCTGTCATGGCGAACGGAGCACTCAGAAGTCCACTTTTCACCAACCGGATCAGAACCCAACGTGGTAGGTGGTGAGCCTTTTGCCGTTATTCAGGTGTCTTTCGTTTTTTGTGCATTGTAGAATCAATAGCTTCGACGACCGACTTGGTGTAATGGTTAAGAAGTTGGCTACTACACCAGAGGTCGCGGGTTCGATCCCCGCACAGTACAAACATTTGTGTGCATGAACATGTCTGTTTGTACTGGTCTGGGTGTCTCCTATGTATAATAAGTATGTATTTACAAAAGAAAATGTATTTAAGTATGTTTATCCGTTGTCTAGTATCCCATAACACAAGCTTTAATTAGCTTACTTTGGGGCTAGATGGCGCTGTGTGGAATAATGTGCAGGAAAAAAAAAAAAAGCATTTTTTTTTATTGATTAACTGAATATTATTAAAACGTCGTCAGAGCCTGAACTTCCGCGGCTTGGGCCAAATGGCGTGAGGTGACAGGTGTCATTTGTGACCCCAAAATGCCGATCAGGCTGAAAGGGCAGGTCTATAAAACCATCATGGGCCTGTCCTTTTATATGGCAGTGAAAGATGGCCGTTACTAGAGCGACACAAACAGGAGCTGCGCGTCACGGAAATAAAGATGTTGCGGTGGATGTCTAGAGTCTCACGCAAACATCGCGTGCGGAACACCCGCGGCAGCATTCGTGTTCGTGACATCGCAGAAAAGCTGCAGGAGTGCCGCCTTCGTTGGTATGGTCATGTCTCACGGTGATCGGCAAACTATTTGGGTACCGACGTCTGGCTATGCCGCCTCCACCGGGGACCGGCAGAAGAGGTCGACCCAATAAGCGTTAGCTCGACGTCGTCAAGAGTGACATGCGTGCCAACAGACTCACCACTGCGGATGCACAAGACCGCGCGAAGTGGGCCGAGAAAAAAGGAAAGGCGGTCCCAGGGACCCCACACCCCAGTGTCGGTTCACAACCGAGATAGACCGCACGGATCATGATGATGATGATGACTGAATATTAATAAAACATTTGAAAAAGTGGCTATTTAGTTGCACAGACTGTGCAAACACACAAGGAAGGTTCATCTACATAGCTATCAAAGTCTTTCTTCACTAGCCAGCCAAACTTAACTCCAAGAACAAAGCCTTCTCTAGATCATTAGTAAGTGTCAGTTCGGCCGGGAATCGAAGCCCGCATGCCCTTTGTTCGCGTTTAATCTACATTCGGACCTGGCATTTGTAACTACGGAATAAAATTTAGCTTATATCAATATTTGAGATAGAATTGGGATTTTGCATTATGAGGCAGACATCATTGCCGCTATAGGGATCTCGAGGTCCCGGTTTCAAATAACAGTACCTACGTCTACCATGAGTTGCCACTTTAAATTTACGTTATCGTTCGCGTAAAAAAATGTATTGGAATTTGACATTGTCATGTTATGTCATGTCAAGTCCCAATACAAATTGTAGACGTACTGGTCAGGCAAAAAAAAAAAAAAAACAATAATAGTTTTTGATTAAATGAGTAGGTATCTTACAAAACAAAGCATGGTAAATCATACATTACTACTATTTAACAGTTTAACGGAAACTTTATTAGTTTGACTAAGATATTTATGTTAAGTTTGTTCTGATTCATAACAACTGTATGTTTCGTAAGTATATAAATAAAATAAAAAAATAAATTACTTAGTCGAATTTTATATCGATCGATATTGTGCTAGGCCCCCTTTTTTTCCTTTTTTTAGTTCTTTTTTTTTTAACAGTCGGGTTTTTGGTTTTGTTTTAATTTTTAATAATAATTTTATTTGCATTTTTTTTTGAAATGGTCTTTTTACTAGCTTTCATTTGATACCCATATTGCTATGGTAAAAAAAAACCCCTCCCCTTTTTCCATTATCGGGCGCATCAGGCGCATGTCACTACCACAATTCTGACAAATCCAACGACACCCACCTCATATGTCAAAAACCGTCACGCCGTTTGGGCTGTAGGGCGTGCCAAATAAATGGACATACGATCGAAAAACATTACCCTCCTTCTGAAGCATCCGGGTAAAAAAAAACTTGTACTTCAGAAATCCATCCATAGTAGATACAACTTACTGTTTTGGACACAACATAGTCCGGGTGTATGATCACCAACCCGCATTCGGAAATCGTGATTTTCAAGTAATACTCGTCAATGACGACACAAAAGAAACAAAAGAAAATGTATTTAAGTATGTTTATCCGTTGTCTAGTATCCCATAACACAAGCTTTAATTAGCTTACTTTGGGGCTAGATGGCGCTGTGTGGAATAATGTCCAGGGATGTCCAGGGATATTATTTCGAGACCATTACAAGAGGTGTGTTGTCTGGCGCATATCTATTTATTTTATTTATTTATTTTATTTAATTGTAGTGATGACTTGCTTTTGTCCTTTAATGGGATAATTTTATTTATTTAATCAATTCATATTAAATAAGCCACATGGGTATTTTCCGTCACATTTAACTTTTCCTACCCTAATCACTCAACACACCAACCTTTTTAAATCGACTTCAAAAAAGGAGAAGGTTTTCAATTCGTCGGAATGTTATTTATTCGTTTTATTTTGTATTCAAGATTAATAATTTTCACATTTTTATGTGATCTACCCAAAGTTTTATCCTCAAAGGAGATGTTACACCAGTTTGGTTCAAGTAGATCCATAAACCAAGTTTGTACTTGCAACAAAACAAACATAAAATATGTTCCTGGCATTATTTAACATATAAAAACTTTATACATTTTACAAAACACGATTCAAACCTTCAAAGATGGCGTAAAAAATAAGATGGCGGACCAAAATGGCGGCCTAACTTTCAACAAGGGATACCCGTCGAATAAGCTGGAATTTGAAACTAAGAGGAATTTTTAAAAGAAATAATTTTCGAATTAACTTCGAAAAGAAATCGTCGATTGAAGTGAAGTTCCGCATTAACCTCAAAATTTACCTGAAACATCTAGGCCAAGTTGTTTTCACCCAAAGCTTTTAAATGACAAAATTATAGTCAAATATCTATATACAAACAGGCATGCGTGTAAATCTAAAGATCACTCATCACGAAATCTCGGAAACTACATGTGCTAGGACTCTTAAATTTTGCATGGGGGTTCTTTTTATGACGTAGGTGCTAACTAAGACGGGATATCGTAAGTCCGAAAAAATCCTGTAGGTATGTCATAAAAATTAAGTTCACGCGGGCGAAGCCGCGGGCGGGAAGCTAGTAAAATATAAACTAAATAATGGACATAAATTATCTATACTAATATTATAAAGAGGAAAGATTTGATTGTTTGTTTGTTCGTATTGAATAGGCTCCGAAACTACGGAACCGATTTCAAAATTATTTCACCAATATGAATCTACATTATAAGGGAGTGACATAATAAAAAATAGCCTATGTCACTCCCTTATAATGTAGATTAAACGTTCAGTGAAAAACAATAGTATATGTAAATCAAGTTGGAGAAACGCGGGCGAGATTTGCTGTTTTACCGACGCCGCGACTTGCTATTATCTACTTATGACAGAGCGAAGTCTGTCGAGGTAGCTAGAAGCAAACATAGTACTGGGACCTTTTTTGGTGATTTAATTAGTCTTTCGCAATTTAATTTCAAATTGACTGGCCTGTTGGTGCAATGGCAGTAATCCTGCCTTTAGCACCTGAGGTCGTGGGTTCGATCTCCACGCAAGACAAATATTTATGTGACGAACATTTGTGTTTGTTGTGTGTCTGGGTGTTGTCATCTATTTAAGTATGTATTTAGAAATATTTAATCATGTTTATCAGTCTCTGCCACCCATAGTACAGCTCTACTCAGTTTAGGGTCAGATGATCTTGGTGTGAGTTGTCCTCGATATTATTTATTTATAAATTAATAATCGGCAGCTTAGTGTGATTCGAGTACTTAATAGACTCTCAAAAGATCGACATAGGCCTATCAGACCTGCCTATGACAAGAATAATACCTAAACGTGTCAATTCCACCTCTGATCATTTTCACCTCGCAGTCCCATCCGTCCGAGTTCGTTGTTCCACAGACTTACATTACAATAGATATCTCAAATTCACGAGTCTCTACGTATGTATGATTACCATGCGTCGTTACGTTACTCACTGTCATTATTTGGATTCCGTAATGTAATTAGGCTATGTTTAGGCTTGTTGGGGCTTCCACGTTTCTGCGGTGCAGCTGGCATGTTCGCAGATGCCAATACCGATGACTACTTTGCTTTAATTTTAAAAACTTTATTTATTTATTTATTTTATTTATTTATTTATTTCAAAACCTTACACTATTCTTACAGGACTACCCAATACAATAGTGAAGCCAAACAAAAAATTAATTAGATTAAAAAAAAACATTAAAATAATAATAATAGATAATACAACTAATAAAAATTAAAAATCATGTAACAATAAACAAGTCATAGTAATGGCTAATTTGTTTTAAGAAGAGCGGTCTCATCCTAATACAGGTTTCCAAACTTTAAAGGAGGAGACCTATATTAAGCATTGTAATAGTGACTTGTGTTATAAATAAAGATTTTTGTATTTTGTATTTTTATTTTGTAATGCGGAAAAAGTCTTATTCCATCATCAGTAGGATACGAGGGAGCTTCAGCGGTATTTTGAGAATGGGGCGGAGAGGTTAGACTCTCCATATTTTGCAAGGTTCACCGCTATGCTATTTGGAAGCGAGCTGCACGCTGCAACTGCCGACAGCACGTGCAGCGACTGCATGAAATCGACCGCAGCTGCACTACTGGGCTGTATGAATTTATATGAAATGGCTTCCGAACGCCGCGGCAGCAGCTGCAAGTGCTGTCGCCGTAGGATTGCATGCAGTCGCTGCGCGTGGCAGTTGCAGCGTGCAGCTCGCTTCCAAATAGTACCTATACATGCAAAGCAGTTAAACTTTGTGTTTTATTATATTATTATATTGATATATATATGATATATATAATATAAAATGTACTCACGTAAGTCAACGGTTTCTAACAAATTATGAGCTTCAAATGTCTGAAATAAAGCTTTTTTTTATCCTCAGGCTTGTATGACTCTGGTTACAATTACAAAAACTTGTGACTTTTTTTGGAAGAGTAACTACTGAGTTTCTTGCCGGTTCTTCTCATTGGAATCAGCGTTCCGACGCCGGTGTTAGAGTATTTAGATATCATAAGTATGTATTATAGTGTAGTGTATGACACACCTCGCCTCATCATATCTAGTATTTAAGGTAGATCCTAAGGTAATGTAAGTCAATAATAAATCAGACGTCGTCGCAACAACATCTTTTATTACATACTCCCGGGTCCCCACATTGTAATAGATCGTATAAAGCAGCAGTGACATAACATCCCCGCAGGCCGAATTTGCCATTTGACATTAATAAGAATAAAATAAGAAGAGAGTTGCATACTGTCACGCACGTCACGACTTCGATAACAATTTGTTTGATCTACTAGATTTATCTGAATTTAAGAACATTGCAACATGTAAATAGAAAAATATTATGTAGGGTATGTCTTCAATATCCATAGCTACAGTAAAAATGTTACTGACGATTCGAAAGAACTGTAACTATGAATGGTCTACTTACAAAAAGTATTATTGATTTGATTTGGTCTAACTTTTCTTGATTTTGACGGTCACATCGCGAAATAAATATATTTAATAGATTTTTTTTTTCTCTTCACCTGATGCGGTCGTGAGGTCCAGACATGAGGCTGACGAGCACAGTAATGCAAAGCAATCACTGGGCTAAAATTTCCTAGCTGAAAATCCTTGTCTATTTCAGTTCTATATCTGTGGTTTTTCCCTTGTAATTTTTTTCGGATGCTCGTCATATTTCTGGCTGGCCAGCTCAGATATCATTCCTCGCTTTGTCATTCAAATGACCACGGACATTTGTCTTTGCGTCAACGACGCTTGACGCCATTTTATTCAACAGAAAGGTGGAGCGAGCTATTGAATGAGGAACGTAATAAATGGAATGGAATACGAAACTGAAATGATTGAAGACTTTTTCAAATTAGAGTGACGATTATTGGAGGGGCTATTGGCGCGATGGCAGAGGTCTTGCCCATCGCCTCACCGCGCCAATAGCCCCTTCCTCAAAAGAGGAAAGATTTGATTGTTTGTTTGTGTGTATTGAATAGGCTCAGAAACATTGAAAATATTCAATACGCTTCACGTATAGGCTCCGCACCATATTTTATTACGATTGAACAAAACCTTCCGTGAAAAATAATAGTATATGTGAATCGAAAACGAACTCAAGACCTCCCTCGAAAATGCTATAAATAACCTCTCATTTAAATTCATTGCTTTTAAACTTTCACCATTTTCCTATTCTCTGCCATCTAATCCCTACAACGGTTCACCAATTAGGACCAATCGCTAGCTAAAGAAAAAAAAACGGTTAGTTCATTAGTATTTTCCGTTTCACGTTGGCCCAACTTCCTACCGCTAGCGGGGGGTTTGGTCAAATATGGCTAAGGGTGAGTTGACCAGACCGGAAAATGTTATGAGTAACTAATATTATGTTATGTCAGGTGTTTTTACCTGCTGGTTCATGACAGCCAAGCGCATCGTCACGGAAACCCATAGCAAAATAACACTTTTTTTTAATTTAAAATGGGCTTGCGTTTGGCCTCAGTCTCGCCTGATGGTAAGTGATGACGAGGCCGATGGTGGCTTACCCAGAAAATGCCTATTCACTCTGGCCTTGAAGATACTAAGAGCGTTCCACTCCCTAGCGGTGCGGACCAGAAAAGACGCAGCAAACCGTTGGGTACGGATTGTTGGAAAGTCAACCACAGGGGGGTGGAAGCCCTCCTGGCGTCTAGTATTCCGGTGGTAGATTGTAAAATAAAATATTCTGGTCAGCTGGGGGATCTGAGAATCGCCATTGTTCGTCATGCTAAAATAACACAAAAGCTCTTCCAATTGTAAAATGCGGCTCGGCAAAAGGCGGGTAATACCTTTAGTGTTGCACGTGAGGAACTGTTGTAAAGTCAGCAAGTCAAAATAAGGTCCTCGGACTGAACAAAAAAGGATCCTCGATAAGCAGGTGACCAGCAGGAACACAACACGGCAAAATCAGACATTTAGCTGCGGCTTTTTCTTTCTTTTATATTTTCTATTTTCTTATAATGTAACGTTTCAAATTCGATTTTGAGCATTATATTACAATACTGCCTTGCAAACCTTCAGGGAAGTTGTATCAAAATATATAAATTTGCGCACTGTTATGCTGGCTGCATTTGCCTCACCAACGTAATGCTCGGTGTTTTTCCCCTCACCGACGTAATACTCGAAGCTGTAACATTATAGTTTGCGCACTGTAATGCTCGGTTCTACTCCCTTACTGATGAAATGCTTGACTTTGTTGTTGCGTTTGAAGTGAGGGATCACTTGGAGCATTCGCCTGTAATGTAACCAGCATCTCAAGTTGAAGATATTGGCATCCAGGCGAGCAAACTAAATACGAGCAGAGGAATCTACTATGACCCCTCATAGTCTTGTATCTGCCAAACCGACCAGAGGCTTATTCGTATAGCTCCCTATTGGTGCTTTTAAATAAAAGCCATATCAATTGATTGGCTTCCTTTGGAACCCTAAATCGAAAAATGGCTCTGAAAATCTGGAATACAGATTTGCACTTCCAATTTAGGAGTTTCAGAGCAATACGGATGAAAGGCGGCTATAGTAGGCGCCGCCGATCGCGACGCGACACATTTGGTTTCCGTTCTGTCTCATTTTTTATGTTAAACTAAAAAGGAAGTAAAAACCTGACGTTGCTATAGTATTGGCTGCCTGATTTAATATAATCTTGACAGGCGTGTTATTGAAACTATCTACAGCTTAGTGAAAAAGGTTTTTTAACCAAAGTTGTTATAAATTGTGTGGATTATCGAATAGGACCTATTACATCACATTTTTAAAAAAATGGACCATAAAATAAATTATACATAAGTTATCTAACTAAATGTTTTAAAATTATTATTGATGGTCTTACTTAATTGCTACCGATTACCCCTTATTTTCAAGTATCAATCTTCACAGATTCCTAACCTAAAAAATAAACGTTACAGTTGAAACATGTATAAAAACTAAACAATTTTGTTTTTTTCAAACAGATCAATATTTGCATATATGTTCAAATACGTGCCAAGCTATTTCACACTACGAGTATGTTGATAATATTTTCACATGGAATAACAAAGAAAGAAGGTTACAACATTTGCACAGGAAACCAACATCTTACCTTCAAGTGCAATATTCCTTCAATTCAAGATGCCGTTCTGCAAAACAAACATTTAATCCGACTTGTACAATCTACCTCATCTTAAAAGTAACCTAACCAATATAAGCTGAGCTCTCGTCGCTACGAACTTACATTGGTACTACACGTAGACCTTACGAAGTCCAAGGGTTTACGCTGACTGAACGTGTGTTTCGAGATTGTAAACACACGCTGATTTAGTTTGTCTGACTGTAAGACATTTCTTGTATTGTATAAACTAACATTATCTTTTCATTTCTCTGGGATGTTTTAAGTACACAATGGCCATTTTTTTCCCCTGACTCAAAATTCAAAAACTTTTCAGCCACAACGGCCATCAGTTCTTTGCACCTTGTCCCCTGCCCACTGCTGCTGTCAGTTATCATAAGGGTTCATTTTTAACGACTAGTTATCTACACAAAATAAGGAGTTTACAGAAAGACCGCTCTCGCCTTTTTCCAGTATCGTTACCTAAACTTGCCTGACCGCCTAGGTTTGGCCTGATTCACTCTGGATTTTAAGAAAGTAGGTTTATACCGGGCTATGTCGAATTGGACAGAACTGTTTGATTTAAATTTTACCCTTTTTGTCCAAAGTCTTAGAAGCTGCTGCTCACGCCTTTTTCCAGTATCGTTACCTAAACTTGCCTGACCGCCTAGGTTTGGCCTGATTCACTCTGGATTTTAAGAAAGTAGGTTTATACCGGGCTATGTCGAATTGGACAGAACTGTTTGATTTAAATTTTACCCTTTTTGTCCAAAGTCTTAGAAGCTGCTGCTCACAAACAATTATCCTCCTTTATTACGCTAATAACCATCTTAGTCCCTACCAGTCTGGTTTTTGCCCCAGTCACAGCACCACCACTGCTCTCTTAAAGGTCACTGATGACGTCAGAGCCGGCATGGAGGAGTAGTGCCTAGCGGTACTTGTGCTTATTGATTTTTCTAACGCCTTTTATACCGTTAATCACGACATTCTCCTTGCTGTGCTATCTTACCTTCGAATTTCCCCTTCAGCGCTTGATTGGTTTTCTTCGTATCACCGTGATCGCCACCAAGCTGTTCGAGTGGGACAATCTCTCTCAGATTGGTCAGGTTTGGATACTGGTGTCCCTCAGGGTGGCATATTGTCACTTAAGCTATTCTCAATTCTTATAAACGTTCTGGCTGGCGAACTTGGATGTCCCCACCATTTTTACGCAGATGATCTACAGATCTACAAGCAGGAAAAGACTGTTGAGATTAACAGCGCTATTGGACTATTTAACCGCGATCTGGAGTGCGTTGTTGAGTGGTCTGCCAAATTCAGAGTCAAGGTTAATCCTATCAAATGCCAAGCCATAATCATCGGTGGCTCACGACAACTGGCGAAGCTTGATATGAGTGCAGTTTCACCTATTGTAATGGACGGTGTTGTTGTTCCTTACTCCCCTTGTGTGAAAAATCTTGGCATTCATATGGACTGCTCTCTCAGCTGGACCAAGCATATTACTGAAGTGAGCAGGAAATAAATAAATAAATAAATCCCTGGACATTATTCCACACAGCGCCATCTAGCCCCAAAGTAAGCTAATTAAAGCTTGTGTTATGGGATACTAGACAACGGATAAACATACTTAAATACATTTTCTTTTGTAAATACATACTTATTATACATAGGAGACACCCAGACCAGTACAAACAGACAGGAAAGTAACTGGGACTCTTCGCGCTCTCTATCGCCTGAAGAACTTTCTGCCGTCATCTACAAAGACACTGCTAGTGCAAGCCCTTATCTTGCCGTTGATTGATTATGGTGATGTCTGTCTCAGTAACGTTTCACAGGAGCATTTGAACCAAATGGATCGACTTCTAAATAACTGTATACGTTTCATTTTCGGACTGCGCAAATATGACCACGTGTCCATTTTCCGCTCTAAACTTAACTGGATGCCTATCCGCCAGCGTAGGTCCTTTCGAATTTTAAATGTTCTCTTTTTTGATCCTAATTCTCCATCTTATTTAAGAAGTAAATTTCAATTTCTTCATTCTTCACATTGTCGTCAGTTGCGTTCTAAAGATACTCTTTCCCTTCTTACGCCCTCTCATTCTTCCGGTTTCATGTCTAGTTCTTTCGCTGTATCTGCGATTCGTCTTTGGAACAAACTTCCTGTTCCAATAAGAAAATCTTTTAGTAAATACAGGTTTAAAGTGGCTGTTCGAAAGCATTACGGATCGGTGGTCACGCATTAGGGATGGGTCCTTGAGTCACTGTGAGGTGAATGTGGTTCAAAGTTAATACGAGGTTATTCTGAGGGGTTTATTTGGCTATTATTAAGTTATTTTTTTTGTGGCAAACAATTCTTGGTTTGGTTGGTTCTACTTATATTATTACTTCTATTTATGTATGTTTATTCTTATCGATTAATGTTGAAGTTCATTTTGTTGTTTTGTTATTTTAAAATAATTAGCATCTGTTGTTGTTTTCAAAAGTAATTTATTTAGTTTAATCTCGTGCACCGTGTTTAATTTATCTGTTTGATCGTGTGGTTGACTGGTAGATGCCCTTTGGCATTAAGTCCGCCAATTGTATCATTAATTTTGTGCAATGAAGAATAAATAAATAAATAACTGTATGTCTACTAAGAGTTACTACTTTAAATTTACGTTATCGTTCGTGTAAAAAATTGTATTGAGATTTGACATGACATGACAATGTCAAATCCCAATACATTTTTTACGCGAACGATTACGTAAATTTAAAGTGGGCACTCGTGGTAGACGTTCAGAACCCGCCGAAAACAAATTGCACCAAGTTTGACAAAACGTTAACACTCGCGACAGGGCGACTGGCCGGCCCGGCCTGCGTGAAAGATTCTTACCGGTATCGCCTGTAAACTCACTGTGTCTGTGTGCGTGATCAAAATGGGCTGTTTGTTCTAAGCGGACTATCTGTTCGGGGCGCCGCGCTGCATGAGTAATTTGTGTTATTTATCTATTTTTGCTCATTTTCCCGATCTAATAAATGCTAATCACGAGAAAGAGGCGCGAATTAGGTATAATTTCTCATATCATCACGGCGCCGCTAACAATTTCCTCACATGTATTCATACTAAGATTCCGGAATGAGTTCTCTGAAGATTCCCATTTGCTTCGTAAAATTAATTTTCTGCAAGATTAATGGAAAGGTATGAAGGGAAACATATTCAGGAATTTCGTGCTACATCATGCAGTAAAAAATGTTTTGGGACTCAAAGGAAGGTGTCTTTGTCACTGTCAGTATCAGGTGATGACTAATAATGCTCGACTTTCGGCCATCGAGACACTTAGCTATTGGTAGTAGCAGTTCGTGAGAGATGACAAGCTTTGGTAAGTAAGGGTGGAGCATCTGCTACTAGGTACTCGTAAAAAAACAATTTCGTGGTCAAGAAAACACGTGACCCGCAGCTATGGTAATGTTGTCACACAAGTTGGAGAACCTTTGTGGCTAGAGAACATTTTGCCACCGAACAGCTTGGCTTTCCCTAATTTTATAGTCTCCCACCGTTAATCTCTCAGACTGTCTGCCATTGGACTCTGGAACTCTCTTCCAATCAACATCCAAAAATCTACCTCCAAACTTGCTTTGAAGAGGTCGTTGCGTGATCACTTTAAGTGAGCCGCTGATGTATCCTGTCGAAGTCAACTATGTCGTTGAGTTCAGATGCTGACTTTTTTGTTCAACTTTCTTTAGGGCAATAGGATGTATTATAAAATAATGTAGTTTATTTATTTTGAAATATTTAAGTATGTATATAAATATTATTATTTTTAATATAATTAAGTATTAATATCTGAGATTTGTTGTTCTCGCTGCCATTTTTAAATGTTGCACAGCCCAAAAATGCAATATTTCTGTTATACCTTACGGTTGACTGGTAGATAATGCCTCTAGGCATTAAGTTCGCCAATTGTACTTTACTTGTTTGTGCAATAAAGAATAAAAAAATAAATAAATATTCTCTTTCAGGTGCATTTAGACCACACGAACGTATAGCTAGAGGTGAAGCAATAACGTTTTTCATTTACACTAATAGAATCCTAACGAAAAAGTACGAGGAATTAAAAACGAGCATTCTAGCTCGTGCTCTAGGGTGTTCGCGAACATAGATAGAACAACGTTAGAATGCTCTGTCTCTGCTTACATAAAGAGACTTTTATAGAGTAGGGATAGAATGAGCATTCCCTTGTTTGGTCTTAACGCACCTTTCCAAGTTATGGCTTTTCATCGAACCTGCGACTCTTTGCATAAAATCAGGTTAGAGGCTAAACCATTCAGCAAAATTTTGTTGCCAGATCAAACTGTTGACAAATAGTTGTAACTTTAAAATTGTTTCTTTGAATTATATTTAGTTCAAAAGATTCTTATAAAAGTTTCAGTACAAGAGAGGAAACTACGAGTTGGCACGGTGCCTGCTTCCGTAGCGGTTCCGGATTCGAGTCCCGATTGTGACGCTATTTGAAAGTTTGTCTTTGATTTATGCTCCTTAATGGTGATACAGACAACTGAAAATCTATTGCTGCATTTGAATTAAAAATAAGTGTCCCTATGTGGAAATGGTGAGCCTTCCGCCGTATTCGGGTTGATTTGGTTTTTTATCGATGTGTTCCATCACCGGAGAATTAGTCCAACATTTTAACAATGAACACAATATGGGTCTGGCCAGATTTGAACTCGGGACCACTCGATCGACGTTCTAAGTTGGGGTGCTTAACCTCTAGGTCACGAAGCTCTCATTTTAGACAAAAACTTTCTGAATCTCTAAAGTGGCCATTTCAAGACAAAAGTACATACAACCTTTAACAAACATTTAAGTCTCTATACACTTTCCTTCAAGATCGAGCCCAGCGTTGCTTACTGATATAAAAAAACAAATACCTTTCAAAACCGAGTCAGCAGAAAAGGGGGGCTAGCTCGTCCATCAACCAGATAATTGGGGAAGATCCACTGAATCACTGAAACGTTTTACCTACTCCAAAATTTAAAGCAAAAAATTAAAAGGCTCTTTGGACAGTTAAGTCGCTAACTTGAAGAAGTGTAGTGTATATATTTACTATAGATAGATGACCTTCACTATCCATTACAAAATACCTACTTTTGATAGCATTACATTACAAAAAAACCGATTCAAAATAAAATGTACAAAAATCTGTTTTGTATCCAAGCCAAATAATATTGATAATTAATTTATTTACATGAACCGTTATTCGTTTTGGACGGCGTAATACTTTTCCTTATTCTCATCATTAACAATTACAAAACAACCACCGTCAAATCTTCTCCATAAATCTCCATAAAATGCAAAAGTGACCCTTCAAGACAAATATCATGCGACCTTCTATAAATAACATTGCACTCTCAATACATTTTCCTTGCAGATCAAACCCACCGTTTGCTTACTGATAAAATAAAAACAAAACCCTACATACCGAGTCAGCAGAAAAGGGGGTTTGCTCGTCCATCAAGCAGATAGTTGGGGAAGATCCACTGGATCACCGAACGTTTGAAGCGACTCCAAAATTTATTGAGCGAAAAATTAAAAGACTCTGGAAGGTTGAGTCGGTAATTTGAAGTAGTGTTGTGAAACTATCAATAGTTGACCTGAATATTCAGTTATACTTTTGACTATCGACTTTGCTAATCCTTAATAGAAATCACGCTTTAAAAAGCTTATTAGTCAGTATAATTACTACCGGTGGTGATAATCACGCTATCGCACCGATACCATCCATAGTTTTGTTGGATTTATTATTAGTAGATACAGTACTTAGTCGTTAATAAAAAAATATTTTCAATTGCTAATCTTCATTATTGCTAAACTATCAATGCAGAAGTATCGAGGGGTACCTGTTGTATTTTTTATTGCTTTAAGTCAATAAACAAAATTGAACCTTAAGCATTAAAAAATAAATAGTATCGATAGTGTTTTGTTTTTTCGATCGATCGATAGGGTTAACGGTAGCTAGACTATTTCTAATTAAGCGATGGTCTATCATCAGGTTATCATTATCATCATCCGAGTGGTCTATCCCGGTTGTGTGGGGTAATCCCAGAATCCGCCTTTCTAAAGTTCTTGGCCCACGCTGTGCGGTCTTGTGCATCCTCAGTGGTGAGTCTGTTGGCACGCATGTCACCCTTAACGACGTCGAGCCACCGCTTCTTGGGTCGACCTCTCTTGCTGGACCTGGCGAGGGCGGCATCGCCAGACATTTGTTACCTACGTATCTTCAGGTTATCGACAGTGGACTATCAAGCGCAACACTAATATGAAGACGCATGTAATGTGCGGGGCCTGCGGTATTTTATCGGTATTTTGTTGAGATATTATCTTAATATTGACATCTTAGTGCAGGAAAAGGTTAAAGGTATTTGATACACAAAATTGTAAGCAATTTAAGAACCCTGAATTTTGCGGGGTCGTGTTCTGTTCAATCTTCAAGGTAAAGGTATCTTTACATATAAACTTACGTGCCTTTCGATGTTTTAATATAAGGAAATCATCTGTTACTTTTTTACGCGTTTTTGCAGATATGTACACGAAAACCATAGCAAAATTTTACTCTAGTATTTACCAATGTATTAAAAGGGACTTTGACAAAATATATATTTGGATGTGGTTAAACAACCAATAAGTAATAAATAATGTTATAAATAGGATGTTTTGACATCTTTTTTTTATTAAATCTACCAAATGGAACGGATAAGTAAGTACAAAAAGAACATAATTAAAATACTTTAAAATTTTCGTTTACAGTTTTGTTTGTGAATGTAATACTCCAGCAATATGCTCCCTGCGTCTGTTCAGCTCGTGCGGCTGATTGGGAAAACCCCGTTAGATAGCTCCTTCCAAAACGTCCTCTGAAGGAAACATCTCTGAACCGAACTGTACGACACCATGGTGGATCCAGAGTGTGAGGATGAACTCACTCAGGATGGCGACAGCTATGGCGTAATAGAAAGCAGCAGTGGGCATTAAGTATATCAAATACGATAAGATATATGTGTTAGTGTAAGGTAAATGTGACTTTACCTAAATCTTTACAAAAAAACAACATAACAGGTTGTTGTTACATAATTATGATAAAACAATTAGGCCGTTTTTTATAACCAATCTCTTCCAGACAACCCTGATAGAGGGAAATGTTAGGAAAGGAAAGTGCTCAAAATACTAAAGATTGATTCACCTATACATATATAACAACAAAAATTATTAAGTACTTTGATTATTTTTGCATTGTACAATGCTTCTTCCTCATATCTAAAGATCTTGAGCGGGAATCGAACCTGCGTCTTTAACAATCCGGGTGACTGCTCTAAACCACTGAGCTACCAAAACCTCAGACAGACCCGGATTGTGAAAAACGCGGGTTCGATTCCCGCTTTCCAGTTTTTCCATATTTAGATATGAAAAAGAAGAACTGTAAAAATTAAATGTTCATCACTGTTTTGATCATGTACTCATGTGCCTACTCGTACTTCAATGTTACGCTTATCTTGAGTGGTGATGACTTTACCTAAATATCTTACGAAACAAACGATAATGGTCTTGATATACGTGAGTAAATATCCTCCTTCGAGACTATGTAAGAAGAAAGTCAACACTGTAACTAAGATATGTTGTAATTGAAAACGGTATCACGTCTCCCAAAACCCTTCTGCTATAAAATTACCAAGTTAACGTTTCGCTTACGGCGTCACAGTAAATCAAATTTACTTTGAAATCGTTCGTTATTTCGTCGAAGATCGTTGTTTGAGGTTAGAATCCACATGAAGCTAATAGAGATGATGAGTCAGTAATATATTTTTAAGGATATTTCTGTACAATTTCTTCTAATTCTTCTTCTTCTTAACTATATACTTCTGTAAAAACCATTGTATACTGAGAAACTGTCTGTGTATATGTTGTGAACTGTTTTTTGTATTTTGTTATTTCGTCGCGCATAGTTTCTCCTCTAAGGCATCTACGGAAGACCAGCGTCGCGGAGTCTTTAAGATACCCCGGCATTGCTGAGTACATGCCTTTTTGGTGCCAAAATGTGTCACCTTTTTAAATGTGCACTTTAATGTTATCTTCAGTTTTTGTTTTGTCACCAAATTTCTTTCTTTCTTTCATTCTTAATTAATTCCCCCTAAGAACAATTGTAACGAAAAGTACAAAAAACAGTTTAGTATCGGAACAAGTGATTCATATTGGTGATTTCCCAGGTTTTAGCGTTTAAGATCGAAAACATATTATATTTGACAAATATGAAATATTTCTAATACCATTGATGAAAAGCGGGCTTCTGAGTGTTCCGTTCACCATGACGGCAGCTGGCAGTCACTTGCCTCTGACTAGGGTAGATGTCCCTTTTGCCGATAACGTCCCAGTACCCGGTAACTACTAAGATTTTTATTTTTGCTAATTTCTACTGAACAGATTTTATAAGTATTTAAATGGCAAAATTTTGTTAGTAATATTCTTTGTATTTATAAAGGCAACACTTAACCATAACCGAAATGGATTCTTAACTGTATAACATAGAAAGTACTGTGCCCGAAAAATAATTTTAATTCCGAATTTTTGTCACTGAACTACGCAACCACCAGGTTTTATTGCTTAGCTTGCTGTGCTGATGCTTTTAACCATAGGGTAAGAGTGTTAATTTACTTATATATTTGAATTAATTATGTAGCGATATAACCTGAAGCTCATGGCAAATTTTATTGAAAAGTTATTATTAATACTATTTACATCTATTGGTACACGCAAATTGCTACTTGACCCAATACCCGGTAAAATCGTATACTATTTTAACGGGTTTTTGGTACACGCATCAGCCTAGTAGTAGCCGATGCACCTAAACCCGTTAATGTACCCTATGTCCTTGAAATAAGTGTCACTTTTGAATATAATAATTAAATTATTGCAAACCTTTTTATCGGTTATTAGAACAAACGTTTGACAATGTACCTAAGCTCGTCATAGTTCTTAGCTACTTAAGTATAAGTGACATTTTCTTCTATTGGGTTTTCTTTGAATCTCATAATTAGGTTAGAATAATGGTGACATTTGTTATAATAATGTCATACAACTTCATTCTGATTTTTTATTCGATATGAAGAGTATTCATCGAAAATGAAATTAATATATTTTATATTTATTTGTATAATGTCAATAAATCAAGTAATACAGTTAAAAAATAATGCTGTTTGTATTTACATCCAATCAATGCAATAAATACCATTCAAATATAAATAATTTAGGTTTATTCATCATTATCATGACATATTTATGTCTCCTATAGAAGGACTCCTGATAAATAGGTAGAGAGCTATCCCTAGCTGCTGTATCTCATCATGACGGCTCAGTGCGAATTGGTGGCTGAACCTAAGAACCACCGAGTTGCTTTGCTCGTAGTTTGCTTGACACACATATTCGCACAAATTAAAGGACTATTGAAAGGAAATAAGGATGCCTCGGAAGCAAGTGGTTTGCGCACTAGCTAATTACTTGGGTCATCGAGGCATCCTTCTTCATCATTTCACCCACGTGACAATAACTGCTGAGCATAGGCTTCTTTCAGATTATTATTATTTATTTATTTATTATTTCGTACACAAAGAGACAAATTACAGAGAAAACAATAAGGAGTACAAAAGTACAGGTTAGCTTATCTCTAGAAAGAGATTTCTTCCAGCAGACCATGGCGACAGGTAAACTCATTTAAATTTTCATTCATTATTCTATTATTGATAGACCTGTTGGCGCAGGGGTCCTGTTCCCTGCGGTTAGGGGAGTTGAATCCCACCTAGTACAAACATTTATGTGACGAAGCCTGTTTTTGTTGGTTGCTGGGTGTTTGTTTGTAAGTATTTCAGTAATTACTTTAGTGCCAAATAGTGAATTAATTAATTAGGGTCTGATATCAGATGGCCATTGTGATCATCATTCATCACATTAGCATAACAAACAAATGTAAGTACATTTTTGCTAAATCAAGACGAAGACCCTGTTAGAAGCTAGCGTGTAGTATAATTCTTGTTGAGAAATAGCATCTATTTTGGGTCGCGTAGTAAGCTTATAGAGCCGTAAACTGCCCAACGTAAAAATTATGATTTTTTGCATCGAAGAGTAATAATTGTTTGGGTCATGTCAAATAAAATTCCTGCTTCAAAACCTTGACTCGATTCAGAATGTACACACATCAAAAGTGTCTAGGGATCAACATATATTTTTGCAATAACTTTTCTCCTGATTAATATTAATTAAAATTTTCTTTAAGGATTCATCAAATAAAGTGTTTTTGTTTGTCTAGAGAGTAACGATAAACCAAGTCACCTTTGCATTAATAAAGAAATTTGCCATTTTCCTAATGAAGGGATTTTTGACATTTGAACCACTAACATAAAAGTTCGAAAAAAAGACTGAAATAACAGTTTTCTTTAAAATTTTATTGGGTAACTTAAACAATTAATAATCCGTGTTTCTACCGCGAACAACTCTTGCGGTGTGCGGTCGTGCATTATCATGCATTAACTGAAATAAGGGACCGATTTGCACTTGTAGAGGAACGATGACGTCTGATACAATCGTCTCAGCATAAATTTGAGCGTTGAGGTTGCCTCTGATCCAAATCAACTCAGTTCTTCCGCCGATCCAAATACCCGCCCATACCATGATGGTTCCACCACTATAAGGATGGACTTCCTGGCAGGATTTTAATCGCTGTTGGCGTCCAGGGGTTCTTCAGTGTCGTATACGTCTTGTATCCGGTCTCATACCAAAACGAGACTCATCAGAAAAGCACACGAAACGCCATTGTTCTTCTGCCCAATTTCTGTGTTCAAGAGCCCATTGATATCGAATCCTACGATTGTGCATTGCTATAGGTGGTACCCTTAGCGGTCTTCGGGAATGAAGGTTCACTTCATGCAAGCGGTTTCTGACTGTTTGGTCGCTAATTAAGTTCCCTGAAGAGTGATGAAGCCTCACGGCTAACATCATGGCGGTTATTGTTGGAGCTCTTCGAGTTGTGATTTGAATGTATCAGTCTTGCCTCCGTGTGGTGCAGCGATACCGTCCTCCATGGCGCTCAGCCACGGTACCAGTGCTTCGGTAACGTGTCCAAAGTCGACTGATAACACTCTGACTTGTATTCAGAGCTAAAGCCACAGTACGTTGCCGGGAACCAGCTTCTATCATTCTCACGGCTCTGAGCATTTCTTCCCTGCTTAAATGACGTCGCCGCTCCATAATAACGTTGGTTTTAATCAGTAGTAGGGAAACAGTAGCACTAATAATGTCTTCAATGCGTTGTATGTTTTTATAGGGAAAATATTGACAGCTGATTTTTTTTTTCCTCTTGATATAGGTCGCACGGCTTGTGCATTTGCCAGAACAGCTGATTTTCATCTTTTACTCGAATTTGATTGACAGTTCCTGTTTCAAATTATGAAATGCACCAAAAAGGATCCATATAAATTTATAAAATCATAAATTTATTACAAAGCCACATCTCAATCTCAAGAAATCCGCATAAAAATGCTTGATCCCTAGACACTTTTGATGTGTGTATTTCTAGCATCAATAAAAATATCATATTTTAGTAAACTTTAACATAAGGCAACTGAGTTCAAATTCGCAATAAAAAATAACGGGTTTTAGGACACTTAAACGCTTACTAGTACAAAATTAACGGGTATTGGTACAATTCAGTGTTTTTTATATTTCTCTGAATTTATGTGTATAAGCATTTACATATTTAGAAGTAAAATTATTTATTCATGAGATAGATTAAATTACTTGAATGCTCATGTAAAAATTTTTTTTTTGTACCTCTACCCATTTTTACGTAGCAGACGTGCAAACTCAGCCATGTTCAAAACTTAACGGTTACTGGGACGTTTACCTTACCCCGTTTGGGATAAAGTCGTGATGGTATGTATATTATATTTATATAATATATATTAAATATTTTCTAAATATATAAAATATATAGTTAGTTAGTACTTATATATAGTTCTTAACTCGCCCGGGCCGAGTGTCTCATTATTTATTGGTGGTATTTGTTTTGATTAATAGAGTCATGTGGGTCAAGTGTGCGCAGCGTCTAAGTGTGCGCATTCAAAATATCTCGAAAACTATATAGAGCTATGGAACGGCAACCCCCCTCTCCAGTACCCTGCGGGACGTCCTGTGAAGCGCTCGTATCATAGCGGTTGCTCGTGCGCCATTTTGATCTGACAGGTAAATGAAGATTTTTGCTAAAATATTTACGATATTTTGCCACATTTGACGCGTAATCTTTTGTAGTCATGTAAACTTTTTGAAAATTTGCTATTTGCTACCGAGTGCAACATAATATCTAGTTTGTTATTTGCCAGTGTTTAAGTTGTTATGATGACGCAATAATCAACGACATTCATACAATTCTGTTTCGATGGTTTGGGTTAAGTGTGCGCAGAAGACTGTCTTGTAAGTGTGCGCATGCGCACATATTACATAATATTACATAATATTTCTTTATCAGAACAAGAGCCTTCTTTGCATAGAAGGCCTTCCTTCTTCCACATCATTCAGTCAACCTGAACAAGATCTACTGTTGACTAGTGAGCATACATTAACACCATCCAACGATGACAAGCAAACACAAGAAAACTTCTTAGAAATCTCCCAATCATTTTCAGCGACAAACACAACTGTGACTAGTTCAGCCACCACTGCATTTTCACCAACATGTGTAGCTTCAACCAGTAAAGAGTTCATACCACTGTCCTCTATACAAGCTCTGCCGAAAGCAACATCACAAAATCGACGACGAAAAGGCAAAAAGTCAATAATAGCTACTGATAGTCCTTTTAAATCTGAGTTAGAAACTAAGAAAAAAGAGGAAGAAGAGAAATTTGCCAAAAAGAAAATACGACTAGATTTAAAAGAAAGACTAAAAACTAAGAAAAAAGAGGAAGAAGAGAAATTTGCCAAAAAGAAAATACGACTAGATTTAAAAGAAAGACTAAAAACTAAGAAAAAAGAGGAAGAAGAGAAATTTGCCAAAAAGAAAATAAGACTAGATTTAAAAGAAATACTAAAAACTACTACAAAATCACCTGAGACTGCCAAAAAAAAGAATGTTAAAAATAAGACTCTTAGGACACCAAAAAATGACGAAAATGAGTACCACTGCCCCTTATGTGGCGAAAAGTATGTTGATCCACCGACTGAAGACTGGATTGAATGTAGCCTTTGTGGAACCTGGTGGCACGAACAGTGCACCAGCTTCGAACAAGGTACTTTTATTTGTGATACATGTATGGCGAAGTAACTAAGGATTTCTAAGTTCAAGTTGATCTCATATTTTGATTTAAGATAATTGTTATGTTGATTACTTAAGTGCAAAAGATGAAAATTTTAATAATTATATAAAATTGTTAATGTTCTAAAAATTAATAGCTCAATATTTCTTTTTTTGTTGTTGCGTACACTTACCCACAGTGCTGCGTACACATACCCCTATACTGGGGTAAGTGTGCGCGTACGGAACGGTCTTTGTTTTCTATAGTTTCTTAAAGTATTAATTAATTAACACAGTTTTGTTTCATTCTACAAATAATTTTCGAGTTTTTGAAGCATTAAAGATTAAATGCGCACACTTGACCCACATGACTCTAGCTATTAAGTTCTAAAATTCGTTTTTAAGTCATCTGTATTACTAACCCATGAATTTTGACATCTTAATAAATAAAATTGAATTGAATTGAATTGAATAATCCATGATAAACGAAATAATAATTTAATAAATTTGCACATTTTAAGTTATACCTACTACAAGCATTTTTTGCACAGTTTTAGCACACGAGTGAGCGTACGATTTCGTAGCCACTGACACTACTGATTTCTATGTATTTCTATAAAATACCATCCGTAGTCAGCGACACGAGGCTTTTACATAGAAACCAGTAGTGTCGCGACTACACGACTGCTTCTGCGTGGAGTCGGCTACGAACTTGCACCTTAAGGTAGTCCCTCACCGAGAGACGACGAACGTTTCAGATTCACTTTTGAGCATTACAATACAGTACTTCCCCACTGACATGACGAACATTCGCTTGGAACGTACATTCCAGATTCGATTTTGCGCATTACATTACAATACTGCCTTACGAAACTTCAAGGAAGTTGTATCAAAATATTACACATTGTAACATCAAGTGGCCCACTGTAATGCGTGCGGTTCTCCTCCCTCACTGATGAAATGCTCCAATTTGTGACATTACAGTATGCGCACTATAATGCGCGATTCTCCTCTCTTACTGATGTAATGCTCGACTCTGTAACGTTACATTACAGGGAAATGCTCCAGGCTAGGGAGCACCTTTAAATGAAAGAACCATAGAAAAAGCTTCAACTACGCGCTGTGACAGGTGACACAAGCGCGTTGAATATTGGCGGTTCCGTCGCACACAGAGAGAAACCGGTTTATGCCGACTCGGCCAGTGGTCAAGCTAAGGCTCACGCACGCACGCGTAGTAGTATACTCGTCACGGCGCGGTTGTTGAAGCCTCGTTTTAGGCTGCTGTTCCACCAGAGATGTGCAATGCTACACGTTGCTATGGATACGTTTGATATCCACAATTCACATACATTGGTAAACAGAGCATAGCGCTAGTGGAAACAGGTTCTACTAAGCTATGTTTACGACACACGTGCTTTGCGTGCCTACCAGCTGCGCATCTACTTCGCACAGCTACCTTACGGTGGCGCATCTTCGTAGCACATCTTACTCGCACCGTTCCATCAGTGGAAACAGTCTAATAGTTTCGTGCCTCAGCTTGAGCATTCGCTCAGCATAGCTGCATAGCACATCTTTGGTGGAAAAGCAGCCTGATGGATACGGTTCATACAGCTCTGCGTCGAAGGCTAAGCGAAAATTTTGAACATCTTTTCGTGTGTGACAGGTTTTACCCATACGTTGTTTATTTAAAGGCAAAAACAATCTTCTTGCGCATACCCTTAATTCGATTTGGGCTATCCCCCTTCGGGGAGCTTTCGCAAAGCGGTAATCGCTTTATGGTGTGCGAGTCGTTTCGTTTAATTCCTAAAGTGGCTTTGGGAACAATGCGGTAAGAACTTGGCAATTACTTTTTTATTCTTTTGAAACAAACAAGATCAATGGAGCTTCAGGGTCTAGCGTTTTTGCAAATCCAGAGGGTTTTGTAACAGCAAAATGTCAAAGTTGTTCTAGTGGCATGTTGCTTTCACATTTACAAAACAATTTGAGCAAAAAGAAAAGAAAGATCAGGCTGCTGGCGAAAATCCCGGTGTGTGGTTTTCAACCCCTCCTTTTTTTCAGTCAGGAATATCTTCAAATACCACGCTATCCGGGGGAACAACGTGGTTATGTCGGACTCCTACCGACTTAAAACCTGCCTTTTTGCCCTCAACTACTTTTGGGTACGGTGTGGAGAAACCAGTGGGCAACACCGGCCAAACTACGTGGGCAACAAATATCTGGCTATGCCGCCCCCGCCAGGTACCGGTAGAAGATTATATTACTATTCACATAAATAAAATTAAATCATTGCAAACTAGAATTCTCAAACTGTTAGTTGATTTTAAGTTAAAAAAATCATTACAAGGGGAGTATGAAAGATTATTTAAGATATGTAAAGTATTACCGATAGACTACAAAGTAAGAACTGTTATTCTGACAGAACAATTTAATCATTCTGAGTATAAGCATGAAAGGAAGTATGCCTACCCAACTCGTTCAGCTAATAAGCCCAAACTAACCGTCCCCAGGGTAAAAAATTATTATGGCAAGCGCACCAGGCGATGGTTGACGCCGTCTTATCTCAATGACTTACCACAAGATCTGCTGCAGGGGGCGCAAAGTAAAAATCACCTCAAAACACTGTTGAGGAGGCATTACTTGTCTTTATGCCCGTAACCTAAAATTTGTTAATTTAAGGATATAAATATAAGTTAAATGATAAGTTTAATGCAAAATAATATGAATATAAGTGCAATAAACCAGAAACATCATTAAATACTAGAAAATTAGATATTAAAGTTCACTGATATTCACTTTATAATGAAATAAAATAAATGTAAGTAAAATGATAAGAATAACTATTTAAATAATGATATATCTATAATTATAACGAACTGATAACATTAATAAATACAAAATTAATAATTTCTCATTAATATTTACTTTGAATATTAAGAATGAAATACCTACGTAATATGTAATTTATTTAAATAATACGCAATAATATGCAACAATGTAATAATAATATCGAATGATAATAATATGTACCTACCTAATTTAAGCTTGGATGTAAAACTATTGAAGCATGTCCACGGGAACCACTGCCGACAAACTGTTGCACAGTTTGGCAGAAAATAATGTTAAGCATCCCTGTAATTTTTATGGTTTAATTAATAAAAAAAAAAAAAAAAAAAGAGGTCGACCCAAGAAGCGGTGGCTCGACGTCGTCAAAGGTGACATGCGTGCCAACAGACTCACCACTGAGGATGCACAAGACCGCGCGAAGTGGGCCAAGAAAATAAGAATGGCAGACCCTGGGACCCCACACACCGGTGTAGGTTCACAACCGGGATAGACCGCACGGATGATGATTATGATGATGATGGAGAAACCAGTATTACCACGCCGCCCTCGTGGTGAGGTAATAATAATTCGGAAGGCTTTGTAGATGCTGCAGTACGTCGACCACGAGTTGCCACTTTAAATTTACGTTTTCGTTCGAGAGAAAATTTGTATTGGGATTTGACATGACATGACAATTTCAAATCCCAATACATTTTCCAAGAGTGCAGCAATAGCAAACTGTGGCACTGTCTTGCACAGAAAGTGAGTACATGGCAATATCAGAGGCCTGTAAGTAGGCAATTTATTTAAGAAGCTTGATGTACAGAGGCGTTCACATTAACCTTTACATAGGGGCACTTTATGCTGCTGACGTATGACCCATTTTGCAATGATGATTGATGCTAACGCTTCTGTACGAAATTGTTGGCTGTAACTAACCAATTATCCTGTACCTACAATGACAATCAAGGTGCTCAGAAATTGACAGAGAACCCTTTGTTCCTTATGAGAACAAAACATGTTGCCATTTGTCACCATTTTGTTAGAGAGGTTGTTGCTAATAATATTATCCAGCAGACCTTTCAACAAGAGGTTTAAGTAGTAATGAACACAACCAATTTGCTAAACAATTCGGCATTCAAAACATTGTTGAATGTTTATTTATCTTTTTTTTATGATGTAGATTAAATAGTAGAGTTGTGTACTATACTAATATACTTTCACACTGTCCTAGAGACTCCTGGTCTCTCCAATTCAACTCCAAATTTACTATGACTACAGAAGAAAAATCAAATACAAATGTATTCCTGAGCATCACACAAATTACACAATAGGCATGTTTAAATTCGTTTGACGTTTATGAAATAATGTTTAGTATACGGGAGTGGTCAAGATCAAGCCAATAATTTGGCCAACGAAGGACAAGAACCGCGTGAGCAGAAGTTGTTCCACGTGGCCCAGGGTGCACCAGAACAGAAGCTTACCGTTCCGCAATAATAAAACTATTACCACGGACAAGGGAGGTATCCTTGCGTGTGCAGGGTGTGCAGGACTTGGCGTCACACAACTTTAAACCCTTCTATGCTCTCTATGATGTTGTGCAAGAGGTTTACATAACATCTACTATTAACATACCTTCACGACTGTATCTCATAAGCACGAGGTAGTTCGGAGGCAAGTTTTGTACAATTTAACTATTGTGCAGCAAATAAAACAAACACCGTTTCAGAAGCTTTTGTCGAAAAACCGCATTGCTATTCCATCAAATCAACGTTAAAGCAATGTTTCAGTGTCCCAACTGTCCCAAATTCCAGAGTTAGCGCCCACCAATAAGCGGTGGGGGGTTTTATTGGTCGTCGCCGAAGTGTAACACCCGACGGACGTGCCCGCAAAAGCATTTGGTTGTGAAATGTGAAAAAGGCATTCGATTCTGTTTTAGAGTTAGATAGTATTTTTACATTTATTCTCTATATGTATAGCCACAGTTTAAACTAGCTCATGCCCCTTATTTACTCTTATCATTCCCGTAAGTATTTTGGTAGCTTACTATGCCCAGAAGCTTCGGTTATACATTGTATGTCAGTCACTTTAATCACTATCGGAAAATTATAACTAGTATTGCATAATATCATAAATTACACGCCTTTTTTGACGCACGCACACAGAGACATGAGTTTATAAGCGAAGTCAGTGAGCTTCGGTGAGTCGGAAAGTCGTTTTTGTTTTTCTCGAACTTGGAGCAATTTTTCACATGATGAATTTCGTTTTTGGCCGGTTCTGTCAAGTAGGTATAACTTACTTACTTCATTTTAAAAATTCAGAGGAATATAGTAGTAGTCCCAGGGGGTTCACGCAAGTTTTGGAAAAAGGTGCGAGCGGTCTTTCTGTAAACTCTTTATTTTGTGATAATATGGTAGAATAGTGAAGACGCAGTTGACGTTGGCCTTGAAAAAAATTACAAATTTTAAAAAGAAAACGTTTTAATAACTTCAGCACAGCCAGTTGTGTTCAATATGACTACCAAGAGTTTAGACCAATAACATGGCTGTCATCGTGTCCAAATTGTGTCATGTGGCCAACAAACAATTACAGCACCCCTAGTGATTAGAAATAGAACCAAAAATAGCATCCAAATTGCCGTTAAATTGTCGTAGTTTATGTTGGAAATTTATGGAAGACTGATCGTCCGTCCTCCTGGGTTAACGTCACATGCTGCGTTCACCTTCAAAATTCTACAATTCATGGTTTCAGCCTGAAATGCATCAGTGAAACTTTAACCTGGCTACCGGTCGCAACGTCAATCCGAACTCAACGGTTTGCTTCCTTTTCGGTTCGCACCGCTAGGGAGTGGAACGCTCTCCCTGCGTCTGTGTTTCTGGATAATCAACCTTGGTATCTTCTGGGCGAGAATGAATAGGCATATTCTGAGTAAGCGTGTACCACCACCTGCCTCGTCATCGTATATCTCTAGTGAAAATAGGGCCAAAAGCAAACCCATTTTAAAATTGAGAACAAAACTATTTGGCATCCATTGAGAATCAGAGCCATCTGAAAGAAGTGCTGGTACTCCACATCGACGAGTGGGTAAGTACACCACCATTCCATTCCGAATGAAATTTCAAATTAATTCGAATCGATGTGCGAAGTGGCGGCGGAGCGCTGCATCCAGCATTTTAATTTGCAGAACGCTTTTAAACAAAATTTAAATGGATTTTATTTACTTCGTAGGTAAAGTTTATTTGCATAACGTTCTGAAAGCGACTGCTCGACGATACGTGAAGATTTGTCAGGTAATCTAACATACGTTTAGCGTTTGCTCTCTTTGCTTAGCTCAAAGAATGCTATTATATTTGACTGACCTTTTGGCACACTGGTAGCGATCCTGCTTTTAGGGCAACAAAAATTAATTTTGTGTGTCTGGGTAAATCATCTTCATTATTAAATTATATTATTAAGTATAATCAGAAATAGGGATCCCTTTCATTGGCATAATGTGTTTTGTCCTAAAATGGTTTGGCATAATGAAATTGGCATAATGAAATTGGCATAATTTATTTAGCATAATATTAATTAGACCGAATTTGGTTTTAGCATAATATGTACTGTGGCATAATTATTATTTAGCATAGTGCATTTATGCATTATTATTTTTGGCACAATTTTTTCAGGCATAATGGACCACCCGGAAATCCTTCTGGTGTCAGTAGGTTAGGGTTATTTTTTTTATGACCACCCGGAAATCCTTCAGGTTTTTAAATTTATGGTTAATTATTTTATGCTTAATCATGTTTTTGCTCATTGCATTTATGCTAAAAATTGTATGCTAAAAACTGTTGTGCTTATTAGTATTATGCGGAATTATAATTAGTAGTAATTACAATATGCTAACTTATTTTATGCTTAAAATTTTTATGCTTCTTGACAGTGAACCTCAGAAATATCGAAGTATGCTTTTCAGTCTAACTAAAAAACTGTACCATAACGTAACAATAGCATTAATGTAGGTACCGTTTTATAGTTCCGTTTCGGCTTCACAGAAGCGCTATACGAAATCCCATACTAATATTTTACGCGAACGATAACGTAAACTGAAAGTGGCAACTTATGGTAGACGTACTGTTCACAAGTGTACGTGTAATTCACCCGTCGATTCACTCAACCACCCAACACCACTTCTTACCCCCTAAACCGTGTATTTCGATACTCTAAAAGCTTCAGCCATCATCTGGTAGTCGCAGACGTAACTATTCTCAACTAAGCAGAGTTTGTCCAACTGAGTAAGTTTCAACTTATCCATTTAATCTGAGCCAGCTTGCTCGGCTGATGTTCTGATAAATGCTGATATAGGACACTCCTAAAACTTCACTTGTAGACGTCAAATAGTTCACTTTTGCTAGTAAATTGCAAAAATTGGAAATGCATATCAGGGATCATTAACAGGGTCCCTGACCAGGAAATAAAACAATAGATAATCCATTCTTGTGTGTCATATATGGTACAGGGAAAGAGTTAAAGTAAAGAGCAAAGTAAAACTATTTACTGCCGCCTACGGCCTCCAATTTTTACAGCCGACGATCAGGCGATCATACGGATCGCCCCGCGCGGCTTTGTGCGCCGACGGAATTTGAAAAAGTATAAAAAAGTATATAATCCGCGATAATCAAAATAGTCTTATTTTTTTCTAGTTCCTTGTACATAAATACTAGCTTTCCACCAGCGCCTTCGCCCGTGTGGAGTATTTGTCCCGGTGGAATTTACCCCTAAAATTAAAATTACTAATATCAATCTAGGCTATATAACTTACAGACCTCAGTAATGTAGCTAAATATTGATGTTTTTTTAGTTTTGAGTATATTCATAACTTAAAAAATAAATTAAAAAATACTTTATTCGAAAAAATCCATCACAATTTTGTTTACGGGGCTTCCCGGTTAGTAATCAAAGTTACTTGAGCTGGGAATACCTCGCTCCTCAGCCGCAGATGTTAATCTAGGATTTTAGTGTAAATCTTTAACAATATGAGTATCTAATATAACAAAGAGTTTCTTTATAACTAAGAAAGTTTACTTAAATAAATTAACAAATTATAAAAAGGTTTTATAGTGTTCCCAAGTAGTTTGTGTGTGTGTGTGTGTGTGTGTGTGTGTACGTGTTTGTGTGTGTGTGTGTGTGTGTGTGTGTGTACGTGTTTGTGTGTGTGTGTATAGGTGGTATATATTGTGCCTGATTTTGTTGATATGCTTTGTGGTGTTTCCTTTAATTCCTCAAGATAATCTCAAGAAGTTAATAAAACTTAGAATAACATTCAACCACTTTATAGTGCATGTGTATTATTTAGCTACTCAGGACAGGAGGTGTGGTCCGATATGAATCGTAGCCAGTGGTGTGACCCTCATGTGAGCCCTACGGTTATTAATCATGGATCAGTTCAGGAGTACCACCCACACGAGAGTCACATAACAAACAACCAAAAAACTTATAACGGATGAACGTAGGGCTAAACCTGTAACTTTCCGATAATCTATGAACCGAATCACTTATCCTTGCGATTCCAAGCAGAAGTTACTCGAACTCCATCACTGGACAATAGGCTCTTGCGCTAAATACGTACAACTTAAAATTGAAAAGTTTAGACCTTTGAAGTTGGTTTGGTGCTTGTTTTCTACGTGGTTCAATCTGATCAGTGTTTTAAAGTTATCATAAGTTTTAGAGGATTCTTTTATAGAATGCATTGTTTAATAATAACACTATCGGTATCATGTTATTTTCTTCATTCACTTTAGGGTTAGCTTCACCATTGCAAGGCTACTCGTATATTGACGACACGATTGGCGTAGTGCGCTGTAGCACGGTTTCTCGCCTCGATTTTCGTAGTGTCCCGGGTACGATTCCCGGTTGGGTCGATTCAGGAAACGATCTTTTCTGAATTGACACGGGACTGTGTGTGCTGGGAGACGCCCTTGACTTGTTTCCCTGTGTGGTACCTCGTAACACAGGGAAATTAATCCCTACTTCGAGACCATTACAAGAGGTGTTGTCTGGCGCATATTTATTTATTCATTTTTATTTATATAGGGCCCGCTGAAAATTGGACCTCTCACCCACCCACTGCCTGCCACCGGGTGTGGGGATGGTATAGTGCCTTCCCGCCTAAAGGGCCCGCAGCGCCTTAATGTGCGAGGTGGGGGCCGCGGTGCACAACCATTCGGAGGGGGTCAGAGATCCGCGGCTGGCCCCCCTGCCCCTGTGCACCGCAATTCGGTGGGGCCACACCGTCAGATGCAGCAGCGGATCCACTATTAGGTGGGTCGAGGTTGCGGGCCCAGTGGGGTGCTTTTGGCCGCAATGCACGGCTTTCACGGCGACGGCGTCTTTATTCCTGGTGCTACCGTGGCCTCTCCTATTTTTTAGGGAATCGGCTGCAGGGGGCCCCAAATACGGGTAAGCACTGGCGGCGGGGCGTTGCGAAACTTTTATTAGGGACCCCGCCTCGCCGCCAAAGTGTTGAGTTCGAGTACCGTGGGGTTTTAGTCGGCAGAAGTACGACACCACTTCGTAGTCCCTCCGGGCGGTGAAGCATCCATGAGGATTTCCCCACGAAAATTAAAAAGGACTCACATTGTCATTCCTGGGTTCGAGAGGAAGCCTATCAGATTCAGGCTGCATTATTAGCTGAGTGGGGTCCATTTTTGTTTCTGGACTTCATGGCACCGCTGTTTGATGTTTCTTTTTTCTTTGTCAGTCCAATGTTGAGCGAAGGAATTCTAACTGCGTTCCATTGCACCCTCTCCACATTTTGACCCACCCACTGTTCGAAAAAATATATCCGTAAAAATCTGTATGTATTGTTAGTATGTCCGGAGGTCCTGTTTTCAAATCGCAAGTCGGGCAAAGTTTGTGTCCACGGACATAATATTATATGCGGCCTGGGTTATATATATTTACTAAGTATTTGCAAGTAGGTAGGCCTTCTGGATATTCGTTTCCAACGTGACCCAGCATTAATTGCCGCGCTGATGTAAGCAGACAAATTTAATTACAGCGGCTTCCTCTAATCTCACTTGCAATATTGAACCAGCAAGTTATTGCAATCATATGGAATCAAATTAAATGTGAAGTAATTAGCTTTTAAATGCCCTAATGGTGGGTCTATAAGGGGTTTCATAATGAATGCTTATGCTTATGCAGTTTTAGTCCAGTTTTTTGGAGAAAAACATTATTGTTTTTCTCCAAAAAACTGGACTAAAACTCATTACAATAACGTCGTTTGGAATAGGTACCTCTTCAAGCCTTACCTTCATTACGCATATACGAGAAGCTTAACATTAAAAGGCATATTAAGAGTAACAAAAGTTAACATTTTCGTATACCATGAAATTCAAAAGAGATAATGTTGAAATTGATTTCCTGAGCCGCCAGTATCCATTATTCATAATCACTATGATATTCAGAGCCAAGTTTATTGTTACCATTTTCTAAAAAAGGACCAAAAAATGTTTTGATCAATGCCAAAACAACACTTAAAACTTTATGAGTTTCGTTACCGCATTGCGTTTCAAATTACAAACCAATGATTTACATCTGATAATGGCTTATATAGTGGTAATAAAACTACGCCAAACTGCATTAGATATGTCCGTTAAAACAGTAATAAATAAATTACACTAAAACCAAATTGAGATGCAAAAGAAGGGCGGCAAAACTCTACTGCATATTTTACAAAAAAGTTACTAAACGGAAACATGTTAAATAAATTGAGTTAAATTTGTTGAATTTATTTCCAATAAATCGGGATTTTTAAAGATGGCAGGTTAAAGATAAATTATTCCCGATTTCAATAAAACAAAACGTTTATGTAGTGCCACAAAAAGTGCAAAAACTAAACGTTTTTATTTCCTATAAGAGTACTCCAATCTACGCAGAAGTTTCCAATTATATTTTCGATTTGTGATGAGGTAAGTTATATTTTAACTGTTTTGACCTAATTAAATTGAATCAATACACTATAATGAACATTTTAAAGCCATATACTTGTATTTTGAATGTATTATATTGCAAAGTGAAAAACAAACTGATAAAGAGGCTGTATGGGCATATACTTCTTTGCCTTACCATTGTTGTCATCAATGAACTTGTTCCTTATTTAGTCTGTGCATCACAGTCAATGTCAAATCACTCACAAACGTTACGATTGATTTTTGTAATAGATAAAACATATTTTTTTCGTTTTCATTAAATAATCAAACGGTAAGAGAAAGTAGCCCAACAGAATTACCTGCACCATATGTTGCAGAAAAACATAATCAAATTGAAACCTAGCAAACAAATAATTAAGCTAACACTCAAATAGCTGTTCCAACAAAAAGAAGAGCAGCTGCCACTGCTGGCCGTTGCTTGTAATTAATTAAGTAAATTGGTTTGGTTTTCAAATGTAAATTTCATCTATACTAAAAAAGTTTACTTATGTTCTTTTAAAAACTTGTAAGTGTTGTGCAACTCACTTGTGTATTTGCTGTGCAAGATGCATTGAATGTGAGAATGTAAGTGATTAATCACCATTTTGTTTGTTTAGTCTTTTTGGTGGTTGGGAACAAATTAAATGTTATAAGTGTGGGAAAAACAGCTAGTTAAATTATAATGTACCTACACCACTTTTCTTTGTGCTTAAAGAAATATGGAACGATTGAGCGGTTTCCTCTTAATACAGGTTTCACAACTTAAAGAGAGGATTCCCCCAACAAATGTTAAACTAACAGTACAATAAAGATTTTTTTTTATTTTTTTTTGTTTCCAGAGTGTGTTGATTAGGAAAAACTTCATGTACCTGAGTCTATACGCAGAAGGGTCCTAGTAGACTATAAGTAGTACAAGGGAGTGAAGCCATTTTAGGCTATTATTGTTATTGTGCTGCTGGAAATCGCACAGCTGGGTGTTGCTCGCACATAATGTCCATTTTATGGTACATGGGGGTACGCTTGTCATTAGGATCATTTCGGAGCTCCTGCTGCATTCTTGGACAACTTGTTAATTATTTAAATAAATAATTTAATATGTTCTTTTTTCATAGCTTAAAAAGCAGTAAAACTTAAATAAGCCTCACACTAAGCTAAACAAACTTAATTTAGGTACACCAAAAATGTACTTCTTTTGTTCTTTGTCTTGTTCTATAGTTTTGTGATGATGTGAAAAAGGCTACGGGTGACAGATCGCTCGTGCCGCGCACCGATACGGCACGAGCTATACGCATAGTAGAAGGAGCACGCGACCGTACTAAACAACCCGCAGTGCACCTTTGAATGGGATGAGGATGTGGTGGATGAGGCCCATCGAGGGTTCTCATTGCACTTATCATGTAGCGCTGTTGACTGAACAAACCCGTTCGTACACCCGCGACGGGACCCGTCGCACGGACGTGAGCCCGTCTGCAAAGGCGCGGAGTCCGCCTTCCTGCGACGGTCATCCACTCAATTTTCCGGAACGGAACACTTTGCATGGAACCGTGCCTAGTCAGACAAAATGCGGATATTGTACGTTACATTGTATCACTATAATAAGGCATATCTAACCGAACAGCCGAAACGCGAAAGTGGAACGCGCGAACATGTATCCGCTTACGTCGGTCCAAATCTGACTGATGTGTAAGCATCAGTATCCTTGTAATAATTAAAAAATGATTAGAAACCAACGATTTAAATTATAACCTCACTACCTTCAATAGCTTTAATATCTTCTTAAAAAGAGCGTTGAAAGAGTTAAAACAATTAACTTTTTTGTTAGTCTAGCGTAGTTCTAAAAACACAACCGATTTATTTTATGTACGCGGCCCGTAAGTAGCGGTCTTACTCGTAAATTACATGGAAGTTCGCCGCTCTTCTTTGGAAATAATTTATGTTTGGGCTACTGTAGTTCGTTTGATATAGGGTGGCATAATATGAAACTATATGACATCTCAAGGGCCGATATTTTTTGATGAATAGGAAGCAAATCCTCAATTTCTTTGATTTCAACTCTCATTGTTTTCGTAGAATCAAATTTTTAACAAAAAAAAAGCGCATCGCCTAGTATGTGTGTTTGTGGTATCTTTGTTGCCTTTGCTTTTAACACAAGGGCAACCTTACTTTGGGAACAAAACAATGTTTGTTTTGTCTTTGTTTATTTTTATGTTTGCTTTGGACCTACGCAGCTAGGCTGTCATCCTTTGTGTACAAGTAGGTACAGCAAACCACTGTTTAAGTAACACTCAGCTAAAAGTCATTCAAATAATTGCGAAAATGTATGACTTGGTTGCAATTGGAACAGACATATACCGAACAATTATTTTCACAGCAAGGTAGGGTGCAAATAAAGTAAACTTACGAATGTCCGTGTGACTTTGTATGTAATACTTGAAATACAAATTCGTCCAAATTGTCCGAATTTTATTAAGTGGGTATTAAGTGGGTACTATGCCATATCATTTATAAAATTCACAAAATAAGTTAACAAGCAATCGACCGGTATATATTTTTTTGAATTGATCTTTACGAATTATTAAACTAGGTTTATGTTTTTTTATTTATTTAATGGACTGAATTTCAGAATCTCTTGACAGAAACATCTCCCAGAATTGAATATTTACAAAGCATATTATTATTATTTTATTCCCAATTTATACGAGTATACTTGCTCAACTAGTTTACATTATTAGTAAGTACAATATACCTTGAGTTTGATTTAAGAAAGAAACAGACTACAACACCCTTTTATCCGCTCATGTATAATTGAGTGAGCGACTGCGGCTCCCAGTTCAACCAACTTCCAAAAGGGAGTTCTTGCCGCATACACACTCTTAGTACGTGTGTGACCGGTTGAGGAAAAGATTTCTTAGGGTTCAGTGATTCGAAATTAAGACACAGGATTTTATTAAATAATAAATACCTCAGAATATGTACACATGGACATCTGAGCGCAAACAAAATGACTTAATAGTTAGTTCGTTGCACCTTCGGAATGTCTACCGCCTGGCCATGATTTAACGCGACCGACCTGGAAAACCTTGAACAGACTACGGACACGGGTCGGTCGCTGCAAGGACAATCTTTTCAGATGGGGATACATCGAGGGTGCAAAGAATGTGTGCGAATGCGGTGCATCCCCCCCCTATGGATCACCTTTTGTCATGCCCTTCGTGTCCGAACAGCTGCTCACATGATGACCTTATATGTGCCAATGCTGAGGCTATTACGGTGGCAGAATACTGGTCAAATAAAATTTAATGTTGCTGTCGACACGAAAGAAGAAGAAGAAGTTACTACGTAACAGATAAATCACATCCACGGAATTTTCCTAATCCTAAATGTGTGCTGTCACGTGACTGACATATCGCCAGGGCAACCTCTTTCGATATACGAGTAGATGTCAGTAGTCAGTACTTACAGTACGTCATCGCGTCAGTTCAACCGCAAAATTCGCGTAAAAATGCTCTACACTGCTGTTGACAACCAACTGCCAAATGAGTCATGGAATACCCGGCGGCTGATAGGCAACTATCGCGCGCAAGTACATGCAGTGACAGAGGCTTGTTTGAGCTACAGGGGGTAAGGATGGTATGACAATATGGCTGAAAAATATACCTATTATTAAGAAAATTTATTAAACAAAATAAAATTAATAATTTAAGTGTACTACGAAATTTCATCAAAATACGTCCAGTAGTTTCTTTTGTATTCACACATGCCAAATGGTTTTAAAAATCTGTAATTGATTGATTACTGTATCGTAAAAAAACTTTTTGAAAATTCTTCGTTCTTGGCGGGTCTTCTCAGTGGAAGCAGTTGTCCAGCGCTGGTGATTGTCACATTATAAGTATGTAACTATTATGTTTATTATAGATCTCAATATACTTACGTACTTAAAGATTTCAGTATCTAATATATTTTCACGATTTGAGAGTAGGAAGCTAATGTAAAAATGGTCTTCTTGAATGAAGACTAGATTCTTGATTTTGTTGGATTAAAATAAAACTCAGCTTAAAATCATATACAGGGTGAGAAATTATAAAAGCTAACTCTAGGCAAATGAAGTCTCTGGCAACGGCTAGTTCCTAAATAAGATTATTTTGGAGTTTGTTAATAGCAAGAAGAATCCTCAAACAAACAGCCTCGTGCGACAGTAATCGTGACGCACGCTCTGATTTACGGCCAGATCTGGCCGCAAGGTGAGTCCATGTTTTTATTCCGTAGGCTTGAGCGACTTAGATATGTGAGCTAGGCTTTTTGATTTAGAACCACACTGTCGGTAGTGTGGTGAAATAACCTTTTATGCATTGATGAATATTTAAAGTTCATGAGGCGATGAAATAATTAATATCTTATTTGCGACAAATATTCAATGTGTAGTCTTCCACATTCTGATCCGTTTTATTCAATTGTAGCTTTGCTCCAGTGGCTTTGCCTGCGTGGTTTATTTCCTCCGTTAAAATGTGGTCTGAATCAGAATCAGAATAATAAAATTATTTTCAAGAATGCACAAAAAAGTTATACCTAAAAATATAGTCAGCTGTAGCTGACAGATCGCGATGCACACACTGATTTACGCCAGATTTGGCCCCCTACTCCCGCTCGTCGAATACGTGGTTACGTGAATTTTTCGCTCGTTATAAGAACACAGCACGGTCGAGAGAATTGAAAAATAGGTATTTGTGAAATCTATCGCTGTCTTTTGCAAATCTCGAGCCCCCCGCCGAGTGCGATAGAGACAGCTGCAACTCGGACCGTAATTACCTATTAAAAGTACACAAAATCGACGCTTCGTAGTCCCCTGCCCCCCGATTCAGAACAAAGTTAACGACCGATTCGGTTTTCTTTTATTTTTAATTCATTTTTTAAGTATGGGTTGTTTTAATATAATTGATTTTATGAAAACTATTTTGATAATTAGTCTATCGAAAAAAAGAAAACCTAGGCACATGCTAATAGTGGCCATAGATTTTTTGAGAAAAAATAATTCCTTTACTAGTAGCAATATTCAGGGAGGAAACAGGGGACTACGTTTGTATGGAAAAACGGCGCTTCTGTATCCTCTTAAAAAAACTTAGGTACTTACCGGTCAAAATTGGTGTTGATTTTTTAATATTCCAATAACCATATTTTAATGTACAAAATACATTAAAAATCATTTATAACATACCAGTTTTTGTGTCCGTTTTACTCTTCCAAAGTTTGACGAAACTTCTTCATTTTGTACCTGAGTAGTGAGTCTGGCCGCAAGGTACCCCCCCAATACATGGACCCCATGTATTATTCCGAAGGCTGTAACAACTAAGATATGTGAGCCGGCCTCTTTGATTCAAAACCTCACTGCCAGTCCGGTAAAACTAACCTTTTATATATTGACAAATATTTAAATTTTATGAATCATGACTTGATGAATTGATTTAACTTTAGTTGGTTTTACCTGACCAATAGTTGCGGCCAAGGGTGGTCGCCACAAGCTGACGTACGGGGTTTTCCATGCTATTAGTATTTAACTGAGCGTTCGAGTGGCTGAGACAAGCCACTAGCTTCTTGTGGCCGCGTATAGGGCTTGTCGACTCCCGTGCACACTCGGCCACAGTAACCGGCTCCTTCTACCCTATCAAGGACTATTTGGCTTGGCCTCAGCCAGTAGTGATTGCATTGCAAAAAAAAACTAATTTCATTTGGTAGCCGCCTAGTAGCTTAGCGCAACCACTGGTCGCCACGTTTAGTGGCCGCTAAAATTCTTCCAGTGTGCGGCCAGTACACATAGGAATAAAACAAAATGACGTTCTTATATGTATGTACATGAGAGTATACATTTGTCTTGTAGCACGTGCATTTGCTTTTTTCGCGTAGGTAAATTGTTATCATAAGTCAACTGCTTTTGCTGTCATTCTACTCGTACATACGAGTAGCATCTGAGTTATGACCCTCCGAAGGTCGAGAGACAAACAGAGCCCAATTTGTTGGGACAAATTTTAACCTTTTCCGCGTCGAGGCGCATCTAATGGACCTCGACAGTCGCGGGTTAGTTTGGGGACGGGGAGTCTATTTTTATTATCATACGAACGAAGAGCATAAAATCGTTTACGTCTCACATAATAAATACGTCCTAAACGAAACTATATGAAAAATGTATATAAAAAACAAAAAAAATATCAGTGCAGTTTAAAAAAATAAAAAAGAACATAGAATCTAGAGATTATAAAAATCATACCGATAGATAATGTGGATTACCTTTATTATTAAATAACACAAGCAAAAAAACAACAAAACATAATAAATGTCTAATAATTATTAACATTAATAAAACATCAGAAAAAAAAAATGGATTTATGTAACGATTTGAAACATCTTGAAAAAGATGTGCAGAACTTTTTTTTTTTTTTTTTTTATATTGCCCGTCAAGATGACCTCACTCCACCTGATGGAAAGCGGTCGTGAGGTCCAGATATGAGGTTGACAAGCCCAGTCATTCAAACGAATCACTGGGCTGGCCATCCTCACCTTGAAGGCCTGCAGAAATGCCTTTTCACGCCCCGCTTGAAGAACCCGGACTATAAGAGGAAGGAAACACATGTGCTGGAAGAGCGTTCCACGTCTGGATGGTACGACAAAGAAACGAGTCACCGAACCTTTTAGTTCGGGCCAACAAATATTGAATTGTGTGTGGGTGACGCCGTAGTCCAGCACGCGTGGTACGGTAGTGGAAAGGTGAGGGTGGGATAAGCTGGAATAACTCGTCAGAGCATTCCCCATTGTAGAAGCGATAGAGAACACTTAGCCTGGCAATGTCTCTACGCAATTGGAGAGGCTCAAGGGTCAAAGTTGCCTCTGGGTTTCCAATAATACGGATAGCACGCCGCTGCAACCTGTCAAGAGCTTCGAGTAGGTACTTAGCGGAACCGTCCCAGAGATGAGAGCAGTATTCCACACACGAGCGAAAAAGAGCACTAACATTGTCATGAGATGATTTTCGTATGCGAATCTGAAAGTTAATGCCTTCTGGGGGATCCCAAAATAACCCCCTGGTCTATTTTGGTAATCCTGATTGTCAGGGGTTGACTCGTCTGGTTTATTTGGAGAACATTGCCTTTCTGTGTTTGAGTGGTGAAATATAATTATTTTCCAGTTACCGCATGGCTAATATAACGTCAAATTGACCAGAATATTATTCAATTGTTTATTTTTATTATCAACTATAGCTACTTAGATTAACTAACGATTCTGAAAGATTGCAAAAATAGTCCGCATAAATAAAGTACAATTTTTTTTGGTACTTCACAATGTAAATTATAGTTTTTAATATGATGTTAAGGCAGTACAAGTGTATTCGGGAGTATTTTGTAAATACTTGTAAATGCTTAAAATAAACCTACAAATTGACGTCTATGACAAAACTCATATCTATCTTGGTGTAAATACCTAACTGTAGGCAACTATTCAACAACATATTGTATCTACGAATACACACTTAGCTCTTTTCATTATTTATGACATAATATAAATATTCTGTATTGCACACCAAAAATTACAGGTTGGTATTATTAAGTAAATGACATACCATTAACAGATATAACCGAAAGATCGCTTTTCAAGATATCGATCTTCTAGACAATACACAGCAGGTAGCTAAATATTTTCTTTTTTTTATAATTAACACGCACAACATTCATCATCATCATCATCCGTGCGGTCTATCCCGGTTGTGAACCCACACTGGTGTGTGGGGTCCCAGGGTCCGCCTTTCTTATTTTCTTGGCCCACTTCGCGCGGTCTTGTGCATCCTCAGTGGTGAGTCTGTTGGCACGCATGTCACCCTTGACGACGTCGAGCCACCGCTTCTTGGGTCGACCTCTTCTACCGGTACCTGGCAGGGGCGGCATAGCCAGACATTTGTTGTCCACGTAGTTTGCGGATCTCCGTGAGACATGACCATACCATCGAAGGAATATTATTACACATCAATTTTGTAGCGACTTTTTTGAAACATTATTACATATCATTTTTTAGCGACTTGATTTCAATGATGAAGGCGTTACTTATTAATTACTTTACTTTTAAAATTTAATGATCGTAAGAAACTCAAGTCAATACAGATTAATAGTCAATATAAACACAAAGGTAGTTTTTGATATAATGTCCTAATTATCTTCACAATTAATTAGTGCGTATAGATAAATAAATAAATAAATAAATATCTGGGACAATTCACACCAAGATCATAATCTGACCCCAAACTAAGCAGAGCTTGTAATATGGGCGTCAGAGACTGATAAACATACTTAAATATTTCTAAATACATACTTATATAGATAATAACACCCAGACACACAACAAATACAGATGTTTGTCACACAAATATTTGTCATGTGTGGGGATCGAACCCACGACCTCCGGCGCTAAAGGCAGGATCGCTGCCATTGCGCCAACAGGCCAGTCATCACACAATAAAGAAAATTAATACTTAATCATAATGAACAAAATTTTAAATATAGGCATAGCGTTCAATCAGAACCTGATACTTTAGTAATTTATCAATATCATTTACACTGAATGTTATAAATATATAATAATATGATTAATGATACGCCTAACTGTACTGTCTTGAGAAATAATCGCGCCAATTTATTATGCGATATTTTAAGAAGAGGATTTTGAGATTGTTTTCTTCTTTACTTAGAATTCCCGGAGATTCGGATAATTGTTTTAATTTTCGCTTAAGGACGGACTTCTGATAGCAATTCAATTTGAGAAGTCTTTATTACGGAGAGAATTTGTTGTAAATTGAGCAACCGGTATGATTAAGTGAAAGTGAAATAATTACGCTATATACTGTCCCACTCTGGGCAAAGGCGTCAACTGAAAGGTTTGGTGACTCGTTTCTTTGTCGTACCATCCAGACGTGGAACGCTCTTCCAGCACATGTGTTTCGTTCCTCTTATAGTCCCGGGTTCTTCAAGCGGGGCGTGAAAAGGCATTTCTGCAGGCCTTCAAGGTGAAGATGGCCAGCCCAGTGATTCGTTTGAATGACTGGGCTTGTCAACCTCATATCTGGACCTCACGACCGCTTTCCATCAGGTGGAGTGAGGTCATCTTGACGGGCAATATAAAAAAAAAACCATTGAAATAAGGGTTTGCTACAAAGGGTTGGTTTTCATCACCACATCACACTTACCAAATGACTGTTGGTGATCACCAATCCTGGCTGTAAACCGAAAATGTAAGAACATAGTTTTTCCGACCTTGGGCCGTATCACAAACTTTTTCCACTATCGCTGTGTGACCATTTACGGTTCTGAAAATGCACACTTTTTATTGGTATTACGATGTCACTTTTAAGAGCTACTTCTGAAACTTAAAAGTTTAAGACTGGTACTATTTGACAGTTATGCAATGGTTTCTATGAAACGTCAGATAGGTGTTCGTAATACCATAGTAAAAGGAGAGAGAAGTAGGCCAACTCGGGCCCCGAGCGAGAGATAATAGCCTTAACACACAGGGCTGTTGCATGTAGTTTATTCCATCGTCAAAAATGCTGCGTCAATATCTGAACAATCAATGTAAACTACAAATCTGGATCCATCCGATTAAACACAATATTATGAATTTTAGTTAAGTAAGGTACTTAGATACTCACTCCCATGAGCCTTCGCCTGGTCGTGGCAGGGGGACTTAGTACTGGTGGCAGGTGGATCCACCGGGAAGCTAAAAGGCCTCAGGCATGGCAGTGCGGTGGACTTGCCACCAACCCACTGCCTGCCACCGGGAGTGGTGGGTGGTCGTCGGGTGTATGAAATATTACGAATATGATTACCCATTACATACTTTGCCTTGACAATGTATACAACCCCTAGGTTGGTCTTCCGTGAAATAAATAGATTTTGCGTTTATTTATCAAGTTTTATTGAGATACTCAAACTCAAACAACGTAAAGCATTAACAACTTTTCACATAATGCATTGTTTTTTTTTACACGCATTGCCGGCTGCGCATCCTGCATTGTATTTAATGCCTAGGCATTGTTTACAGATTGCCGGTAACATACCTACATCTGCGGTTGAGCGGCTCACGCTTCGTTTGGTATCAAATAGTTGCTACCTACCCCAGAAGATTTGTGCTCAGTGGCCGTAAGTTCTTTACCCTATATACCTTAATGTACTTCAGTTATTTTCACAGTGTTATGTCGTATGGTCTACAGTTGTGGGGCTCGGCAGCGGATCTCACCACCATCTTTGTTCTTCAAAAAAGAGCCATCCGCTCCATTTACAACCTTAGACCACGCGACTCGCTTCGTGAAGTATTCAAAGAGATAGATATTTTAACTGTTTACTCGCAATTTGTTTATGATAATGTAGTATATGTCCGTAAAAACTTGCATCTGTTCAAAAAAAACAGTAATGTTCATAAACTCAATACAAGAAATAATAATAAGCTCGCAACTCCTAGTCTAAGACTGCATAAGTTAGGGAAATCATTTGTTGGTCAATGTGTAAAATATTCAAACTCTTGTTGAACTGCCTCTTCACAAGTCTAAGTCACAAATTAAAGCTAAGTCAATGAAGCGAGGTCATTATAGTATAGAGGATTTCCTAAATGATAAGAATTTGTGGTCATCTTAGGTATACTCTGCTCCTCTGCACTTTTTTTGTTATGACTTTACTCTGTCAATTAAATTTTTGTGTATAAAATCCAGATTGAAAAGAGTAACCATCGAGTTTCTTGCCGGAGTCTTCCCGATCGGAAACAACCTCCGAACCGGTGGTTGAGTCACATTATGTTTAATTATGATATTTACTATCATAGTATTATTTTATGTTCGTTTATTTTTATTTAGTATATTTTTGCCATATTTTTTTTGTATTTGTCTTGTCTTACGTACTTTTTATTAGTCTATATGAATAAAGATATTTTTTACTTTTACTTTACTGCCAACTATTCGAATAAGTTAAATTCTATAGTAGTTTATACAAACGTAGTTTTTACTCTTTGGTTAAAATTAACTCAGTTAGAAATTCACTGATTCTGTCTCACTGCTGGGCAAAGGCTTTCATTGAAGCTACGATTGATGGGTTAAGTTCTTAGGTTCACCAATATGATCATTTCGTTATATCAGTCTTCAAGGCTGTATTATATACAAGGATTGAATAAAATAGGAGCCTGCAACCCATCGTCGTCAATTTAGCAGAGGTTTCAATTTTTTAACTAAATTCTTCACTAAGTTTGTTTCAACACTTTTAATTATTTGAGCATAAGTTATAGAGTTTTTAAAACTAGTTTAATGCATTACTTAAGAGTCACTTTATGTATTAAGCCAATCATTTTAGCAGAAACCTCGCGGATACCTCCGATTTTAGCGTTCTAAAAGTTATCTCAAAAGTCTTACACAATCTTGTGTCTACGTCGTAATTTATTCAAGGACAAGGGTTAAAAAAACAGTATAACACGAATATTTAGTGTATGTATATTTAAATTTATGTATTAAGATTATGTATGTGTAATATGTATAATTTTGGTATAAGTATGTTTTTTGTATTAATAGTATATTTTATTTCCGGTTTTATGAGATACCGCCAACACGATTTCTGCCTCGCCCAGTGGTTGACTGGTAGAGAATGCCACTAGGCATTAAGTCCGCCAATTGTACTTTTTCTTTGTGCAATAAAGAATAAATAAATAAATATTTCGATTTCTGTTCAATTTGTTATGATCACTATAACGGACTTAAACTCTGAAAACACTGCTACATGCCATAACCAATTTTGAATAATTTCAGGAATTTCCTTCTGGAATTTCAGTCTTCCGCCCAAGCGTTTTAGCTAAATTAGATTAGTATAATAATTACCCTCGATATTTCAATATTCAAGGTACGAAATTCGATTGTATCTAGTTTTAAATCTTTAGTATTATAACTTAGCACAACATAACATACCATCACGGCTTTATCCCAAACGGGGTAGTCAGATGCAAGTGACTGTTGCCGACATAGTTAACGGAACACTCGAAGCCCACTTTTCACCAATGGTATTAGAACCCAACGTGGTAGGAGGTGAGCCTTCCGCCGTTATTCGGGTTGATGTAGTTTTTTATCGATGTTTACCATCACCGGAGAGTTAATCGAAGATTTTAACAATGTACACAAAGATTGGTCTTAGCCAGATTTGAACTCGAGACCACACGATGACCGAGCTTGGGGGTTTAAGACTAAGGCCACCCGAGCCTAGTATAATAAGTTAGCATTATAATATGTAAACGCCTCCGTGGGCGAGTGGCTATAAAGCTCGGTCTGAAATACGGAAGCCCCGGGTTCAATTCCCAGGTCGGGCAAAGTGTGTTTTTGGATTTTTCTGAGTTTGTGATCACCAACCCGCATTTCGCAAGCGTGGTGATTAAGCCAATACCCATTCACTGTAGCGATGACTTGATTTCAACGATGGAGACTTTTGCGCAGCAGTAGGACAGTAGGTATATAAATAAATATAAATAAAATTACTTTACTTTCATAATAAGTAGTTCCCAGACCGTTTAATGCTTGACCCATCTTTTGTGCTTATAAATGTTCTCGTCACAGATAAACTGAGCCTGGAGGCAAAAGTAGAGCATTCACTTTCAACGCTGACTGCATATTTCAGGGCGCCTGAATGGCCAGAACATTGCACCTGGTGCATTCAATATTTAAGCAGCTGTGAAGATTCTCTAGTTTTGTGAGATTTTTCAGGAAAGTGCTAATTTATTTTTGGTGTAGCTACTAGTACGAGTATATACTCGTAACTGGGCATGAATAGTCCAAAGGATAGAAGATGAGGTGACAATATACAGGGTGTAGCAGTTATAACTTACGATAGGTCATGGTAAGTAGTTTCGGATTGGCGCCCAATCGATGCTGAAATGGGTGGATAAGTTATATTCACTAGAATTTTAGAAACGACACTTAAACGAGATTGTCTAATTTTGTATGGAAGTTGGACCTAGGCTGCCTAGAATGCCTAGAATGCTCACATAGTGCATTTTGTTAAAGTAAAGTGAAGTAAAAAATATCTTTATTCATATAGACTTAAAAAAAGTACATAAGTGCAAATCATATAGTTACAAAAAAAAATATAGCAATAATGTACTAAAATAAACTTACATAAAATAATACTTTAATAGTAAATATCATAATTAAACATAATATGACTACCACCGGGTCGGAGGTTGTTTCCGATCGAGAAGACTCCGGCAAGAAACTCGATGGATACTCTTTTCAATCTTGTTTTTAAACAATTTGAAAGTACTGATACAGTCTATTTGAATAAAGTTATTTGAGTTTGAGAGTTTGAAACACAAAAATTGAATTGACAGAGTAGTCATAACAAAAAAAACAAATGTGCAGAGGAGCAGATTATACCTAAGATGACCACAAACTCTTATCATTTAAGAAATTTTTCAACACTATAATAACCTCGCTTGATTAACTTAGCTTTAATTTGTGACTTAAACTGGTGAAGAGGCAGTTCAACAAGAGTTTGCGGAATCTTATTAAAACATTTAACACATTGGCCAACAAATGATTTTCCTCAGACTATCACTAATCTGTAATTTAAAGCGCATAAAAATCTATCCCAGGAGTCCAAAGAAAAACAGCCTCTTGTTTGAAATATTTGTATTGAAAAAAATATTGTGCGTTGAATTATATTTCTTTTCCTGGAGCCATTTTTTTAAAAATATTTTTTAAAGTTCATGTTAATAATAATCAGAGTCTGCAGAATGCCTCAGTTCCTTAAAAACATAAATAAGCTTTCTGACCCTACCAGAAAGGGCCTCAGTTTGGGCTCGCCAATCCAGTTAATGCTACAGTACCACAACCAACTACCATTCCTAGGCAGCACTTAGTCCAAACCTTGGCAATGTCCTTTGCAATGTAAAATGTTTCGTTACAGCCGAGATAAACAACTTTTGAAGTCACAAATAAAGCATTTCTGGGGGCCTACTCCCGTTCGTCGAACTCGTAGTCACGTAAATTTTCAGTCGTTAAAAAAACATACTAACCGTTCGAAATTAAAATTGATCTATTGGTATTCTAATAATCATATTTTATAGTACAAAATACATAAAACCTATTTAATACCATACTACGTTTTGTGACCTTTTTATTTTTACAAAGTTTCACAGAACCGGAGTAGGCTCTAAGGTAGCAATTTGTCACGTTTAACTCTCCGAACGTTTTAACCGCCTTTTATGAAATAGATATTGGAACTATTTAAAGATTTCCGCCATATTAACGTCGAGTGCTTTTTTATGTAATAGGGGGCAAATGAGCTGGAAGGTCACCAGATGGAAAGTGATCACCTCCGCCCATGGACAACTGCAACACCCTGGTGTCACTGAGGCGTTGTTTGCCCTTTATTTTTGGAATTTCAAAGGAGTCTTCAAAACTAGATAAGTATTTAAAGCCTTCAGTTTGATAAAGTGAGCTTAAAATTCTTGGAATGAAGCTAATGAGATCCGCAGTACCGAAATGTTTCAAAATAATGTGCAATATTGCTGATAAAACAAAAATCCTATTTCATTCAGAGAGTTGGTATGCTCCCTGCGGTTAGGGGAATAAAATACTACCGAGGTATCCCTGCCTGTCGTAAGAGGCGACTAAAAGGGGCCTTGGGGTCGTAGAGCGCACACGGGGGGGCCTGCGTGTGTCTTCGGTTTGCGATCCCGAGGAAAACGTTAACACGTGTCTTCGGACACAGTGGTCTGTGTTATCGTGCACTGGAGTTGAGCTTGCTCCTCCCGAGGCTGGCTGCCAGGCGGCCTTGCGCGTCGAAGGATCCTGCGAGGAGTCTCTCCCTTGTTGGGAATCCCGGGTCCTTTCCATTATGCGCCGAAGATGACCACCGTCAGGTTTTAGTGCGTAGACGTCTCTGTTGTCCTAGGAGTTCAGAGTCTCACATATCCCAGGTGTCCCGAACCCAGGGCCTTGGGAATGCCTAAATGCATTTCCTGACGCAAAAAAAAGAGGTACGTGTGGTATATTGGGAACCTTTTTAATCTGTAATGTTATTTAATGAGGGGATTCACTGGTAAATAGATATAATATTCCGTGAATGAAAAAGAATGTTGTCAAAATAAAAACAAGAATATTTACTTGAGTTCGATTAATTCAGGTTCATAAATTTATTCTAAGAAGTATCTGAAATTATATAATGATGTGGCGATCGTCATTGAATTGAATAAGGTTCATTTAAATTATGTAATTAAATGTGACAAGCAGGCGCATTTACTTATTCGATGGTTAAAAAAGACGTTTAAACCGTGATTAAATTGCAATAACATTAAATCATAAGTATCTTTATATACCCACACATTACATTTATCACGAAATGTAATACGCGGTACTTAAGTACTTAATTCATTATGCAATAATTTTGTACTAAGTTTGAAAGTAGGTATTATTATTCCGACGAACTAATATTATCGACCTAAAAGTAATCATTTATTTGGTTATCTCTGCTATAAAAACAATACGAAACATATAAAGTATATTTGAAAACGCAATCCGCCTAAACCAAACTTCTATTAACTTAGTTAAAAACTTTGCTAAACTTTTAAACTCGACTTACCGAAAAACGAGCCAGTCAACCAGCCGTACTCTCAGCCACAAATTTCCACTGTGTCAAAACTTAGTTATATACTCAGAATAACTTATACCGCAGTTTTCACGACCGATGTGAGAGACCTCCTCTCGGCGCGGCGAGTAAAACGATACTGGGGGTATAAGTGTTATGGCTGCGCCGACCAAACTAGCTTGGTCTACTAAAAGCTCTGAATGTTCCTAATTCTCTAATACCAACGGGATGACAGAGGTCCGATTAATTTGGATATTGCTTTAGCGAATTTTTAGCTTACATTTGGGTTTGAGTGTTCATTCACGGATTTCGGGATGGCATACGATTTAGTATTTTTAATTAAGTTCCTAGAGAAGTTATTACCTGTGTTTCGTAAGTAGATATTTTATTTTGCTTTAGGGAAAATGCTTCTGTTTTCATTGGGATATTGTGCTTTGGGAATTAACTTACTACCTCTGTAGGAAGATAATTAGGTAGTAAATTTACTTCATAGCCATACTGTAATCTAATTTGAAAAAACAGTTATTTGTTAAGGGAGTGTACAGTCAACAGCATAAATATCTATACGTTTCCAAGCCTTCAAGAATATCTAAGCAAATTCTAAACCAATATATAAGCAAGATCTTGTTCAGGATCTCAGGCCCGTATTCTGAAACGACGCTCAAGCGCGCTTTGAACTGTGATTACCTGATCTACTCTTGAGTTTAGAATCTGTTCTTGAGTACGTTGCTTATTCTACAACGAATATCAAACGGGTCTCAGTTGAATCGAGTTTCAAACAAGATTTGAGTAGAGTTTGCTTTTTGTCTATGAATCAGGCTTGTTCTCGTTTACAATAATTAATTTTTACCTCTTTTACGTTCCATTGAAAGCAGATACTATGTGTTTATTGTAAAAATTAAACCGATACCCAATGGATTTGCACCAAGAAAAGGTTTAATTGGCCTTTCAATACTTAACTTGTTCATCTAATGTAATTATTACACTGAAACTATTTCAATTTAAGTTTTATCTTGTTATTTGTTAATGTATGCTATTAACTGTAACGGAACGTAATTATAACCTGACAAGGGAGGCACTCGATATAATCTGAACTTGGTGTATATGTGTGTGGTTTACCATACCTACACCTACATATAGATTTGCATACATACCCACTTTGATTTATATAGGTACTGTTTTTTTTCTAATTATGGTTAATTACAAATTGTAGTTAATCCAGGAATGAGAAAATGAAATTATCGTCAAATATATCTAAGGGAATCCATCGTTTTGACAAGCAAATCTATACTCAAGCGTGTTCAGGAGGTCACTTGTGTGATCACAGATCAAATCTCTACTTGAGCGCCGATTCGCACCTGAGTGACGTTTCGGAATAAGTCTAAACTATGATCAATGAATCTGTACTCAGGGACGGTTCTAGAATAAGATCTCTACTTAAATAGAGTTTCAAGTCAAGATTCACGCTTGAGCGTCTTTTCAGAATACGGGCCTCAGTTGTTTTGTATAGATATTTATGGCTAATGTTTTGCTCAGATATTTTTGAAACCTTCATAACGTAGATATTTATACTTTTGACTGTACCTGCTTGAGTTAACTCGGGGCATGCGTTTCATTCAACTCAGTGCACTACATTATATAATATAACGAACATTTGCATTTTTTCGTGACTGGGTGTTCCTATAGTTTACGGAGTTTCTTGCCAGGTCTACTCAGTGGAAACAGCAGTCTAACCGAGGTGGTAGAGTTATATTATCAATGCATATTTTGATTAGTAATATATGATAAGACGATTAAGAATTACTACTAAAATAATGACCTTACTTGAAAATAGTATCCTGCGAGCTGTTGTCCTATCAGCCACCACTGGACGACTGAGCTAGTTTGGTAAGGCCAAGTATTTTTTATTTATTTATTAAGGTTAATATATTTTTGTAATTAATAATTTATAAGTATTTCTTAAATGTAAATTACATTGGATGCAGAACTTATATGTGTTATTAATCTTTTATTGATAATATACCTAAGGGAAAATATTTGTACAGTTTTACAAAAAAGTTCAAACTATTAACAACTAACATAAACACTTAAACTTAAAATAACTACAGTAAAAATATGTACAATTTAAAAAGGTACCTATGGGCCGTGGGGCAAGGATCCCAAAACGCTGGCTGCGTTCCCTCGCTGAATGTTGATTTAATGATTCATGTAATGTAGATTTATTATTTTCACCTTTTACTAACACTAGATTAAGATCAAAATGTTACTGACACTATAGATTGAGAAAATCTGAAATAAATTAATTTATTATTAGAAAGTGATTTTTTTTTATTTTTTTGCATTAACAATGCACTATTTTCTACACAAATATATATTTTCTCTAGTTTCTACCTTTATTATTATTATTTATTATAATATAGGTGTAATGTCTGAAATAAATGAATTTAATTAACTAATGAAGATATTTAAATTTGACTATAACAGATTATGGTACAAATCCTACTCAGTTTGTAGTCAGTTACTTGCACATTATTTATGCAGCATTAACAACTTTACATTCAGTATAAAAAGAGGGCAAAAAATATATATTATTCACATAAATACGGCATTCGATATAAACATCGGAGACAACTTTTAAATCTCTTTGAAAAGCCCTAAACAAGCATTTTGAGCAAAAACATCAGGCTTTTGATGAAACAAGTAATTCTTCTTTGTTTCACATGTAATTTTCTTGTAACGTTATCTTACACACTGCTGCTAACAATGATGAACTGAAAACCAGCCCGACCGACAGATAAAATGGCTGGCATTCCTCAAAGCATCAGGATATGCTCCCTTTACACTAGTTATTAGATTTAAAAATATAACACTTGTGCAAGTACCTACTGTAAGAATTACATGCTTCAATTAATTTGGAGGTGCATGGATAAATATGTTAAGGAGCACAAACGAAATAGGCTTCAATTATCTCAGTAACATGCAGCTTGATACACATGAAATTCGTTAGGTAAGTGGGTAATTAGCCTATATACTGTCCCACTGCTAGGCAAAGGCCTCCATCATTGAAATCAAGTCATCGCCACAATTGATAAGTATTGGCTTAATCACCACGCTTACCAAATGCGAGTTATTGATTACCAACCCGGGCATGTTCCGAAAATCCAAAAACACACTATGCTGACCTGGGATTTGAACCTGGGAACTCCGGATTTCGGGCAGAGCTGTGTTACTCGACCACGGAGGCATCTATATGTATATTTTTATCACTTAACAAAAGGTTTTTATACAGGTAGGATTTAGATTTTAGATAGTTTATGAGCATGTTAAGAACGACATTTTGCGATCACAAATATTTAAAAATAACTTTCTACAACCCAAAAGGAAGACTATCTTATTAAAGCAATGAAAATAAAAGTAATACATCAAGATTAACCGATGGTAATTGTGTGGCCTAATTTATTATCAGTGTTAATTTAATAGGCTTAAAGCTTTGTTCAGGTATTTATTTATACACATACATACATGAAACTTTAAAATTTCAATTCGGACTGTGCGGTGTCACTAAATTGACAGGTAAATAAATTAGCCACAGGTATGAGACAGTAAAGAAGAATAAATAGGAGAGCTAGTCATTCAAATTATGGGCCTTGAACTTTACCAAGTTGAAATGAAATGAAATGAACTTTATTGTGAACATAAATTTGGGTACATTGTTAGCGGATACATTTGCTTTTAAAGTATAATCGCCAAATTTTACCTTTTCAGATGAATTCACATTTCTATTATTAGAAAACACTAAACAAAGCTGTAATACAATAAACACTAATTATTTGACTGCTATGTAATTGAATACTAAATATAATCTATCTAAGTACTATAATCTTGTATTTAGCTATTTTATATTGCAACGGAACCTCAGTCTAGTTTTTCAGCCTAAGAGGGCCCAAGAATGCCATTAAGTCAAAAGCCACTTCAATATATCTTAGGAACTCGATTTATCAGTCGTCTATGGAAAAGTTTATCGATGACAACATAGCAGTCATTTTAGTCATGAAATTTTCTAGTTCATCATATACAGGCTTATTGATAAAGCATCAACAACCTCGTAAGACTAGGTAAGTGCCATCATACACAACGGCATTTGTTCTACGAGTTTTATCGCAACTCAATACATTAATTAAAAATGATTTTACAAGCTTTTTTTGCACTGTCGTGACATTTGTAAGTCTATTCGTAAGTCTCTCTTGAGATTCACAGCCCGTGATTCGAAAGGGTTTGTTTACCTTATATTTGCGATGCCACGCGCACAGAGATAAGAACATTCAAACGTAAAATTAAATTGGTATTGGTTGGTCGTAAAATCATATTTTTGTATGAAAGTAAAATGTGTAAAACTATGAAAAGTCGTAAAACAAATGTTGTTGTGTAGGATGGTAGTAGTAGAATTGCGAGGTTGTTGATGTTTTTTCAATAACCCTGTAGAGGTGCCTGAAGACGTACGAGTCAGTCTCGGAATCGTACGACCAATGTACAAGCAGTGATGATGATTTTATTTTATTCCTGCGTTCTCCGTTCTTACCGACCGTGTGTCCGTATCTCAGAGTCGCAGTCAAACGTCCAATTTCCGCTGTGCAGTCGTATCGTTCGTGAGTCTGCCTATTTAATACTTATGAAATGTGCCTAGAGCTCAGCAGATATAACATGCTTAATGGACTACAAAGGAGTTTACTTTTATTCTTACAAAAGGATGATGAGGGGGAGAGTATTTTCGGAACTACTCCTAAAATGACGTTAAGAATATTTCCTCGGAAATATTAGTGATACTTTGGGATTGCTTGGACGGAACTATAGTGGACTTATTCTTAGTTTGAAAATAAATAAATGTGCGCCAGACAACACGCCGGTTGTCATAGTATCGAAGTATGAATAAAACATCCTTGTGTTAAGAGGTTCAGACAAGGATTTCAACCAGCTGCTTCTCCCAGCACATTCAGACCCGAGCCAGTTTAGATAAATTCGTTATACTGAGTCTATGAGAGAATCGAAACCGACCTCGGAATTATTGCCTTGACATAACCGAAATATAAATAAATAAATAAATACCTGGGACAATTCACACCAAGATCATCTGACCCCATCTGACTGATCACTAAGCATAGCTTGTAATATGGGCGTCAGAGACTGATAAACATACTTAAATATTTCTAAATACATACTTAAATAGATAATAACACCCAGACACACAACAAATACATATGTTCGTCACACAAATATTTGTCATGGGTGGGAATCGAACCCACGACCTCCGGCGCTAAAGGCAGGATCGCTGCCATTGCGCCAACAGGCCAGTCAATATATAAATATAATATAATATATATATATATATATTATTATAATTATAGTTAGTATATAAATTGAATGTTATTTACATTTTTTTTAATGCTCTGTTTTCCATCTAAAGTTAAAATGTAGAATTGCGGGATCTCAAGGTTAATTTTTTCTAGTTTCTATCTCTGGATCGAAATATATTATTTCGCCACTTTTTTCTTGCTGATGTGCTATGCAGGTGTGCTGCGCTGCGAAGATGTGCAAGATAAGCTACGAAACCATTACACCGTTTCCACTGATGCTATGCTATGTAACGGAGCGAGTAAGATGTGCTACAAGGAAGGAAGGAGCTGTACAAGGGAGATGCGCAGCTCGAGATATGCGATGTATCGACGATAGGAATGGCCCGCATAGCACGCTTATACAGCAAGCATCCATGTGTCATATTTAAACAAACATAGCTTAGTATATAAAACCCGTTTCCACCAATTTTGTGCTATGTAGATCAATGAATGTGATTGGTGCATATCAAACGCATCTACTGCAACGTACTCGTATATAGCATTGCACATCTCTGGTGGAAAAGCACCCTTCGCTCTTTTCCGAGCCTATTTACGCCCAGGATACACTCAAATACGATAACCAAGCGTGATGACTATGAATGTTGGCTGTCGTATTTAAATGCTCGCAAACCTTCGATAAGCACGTGCCGTACCTACCATAATCACGTGGTAACGCAACGTGGCCGTGCGGCCAGTGCGAAAATGACGGGATTCCTCTTCGCTCGCAAAAGGGACGCTGCGGTTAGAACTCTGTCCGTAATTAAATTAACGACTTCTACATGATAGCAAAAATAATGGATGTGGCAAATAAACAAAAAAAAAACTTAATAGATATAATAAACTTGTGAATGTTGAAAGGCATTTACTAGGCAGACATGTACCATCATAGATCGCATCGTCACTTACCATCAGGTGCGATTGCGATCAAATGACTGTCTAGTTAGGCACTTACCCTAAAACGTCGATAAAAACAAATCAATAATACATTATTAAAGTAGACCATTTCTACAGTTTTTTTTTTTTATGTAATAGGGAGCAATCGAGCTAGAAGGTCACCTGATGGAGAGTGATCACCTCCGCCCATGGACAACTGCAACACCAGAGGTGTCACCGATGCGTTGCTTGCCTTTAAGGTGGGAATACGCTCTCTTCTTGAAGGCCCCGATGTCATATCCCTTTGGGAACACCGCCGCAGGAAGATCATTTCGAATCGTCAATTAATATTTTAACTTTTACCATTTTATAGACGTACTAACTTATAAATATCTTAATAAAATCTATTTAGGTACTAAACATAACGCTATATATTGCATCATAATTCAATAATTGTTAGCAAACAATTCAGTACTATTAAATTCTTGCACATTCTTCTCGATGGAAGCAACCTCCTAACCAGTGGTAGAGTCACATTATGTTTATGGATATATTTAATATTATAGTATGACTTATCGTGATATGTAACTTAACTCAGTGTCAAGACTCAAATGGAGAAGTAAGGGATGGAATATTATGTTGACTTTGTTTTCTGAGACCCGTCATTTATTATTCATTAAAATATTACATATTATGTGCTTGTAAAAGCTCAACTCCGACGGGGGGGGGGGGGGGGTAGAGTCGCATTATGTCTGTATACTGTGTATTTATATATCTATATCTATATATTATAGTATTTATGTCTATTAATTAGTATATCTTGCTTAGAATTTAAAAGATTTAAAAGAACTTACTGTCAAAGTCTATTTGAATGAAGTTATTTGAGTTTTATATGATAAATATTATCATATTTTAACATAAGACATATATTTTTAACAAAAAAATGTTGTTCACTATGTATGTTAGAAAACTATGAGTATGTGTTGTAACATATTTTATTATAAAGTCTGGACTCACCTTTGGCAACTGATGTCAAAACCAAGTAGATTTAAACTTTTCATGAAAAACATTAAAATCGATAGAAGACTATGGATTCCTATTGATTTATTCATTAGAAATCCATCATTATTCATTAAAAAAAAAATATATGCGCCAGACAACACACCTCTTCCCATGGTCCCGAAGTAGGGATAAATATCCCTGTGTTACTAGGTACCAGACAAGGAATTAGGCTAGGGGCGTCTCCCAGCACACCCAGACCCAGGCCAATTTAGAAAAGATCATTTCCTGAATTGGCCTGAGCGGGGATCGAACCCGGGCACAACGGAATTCAAGGCGAGAAACCGTGCTACTGCGCACTACGCCAATCGTGGCGTTAACTCAATCGTGCGTGAGACGTCACTATCGTGACCGCGTCAGTACGCAGAACGCTTGCTTCTCATAATATGACCGGCCTTGCGTTATCTATATAGTTTTAAACTCAAACTTTATTCAAATAGACTTTCACAGTGAGGACTTTTAAATCTTCAAATTTAAAGCAAGATATACTAAATAAAAGACATAAATACTACAATAATAAAGATATATAAATACACAGTATACAGACATAATGCGACTCTACCACCGCGTCGGAGTTGTTTCTTGCTGAGAAGACCCGCCGAGAAACTCAGCAGTTACTCTTTTAAACTTGTTTTGGGTTTACAACAGGCGTTAGTAAAGTACAATGTGTCATTTTAGTACAAATAAACCCACTGAGTGTATAATCTAAAGAATATAAAACAATGAAAAGAAAAACAAACAAAAGAATATAAACTTAAGGTCATTTAAACAATAAAAAAAGAAAAAATGTTAGTCAGTACAAACTAAGTATAGTTTATGATTGTAGTTCAATTTATATCTGGTCTGATTTGCCTGCCATATCCACAAAATCTATGCTCCTGTGTGAAACTTTCCCATGTGGCAATTTAAGGCACGATTCCGCTTTTTCACGTGTAAACGACCCTTAACGACCCCTCGCACTTCGCCATGTGTTACACTCCTTAACTGAATATGTGAGTTTTGTGTTTTTATAAGTTTGAGTTAGTAGGTCTTTCGGGGTCCTTGGTTCGCTTTCCAAGTAGGGCAAAGATTGTGACGGATTTTTTTAAATTAGAATAAATGAATGTTTAGAAACTTTTTATGTTATATTAACCTGTATTATTACCTGCACGTATTTCTAGTGAGTATAAAATTCTCTTACTAAACGAGTTTCAGAGTGCTGAGTGTGAGTTGCAGTGAGAGAGGTGAATAACTTCACCATCGCGTTTGCGAGAAAAAAAACGCGAATTTGTATGACATCGAGTGAGCGCCATCTAGCGGCCTTAATGTTGCCCAAATTAGCCGCTAGATGGCGTTGACTCGATTTCATACTAATTGACATTTACGAGCTCGCTAAACGCGATGGTGAAGTCATTCGCTTCTCTCACTGCAACTCACACTCGGCACTCTGATTTGGATGTATTTGGACAGCTTGAGAACATTTAAATTGAAGATTTTAGAACACCTTTAGTATTAGTTATTTCTACTCCTTTTGTTAGTTTTGTTAGTACGCGCAGGATATTCACTCGCTGTATGTGGACTTCAGGAAGGCATATGACAGTATTGATCGGGACGCCCTGTATACCATCCTTAGAAATTTTAACCTCCCCAAGAAATTGGTCGATATGATCGAGATCGCTACGAGGGAAAGTAAATTAAAAGTACGCGTCTAAGGGAGGATCTTACGGAGGAATTCGATGTTGTCACTGGTTTGAAGCAGGGCGATGCTTTATCGCCTATGCTTTTTAATTTGGTATTGGAGTACGTTCTGCGAAAAGTTCTGGAACTAGATGTGGGGCTTCGACTGAATAGAAGGCATAAGGTGGTTGGCTATGCTGATGACCTAGCTCTGCTTGGAGGGAACAGTGAGGAAGTGAAGAAATCCGTAAGACTCTTGGAGTTAGAGGCGCTCAAAGTTGGCTTAAGCATAAACCACTAGAAGACGGAATATCTCCATATGAAGCGATACAAGAACATTCGCATCAAACGCAAAGATCTTCATGTTGGAAGTAAAGTCTTCAGAGGGGTGGCCAAGTTCAGGTACCTAGGGTGCACCATTACGCTAACTCTCGGGAAGAAGAGATAGAGATCCGTGTTCAGAATGCCCTGCGATGTAGTGCCGCTCTACGCAAGGTATTAGTGTCCAAGTTTTTAAGCAGGCACACTAAGATCCGTGTCTACAAAACCGTTATTCGGCCTATATTAATGTACGGTTGCGAAGCTTGCACACTGACGCTTAAAGAGGAGGACAGGCTTCTGATCACCGAAAGAAAGATCTTAAGAAAGATTCTGGGGATGGTGTCAAGGCCTGATGGTAGCATGAGGGTGCTAAGAAATGCCGAGATTGAAGAACTCGTGGCTGAGCCTAACATCATTGGGGAGATTAAATCACACAAACTCCGGTGGCTTGGTCACGTTGAACGAATGGGAGAAGATCGCAGCGTCAAGAGAGCCTATCTGGGCGACGAGAGGGACTTCAGAGGACGTGAGTTTAGATTCTAGGTTTGACAAAGTATGTTTTGATATTTTTTGAAAAAAAGCATGACTTTGTAACGACCAACCGTCATGTTAGACTACCCGAATAGCGCAGTGGTTCAGGAGCCAGTTGGGACGCAAAGGGCTGCGGATTCGATTCCCATACCAGCACTAACGTATGTTAATCCATATATTATTATATAAAAGAAAGTCGTGTTAGTTACACCACTTATAACTCAAGAACGGGTAGACAAATTTTTATGATTTTAGTGCTTTTGGATTTCTCAACATCGGAAATAGGATAATAAGTGTTAAAAACATTGAAAAATTGACGAAAAAAAAATTAAAGCAAAAAAATTTTTCCATTCTAAATGTTCACAGCTGTTCAAGCATTTGCCAATATCTTTTGACAGAACGAACTTTGTTGGGGCCGCTGGACTATTTTCACTTTATGATGATATGCCTGACAGTTCTCATTGTTCCGTGTCACGCATACTATTTCAAACTAAATAAAAATAAACTGGCAAAAGATAATGTTATGTAATGTTAAAAAACTATTGTCCTTTCGAATCTTACCAAGTAAATTATTTGTTAGGTATTAACTGTTAATAAATGAAGTAAATGAAATTAAACTAATAAATCTTCACAGCGCCTGATGCGTGAAAAGGAACGCCATTCAAATAGTGTATTGACACTACTGAATCGACAAAAAATCGATGAATAAGAGCGACCATTGCACAAGTACCAGTGCGTCTGCCATGTGGGCTATTTTTAACTATTATTTTCGAGATACTGCGTTTTATTTTGTAACTTATTAGCCATAACCCGTTTATTAAGAATTTATTTAAAAATTGAAAACCGGTTAATCCGATTCCATTTCCTTTACCAACTCGAATAAATTACATTCGTTACATCACTACAATTGAAAATTATGAATTGTCAGGGATATCATCATACGGCGATACGGTAGTCCTATAGTTAGTATATATTTGGTATTGATTAAAGATGATTATTGTAGCTTTGTTGTTACTGGTTTCACAAGTGTTTTTCTTTGGAACTACTTTGTTGTCATAATGTATTTGTATTATTTGATTACGCTAGAATGAGAGATAGAGAGAGCGTCGTGACCTAGTGGTTCAGCACCCGAACTCAAATCGTGGATCGTGTGGTCCTGAGTCAAATCTGGCCAGAACCTAAATCTTTGTGTTCATTACTAAATATCAGACTAACTCTCCGGTGACGGAAAACATTGATAACAAACCAAATCAACCCGGATAACGGCAGAAGGTTCACCACCTACCACGTTGGGTTCTAATGTGAGTGAGTAGTAGGAGGTAAAATTCAATACAGAGAAGAAACTCCAAACATCCTGTTCGACCATCATAACATCAGCATAAGCCTAGAAAATGAAGATCGTCCACCTTGTTTTTCTAGAAGTAAATAAACGCGTCAATAAATAGGTACATGAGTAGGTAGACAGAATGCATAGCAATTTGATTGTATTTTTACCTTGGGTGTTCACATGTTTTCGCGCCGTTCTGTCATGATAAGTTAACGCACACAAACACACATAGTTACACTACACATTGGGATTACAACTTCATTGCTTGCTTTTTGTTCCGATAGAATATTTATTTTATTTAATTATTTAATCGTACCCGCCCACTCGCTGGGCCCGCTGAAAATCAGCGTCTGGGCCTATCAGGCACAGGCATTAGCTGAGCGCGGTCCAATTTACTTTTTTGGACATCGTGACACCGCTCCTGTTGGTATTTTCTATCATGTCTTTTTTTAGTTCATGTTTTTGTTGTTCCTTTATAATTTTTGCTTTGTGATGTCAATGAAATTAATAAATGTTGTTACCTTTCTTTCTTTCTAATACCATTGGTGAAAAGTGGACTTCTGAGTGTTTCGTTCACTATAACGGCACAGTCACTTGCCTCTGACCCTTTGGGGATTAAGTCGTGATGGTATGTTATGGTATCGCATGAGTGTGTATCTGTTTTTACTTTTTTGTAGTTATGAAGATTTCAAAACGGAAATAAAATTATTCCACCCTCACCTTTCCACTCCCGTACCACGCGTGCTGGACTACGGCGTCACCCACACACAATTCAACATTTGTTAGCCCGAACTAAAAGGTGACTCGTTTCTTTGTCGTACCATCCAGACGTGGAACGCTCTTCCAGCACATGTGTTTCCTTCCTCGTATAGTCCCGGGTTCTTCAAGCGGGCGTCAAATTCAGGCATTTCTGCAGGCCTTCAAGGTGAGGATGTCCAGCCCAGTGATTCGTTTGAATGACTGGGCTTGTCAACCTTATATCTGGACCTCACGACCGCTTTCCATAAGGTGGAGTGAGGTCATCTTGACGGCCAATATGAAAAATAAAAAAAATAGTATCCACTAGCTACTCAAAGTCAAAGTCAAATTATTTATTTCGTGGTCCACAGGTAATTGGGATCTTAATCTATGACATAAGTGAGAAGACTCAGACGTGTTAGCGAGATGTCGATAATAATGTCAGAACGCATTCTTCGTTATTTATTCAGAAATCGATACTGAGCTTTCAGCTCTGGTTGGCCTGTTGGCAGCGATCCTGCCTTTAGCACCGGAGGTCATGGGTTCGATCCCCACCCATGACAAACATTTTTGTGACGAACATTTGCGTTTGTTGTGTTATTATCTTTATAAGTATATATTTAGAAATATTTAAGTATGTTTATCAGTCTCTGACACCCATAGTATGAACTCTGCTTAGTTTGGGGTCAGATGATCTTGGTGTAATTTGTACCAGATATTTATTTATTTATTATTTATTCTCTTTATTTAGCATAAAACTTAGGTATAAAATTTGTACAGTATTCTTATAAAAACAAAGATTTACAACAATAAAACAACTTAAGAATTATAATTATAAAAACAAAATACATAATCACAATTATAAAACCTAAGCCTAAATTAAAGTTATAAAACAATGATTTATAAAAATACTATAAAAACCTTAACCTAGGGTGCCGCCGGCAGCAGGGCAGGCAAGGCCCAGACTACCGGTGGTTATTTATTTATTATTAGTATACTTACAGCTTACAGAGCTGACCACACAAGCTTACAGAGCTGACCACACAGTAAATCCCCGATTAGTATAATTTGCTGGCGGCCAAATATTACTCAAACTATACAAGAAGTAAAAAGTAAAAAAAGTACACATATCTATTGAAACCTGAAAACAATTTTAGTATCTATCCAATCATTTTAAACACACTTTAGCAAACAAAAGGGTAATTCCCGCAGGATGCGATACGATAGTTTCCTAAAAGTTCTGATAACACTAACAGGGAAAAATGATTTTCTAAAGCCCAAAGGATAACATACAGACATTTCCCACTAAAAAACCCCATGAGATGGAAATATGAGAGTATTATTTTGACGACACGAATGGCGTAGTGCGCTGTAGCACGGTTTCTCGCCTCGATTTCCGTAGTGTCCCGGGTTCGATCCCGGTCGGGCAATTTAGGAACGATCTTTTCTGAATTGACTCGGGTCTGGGTGTGCTGGGAGACGGCCCTGGTTTATTTCCTTGTGTCTTACTTCGTAACACAGGGATATTAATCCCTAGCAAGAGGTGTGTTGTTTTGAGGTGTCTTCGAGACCATTGCAAGAGGTGTGTTGTTTGGCGCATATTTATTTATCATATAGAATACTAACTTAGTTTTAAAATATCAAACTCAGTCCATAAGGTCACTGGTTCCGAATAAATTCCTTGTCCTGAACAGAATAAAGCGGCCAGGTGCACTACAGTATCAGCTGCTACCTCTTAACTCCACTTAATGCCAAGCGATTTGCATCCATGCTGAAGACCCTGACAGAGACAGGCTGGACTTTTTTGGTCTCCGGCGTAACGTCACTTGTTTCTGCTTCTATAGATTGTATGACGAGTAGTGCTAGGACGAACTATTCAATGGCGCCTCCGTCACATGCTGTCATCACACTCTTCGTCACAGGGAACCCGTGGGTAGAACACATCACCTAGATCTTTCCGATATATAAAAAGTGCCTCACCATAATTTCTTGCACGCACTTGAGAGGTATGAAACGATCTCCGGTTTATAGTGTTTCCCTAACTCTACAACAAAGGGGGTCTTTAAAAGTAAGTCCCTTTAGTTCAGTCACGCATTGGTAACCCCGCTTATATTTCAAATAATCATGGCCGACGATAACTACTTCCCATCTGGTAGATGGCCTGCTTGCGTGCCGTATTCAGAAATAAAAATACACATAAATACAGCAAAAAACTTATCTGAATGGCTTTTTAGCGAATAAGAATATGTCTTACCTAGCGCCAAAGGTTTGGTTTTTGAATAATACTGAGGATTATTTTGTGACAGTGTGTTGAAATAGTATTTTTCATGGCTTCTCGCCTTGACTTACGTAGTGTCCCGGGTTCCATTCCCGGTCGGGTCTTTTTTAAATTGGCTGGGGTTTGGGTGTGCTTGGAGACACCACTGGCTGACTGACTTCATTCCCTGTTAGGTACCTCGTAACACAATTACGTTAATCCTTACTTCGAGACCATGACAGGTGGTGTATTGTCTGGCGCAATAAATCTTTGTATGGAATATGAAAATGGCACGGGTGAATTTACCACTAACCACAGACGTTGTATGAAAAACCGGCAGTGCGAGTCGGACTCCCGCACCGAGGGCGGTCTGACTCGCAAACCGTACAAACCTATAAGTATATTTATTAAAAAAAATGTAGTATATGATATAATTTTTCCTTTATCTGTGCTGACGTGGCTTCGTATCAAATTTCAAAATTCTGAGTTCACGGGAAGTACCCTGTAGGTTTTGATTCCCTTGTGAGTGTCGAAAATTAGCGGTAATTTGCGGCTTAAACGGCTGCATCTTTTAATTGCGTTAGCTTAGAAGTTTGATTTTTTCACAGCTCCAAGGGACAGTAGACTTGAGTATTTAATATAAATTCCAGCTTGATACCTCCACGCGTTCCTGAAAAAAAAGATCTTGGCAGACAGACAGACGGACGGACGGACAACAAAGTGATCCTATAAGGGTTTCGTTTTTTTCCGTCCGAGGTACGGAAGCCAATAAAGACATCAAAACTAAATTGTGGCAAATGTAACTTAAAAGTGACAGTGAGTAAAAATCCCAAAGTAAACAAGATATAAAAACTAACCCTCGCTCGAGTCGTCAGAAAGAAGAAACCCTCGAGAGGTTTTCCGTTTGCAATTTCTCGGAGCGAGTATTAACGGTTAAACGATGCAAGTCCGGCGAAGCGGTCCGAAATGAGATCATTTTGTTGCTGCAGTAAGATTATGAAAATGGAGTAAGTCGAAAGATAGAAAACTAAGAGAAATATGCTATTTGATTATTATTTGTCATCTTAACCGAAACCTTAAATATTTGTAAAAATATTTCTTTCGGATGTTTAAAGGTACACCTTAAAAAAATAACGTTAGCTGGCAACGTAAGCTTGTACTAGTAAGATTCCTTCGTTCCATTGAGATTTCGGTAGCTCAGTGGTAAGAACAGCCACCCGGATTGTGGAAGACGCGGGTTCGAATCCTGCCTGATTTCCTCAAGGTCCGATTTTTTAGTTTTCTTTCTTTCAATATGAAAATAAGTATTGTAGAACGCTAAAAAAACGAAGTGATTATGAAGTACCTACTCACTTATTGCCCACTGCAAGGCAAAGGCCTTCATCATTGAAATCAAGGCTTAATCACCAAGCTTGCCAAATGGGTACAAACCGGGCCATGTAACGAAAAATCTACAAACGACAGACAATACAACCTTGTATTGTATGTGCCACAAACACACTTTGCCCTACCTGGGACTTGAACCTAGGACTTCCGGATTTAGCGCCTGGATTACGTATCTCTAAATGGTGTAAGTAGCTGTCACGGCGCATGGTCATTTATTTTTCAGGTTTTACGGACCCCGACCCGGCGGCTGGTAGGTAATTACTGCGCGTAAGTACATGAAGTGACTGAGGCCTGGTAGGGCCCCAGTTAGGTGAGCCGTTACTGCGAACCACAGCTTAAAAGTAACTTCATAAATAAATAATTATGGGTTCATCCGTCTGTGTGTAGTAGCTATAGCCCTTATATTACTAATGAATTTATTTTTTAGGGAAACACTGTTATACCGGAGGATTTTCATCTCGCACAGAAAATAATACGGCACACCTATTCAGAAGTTTTATTGTAGGGCTTACAAAAATATACGAACATCTGTTTTATTTTTAGCTCGAGATTACGGTACTTAACTGATTCGCCTCATCCTTAATACAAAAAAGATATCTAGTGCAGGGTGTAAAAAATATTAAATCTACAGATAACTGAGAATACAATATATTCTGAGAACATTTTTCTTTAACCGTTTAATTTTGCTTGCGGTGTGAAAAATCACCCAGTATAATACTTCTGAGCGTAAAATAATAACTCGTACTCAAACTGTTTGTGTAAGTTCTCACCGATAGTTTGTTAACTTAAACCTGTAAACTAGTTAACTGTTCCATGTATTAATGGAGAATGAAAACTTTACTCCAGAGTTTGGATTTCTCGAAGCAGTTTTTAACATTAATAAATGACCAAGATTTCATGGAAATGTTAGAACGTAAGCCTGCTTTTCAGTCGGTACTCGTTGTACTCTACTAACGCTTTTTGTGAAACCAAACCAAGCTTAAAAGAGGTACCGAGTTTCTCGCCGGGTCTTCCCAGTATGAATCAACTTCTCCGACGCGGTGGTAGAGTCGCATTTTGTTTGTATACTTTATGGCAGCGATCCTACCTTTAGCGCCGGAGGTCGTGGGTTCGATCCCCACCCATGACAAATATTTGTGTGAAGAACATGTGTATTTGTTGTGTGTCTGGGTGTTATTATCTATTTAAGTATGTATTTAGAAATATTTACGTATGTTTATCAGTCTCTGACGCCCATAATACAAGCTCTGCTTAGTTTGGGGTCAGATGATCTTGGTGTGAATTGTCCCAGATCCTTATTTATTTATTTTTTATTTTATTTATATATTCATATTATTATAGTGTTTATGTCTATTATTTAGTATATTTTTGACTATTGAAAAGTACTGATTAAGCCTATTTAAATAAAGATCTTTGAGTTTGAGTTTGACTATTCGAAATAACTTGTTACAGGTCTATTTAGATAAAGATATTTTGAATTTTGAAACAAATATTTAGCAAGTCCGTAATTCACTATCCAACGAAACTATCAAACATAGCCTTAACTTACACCCTTCAGATTGATTCTGTTCCGTAATATTCTGATGTGGCAGTAGATACAAAAGTACCCGCTAAGAGTTTCATAACTTTAAATTTCCTTTTGAAATTGTCTTATAGTAGACTGAGTAGAGCATCGTACGTATCGATGAAAATATCGATAGTAAGTAATTCTTAAACTATTTGGTCTAACTTTTTTTGCTACGTACCGGCTACGAAACATTAGCTAAGCTACGAACACGCTACGCCTCCAATCTGGTCTCATCTCGTAGCGTACTTTTTGTGTTGTCGGTCTGTGGGCCAAGTACGTTACGAACAATGTTTCCGTGTACATTTGCTTGCAAATATAGTTACGTTCAGAATTCATCATTATCATCATCATTCTCAGCTATGAGACTGCCAAAGACGTCTAAACAGAGATCTCCACCATAAATATCTAAAGCAACCTGATGCATGTGGTCTGGTCTACATGCACAGTACTCCTGCAACCCTAACCAGGTCGTCACTCCAACTTGCAGCGAAAACAGTCACACGCTTTTTATTCATGTGATTTTTAACTGGTGGCCTCTCTAGGATTTATGCATGTCTGCTCAGATGGTCCAGCGTCAAGTGAAAACTACAATATAACATACCATCACGACTTTATCCCAAACGGGGTAGTCAGAGGTAAGTGACTGTGACGTCATGGTAAACGAAACACTCAGAAGCCCACTTTTCACCGGTAATTTCAATGGTGTTAGAACTCATCATGGTAGGTGGTGAGCCTTCCGCCTTGAACCGGGTTGATTTGGTTTTTATTGATGTTTTGAATCACCGGAGAGTTCGTCGGATATTTAACAAGATTTGAACTCGGGACCACACGATCCACGATCTGAGTTCGGGTGCTGAATCACTAGGCCACGACGCTCTCTAAACTAAACTACAAGATGGATTTAAATAAAACTTTGATAACTTATTAAGAGGAGGCACATTTCCTCGCCCTTTAACACTCCTGCTTTATCTCCTAATTTTTTTCCTCCTTTAAAATATGAATATTTGCGCCAGACAACACACCTCTTGTAATGGTCTCGAAGTAGGGATTAATATCCCTGTGTTACGAGGTACCACACAAGGAAATAGCCAGGGGCGTCTCCCAGCACACCCAGACCCGAGTCAATTCAGAAAAGATCGTTTCCTGAATTGACCCGACCGGGAATCGAACCCGGGACACTACGGAAATCGAGGCGAGAAACCGTGCTATAGCGCACTACACCAACCGTGTCGTTAAAAACTTCTCCTCGAAGGAGAAGGTCCTCCTTTTACTTCTCCTCGTCTGTTTATTTACCGCATTTTCCTTATCTGATATCTTTGCTTATTGGTGGGCTAATTAGTACAAATCCTGTATATTATCTTGTTATTAAAATTTACAATTGAGGTGTTGCGCTCATCAAACACATATTTGATGCGTGGGAAGGAAAGCAAGATGCAGTGGGAGTTTTTTGTGATTTGTCAAAACACTGCGTAGATCATGAAATCCTACTGATTAAGCTGAGACATTACGGTTTTTCAAATATTTCACTTAGCCTTATATAATCTTACCTCACTGATAGAATACAAAAAGTTAGTATCAATGGTACGAACTCTTCCGGTGCCACCATACGTATGGGCGTGCCTCAGGGATCAATATTGGGTCCTCTGCTGTTTTTGATCTATATAAATGACCTGCCTTATTTTGTCAAAGACCTATGTGGGATTGTATTATTTGCTGATGACACTTCTCTGATTTTTAACGTAGATATAAGTAACAAAGCACTTGACGACGTAAATAATACTCTCTCTAAGGTACTTCATTGGTTCACGAGTAACAATTTACTGCTTACTGCTAAGAAGACTAAATGTATCAAATTTTCTATGCCCAATGTAAGACAGGTCGATACCATTATAAACATGAATAACGAGCCATAATTAGAGATTGTGAATTCCACAGTATTTTTAGGAATTACTCTCGATTCCAAGTTACAGTGGGGTCCGCATATTTCTGCTCCGGCAGGAAGACTTAGTTCGGCAGCTTATGCTGTTAGAAAAATAAGGCTCCTGACTGATATCGCAACAGCAAGATTAGTGTACTTCAGTTATTTTCACAGTGTTATGTCGTATGGTCTACAGTTGTGGGGCTCGGCAGCGGATCTCAACACCATCTTTATTCTTCAAAAAAGAGCCATCCGCTCCATTTACAACCTTAGACCACGCGACTCGCTTCGTGAAGTATTCAAAGAGATAGATATTTCAAACTCAAACTCAAATAACTTTATTCAAATAGACTGTATCAGTACTTCCAAATCGTCAAATTAACAGCAAAATATACTAAATAATAGACATAAATACCATAATAATATGGATATGTAAATAAACAGTATACAGACATAATGCGACTCTACCACCGCGTCGGAGTTGTTTCTTGCTGAGAAGACCCGGCGAGAAACTCAGCAGTTACTCTTTTAAACTTGTTTTGGGTTTACAACAGGCGTTAGTAAAGTACAAGCAGTGTGTCATTTTGATACAAATAAACCTAAGAGAATATAAAACAAAGAGAAAAAACCAACCATAAAAGAATATAATAATAAGAATTCATTTAAACAATTCAAAAACAAAAATTGTTAGTCAGTACATACAAACTAGGTACCTATTAACTCTTACAATAAAACATCTGTTACAATAGAGCTATTTAATCCCGCATCGAGCAGAGCGCTTATACCCAGGCATTTTTATCTATAAGGTAGTATTTTGTAGTATAATAACCCTTTTTTATTAAAGCTGTTTTGATGTGATTTTTGAATCCATGTAAAGGTAACTCACAAATGGTTTTTGGAATTTTGTTGTAATAATGTATACCTTGCCCCTTAAAGGATCCTAAAACTTTTTGTAACCTAAAGAGTGGAAGTGCAATTTTATCCTTATTCCTAGTTCCTATTTTAACGGTGTACTCTCAATTTATTTATGATAATGTAGTATATGTCCGTAAAAACATGCATCTCTTCAAGAAAAACAGTGATGTTCATAAACTCAATACTAGAAATAAAAATAAGCTCGTAACTCCCAGTCTAAGACTGCATAAGGTAGGAAAATCATTTGTTGGTCAATGTGTTAAATATTTTAATAAGATTCCGCAAACTCTTGTTGAACTGCCTCTTCACCAGTTTAAGTCACAAATTAAAGCTAAGTTAATGAAGCGAGTTTATTATAGTGTTGTGGATTTCTTAAATGATAAGAATTTGTGGTCATCTTAGGTATAATCTGCTCCTCTGCACACTTTTTTGTTATGACTTTACTCAGTCAATTAAATTTTTGTGTTAAAAAACAAGATTGAAAAGAGTAACCATCGAGTTTCTTGCCGGAGTCTTCTCGATCGGAAACAACCTCCGAACCGGTGGTAGAGTCACATTATGTTTAATTATGATATTTATTATCATAGTATTATTTTATGTAAGTTTATTTTAGTATATTTTTGGTTTAATTTTTTTTTTGTAACCATATGATTTGTCATAAGTACTTTCTATAAGTCTATATGAATAAAGATAGTTTTTACTTTACTTTACATTTGACTATTTTTGTGCACATGCTTACCCTCTTTAATATTTTCGTCTACTTGGGTTGTTTGGAAGAGATTGCTTTTTAGCAATAAGACCGCCTTGCCAAGTTGGAAGGGATTAAACTAAGGCCCCTGGCGGACGAAGTGGTTGGCAACTGAAAATATCAGTAAAACTAAAACAAACTACCAGCAAGACTTAAAAGTTCTATGCCCACTAGAAATAACGCAGTAACGCCACGGGCTTTCGGTGGCGCCTCAAAAGAACATGACACCGTTTGACATTCTCCTCCTTCACAATGGACGTGTTTATAATGCTGCGTACTTGCATTAAATACGTTATTTATATTTATAAATTTGTATTATAGTTTGCAAAGTTGGTGGTAGACTTTGATGTTTTTTTAATAATTTACGATCTACTGAGAACTTACTTAAGACTCCGGCGCAAACTCACCCTAAATCTGTTTACCAATCGGACAAATTCGCAGCCAAAAGCCTAAACATGTATTTTAATTCTAATATTTTTGATATAATGTGATCTATGTCTATGGATAAGTGCAATATATGGGCCTTCTAGATAATTAATTGAGCACAGTTGTCTATCCACCACTTTACGCAAAAATTATCCTGTCATCAGTCTGCTGGATGAAATTTCTCGTTAGAGACAAGCTGAGCTCATCTTTAAATTTTCTATGATAACTGTTTATTTGTGTGCGAACTAACAAATTAATAATTTGACAGAACATAGTGACCATCGGAGTGAGAAAACGTTTTAACCTTTCCCTCACCTTGCATGATGAAACACAATTCAAGTCTGTACTTTATAGAAAAATATACTTTATCTTAGTACTTCAACATAATGTTTATTAGGAACATTATGCTCACACTAAAACCTATTTCTAGAAATGATCCCTTATGGTTCCATAATAACACCTGTTAACGCAAACGATACTTGAGTTCTTTTAGCTCGTATACTATTTATGATATAATGATGTACCTAACCTTTAACTCAGAGCGTCGTGGCCTAGTGGTTAAGCACTCCCACTCGGATCGCGGATCGTGTGGTCCCGAGTTAAAATCTGGCCAGAACCAAAATCATCGTGTTCATTGTTTAATTTCCGACTAACCCTCCGGTGATGGGAAACATTGATAAAAAAACAAATCAACCCGTATAGCGGCGGAAAGCTCACCACCTACCACGTTGTGTTCTAATAGGTACCATTGGTGAAAAGTGGGCTTCTGAGTGTTCAGTTCACCAAGACGGCAACAGTCACTTGCCTCTCAAAACGGGGAAGTCCCCGTTTGGGATAAAGTCGTGATGGTAAGTTTAACTCATTGAATAATTCATATCTTTTACGGGGTTTTAACGACCCATGTAAAACAACATTTTACAGTAGGCGCTGTAAAGGGCATTGAACATTTTTGTATGGATACTGGCGCAGCTACCGGCCGCCATTTTTTTTTTTAAAGTTTCCGCGCATGATAAAAGTGGTATACATAGAAAGAGGACACATAAACCAACTGAAAATGTGTGATGATACCCTTGAGTCACTTTGCAGAGTTATCTAAAGGTAAAGATCGCTTTTAAAAAGGTGATTTTAATTAATAATCTACAATTTTTGTGGCATTTCATGTTATTTTGTTGATAAATAACAGATTTCAGGACATTTAAACGGTTCGTTGTACCCTTTTTATGGAGTTTAAATTAGTCAGTACTCAATATAGTAAAGTTAAGGGTTTTTACCTCTTTTTAGGGTAAAATCTACAAAAAAAGTTTCTAATCAAAATCGAATGTAGGTACTTTAGAGAAATACTATTTTATTAAGACAGCATAGAATAGGCCGATTGTGACCTCATCGCTTTGAGTATTTCTTCTAAACGACTTTGGGATGTGGGGATATTGCGGAAGAAGATAACAAGACTATTTAATGCCCGAAAATCTGTTATTTGTTAACAAAATAACACGAAAAGCCTCTTAGTAGATTTGTAATGAGAATCACTTTTTCCATACCGATCTTTACCTTAAAATAACTCGAAAACGTGACTCTTTAGGGTACTATATTATAAACATTGTTGTTTGTTTGCTTGTCCTCACTCTCTATTATAACACTTTCATCGTGCGTGGAAACATCAAGAAAAAAACAAAATGGCGGCTGGTGTGCTATCAAACTTTATATAAGGTAAACGTCCCAGTAACCGTTAAATTTTGAACATGGCTGAGTTTGCACGTCTGCTACGTAAAAATGGGTAGAGGTACAAAAAATATTTTTACATGAGCATTCAAGTAATTTAATCTAGCTCATGAATAAATAATTTTACTTCTAAATATGTAAATGCTAATACACATAAATTCAGAGAAATATAAAAAACACTGAATTGTACCAATACCCGTTAATTTTGTACTAGTAAGCGTTTAAGTGTCCTAAAACCCGTTATTTTTTATTGCGAATTTGAACTCAGTTGCGTTATGTTAAAGTTCACTAAAATATAATATTTTTATTGATGCTAGAAATATATAATAGTAAGGCTATTACTATACTTTCTTAAAGAAAAGCCATAACTTTATTGGAAATTATTTATTTTTGTTATAATTAATTATGAGAACATAAAAACAATCTTTCTTTGTGTTATAACAACAAATCAAAAAATTTAGAACCGCGAAAAAATAAAAAACTTATTATTGTTTGAAACACAATTCCCGATATAATACGAATCTTTTGCTTTATCTCTTTCATACGTGAATTTTATACAAGAGATAGTTTTCGATTGCTAGAATAGAATAACAAACTCATGGGTCGTCACTGGTTTGAAGCGTTTCATGAGAGGAACCCTGAAGTAGGCCAACGAGTAGCACAAAATCGTGATGGACAATGGTTTAGGATATAGAAGATTGCTTTATATTGACACAACTGGAAGAAGAGGCTCAATATCCTAGGCGAATATTAAACTGTGAAGAAAGCGCATTCTTTTTGTCCCCTGCAGATAACCGAGTGTAAGTAGAAGGTAGGGCGAAAAATATTACAAAGTTATCCCCAGCGGTAAAAGAAAATACGTGACAGTGCTGATCACCGCAAACACAGTCGAATAGGCACCTACAATGGTGTTGTTATAGCTAAAGTCGATGCCGCACAAAATTTCTAAAAGAGTTATACCAAAGGGTTGGTCATTCTATGAGTACATAGCAAACTGTTCTGGCTTGTGATACTCAAAGAACAATAATATTTTTCTAAGATGCGCATTGTACACGGAAATAGTATCTTCAGCCGTGAGAAGCATTCAATCAACCGCTTTCTATCCAAATGCGACTCATGTTCTTCAGCCAATGAAAGTAGCTGTTTTCAGACCTTTTAAAAGGATCTGGAAAAAACAGTTATGACTGGCGTACCTAACAAAAAAGTTTCATAAAACTAAGAAATAAAATTCCTGCCCTCTGCTTCAAAACCTTGACTCGATTCAGAATGTATTTAGGAATTTGCTATATTAATTGGTTTTCCAATTCAGAATGGATGTAGACGTTTCGAAATTTTTACTCTTCGATGCAAAAAATCATAATATTTACGTTGTGCAGTTTACGGCTCTATAAGCTTACTACGCGACCCAAAATAGATGCTATTTCTCAACGAGAATTATACTACACGCTAGCTTCTAACAGGGTCTTCGTCTTGATTTAGCAAAAATGTACTTACATTTGTTTGTAATGCTAATGCCATTGCACCAATGCATGGCCATTGTGATCATCATTCATCACGAATGATGATCACAATGGCCATCTGATATCAGACCCTAATTAATTAATTCATTGTTTAGCACTAAAGTAATTACTGAAATACTTACAAACAAACACCCAGCAACCAACAAAAACAGGCTTCGTCACATAAATGTTTGTACTAGGTGGGATTCAAGCCCTTGACCAATAAAGTATTAACAACTATTACTCTTCGATGCAAATAACTTCGACAAGCGTGTGTCAAGTAACCGAACAAACACCGCTAAACCCGGCCACATTGACCAAAAAGGAATATATTTCGTCGGCCTTTTATGATAATAATACTCCAACGTGGAAAGGTGATAAAATCTTTGAAAATACTCTTTGCGGTTTGGGGGAAAAATTAAGGTTTAAAATTTACCAGACGATTCCAACTATTTCCAAGAAGTAGGTACTATATAAGAGTTTATCACAAATGTCTGGTCAGAGCAATACCAGTGATATCAATTAATGTGATGAAGGACTCAAATTATAACCTCGAATGATTTTGTGAATTTAATAACAGAATGTGTAAACCATACTGAAAATGTGGGCAAGATAGAAGATCTGAATGGAAGGTTGATGAAAATCAATGATCTGGTTCTAGGTAAAGAACCTACAAATACGTTTTGAACATCCAATTGCATAAGCAACCATGAATTACATCATCTATCCAACATCGTTCGTGGAATCAGCTGATATCGCATTTAGGTATTCCCAAAGCCCTGGGTTCGGGACATCTGGGATGACTGAACTCCTGGGAGAACAGAGACCCCTACCTACTAAAACCTGACGGTCGTCATCTTCGGCGCAGAATGGAAAGGACCCGGGATCCCCAACAAGGGAGAGACTCCCCGCAGGACTCTTCGGCAAGCCAGGCCGCCTGGCAGCCAGCCTCGGGAGGAGCAAGCTCGACTCTAGTGCACGATAACACAGACCACAGTGTCCGAAGACACGCGTAACCGTCTTCCTCGGGATTGCAAACCAAAGCACACGCAGGGGTCGCAAGGGCCCTTTTGCCCGCCTCTTACGACAGGCAAGGATACATCGGTAGTATTCTTCTCCCCTAACCGCAGGGAACAGGACCCCTGCGCCAACAGGTCTATCAATAATATAATAATAATAATCTGAAAGAAGCCTATGCTCAGCAGTTAGTGTCACGTGGGTGAAATGATGAAGAAGGATGCCTCGATGACCCAAGTAATTAGCTAGTGCGCAAACCACTTGTGCTTCCGAGGCATCCTTATTTCCTTTCAATAGTCCTTTAATTTGTGCGAATATGTGTGTCAAGCAAACTACAAGCAAAGCAACTCGGTAGTTCTTTGGTTCAGCCACCAATTCGCACTAAGCCGTCATGATGAGATACAGCAGCTAGGGATAGCTCTCTACCTATTTATCAGGAGTCCTTCTATAGGAGACATAAATATGTCATGATAATGATGAATAAACCTAAATTATTTATATTTGAATGGTATTTACTGAATTGATTGAATGTAAATACAAACAGCAATATTTTTTAACAGTATTACTTGATTTATTGACATTATACAAATAATTATAAAATATATTAATTTTATTTTCGATGAGTACTCTTCATATCGAATAAAAAATCAGAATGAAGTTGTATGACATTATTATAACATATGTCACCATTATTCTAACCTAATTATGAGATTCAAAGAAAACCCAATAGAAGAAAATGACACTTATACTTATGTAGCTAAGAACTTAGCTTAGAAGCTTAGGTACATTGTCAAACGCTTGTCCCAATATCCGATAAAAAGGTTTGCAATAATTTAATTATTATATTCAAAAGTGACACTTATTTCAAGGACATAGGGTACATTAACGGGTTTTGGTGCATCGGCTACTACTAGGCTGATGCGTGTACCAAAACCCGTTAAAATAGTATCCGATTTTAACGGGTATTGGGTCAAGTAGCAATTTGCGTGTACCAATAGATGTAAAAAGTATTTTTAATAACTTTTCAATAAAATTTGCCATGAGCTTCAGGTTATATCGCTACATAATTAATTCAAATATATAAGTAAATTAACACTCTTACCCTATGGTTAAAAGCATCAGCACAGCAAGCTAAGCAATAAAACCTGGTGGTTGCGTAGTTCAGTGACAAAACTTCGGAATTAAAATTATTTTTCGGGCACAGTACTTTCTATGTTATACAGTTAAGACACCATTTCGGTTATGGTTAAGTGTTGCCTTTATAAATACAAAGAATATTACTGACAAAATTTTGCCATTTAAATACTTATAAAATCGGTTTAGTAGAAATTAGCAAAAATAAAAATCTTAGTAGTTATCGGGTACTGGGACGTTATCGGCAAAAGGGACATCTACCTTAACCGTATTAATGAAATGAAGTGTTTTGAGGCTTTGAGAATTAGCCCTACAAGCTCAAAGCGAAAGTTTCCAGCGTTAACGCCCTAATTTTCGTCGCTCAGGGGCCTCTCCTCTGCAATAACGAGTATAACTTGAAACGTTCATTCCCTAAACTAAGAGTAGCGAGCAATCTTTCATTACTAGCCAGTCAGCAGTTACCTGGCATTAACGCATCTTCTAGGCTAAATATTACCTGACGAAATTGCTTCCTACCTTAGATTAGAAAGATTATATATAGAAACCAAGTCCGCGCGCCTATTTTGAAGCACCTGAATTGGAGCCATTAATGGCTCCAAACGGACCACTTTGCAGTGTTCATTACAGCTCCGCAATGTTCAATGTTGAAGCACGCCGCACGTAAGCAAGTCACACAAGTGTGGATCGAATTAGTGCTTCACTTTTGACGGGGCGGTTGTATGAAGACTATCGTTCTAAGTATACGTTATTATTCTAAGCTTGCTACCCTCAATTTGGGAACTAAAAAGCGATTATAATAAGGCCCCAGGCAACTCGGTATGAACGGTTACTTAAAATGTGATGACTCTCACCCACACAAACAAGCTACAAGCAATTTCCAAAATGTCTCCTAAGCTGACTTCTATTCTCAGACATACACTGAATTAAATAACGCAAGACGCATATATGAAAAACAAGCGAGCGACTTTTTTAACGCCTTATTTGCTGATAGGAATAGGGTATTCTACTGTGTTTGAAAATGTACTTGAAAATGTTAATTTTTCTAATAAAACGCCACAAAGAAGTATATTTCGGCTAAATAAACACGCTTTCTAGCCATAAAATTCAATTGAACCTTTTTTAGCCATTTTGGTGACAGCCTAGCTGTTTTCACTGAAGTGACAGTTTTTGCCTTTATGACGTCACACCATGGTGGCTCGTGTTTTGGGTCACGTGATATACAAATTAAAAATTACGACTTTTAATTTCAAGATAATAAAATAATAATGTTCTCCTATGACTCAAAATCAGAATATTTAAGTATATTTCTACATACATTTTAACTAGTGTCAATGGAGATTGACCATTTTTGTATGAACGTTCGACCAAGTGCTGCCCAAGATTGAACCATGGTGCATAATGTTCTAAGGAAACTTAGACAAATACTAGTCTGGAACTCAAAGCGCTTTAGAATCTATTCGAAACGTCAAAGCAACGACGAAAGAGGTGCATTTCGCTTCTTTTTGACACGCTAAATACTGGCGCGATCTAATTTGTTTTATATTTGTGTTTTTACCCAATTGCGTGAGACTGTAAAACAGTAATTTTCTAGATGTAATCTCCCGTAATCTGGCCACGGGTAGAAAGTTATTTTCTTTACAGTTACTGCTGGAAGGATATGCACAATTTTTGCGGACCACGGTGGGTACGCTGGAGGAATTAAATAAACAGCAGCGTGGGACAGGGCCGGAGGCAGGCCGGGGTATGAGGGGCACTGTAATAGGCGGGATAACGCAGGGGTCTTTTGAGAACTGCTTGAAGTAGAACACCAATAACAGGTTACCTGAGTGTAGTCAGTTTTTTCATAAAATAATAATATTAATTCATAATTTTTCAAAAAAGAAAACTTACATGGTTCATTGTGTTTTGAGTAACTAACGACTAAAAGTGACTAACAGGGGATATCATTAAGCGCCAGTGTCCACGATAGATGTGGACGCGTACCTATCTATCATAGTACGTTTTCTGGCAGCTTGTCGATAGTAATTGCGGTTGAATGCTGCGTCGCTTTGGGTTGAGAGCCTTCTGCTCACCTTGTTGACCAGTGAAACTGTAAAAGCCATCAGCGCCTAACATAATTAGTAAATTAGCAAAAAACGGGTACAAATTTATTGCTTAGTAGTTTCCGCCTACAAAGCAGCAAGAGAAAGTGTATGACAAGTACGCATCTATGCATTTAGGTCTTCGTGGACACTAACTGGCTCTGATTGCGATTACTTTAAAAAAACACAAAAATGGAATTGATCACCAAGACGATAAGTAAGCAGTTTTCATAACAAACTCCGATAAACAACCGGTATATTGACAAACTTTTAGTTTGAGAAATCCGGATATTCCAACTTCAATCCCAGGTAGAGCAGTGTGTTTAGGATTTTACATAACATAGCTCGGGTTTGTGATAACCAACTAACATTTAGGAAACATGGTGATTATAATGGCCATGTAGGTACCAGCAGTAGCTTATCGTTCTTAAGAACTGACGCCCTTAGTCCCTCCCTGGTTCGCAATGAAATAACCCGCTAGTGCGGGCCAGTGCAGATTGCTGTAATCTTTCCCCTAATTTGAAGTAGGGATCGTCGCCAAACACCAGGGGGTTTGCTACCCCCCACTTTAGAATGACGCCGGCAAATTGTTTGTGCTCTGTGAAAACAATTTTCGGTTGTTGTTTTTCAGTTTAATAGAGCCTGTTTTAGAGTCTTGAAATATTTTAAGTAAGTACTTACTTAAATTTTTTCTTTTTAGCTAAGATTTGTTCTTTTAGACGCACTTAGGAGGGGTAGCGATATATTTGAACGAAGATTTTCATAAATATTTATTGTTAATATTGTTGAGCACCATTGATGGGTTTCCGTTACGTTCCCATTCTACGGCTTCCTTTCTGCTCTGAGAAACTGGGGTCAGCACATTATAAATAATTAAACTGTCATCAAATCAGCGTTTATTTGGTCAGGTGTTAAGGTTATTTAATTTCTGGGTATTTTACCTATCCAATCAACCCTGGTTTCTTTATGTAGGACACGAACACTTCACCTGTTGAAAGACAATAACGTTTTTTAATACTACTTCGGAAACCGGTTACCGTAGTCTGTGAACGTTTGCAAAACCAGCCCCCCGATACAGGACGAAGTCGACTGATTCGGTGAGTTTGTTTTAATTATAGTAAATGACCCGCTTAACGGTAGCAATTAATATTTGTGAGTGTTGAAGACAACGGCCCTAAGTTTTCATAAACTAAATTTTATAAAAACCACCCATCTTAAAAAAAATGAATTGTAAATAAAACAAAACATCTAACAGAATCGGTCGATAACTTCGTTCTGAATCGGGGACAGAATTCATTTTAAAATCGCTTAAATCCAGTCAAGTTAATTCTCTAAACTGAGTGTAACCCGTCTGGAAGATGTGTTAGTGCCGGGTAATCCCAGACTGGCTGGAAATTAAAGAGCATAAATCAATCATTTATATAATATTACGAAATTGTTCGCTACATTCAGTTTAGGGAATGAAGTCATAGTACAATTACGATGATGAAGTTGACCAGTCATAAGGGATTGTTAAAAGGGCCCATGGGCATCACTTGCGCGTTGCATACCTGCGAAAACGTTTTCAAAACAGCACACAATGTTTTTTTGAGTGACATTTCACGAGCCATCCATTTTATAATGCTCAATTTGAAGTTACGTTTTAGAATTGGGGGACGATTTCTGACTATTGAGAGGCAGAACTGCTGGCTTTGAGTGTCAGTAATTCTGATTTTAATACTATTATTGCAAAAACCATCACTTACCATATTCATCAACTGCAATGACAACGAAAATCTGCATAATTTAGTGTTAAGGAATATATTTTTCGTTGAATTTACTACTGGGTTACGCGAATGTTTCTAGCTTGGCAGAATACCAATGTTCGAGTTATATAATACGTTCAGTCGATTCTGATACCAAAAATTAAAAGATTGGTCCTTTTTAAATTGTTTTGGGAGGAATATGTTTGGACGACGTTTGACCCTCCACTTCTTTAACAGTGCCTCAAATTGTTTTCTTTAACCACCCACTAAGATTTAATGTTAAAAGTTAACACCAAAAATGAAAAAAAAAAACTTTTTATAATAATTACTATGATTAAACACCAAAAAAACAATTTGTTCTTTTTATAATTTTTGGCGTAACGTTGATTATGTGAACGGGTGTAAAACTTGAAAAATTCAAATGGTGTTTTCAAAGAAAATGCATAAAATACATCACTTACTCGTATCAATATGTTTAAAAGAAAATGGACTCACCATCAATGTCTTTTATGTAGACGTGGTTAAGTTTTTCAACATCTGGAAATGACGTAGTTATAAATAAATAAACATCTGCAACACTTACACCAAGATTGTCTGCCCCAAACTAAGCAGATCTTGTACTATGGGTGTCAGAGACGATGTTCAAATTGATAATAGCACCCAGACACACAACAAACACAAATGTTCGTCACATGAATTCACGACCTCCGGTGCAAAAGGCAGGATCGCTGCCATTGTACAGCATTGTACCAAACAGTCTAGTCAATTTGGCAACTTTATAAACGTCTTATATACGTCTATTTGGATGGCACAAAAGTAGCGTATCCATGGGGAGACAAGGGGGTTGGGCGTTGGACTGGCCATAACTGGATAATTCACGTATCATTAAATAAGCCTGAACAATACACTCTTGTCACAGTGACTTCCTGCCTTTTCCCTTTTTGACATGTCTGTATGAAAGTAGGAATACATTGTTGTAACTAAGACAAAAGTGTGCTTGTTTTTCTGTTACTTTAACTGAGTCCTCGTAATTCAAATGTCACCGGATTTTTAAACCAAAAACATCTGGGCCCACCCAAGACAAATCCTACATTCAAATTTATATTATCCTACTTTCTTGATCAGCACTTAACTACCTCACCTATAGGACATTTTTCAATTCATCAAGCCATTTCAAATACTTTCTCAATTTAATTTAACTTACTTTCCCTTAATAAAAGATCTACTTACATTCTATCACCGGTCTCAAATAGTCGTCAATCTTGACCCTTCCATATCTTTGCACGAGACCCTTGATGTAATCCTTAAAATCGGTCAACCATGCTGGATCTGGGGGCGAGGTTGGCGCTGAAAAGATGAACAGCAATAAACAGTTGGCCATGAATGTGGAATTTGTACCTATTTGCATAAAATAGGCCAACAATTTATGTTTTATTTTTTGAAATGGTTAGCGATGAGGAGGCCGATTATGGTACATGCTTACCCAGAAAATGCACATGCACTCTGGCCTTGAAGATACCAAGGAAGGTTTTAAGTATCCGGAAACACAGACGAGGCAGAGCCTACCACTCCCTAGCGGTGCGGACCAGGAAGCACACAGCAAACTGTTAATTGCGGATTACTGGAAAGTCAACCACATGGGGGTGGAAGCCCCTCACGGCGTCTAGTGGTCCGCTGGTAGAAAGTAGACGGTGGTATCAAATTGTGTAGTTTCTGCGCACACTCTCCGAAGTCACCTTATAAAATACCAATAGACAGGCGTTTTTGCAAGCGGCCTGCAGCCATCGGAATCCTGCGACCTTTGGATGTCTGTCAAGTTTTCAGGACCGTAGAGGCAGACTCCTGGGACAGCAACTTATGAGTGTGATCCTGCCAAGTTACCACTTCGATTTACTACATTCATAACGACTAAAAACCCACTGAAGGTTCCACTTAGCCGCCTTAGCATTTAAATATGCGCCGACAACGCATGTGTCATGGTCTCGATGTAAGCATAAATAGGTATACGAAGTATCAGACCGGTAATTAAGCCAGGGGTGTTTCCCAAAGTCATAAGCTTAGTGTTAACTATTTAAGTACCTACTAATAAGATGTTAAGAGATCTTACATCTTACTTTAATATTATAAATACGAAAGTTTGTGACAATGTATGTATGTTTGTAACTTTTTCACGCAAAAACTGCTGAACGGATTTAGATGAAACTTTACAGTTATACAGCTTTCATATCAGAATAACAAATTATATTAAATTACAATTTATAGAGATTTTATATATATAAATAAAGTCCACGCGGGCGAAACCGCTGGCGGTAAGCTAGTAAATTATACACGAAACATAAGCTTTTGCTAAGGATCAATTTCAAACAATCTTGATCATAGTTATTTGTATTAATAATATTTTAATTAAGTAAACCTAAAAGTAACCACACGGCCTTCCAGATTGGTCGACCTGTGACAATTCGAGTTTCGTCATCAACCTACACACAAGTGACGACCACACGGCTGATAAGCGATTTAAGATAAATCACGTCTCAGGTTATAAGACATTCTCACTTACGTGACTGTCATCTAATAAGGCAAAATGTTTTTTGCTTCGTAGACAATATGCAAATACGTCCTACCTAACGGCAGAAAACCATAGCTTAAAGCAATTGTTGTTTAAATGACGTCACAAAAGCCTATAAGGGTCAGCATTAGTCAGCAACTCCTTCATGTAAAACTTCAAATTTCGACATGAGTAAATAAACGGGACCAAATGACCGAAAATCAGAAGTCCAAACTCAAGGTTTGCCAACGAGCATGGAGAGGAGTATCCTCGGATTAAAAAGGATCGACAAAGTGCGAAACACCACTTTATGCTCAAAAACTGGAATTGCGGATGTAGGCAAAAAGACAGGGAAATTGTGTGGCCAGGGATACAGCTACTAACTGCAATCCAACAAGCTAGTTTGACCGCTTAGTTTAACATTTGCATTTGTTTAAGGCCAGGTGGACAACATTTCCTGAAGGAAACTGATGAGCGCCACGCGGAAATCACTGAAATTATCGATTAAAAAAATTATAGATGTAATAAAAAAACCATCGGATGAAATCTCTCCAGTTATCTTTAAACTTTGTTTTGGTAAAGGACCCATATTATCAGATCAATTAATTAGGAATGAAACCAAAAATAGAAGACAAAATGTCACGAAAAGAGGTATCTAAGCCAACTTTATCAAATCATATTTCCACCGGATGAATTCCCTGTATTATCTTCTCAACAATATCAGTAAATTTTATTAGATTTTAATTTCACTGTTTACTACTTTAAAAATGAATTCTAGAAAAGTGTTTTGCGAACCACCTCCCCATAACTGGGCTAAAAACTGATGAACGTACGGCCGTACGTATGAGTTTTGGATTGAGACCAAAGGTAGTCTAAAGACCTGAAGTCACATGATTTAGGGGGATACCTACAGGCACTCCTGCAACTGGTAACTCTGGAAATGTTTGGGAGAGGCCTATGATCAGCAGTGGTCATCTTATGTCTGCTAATGGTTTTGTTAGGCTTCTTATTTTGCTTGATAGTACAGAAAACTAACCTAAAAATGTACAAATATCCAAGAGGTAGAAAACAGGCCTATAAATCAACTAACAGGATGAAATAACGCTCTCATATATTCATTGTACAGATACTTACTCCCACCCAGAATTTGGGCAGAGCATAAATATGTTTTTGCAAGATATTAAGCGCCATATTTCTTTTGATTCTATTTTGCTGAAGCTTTTTGCAACGCGAAAAGGTTTTTGAGACATAAGTAGATAATATTATTTATTGCACATTCAACAATCTTATCTATGTATCTATAGAGTTGCATCCGTTACAAGTGTGACACTTTATTGCTACAGACATGTAGCTTGCAAGCTTCAGTTTTGAAGTGCCCAATTTAATACACACATCAAAAGTGTCTAGGGATCAAGCATTTTTATGCGGATTTCTTGAGATTGAGATGTGGCTTTGTAATAAATTTATGATTTTATAAATTTATATGGATCCTTTTTGGTGCATTTCATAATTTGAAACAGGAACTGTCAATCAAATTCGAGAAAAAGATGAAAATCAGCTGTCAATATTTACCCTATAAAAACATACAACGCATTGAAGACATTATTAGTGCTACTGTTTCCCTACTACTGATTAAAACCAACGTTATTATGGAGCGGCGACGTCATTTAAGCAGGGAAGAAATGCTCAGAGCCGTGGGAATGATAGAAGCTGGTTCCCGGCAACGTACTGTGGCTTTAGCTCTGAATACAAGTCAGAGTGTTATCAGTCGACTTTGGACACGTTACCGAAGCACTGGTACCGTGGCTGAGCGCCATGGAGGACGATATCGCTGCACCACACGGAGACAAGACCGATACATTCAAATCACAACTCGAAGAGCTCCAACAATAACCGCCATGATGTTAGCCGTGAGGCTTCATCACTCTTCAGGGAACTTAATTAGCGACCAAACAGTCAGAAACCGCTTGCATGAAGTGAACCTTCATTCCCGAAGACCGCTAAGGGTACCACCTATATCAATGCACAATCGTAGGATTCGATATCAATGGGCTCTTGAACACAGAAATTGGGCAGAAGAACAATGGCGTTTCGTGTGCTTTTCTGATGAGTCTCGTTTTGGTATGAGACCGGATACAAGACGTATACGACACTGGAGAACCCCTGGACGCCAACAGCGATTAAAATCCTGCCAGGAAGTCCATCCTTATAATGGTGGAACCATCATGGTATGGGCGGGTATTTGGATCGGCGGAAGAAATGAGTTGATTTGGATCAGAGGCAACCTCAACGCTCAAATTTATGCTGAGACGATTGTATCAGACGTCATCGTTCCTCTACAAGTGCAAATCGGTCCCTTATTTCAGTTAATGCATGATAATGCACGACCGCACACCGCAAGAGTTGTAAGACAGACTCTCGCCGCAGCTAACATCAATGTCCTGCCCTGGCCTGCTCAGTCGCCAGACTTGAACCCGATTGAGCATGCATGGGATATGCTACAGAGAAGAGCTCTGCCGAATATGGAGGGTATCCAGTCGCAAGAAGACCTTTTTTTGTTGTTGCAACGAACATGGGCGGCCATTCCACAGCGTGATTTGGATGAACTCATTTTGAGTATGCCAAACCGATGTTCTTGTGTTGTTAGTGTTCGCGGTAGAAACACGGATTATTAATTGTTTAAGTTACCCAATAAAATTTTAAAGAAAACTGTTATTTCAGTCTTTTTTTCGAACATTAATGTTAGTGGTTCAAATGTCAAAAATCCCTTTATTAGGAAAATGGAAAATTTCTTTATTAATGCAAAGGTGACTTGTTTTATCGTTACTGTAGACAAACGAAAACACTTTATTTGATGAATCCTTAAAGAAAATTTTAAATAATACCAATCAGGAGAAAAGTTATTGCAAAAATATATGTTGATCCCTAGACACTTTTGATGTGTGTAGTTGCATTTTTAATTGTGTGTAAGTGATTGGTATAAATAAATAAATGAATATCTGGGACAATTCACACCAAGATCATCTGACCCCAAACTAAGCAGAGCTTGTAATATGGGCGTCAAAGACTGACAAACATACTTAAATATTTCTAAATACATACTTAAATAGATAATAACACCCAGCCACACCCAAATATTTGTCATGGGTGGGGATCGAACCCACGACCTCTGGCGCTAAAGGCAGGATCGCTGCCATTGCGCCAACAGGCCAGTCAGGCTGTGTGAAGGCTGTTGCCTTATTCCGCCAATAAACTATTACACTTCGTTTGTAGCAAAGATAAATAGTTCTCTCGTTTAAGGGGAGGTGGTTCACAAAACACATTTTAAGAATTCATTTTTGAAGTAGTAAACAAATTAAAACCTAATAAAATTTACTGATGTGGTTGAGGGGATAATACAGAGAATTCATCCGGTGGAAACATGATTTGATAAAGTTGGCTCGATAGAATAAATTCACAAAGTTACCTCTTTTCGTGACATTTTGTCTTCTATTTTTGGTTTTATTCCTAGATAATTGATCTGATAATATGGGTCCTTTACCAAAAGAAAGTTTGAAGACAACTGTAGGGATTTCATCCGTTGGTTTTTTTATACCATCTATTAATTTTTCAATCGATTATTTTAGTGATTTTCGGTCCGCGTGGCGCTCACCAGTGTGCAGAACCACCTCGCCTTGAGTAACATTCTGTGCCCTATGTATGGTTATTGTGAAAAACCATGGTTGATGGAAAGGGTGCACATTTCGAAGAGTCTGCTGATATACGTACAACAATTTGGGCAACCAATTAGGTAGATATACTTATATTTCCCATGGGTGTAAGGCAACAAACAATACATTTTATAACTTACGCCAGACCTCTGTAATGAAATATAGAATGTTTGTTAATACTGGCTGATAACAACATTCGGTTTTAGTTTGGTGATAGGAACTTCGACCTATATTTCTATTTCCTAAAAACCGGCGCTCAACATTGTCTTTTTAAAAATGGGACGTTCGTTACAGATAAACACTTCATGAAACTTACGTGGATCCGCAGCTCGCATGTGAAGTCTGTAATCCACCTTAGAATTACCTGAATAAAAAACATTTATAAAATTACAATTTAAAAAACGGGAACATTTTCACAACAGCACATCGGTCTGACCCCAATCTTAGTCCAACTTTTTTAACCATGCGTCGCAGAGACTGACGAATATGCTAGAAATATTTTTATACAGGGTTATTGATAAAACATCAACAACCTCGCAAGACTAGGTAGTTCCCATCATACACAACAATTTACTTTCATACAAAAATAAATATTAATTTAATTTTACGTCTGAATGTTCTAATCTCTATGGCATCGCAAAAATAAGGTAAGCAAACCGTTCCGAATTACGGGGTGTGAATCCGAATTACTTCATATCACTATCAGCAGAATCGTACGCGATTCTCGCGCGCGTCGCCTTTTCGTATGTAAATGGAACATAGACTTACAAACGTCACGACAGTACAAAAAAGCTTGTATTAATGTATTGAGTTGAATTATGATAAAACTCGTAGAACAAATGTTGTTGTGTATGATGCTACATAGTCTTGCGAGGTTGTTGATGTTTTATCAATAACCCTGTATAAACGATTAGAAAAATGTATACATACTTGAATATAGATACCTTATATTGTTTTTGCCAAATGAATTCAAATTTTGATAACAAATTTGGAATCGAACCAACACGTCAGTACAGTCACACACTATCCACCTACACTCTACAATATATAAATGAACTAGGAAGGTATGGCGAAACTGTAATAATATTTGAAGAAGAGCTAAATTTTTGCATACCATCTCGACTCACTGTAAAATTATTAAGACACATTACAACGATCTATATTAAGAATTCAAGGATAATAACAATATTAAAAACTTTTTAACCACGTGGTAGTACCTGGTCTACTAAACAAACAAAAACGATTTGCTTTTTGCCTATCTAAAGAACGGCCTCCTTGTGGTATCCAGTAGAGGGTAGCAACACATTTCTGATAGTGGTGTGAGACAACGTGCACGGATGAGCCGTTGTCCAAAATGTTTTTTTTAAATTTTACTAACATAATTATAAGTATCCACCTACTAACATGAAATAGACCTGGGACCATATAACAAGTCTTATATCCAGTCAAGAGGGATTGCTTTTTGCGATTGGGGTAGCTCGTAAACGTCGCTTTTTTTGAGGTTTTCGTGATTATTTAGCTGAATTCAAATTAAGTATAAATTATCTCTCTATTATTGAATGCACCTTTTAATTAAATAATTATAACTTTAACTGTGTTCAGTCAATTTTTAAGTGTCTTATAATTTAAAAAAAAAACGTTTTTTTTTTAATTTAGCAAATAATTGGTGACTATCTAATTTTAGACAATTCAATGTGTTTTTAAATAGTATTGTGCACACAATAATAGAGCAAAAATTTAATTTTGATTCAATTCAATGAAATAATCACGAAAATCTTATAAAAATGCAACGTTTTCGACCCACCCCCAGCTAAGCTCTTCGTTGGTATTTAATTATCAAGTCTGGAATATGCGTTGAGCCAAGTTACTGCCGCTGTCTGGCTAGAAATGAAAGATCGACGGCACGATTGGCATAGTGCGCTGTAGCACGGTTTCTAGCCTTGAATTCCGTTGTGTCCCGGGTTCGAACCCCGGTCAGGTCAATTCAGCTAACGATCTTTTCTAAATTGGCTTGGTCTGGGTGTGCTGTAAGGAGCCTCTCGCCTAATTCCTTGTCTGGCTCGTAATACAGGGATATTTATCCATACTTCGAGACCATGGCAAGAGGTGTGTTGTCTGGCGCATATTAATATTATTTCACCGTTTTATTCGTAATATTATTACGAAATTACTCGCTACGCCACAGTATAGGGAATGAACTTGACTAATTATGGGGGATGGTAAATGCTCCTGTATAACTTAAACTAACGTGGGGTTGGTCTGAAATTAATATTTTCATTTCATTTCGACGCCACAATTTGAGGGCACGATTGGCGTAGTGCGCTGTAGCACGGTTTCTCGCCTTTAATTCCGTAGTGTCCCGGGTTCGATCCCCGGTCAGCCCCCCGATTCAGAACAAAATTATCGACCTATTCGGTTATTTTGTTTAATTTTTAATGCATTATTTAAGTATGAGTAGTTTTATATAATTAAGGTTATGAAAATCAAAGGGCCTTTGGCTTTAACATATAAAAATATTGATTGCTACCGTTAAGCGGTTAATTTACTATAATTGAAACAAAATTACCGAATCGGTTGATAACTTCGTTCTAAATCAGGGGGCTGGTCAATTCAGGAAACGATCTGTTCTTAATTGGCTTGGGTCTGGGTGTGCTGGGAGAAGCCTCTGGCTTAATTCCTGGTCTTGTACCTCGTGACACAGGGATATTTATCTCTACTTCGAGACCATGACGAGAGGTGTGTTGTCTGGCCCATTTTATGTTTTTATCTATTTAATGATTATTAAAAATAATGAAAGTACCTTCTACGCGTAAAAGAGCATTTTCTCTATCCTCTGTATCTGTAGGTAAAAAGATAACCAATTAGTTTACCTTCTTCGGTGACAACCAGTTAAGCGATAAAATAATAGGGGAAAAAACGATATACCTAAAGCATGCACTGAGAAGCCTGTTGGGGCAATGGCAGCGATCCTGTCTTTAGTACCGGAGGTCATGGTTTCGATCCCCACCCATGGCAAATATTCATGTGACGAACATACGGTAGGTGACAATTTTTTTTGTTGCGGTTATCAAAAGACCTCTCAATAATAGGAGCATTGGTAAAATAAATATTTCGAAAACATAAAAACTGTTCATCCAACAAACATCCTTGAGGTATGGCAATTTTAAAAATCATATTTTTCTGCCTACCCCGTTGGGAAAGAGGCGTGATGGTATGTATGTATGTATGTATATTTTTCGACTAGCCCAAGACACTCAAACTGTCGCAAGATAATGACGTCACAAGTCGCGTGTTTCTATGCGTTCTGCAAGACACTTGTTCGGCAGCAATATTAAATTTTGTGTTTATGAATATGTTTTCTTAAAGTTACTATAAATTGTGTGGATTATCGAATGGTATACTTATTTTTATTTATTTTACACTTTTTCAAATAAACTTGCCCACCCGAGTTTGAAGAGCCATAGATAACATTAATGATGCATAGGTATCAGTAAGTATGTTTATCAGTCTCTGACACCCATAAAGCTCTGCTCGGGGTGGAGCGTCCCAGGGTATTTTTAATTATTTATTTTATAATTAAAGAAATAATTAAAAGTGGCTCATCTATTCTTACCATTAACCAGTTTTAGTATGTGTGGCTTGGAGTCCTCATAGCCGTGTAGCTGGACTAAGCTGTAGATACGAGAACGAAGGTCTTCAGTCCAGCTAGGAGGTCCTGGTAAGGTCTCAGAATCTGCAGATTTGCAAAAACAACGTTTAAAGTAATGTCCCAGTGCCAGGCTAACAAGTCATCGCTAAGTACATGATGGGTATTAGCCTAATCACCACGCATGCCAAATGTTTGCCCGGCCTGGGTTACTAATCCAGGAAATCCAGATTTCATGCCAAGCTCTATAGCCATCAGGCCATGACGGCGTTTTTGGTATGGTTGATTACTGAATAAATTGAAATACGTAATTGAAAATGAAAATGAAATGTAACTAGTTTAAAAATATTTATTATAATTTTTTTTTTTATGTAAGTTAATACAGCGTCACGATAAACGAGCTGGAAGGTCACCTGATGGAAAGTTATCATCTCCGCCCATGGACAACTGCAACACCTGAGGTGTCGCCGATGCGTTGCTTGTCTTTTAAATGAAAATACTTTCTCTTCTTGAAGACTCCGATTCCATATTTTGGATTTAGGTAAATACGCGGAAAAAATTGTCGCCGTACGTTGAAAACGTACGATTGTTGAGCGCCTGTCATCCAGGTGATGAGCATGGAATTTCGACGACGACTTATGAATTATTATTTAATATAATTCGGAATTTAACAGAGGGACGACGACTTGCCTCATACGCCGAGGAGAGAGTCTTCCGCCGAGGAACATTGGAACTCAGTCCGCGGATTTGGCAAATGTGGTGATTACCTATGCACCAACAAGTTTCGCGAAGTCTTGATTACAATGATCAGGTGAGTGTGGTGCTTCAGAGCAAACAGTGCAGCATATTCGGTCCTGCCCCCAGTGTCCCGCTATTTGCTCACTCCAAGACCTCTCACGGTGCGTTTACACCAAGCGAGCGAATGCTAATTCTATTCCACTCTAAGAAATTTCCTTTGTCTGTCTCTGTTTCCACAAAGAGAATTTGAGAGAGGGGATAGAATGGGCATTCGCTCGCTCGGTAAACGCACCACCGGTCTGTCGATGCACCGGCCGACGGTAAATTGTATTGTTGTTCCAGTGTCTAACACAAACGACAGACGGGGTAAGTAAGAGACCTTGCCGCTCGGGATAGCGGTGGTGGCGGAGCAATTTGTGTTTTAAACTGGCTGTAGTATCTACCTAATTAATGAAATTGTATTCCTAGATACGTTTGTTAATACTCGTATATAATATTATACCTTAATTTCACTAAAATATCATCAAAGCTCTTTACAATGTCTTCAAAAACCGCTACAAAACCAAGTAGACCCAGATACAAACGTATTGATAATTTCGTCATCCTATAACAAGTTTCCGTAGTGTAGTGGTTATCACGTGTGCTTCACACGCACAAGGTCCCCGGTTCGATCCCGGGCGGAAACACATTTACTCTTTTTGTGTAACATTTTTACCAGAATGCTATTTGATAGTATTCATTTAACCTATCAATGAATAAATTAATAGATTTTTGTTGAAGATTCGGACTTTAGGGCTACTTATTTGAAAGTTTTCATACTGTTATACTGATTTGTATGGCGGCTTTGAAATAAAAGTTAATTTGCTTACTGAGTATGCCGTATCATTTTTAAGTCTTTTGATAATCACACAGTATAAACAGATTACAGAGAAGGTTAGCTATAAACAGGTGCCGTGCCATTTGCCAATTACTTAGATAATAAGCTTATGTTCAGCCTACCTGATTCCTTCATCCTGGGTACTTCATCAGGGCCTAGCCGCAGAATTTGCTTCCTACCATCATGCCAACCTAGGAATAAACTTAGCTTAAACAAAATAAACAATACTAGATTACTCATCCTGAACAAAATCCGAAACCACCCGAAAACCCGTCTCGTCGCCGGTACCTCCTGATTTTACTTTTTATCTTAAGGTGGCGCTGTCATGCTTGTTGGAATGCAAATGAGCAGTCCTGTCATCTATTTGTTGCGTTATAACTATTTGTAGTTCTATAGAACTAAAGCAAATATTGCATTGGGCCAGTGAAATTTCAATAGATGTCATTGTGTCATTGCTACGGAGCCATTCCTCTGCCGTACAGGAATTATTCTATGACCGTAATTCTGTTTTTACTTATTGCAATTAACCATCAACAAATACTAAGCTAACAAGGTCATAGGTGAGCATTTTATCTATGGTTCTGCAGTTTTGATCTTAGCGAATGTGAACTCGAATTCAAAATAAGTTAACTCAAAATCTCGAAATAATATTGGTAACTAAGGGCTTACAATTTTCTATAAGGTCGGTTGTAATGTGTTGTTATGGTTATAGCAAGCAAACCTTATTACAAGGCATTAAGAATCTCATCTCAATCATTTGTAAACATGAACCATCAATAGCTTAAGGTTTACATTTTCACCAGTACCTGGAACGAATAAATGGCGTGATGGTTAGACTGTGCGCCTATGATTTCTATGATTGCGTGTTCTTATCCACACAGAGTACGTCTTTTTGTTTGTAAAATGAGAGATATTCTAAAATTATGATAATATACTAGCACCAGTAACTTACGTACTCGTACATTACCAAATACGTCTAAATGAGAAAGACAGAAATTAGGTGAGACTTACTAGATCGAAAACCGGGCCCTTCAAAAGTGGTCGTACAACTTATAACAGCCTGAAAATAATATCATGAACAATTTTATATCGAACCATACTTCTCCGGTAAAGACAAAATCCACATCAATTATTTTTTTACTACAAGCAGTCCTCTTACAAAAGTAAAATATAAACAGATGCAGCAAGTAAGAGCTGCGGTAACCGCTTTCCATCAGACGACGCATAAAATATCGCTGAATTAGATAATTCTAATAAAATAAAGACGTTCCGTGGGCAGGCCCTTTACAAGGTGGACCGACGATCTGGTCAAGGTCGCGGGAAGCCGCTGGATGCGGACAGCGCAGGACCGATCGTTGTGGAGATCCTTGGGGGAGGCCTATGCCCAGCAGTGGGCGTCGTTCGGCTGAAATGATGATGATGATGATGATGATGATGAATTAGATAATGAGCGATACTTACTAGACAGCGAGCGATACCTAGCTATATAAAAAATCAAAAATAGTACACTTACCAGTAAAATAAAAAAATATTTCTCTAAGCCCATTTTAAAAGTCGTAATACCACCTATTTCACACCACATTTGAATGACAATACGGAAAATAATCAACAAATTACAAATTGATAGGCAGTAAATTCGATTCGTCATTCGTAAGGTTTTCATCGTTGTATCGAATTGATAAATCATTGTATTCGAAGTAATTATGATGTCAAATTGATTTTACTTTCTTACCTAACCAACGGTTTTGGTTTCATACTAATAATTTGCTCACATTGTAAGGGGATATTCTTCTTATTATTGATAGGAAAAAAAAATAATTTAAAACATTTGTCTTTTATTTATTTGTACCAATGTACAAACTTAAACTAGTGAAACGTCAAGGAGTATACAATATATTAATATATTAATTACATAAATATATTCAAAATACGCTTTTAGCAATAAATACAATGGTTGACAACGCATTAAATATGTCTAAAGATTTCTATCTTCTCAACAACTATTTTACATTTAAAAATAAATTAATTATGCTGTCATAACGTTTTGAAAACGTTTAACTTTCTACACCCAGAGGTTGTTTCATAATTTAGCGTTGGTCAAATAACATGTCATTTTGTGGAAATAAAAATACTCCTACATCAATACGTTATGTACACAACGCAATTTAAAAATAGCGCGTTATAGTAAAAAAATCGTAAATAATACTCACATTGTTCAAAATTATTATTCTGAGCACAAAAAGGGACAAAAATTATTTATGAAAAAAACACAATACTATTTAAGTATGACTGCCGATTCGGTTGAAAACGATGATTTTCAAGGCGATAATGTCGCTTAACCTTGCAATATTTTGAGATCAAAACATTTGACTGTTTCTCGATTTATTGATAGTAAAATAAATAAACTAACATACATATTTACATAAAAGTAATGTTTTGTGAATTCCTATGTATCGGGGTAGGCCCTCTAATAACAGAGGTACTTGTCTCCACACCAATACTCTATACAACATTTAAAAAACCAGTTGTGTTCAAGCAATGATCTATTTCCAAAATGAGCAACCTATCCCCAGACTGAGTTGTTGCTCAACTTTGATTGTCGATTTAGAATTCGATATTGAATCGGAAATCTGTAATCAAGGTAATTCCTGAAATATTGGACCTTAACAAAATTGCAAATGGGAAATGTGCTAAATAGTCTTTTTAGTCTGTTTCCATCCTTGAAATATCTTTCTTTTAAATATAGACTAGGCAGTCATTTAGTCACAATCGCACATGGTGGTGAGTGACCATGTGGTCTATAATGCAACATGAATTATTAACGCGAAGGTGCTGAACACTGCGTGGATAATAATAACATACTCTTTAGTTTGTGAAACCTCACAACTCACAACCCACAAGTGGAAACCATTTTTAGTGTAAATTTTCTTACCAATTTTTTGAAAACAGTCTGTCATATAACCACACATATGAACGTAATACTGTAAAAAACGCTAGAGCAAGTAACGGAACGGAAAAACGTCAAACATTTAAAACTGTCACTTTTTCTGTCAAAAAGCAGTACTTCGAGAATTAGGAACAATAAAAGGGTACAATTGGTGGGTATTGGTTTGATGATAACCAATTCTCAAGTAGTAAAAATCTATCTCCAACTGCCTTTCACACCAAAATCCATAAATTTTAACTAAGATCTATCCATGGTACTCCGGCGCAATAGTGAGCGTGACTTTCGTGCGCCCTCTGACGGCGTCGACGCGCAAACTGCCGCTGCTCTTCTCCAGCATCGTGTAGATGTCGGCGGCGCTGTGGACGGGAGACCCGTTTAAGCTGGTCACTATGTCGCCGGGCTGGAGGCCGCCACTGTAGGAAGGACTGTGGTGTAGTAACTCTTATTACAAGTATTACAAAGATCGAAAATAGAATGAAAAAGTCGGCTCTTGATGATGGCGAGCAGGATTCGAACCCGCGACCCGTTATGTCTAGTCAAAAATTTTGTAAAAATGGTTCTGTCTGATTATGAACATTGATATAATCTTGGCTTGTAACGAAAACATGCACTAGAAAGATTCGCTAGGTCGTTAGGTTAGTGGTAAGAGCAGCCGCCCAGTTTGCAGAAGACGCGGGTTCGAATCCAGCTTAATATCATCAAGAGCTGAAATTTTGAATTTTTCTACTAATCAATGTATTACAAGTTATGGTGAAGAAATGCAGGCTGCGGTATAAGTATAGATCTTCTAACTTGCTATAAAAAGGCCGAGAGTCCTTTCAGTGGATATAATTTGTAGTTTTTTTAAATCAGGAAAAATGCAGGAAGAGTATAATAATGTGGTAAGCACACTATTTTTTTCTAGATGACGAAAATAAAATAATACTGTGACATACTTGTATGCAGGAGATCCAATAATGACTTTCCATACTAGGATTCCGTGTTGGATGTCTGTTGGCATCTGAAATTCGAAAAAGTTCACGTTTTTAACTATAAAAAAAAGATGTTCCATAGAATTACCTACCATACATATTCCATAGAATTAGACCTAGTCATACAGTTTTTTGGGTTTTAAAAGATGAGAATTAGAATTTAGAAATTTAGAAATTTATTTGCAAAACTAAGTGTCAGGGGTCATAAATAAAATGGGCACTTTTAACATAGTTACCTTGTACAGGTGTAGCTAATGTTCATTAGAACAAATTAGCTTTCCAGCGATAAGGCCGCCTAAATTGTACAAATTGTTTAAATTGTTGAACATTACTGTTATTGTCTTTAGTACAATAAAGTAGGTATATCTATCTATCTTTCTACTAAATCAAATCGACCTTAAACAAGAGGGCTAAACTATTCCCAAGGGTTCTTTGATTTTTCTTTTTTCAAATACGGTTTAAGTTTGTGAAATGATAAAAATAGTATAGTTTGCGACTGGTTGAAAAATTACCAGGAGTTTATTTAAGACGCTAGAAACACATTCCCTATCTTGGTTAAGAATAAAAGTTTTCAAAAACTTAGCCAAATATAAAACATAGACAATGATACCTCTGGATTCCTCATGCGCAGTTCCATCAAGATATTTGGAGTGAGGGACAGCATGGTGATGCCTAGGTAGCGCCGCGAGACCTGCGGGGACTTGGTTTTTCCTGAAAGATTAGCTGACGGTTAGACCAGCCATTTTTGTGTTTTTATCTTGTTTAAATATGTTTTGGGCGAAATTGAGCAATCTTTTTTAAGCATTGCAAGCGTAAACGAAAATAATTATTTTTATGTACTGCGGGCAGTACATCAATTGCAAAGTACCTATAGTACGTAAAAAATAGGAACATTAAAATAACACATCGATTTTTAATCTGTCGTAAATCTAAAAAAGTGACGTGATAACTTTGTACCGACGGCAAATGTGCAACTTACTTGTTGCATTATTCAAACGCGAAGAATCATTCCAATTTGTCGTGTTTAGTTATTCTAAATGGTGCTTTACATTTTAAATAAGCGTATTTTATAAAACCAGCGCTTAAAGTTGCACACTTTGTACAAATTTATGGGTATCTATGCATATAATAAATCTGTAACCGATTTGAAACAGTACATACAATATTTTTTGCAAAAATCAATGGCTATGTATAATTTGTACGATCTTTCACGAAACAACATTTAAAACCCCTATTTGTCAGTTTGTACGTTCTTCTTCATCACATGAAACTGGATTTAAATGAAACTTTTCACTTTAACTATAAAAGCTGAATTAAAAAACAATCTACTTTAGTTTCAAATACTGAGTGAAGAGATTCAAGAGCTATGTCCGCGCGGATGCAGTTATTATAAACCAATAACAAACTATTAATCTAATTAACTACGACGTTCTTTAAAGCTTACGTCATTTTGCTAATATTTTAGAGATAGGATACATCGACAGTTGCTCATCGATGAAATAAAACTATAATTTATTTGTTTCACACTGCAATTATAAAACGTTTAAAAGAGTTTTTTGACAACATTTGATATAATGACATTTATTAAGTTTTTCAGATATTATTCAATTCGATTTCAACACTTCTACACTGGGCGAAACTATGTATTGTTGCTATATAACACTGTATTCCATTCTATGACAACATATCTGGGCACACCATTGTTTCGTTTAAGAGTTTTTTTGTTTAAACAATATTCTATTCTGTAGAGCTTGAACGAATCGCCTACGTATTCATAAAGTAAAGTGTAATCGAAAATTACTCTTCGTAAGTATGCGACTCGACTATGTTTCAATATGATATCGATTTCTCAACAATACTTTCCCAGCCCTAGTTACATTAGTTTGACACCTGTCATTCTAATCAAGCTATATTTTACGGACTATAGTTACTGTTTGGTTATTTTCTCTAATTAATAGCATTTGATAAATTCTTGCTTTCACACCTCAAACTGGTAGCTGGACACTATGAAATAAGAAGTAAAATGGACTACTGAAATGGTTAAATAAACAATGGTCTCGAAATTAAATAGGCATTTATTATTAAATGATAGTATTAAGGTGGTTCAAAATATATTTATAATGTCAGTACACGACAATCAGACGATACAAAACTCCAAAATAATCGTTCTTCCGATACCCGTATTTTGTTCCAGTCGCCATTTTGATTGCGCAGTGCAAAAACACGTGCTTACCGTTTAATTGCATTTTACTGAAATAAGTGAGTTTTTCAAACTGTAAACTGTGTCAAAGGTGAGTGATGTTTTGCAAAAACGCGATTTAAGTTTTTCTATTCAGATTTACTTTACGTTTAGTTTTTTCTGAGATATTGGGTGCGTCATAATAGCCCTTCAATATTGTGAGAGCGGGGCAAATACGTCCAATATAAGGGAGCGTAATAGCCCCACGATTTTAAAAGGAATTTGCAAAAAGTTAGTGATGTCGTGTCGTGATTCGATAAACTTACGATAGTTTTTTTAACTATCGAAACATTAAGCGAAGTCGCACGCGAAAAGCTTGGTACGAAATACATAAGTTGGTACGAAATTAACCAATTAATCAACATAAAAAAATTCTTCATATTTATAGTAAAGAACAAAACTGGTGACATTAGTGATGAGACTAACTACAGGCCTATCTCATTAGCTACGATTATCACGAAAGTGCTGGACGGTTTGCTCAACACCCAGCTTGATACACGACCAGTTTGGTTTCAAGTCAGGTCTCTCCACTGAAACAGCTGTGTTGTGTCTGAAGCAAACTGTCAAGTACTACACCGATAGGAAAACCTGTTTTTTCATGTTTTCTCGACCTATCGAAAGCTTTTGACCTAGTCAGTTACGACATCCTGTGGCAAACACTTTATCAGACCTCAATGCCCGTTAACTAATACGCATGTTTAAGTACTGGTACCAGGAGCAGGTTAGTCTTATAAGCTGGAGTGCGGAGTGAGGCAAGGGGGGCTGACCTCACCTAAGCTCTTTAACCTTTATGTGAATGCGCTCATTGAGGATCTCAGCAGCACGCATGTAGGTTGCCATATTGGAGGTGTTTGTCTAAATGATATTAGTTGTGCTGCTGAGCGCCTCAGTGTGCGGATTGTCCAAGCTTCTTGGCATTTGTGAAAAGTACGCTGAAGATCACTGCTTGTTGTGAAACGTGAAAAAAAGTGAATGCATGGTCTTTCAGACCCGGGGAAGATGCCTAGGTAATATACCACCTATTATATCTAAAGGATGTCTTCGAAATAGAGTAGATAGTTTATATACCTTGGGCATATTGTAACCTCTGACATGAAGGACGATGCGGACATAAAGAGGGAGCGATCGTAGGACGTTGTCTGTGCATTGCTCCTTGTTCAAGAGGCGTCAAAATCACTCTGTTCAGAGCGTTTTGTACGTCCTTCTACACGAGCAGTCTGTGGGTGAGCTATACGAAGAAACAGTACAATGCACTACGTATCCAGTACAACGCTGCTGGGACTGCCCCGCTCCTGTAGCGCGTCAGGGATGTTCGCTAAGGCCCGAGTGGATTGCTTCTATGCAACAATGCGCAAGCGGTGCACATCCCTGGTGCGCAGGGTGAGGGCCAGTGGCAATAGCGTTCTGAAGGCATTCGCAGAGCGTTATGATAGTCAGTATATGAACCATTGTAAAATGGTTCATGTGACTGCTGTCAAAATATTATTTTAATTCTATTCATACATTTTTTTTTCATTTGAATTGTAATCGTTTGGTTGGTTGGAAAAAAATACTTATTATTATAATAATTATGACATGACACTAAAACAATCTTATTTTAATTATATTTAATAATTCCTACATTCCATTTTTTTCAATATTACGTTGCCGATCTTACGCTCGTTGTAATAAAATCAAGAGAAATAAGATTGCATACTTTAGCAATTTTGTCTAAAGGATTATTTTTTGAATTATCGTACATGGTATTATAATAAACGGTGTCTATAATAATAAGCCTTTTATATTTAATTGTACCAATTTAACACACTGGGACTTTTTTTATTATTAAATTAAGTTTTATTTTTGTGAAATATTAAGTAAATCAGTAAAATAAACATTTTGTTTCATCAAATAGTAAGTAAATGCCGAAAGATAACTGATAAATTATCTTTCGGCATATCATACTTGTTGATGACCTATGCTTGGCAGCCTTATTTATTCTAGTTATGTTTGAAACTTTTAGAGCATAAAACCCGTTTTAACAAATAAATCATAATTAAGTATTCGCTGTTTAGTGTACGGTAGAGCAGTGACGAAATGAGTTGAAAACGTACCTAACAAAGAGACTGGCAACATACTCTCGTCACGGCCGTCACTTGCTGCTGGCCGAATGCTGGCTGTCAAGTTCAGTCACGTTCAATCAAATGCCAGTCAATGTTTTAGATTAGGCGTGCATTATTGGCAAAAATACAAAGAAAAGCCTCTGCTGTTTGGACCCTTATTTGCGCTGCAAATGAGACTTATGGCAAAAATAAAACGATTGTCCTCAGAAACGACCAATCATGTTGAACATTTTTTGAGCATAATTTAGTAATTTCAATTAGGGCTCGTTCCAAATCGCTTTTTGCAGAGTGATTTTCACCCTCGTCGGAAAGAAAGAGACAAAACGAACAAAACGTCTGTCTGACAGCTGTCAGGTAAATTTCATCGGACTTCAGACACAGGTAGAATTCGCACTTGTCAGAGTGATAAACGTCCCCGAACCCGTTCCGAAACAACTGGGAAACTGTCAGGTGACAGCTTGGTCATCCTCGATTTCACTAGGGGTCAATTTAGAAAGGGTTCGCGTGATTTTCACTCCTCAGAGTGTAATTTCCACTCACAGATTCACAGATAGATGATCAATGAACAATAATAGCTTGGCTAAACAAACAAAATTCTTCAATACTTTCAATTTAAAAAGTAGTCAATAAAACAAATAAGTCGTACATTTTGAAAATAAAAATAGACAAATTGTTTATAATTGTTTAAAAACAAAAAAAAACTTTTTAAACCAAAAAGACAAAAACAAATTGCAAGCCGAATCCGAGGATTGAACAACGTACAGTCACTCGACGATTTGACACAGTCATACACGGCTAACGATAGTCCATAGCCAACGAAATTAGCAGTTACAATAATCGCGAGAATGAAATATGTAAGTTTGTGTTGGTTTAAACATAGTATGCACCAACATTTAATAGACCTTCCTGAATGTTTTTCCTATGGAAACCTACCATATTTTCGTTTTCATATCAAGCATTATTTACACAAAGTTCGCGAATATAAATTTGAAGCGTTTAAATACCATGGTTAATAGAAAAATAAATAAAACCTTTGTTTTGCATAAGTAGCGCCAACTAGCGAGAAAGGAGAGGTATGCAAAGGAGACTAACCACCTTAAGATCCGGAATTATTTTAGACTGGTTATATTACTATTGAAAAATAATTTGATAAGGCTTGAAGACTAGTGTAATGCTTAACGTACAATTTTTTTTATAAATACCCAAAAAAACACAAAAAAATAACTACGGTCAACGCAAAGTCTCGCTGCACGCTGGGCCATAAAACGTGCGAGCATAGCGGAGCATATACCGCGCTCACCTCACTTATGGGCCTTATGGCGATGCGTAGTGAAGCACAACGCGCGTATCGATAGGTATGTTATCGGTGAATGTTTAAAAAATTATAATCATACAATAAGTCTAATTTTTTTGGATGTGCATTTATGATAAATAAAAGTAATTAAATTTAGTAGTATTGAACTAATAATAGCTAATAGTTCTCGTGGTTGATTGAAGTTTAAAATTAATATCTTGCAATTCCCGTGGATCTTCTTTATTTCATTTAAAAATGTCAGAACATTATTGATTACATTGCGCGCTTGTTGGTGAATACTTTGCACCAACAGATTTGATATTGTTGTCAAAAAAGCCTCCATGATGTTGATTATTCAAACTTTAGAGAACGAATGAAAGGAAATAAATAATAACTCTGTATGTGCTGAGCCTGCCCACATTAGTTTGACTAAAACTAAAGCTAGTAATATAATAATTAATTAATTACAAACTGCCCACTATTTACTTTTACTACTATGTCCGTAACTAATACCCTTATTAACTTATAAATGATAAAAATTACCATTATGCAAGACATAATTGTCTCCTAATTGTTTTGGAGCAGATCCGTTACTCACTATTTGAGTTATATCGCTAGCGCGTGCTCGACGCAAGCACAACACTAAGCAAAACGCGTTTTATGGCCCTGGGAGATTTTGCTTTAACTATAGCAATTTTTTCAATGCAAAACTACAGTCAAAATATCCAACTCACTCTTAGCCAGAAACTCCTTGACATAATCAATAGGAATCGCGAACGAGATGCCGGATGTGACCTTCATGCTGTTGATGCCTATCGCCTCTCCGTCCAGGTTGACGAGAGGCCCCCCACTGTTGCCAAACGTGATGGGAGCGTCTGTCTGGATGTACACCATGTCTTTGCCTGGAATTTGAGTAAGTAATCACTGTTATTTTGACTGTGGAGAAAAATTCCTGTCACGTTTCCTCTCAAAATTAACTTGAACCTATGACTCCATTTTAATTATGAACCTCTTTATAACAACAACCTAAAGAAGATTTGCGAAAAACCGTTTTAACAATATCATCAGTCTGCAAGCAAATGCATATTTTCTGTTGGTACAGAGGCATTTACAACAACCTTTACAAAATCATTGCAAAATGGTCTTATGTCAGGCAGCATAAGGTGCCCAACTAGATTTATGCATCTTTTTTATAGCTTATGAGAATCAAGAGCTATAAGAAATTACTTCTAATAGTATAGATCATGTCAATCTTACCTCTCAGACCAAGCTCTTCACTGCCTCTCTGTGTGGAGCTGACCACTCCTGCAGTGACGGTGTTGCTCAGAGCCAGCGGGCTGCCCATTGCTACCACCTGAAGGTAAAAATTATATTGGTTATTTATTCTGTTAGGATAAAAGGCATATTCAGTAGGTCACTATAGTATAAGTGAAAATTAGAATTATTACTTTGAGCTGCCAATTTCCGCAAATTTTCCACACTCGCAAGGGAATCAAAACCTACAGGGTACTCAGAATCTTGAAATTTGGTACTAAGCAACGTCTTATAGCTCAGATAAAGGAAAAATTGCGAAAACCGTAAATTTTTAGTTACATCATATATAAATAATAAATAAATAAAATTAAAATTAATATCTAAGTTTTTCACCACAGTATTATACACACAACATGGTCTAGGGATATATAAAACTTTTTAAATAACTTAAAAAAAACTATTAATGACAGATTATAAAAACATTACTAAGTTCCTTTTTTAAATTCAAATTTGTATATAAAAGGTTTTGTTTTAAGATGAAACTCGCATTCATTGAATTTCTTCCAAAGAAGTAAATCTTCACGAACTTCTAACTTGATTAAAACTCCATAAATTTCTATAAATCTTTGTTCAACGCATCTCCGGTGTTCATTTAATCATGCCACGTAGACACTTGACCAGGAACGAAATGTTAAGAGCAGTGGGCATGATTCAAGCTGGCGCTACCCAAATTGTGGTTTCTGAAGCCATGAGGACCAGTCAGAGCGTTATATCCAGGCTTTGGTCACGTTATCGTGTCACGGGGGAAGTGGGGGAACGGCACCGAGGACCTCAACGCATTACAACACATGTACAGGACCGATTCATAGTAAATGCTGCACGAAGTCAACCAAATGTAACGGCGATGCAATTGGTTCAAAGGCTACAGAGAGCGTATGGTTTGCTGGTAAGCAGTCAAACTTTGAGAAGACGACTGCATGTAGTCAACCTGCAATCGAGAAAGAAGATTCCAATGGGCTATTGCACACGAAAACTGGAACCATTCTCAATGGTCACTTGTGCTTTTCACTGATGAATCCAGGTTTGGACGACCGACTTGGTGTAATGGTTAAGAAGTTGGCTACTACACCAGAGGTCGCGGGTTCGATCCCCGCACAGTACAGACATTTGTGTGCATGAACATGTCTGTTTGTACTGGTCTGGGTGTCTCCTATGTATAATAAGTATGTATTTACAAAAGAAAATGTATTTAAGTATGTTTATCCGTTGTCTAGTATACCATAACACAAGCTTTAATTAGCTTACTTTGGGGCTGGATGGCGCTGTGTGGAATAATGTCCAGGGATATTTATTTATTATTATTATTTATCCTGATTCGCGAAGAGTACGCGTTTGGACAGAACCTGGACGTTGGAATCGACTGCAGCACCCACAACAAGTTCATGCATATCAAGGTGGCACGATTATGGTTTGGGCAGGAATTCGTCTCGGCGGTAGAACGGACCTCGTTTGGAAACAAGTTAATATGACTGCACTAAAATACCGAGATTAGGTGCTAGAGCCTGTAACCTTGCCCCACAGACAGCAAATGGGACAAAATTTTCAGCTAATGCACGACAATGCCCGTTCACATACGGCACGTATCGTTACAAGTTGGTTACAACAGCATGATATCCAAGCTTTAGACTGGCCTGCACAATCCCCGGACTTAAATCCTATTGAGCATGCCTGGGATATGCTTCAGAGAAGAGCTCTTAGGAATTTTCCTGAAGATATCGTGCATGAAAATACCAGCTTTTCTTGCATCTTAGCAGGACTTGGGACAGTATTCCACAACAGGATATTGACACCCTTGTTTTGAGTATGCAGAACCGCTGCAGATGTGTCAGGAGAGTCCTAAGTGGATCCACGGATTATTCATTTTAAGTTTTCAACAATTTTTATAAAAAAAAATGTTTTGGTTAGGTTTTGATGCTTCAAAAATAAAGTTAAGATTGAAATTTTGTCAAAATTTTTCCTCTTCTAAGTTTTTTTAAATTTAACATCATCTAAAAGTTTATTTATCAGATTAGATGAGCTATTAAACAAGGTTTATTTTATTGTGTAGGTGTCTTAACAAAAAGTTAATAGAATTTTAGTTATTTAGGTTTAATTGAAATATCCCTAGCTAGACCATGTTGATGTGTGTATTTTCTCTTTAAGCCTAGGCTAGGCATAGACAACTCTTTGCGGCCGAAAATCATAACGGCGGCGGCGGCGACACCGCACAAAACTCCGGTTTCGTGAGTTTGGGTAAAAAACCCCGAAACGCAAAAAAAAAATTTTTAAGAGAATTTATGGTCGCTTTCACCCGCCGTGCCTTAGCTCCTCCCCCTCTAACCAAAATTTAGCTCTCTTTTTAATCAGTCTGGGTTCAGGTGTTTCCACTACCTGTGAACTGCCGAAGTATTCATCTAACTGCCCATTCATTTATTTGGCTGCCTATTCATTCATTTATTAAACCGCCAATTAATTTTTAGTTACTTACTGTCCATGTTTTACTATCCCATTAATTTACCAACCGCCGATAAATAAATAACTGCCATTTATTTTTTCAACTGATCTTATTAACCTCTTAATTTTTCAAAATAAGTTTAAAAAATTAGTAGTCATTTCGGACCTTCAACATAATAAATAATATTCACCAGCATTATGTTTGAGATAGAACTTGTAGGTTCAGAAGTGTTATAAAATAACAAAATAAACAAATTAATAGAGAATACAGTACAAACCCACTCGCCAGGCTGGATATCTGAAGAAGTGCCAAGCTTCATGGTCGGCAGACCCTTTACGGGAATGCGGAGAGTTGCTAGATCCGACTTTAGGTCTACATCTTCTACGAAGCCAGTGTGGGTGGAGCCATCCTGAAAGACAAATGAATGTAATCACCATGACACAAAAGAGAGACATCTTCTCTTTTTCTTTGCCTGTCTTTGTTATCAGCCTCTCTAGCTCCGAGCCACAAGTTGTCTCTTAACTTACACTCAGAAACAATATCTCTGGTAGATTCATACATCTCTAGTTCTTTTAAGTGATGTGCTAAGTTAGTTTTTTTTTTTTAACTATTTCACAAAAAAGGATTCTATTCTAGATTCTCAGAAATAACCATATTGCCACTCATAAAATCAATACCACCTAGAAACGTGAATGATGTAAGTACACTTCGTATAGTGTAATTATATGAAAAAATACTTACCAGCAGCCTCACACTCACTACAGCATTTGGTTTATTCACAACAACGTGAGCATTCGTCAAAATCAATCCGTCTTCCTTCACAATGAACCCAGAACCATTAGACAATGTTATTGGTTGACCACTAAACAGGTCCAACCTCCTACCATCTTTTATCTCAATATACACCACGGACGGCGCTGAAACTGCTACCACATCGGCTATAAAGTTGTATTTCTCTCTTCTGCCTTTCAAATTGTTTACAATCGGTTCAGCAGCAGACAATTTCTCTCTTGAACTAACATAACCTATAATACCAGCTGCAATCGCGACTACACTGTAATAACTATTTTTATTATCTTGTGAACCATGTTTATTATTGCAACTAGGCATTACGCGGCTAAGACATCTGTTATTAATGCTCAAAATAAGTTTATAATTATAAAAAATACGAGAAAACCTCCGAGTTAGTGACATTGTTATTAAATAGAAAGTGTCAAACTAAATCTGTCAGGAGTGTCAGGTAGTTTAGATGTCAAAAAACATAGTGTTGCGCTAGAAAAAACGGCTATATAACAGCTATCTATAACAGATTAAAAACTTTAAGCTTGTTCATTCCGTAGTGATATTCTCTTTAGTTCATTCAATTTCGCACCTTTCACTTCCATTATTTATGCAAGCAAAAACAATCGCTCATTTAGACTTTAGTTAGCTCATTATCCGCATTCCGACGGTGTCATTGACGGAGTTTCTTGCACCTTGTTTTTTTAATATCAGCTTCGTCGTTAATATGTCTTTTACGTACTTACTCACCTTTAGTTTTAATACTTTATCTCTAAATCTCTCTCTTTATCTCTTCTTGCGATTTGTGCGATTTGAAAGTACTGATACAGTCTATTTGAATAAAGTTATTTGAGTTTGAGTTTGAGTTTCTAAGTGAAAATGAAAAATATTTAAAATTCATATTATTATCTTAATAATATTATAAATGCGAAAGTTTGTAAGAATGTTTGTTACTCTTTCACGCAAAAACTACTGAACGGATCTGGATGAAACTTCACAGTAATACAGCTTATACATCAGAATAACACAAGGGCTACAATTTATATAGATTTTAAGTAATTTGGCCACATAACGAAACGCGGATGAAGCCGCGGTCGGAAAGCTAGTAGACTTATAAAAAGTACTTATGACAAGACAAAAAACATATTACTCACTAGCAAAAATAAACTGAAATAAAGACGGAAACTAGAAAAAATTGAACAACAAATGGGATCACCGTACCCTAGGATCAGGTAGAATTTTTCTAGTTTCTATCTTTGTGTGTGTGTGTAAATAGTGCATTGTTAAATGCTAAAAATATAAATTCGAACGTAAACAAAGTAATAATAAGCTAGTTAATATAATAAATAAACATAATGTGAGTACTAAATTGTCGGTTAATTAAGTAAATCAAAATGAAAGAAGTCTTATCGTAACAATCATTTTTATTAACAGTGATGCATACATAATGTAATTGCGATACACAAGTTAACAATATCCTAACCCTAACGTTTAAAAATTTATAAAACTTAAATTATACTTAGGAAAATATTTACAGGTATTGTAGGTTACAGTTGTTTGTATTTATGTAAAATTATAAATATTGAAACACTGATAAATCATAGATAAATTCAACACAGATTTAAAAAATGCAAATAGTAGGTAAAAAGATTAGGAACTATTTTAAACTACCGGTAATTTACATTGTGATCCTACTTACTCCGGTAACTGCTTTAAAACGGAAATGCGCGATTCATAAAGTATAAATCCATTTAAGTCACTATCACATACTGACCCACCCAAAAGAATAATATAAGTATATTCCTTAACTATATTTTTACAAGAAAGATATACATATGGTGATAATAGCGCTATGATCAATTTATTACCAGTGTAAGTTGGAGCGCAGTACAACAGGACAGGACTATAAATAGCTGTACGATTTTACAGTTTTTATAATCTTATCTAAACTAAAAAATATTTCAACATCACACCAGAAATTGTCTGTGTAATATATTATATTAAACATACGTTGATCTTTATTTTCAAGACAGATTAAGTTTAGGAATCCGAATGTACTTTGGTGTGTGTACATAATATTATTGTTATAATATTCATATTTTATTACCCTCAGCTATCAAACCGACTATCCCAATCAGATCAATAATATCTAATTTTACACTACTCCTCAGATCACTTAGCCTTACTTTATCATCATTCCAGACTACATCTAGATTTTATTACAATAATATACAATACAATATAATAGGTTTGACGTTTTTACTCAAGTACATACAATACAGTTTAATTTTAGGACACATTTGGAGTATTAACTTAGAAATTCAACCTCTTAAAAAGGTATTACAATGAATTCGAATGTTAGTATTAGTTTTCAGAAGATATTGGTGTACTTACAAATGTGCTGATATTCTACGGACCAGCTGTTGACGAGAAATAATCATTTACTTAGTAAACATTACTATAAAATCATTAAGAAGCTAAAGCGTTAGTGCAAAAGCAAGATCACTTGTGTGATTTAACAAATTAAATGAGAATAAAGCAAAATAAAAATATGAAAACAGTCGCGGTCTCCACTTGGACACCCATATATTCCACTATCCTAAAAACTTCAAACTATATGATTCAATACAATGTCAGTTATATATTACTACCACAAAAATCAGACACCACTGAATGTGCCCCTTTTAATTATTACATGTGTGTTCATATGTCTTTTCATGGCATAGGAATAAGATATTTTTTACCATAGTGCCATGTTTTTAGCAGCTGACACAAACTAAATTAATCTAACTCTCTCCTTAAAGTCAAAGTCAAAATATTAACTTACGAGAATACATGTCGAAAAGGTCTCAAAATAGAGCATAAATTGTTCATTGTATTCGGTCTGCATGCAGACGTGTAAATGTAAAATTAACTAGCAGGTTTTTATATAATTTTGAAGAAAACTCTGAAGAAAATTCCTTAACACTATACAATTTTTTTTCTAATACATTAGGTTTTAATATTTTCAATTTGTTAGGCAAACTGTTTATAGAAATGTTGTTGTGTAAGCCTGTCTTGTTTTTTTATTTATGCTCAGATTGAGCAATAAACAATCGTCCAGTATAGCGGGTGATTATTTATACTGTTAGGAAAATGATAGAGCATACTTAGTAGTATAATGCAGTAAAAAATAAGTTTCATTTTAGGTTTTCGTACAAAAAAAATAGGAATTTATGACGTTTCAATGTAACCCTTATAAGGAAACTACATTAAAAATACTATTATTGCTATTCGTATTATTGGAAAAGCAGAGGCAACTTTGACCCTTGAGCCTCTCCAATTGCGTAGAGACATTGCCAGGCTATGTGTTCTCTATCGCTTCTACAATGGGGAATGCTCTGACGAGTTATTCCAGCTTATCCCACCCCCACCCTTCCACTCCCGTACCACGCGTGTTGGACTACGGCGTCACCCACACACAATTCAAAATTTGTTAAAAAGGTTCAGTGACTCGTTTCTTTGTCGTACCATCCAGACGTGGAACGCTCTTCCAGCACATGTGTTTCCTTCCTCGTATAGTCCCGGGTTCTTCAAGCGGGGCGTGAAAAGGCATTTCTGCAGGCCTTCAAGGTGATGATGGCCAGCCCAGTGATTCGCTGAATGACTGGGCTTGTCAACTTCATATCTGGACCTCACGACCGTTTTCCATCAGGTGGAGTGAGGTCATCTTGACGGGCAATATATAAAAAAAGAACAATCGTTTTCTTTCAGAAAGCATCGCTTACTGAGTATGCTATTTCATTCGCCTCACTGTTCAAATAATAACCCGATATTTGCAACAAAATAAATGTATAATTCATCTCATGACATAATATTTATAAGACTGCACATATTACATAAACTTATAACCTAAATAGTCCATGCAACGACAGTATCAGCAGTCACCATTGGCAATCCCATTACCGTTTACCTTGAGTCCATTCTCATGTTTCCCGTTAGTCCCATTGCATTTCCCATTGGTCCCAACAGATGGTACATGAGTGTGGAAGACTTTGCAGAAGGCCGAGTCATCTCTCGGCAGTTCGTAATTAACGTGTTTCGCTGCAAGCCAGACCGCTCCCATAGCGCTGGATACTCTAAGTCGGACTAATTCTAGTTCTGTGTTCACCTGGTAACAAAAATGAAGGTTTTTTTCATTTTATACGTAGGTGGGACTGAGCAGTCATTTAGTCAGGATCGCACTTGGTGAAAAGTGACCATGTGGTTTAAGATTTAATTAATTAGCTACTACGAAAATAGATAAGATAAGATAAATAAATAAATATTGCACAAATATAACAATTACAAAAATAAAGTTTACATAACTTATTAGTACAATTTAGGCGGCCTTATCGCTATAAGCGATCTCTTTCAGGCAACCTTCGGGTAGAGAAACTAAAAAGAGTAAACAGTTGAGGTGGCGCAATATGAGCAGTTAACAAATAAAAAATAAACATATTGAGTAAAACAATAGACATACATATTATTAGGATAGCAATAAAAAAACTTACATAAACATACTTAAATTAATAAACATAAAGTTTTGTATGGATTATTCAGTAGGCACCTAAGTAACAACACTAAACCATTAAGGCGAAGTTTGAGTCAAAGTGACAGAAAATATGCTTTGACCCGAGATTTGAAAATAAGCAGGGATTCGGAAGACCTTATAGAGAAGGGCAGGGAATTCCATAAGCGAATAGATTGGACAGTAAAAGATTTAGAATAATATTCAGTGCAATGAGAAGGAAATGACAGAAGCAGTGAACGGCACGAACGCATATTACATCATCACCTTTAGCAGATTGCTGAAAATTGTAACGTTGTTTGAGATATGGCGGTGACATAGCTGGACTTTCTATTATTTTGTCACATTCCTTTATTTGAAGTGGCTTAGAAATTGTCAGGGGCATGGTAGATTAATATTTCTGTCTGATCTATGATTGGCTGGCAGATAATGATTAGATTAGATTATTTATTTCTTATTACAAAAATTCACATTAAATTACATTTGTTTATGGTCAATTAATGGATTTTCACAATAAGATCGTCAAAAAATAATAAAATAGAATAAAATGCCTTGAGGCATTAACCTCTCTGACTACAAGTGTAATTAAGACCCAAAAGATTCGTCCAATTTTTATCTATGGTTAATAGATACTCGTATGTCACAAGATGTAATGTTTAATCTGTGTTATTCGCTATCATGTAAAATGAATGAATGATGATCTTAGGAACGAAATACAGTTATGCCCGTTTTTTGGCTACGTCGTTATTATTATATCCTAATAACGTTCTTGGCATTAAATTTCAATAGCAACATAACCTAAAACGCTCAATTTGTTTATTTATTTTCTCATTTAAATCGTGATATAGAGCTTCCCTTCAAGTCTTTTCATACAAAAACACATACCTACCTAAAAATGCTATAAGTATTTTATCTAAAGGTAGAAGAAAATACTCAGAAATATACCTGATAGCTATTTCAAATTGGATTTAAACCACCAAAAAAACAGAGTTGTCCAATTTTTATTTAAGCTTAATCGTTAATGCACAGTTTGTGACATCAGCTGTCATGTAAACGGAATGAATGATTGAACGAATGATGTTGTTGACATTTATTTAACTAGCTTGGAGGTTAACTAGTCTAGTTTCAATTGCACACTTTTATGTTATTTGAATTTTTTGTACCAAATAACATGTCTTCTTTCTTTCTCAGTATTTATAAACACTGACCTACCCGTCTACTTTCCAGCTCTCCCAGCACTCCAGGTCTCAGTGCTTCCCAGCTGTTCCAGACGGAGCCCACGCAGACAACCCTGACTCTATCCGCTGTACTCTTCTTGGATAAGGCAGCTATATGAGCTGCTAGAACGGAACCGGCCTCTTTGAAGATATGCTGGCAGAGGGCGTCGCCTTTGGCGGCTAAGGCGGACAGTTTGACTGTTACACCTGGAAAGATATTATCGATTATCGTAAGTTGGAAAAACTGATGCTCTACAATTACTAGGCAAAAAATAACTTTAAAATTAAGTGTGTGCTACCGAGTGTAAGGAAATAAACACATGACAAAAACTACAAAAATACCAGAAAGAAATTTATATCTGCAGCTATCTTTAGCCGGAAAAAGAAAAGGTGAGATTGAGTAGGTTTTTTTTATATGTTGCCCGTCAAGATGACCTCACTCCACCTGATGGAAAGCGGTCGTGAGGTCCAGATATGAGGTTGACAAGCCCAGTCATTTAAACGAATCACTGGGCTGGCCATCCTCACCTTGAAGGCCTGCAGAAATGCCTTTTCACGCCCCGCTTGAAGAACCCGGGACTATACGAGGAAGGAAACACATGTGCTGGAAGAGCGTTCCACGTCTGGATGGTACGACAAAGAAACGAGTCACCGAACCGTATTAGTAAATTAATCCAAAGTTTTTTTTATTTACTTGCAAATTGATAAAATACTGATTTAGGAAGAAAGACAATTTTCTTATTTCCTGAATCAGTATTTTAGTAGTTTTAAAAAAATAAAGCAATTCCTTTCTGCAGGTTATCTCTATTCGGGTAAAGGAAATTCACAAGATTAAACAAGAGTTAATTGGAAGCGTTAAATAAATAAACAACTGTCTGGAAAAAATAACACTAAGTTCATCTAAGCTCACACTGAACGGAGTACTATGTGTACCTACTCTCAAGTACTTAATACTTACTAGCAAAATGCGGCTTATCAAAATGCTTATAAGCATGAGGCAGCAGATCGGCTCGTGTATCAGCTGCGAAGTGCTCGCGGATGGTCTCCCACACGTTGTGTAAGGGGTGAGGAGACGGCTTCAGGCCGTCTATGTCGTCGAACACTGTCTTAACTGCGCGGTGGGCTATCCAGTATGCTGCGAATGGGCAGGAATGAAATGAATGGAAGACAAGGTTTCATATATATGGCGCCTCTTGGAAATAAAGTATATACAGGGTGATCTTTTTAAAATAAGAACCTACTCATGATATACAGTACTTTCCCTAAGTATGAGGCTATTTCATAGGTAAGGTTACACAATTGCGGGTTTTATTAACCTTATAAACAACTGCCAAGTATTAAACATGATGTTTATAAGGTTTAAAAATATGCAGTTTTGTATCTATTACATGAGGTTATTTAATAGGTACAAAATTTCATATTTTTGAGCCACATAAACAATTACCGAGTATTAAACATGATATTTATAAGGTTAAAAATATGCAATATTGTACCTATTAAATAGCCTTATACTTGGGTAAAGTACTCTATATCATGAGTAGGTTCTTATGTTAAAAGGATGCCGATGAATCCCCAGTCACTCTGTATAAATGGCAAGAAAACAACAGAAAACAATTATAACACAGAGCGATTTAACGATATATTAAATAGTTTGATAGGCTCAAATCAGGAACAGCAATCTAAACTGAGCAGCGAATATAAATAAAATATCAATTTAAACGCCAAGATCATCTGACCCCAAACTAAGCAGACCTTGTACCTACTATGGGTGTCGGAGACTGATAAACGTATGCTTAAATATTTCTAAATACAGACAACAAACACAAATGTTCGTCACGTAAATGTTCGTCACGTAAATGTTCGTCATCGGTGGTGATAGAACCCACGAGCTCCAGCCCTAAAAGCAGGATCGCTGTTATTGCGCTAACAGGCCAGTCTACTATTTACTAGGAGGTAGGGCTGAAACAGTATTTTCCCCTTTTTCAAATTTCCAGTGTTATTCTAAATTATTATTTAGAGCCATAAATGTAAAGGCTTCTGAATCATGCAGGCCTAGTATTTAGCTAACAACGAAAATAAATTATTTATTTATTAGGCAAGTACCTTAACTATTCGCGCCACAGTAACCAAAAAAAAAAAAAACGAAATTTAAAAAAAAATTGGTGGTGATCATAAATCATGAACATTATATTTGCTCTTCTTGTTGTACAGAGATCTTAAAGACGAATATAAAATATACCTACTTAAATGTGTACTCTTGTGCTTTAATTAAGTGTGTAGTTATAAGGTCCCATGTAATGCAATTTAATAAATAAATAAATAAATTAAAATAAATCAATAAAAATATTATTTTTAATGTGGCAGGATTAAGGTGGCCATACAAATTATAATAATGAAATATTGCCTTATTTCTAACAAATTTTCCCTATGATTCGGGTAGCCTTAGTGATGCTCTATCACTGGGCTTCCGTTTATCACTACTTTTTGGGACAACATGTATACATCACTCAGCAGTGATTAATTATGCTGTATAATACTGAGGTATGCCAGTTCTAGAGGCATTTACAATCACTTATTGTTGTTGGGGCAATAACGTTGTGAAAACTTACCACTGCCTTCGTCTCCAAGCAGATATCCCCATCCACCACACCCGTGCTGTTCGCCATCTGGAGTCCTTAACAAGGCATTGGATCCCGTTCCTGCAAGCAGAATATTACTGATTAGGATCTTCACCTATCACTCAAATCTGACCTGAAATATCACTTAGAGTTTTCCATCCTAAGTATGTCACTTTCTGTCTTAAATTGAAGGGCAGCATCAATTGACAGACGCCTTGTATTGTTGGTGAAAATGGGCATAGTTTGCCCAAGAAGGATAAAATAGGGCTCTATGTCACGTTTTTCTGCAACGTCTATAATTTGTCCTGGTGGTTCACTGGTAGTGGATGCCCTTTGGCATTAGGTCCGCCGATCGTCCATTTTAACTTGGTGCAATGGGAATTAAATCGAGGATATCTCGCCGTGAAGCCCTCTACAAAAGTACACACATTATGTTATCCTTACAATGGCGGCATGCTCGCCTGTGATTATCCCATAAACATGATTTCTACCGCCAAACCCCACCATGTTTAATTGTAGATACAAGTCGTGTAAACACTCATACAATTTGAAAGCAAAAGAGGGTAACAGTATACTTGTTATCATTATACAAACACATTACAAATTATTGTGCTCTGCCATTCAAATCATTACTCACAAGTAAATAAATGCATTGTATTTCCACAGTTGATAAGACGAGTTTTTCTAAAATAATCTTTATTCACTCTCCATTGAGATTCAAATCACTCAGTTTGGTTTGCGCTTTGACCACAAACAGACTGACTGAAATAAATATGGTAAATAGAAGCATATTTTTAATTACAGATAAGGAGTTAGACTTAAGACTTTCTATTATTTAGGAGCCGTGATCTAGAGCGCTCTATTTTAGATAACGTCTATTAATAGTGTAATGCTCTGTATTTTAACTGTACGAAGTAAATCCCTTACTCTAAAGAAAGGCTATGCTCAGTAGGTATTCCGCTACGCCATCGAACCAGAAATCAGAAAATCCGTAGTGCTCCGTAATCCGCGCTGAAGTGGCAGTGGGCAGGGCAAAGTTCTAGACCAGAGACCGTTTCAGGGCTGACGCATCGTGGGACGCCCGCCTGCACGGTGGACGGACGACCTAATAAAAGTGGCGAGATTCCGGTGGTTGCAGACCGCCTGCAACCGGTCACTTTGGAAACCGATGGGGGAGGCCTATGTTCAGCAGTGAACTTCGTGTGGCTGCGAATGATGATGAAGTTTATGTTCATCAATGGACGTCTTTCGTCTGTAAATGATGACGACTTCTTTCTGTAACAGCTATCGCTTCATCTATAGTTAATAAGCGAATGAATCAATCCGGCAATGAACCCACAATCACACACAATTAGGTCAAGATTGTGAAATCAGGACATTGTCAGAACGTCTGTCCAACGATAACCTCTCAACTTGGCATTGCGTTGTAAACACAAGTACTGCATTATTATTAACATGATAGATTATAAACAGAAAACCACGAACTAAAACTTGAAATTGGTAGCTATTTCAAGTTTTAGTACACTTGACGACACGATTGGCGTAGTGCGCTGTAGCACAGTTTCTCGCCTCGATTTCTCTAGTGTCCCGGGTTCGATTCCCGGTCGGGTCAATTCAGGAAACGATCTTTTCTGAATTGACTCGGGTCTGGGTGTGCTGGGATACGCCCCTGGCTTATTTCCTTGTGTGGTACCTCGTAACACAGGGATATTAATCCCTACTTCGAGACCAACAAGGTGTGTTGTCTGGCGCATATTTATTTATTTATTTATTTATTTATTACTTAAAATAATTACATATAGAAAAAGTCCGCGCCCCCCTTTGAAGCCCCTCAATTGGAGCCATAAAACGGACCGCTTTGCAGTGTTCATTACATCTCCGCAATGATAAACGTCAACGCGCGCCGCACGTAAGCAAGCAATAGTCACGCATGTGTGAATCGGATTAGTGCTTCATTTTTGACGGGGCGGTTGTATGGAGACTATCCTTCTATAAGTTATTATTCTAAGGCTACACATCTGTAGTATCCGTTAGTGCTTATTTACTAAGTATAGCTTGACAGCTATCCCACGATGATTAGACACGAGCTGCGCAGACAGACTTCATTCTGTCAAATGTTTGACAGCTGGTGTCCATTCTGCCCGCTTTACTCCGACTTGATTTACATTTACTATTATTTTTCACTGAATTGTTTGGTTAATCATTATAAAATATAGCCTATATAACTCCTGAATGATTTAGCTTTCTGTTAGTGGAAGGATTTTCATGGTCTGATCAGTAGTTTTGGAGCCTATTCGATACAAACAAACAACCAGAAAACAATCAAATCTTTCCTCTTTAAAATATTAGTAGACCAGTTTTTATGTCAGGTGCGTACACTTTTACTCCTATTAAAATATAACTAGCCAAAAAAAAATGCGCTAACAATCATCAGCGGCCCTATCTAGCCTCACAATATAGCCTATATTACTCACTAATAATGTATTTTTATATTGGTGAAGGTATTTTACAAAACAGTCCAGTAGTTTTTGAGTTTATCTCTAATATTGGTGTGGATTTGTCAAATATTAGTTTCAATATCGTCGCAAGCGCAGTTGTTGTAACTACCGGAAGCTGTCACAGTGACCCTGACACAGATTAGTCTCGATGTTAACGAACTGTCATCAAACTTTAATCAATAATCTGAGGTATTTTAAAAAGGAAATTACATTGATTGGGACCTTCTAGAAAAGAGACATGTAAAACCTTTTATAGTTATTAAACTATTACGAATATAGATATTTGTTATGTTAAGAATACAAAAGCGAAGTTTACAGCTTCTTTTATGGCAATCGGCAAACAAATAGAATACATATATAAGACACCTCAGACCAAGATGATCTGATTCTTTACTGCGCAGAGCTTGTAAAATGGGTGTTCATGATATGATATGATAGATGATAGAACTCACGATCTTTAGCGTTATAAGCCTAAACCTAGGGGCTAGCCACGAGCAACATGTTTTTTTCGTTTCGACATGTCAAATTCAAAAATGTATGGAACTGACGTCAAATGTCATCTCGATAAGACGAGTGCTAATAACATTCCCGTAGATTTTTTACATTTGACATGTCGACTCGAAAGTAGCGAGTTGCTCTTGACCAGGGGCCCTGGTAAACTCACCAGCGATCAGCACCATTCCACCATTAGGCGCCCCAGTGAACAAGGAACCAGCTGTGTCGGACGCTACGTAGATTGCGCCCGCGCAGTTCGGGTCTTTCTCTTTCACTCGCGCCGCCAGCTCCGCGTTGCTGCTGTCCTGCTCGCACCCGGACAGCGTCAAGCCCTGGAGAATCATTGTTTATTGTAGCAAGTATTTGAGCGTAATATCCTGACAGTACTTTAACATGATGCGTACGTGAGATACGCGACCCGGAATCAAGGGATTCCAGATTTCGGTACGAGGACTAAATGACAAATTTGTTATTACAACCAGCACATATTTATTTGGCCAGTCTGCAGGTGGGGATTTTAGATCCAATATTTTTTGAATTTGCTCTGCAGTGATTTGCTGATATTTCAAGATATAAACAATCTTATGATTGGTGTTTTTAAGGCAAGAATGAAAAGTCACTTTCTGGGGGCACTTGTACGACCATCGGCCTCATCATCGCTCAACACCAGGAGAGACTAAATTAAAAATGTATGGGAAAAACTAAGACTGCATGCCAAAAGTTTCCCAGAGAGATATGGAAACCAAAAACAACGTGTGTATCACAAACGCAATCCGAATATGAGTTCTGTCGAAAGACTAAGTGGTAACCAGCATGTCTACCATGAGTTTTTACCAATGACAGCCGCTATAACCCAATTTTTATAACTGTGCACCTCGAATTGTCAAAAATCATTAGGTTGAAATGAAAATGAAATGAAATGAAATTTTATTTGCATACTTCCTCACCACTCAGCTGACGCATTGTCGGGTGTGAGCGGAGTGGTAAGGAAGCTTGCGGGCGGGTGAAACTCAATGCTGCCAACCTAACGATTTTGACAACTCGAGGTGCACAGTTATAAAAATCGGGTTATAGCGCCCGTCCTTTGACCTATCCCACTCGCTGCCTCTGTGTCATAGGACGGGCAGTGGGGGAGTGTGAGATTCTCCGCCGGTGATGCCGGCGGCATACCCAATATAACACCCGGATATACCCACACCGCTACGGAATAGGGCAACATGGAACCTTACGGATTACCACGTCGCCCCAGCGGTAGCAATAGTACACCCTAGTGATATGCAAAGTAACCAAAAAAGGCATACACATTTCTGGAGTTAGGTAACTACCGTAGTTCAAGTGACAGAAACTCATTGTAGACATACAGAAGAAATACTTAAATAAATTGACGCATCATCATCATCATCATCATCCGTGCGGTCTATCCCGGTTGTGAACCCACACTGGTGTGTGGGGTCCCAGGGTCCGCCTTTCTCATTTTCTTGGCCCACTTCGCGCGATCTTGTGCACCGTCAGTGGTGACCTAAATAAATTGACTTCTCTCTCGTAATTAGAAATCATCATTCAGCAACCTTGTCAATTAATTTATTGCATTCCTCATTGAAACTGATTGTTCATGACTCGTCAACGCTCGAGTATTGTACTACAATTTTATTGTGATAAGTACAAGACTATTTTAAGCTGATGTAATCAGCTGAGTTTGTTTTACGTTTTTGTGGTCATTCTGTTCTAAACTAAATATGGTAAACTTGCCTTACATATGCTAAAATGCCACTAACAGTAAATTACAGGCGTCATGCCGGCTTAAAGTGGTACAAAATTACCCAACTATTGAAAAAATGCGATGAAATAAAATGAGCGAGAGCATAGACTGATGTTCGTCCATAAATATTTATCCTAGCTAGGAATAAACCGCAATCTTCGTTTTATAAATCATTTAATTCACTACCAGAGCAAAACTTACCAAGCTGTCTAAAGGCTTATCCTTCGGTATACCAGCATTAACTTTCGCAGTGTGAAGCATCTCCAGGACTCTGTCAGCGCAGCCCTCGATGCCCAGGGTCCAGTGGTTGGTGCCAGGTCCGCTGGCTGTGCCGAGGACCTTTCCAGTGCCGTCGCAGATAACCAAGTTTGAATGGGTTGCTCCTCTATAAAAGATAGGTATATTTTATAGTACAAACAAAAAATCAAACATGCAAATTTTATGTCAACAATTAGGCAAAAGGACAACTTCCAGACCACCTTCGATCAGAAAAAACGAAAAAAAAACAGACGAGGGGTGCAAAATGACTAAAATAACCTATTACTATTATAATATTTGTAACGAATAAATAAAGTATTTTGTTACTGTGAAAATGGACATATACACAAAATACAGTCTACGGACAGCCATTTATTTTGGGAAAATGTTTTTTAGGGAGCAACTATTTAATTCTACATAGTCATGTTCTCTTGAAATCTTGAAATTTAGGTCAACCATAGAATGGATGCAACAAGTGACATCAGTAATAAACAGACAATAAACCACAATCGAAGACAGACAGGAAGGATTATCTACCTAATCGTATTACTTAAAGAAATGTTATCCATTTCTTTAAGTAATACTGGCATACGTACTTATCAATTATCATACATGCAATTTGGTATGGATTAACTAGTAGGTTTTTTTTTATTGGCCGTCAAGATGACCTTACTCCACCCGATGGAAAGCGGTCGACAGGTCCAGTTATGAGGCTGACAAGCACAGTAATGTAGAGTATAGATTGGGCTGGTCAACCTGACCTTGAAGGCCTGTAAAAATACCTTCGGGAACAAAGAGCAAGGAAACATATGCGCTGGAAGAGCGTTTCACGTCTGGATGGTACGACAAAGAAACGAGTCCCCGAGCCTTTTAATGCGGGCCAACAAATGCTGGATTGTATGTGGATGACGCCGTACTCCAGTACGCTTGGTACGGTAGTGGAAGGGTGAGGATGGAATAAGTTTGTTGGACCCACAGGTCAGAGCATTCCCCATTGTAAAAGGGGGAATGCTCTGACCATGTTGACTATTGTTGAAAAGGGGGCAAATAACAATATTTATTGGTACAGTAATAAAATGTCTCTAACATATTGTGATATAAATTTTAATATAGCCAGGGATTTCATCCGAGTGTTTTGTTAGAACCTTATCATTTTTGCGGAAATGATAAAAATATGTTCTAAATAGATTGTCATTCTGTTATTTTGAAGTACTTTAGTTTGTTAAATTGCATCTCTTGTGCGGCACTCAACCACTAATTCATCTATTGAACTATCTGCCAGCTTATTAAACAAAGGATCATGTACTTTAGAATAATACACAATAGGTAAAATGCAGAGTGTTTTAGAAACCAGACATTGTTTTTGTAACCTACATTCCTATCAGCAATTTGTTGAATTTTTAAACATTGATTATTTTATTTGTAAGCATTACAGAATATGTAAATAACTGATTCTTACGTTATTAGCATTATAAATGATAGCATAACAAAAGAAAAGCAACAAGGTATGTTGTATTATAGGATTTATGTAACTTTCATGAACGCAGTGGATCAGTGAATGTTTCTTATTTGAGAACGCTCCCTTAAGTAAATGTCTCTATGTCAATCAAACGGAGTGGGCTTTTGTCTATGTTTTCACGGCTATGCGCTAAGTATCTACTGAAATAATACAAGATTATAAAATATCAATCTTTTATTGAGCCTGTAAGCACATTACAGGGTATATCTTCACTCGAGAGCTAAGACCGATGCTGCATTAAGTTCAGGTTAGGACTAACGACAGGAGCGACTGAATACCAAGTCATTGCTTTTGGATCGTTTCAGGAACCAGCATGTCTACCATGAGTTTACACCAATGACAGCCGTTAGCGTCCGCGTGAACCACCTTAACGTATTTGTATAGGATTTCGGTACAGCGCCCCCAGGGGCGCGTGATTAAAAATGGAACCAAAAGTAGCATACGAATTTCTGAACGCAACCACAGATTACTAACGTTAGAAAACTGTCAATTTTCCTAAATCCTAAATGCGTGCTGTCCCATCAGGCATATATTGCCGGCGCTACCTCTTTCGATATAGAAGTCAATAGTCAGTACACTACAGTACGTCATCGCGTCCGCTGAACCGCAAGGTTCGTACGCGAATGCTCTACGCGGCTGTTGACAATCAACTGCCAAATGGGAGTTCCATGTCCCGGCAGCTGGTAGGTAATTATAACACGCAAGTTCGTGGAGTGACAGGGGCCTGACGCAACGATCGCCGTTTACGTGACGGAAACCCATGGTAAACATACATGATTGGTAAAGATCTGTAACTGAAGGCTGTGAGCTGAAAATCGTTAAGTTTCAGGAGAGTTCGCTTTGTTAATGCGTTTTCAACGACAGGGTTTATTCCGATTTTCCAAGATCGCATATCCAGCCTAGGCTCAAGATATGGTGTAACATCCGTGACTAAAGCACACTTGCGTCTATTACTGTTACTAGTAAGTAGTTACCCATAGCACTCTACAAAATTAAAGAACTCGTAAGAACTAGCCCAGCCGAGATCCATGTTATAACATTCCAGTGACACAACACGAGAATAAGACTGTTGAACTAGTACGTTATATCATAACCAGTCGAGGAACAGAGGTTTTGCACTACAGTTTGCAGTCAAATAGGTCCCATATTTGAATCCCGGCAGGAACAAATACTAATAAGTGAATTTTTACTTTTAGCACTTAAAGGTGCTCCCTCACCTAGAGCATCCTCCTGTAATGCAACGTTACAGAGTCGAGCAATACATCGGTGAGGGAGGAGAACCGCGCATTAAACTGCGCAATTTGTTGTTACAATGTGTAATATTTTGATACAATTTCCCTGAAAGCAGTACTGTATTGTAATGCTCACAATCGAATCTGAAATGTTTCATTACAGGGAAATGCTCCAGGTGAGGGACCACCTTAACAATGCACAGTTCTCCACACAAAGAAAGGAGTCCTGATCTTAGGACTGAAGTGGAACTTGAATTACTATTTTACCACTGTAATCCAACTTTGTTTCATCAATTATCACTACACCAAGTACACTAGACAAATTTACCAGGTCTGTTAATGGCCTCGATAGCTCAGTTGGAAGAGCAACCTGGATTGTGGAAGACGCAGGTTCGAGTCTTGCTTGAGCCCTATGGTCAGGTCGAATTTTTCTAGATTCTATCTCGAAACGTATACTGAATAAGTGCTGGAATGCATTACATAGGTACACTCGTAATGCTCGGAGAACTGCTCGACTTTCGATCATGTCGTCCATAATACCGTCGCTTTTCTGTCGAAGGGGCGTAACTTACATTAAGTAAAATGTTCACGGCAAGCGTTTTGCGGTTTCGCTGCCTACAGTTTCGTACATAGGGTCAACAAATAAAACTGTAGGTAAACAAAATAATTATTTCTATAAACGTTATGGTAAGTTCTATCTGGAAACATAAACTATATACTTTAAAAATGCCTATTTATTTATTTAAAAATGTTTAAAGTAGATACGCCACTTCCTTAGAACTTTGTTTTTACAATGTGGGTTTTACCTACCAGATACGGCTGTATTTATTTAAACAAAACAATAAATAAAAGGCGTTTATTTGACAATCAGTGTTGTTTTTGTATTCCTGGAAACAATATAACATCAAGATAGTATTCTTTATTAAAATTTAACAATGTCAGAATAACATTTTTTGTACGTAGATTAATTAACAGTTTCTTTTTTTTTATCAATCAGTTCTAAATCAAAATATGATCCTCTTTTTATTATATCGTAATTAACAACATTAATAGGGAACTAGTAACAGGCTCGTTAAAAGTTCTTCTAGAACTACTACTTTTGGCAACATAAAATTAACCTTTAAAAAAACAATTTTCTTAACACAATTTAACCATAAACAAATCAATCATAAAGCAACAAAAATAAAAATAGTATTCTTTTGTGTAATTTAAAACGTATTAAAAACATTTAGAAATAACAAGCATTGCACAGAAAATACGCTAACATAATTAATTTGGAAGACACTTGTAAAATTCAACGTGCTCTGGTAATCTAATTATAGGAGTATCACCTAGTGTTAAGGAAATTAGATCCACATACTTTTCTTTAGAGATTTTTGGGCAATTAATATTTAAAGAGAAGCTCTGATTGGAGAAAAGATGAAACATTTCTTTTTAATGTTAATGACCTAGAAGCTGTCTCAGAGTGACTACATTTAAAGAAAAGAGTCGTAGGTTCACATTTTACTACAGAATACTCGGTCATGTCTGTCCAGTTAACTTTTTGTCCAGAATTATCTGTTCGCAACGAAAGTAGCTTTAAATCTGTGGAAAGCTTTTTGAAATTCAGGAAATCTGAATGTTTAAGAGCTGTAACAAAATATGGTTTCTTCCTTCTAGCAAGTTTAAATATTGGAATAAGTTGAGCAGGTGTGAAAATGTCTCCAGCTTTTTTAATAGAGTAACCAATGGCACTGTGGGCAGAATCCCCTTCATTTTGTCCATGATTGGGTACAGAAAAACGCAATTGAATTTCCTGAATGTTATTTGTATTATTAATAACATCCATCAGAGCTGCTGCTGTGATTGAGTCGCCATTCTGCCCACTGCAACCATTCGCAAATAAATATATTTTCTTTAAGCCTTTGTTATCACTCTGTTTTAGAAACATGTACAAAGCTGTAGAAATTTCAGACGATCCTCTTTTGCTTAGTCCTTCGTGCCATGTAAAGCAGAAACAGTCTCCAGTTGTCATATCATATATTGTGAAGTTGTAAACAGACAACCGTCGTTTATAAAACAATGCACTTTCATTGCTAATCGGTAAATTAATAACTTGTTGTAAGTCAAAAGTTGCACATTTTATAGTTTCATGAGTCATGATTCTATTTTCAAATTTCTCAAATAGCTTAGACTTTGCTTCTTCATTACTAGTTCGATATGTCACGCATAGACTGCACTGGTCCTTCTTAGGATGATGAAAAGATAGTTTTTTTGACCTAAAGACTCTTAAGTACGTAGAAAAGATCTGGTTCGATCGAAAAGATCTGGTTCGATTCTGATCGTTTCTGGATGATCCTTTTGAAAAACATGTCATTCATTTTGCGAACTGTTAAATCTTGATGTAAATACTCCCGAGACGTACTTTCGCGGCAGTAATGGGGCTCTACTCTTGAAAAACGGTCAATATGCTTTTCAATTAGTTCTCGTTGCTTTTGATCATTTTTTTGACGTTGCTCTGAACGGCCACCGCGATGGTCTTTGTCGACAATTCCAGTGTCTGACATTTTTTTTCCGATAGCTGTTCTAAGTGTGCGTTCAGCAACATTTAACGTATTTAAGAAAAATTTGCGGCATACCCGTAAACGTATTTTATCAAATGTCAAAAAGTATTTAAAAGTAGCTTGTCGTCTAAACTCTGGTCCTCCCGTTTTGCGTTGTGTCGGTATTCTCTCAACGTGTCTTGCAAGAAATTCTAGCTGCTTATTGACATCACCCTGGGCCCAATACTTTTGAAATATTTCAAGTCGATTTTCTTCGGTAAACTTGTGACAGTCTCTTTTTTGCTTCATGCAATTTTCTGTGTTGCAAGTTGGCCCTAGTTTACGTTTAGTTACTACTTTTTTGCCATTCTGTGTTGTGTACTCTTGCCCTAGGTCTTTCATGAGTTTATTAATTTTTTTTTGTCATATTTTCCTTTCTGCTTATCCCTACACCCTTCTAATGGAGCACCATCAACAAGGAACGAGTCTGGAGAGTCCATGATCTCTATGTTTTGAAGAGAAGAATCTTTTTGGTTGTCACAAGCTATTAAAATGTCCTTTTCAGTAATTTCTGCAAAAATTAACAAGCTAGGAGAAGTATGGGAAGATATTAGGCGTTGAACGTGATTTTCACATGAATCGTCATTCAAAAAATGGTCATAGCAATTTAAGATCATGCACCTAATGCAAGCGGCAAAAACTTCTTTGTTGCATCCAGTTACTTCGCAGCATTGATTTGATCGAGTGTCAATTTCTGGTAGATTAATGTCTAGTTGTGGAGTCGTCGCAGATTGTATGGTGTCATTTTCAACAATGGTTAAATCTTCAATAAAATATGTCTCATCGGTAAGTGGGGAATTATTCTTATCTCTAGGTGTAGGTAAAACAAAATCAGGATCATTTGGTTCTTCTAAGTCCAAATCACGACAGGGGTCTTCATCTTCACCGTTATCTGAAGACAAAACATTCATGCGCTTGGCAAAGTTTATAAGTGGTTCATCATCAGATGAATTATAGTCAGCATTACCACTTAACATGCTCTTTGACATCTCTTGACTATTATTATCAATCACTATAACAGTCCCAAAATACCACCTTTTTTTGAAATACATTTTTACTTCAGTACCAATTTTATTTACTTTTTCGCCTTTTCTGACTGTTTTTAATTCTTTAATATGAACACAGTTTTGACTTCCATCTTTCCACTTCACTATAACATCTTCGAATGAATCCATTATAATCTACAATACCCGCCCGCACCCCTCTTGGACTATATTCAATGAGTTATGAATATGAACCCTATTTCCTTAGGCATTTCTTACTATTTTTTATATTTCATCGTAACTGCAAAATACATTTTAACGCATAATAGCAGTTCTTACTAAACGACGTATTTTCAGTTACGCTACCATCGAGGACTTATTTATCTTGTCAGCATTCTATCGAAAAGACGTAAGTAACATACGCCACCTACAGTAAATTGTTTCTCGCAAAAAAGCATATACGTCTCACCTAAGATTTGTGTTATGTAGTGAATGGTTGAAGATACAGATACGTTCATTAGACAGATCGAAAGAGCTTCAAAAATACCCCATTGCAATGTTTTTAGTGCAGTTACGCCAAAATTGTCAGATACGTCCCTTCGACAGAAAGACGACGATACAACTGACAACAAGTTTTTGATTGCCCTTTGGATGGGATACAATATTGCGGATGTTGAGTTTTTTTTATGTAATAGGGAGCAAACGAGGAAGGTCACCTGATGGAAAGTGATCACCTCCGCCCATGGACAATGCGATGATGAAATTCAGCAGCAGGTATAAGATAATGCAATTCATCTGAGCACTCCCCATTGTAAATAAGGTAGAAAACGCAGAGATGCAACGAATCACGAGATATCAAGTGATATCACGAATAATACTTTTTCAACACGTGTGATTGAAGTTACCGTACACTTCAAACTACTATTCACTTTAATCTTTACAACAGAACAACAGCAGCAGCTTCTTATCAGCTATCATTATCAACAAGGAATCGATATATAGATCATGAACTTGGCACTGCAAGTGGATATACTAGACTAGATAATCAGCATTGAGTTATATTCTTCGTCATACTTATAGATATTGTAGTGTAAACAATGTTATTTTTTATTGTTTGGGTAGAGAATCAGAGTTGTGAACCGGAATTTGATTGGAGTTTGGCATTGGCGGGCCGGATTCTAAGTAATGTTACCGATTTTCCATTGATTTCTTCCTGTATTTGTTATTTATCTTGCGTCTGATAACGCGTCTGATACAGAAACTTGTTCATCGTCAAGATTGGCTAAGTCTAACATTGGGCGCACAATCGAAGCCCCAGCAATCACACTCTTTGTGCAAGATCAGCGACACATTGTCAGTATGTTGTGTGAGCTGCCTGATCTTGCTCGGCATTCTTCTCTGACAGCTGTTCTCCCAGTGCCCTCGTGTACGGTATTGGCGATCTTACGCGTTCTCTAGTGCCTTCAACCAAACATACTTATTCTATGTTCAAAAGAACAAAATATAAGGAGAGGATTTTCCTCTAAATGGGGCGATTGATTGGAAATTTACCAGAATTTTATCTTTCATCAGAATGCGGGTAGCGGGAAATAACCTTTATCGGTTCAGTTATATCGACCTGCTTCTGAAGGACTTTAAAATATAGGTGTAGTTACTGTACAACATTCGTCATCGAGGAAAGCCGTAATCATGAATGTGACTACGGTATTGCTCTTCGTCTGGGTCGTTAGCGCAATGGGTAGTTATCATCAGTATTCACAGCCAGAAGATGTCCAGAAACGCATCTCGCATAGGCGTCCAGAATGGCCGGTTGCGGCTCTACTCATGAGAGAAGTCTTGCTTATATTCTTGGTTAGTTAGTGCACTGATTGGTCAGATAATCTTGGTATAAGCTGCCATGTCCATCGCCTATCGAGCCTGCCAGGTAAAGCGTTGCTGGCAGGAAGTGGGTTCGTCTAATCGAGAAGAGTGCATGAAGACGCACATTGGGATTCGGTCTATGTCCAGCAGTGAACATTGGTCGATGATGATGATGAAATTTGTTCACAACTTTGTTTTTTTTAGCATTTTACAACACAGGTTGTTTTCATATCAAAAGATAGAACACTAGAAAAAAACGAATTTCGGACCTTGAAGAAATCAGGCAGGATTCGAAACCGCGTCTTCCACAATCCGGGTGGCTGCTCTCTAACCACTGAGCTACCTAAATCTTAATGGAAAGAACGATTTTTCAGACAGAATATTTCTTTCGGATATATCAAGGTACTTGCCTTGAAACAGTGACGAAATAACGTTGGCTTGCAACGTAAGCATGTACTAGAAAGATTCGTTCGTTCTATTGAGATTTCAGTAGCTCAGTTGTTAGAGCAGCCACCGGGATTGTGGAAGACGCTGGTTCGAAATCTGCCTGTTTCCTCAAGGTCCGAAATTCGTTTTATACTAGTTTTTTAATTAAATTCGTTTATTGATTAATATTATATACGCAGAAATCCTATTGCCCCCTAGATATACCTAAATCTCTATTACTTTCGATAATAAAACCTAGTTGAATAACGTGACGTATACAGTTAGGTGCTACCTTTCACAGTTATGTAACACTACGTAATGTATCAGTCTGTTGGGTCTAACCAAACGTAGTGTTTATATACTCTTTGGTCTAACCTATCACCGTTTAAGTAAGAATATTATATTTGTATGAGTCTATTTCACACTTATACGGTATAATGGTTAATATGCAATTGTGTTCCTATTAAATTGCCTCATACTTGGGGAAAGTACTGTACATCATGAGTAAGTTCTTATTTTAAAAGGATGCCAATGAATCCCCGGTCACCCTGTGTACTTTTTCAGTCTTGGATTGAAAATTGTAGGCAAATGAAGTAAAATGGAGTTCTTCTAGAGGAGTTTACGAAAGTTGCTATCAACGCCCGAATGTTTTTTTGTCATCGAAAATTAAATAACTTCTAAAGCATGCGAATACAAAACGTGTCAGGAATATTTATGATTCGACATCCTCTTTGAATTCAGTATGGGTGGAATGACCATACGACAGTCAAAATAAACATTGGAAAGAATAGATAGTAAGGGGAACACTTGCATGATAATTATGGTTATCAATTATTATCATGTTAATAAAAACAATCATGTCAAGAAAACTTTAATAACAAAACTGTTTATCTTGTATTTTTAAATAAAGCACGGTTATTTCACAAACAACTGAATCTTCTTGCTGGTGGATCAGAGACGAGCGGTTGTGGCATAGTAAAATCTCTCCTTTTACTATGGTTGTGGGGTCATCTGAGCCACCAAGCGCGGCTAGTGGTGGAGCTAGGCAACTAGACGCCACCACCAAACCCGACAGCTAGAGGATCTAGTTGTCTAATCCATTTGACAACGAGCGGCGCCGCAAGAAGCCGGCAATTGTGACAGTGTGCGCGGGAGACGGGCCACTTACTGGCTACAATGCTAACGCTCAGATTGATGGGAAATCTCATTCACATCTCTTGGGGCCAGCGTTCATCCAGCTGAATACACAATGTCCTCAAAGAGTCAGCAATGCGCAATTGATAACTCAGGTGTTGCACTGTCCATAGACTGCTGCGGTATACGCTGACCATCAGGCGGTACGCATTCTGCCTTGCCACAAGAATGCTAAATAATAGTTGATGCCAACTTCTTGGTTATTGACATAAAATTGAGAAAGAGAAGCATGGAATGTGGTTCTTTTTCGAAAATTTCCGAAACTCACATTGGCTGTCCTATATGTGGAAAGTTTCAGGTAGAGTGTTATTAAATCCAAATGGCTGTAAGAGAGTTACATCCAGATGCCGACTGACCAAGGCCGTTGCTTAGCTTATGATCGACCATGCAACGTGAATACGTGACTAAACAAAGGTAGGACTTTCTGACGCAAATTTCTGACGTCTGTTGACGTTTCCACCAGTTCTTGCACTTTATGGCCGCAAGTAACATCGAACAAAAGTGAACTTACTCGTATAAGCCAAGGTTGACGACAATCAAATGATTCGAATTCCTTACAGCGCAATTCATGTTTGCAACCGTAAACAAGTGTAGGAAGGTTTGTTATTGTTCGGTAAATGTTTTGTCGGTGTGTCGGGCGAGACTGTTATTTGGAGCTTTCCTATTGGTGAACGTATTGTTCTTGATTTTAGCATTGCTTATCAGCGCTTGTGGGCTCGGCTCGGTTACGTCGGTTCTGCGTTTCGTTTCGCCAATACAAAAGAATAGTGAGGCTTGGTAGTTAGGATTAGGCATATGACAATAAATTGCGACTGGCCTGTTGGTGCAATGGTAGCGATCCTGCCTTTAGCATCGGAGGTCGTGGATTTGATCCCAACATATGACAATCATTTTTGTGACGAACATTTGTGGTGGTTCTGTGTCTGGGATACTGACGTAGGGGGTTTCTTTTGCAATAAGGTGCTTTTGACTGTCCCTACATAGTAATTATTGCAAAAGCATCTCACCTACGTCAGTATCAAAAGTTTGTACTCAAAGTCTGTACTTTGAACAGCTGTATCTATCTATATCAGTTACTTTTTAAAGATCAACTAAAGTATTCGTTAGCATTATTTGACAATACTTAATAAGTAAGACAGTAATTTATGTGATAAGTCTGTACTTAGCAAAATTACGAATACAGATCTCGACTTCAGGCTATGAAAAGATGCTTTCACTGTCATAATTTTAGAAGTATAAATACATAACATACCATCACGACTTTATCCCAACGGGGGAGTCAGAGGCAAGTGACTGTGTCGTCATGCTGAACGAAAAACACTCAGAAGCCCACTTTTCACCAATGGTATTAGAACCCAACGTTTTAGGTGGTGAGCCTTCCGCCGTTATCCGGGTTGATTTGGTTTTTTATCAATGTTTTCCATCACCGGAGAGTAAGTCGGATTTATAACAATGGACACAAAAAATTTTGGTTTTGGCCAGATTTGAACTCTGGATCCACACGATCCACGATCTGAGTTCGGGTGCTGAACCACTGAGCCACGACGCTCTCTAGAAATATTGAAGTCCTAATTGTGGCATCTTTTGTCATGTCCCTCATAAACCAGTTCTTTAGTTGTCTGACCTAATCTTTGAGAGAGCCAATAAGAAAAAATAACAAATATTTTAGCATCACTACAGGTTTTTTGTTATTACCAACAAAAAAATTGTTATCTATTTATGAAGACTTAAAAAACATAGGCACCAGAAATGATTATTGTTTATTTTGATGCTCTAATAGAGGCAGAAATTCTTTAACACATACAGCGCCAGATTTTTGGGACACAAACAATAAATTTTTTATTGTGTCCGGTTTCTGGCCTGTTATATGTATGTTCCTATGTTATTATTATTTAATATTCATTCCTACTCAGCCTGTGGAGGTGGCTCCACCATAATGTAGGTGGCTCCACCATAATGTAGGTGGCTCCACCATAATGTAGGTAATTTGCTGGTTGTGAAGGGAACAAGTAAATAATCAAATTGTGAAAATAATAACAAACTATTAAATTAAAATATGAGTGTAAGTATTATACATTATCTTCATTCATACTATAACTCATAGTTCAGTATCAAAAAGTACAGTGTTATTTATGCAACTTATTCAAAATTAAAGGAATTGGTATCAAACTTCAAACTTCAAATCAATGTTAACACATTAACTAATTGAGTATCTCTAAGCAGTCACTGCCTCTTTATAGCAATAATTATTCTATGTTTAACTCTCTTAAATGGCAATTTAATTTAATTTCATATTATATATTATTATTTCATATTATATTAGTATATTTATTTTCAATGTATATAGATAGGTATATTTGTTAGCATGATAAGTATATATAGTATATATGTATTTATGTAGTATACTATGATCTATATATGATTTATTTAAGTTTACGAATTGTATTAGGTATTTGTTAGTTTGAGTATTAGTAGGTTTTAAACTTTTAGTTAAGTAACAAATTTGTTGTTTGTATTTTCTTGCACCAAATTCCATACGTTGCACTGCCCAAAATTTGTATGTTCTCTGTTAAACCTTGCGGTTGACTGGTAGAGAATGCCTCTAGGCATTAAGTCCGTCAATTGTACCTATTTTTATAAATGTGCAATAAAGAATAAATAGATTAATTATTCATGAATGAATAAACAATTTTGTAATATAGTACCTACAGGTGTTTTATACTTTAATTCGTCATTGTTAAACTAAATAAACTATAACCATTGGAGAAATCATTCAATAGGTTTGTATTAAAAATATGAGTTAGTCTTTAATTATGAGAATCAAAGACCTATTCATAATACAAAAATACTTTAATGTAAGACTACATGGTATCAGCCTAAATAATTTAATTTAAACAAGTTATAAAAATTCTTATTTGAAGACAACTTATTTGCATAATTAAACCTAAATCGATGGCATTGACATTTATTTTTGAATTTACAACAAAACTTTTGTCAACACTCACAAGTTTCTAAGGCAAACAGATTGTTTGGCAGGGAGATTTAGGACGATAATCTTTCGAAAAAAAACGCTGCTTAAACTACGGCAGTTGGTTATTATAATTGATAATCGTACTTGCGAAATGCCTAGGAATGTTTTCAAGGCAGCCTTACCACTTTCAAATACGTAAGTGAACCGAAATATTGTATGCAGAATCAGGAAATGCACTTACCCTTCTACGCCTCCAAAGTATTTTACGTCGGTCATGTTCCCAGTTAGTACAGAGCGAGTGTTGTGTCTGATAACAATTTGTTATTGAAAGTTTTATTCCGATAGCAATTATCTTTTACAATAACTATCACATACATCCGCCAACGAGCAGACGTGAACGACAACTAAGTCTAAAACTGACGGAAGGAACTGACGTGCGTGACTGACTGACGGCTTGACCCAGTGACGTTGGGTAGTGAAGGATTTCAGTAGTGATGCCTCTTCATTTTTGGCTAATTATAACGATAACGTTATTATCACCGCTTTAAAGGCGCTACGTGTTTTAAAATTATTTATTGGTTTTCTTTCAATCACCGCTGCGAGTACATCGCATCTTTCCACGAGCTAATTTTATTGATGATAAAACGGCAATTTTCGGATGTCGCAGTTACATAATTTTTTTTCGAAAGACTACCGAAAGTCAACGTGTAGTGCTAGGACCGATTAATTATAAATTAATGAATGAAGGTGAGTTTTCTTAGTTTTTAGTATTTTAAGATGAAAATCCATTTTGATTAAATTTAAAAAATAATGCATGATTTGGTGTTATTCAATAAACAGAAATCTGATGCTAAATGTCAGAATAACTGTAGTACCGGGTTATCATTTATGTTATACGTAAATTTATTAAATAAAATAGTAAGGCATAGGAATCATTATTTATTTTTAAAAAATTGTGCATCGAAGGTTTTTTTGAAGTTTTATTTAGAATAAAAATATATTTTTTTAAATTCACTTTCTATTTAAACATTTCAAATATGTTGCGGATTTTGTCAACCCTTGAAATAAAAATCCTAAAATAAATGACAAAATTCACTTTGAAAGTTGCTACATTACTTCCTGATTCAATTAATTTTCCGTACCTACGATCATATTAATATTCACCCATTATGCACTTCTTCTTTTCAAACGGCGGCGGCACAAACAAACTTTTGTTACTTATTTAAGACAAACTGTCAACTTCACAACAACTAAATCTCTCCGGATCAGCGCACATCTTAATGTGCTTAAAAATGCCACATGAAAAAAGTTGACTAACTGAATTTGGTGGTGACCACGTCATGGTTAGTGCCTCAATTAAAACACAAAATTTAGTAACATCTCGTATATTTATAGATAATATTATGTTTCTTATCGTTCACACATAAACATACAACACTCGACTAACAAATATATATTAAACATCGAATATACAATTGAATAAGTTTGAGGAACGTTGAGATCTTTGTGTTTGACTAATATTAAAGGGGCACCCGTTTAGATTGTACATGGGCTGATGACTGAGAACTTTTTGAAAGAGAGAACTTGAGAACTCTGAGAACTTTTCAGAAAAATTGAGAGACATCTTTGACAAATGATATTTTAATTGGTGAATATTTTATGTTGCAAAGTTGTTTCCACAATTTCACGACTTCAATTATTTTATTTTTATAAATTATTAACTTTTAATAGTTCTAGCCATCAACCCAAAAAAATCTGGGCCTAAGTTTACAGGTTAGACTTAAGCAGATAACATAATATTAAAATACTTAGTTAAAGAGGCACTGACAATGACCTTACACTCCTTTTGTTCTTTACGACGCATAAAATCAGTTTCACTATTGTTTTCAAAACCATATTTCATTCTCTTTGGAAACTTTATACTTCAAAATTCCACTGTAAATTTAACTCATGCAAATATTTAGCAAATTTTATTTTGTTATATAGGTACAAAAAAATACCTTCTTCAAGTAGAAGAAAACTAAATTCATGTTTTTTTGATGTCTAAATGTTTTTAACCAATTAGTCTAACTTTAAACGCCATGCCACCATTTTATATTGGTGTATATCTCAAGGCATACAAAGAGGTGCATAGGGATCAAATCCATACCTCAAAGGAGTTCAGCTATTAGGACGACGAATCATATAATAATATCATCAATATACTTGTATGTATCATCACTATCAGGTATTGTTAGGCGTAATCGACAAATAGATAAGTTTTGAAAAAATGTATTCATTCGTCTAAGTGGTGTCTAACTGGAAAACTTAAGAGTCGTCAACCGACAGAAAGTACAAAATAGAGGTTTTTGGGAGTTTACATATTTTGTAATGTACGTATAAGTACCCCTATATGTAAAAATTATGCCATGGTTTGTTTATAAAATAAAAAAGGGCCCTGAATCAGAGGTTATGCACGACACAAAAAATAAGTGAATACTACGATATTAAATTATCGTAATAAGTTAGTAGAATCAAAATCACGTAACCAAAAACTGAAGTTAATTTTAATATAGATTGAAGTGATACACAAGACATTAGATCATAGTTTAACTTTTAATTTAAAAAAAGCATCATCACTGCCTCATTCAAGCTAATAATGTTTTGGAAAATAATTTCCTGTCGATAGATTAGCATCGGTTTTCCAACGTTTCTAGTCTTAGGACTATTTAAAAGCTATAAGTATGAGGAAGGGTGAAAATTTTACTTTATAGATTTTATAGCCTTTTAAGGCCTCTAGCTTACCTACACATTGAATTAATATATTTGGGACTTAGGATACTAACAACGATGGATTTTCATTAATCAACTAAAGGTTCAAGCTGAAAAGGAGTTATCAATAATCATTAAAATAAGGGTTCCTTTAAATTCATAACATTTCTGAAAACTTGTAAGAGTTTCAGGCCTCACAAACAATTTTGCAAAATTCGGTATCTAATACTTTGCCAATTTAAATTTTAAGAACATTTAGCTATCTAATATACAATTTCAGTAGGTACATAATTATATTGTTGACAGTCTTTTCAATAAATAATTCACTTAACAATTTTTAACACTAAAAGTCTCTTATAGATTCACGGTAACTGAACTGTAAGTACAGGGACTATTATCTACTTATTTTTTTTAATTACATGGAAGTTAAATAATACATTTAATTTACTGATTATAAGGGATATCAGCAACATTCTGATTATTGGTATCTAGTTATAAATGTCAGAAACTGTTTTAAACAAAATCAGAAAAGTAAATGTATTTTACATGGGTGTTTAAGTAAATGATGTACACTTCTTAATTACGCTTTAGTGAGTTAAGATACTGATTTTATGACATGTAAAAAAAATTTTTTTAAAATATTTTCAGGAATTACGGCCTTTTTCTTCTACGTTGACATTCTTACAATGTGTAAAAAACCCTGTTGTTGTTTTGCTACTAGATCACATACAATGAAGACATCATGCAATTGAATTTATAACAATAAAAAAGAGATTGCCTAAATGGAAAAAGAAGTTTAATTATCATTCAAACTACAAACAACAAAATATGGAGATATTTATTTTTATTATATTCATTCCGGTTGGTCAACAAAATAGTATTGATTTAATGAAAACATCAACTACACTTGACTTATAGAACGTATCGTTTTTATAGCACAGTACAAAATATCAGTAGCAGTTTGTAAATAAAGTTATTGTTGAGACACATTTTAAAAACATTCAGACATCACTTTTTCACGTTATAATGTTACGTTATTTTTTTAACGTCAGTTATTTTTAATCGTCCTGCTGAATAAAAGTTTGTTCGTAAGGGGGACTGTTCGTTAGACACATGCGACGGTCGACTGGAACTGCGGATTTTGCCGTCGCATGGTTTGACGTCACCTGTGGAAAATAATAGTTACATAAATAAAGGCTAAAGAGACCCCTCCCTAAATTTCTAATTTTAACCATACCCTGGGCAACACACGTTTGTACCGTGTGTGTACGTGACGCGGCCACCAGTGCTAACGCATGCACACGTAGGGTACCTGTCTCAGCCAGTGCCGGATTAGCGCATAAGCAAATTAAGCAATTGCTTAAGGCATCATGTCTTGGAGGGCACCAGAAACAGAACCAGAAAAGACCGATACTTGTGGGGCCAACATGCGTGAATTTTAGGACATCAAGTAAGTAGATAAGTAGTCTTAATCCAGCTTGGTTTTTTGCCGGTCAAAATAACCTGAATATAGTTAGCACTCGAGAGGTCTAGATATTAAGCTGACCAGCACAGTAATTCCGGGACCTCGTGACCATACAAAGAAGAAAACACAAGCGCCGTAAGCCGTACCGCATCTGGATGTTACGACAGAGAAACGAGTCCCATAATATTTTATTACGGGCCAACAAATGCTGGATTGTATGTGGATGACGCCGTAGTCCAGCGTGCGTGGTACTGGAGTCGAAGGGTGATTGGAACAAATCGTCAGAGCATTCCCCATTGTGAAAGCGAAAGAGGACACACATCCTGGCAATTTCTCTACGCAATTAGCTCAAAAGTCCAGGGTCATGAAACGAGTTGAAGCTTTGTATCCGTTTCATTTCCTCATTATGCTCTTATCCCTTGCTGCTGTGGCGGCAATTTCTCTACGCATTGGTGGTCAAGAGTCAAGGGTCCTAGAATTATGTAAGCTATGTCTTGTTTCGTGACCATGTGCTCACACCCCTTGCAAAGCAATTAGACAAGCTCAAGAGTCAAGTCTCATAAAATTGTTGAAGGTATGTCTTTCTTTTTTTAATACTTTGACTGCCAGAAAACCATACACAATTGAAAATCTTTTGTTTGTGTATCAAAAATGATAAATTGGCGCTGAACGTATTAAAGAAAACACCTTTACTAATGGCGCAAGAATATAAATAAATAAATATGCACCAGATAACACACCACTTGTCATAGTCTCGCAGTAAGGATAGGATAGGACAAGGATTCAAGCTAGGGGCGTCTCCTAGCAAACCCAAACCCGAGCCGATTTAGAAACGATCGTTTCCTGAATTGACCCGACCGGGAATCGAACTCAGGACACCACAGGAATTAAGGCGAGAAACTGCTTCGGCGCACTACGCCAATCGTGTCGTCTCTCTTCCGTCTGATCATTCCCTCACCTCTCACTAGCGGTAGCGGCGTGCTCGTGCTCGTGCTCGTCGAGCGAATGCTCGTGCGGCGGCCTGGCGGCGGCGGCGCGCCGGGAGCCGTCGTCACTCTCGCGCCGCTTGCCGCCGCTGCCGCAGAAGCACGCGCAGATTATGCGCTTGAACGCGAACCTGGAAAGAAAGGAAAACACATTAAGTGCCTATTTGTTTTTTTTTCTAGTGCTCGTCAAGGTGACCTCACTCCATTTGATGGAAAACGGTCGTGAGGTCCAGATATGAGGCTGAGAAACGCGGTAATGCAAAGCAATCACTGAGCTGAACATACTCATCTTGAAGGCCCGTAAAAAACGCCCCGCTTGAAGACCCTGGGATTAAAGGAGGAAGGAAACACATGCGCTGGGAGAGCGTTCCACGACTGGATGGTTCGACAAAGAAAAAAGTCACTGAACCTTTTTGTGCAAGGGATTGAGTCATTAAAGGTTCGTGCAACTGTTTTAACTTGCACGTTTAATTATGAGGAGTGTTGAGGAAGTCCACGATAACGTCTTCGTATTATCGGATTCCTAGCAAATCACAGTACAAAATCGAAGAAGACAACGAGTGTAGCTGGCGGGGCCACCACTGATTTTGCTCGAGTTTTCCAAAACAGTTTTCTATAAATTGCAATTGAAATAAACTCATAGTGATCAGGACTGATATCGATACCACACGCTCTGACCAGAACTGCTAAATACCCCTAGTCAAATCGTTCCACTCCTCCACATTCTTGTAGTTAATATAGTTATAGAAAGAGCAGAAACTTACCTAAAGTCCTTAGAGAAGAGTGCATAAATGAGCGGATTGATGGCAGAGTTGCAGTACCCCAACCAGAATAGCACCGAGAACACGATTGGAGTGACGCAGTCTCCGCAAAAAGCTCGAACCACGTAGACGCTGAAGAACGGTAGCCAGCAGAAGACGAAACCACCAACGATGATGCCGAGGGTTTTGGCTGCTTTCGTCTCCATGCGGAACCGCTTTACCTGGAAACCACAAGGATCAAATGTTATAGACTTCGAACAATGATGAAATTGGTTGGTTCAACTATTCATCGGGCTAACATAGCATAATAAAGCATCCGACTACATTTTTCACCTAGTCTGTGCCCTGAGGCCATTCCTAAATATTAATTTATCAGACACACAAATACAAATGATCTCTTCTGACGACACGATTGGTGTAGTGCACTGTAGCACGGTTTCTCGCCTCGATTTCCTTAGTGACCCGGGTTCGATTCCCGGTCGGGTCAATTCAACGATCTTTTCTGAATTGACTCTGGTCTGGGTGTGCTGGGAGACGCCCCTGGCTGATTTCCTTGTGTGGTACCCGTAACACAGGGATATTAATCCCTACTTCGAGACCATTACAAGAGGTGTGTTGTCTGGGGCATATTTATTTATTTATTTATTATTTCTGGTCCTGACACCTACATTTCCATGGACAGTAATTAATTTTTTTAAAGAAAATAAGACCAAGCTGAGGATCTTAGCAAACATGTTCTACTTAGGTGTTGAGAGTGGTTTGGTTCCAGCTCTTGATTGCAAGGTATTGAATTGTATACCTAGAAAATTCTTGATTTAAGAATGACTTAGCTCTGTGAAGACCCACCTGCGCCTTAATGTTCCTCTTGCCCATCCTCCTAGTAACCCTAGGCTTATCATCGTACTCGTCGTACAGAGGACCAGGAGCCAAGTGGTGTGGAGGTTGCCTGACCTTAAGCCGGCTTTCTGTCAGCTCCCTTCCATCCCTCTCGTAGTGAACAGCAAAAAGGCTCGGACTGGGGGAACGGCTGGATGACCTGGAGTTCTCCAGGGCTGGGCAGATCTGTTCTGAAGAGGGGTACGAGACGGAGATCTTCACTTTCTCGTGAGCTCGTCTTGCGCTGGAGTGTCTGTAAGGGACAGTTTGAGACCTGCTTTGAAATTATACTGTTTATTTGGATATCCTATGTTGGGTTGTTTGGTTGGGTTCTTGTTGAAATCAAAGTTGAACGAGCTAGGTACTTGTAAGCTTTTGACTGATGAACCCTCAATACGTGATCCTTGCCTTGTGTGTGTATAAATTAGACATTGTGTAAAAGCGTTGACATACTTTATCAACAAAATGACACCAAAAAAAGATTTCAATCGACTGTGTTGACCTTTAATTTCCCTCTGCTGCGGCCAAACAAAATAATTTTAAATCAATCAATTAAAAAAAAAAACCTCACGTAGTTGGTGATCACGACGAAAAATTGTAAAGCCACTTTATCTGCTTTGAGCTTGTCTTATAACATTTGATAAAGAAAATGATTACCTCCTCAGCCTCTCAGGAGAAGCACTCAAGGAAGTGCTGGTGGAGTGGTTGGAAGCCGTAGAAAGTGGAGAACCGTGAGGTCTGGCTGACCCTCGTCCTCTGTGTATCCTTAAGGTTAACCGGTTGTCGTCGAAGCGGTTGCCTAAGCCTTTACCTGGAATAAAAAGCAGGGTTTAATAACCACGAAACCAGCAAAGAGGCAGAGGTTGGTGCCTATTTTATGCAAGTGTTTTTATAGAAAGCGATTCTTTAACATGACACAATATGAATTATCAGACAGTGTTAATCAAGAAGATAAATGTTGTTGCTGGAATTGAGGGGGCAGTGCTTAGATAGTTAGGTCAAAGGTTAGAAAAAATAGATCGATCGATTTAGACGAAATTTCAGATAAATATACTCTAGATGAGTACACACACGGACGTTCTTAAAAAGGGTCAGGACAAGAATACTGAGCACAGTTAATATAAGTAAGTATTAATGAGAGTGAAAGAAGCGCAGCATGTGTGTAAGGATCGCAGTGAGTGAAAAGATTTGGAAGAATTTGTCCTCATTAAAAGTAAGAAAGAAAGAAACACCAGTTTGTACGAGTAATTACTTTTACCCTTAGTTGTCCTAAAGCCCTGGTTGATCGCCTTGGTAGTTCTTACTGCAGCCTTGTAGATCCTCCAGTAGAAGAACAGCATCACGAACATGGGGATGAAGAAGGAGCCGAGAGCGGAGTAGATCACGTATCCGGCGTCGTTGGTCAGCTCGCAGGTCCAGGGGCAAGGCGGGTTGGGTGTCCACCCATCTTTTTCTGCTTCTTCTGACTGTGGATGAGGAAGAAACTATAATAAAGTTCAAGCAGACGTCATATCATATCAGCGTTTTGAAACCTAAAATAAGAATGACTTTTTTTACCAGAAATAAAAACAAACCTGCCATCTGACTCTTTGAAGAATATTTAGTAAGTATTGAATTAAACAAACTTTGAAGTGTATTGACTCAAAATTTTAATGAGAAGGACTTGAGACCAACCTTCTTGTCTTTCCAGCCGACCAGAGGCGGAAAGCAGATGACAAAAGACAGGACCCAAAGCGCAGCAATGAGAGCCTTCGCCCGCCTGCGGCTCATGATGCTTGGGTAGCTGACCGGCCTCGTCACCGCCACGTAGCGGTCTAGGGAGATCGCACACAGGTTGAGGATCGAGGCGGTGCACATCCACACGTCGACTGCCAGCCATACTGAGCACCAGACGTCGCCGAAGATCCAAATCTGGAATTAAAGAAAGGGTGTTTATGAAATATCTGTTCAGTAGTCCCCAAGGGGTCCACGGGAGACTCGACGGGGGTCTTTAGTAGGGGGTAGTCTATATATAAATTAGAGAACAACTATTTTGGCGTCACATTTTTTGTCGAGTCTTAGGAATGAAGTAGAAATGTAGCCAGTAGGTGGTCCACCGGAGCGAGCAAAATTTAATTTAATTTTAAAGGCAAGGTGAAAAAAAAGTCTGATGACCTCTGTTTAGTTGGTAGGTAATAAATTATCACCAGTAGTTGTTTGCAGTCGGTTACAAACAGAAGTGAACCTACATGCAGTCCTGTGACCTCTATGTCTGAATTTTGAACGACTGTCAAGGATGATTAGCCCCTACATGTGTAGCCGTCCCTTTCGTTCTATTAATATGTGACAGTGACAGGACAACATCAATCTGAAGAGTGCTCAAATTTTATCCACATTTTAGAATTTAGGGGGTCGGCCTGTTATAAAAATTAAAGAACAGTTTATATAAAACGATCAATGACTCTTAGGCTAACCATTATAATTTAATGCCCTAATAGAAAACTGAACTAAAACATGTATGTTACACAACACAACATAAAATGCCTATTAATGAGATAATTAGGGATTTGTAAGTAACATTCATTGATCCCTAGAGGGTTCAAATACTTTGTATAGTCAATAAAAACCTTTTGATCCCCCTCGCCTTAAAAGTCGTGATAGCTTTCTCCGCGGAATCTCCTCTTTACAGTGCACCCCAGGTGAGGGGCGATGTAAATTGTGACGTGAGACTCACCCCCCACCACCAGAGTATATGGCGCCCCTTGAACATCTTCCTGCCGGATGTGAACTGCCGTGGCCCACATGGGAGTCACTTAAACGTCTCTGAACCCAAGTGGGCCGCTGCAGGAGTACCTTCTTAAATGGGGGTACATCAGTGCGGACAGGGTAAAACGCGGCTGCGAAACCTCGGACCAAACAATGCAGCACCTGTTGGTTTGCCCCCAGTGCCCTACCAGCTGCTCAATTTAAGATCTATATGAGGCCTCCCCCCCTGGGGTGGCGATGACGGAGTTCTGCTGTTATTTAGTATTAGCGATAAGATCATCGACGCGAAGAAGAAGAAGATTTAATATTTGTATAAATCTAACATCAAATACTGCCTACGTTCACCATTAAAACCCACACATCTTTATTAGTCGATCCAACAGGTAAATAAGTTGTTATAAATAACAAGAGGTCACAAGTTCAGTGTAACTCCAATATCACCGATTTGACCTTCAAACTAGACTTAATATTAATACACTTTCACGCAGACGCCTAAATGAAATTTTAGCTATTTTAGTCGTTTCATGTTACATTGCTGTTACATTTTTTTAGGCTCTATTAGATTAGATCTGTACGTCTACCACAGTTGCAGCATTAAATTTACGTTATCGTTCGCGTAAAATGTTGTATCGGGATTTGACATGACATGACGTGACAATGTACTACGTACTGTTGCTACTGCCAATTACTGCCTGCGATTTCGTCAACGTGGTCTGAGATTTTGATCTATTTGAATATTTTTACTCTGTGTATGAATTTAAAGTACTTAGATATTTCATATTTTGGTCCGGCTTTCATAGCATGTGTAAAAGCCTGCAAAGGTTCGTTTCCCGCACAAGCTTCAGAGAGAAATATGATATTTTTGTGACCTTCGTTCGTACTGGTTGACATAGTAAAAACGTAAAATTGAGACGGTTTTGGGCAGTGTATATTTTATTGATGTTGTCTCAATTTATTTATTCAATGAGAAACTGTTAAGCAAGCGAATAAAGGCTGCTTAACGTAAAATGATACTAGACGTTCCCAGGTTCATTTCATACATAGATATTAACGTAGCTACCGTCTTAACGTGTAATAGTTTGATTTATAAACTAATTTTAATTGGTGCGGCGTTAACTCCAGTTACGACGTTCATTCGACGATAACTTCAGATTTATGGCGCGGTTACGATCCGCTGATAAAACCGTTACTTAATAGGGTTGGCTGGTTAAAATATTTGATTTTATACGGCATGAAACTGCGTTAATCTGAAAGCTTTTCTGTCGCTAACGTTACTTGAAAAGCGTGATTCTTCTCTTTATGGGAACGATAGTTTCAACACATTTAAAAAAATATTGAAATTTGATATTGAACAGCTTGGATAAAGATCAAAATTAAATCAACTATAATTGAAAATATTTTCTGTTAAGCACCTACCTGATTGTCCTCTTTCTTCTGAAATAAATCTAAATAGACTCATAAAAGATGGATTCTTATCACTCAAACGCTATCGTAACGACACAGAAATCACCTTCTGTCAACCTAAAATATATGTCTGTGTTGAAAACATGGCTTTAACAACGTTACATACCGTACTATAAGGTGAGAAGAGGCTTTCAACATTTAAACACAATGATTCAATGCTGGTACCTTTCGATCTTAATTCACTCGAGATTGATCAGAAACGAATTAAGCCGGTCAGTAATTATGAAGCCACAGCCCTACCCCGTGTCGGAACGCAGTGTTGGCCAACTGCAAATATCGACTCTATTATATATTTATTCATTGTTCAATTTGAAGTAATTACTTGTGTAATTGAATTGACTCCCTGTTTAATTTGTTGATAACAGTATAATTATAGCTTTGAATGTTCGCGCGCATAAAATAATGTAATTAGTCAGTAGGATGGTAGGAAAATGCTTTCATCATTTAAAATCAAGTGGGTATTTATTTTCTTAATCATCACGCTGGCCACAATGCGGGCACAAATTACGCATGCTATAGTCCGCTTAGAACAAACCGCCATTTTGATCACGCACACAGACAAAGTGAGTTTACAGGCGATACCGGTGAGAATCGGCCAAGCGGCGAGTCGCACTGTTGCGAGTGTTTTTGTTTTTGTCGAACTTGGTGCAATTTCTCACATGATGAATTTTGTTTTTAGCGGGTTCTGTCAAGTGGATATAACCTATCTACCTAATTTAAAAATTTAGCGCGAAAATGGTAGTAAAACAAGTTTAGGTAATTATACTGAAAAAAGGCGAGAGCGGTCCTTCTGTAAACTCTTATTTTTTGATGCGGGTTAGTGATCATACTGATCCTTACCGAGAAATCCATTAACAAACAATGCCCGACCTGGGATTTCCTGCGACCTCTTGATTATAGGCTGAGCTCTGTTACCACTGGGCCATGGAGGCGCTAAGACATACACACACATACAATCCATGCGGCATTTACCATGCGGCAATTACCTATAAATTACGTGTAACGCGTTTACCTGTACGAAGCAGGTTAAGCAGATGGCAAACATTTTGAATATAGATATTTAAAACTCCATATTATTTCAGATAATATTTTTTACTAAAAATCAATTATTTGACAGTTAGGTAGTCAACTTACACTCGACTTTACGAAGTCCGGGAACACCCGAAAATTCTGAAACCCTTAATTCCGAATTTCAATTTTCCGATTTTCAAAAATCCGAAATTCATAATTCCGAATATTCAAAAACACGAAAGTCAAGTGTCAAGTTTTTCTAGCGCTGTGGCGTTCTATGAGGAAGGCCGATGTCCAGCAGTGGACTTCTAAAAATTGTTTATGCTAAAGTAAGTATTTCTAATGCTATAGATATTATATTTCCAGCCTATCGATAGCTTGTAGATGGGTATCTGACTAGCCTATCGTGTTTCGACTAAATGTAAACGTTAACGGTTCGATCTCCTCTAATGGTGGGCGCAACCATCCCCTACCATGCATCTGTTAAGAATTTAGAACAGAATAAAGAAATGGCATCAACTTGTGTAAGGTGAGTAAAATAAATTACTGTTATAAACTAATACTAGTATTAACTAGTACTTACTGTTATAAATTAATCCGGCCAGCAATGTTTGCATAGAAGACTTAGTGAAGAAATTATTTTTAGGGTTCTGTTCTACGTCGAATGGAAAAAACGGAACCCTCGAAGGATCACTTTGATGTCCGTCTGTCTGTCTATCAAGACCCTTTTTCTCAGGAATGCGTGGAGGGATCAAGCTGGAATTCATATCAAACACTTAAGTCTACTGTCCCTTGGAGCTGTGAAAAAATCAAACTTCTAATTTAACGCAATCAAAAGATACAGCTGTTTATGCCGCAAATTTTCGCAAATTTTCGAAACTCGCAAGGGAGTCAAAACCTGCAGGGTACTTCCTGTGAACTTAGACTCTTGAAATTTGGTACGAAGCAAAGCAACGTCTTATAGCACGGATAAAGAAAATATCGCGAAAACCGTAAATTTTTAGTTATATCATATAATTAATATACCTACAGGTTTGTACGGAACCCTCGGTGCGCGAGTCCGACTCGCACTTGGCTGGTTTTTTTTATTTACTTCCGTGGTTCTATTATCATTTTATGTTTCTGTAGGGTAACATTTAAATTTACGAGTACTATTATTGTGTATAATTATGTTTAAGGATTACCCCAGTATTTGGGATTAATTATTATTTTGATATAATGGGACTTTAGCAAAATCATGGTTCCCATTTCAGAAATAAGTAAAGTTTATGAGGCTAAACTGACTTCGAAGTGTAATTGGTTGAGTGAGTAAAAAGTATAAAACTTTGCAATATTATTCGTTCAGTTAACAGCATAGTATGACATAGATAGTGCAATAAATTGTTTTATGGACGTAATTGGCAGATATTAGCTGAAGTACCTGCTGATAAAGAATTCATTAGTTAGCTTCAAGGAATAGCTTGTACAACTAGAGACAGTTAGAAGATAACTAACTGAAAATTTAATAGCATTGGTTTCATTGGTTGTTGGCGGCCTGCAACCACCGAAATTCTGCTTTTTTATCAAATCGATGGCTCGTCCATCTTGCATGCCCGCTGCTTTTGCCAACGAATGGTGTTCATTCCGGAAATTTCCCAACGGCCATCAGCTCAATGCGACCGCATTTCCCTAACCTAGGACATAAAAAATGCTAACGTTTCTGAATAACACGTATTCAGAAACGTTAATATCGTGTTGCTCTTGGCTAAGGCTTCAGATTTTGTATGTCCTAGGTTTACAATGTGTGGGAATGTCATTAGTAGGTAGTCGTCTTATTGAAATTACCTTTGATATCAGTATGTCTAATTATCTACCATGATTATCTGCCACGTAAGCTATGATATTTGAGTTCTGAAATTTGTATGGCAAAGATAGAAAAAATCGACCTGATTCTAGGGACTCAAGCGGGTATCGGACCCGCGACCTTCCACAGTCCGGGTTGCTGCTCTTCCAACTGAACTATCGAGGCCGTTAACAGACCTGGTGAATTTGTCTGGGGTATCGTTGTTAGCTCAGTTGGAAGAGCAGCCACCCGGACTGTGAAAGTTCGCGGGTTCGAATTCCGCTAGAGTCCCTAGGATCAGGTCGAATTTTTCTAGTTTGTGTAGAAAAAAGTGCATTGTTAAATGCTAATAAAAAATCTCATATTTGTATGGCAATTTTTGGTTTCATTTATAATCACTAGGGGCGCTGTACCAAAATCCCATACAAAAACGTCAACGTGTTCAACGCGGACGACGCTAGCAGCTCTCATTGCTGTAATTTGGTAAGAGTAAGCTGACACCGACAGCTAACACTGACAAAACACTGATAGCTGACACTAATAGGTGACACTGACAGATGACAGCCGCCAACCACAACAACCGACGCTGCCAACCCCAATATCCGAATACCCCCAAGTCGATTACAACTTGACGTTCTGTTGAGCAATCCACGACATAATATATTATTATTTATAATAATATGTTATTTATGTTTATTATTTAGTATAATATACTTTCTTTTGTTTTGACTTTTTATAGGTACTTTTACAGTCCAATTTAATAAAGATATTATGAGTTTGACTTTGAAAAACTCATGGTAGACATGCCGGGGCTTTATTCACTAGGCACCTGAAAATCTGACAGCTAGATGTTGTGCCAAAGTTTCCTCAGATTTTAAACAGATTAAATATCAATTTACATTCCTCTCCATTAGTAGGGGTAAATCATGGCAACAGATGCTTCACGCATTAAATTTAATTAATATTGGTGTACGCTCTGAACGCGATAATCCTGACGTATTCTAGACATGGACAGACACCAAATCTTGCCTTAGTGGTAGAGGAGATTGACGGGAATAATTAAAAGTAGAACAAAGATATTCAGAATGTTTTTGCGTCGCTTTTTGTATATATAATATAATAATAATAATAGATAGTCGTATCGGCAAACGGCTTAATAGCGAAGAGCCTCGACCAACACCTCGAGAGGCTCTCGCTCAGCGGTTGGGTCAAGGGTCAAATGCAGAAGGCGGTGCTCCTGGACATGGCTCGCATTGTCAGCAGGTTCCTCTCTCTGCAGCCCTAACCACCGGTAGTCTGGGCCTTGCCTGCCCTGCTGCTGGCGGCACCCTAGGTTAAGGTTTTTATAGTATTTTTATAAATCATTGTTTCATAACTTTAATTTAAGCTTAGGTTTTATAATTGTGAATATATATATATTTTTTATAATTATAATTCATAAGTTGTTTTATTGTTGTAAATCTTTGTTTTTGTAAGAATACTGTACAAATTTTATACCTAAGTTTTATGCTAAATAAAGAGAATAATAATAAAAATCATTTATTTGCTCTCACAATATATATGGGAGTATGTATACCTTGGAGTCGTGATTTTTTACAGTTCGAACATGAAATATAGTTATTACGTTACGGAACCCAAAAGGTAGACTAGTGTACTTGAGCAGACTAGTTCCCGAAAGTGGCGTCTGTTCTGTGGCATCACTTCCGCTCAACCATTGCAGATAAATCTTAGACTGCTGTTGAAAAACTCCATTTTGTTGCTCGTTGAGAAATCATAACCAAGGAGCTCATCCAACAACAGTCTGAGCATCAAGGTAAGAAAATATCTGAGAGGGCAGAGAGTACGAGACGCTAGCTAACAGATCTAGAGTTTGAGGTTGAACTCTCTGACAGTGGCAAGCGGGTTATACTACAAAGTTGCTGTAAGCACCGCATCTTATTGGAAACTGGAGGTGTTATGAGCGGAAGTAAAGTATAAATAAATAAATATCCCTGGACATTATTCCACACAGCGCCATCTAGCCCCAAAGTAAGCTAATTAAAGCTTGTGTTATGGGATACTAGACAACGGATAAACATACCTAAATACATTTTCTTTTGTAAATACATACTTATTATACATAGGCGAGACCCAGACCAGTACAAACAGACATGTTCATGCACACAAATGTTTGTACTGTGCGGGGATCGAACCCGCGACCTCTGGTGTAGTAGCCAACTTCTTAACCATTACACCAAGTCGGTCGTCAAACTAATATCAATTGAACTCTTAGATTAAAACAGCGGAAGATAGGTACCTCTAGCGCGTGGACCTCTTTAATCAGGACCTCGTCTAAATTCACTCAGTGGCAATATACGATTGGCAGGGACTTTACTCTGAAGAATCTCGCTTACGCTATGGTCAAAACAAATAGGTTTGTCTTTGTCCTTAAACATCGCACAACGATGAATAGAATCACAGGGTGTGAGTGTGCGTGCATGTAGTTGTGCATCATCCCCGTTTTCAGTTGTCAACTTTAAGGACGTGCTGTATAAGTTTAAACTATTTTTATGTATGAGCTACCATGAAGATAGATTTGCAAGAAAAAGAGAGAAATGAGCTTTGACGAGAAACCTTCACTATGGATAGGAAACAGAAGTAATTAAGAGGACACAGCACGGTCGAGAGAATTGAAAAATAGGTATTTGTAAAATCTATTGCTGTCTTTTGCAAACCTCAAGACCCCCGCTGAGTGCGATAGAGACAGATGCAAATCGGACCGAAATTACCTATCAAAAGTACATAAATCGACGTTTCGTAGTCCCCTGATCCCTTTTCGATAAGTTGACTGATTTAGTTACTTTTTTCATTTAAAATTAAAGAAGGAATGTGGCTATGTTCTTAAGTTAATATTTTTTTATTTAAACTAGTCAAATTAGTTTTCTGGATGTTTGAACATAGCGGAAAATTTGGTTGGTGTTTTGATTTTAGAAGGTTCATATCTCTTTTAATATTTAATTTATATTAAAAAGGAAAACATAGGGACATGCTAATAGTAGCAATAGATTTCTTCGAAGAAAAATTATTCATTTACTAGCAATATCCAGGGATAAAACAGGGGACTACGCTTGTATGAAAAAACGGCGCTTCTATATCCTCTTAAACCTACCGGAAAACTAAGATTTCTTCAGGCTATGAACAATTTAAAAGTAACTTCCACTAAAACCTTTGCGCATCCTTTGAGGAGGAAAACTTCCCGATCTTACTACAAATAGCAAAAATATTTGCTACGAGAAATGACAGTCACATAGGCGTATCATTTTCACCACTTTGTTTGCTACGAAACCCTAAAATACTCCTGCTCCCATGATGTAAACAATTATCCACCACAACACAGGCGAGAAGGGTTGAGTCGTAAGTACGCAAGGGTCGGTAGTGCATACATAATTCTAAATAGATAACGACACGGTTAGCGTAGAGCGTAGGGCACTGTAGCACGGTTTCTCGCCTTGGCTTGCTTAGTGTCCCGGGTTCGATTCCCGCTAGTCAATTTAAGAGACGATTTTTTTAAGACATCAAAAAAATAGCATCACACTTTTTTGACAAGCAAACTAAGTCAAAAAATCGTTAATCGTTCGATCGAGATCGTCAAATGAATTTAAGAAATATATTGAAATATTTTTTTCTCAAAAAAGGATTTTCACAAAAAAAATACCTAATGAAATAAAAAAAAACTACTTGTATTGATAATAAACAGTTATTACTGTCGAACCCTTTGTTGACTTCTCGTTTCATGAAATGTTCTAATGTAGGTTTTTTTTTTTTTTTTGTGGTATACACAAAATAATAATATTTACCTTAGTGAATGGTATACATCATTCATTAATAATTTGACTGTTTGTATTATACTTGACGTACCAATGTTATGCAATGTACCAAAATGGTGACTAAAATATAAATGAATTGAAATGAATTGTACACTCATGTCATCTATTTCTAGGTATATCTGTAGTCGGTAGTTTATAAGGGCTGGTATTGCTAGTAACACCCCCGTAACTTTGGGCGTGCAATTAATGTGTTGGGACAAGATGGGTCCTTAGCCTTTTGACATGGGAACCCTGGTATCCGCATTCGGCTAAAGTACTTTAAAGAATAGTTGAACGGCTGAATAGTGATGAAGGGACGAGATGGTAGAAACGACAATTACAACAGACTATTACGTTTCCGTCGTGGCCTGGGGGTTAAGCACCCAAACTCGGATCGAGGATAGTGTTCAAGCCTGGCCACCATCAAAATCTTTGTGTTAATTGTTACAATTCCGACCGACTCTCCGGTGATGGAAAACATCGATAAAAACCAAATCAACCCGGATAACGGTGGAAGGCTCACCACCAATCGCGTTGGGTTCTAATACCTATGGTAAAAAGTGGGCCTCTGAGTGATCCGTTCACCATGAAGGCAACAGTCACTTACCTCTGACCACCTCATTTGGGATTTGGTCGTGATGGTATTTTTACTACTTTCACTGTAAGATGATATGCCTGACAGCTCTTATTGTTTCGTATCACGCATACTATTTCAAACTAAATAAAATGAAAGTGAGAAAAGAAAATGTCATAAACTATTAAAAAAGTATTTTTCTTTCGAATTTTATCAAGTAAATTATTGTTATTAATATTAACCGTGTAGAAAGGTTTTCTTGTGATGTTGAAGAAGACACGTCGAATTGGTTTTGACAACTTTATTACAGACGACTTTACAGGTAGCAGAAATAATAACATAGGTTGAAAAAGATTATACAAAAATATATTAAACGTAACTATGTATGTATTGTATGCAGATATTTTAAACAATGTTTGACTTATGGGCCAAAGGTGCGTAAGATTAGTACAACTGTCCACACAAGTATACTAACTATTAACATAGGTTAGTAACTGAATACTTAGGTTTTCAAAATTCTGGGCCGTAAGTACCTAGATAGGTTGCAAACGTCTACAGAAAACCTTAATTACACCAAGTACCAAGTTCCAATGCCTAGTCGCAAGTCAGATTCTTCATAAATAGAGCTGTAGCAAACCGTATGTATTCGTTACTGAGTAACGGGTGCGCTGTCAAGTACCGAGTAACTAAACGTTACTCGCGAATATATTTCGTTACTCGCATTTTTCGTATGTTTGGTACAACTGGTTCAGTTCGCGCAAGTACCGTTGATGCGTGTATTGGAACGGTTTGATGTACGTGTGTTTTAATTTATAACAAAGTTTATTTGTTGTTCTTTTAGTTTAGTTCAAAAAAAAAATATTTTGTTCTCAGAAAAGCTATTATTTTATGTTGATTTCGTTAGAGTATTATTTTAATTTCTTTGTCAATAAATAATTTTCGATACTTATTTGTTGTTTTCTAATAATAATAGAATCGATGCATGATTGATTATTCACACGGTTAACATTTTCAAAATCGTCTAATCAATCGATTGCAAATTTAGTAGATTCTGTCTACAGTTTATTGTAGTTCTAACCTCTACTTAATTTCTATTGTAATTATTACTTGTGTATAATTATATTATTATAAAGTTAGTTTGACCATAGCTAACATTATATTAATTCATACACAAGTCTGGTTCGGAATAAGCTAAAGGCAAAAAATGAACCTTACGCATCTAAAATAGATAATGTGTAACGTTTAAGTCTGTTTTCTAAAAGTTTCGAATGATGCGGCGCCACGACATCAGACTCTCCGCGTACGCAATACGACTAGACTCGATGCTACGTATGTATGCAGGGTTGCCAACTCTACGTCTTTTTACGTAGATCTACGTACTTTAAGCCTTTCTTGCAAACCTACGAACTTTAGTCCCAGAATCTACGTATTTTCTATCAAAATTGTTCAAATTTGCAAAATAGACTGAATGGACATAATTACCTTTACTTTCGCGAAAAAAAATTAATAAACGTTCCGTTTCATACTAACGCACACCCCTCGCCTCGCCACTCAACACGTCGCGCCATTCATTTGAAACGGAGGAGCCATAAATTAAAAAAAAAATGAAATGTGACGTCACCGACCGCGTGTGGCGTGTATAGTGTAGTAAACCGTCAAAGTGAATCTTCATAACCTAAAAAAATATATCGAACTAAGATTTCGAAGGTGTTGTTTTATTTCGATATTTTTCAACTTCCTGCTCAATTTAATTGGATTCAATTATGGAAATAAGCAGTGACAGTGAGGAAGAGCAGAATGTTACTTCTACTAAAAAAAGAAAGCTGCATTATGAACAAAAATACTTACAATTGTGGGAAAAAGACAAAAATTATTCCAGTTGGATTAAAAAAAGCAACAAAGGAGATTACTATTGTTATTGTAATGTCTGTAAGTGTGACTTGAATTGAATAATAATTTAAATAAAGTGATGATACTGAAAGTAAACTTGTTTAAATTAACTACAGGTGGTATAGGTTTACCAGAATCTCATGGCAAATAAGCCAAACTTTATACACAAATATATTAAAATCCATTCATTATTTAACCTTATTTATTTCATACTCTATGTGCAAATATATAAATATCTATATAAACAGATCATTTACTGGTAATGAATAAATAGATGATTTTATATTTGCATGTAAAGTTTGGCTTATTTGCCATGAGATTCTGGTAGACCTATAATTCATAGATTTTTTGTTTGCTCACAGTAATTTATTTTTAAATTTATTGTTTGTCTGCTGTCTACTACTTTTAGGGTAATATAAATTGTCGTTTTATTTACTTTTACCTACCCTACTCTCTTAATTTCACTCATAAAAAAAGTACGTAGATCTACGTATTTTTTATATGGCAATTTCACATTTCTACATAATTTTCTTTATCTGACCTACGCCTTTTTTAAAATCCGAGTTGGCAACACTGTATGTATGTATGAGGTATCAAGAGTAACGAGTAAAGTAACGATACGATAGTAACGAGTACCGACTTTTAAAGTAACGAATACATACGGGTACGCTTATTTTCGTTACTTTTACACCACTATTCATAAATAAAATAAATCCGGGGTCTCATACGTGAACGGGAAAACATAATGCTTGCGCGATCTAATGACGTATAACGCCATCTGTTGGTCACTAAGAGGAAACTTTTGTGAAACTATTAATATTGCTTTCGAATATTGATTGCTATGTTACAACCGTTAATAAATGAAGTATTTGAAGTTAAATTAATTAATATATCTTTGTAGCGCCTGCTTTGTTTGCCAACTCGATTAAATTACATTCGTTACAGCACTATAATTGACAATTATGAACTATCAGGGATATCATCATACGGCGAAAGTAGTATAGTTATCAAGTTTCAAATACCTTTTTCGAATACCAGCGTCTCTGCAGTTTTGTGCTGCAGGGACACATGCTGAGGCAGTGGCCTGATTAGCCCACTGTTGTATCTTGTACTTGTTTACTGTATAATTGTATTTTATTGATTGTATTTGTTTACGTTGGTATAATACATTCTTTTTCTTTCTTCTTTTTCTTCTATGTCAAGGCAGCGGATTAATCTGCAGATTTTTTCTTTATTTTATTTATTCACAACAGTAATTACATACTTTCTTATTTACTAATGAACCCTACTATTAAAAACCCTTAAGATCTTTAACTGGTAGTAGGGTGAGATCGCACTATACTTTTTGTACTTAAAAAAACCAAATATACACTAATTCATTACATCTTAACTGATAAGTAGTATCTTTTTAATATAGTTTTACATTTCTTTGGCTGGTTATTACATATATCGTCTACTAATTGCTGTGGAAAACTATTATTACACTGTGGTAATATAAACAAAGGCAGATAATCTAAGTTACGTAAATGGCCGGGCCTAGTTCGCTTACATAATGTGGGAATAATGCTATGTTCTTCAGAAACGACAGACACACAAATCCTATCGAAAACGCTTATCACTTTACAGTATTTAAATAATTTAGAATAATCTTGACTGTTTGATTTCTTTGTTTTTAGGTACAATCGCCTTCAGTATGGCAAGTTGTAATTTATAAATGTCCTCTAAATAAGTCACGTATGTCCTGCCGTAACTACTGATTCCAAAGCAAATAATTGAATCTGCTAATGACATGCACAACATTCTTAGAGTGCCATATGGTAACTTATATCTTAGTATTGTTAATTTAGCTAGAACTGCCCTCAGTTTACCGCACAAATAATCGACGTGAGGCCGCCAGTTGAATCTGTTATCAATTATAAGTAAGTATGTTGTATAAGTAAGTAGGTATGTTGGTTCACAAGTTCGAGCGGCAGATAAGGACAGCGCGCGGCGCACGAGCTGTGTAAGCATCGGTGCTCGTGAGCGATTATTTGAGGTACACGGGTCGTTTGCATGTGAGCAGATCGGACATGCATTATTTTTGTTTTATTGGCATTAATAACCAGACCAACGTCGTGTGCCCACTTGCACAATGAGTCAAAGTTGTCTTGCAACATCCTTTCTGCTTGAGAAATATCTGAGTGCGCAGCGATTAAGCAAGTATCATCGGCAAACTGGTACACGGATCCCGCACCAAAGATGTTGCACATGTCATTAACATAAATTAGGTACTCGGTAGGTCCCAAAATTGACTCTTGTGCTGTTCCTACCTCGGTACATACCCTGTCACTTAGCACCTTTGCAATTTTTACCATTGTAAATCTGTTTTCGTGATAATTTTGAAACCATTTTAGTAAAGGTCCCTGTATACCAATCTGCCGAACCTTAGAAAACAGTGTGTCATAATTAAGGGTATCGAAGGCCCTGCTGAAGTCAATAAATGCCAACAAGACCTGTTTACGTTCGTTTAAATGACCGTTCACCTCACCAGCAAACCTAGAAATTAACTGAGAAGTATTTTTATTTTTTTGGAAACCGTACTGTCTATTATTTATCAACTGATTGGTATTTAGAAAGTTATTTATTCCGTGTCCTAGGTACTTCTCAATTACTTTATCTATACATGATAAGATCGTTATAGGTCGATAGTTATTATAATCTGTAAAAGAACCTTTTTTATGTATCGGGCGAATTATGCCCATCTTAGATAATATTGCTGCATGTCTAGGTGCATGTCTAAATGCCTCCACCTTACAGAAAACCACCCCTTATGGGCTAGAACAGCCAGAGGTTTTTAAAAGTTGTTTTTTTACTTGATCTCTTCTTGCGTTTACGATCTATCGATATATACTAATATTATAAAGAGTAAATATTTATTTGTTTGTTTGTATTAAATAAGCTCCGGAACTACTGGACCTATTTTAAATTTGGTCTTGCACCAATATGAAGCTACATTTTCAGGGAGTGCATTAGGCATTATTTCATCATGATTAAATAAAACATTCAGTGAAAATAATAGTATTTGTAAATCAAGTCGAACAAACGCTGGCGGGATGTGCGGCTTCACCGACGCCGCGACGTGCAAATGTATCTCTTTTTTCGGGAAAAATCTGCTTTCATCAGCGTAGCTTCTACATAAAACAATATTTTTCGCATGTAAAGCCGATGACTAACACAAAGTAGGTGTTCCGATACGGGATTATACTCGTAAAAGAGGCAACACAAGCTACGAACTAGATTGCTTAACGTTGCGATGATGATTGTCGTTTCTGAATTCGGACGTTAAATTAGTTAAGATGAGAGGTACCTTCCACATTGGGTGAATAAATGATTTAACTTTTGCCAGCACCAGCAAACTCTATTACTTTATTAACCAAGTGGAGAATGCCTCTAGGCACAAAGTTATAAAGTAAAGTAAAGTAGTAAAAAATCATTTATTCATTTAAGCTTGTATAAAGCACTTATGACATGTCAAAAAAAGTATACAGAAATAATAATAATAAACGTAAATAAAATAGTACAATATTAGTACACATCGTGAATATACATAATGTGAATCTACCACCGGTTCGGACGTTGCTTCTTATCGAGATATATTCTGTCTATCTTACGAAGGCCGTTCACAATGCTTGTAGTAGTGAGATGAACTGACATAGTATGATATACGCTAGTGTGCCAGTACGTCTACCACGAGTTGCCACTTTAAATTTACGTTATCGTTCGCGTAAAAAAATGTTTTGGGATTTGACATGACATGGCATGACAATGTCAAATCCCAATACATTTTTTTACGCGAACGATAACGTAAATTTATGGTGGCAACTCGTGGTAGACGTACTGCTCTCAGAGGGAACAATTGACATTACTGAAACTAAGACCGTGTGTTTGTACAATTTTACACGTCGCGCGTCGCTTCATCAAGCATATCGAAAAGGTCTTCGTGAGATAACGTCTAAAACTATTTTCCTATAAATAAACTTAAACTGGTCTTTGCAAATCTCAGCTCTAATTGCCACGTCTCCGTTCAGTTACGAAGGCTGTTTGTAGTCCCCCAGCTGACTCGTCGGCGTAATTGGAGCCCCAGGGTACACCGACACTTGTTACTGTTGTTTGATGACAAGGCACTTTTGAAGGGTTGAACGTTGGATATTATGAAGTTTTTGTGCAATAAACGATTAACTATAGCATTTACTCGCACATTATGACATTCTGTATAATTGTTATAAAGAGGAAAGATTTGCATTTTTGGATGATTGAAACGAATATACTTAAAAACATCTAGGTTAATTTTTTTTGACTGTTAGGTAGATGTCACTCCACCTGATGGAAAGCTGTCGTGAGGTACAAAAATGAGGTTTCCAAGCACAGTGATGCAAAGGAAACACTGAGCTGGCCATCCTCATCTTGGACACATGCAGAAATGAATTCTCTGCAGGCGAAATTAATTCTTTTTTTTTGGTTAAGTTTTCATGCATTACAACCAAAACTGATTTTGGTATTACGATATATTCGACCTTACTGATACTGACACGAAATGACTTCATTATCAGGAATAACGTTGACTCATAGACTCTACTTTTTCCACAGTCTAGCATCTAAAAATAATTTCTGACAACGTCATGTAACTATATAGGCTTTGATTTATTATTCCTCACAATCGGGTTGGTTCAATCTAATTCCTGCGAGGGAGGAAGTGAGGGCTGATAAATCTCAAATTAAATGGCAATTTTCGTTTCATTGCAACCTTGTTCTTTCATAGAAATACTGATAACTGAAAGCTAGCAATGGACTGGGTGCCAGAGAATGCGAAAGATATTTCTATCAGCTAGTCTTTTTTTTATTTACCATTGAAAACTTATGTAACATGATTTTAATACGGTCACATATGTACTAAAACCACTAATTAGTAGTGTTCACGTATAATAATTACTGTAACGTTCACCCTTTGTTTCACTTCACCCCCTATATAAAGTCCCTTGCTTCCTCCCTATCCATTTGTAAACCATTTGTCAACTTGCTGACTTCACTAAAAATCTCTTTAGCCTTTCAGTGTTCGCAAGGCAAGGCAAGGCAATCGTTTCAACGCTACCCAGCGGTGAATTCGGACAACATTAAGGCCGCTAGATGGCGCTGACTCGATGCCATACTATTCCACATTTACGTGATCATAATAATAATAATAATATAGCCTCGACCAACACCTTGAGAGGCTCTCGCTCAGCGGCTGGATCAAGGGTCAGATACAGGAGACGGTACTTTTGGACACGGCACGTATTGTCAGGAGGTTCCTCTCTCTGCAGCCCTAACCACCGGTAGTTTGGGCCTTGCCTGCCCTGCTGCCGGCGGCACCCTAGGTTAAGGTTTTTATATTATTCTTATAAATCACTGTTTATATAACTTTTAGCTTAAGTTTTATAATTGTAATTATTCCTATTTTTATAATTATAATTCATAAGTTGTTTTAAGTATTATTAATCTGTGTTTTGTAAGGATACTGTACAAATTTTAGATCTAAGATATACGTTGAATAAAGAGAATAATAATATTTTAAATCTTTGTTTTATAGAAATACTGTACAAATTTTATATCTAAGTTTTATTTTAAATAAAGAGAATCATTCATTTATTTGCAAGAATATGGTCATTCATTACAGACATGATGGTGCAGTCATTTGCATCGCTCACTGCAACTCCTTGCAACTCGCATTAGTACATATTCCTATTTATGGACTCGCATTCGGCACTGATCTCAGCTCACGCACACGCACGTAGCGTTTTTATTTTTAATTATATATTATTGAATACCTTGTAAAAGGTGGGAATGTAGTTAGACCTTTAAACCTAACACCAACCTATGTACCTACATTTCACAATAAAGATATTTTTGTATTTGTATTAGCGTGCTGTTACAGCATAGTTTTTGTAGCTTTGTCTCTATTCCGTTTATTTGGTCATGTGCCCCTGTTGTTGCACGTGTTCATATACTGTGGAATTCCTTACTATGCTGTGTATGTATGTATAAAAACACACAGGTCTCCCAAAATAGCCCCTCTTTCTCTACCGCTAGTTCTGCGGTCATAATCGCTGGATTGTTGCGTGCAGCAAATAATAGTACCACCCGCGTGTGTCGCGCTTCCGAATTGGGCCTACGCTTAATTCGTTTCTGATTGACGCCACAGATAACGTTAATGCAGTGGTGACATTTGTTTTTTCGTTTCATCTACAAGTTTTTTGATATATTAGTTATGGTAAACCGGGTTTGGGTGAAATAATGGATTACTGTTCTTTTTTGTGTCGCCTGCATTTAAAACAAACTCATTTTATTTTTACCAGGACCCCAACCGCAATATCTTGAAAAAATATTCGTCATGACTAGTTAATAACATTACATACCCATCTTCTGTGGAGCAGTAGTAATACTATCAAAGTCATATCTACTTAAAAAAATGTCTCATTGGTACATATTATAAAAGAGACGATTATACAAGCTCTGCTTAGTTTGGGGTCAGATGATCTTGGTGTGAATTGTCCCAGGTATTTATTTAGGTATTTATTTATTTTATACCTTGAGAGACTAAAAAGAGAAATACTCCAGCTTAATAGTCAATATCAAAACTGATCAGGTTTGACAAAAATAAAATACATTCCTACAAAATCAAAACTTCATAAATCATCCTTTCATCTTGTCATATACTTCCCTTTTATTTTATCTATCTTTCTTCTCTAATAGTCTAAGCTCTCTCAGCTCTGTAAAGCTACAAGTAGCCATCTCTCAATCTAATCTTTTAAGAATGATAGATTTTGAAATACAACCAGAATACATTTATAAATAAAATAAGAAATGAAGGGCATTAGAACCGAAAGTGACACTTCTAAAAATTACAAGTCATCGCAGTCACAGTGAGCTTGAATAGTGTTCCTTGAGCCCTAACATCAGGTCGAATTTTTATAGTTTCTATGATTGTGTGGAAAATAGTGTATTGTTAAATGTTAAAAATCAAAAATTTCCTAATCCTTTAACTTGTTTCTTATTTATTAAAAGTCAAATATTTCTTTCGGATGTTAAAAGGCACTTGCTTCATTACGTTGATGAAATAACGTTGGCTTACAACGTAAAAAACACTAGACAAAATCGCTAGGTGTGTTATGGCCTCGATAGCTCAGTTGGAAGACCAGCAGCCCGGATAGGGGAAAACGGGGGTACTTCTCCCGCTTGAGGCTTAGGATAAGGTCGAATTTTTCTAGTTTCTATCTTTGTGTTTTTGCAGCAATTTTTGCAGTTGTTGAAGCACTCTACTCTAACTGTGAATAAGAAACACTGTTCTTCCCTATACTATGGCATCAAATGTAGGGGGCGGTCACGCCATTCCCCAAAAGGGGCATTTCGTTAGATGCGTATCGCCCAAATAAAAATACGTTCGCTAATTTCGTAACACACGGTATAACTGGAATTGCGTAATAGGTGTTCTCGTAATAAACACTTTCATAGAAATAGGCTGATTTAACCATTGAAATATTATGTACGTTTTTACCTGTGACCTGAAAGTGGGGGCTAGAACGATGTTACACAAAAACTGTGTAACAAAAAGGCAGTTTTAGTTTTATTTATTTATTCTTCATTGCACAAAGAAAAAGTACAATTGGCGGACTTAATGCCTAATGGCATTCTCTACCAGTCAACCACTGGGCGAAGCAGAAATCGTGTTGGCGGTGTCTCATAAAACCGGAAAGACAATATACTATTAATACAAAAAACATACTTATACCAAAATTATACATATTACACATACATAATCATAATACATAAATTTAAAGATACATACACTAAATATCGTACCTAAATCTTAAAATATTGTCTTGAAAGGAGAGGTTTGGTTAAATGAGTTAAGGTTTATCTAAGAAGAAGTTGTGGATTGCTCTTTTGAAGGAAAACCTACTGGTCGACCATTTAATTTTATTAAGCAGCGAGTTCCATAGCCTAATGGCAGCTAATGTGAAAAAATTCGACATATGGGAAGACGTATGAAGAGGAGTGTGAAGCAGCAAAAGGCTATGCGAGCGCTGGTTGCGCGTGCTGCACTCGCCCCTATACTTAAAATTACATTTCAGATATCTGGGGGAATTGGGATTACTAAGAATATTAAAAAGTAAACAGAGCAGAGAGTTTTATATTTATTTTGTACCTGTCGACATCATGTTCAGGTTCAGGCATCGGTCTTTCTGTTTCCTGATGTCTTCTGACAGTAAGCTACCGTCTGCCATAGTGTTTGACTATAATTAATAACTGGTACAGAGGCTCTCACATCAACCTTTTCAAAACCATTGCAAAATTATTTTTATGTCAGTCGAATAAAGTGCCCCTATCAACCTTTATGATGTGAACGCCTCTGTACAACACTTTCTCTGAAGAACTTTCCGTAGAAAGAACACTGAACTAAAAAAAACCGAATAAAATGAAAAAAAGCAGCAGCCCACCCTTGGCCTAGTGTATCAGAACCCAATGTGATTCAGATGGCGAGCCTTTCGCTGTGATTTGGTTTTTATAGATGGCTTGTGCCTGATTTGAGAACTCAGCACCACATGGGCACGTTTCTGAATTCGGGAGTCACATAACATTTTACATACCAAACGGGGTAGTCAGAGGCAAATGACTGTTTCCGTCATGGTGAACGGTACACTCAGAAGCCCACTTTTGAAACGACTTCAAAAAAAGGAGGAGGTTCTCAATTCGACTATGTTTTTTTTTATGTTTGTTACCTCATAACTTTCGACTGGGTGAACTGATTTTAATCATTCTTTTTTATTTGAAAGTTGATGGTGCCCGTTGGGGTCCCATTTTAATTTGGTCTAGTTCTGACAGTGGCATCCATGAGAAAACCATATAAGTCTTAAATCTAGATAGACAAAATGCGCGACAAATAGACGAATAACTCAATATTACACCAACCGATTTCGATGCTTCTTTTTTTATTGAAAAGGATATACTTCAAGGGTAGTTTGATGAGTGTTTGGTTAGGTTCTGATTATGGGATCCATGACAAAGTAACGGAACTCTTCAATTCTTAGGAGCAAATTGTACGATACTTTTTCGACGTATAAAATAAATATGAAAATCAAGAAATAAACAAAAATTTTAACAAAAAAAAAACCAACTTCAAAAAAAACTATTCCAAAACAAAGCACTAAAAAGTAAAGAAATAATTGCGTATTCTTCGGAAACTTGTACGATGATATAATGTAGGTACAATTATTGTTATTGTTGGAGTCGGTGTCAGCCAATGTAGGTTTGTAACTACCTACATACATACGTAAACGTGATATGTAAGAAATAGGTATATTGTAGTGTTTCTTTGGCTGACACCGACTCCAACAATAACAATAATTGTACCTACATTCTAACATCGTATAAGTTTCCGAAGAATACGCAAGTTTTTTTTTAAGAATTAAAAAACAAGATTGAAAAGAGTAAGTAACCATCGAGTTTCTTGCCGGAGTCTTCTCGATCGGAAGCAACCTCCGAACCGGTGGTTGAGTCACATTATGTTTAATTATGATATTTACTATCATAGTATTATTTTAGGTAAGTTTATTTTTTTATCGATGTTTTCCATCACCGAAGGGTTCGTCAGAAATTTAACAATGACCACAAACAATGTTTCTGGCCAAATAAGATGTAAGACTATCAAAAAAAAAATGATGAAACTTTAAATGGATTCCTGAATCTAGTGCACGTTTGTCCTGCGTGGGAATTATACTACCAACCAAGCCAACGATAAAAAATAATGATAATCGCATACATTCAGTTTCACCTGTGACACAGTAAACAAAAATGAAGTTCAACCATCAGTCCTGCCTCGAATTCATTCACTAGTCTCTCTAGAATGTTTTTTTTCTTACGAGATGGAATTTTTTGATGTGTGGTGCAAGATACAGGGTTTTCGTGTTAAATATTTGTCTTTAGTAAGTGAGTACGTCTAATAGGTAAAGAAGATTCGTAAGTACAAAGAATTAATAACTCATAGAAGTAACCGTATTCGGTGTTTTTTAAATTGAAATAAACACAAGCGTAAACACGGAAGGTAAAGTTAAAATAATATCTATACTATATACTATTATGAAGCTAAAGAGTTTGTTTGTTTGCTTGCACGCGCTAATCTCAGGAACTACTGGTCCGATTTGAAAAAATATTTCAGTGTTAGATAGCCCATTTATCGAGGAAGGTTATTAGCTATATATCATCATTCCGCGCTGACGAAGTCGCGCGCAGAAGCTAGTATTTTATATCCCGCAGAATTAATAAGTATCAAGTTGTGGCCTTTATTATCCAGCAAACAAGTACCTTGAAAAACTAACTAAAATCAATGCAATAAACTAAACCAAAACAGAAGTGCAAAAGGACCAAAACTGGTTATTTTGCATGACAGTACATACATGTTCAAGGAATCAATTTTGTGATTCTTTGAAATATAATATGGTATAACATTGACTCTATTAAAAATTTTTTGCAAAATCTAAGGAAAGAAAAATAGAAAAAAACTAAAGTTTCAACCTTGATGATCTCGAGCGGGAAATTTCACAATCCGGGTGACTGCTCTAAACATTGAGCTACCGAAACCCTAACGGACAGAATGAATCTTATTATGTTGTAAATGCTCACATTGCACGCCAACGTTATTCCGTTAATGTTTTAAGGCAAGACACTAAATTTTAATTTTGAAGTCCGCAAATTGGTATAACAAAAAAAAACATCCGATTAAGGCTTATATCTTAAACCAAACACTCACGAGTCAGTCGAATGTGGTACTTTGACGGCAGTATCTCTTACGGCAAAATGTAAATGCGACCAATAAAATATGGGAGTAACAATCAGAACCAATGTATGTGATACTGGAGTGTATATAAAAGCTACGCCAGTGTTTTGCTTGAGAAGAAAGAGTAGAACTGAAATTCTGAATCTTGCGATAAAATAGAGAGAATTAGATAAGGCGAATAATGACTTGAAGAAGAAATAAGATTTGATTATTAATTAGATTTTTTTAGCATTTTACAATTCTAATTTTAAAAATTGCACAAATTAGAAAAACAACAGGTTTTACAGCAGATAAAAGTGACTTATGATAAGCTAAGCTTCTTTCCCAGCGCGTAATTATTACCAAAAGCATGATTTTTCGCCACTATTTACCATAACTTCTAGATTTCGTTCCAATTTCAGTTCTGAAAAGAGAAAACAACCGAATTGCGGCTCAGAAATGCGGAGATGAAATATGAGGAATTGAGGAGGAATCAAAAGCCACGCCAACGCGGGCAAACACGATGCGAATCCGGTAGGTGGCGTTATTGCGATTGGTATTTGAGTGCAGCTTTTGGCAAAAGAAAATTCAGTTCTGCTAGTCTCTGAGATTCACCAATTCAACGATTTCACTAGATGTAAAATGTCCATACAATTGGACATCTATACAAACCTGGCACTAGCGATACAGTGATACCCTACTTTTTGTCTCTTTCTGACATGTACAAGTGAAGAAGAGAGCAAAATACTGTAATTAAGCAATGATTGTGCTTAAAATAACGTAAAACATACTTTTTATTGTGCCGTTGATAACGCGCGGATCCGGAGTCTTTACATATTGAAGGTAATTGAATGAATCCAATCCGAGTGAACTCCAAAAATAATCTTTGGTGAAACTGTTCTCTCTGATCTGCAGGAAATCTCTTATCAGTTCTGTGAGTTTTTTATCATTGGCTTTTTATGGATGCTGATGCTACAACAGTGACTAATAACGTCTCCAACTCAATGGTAGTCGCCTTCGGCACTGGGAAGGATTTTTTTGTGTGCAGTCTTAGTGCCATCAACTTCAATCACCTTGTAATAAAGATGTTCCATTGATCCTATTGATATTTCGTAGGTCAAGACGATATTACCTTTTTAAAACTTCAATATTACAAGACTAAACCAGCAGAAATAACCATTTCACTACCCCATTTTCAAATGGCAAAATACCCTTTACCAAAAGAAGTGCTTCACAAACTTCAACACTATTCCGGCCGAATACGGACTACATTTTCTAACAGGTTGGCATCACAATCTTACCAAGCCAACTTCGCTTCTATAATATATAAATTCAAGGCTTAAAACTGTTTGGTCGTTGTGTGTTAACATTAACGTCAAAGTTCCAACTTTAAAAGTATGTGTATAGGGTATAATTTCAAATGGCTCTTAGAGTTTAGAGAATTTAGAGTTAACCCGTCTTGGCGCATCTGTGCCAGCAGTGTCTAATTACACAAAATGGTTCCTTATAATATGCAATGGGGTTTCTATTCGCCAGAAGCTGTTTGTTAAGTTATTTAATTTTATACCTTTATTAGGTTCCTTGGATGTGTTGTTCGTATAAGAGTAATATCTTATAAATAAAAATTCGAGACTCGAGAACGGCTCGACCATTTGGGCTAATTCTTTTTTTTCGTGTAGGTCATTGTATAACCCGATTTTATAACTGTGTTAACACCTCGAGTTGGTGAGGAAGTTTGCGGGCGAGTGAAATTCAATGCTCCCAACCTTACGATTTTGACAACTCGAGGTGCACAGTTATAAAAATCGGGTTATATTGTAGGATAAGTAAAATAAAATACAATTTAACAGATTTTTTATGACATGGTTACATCCGTGTGAAGCCGCGGTGGCTCGCTAGTAATAATATTAAAAACTGGAAGAAATAATCAAATATTAATATATCACTGAGCATGATTTTCATGTGTGATTTTGTTCAAGATTTTATCCAAAATCATCAAGTGTTCCCTCCCAAACGCGTATTCAGCACTATGACGTCATATTATCTTGGACAAACATACTTGTTGACAGCTTGCCTGGGACGCCGGTTGAATTGAAGATCCCGTCTTCATTAGAGTAGCCTCCAATCGTAAAGTTTTTTATTCCAACTTATGAGAGCTAGGATTTGACAGAATTTTGTGCAAGATTATTATGTTTGATTGGGCATTCATTTATCAAATATTTTTACAATAAGTAACCAAATTTATTAAGTAGTTCATTCGTAAATTCATTTATTGACAATGCACATTTTTTTACACAAACGTAGAAACTTAAAACCCGCGTCTTCCACTATCCGGGTGGCTGCTCTTTGAACTGAGCTATCGAGGCCGATCAGACCTAGCGAATTTGTCTAGTGTATTTTACGTTGAAAGTCAACGTTGTTTCATTAACAACATTATTATGGCTTTTTAAAAGGATAGTGTACATTCGCCTACACATTGCCGCCTCAGAACCAACAGTCATGAAAAATACCTCTTATGGTTCATAAATACATACACTTTAGTGTCATTACGTAGTTTATGGGTGGACACTCCTGAGAACTCGTTAAATATCAAAAAACTGAACAATTTTGAGGTTATATTTAATAATATAATGCAAAGTTTTATTTACGTGAGTGTGACTAATCTTCTTCAAGCACATATTTTGTTGATCTGCCACTTCTTCCAGTACCATGGAACCACAATCTGAGCCACAATTCACACAAAATGTTAATTCCATTGCGATGATCGTAAATCCGTAATTATCGCTGAGTTAGCTATCTGCAGGTTACAAAGTATTTAAACGGTTAAATCTTAAAGGAGGTAGGTCACTACCGAGAGCCATCAACGTCCGTTTTTTAAGCAGAGTTGTAAGAGTAAAATTATTAATATAAAAACAATAACACAGCATTGCAAATTGAAATCGAAAAATACAAGACAGACAGATGCCGGCCGGTATTTTTTTTGCGTTGAAGCGTTGTCAAGTCAACCAAACGCCATTAACTTCTTTTTTTTTTCGCTTCGTACAAAACTGATATAAGCCAATGTATTAATCTGATTTAAAATAAAAAGTTGATTAAACATTTATCGCATTGACAGTAATGTAGTGTTACTCATTTTTAAGAGCCTTTAGTAAGTTCACAACTACATTTTCTTGCACACTCAAGGTTTCTTTTGTCAATATAAAGTAAATTTAAATATTGTTGAGATGGCTAAACAACAGAGGACACAGACGAACGCAACATAAATGGTATCAAAAAAATGTTTTCGTACGATAAATCTTTTCAGTATTTTTAATTTTGATATCAAAAATCAGAAGTGTCCGTGACAATCTAATAAGTGATTTATGTCTTAAATCATGGCCAGAATTATGACAAATGTCACATGTTTGTTGGTTCATAGGACAACTTGGGCATTGTCCTTTACATTCAGTCAGTGAAATACTCATCAAGGTGCTGCCAGCCTAAGATGCGGAACAGAACTAAACTTGTCCAAAAAATACACACGGCACAAATAAATCAAATAAAAAAAATTGTGGGGCGCTTCATTTCAAATTAGACAAGCTCTATCTTTCTACGCGTGAACTTAGCTCTTAAATTTTTTCACTTTTTTTTTTTTTTATATTGCCCGTCAAGATGTCACTTAACGCATCATCAACATCATCATCAGCATTCGCAGCCACAAGACGTCCACTGACGAACATATGCCTCCCGACAGATTTCCAAAGCGACCGGATGCAGGCGGTCTGCATCCTCCGCCATCGCACTATGCATGATTTACAAGAGGTTACCCAGCATATACTGGCCTGTTGGTGAAATGGCAGCGATTTTGCCTTTAGCACCAGAGGTCGTGAATGCGATCGCCACCCATGACAAACATTTATTTTGTGTTTGTTGTGTTGTTTGCTGGGTGTTATTATCTATTTTTTTTATACCACTTCGGTGAAAATCAACCTGATGGTAAGCGGTCTATAAAGTATGTTCTAGCTTTCTATTTCATAAAATGAGCTGTTGTGAAGGTGCCAGCCATAACACTAAACTTTCAGAATCAGAATCAGATAATTTATTGCTTATAAACTGTGTCAGTACAGAAGCAGGGATGACATTGCATAGGTGAACGTTACAACAGTTTACCCATATCCGGTATGCAATAATGAAACATAAAAAGCTAATAAAACTAATGTTTCGCATTAAAATATTCATTTAAATTATAAAAAACAATTTTATTAACCATTTTTTTAAGTTTAATTAAAATTTTGGCAATTCCACTGATTTTATCTCAAATGGCAAATGATTGAATATTTTAATGCCTGAGCAGAAAGTGCTCTCATAATACATGTAATTATTCATTTGAGGTATACACAAATTGTGTTTATATTTATTGCGTATAGGACGTGTACTTGTGTTACATTTGGTCTGAAAAAAGTGGCTATTCTGTTTGATAAATACTGAAATTTCTAAAATGTAAATATTTGTAAGAGTGAGAAATGATTTGTCGATCTTATAAGTCTTCGAGAAAAGGTTTTCAAGTGTCCAATATTCGAGCAATAGTCATGACATCCATCCATAGCACAAGCTTTGCTTTTTTTTTTTTTTTATACTACGTCGGTGACAATCAAGCACGCGGACCGCCTGATGGTAAGCGGTTATCGCGGCCTATGGACGCGTGCAACACCAGGGGTATCACTCGCGCGTTGTCGACCCTGTAAAAACCTTTTCAAACCCCTCTTGAAGAACTCCATACTATAACTCATCGGGAAAACCTCGGCAGGGAGTTCATTCCACAATTTAAGCGTCCTCGGAAGGAAACATCTCTGAAACCGAATTGTACGAGACCATTGCGGATTCAGAGTGTGAGGATGAATGCCCTGTCGGTGGCGAGCGGTGCGGTGATGAAAAGTATCCGTGCGCATCATATCAAACAGGAACAAAACCCGTTGTGCAAGCGGTAGAACACGCATAAGGAGGCGAAGTCTCTCCTCAGACTTAACGGCTCTAAACCCCTTGTCAGTTTGGGATCGTCGACCATCCGGATCGCACGCCTCTGGACCGAGTCAAAAGGACTGAGTTGATATCCAGGCGCTCCTGTCCAAAGGTGACAGCAGTACTCCACGTGTGGCCTGACTTGCGCTTTATACAGCAGCAGTCTTTGCCTAGAAGTGAAGTACTGCTTTGCCCTGTTTAGCACACCGAGCTTTTTGGATGCCAACTTCGCCTTTTGTTCCAAATGACTCCGAAACTGTACGTCACTAGATATGGCAACGCCAAGGATCCCAATACTACTTGATATGGTAAGGGAAGTGTTCTGAAACTGAGGAGCTACAGTAAATGGAGTTTTCTTAGTGGTAAACGCGCAAACTTGTGTCTTAGTGGGGTTGAACTGGATTAAATTGTCCCGACCCCAATCGGAAACCCAAGCTAGGGTATTCTCAATTTCAGACACAAGTTTAGTTCGACTTTCCTCCACAATGGTACGAGGGATATTTGCTCGGCCTGTGTAATATGCATCTCCAGTGCTGTCATCCGCATAGCAATGAATACCGTCATTGGACAGCTTAACATTGACATGCAAGAGAAACAGCGTTGGAGATAGCACAGAGCCTTGTGGGACGCCAGAATTAATGTCCAAGCTATCGGAGCAACAACCGTCTACTACGGCTTTAATGCGTCTGCTGGACAAGAAACTGGCAATCCATCCGCATAAACTCTCGGGCAGTCCGTAAGATGGAAGCTTTGATAGAAGACCTTTATGCCAGACCCGGTCGAAGGCCTTAGCTATATCTAGGCTAACAGTCAATGCCTCACCTTGACTTTCAATGGCCTGAGCCCAGCGGTGTGTGAGATACACCAGAAGATCGCCAGTCGACCGACCATTACGGAAGCCGTATTGGTAGTCGCTTATCAAATCGTGATCCTCTAGGTACCTCAAGAGCTTGGCATTCAACACACGCTCCAAAACCTTTGAAAGAAGGGAGGTAATAGCGATAGGTCTATAATTCGCCGGGTCCGACCGGTCACCCTTTTTAGGCACCGGGTGCACGTGGGCGGTCTTCCACAAAGACGGACATTGCCTTTTTGCGTAGGAAAGCGTGAAAAGGCGCGTCAATACCGGGCACAACTCGGGAGCACACACTTTGAGCACCACTGCCGGGATGTTATCCGGCCCACTAGAGTTGTGGACGTCCAGATTTTGCAACTCTCGCCGGACTTCTTGCTGGGTTATGCGGATCTCCGGCATAATGTGACCGCACCAAGGGATGGTAGGTGGCACGGCGCTCTCAGCGTCCAAAGTCGAGTTTGTGGCAAAGAGGTTGCCCAAGAGATCGGCTTTCTCTTTAGCACTGTAGGCCAGATTTCCATCTGGTTTTTGGAGTGGTGGCAAAGATGAGTGGCAAAAGTTTCCCTCGGCAGCCTTGGCATGCGACCAAAAGGCACGACTTCCTGAAGGGTGGCCCACGAGCCGCTCCCCAATGCGGCTGACGAAGACGAATTTAGCCCTGGCGATGGCTTTTTTACTCGATCTCGAGGCAGCATTCAGTTTGCGCTTTGCATCTGGTATAGAGTGATCCCTTTTAGCACAGGCCGCAGTCCAAGCCTTGAATGCAGATTGTTTGAGGCGCAAGGCCTCTCTGCAGTGCTTGTCAAACCACGGCTGGCTCCTACCCCCGACAGCCACTAGCGGATTAGGAATATAGCATTCCATACCCGCCAGGATCGTCTCAGTGACCGCAGCTGCACAGGTATCGGGATCACCAGATGAAAAACAGAGCTGCCTCCAGGGATACGACGCGATAAACTCACGCAAACCATCCCAATCCGCTGACTTATAGTGCCACACGCGGCGGCGCCCAATAGGCTTACGCTTTTCAGGTGAATCGCAAAGCACTTGGCTCCGGACGACGCACTGGTCAGACGAGCCCAAAGGCGCATCCACTGAGATGGTGTACCCGTCCGGATGCAAAGTCAGCAGGAGATCCAGTAAATTTGCCCTATGGGTGACGACGTCCGGTACTCTCGTGGGAGAAGGTACCAGTTGCGAAAGACCATATGCCAAGGCAAACTCGTAGGCAGACCTTCCAGCGTAGTCAGTGGGCAAAGAAGACACCAACCACTCAGTGTGGTGAGCATTGAAGTCCCCCAGGACCACCAACTCGGCTGTCGGATACTGCTCAATGACTTTGCCGGACGTCACTTGCAGGTGCTCAAAAAGTTGAGTTATGCCCAGATTACCACTATGAGACCTGTAAAGGCACGCGTAGATACGGGTATGGCCACCGTAGTCTATACGCACCCACATAATTGACAGGTCCCTGTCTTCTAGCCCTGAAAGACGGCGACAGCTAATGTCCCCCCGGACGAACATGCATACCCCGGCGTGAGGCACAAAATTGTGCTCAAGCTTGTACCCAGGGTAGTGAAGGTAAGATGTATCGGCCGGGCAAGATATTTGCGTCTCGGTCAGGAAAAGCATTGTCGGCTTTGCAGTTTCGAGGTGATGGTGAACCGCGTTGATGTTGCTTGGTTTGGAGTCATATGATCTTGCTGTAAGTGTCCCAGATATTTATTTATTACATAGAGTTGTTACAAACAGACAGACACAAATTCTAAAAACTTTTATATCTTATTCAAAACCGTTTAAATTTAGTGCAAATGATTCGGCCAAAATATATTAAACGTACATATTTGCATCGATTTCACTTTGATATGTGTGCCTGGATGTAGATTTCCCAGAATAAGTATCACTCCGAATGGTATTATGTTTACACGTGATTGCAAATTTCCATTAAAGTGGGAGGTTGAATGGAGGCCAGATGACGTCATAGCGACAAGAACCAAGGAGGTAGATGTTTGATTGAATCAGCTCAGATTGCAATGGGATAAGGCTGTTTATAGAAGCTCGTTTCTTGTAGAAATGGGACGGAAAATATTTACAAATTACAAGCATTGATGGTATCAAACAGATCAAACAACTTCAGCGCTCTTTACAAATTAGTGCAGGTAACCAAAGAAGATGTGAGCCCGCAAGCATAAATTAAACTTTAATTGCTTTAAGCTTTAATACACGGAGTTACGCTTGAGAGATGATTGACTGTTCAATTGGGATAGAAATATTAGCATTAGAGTATGGTATATAACATCGATGTTCAAAAAGCACGCAGACTTCGATGGTAAGCGGTTGAAAACGTACACTAATACTAACACTAGAAGTATTACTCGATCTTTATCTATGTTAATAATTAATAACACATTATTTAATTTATTTTGTTAGATAATCATCCAAAAAACCCTGAAATGTTGCGCTCTTTACTAGACTAGACATATCATAAAGCTTACCTCAAAAACCTCTCTAGTGGCAGAAAAAGGTAGTACAGCCACCCCGACGAGAAGGTCTGCGACCGCCAGCGACACGATGAACAGGTTCGTGACGCTGCGCAGCTTCGAGGAGCAGAGCACAGCAGCGATGACTAGGCAGTTTCCTGGAAAAATTAAAGAAAAGGCATCAAGGACACAGGGTTATTGGCAATTCGATTGGTGGAGCACGTCGTAGAATAGTTTCTCGACTTGACGTTCATGCGTGGTGTCCTATCGGCCGGAGTAATTCAGAAAACGACCTTTTCCAAATTGGCTTGCGTTTATTAGTGCAAATTCTTGTCCGGTACTTCGTGGACCATGACAAAAGGTGTGTTTTATAGCGTATATTTATTCTTATTTATTAGAATAGATACGAGAGTGTTGGCGTCGTTGGCAAACAAGCAACTTATTGCCTGATGGTGAGCGGTTGCTGCAACCTATTTACTCGTAATGACACAACACTAGAGGTATTACTCGTACGTGGCCGACTGTGTAAGGCCTCAAACTTTTTTAGGGAACTTTCGTCTGGTAAATAAAACTGACTATTTTTAATGGCATATTTTTAATAACACCCAGTCAGATATTATAGCGTTCTTTTTTCAGGATGCCTACCATGAGTGTACACTTATGATAGTCGCTAGCTTCGGCGTTCACATTTTTGTATGGGATTTCGGGACAGTGCCGATAATAGATTTTGTACTAAAATGGCATACAACTTGCTGCTGTCAACTATTGTAGTTTACGTGACGGAAACTCATGGTAGACATACCAGTTCCCTACACAATTGGTATTATAAGTAAAAAACCAGAGTGACCGAGTTGCGAGAAGGTTATAATGTTGGAAGCTATTTAAAACGACTTACGAATTAAGTGGAATGGAAATTTCACTTCGCAAGGCTGGGCAGCGAAAAATAACAGTTTTCCTTTTATTAAAAAAGGTATTAAGAAACGGCGATAAAAACTGGACCAAGCATTATAAATTTACAAGCATCGCGAATACTAATTCATTCATTATTTCAATGAAGGAAATAGACCAAGAGCCAACACTCACAGTATATACGTCATTCTATATTAATGAACGAGCCATCTAAGTGGTATGATAGGAATTCATTCATTCTGTTATGCTCTTGGCTAGTATTATATTTATTACTTTGATTATTTCAGCATTTCACAATGTTTGTTTTTCATATCTTAAGATATAAATACTGGTAAAATTCGATTTCGGTCCTTGATGATCTCGAGCGGGAATCGAACCCGCGTCTTTTACAATCCGGGTGACTGCTTTAAACCACTGAGCTACCGAAACCTCAGGGTAGCGAACGAATCTTTCAAGTATATGCTCACGTTGCAAGCCAACGTTATTCCACCATGGTTTCAAGGCCTATTATCATCCGAAAGAAATATTTTCATAAATATTTAAACTTTCGTTTAAGATCGAAATATGCTATTTGATTATTACTTTGATTGTTTTAGCATATCACAATGCTTGTTTTCATATCTGAGGCACAAATAAGGCATGCGCGGCGCTCTGACAGATAGCCCGCTTAGGACAACACGCCATTTTTGACGCACGCACACAGAGACGTGAGTTTACAGGCGAAGTCAGTGAGTTTCAGTGAGTCGTAAAGTCGTACTGTCGCGAGTGTTTTTGTTTTTGTCGAGCTTGGTGCAATTTTTCACATGATGAATTTTGTCTTTGGCCGGTTCTGTCAATAGGTATAACCTACTTACTTCATTTTAAAATTCAGAGCGAATATAGTAGTAACCCTGGGCAGTTCACGCATGTTTAGGAAAAAGTTGCGAGCGGTCCTTCTGTAAACTCTTTATTTTGTGTCCAAGGATAGAAATACTAGAACAAAATCTATTACGTACCTTGATGATCTCGAGCGGGAATCGAACCCGCGTCTTTCACAATCCGGGTGGCTGCTGTAAACCACTGAGCTACCGAAACCTCAGAGGAGCGAACGCAGTGGTTTAGAGCAGTCCACCGGCCATATTTCTCTTGGAAGTTGAAAGGTACTTGCCTTGACACACTAGTGGAATAACGTTGGCTTGCAACGTAAGCATTTACTGGAAAGATTCGTTCGCTCCTCTGAGGTTTCGGTAGCTCAGTGGCTTAGAGCAGTAACCCGGATTGTGATAGACGCTATTTTTAGTGAATCCAAATTGATTACTATGTAATAATTTATTTAAAGCAAAGTGAGAATGTAATTGATTCAATATTATCTTTTCAAAAATTTTACTTATAGCTGGTACAATAGAAATAGGTCTTTAATTGGATGGGTCACTTTTGTCACCTGACTTATAAAGGGTTTTTTTTAATAACCTGTTGTGTCCCACTGCTGAGCAAAGGTCTCTCCCAATTTTTTCGAAAAGTCTCTATTTTAAAGGGGTATTACTTTACTAAATTTCATTAAATTAGGGAACTGACCCTTGTCTACACAGTTATTAAAAAGTAACGCTAAATTAGGGAGATGGTATCTATGACTGATTTAAGTATATCAACAGAACGACCCCATAAATTCTCCGTTTTTTTATGTTAAGTTCTTTAAACGACTTGAGGATGGTATGAGGAGATATATGATCAAAGCAAAAACTAGTGGCGCACTCATTAACACTTGATGTGAGGAGATAACTAGCTAGCAGTGAACTAGAATTTAGTTTACTGGTAGTAATAAAAGGTATCTCAGAGAAAAATGATTCAAATGTATTAGCTATATCAACGTCAGACTTTAAAAAAATACTACTTAATAATATTATCTTTAATTTGAAGTGTGAAAGAGTTATTGCGTGGTATGGACTTACAAGTTTCTTTGTTTATAATGTTCCAAGTCGCTTTGATTTTGTTTTTTGCTTGTTTTATTTTGTCTCGCAAAAACATGGACTTGGCAACATTGCAAGATTTTTTATATATCTTAGAGTAAGATTTTACAGAGTCTTCTAGTTTGGGACTATGAAAGTTTTCTTTTAAATCATATAATTCTTATAATTTAATCCTACTTTTATGAATACCTGGAGTAGCCCAGTCACTGAATATAAATTTAAATTTATCAACTGTCACTTTTTTTTTGAAAATATGGCATTATGTTCATACATTATCAGATTGAACAAATCCTCATACTGATAATTTATGTTCTGGTCTTGGTGTGATAAGTAAGGAAGTTGATTGTTTATATTGTTTTTAAATTTCTCTATACGTTTCAGAGTAACTGGTCTAAAAATAATATCCACCGAATGTACCTTAATGGTACATGACGGTGCTCAAATTTGGTTAACAGACCACAATGGTCTGATTTTAAACAATTAATTATTGATTTCTCCTTATAAAAAATTCACAAGAAATATTATCCAAGCAGGTAGCTGATGACGCAGTGATTCTAGTTGGTTGATCAAAAATATTTAATAAATTGAATGATTTAAAAAGATTCAAAAATCTAAGTGAGGTTTGAGAAGAGTCTAGAATATCTACATTAAATTGTACATCTTTTAACGCTAGGGGTAGATGGTTGTAGTAGGTGGGGCCAATAACTCGTGGGTTCTCCTCTGCAAGAGCCATGCGACGTTGCGATGTTGTTTTTGAATAAATGAAATGAAAGTCTTTTTGATCTACCTCTTCACAAGTTTAAGTCTGCAATTAAAGCAAAGTTAATAAAACAAGGTTATTATAATGTAGAGGATTACTTGAGAGACATAAGTTTGTGGTCATAGTAGGAATAATCTGCTCCTCTGCTCAATGTTGTGTTCTTTTTTCTACTCTCGTTGACTGTACTCTGAATTTATTTTTTGTAAAACAAACAAAGTTCAAAAGAGTAACTATCGAGTTCCTTGCCGGAGTCTTCTCGATAAGAAGCAACGTCCGAACCGGTGGTAGATTCACAATAATAATATGTATATTCACGATATGTACTATATTGTACTATTTTATTTACGTTTAATATTATTATTTTTATATACTTTTTTTTGACATGCCATAAGTGCTTTGTACAAGCTTAAATGAATAAATGATTTTTTTACTTTACTTTTACTTTTAAAGGAATTTAGAAAAGATCGTTTCCTACATTTGTATTATGAGTTGTGATGCTATGGTCAAACTTAAATTTAACTCAACCTAACATTGTTAATTTTGTTCTCTAGAATAATGTAGATACCAGTATCACATAAATGTGCTCATAGGTAACAAAATATTGGTAAAATAAATTATTTGTATTAGTATTGCTTATACAATACTAAAAGCTGTTGTGGGGGTTAAAGGCCGGGAGAAATTTGCAATAGGTTCTCCGAATACGAAATTAATTTCTCAAAATTCGTATGAATTCGCAATATTGATCCCCAACCCCCGAATATGCCTGTAGCTTATCATTCCATGATTGCAAATTGAGAACTCGTTTAATCATAATTGAAAGTTAACTATTCGAATTCTTGAAAAAACACTATTAAAAGGCATATTCATGGCAAAAATTAAGGACAACTTTAACCAAAATTATCTGATTACTTTTTCATTCTCATCAGGCAAACAGAGAAAAAATAATCTGTTCATTTTAGATTCACATCTCTTCTTTCGGGATAGATTGTGGTTCAGAGTGAATCCATAGAATTAAAAAAAAAAACTGATTTGAACCAAGCAAACCTTGTACTATGGCTGCGAGAGACAAATACTCATTAATAAATAGTTTTGAATGCATTTCACACTCAGACTCAGTCACATACAAAAATCATATTCGTCACACGAATGTTTGCACTGGATGGCGATCGACCCACGATCCTTGGCATTTTAAGCAAGGCTTCTACGACATAAAGCAGTTCACTTATCAATTTTGGAACTCAGTCTAATGACTATTTATACAAGTTGATTATCAAAATACTTACAAAAACCAAAGGGCATACGCAGAGAGTGATGAAGAAATGATGTCAGTGAAAATGTTTTTTATTAAATTGCCCGTCAAGATGACTTCACTCCACCTGATGGAAAGCGGTTTAATTACATTCATTTCAATGTAATCATACAAATCAGTCGAACAACCAGTATTTTTGTTCAAGAAAAATTTATATTCTCCCTTACGTGGTTACTACATCACTCACTGAGTAGGAATGCCAGAACCTTCTTGTAAGTCTTTTGATAATCACTATTTCCAGTAACGCAATGTAGTAAGGGGTCTTACCCCTGGCTCTTGGTCTAAAAAGAAAAAAACCGCGTCGGAGCGTTATTTTTATTTAAGGTTCCGCTTTTGGGGTGGGAAGCTATAAATAAAAAATACAAATACCGTTACACTTAAGAACAGCGGTGGGTAACATTTGGCAAGAATGTTCTTCAGTTCGAAGTGTTGGAGCGTGGTAGGAGTTGATTTTTTGGGGTAATAAAAAGAGATGGCAACGCGGAATGGCTACGGGCTGACGTGAATGGCACCGCGGAATGGCTAGGCTGTGTACCATTACTTACATTCGTGTTACTAGTATTTCTAGCTGACTGACTAACTTGTTAATTTTTGTAGTTAATTTACTTAATTGGCAATACGAAAAAATGCACACCTTGCGAAGCCTCAACATCATCATCATCATCATCCGTGCGCTTTATCCCGGTTGTGAACCCACACTGGTGTGTGGGGTCCTAGGGTCCGCCTTTCTTATTTTCTTGGCCCACTTCGCGCGGTCTTGTGCATCCTCAGTGGTGAGTTTGTTGGCACGAATGTCACCCTTAACGACGTCGAGCCACCGCTTCTTGGGTCGACCTCTTCTTGCAGTACCTGGCGGGAGCGGCATGGCACGGCACATTTGTTGCCCACGTAGTTTGCCGATCTCCGTGAGACATGACCATACCAACGAAGGCGGCACTCCTGCAGCTTGTCTGCGATGTCACGAACACGAAGGCTGCCGCGGATGTGAGTGTTACGCACGCGATCTTTGCGTGAGACTCCACACATCCACCGCAGCATCTGCATTTTCGTGACGCGCAGCTCCTGCTTGTGTCCCTCTAGTAACGGTCATGTTTTGAGCATGCGAAGCCTACCTACTATAAAAAACGACGTAAGTAGTATTAAGAAATCCTTGTGGAATTAATCAATTGAAGAATACTATGTATCTTAATTATTAAGAGTTTCAAATATTTCATGGCGCTTGCAATAGTGCCGAAATATTGGAAACTCATCTATTTATACCAATGTCATAAATAGGAAAAATTGTTTGTTTGCATTAATTAAGCTCCGAAACTACTGATCTGATCGTGAAAATTCTTTCACTAACAGAAAGCTAAATTCAGGAGTGAAATAGGTTATATTTTAATTTGATTGAACAAAAAAATCAGTGAAACATAATAGTAGGTTTGAGTAAATCTAATCAGAGAAGCGGGAGAGACGTGATAATGGACATCCTGTCAAATATTTGACAGAACGAAGTCTGTTGGGGCAGCTTGTAATAATTATGGTACATGGTACTATTCTAATGTTTAGTGAACATGAAAGTTAAAAAAACCATAAAATCAACCGAACCTTTTCAACCTTCATAGATGAAAAAGATTTTAGGAAAGCTCTAACAACATTTGGTACCATGGAGGCCGATACAATGTTTACCATCACTGGTGCACTTTCAATATACAATGATTTATGGATGAACTAGATGTTTCGTCGTTAAGGCGCATACTTCAAGCTCAATTTTGCTAGTATAACAGCGTGGACAAAATATATTGAAGTTTCAAAAAAGGCAGATATTAAGTAGTCTTGTCTTGTGAGTCAAGCAAGGTTTGATGACACAATATATAAAAATCTTGCCTGTAGCACTTAAGGTTTGATTTCCACACAGGATACTTAACAAGAAACATTCATGAGACATATTTGAATTAGGTAGATTGTTATTAATTAAGACTAAGTCTTAAGTAATATTAGGGTATGTTTATCACTCTCTGACATTCAATAGGACAAGTTTCGGGTTTTTAATGTGATCCAGATGAAAACGGTCGCAAATTATTTTTTAAATTATATTATTTTATTCATCAAATTTGAAAATATATCTATTAAAATTTAGGCTGTAGCTTGTGCTTCCCAAATAATTTTTTCGGAAGCCAAGATAAACCCATATTTAGTCAAGAAACATTTAAACCATTCAAACTTTCTTAAGTGTTGTTCCAAATAGTGCTATAGGAAAGGACATGGACTACTTTTTGTCGCGAGATTGAAAACCCTAACATGGAAAAAATTGGTCCATGTAAAAGAGGCATTTAGTATTTCGTCAAACTCAAATTATTGACGACACGATTGGCGTAGTGCGCTGTAGCACGGTTTCTCGCCTCGATTTCCTTAGTGTCCCGGGTTCGATTCCCGGTCGGGTCAATTCAGCAAAACGATCTTTTCTGAATTGACTCGGGTGCTGGGAGACGCCTCGGCTGATTTCCTTGTGTGTTACCTCGTGACACAGGGATATTAATCCCTAATTCGAGACCATTACAAGAGGTGTGTTGTCTGGCGCATATTTATTTATTTATTTATTATTAAACTTATGGCCGCATGCAAACCATGAAAAACCAAGGTTCGTGTTTACAAAACTGTTATTAGTCATCTTAATGTACGGCTGCGAGACCTGGACACTGACGCTCAAGGAGGAGGAGAAGTTGCTGGTGGCAGAAAGGAAAATATTCCGAAAAAATCCAACCAGACGCGAGGACGGGACCTGGAGGCTGAGAAAGAATGCGGAGATAAAGGAGTTAGTGGCTGGACCCAATATAATGGGCGGGACAAAGTCAGCTAGACTGCGCTGGCTCGGCCATGTTGAAAGGATGGAATCGGATCGGGCTGTGAAAAGAGCATATCTGGGTCAGCCGACCGGGAAGCGTCCAGTGGGCCGGCCCATGTATCGCTGGATAAACCGGGTCGAGAAAGATCTCAGTCACTTGCAACGGCCTGACTGGCGACGGATGGCTGGAGATAGAGCAGAGTGGCGGAATCTCGTGTCGGAGGCCAAGCTCCACTTCGGGTCGCTGAGCCAGCGCAGTAAGTAAGTAAGTATGGCCGCATGCAAAAGTCAAAGCTTTTAAACTGTTCCCTTCAGTGTGTGTGTAACCTTCAGTTTAAAAGTTTGCAGCTGAGTCTGCCAAAAACCTTTACGCATTTATGTGAATGCTTCCAAAATGTGACTTTAATTAAATTTAAGCCTTCCCCATTCGTATCGGACGCGACGTACTCAGCATTTCTCATAGATGGATTGTGACTGTGATCGATTGGGGACAGAATTGGAGGTGTCCATGACTGGGCGTTTTTCCCCACTCACCCAAAAAAGGGGACTTTCAGATGAATTAAAATGTAAATAAGTTATGGATTGAGCTTCGTAAAGCTTTCAATGTAACATCATGAGTGAATCTGAGAAAGCTATTTATGCTGTTGTTGTGGTACATATCAGATATGTGTTCTTTCCATGTGCATGCTTATTATAAGATTGTATTAATACGTATCATGTGGCAGTAATAAATAAATAAATCTAAGAAAGGCGATATTTATTAATAAGATAAAGATAGAAACTAAAAAACATCAACATCCAAGAAACAGAACCTGATTCTAGAACCCAAACCAGCATCTTCCACGATCAGGGTGGCTGCTTTTCCAAATGAGCTATAGAGGCCATGAACAGACTTAGCAAATTTGTTTAGCAGGTGTATTGTACGTTGTAAGCCAACGTTGTTTTAACAATATTATAAGGCAAGCGCCTTTTACAACCGAGAAACCCGAAATGAATATACGAGTAATTGCATAAATTTGACTTTCGATTATTATTTTATTTATTTATTAGTTTGTACACAAATTACAGTTTTTTACATAGAAAAATAAGGATAGCTAAAGTACAGGTGAGCTTATCTCTAAAGAGAGATTTCTTCCAGCAGACCATGATGCAAGGAAAAGCATAAAACAAACAGTGATGGATAGACAAAACTGTGTACATATTTTAAAGATCAAAATTTCTATAAATAGACCAGCTTAATTACAAATAGACATATATTATTACAAAAATAAAATATATAAGTACCTAACTAAAATAATTATACATATTTAAAAATAAATAAAATAAAAATAATAATTATTATGATCCAACACAATTCAAACATTTTTTAAAAGATGTTCTTTTAACAATCTTTTGAAGAAACCCACAGTGCGACACTCTCGAATAGAAACTGGCAGCTTGTTCCACAGTTTCACAGCCTGAACAGTAAAAGAGTCACCATTCATGCTCGTTCTACAGGTATATGAAATAAAATTAGCTTTACTTTAGGATAAGTAAGCTAACTTATTAATAATATTTTCCAACATTGAATTCGTACGACACGATTTTTTTTTGTTAAATTCTAACCAAAAAATTTCGTGAAAAATAAAAAAAAAAGTGGTAAGTAAGTACCAGTAGGTACACCTGAGGTATACCTGATTTAAAACCCTAAGTTCATTTTTTTTTTTAAGTTATTATATTTTTATTTAAATAGACTAAATGATATTTATATACACAGTTCAGTAAAAATTAAAAAGAAAAACCTAAATTTAAATAATAAAACTAAAAACTACTTAGAAAATTTAGCCCCTGCGGTAAGGTGCCCAAGATGCTGTTGTATGGCTAGGCTCACACGTTGCGACAAAGTAACAAATCTAAAATGGTGAATATATGTTGATAAAATTTTGTGCACTTTAAATGGTGTGATAATATCGGAAGGTAGGTTTCTTAAATTGTATACAGGATGTTAAGTGAAAACTGTTTATACATACCATCACGACTACACAAGTAGGTAAATCCCAAACGGGGTACTCAGAGGCAAGTGACCGTTGCCGTAATGGTGAATGAAATAATCAAAAGCCCACTTTTCACCAACAGTATTAGAACCCAAAGTAAAAGGTTGTGCTTTCCGCTCTTAAATTTTATAGGCTAAATGTACTTAGACGAAGTAACTGGCAACAGCCAGTATCTTACAAAGTAAGTTTCCCAATGAGCTACAACAATTGCTAGATAGCCCAAAGAAAACTTTATCATACACAAATGTACTCGTAACTTTCCACTCGCACTTATTTACTTCATCATAAATCACGCAACAGTACCTACCCTTCTCAAACTTTCGCTCTTTCTAAAATAAATCTCCATTTTTACTGTCTGACGAAGTTTCTGCAAAAAACAGAGGATATATAGCATCGGACAATTATTAGTTCTTGAAGTGTTAGCCAGATGTTGCTGGCGTATCATTGAACTATTGAAAAAATTGGGTTAAGAATTTCGAGACCTTGTTCACAGTTTTATTAGAAAAAGAGTCCTCTTTTTATGTTCAGTTGAAGTTAGGGTTGGTACAGATTTTGGAACTTATTTTATTTCAATTGTATTAAGAACACCATACTGGTGTAAAACGTAGCATATATTTCCAGGCATATGATGAAAAACAAGGTGGGAATTTAAGAAACCTTGGCCTACGTTGAATTCAATTACGTTAGGCGAAGTGTGGAATGGTGAACATTCCTTTTAACAAGATGGTAGCAGTCGATCTTGCTTCTGGATTACCGGTTAGGATATGGCTAACTTGACTTAATGTCCTAAGCCGGGAGGAGACAGATGACATCCACAGAATTCATCTGTTTTGAACTTCGCTTCTGACTCCCCCCCAGATCTTAAAAACGTTAAAATAACGAAACCCCGTCAATTTCTTCGATAATACTGTGCTTACATTATTTAATAAAATAGACACCCCTTACTTCTCTCATTCTATGCCATACCATGTATTTCTATCAAACTCGTCCGATTCCCGTTTGTATCTTTTATATTGCGTAGGAAGAGTTATCTTTTGTTGTTCCATGCAAATATAGATGAGAAAAACTGTTTGTTGGGAATGGAAAGCCGGAGCTGTACCAGGAAAATATTTATGCAATATTACAAACTGGTTGCTCCACGAGAACAGCCTTTGGCGTAATATTATGTTTGTGGGAAGAAACTGTTTCTTATTCAAGATTTCTTCAAAGAATGTGCTTACGAGATACATTACTACATTAAAAGAACATCTTTTAAAAAATGTTTGAATTGTGTTGGATCATAATAATAATAATTATTATTTTATTTATTTTTAAATATGTATAATTATTTTAGTTAGGTACTTATATATTTTATATTTGTAATAATATATGTCTATTTGTAAGTAAGCTGGTCTATTTATAGAAATTTTGATCTTTAAAATTATGTACAGTTTTGTCTATCCATCACTGTTTGTTTTATGCTTTTCCTTGCATCATGGTCTGCTGGAAGAAATCTCTCTTTAGAGATAAGCTCACCTGTACTTTAGCTATCCTTATTTTTCTATGTAAAAAACTGTAATTTGTGTACAAACTAATAAATAAATAAATTACTTATTAACTTTTAACTAGTGACGAGTAGTCTCACAGGCGCACAGTGGTCCGGATTTTGAATATGGTGGACTTAGAACCTAAGGTCAGTATTTCTGGCTGAAAAAAAACATACGGACAGTTAAGTAAACGCTCATCAACGTTTGTTTTAGCGGTTTTCATGAAATCGTTTAATTAAGCGAATAAAAATTATTGAAAAAAAAAATGTATGGAGCAAATCTGAAATTATTTTTTTTCTCGAAACGTTTAAAAGTGTTAGCAACGAAACCTTATGTAAATTATTGTAATACATGTATTTGTTAATTTCACAGAGAAATTTTTTGCTTGTACTTGCAGTCTTGGCGTTTATATAGGGTTTAACTTAAAATATTTAATTAAATAGAAATAACACGAATGATCTACTTTATTTCGTCTGTTAAGTGGTTTCGGAAATATAAAATACTACGAATAATTTATTAATCTCAACACAAACATCAGTTTTGAAAAAATTTCAATATTAAACATTTTAATTTCATAATAATATTATACTTCTTAGTTGTTAGCGCTGTTACTCAAAGCGCAGTTAGTGACCGAATGACGCATTGCCTACTAATATTCCCCTCCCATTCCCTTATATTGCTATCTCTTTCATTTTCTACTATCGCTATCTCTTTCATTCTATATTGCTCTCTCTCTCTTACACTCCTTTAGACCCTTGCTAGTTGCGCGATTATGAATCGAATAAAATAGACGGGAGCTCCTGTTGGAGCGTCATTAGACATTCAACCCTTAAAGAGTCAACATACCTGGAGTTTTGAACGTGAACAATCTACCTACTTGATCATGGCTAGATTTGGTACTAACCTGGATAGTTACGTTTTTCTGCGAAAAGGGGACCTCAAGGACTACAAACGACTACATCAAGCAATTTTAGACTGCGTTTTGCTTGAAATTTCGCAAGAAGATTCTGAAAAAATATTGAATTTTGCAAGATCTCTCACTGTGAACTTAAATCGTCGATGGACCGATGCACATAGGGTGCAAAAAACATTCATGAAGAAGCATATGGACTGGTTAGAAACAAGAATTAAGTGGCCTGAATGTAAATCTGTAAATCTTACCGAAATTTTTGAAGGGACCGAAAATGTGGATTCTCGTTTTACAGAAGAAGAAGCAGCTGTTCTACCCTTTGCATCTACTTCGAAGGGGACTGGTGATATGGGCACTTCTACAGACATTGCACCAAGGAAGCCATTTGAAGACTTGGGGAATAAGCAGAAGAAAAGACGATCGGGTACATTACTCGACTATCCGGAAGAGGAACTGACTTTTGCTTTTGTCACGAAGCTAAAGTGTAATGGGAAAGAAGCTCATGCTCGCATCATCGATCATCTTATGAGAAACCTGAAAAGGTTGAAGCTGTCGAATCACTTTTATTAACAAACGCAGAGGTGGACACTATGCTAGAAGATCAAGCGTTGGCCCTTACTACTTCATTGGATCTGTCAAAGTGGAAGTATCTTACTCTACGGTCTGCATTGTCACAGCAATTGAAGCTTCCGTCTTACCACAAGTTGTTAGAAGCTAAGGAGAGGTGTTATCCAGATTCCAGAGATATTGAAATATCAGAAGATATAGTCGAAGAATCTTGCAAGTCGTTGGTAATGATTTAAATATGTGCAGTGGAAACATGAAGCTAACCTCCAAATGGGGATTCGATGGATCTTCAGCACAGAGCAACTACAAGCAAAGAAGTGAACTGGCAGAATTCGACGACTCCTCTGTGTTCATGACGAGTCTCGTTCCTCTGAAGCTAGAGAGCGGAAATGTTGTTATTTGGAATAATCCAAACCCATCTTCAACATCTTATTGCAGACCTATTAAATTTCAGTTTGCGAAGGAAACGACTTACTTTGTTAAGCAGGAACAAGCGGCAATGGAGGAAGAAATACGAAATTTGACTATTTCAAGTTGCGGAAACTTGGAAGTTACTCATGAGTTGCACATGACAATGATTGATGGGAAAGTGACTACAATTATTACAGATACTCCATCTGCAGCTACGTGCAATGTTTGTCTTGCAAAACCAAGTGAGATGAATAATCTTTCTCAAATTTTTTCAAGACCTGTACGGGAAGATGTATATCAATATGGACTATCAACACTCCATATGTGGATTCGTAGCATGGAGTGTCTTTTACATATTTCGTATAATTTAGATTTCAAAATGTGGAGTGCACGAGGTGACAACAAGAACCTTAAGAAGTTAAAGAATGATATGGTGCAATCGGAGTTCAAACAACAAATGGGACTTTTGATTGATGTTGTCAAGCAGGGCTTTGGAACTACAAATGATGGAAACACGGCCAGAAGATTTTTTCGGGAATACCAAAAAAGTGCTCAAATAACAAAGATTGATGCTGATTTGATAAAACACTTCGCAGTCATATTGCAAGTGTTATCTTGTGGGAAGGCTGTAAATACCAAAAAAGTGCTCAAATAACAAAGATTGATGCTGATTTGATAAAACACTTCGCAGTCATATTGCAAGTGTTATCTTGTGGGAAGGCTGTAAATATCGATGGATTCCGTGGATACTGCAAGGAGACTGCTGAGATCTTTGTACATCACTACCCCTGGTACAATATGCCTTCCAGCGTACACAAAATGTTAATACATGGCGCTGACATATGCAAACATTTCTCTTGCCTTCCTATCGGAATTTTGTCAGAAGAAGCAGGAGAAGCAAGAAATAAGGATATTCGAAATACCAGAGAGCGCCACACGAGAAAAACGGGAAGATTCCAAAATAATGAAGACATTATGCACAGTTTTTTGATATCATCAGATCCATATATATCCCATTTGAAACCTAAATACACCAATTTTATATCATCAAGCATGTTTCCAGAAGCTTTGCAGTTAATAATTCAACACGAAATAAAAGAAGTTGAAGAAGAAGAAGAAATAGAAGTTGATGAAGAAGCTACAGAAAATATGCCAGATCCTTTGGAATGATTTTTAAGTTCTTTATATTAATTTGTGTGTTATTTATAGGTAGTTTTGGTCAATAACGTTATTTTTAATTTAATTTAGATAGTAAAAAAATTATTTTAGTAAATAATTTGTAATTTTTAAAGATGCATTAAATGAAATTAGAAATGTTAACGACCTTCGATTTTTAACAGCCTGTTCCTTTTCATAACAAAATAAATTTTCAGATATTGACAAAAAAATCTACTTTCAATACAAAACTTGATTTCATTTCAAATATTTTTAATAATTATGTTATTTTGTAAGTGATGTTTGTGTTAATATAAATATATTTGTTTAGTGTTTTACTTTCCCGAAACCACTTAACAGACGAAATAAAGTAGATCATTCGTGTTATTTCTATTTAATTAAATATTTTAAGTTAAACCCTATATAAACGCCAAGACTGCAAGTACAAGCAAAAAATTTCTCTGTGAAATTAACAAATACATGTATTACAATAATTTACATAAGGTTTCGTTGCTAACACTTTTAAACGTTTTGAGAAAAAAAATAATTTCAGATTTGCTCCATACATATTTTTTTTCAATAATTTTTATTCGCTTAATTAAACGATTTCATGAAAACCGCTAAAACAAACGTTGATGAGCGTTTACTTAACTGTCCGTATGTTTTTTTTCAGCCAGAAATACTGACCTTAGGTTCTAAGTCCACCATATTCAAAATCCGGACCACTGTGAGGCGTCGCGTGGTTTGAAAATTCTTAGAACTAACCACTTCCCGTCGCTTGCCGCGTCCCTGCGCCTTAGTAGCTTTTGTTTTAGTGCTAAATCGACCGCGGATATAGGCAAACGGGTCATCGGTTGTTAAAACCTAAGTAATACTAATTAGAAAATTGACCGTAGCCTGTGAGGCTACATGTCCCTAGTTGTCATACAATAGTTCTAGGCTAAGATATGGTTGAGGAGGGTCTATACTTACTCGCATAAAAACTTTTATTGTAATTTATTCAGGCATAGTGTTTTTAGGAATAATGATAATATGGCATAATAACTATACGCATAATTATATTCGCATATTTTTTAAAGCAAAATCATATATGGCATAAAGATAACTTAGTATAATATTCTAGCGCATAAAATGAGAAACGCATAACATTAACTTAGCATAAAAATGAGTTACTTTGCAGAGATAAATTTAGAAACTAGAAAAAATCGACCTGATCCTACGGCTTAAGCGAGACTCGAACCCGCGTGTTGCACAATCCGGGTGGTTGCTCTTCCAACTGATCTATCGAGGCCTACCTACATACCTGGCGAATTTGTCTAGTATATTTTCAGGATGACTAATGTTTGACCAGAATACCTTTCCCAAAATATCACATCGCAAACTATTATACGCAATATTTCATTAGGCAAAAAAACATTTCCTAAAACTTATCGCAAATTTTTAGTTAGAAAATCTAATTTTTAGCAAATTATCGTTTAACAAATAATTGTTTGATCATGTTTCATTTGGTAAAACATAGGCACTCTTCCCAAAATATTGTGTGGCATACAATTTTGAATGATAATTTTCCGATTTACTTAATATCAACACTTTTTTAACACTTATGTTTATTCTCAGACAATTCGGTTCTGCAACTTGCCGACCGTGTCCGTGTTCCTGTATCAGCAAAAATAATGATTTAAATACGCTATAATTTAAGTAAATATGTGAGTGAAGTGACAATTTGGCCAAATATTTTTTTGGAAAACAATATTTGCCAAAATAAACATTTGTCTTAATAAATCTTGACAAAGTAACTTAAGATAGAAAAACTGGAAAAAATCGATTTCGGACCTTGATGATCTCGAGCGGGAATCGAACCCGCGTCTTTCACAATCCGGGTGGCTGCTCTAAACCACTGAGCTACCGAAACCTCAGAGGGACGAACGAATCATTCCAATCTTTATGAAAAACGAGCTTTGTAAAATGCTAAAATAATCAAAGTAATGATAGACTAAGTAATATTTTGCGAAAAGAAAATTTGACCAAATGAATAAAGTGCGAGATGTACATTTGCTAGAGATTCATTTGGGAAAAGAAACATATGCGATAAGTTTTTCGGGAATTGATTCGCGTGATTGCACAAAAGATTGCAGCTGTACGAATTAGGTTCAAAAAAATTTCACATAAAAACATTAAAGTTTACATAAAATGCGAATACATTTTCATCTTTAAACAAGGGTAATTGCACCAACGACGTCAACAGTTTCGTTGTTTGTTTGGCGAAAAATAATTTAACCAGAGGAAGGGGTACCGTGTTTGACGTTGTAAGCCAACGTTTATATTGCTGAAAATAAAACTTAATGAAATTGATATAGCTTTACTAACCTTCTAGTCTAGCCTGATGAAATATCATGGTGGCCTGCACTCCTACCATGAGCTTACACCCATGACAGATGCTAGCATCAAGTATCAAGATTTTGTGTGGAAATTTAGTAAGGCGCCTCTACTGAATAGATAAAGTAACTGAAAATGGCATTTAAGATGGAGTTTACTTGAGTTAAACTCATGGTTAAGGTACTGAACTATAAATAATATTGTCTCTATTCTCATGTCTGAATGAAAATTGATCCAGCAGTAATTGAAACGTGCTGATAAGATACACAATAAAATCGCATTTATTCGATTAATTCCACACGTCACTGAAATGCCCAATTCAATTGCCGCAACAAAAGGTCGGGCTCCTTTCAGGCCTACTCGAGCCGTCAGCAATTAGCTGTGATCCAAAATTAGCCGATGACAGAGCCCCTATCAATGCAGACCTCCAGCCCAGCTTCACCGACTGTGCTTAACTACTACTTAAGCTATGATTAAAGTCAGGTTAATGATACGCGACCAGAATGAGATAACAAATGATACAAGCTTAGTGCTACAAACGTCATCTGAGAAAAAGACGTGGCCAAGAGCATTGGGGCAATCATGTTTTAACCAACTTCAAAAAAAGGAGGAGGTTGTCAATTTGACTGTATGTTTTTTTATGTTTGTTACCTCATAACTTTCGACTGGGTAAACCGATTTAAATCATTCTTTTTTTATTTGAAATCTGGTGCTTCCCGTGTGGTTTCATTTTAATTTGGTCTAGTTCTGACAGTGGCATCAATGAGAAAACCATATCAGTCTTATATCTAGATAGACAAAATGCGCGGCAAATGGACGAATAACTCAATATTGAGCCAACCGATTTTGATAATTTTTTTTTTATTTGAAAGCTGATGCTGCTATGTTCTCATTTTAATTTAGTACAGTTCTGACAGTGGCATCCATGGGAAAACCATATAAGTCTTAAACCAAGATAAACTATATGCGCGACAAATAGACGATTAACTCAATATCACGCCAACCGATTTCGATGCTTTTTAATTTTGGGAAGGGTAGTTTGATGACAGTTTGGTTAGGTTCTGATTATGGGATCCATGACAAAGTAACGGAACTCTTCAACTCTTAGGAGCAATTGGACGATACTTTTCGATGTATAAAATAAATAAGAACTATTCACTAAAAATCAAGAAGAAAACAAAAATTTTCACAAAAAAAAACAGCTATTCCTAAACAAAACACTAAAAAGTAAAGAAATAATTGCGTATTCTTCTAAAACTTATACAATAGTATAATGGAGGGAAAATTATTGTTATTGTTGGAGTCGGTGTCAGCCAATGTAGGTTTGTAACTACCTACATTCATACGTAAACGTGAAATGTAAAAAATAGGTATATTGCTGGGTATATTGTAGTGTTTCCTTAGCTGACATTGACTCAACAATAACAATAATTGTACCTTCATTATATTACCGTATGAGTGTTAAAAGAATACGCAATTATTTCTTTACTTCTTAGTTTTTTGTTTTTTTTTAAGCTGGTTTTTGTTTTTGTCCCAACCGATCAACAACCGCTCATTCGGCATTTGGTTCAAATGCTCAACGGACCTGAGACCAAAATTTTTGCTGCTTTACCTATGAAAGATAACAATAGTATATGTTAAAACACCTACATCTTCATCATCATCATCATCATCCGTGCGTTTATCCTGGTTGTGAATCCATAATGGTGTGTGGGGTCCCAGGGTCCGCCTTTCTTATGTACAGTTTCAAGTTATTAATAATGTTTGCTACTTCTTATCACATGAAAGGACAATAACAACACTCTTTTGACTAAAACCATTTATAATAATATTTGCCCACTAACCGTTACCAAGCAACTCCGTTCACTAACTAACTACGGCAGAGCTCGCCCAGTGCACAATAGGCGCGGGTCCGTCTGACCAATCAGGAGCTTCCATTAGCAGATTAGAAGCGATGTTTCATGTGGGACACGCTGTATCTACTTGGTACTTAAGTAATCACGACTTAAGACTCGAGTGTGTAATTGGAACGTCCACTCTTGTCTTGACCACGGGAAAGAGTATTCAACTGATTTAATTTAAAAATTAAATGCAGGAACACTAGACTGACTACTAAACTAGACTATTTAGGTTTAAGAATAAAGATGATAAGCCACAATTAAAATCGGAATATGTGTGTATATTTACTTTCAAGATGTAAAATTGCAATTTCCTTGCACAAATCACAGCGTAAGAAAATACGTAAGCTGTTGCATATTATAAACATATGGAATATCATTATATAGCATGCCGGCAAAATAATATTTTTTGAAAATAAATATATAATACCATGAATAAGGGTAAATGTAATAAATTAAAAAAAGTAAAGGAAGAGTCAATAAAAAAGGCTCTGGCTGCAATATGAGGGGAACAGCTTAATTCTTAGGAACAATACTTTTCATTTTAAAAGATGAAAAGAGTCATAATAATGTTGCTTACTTCCTTTTTCTAAATGAGTCTAAATAACACTTTAGTGGCCAAAACCATTAAGAAAAACAACATTGCTTGGTAACTGCTAGTTCGCTAACTAACTACGGTGGAGCTCGCCCGTCCACTCTAGCCGCGGGTCCATCTGACCAATCAGTAGCGTCCATTAGCAGATTAGGAACGATGTTTGATGTGGGACACGCTTTGTAGTACTTTAGTTATCACGACTCAAGGATTGAGTGTGTAATTGGAATGTACACTTGTCTTGACCAGGGAAGACAAGTGAACAGTGTTTTCTTAAATTGTTAACCTTATCCTTCAAAAATGGCCAGGAATGAAGAATTCCTGGGGTGACTACAGAAATCATGTATATCAATATTGTAAAGAATTCCAAAAATACATTTTTATATAAATGACAGTCATAATATTAGTTATTTTGAAAATATAACTGAGTTTCTTGATGAGTTTTCTTGTTAGGAACAACTTTACGATGTTGCTGATAGATAAAGGTTCCTAACTTCCATTAAAAAAACAGACGCATTTTTTTGTTTCGTTTTCCTTTCTCATGTAATATCTTTCAACATTTATTATGAAAAATGCAACAGTTTTTCCGCCTTTATACAATCTGCAGGAATCGATTCATTCGAGGTAATTTTGGTAATCATTTTTGCAAATTTCCGGAGTTACTTCGGCAATATCCCGTTGGAAGTTGGTTTTAGGGTGTTTTTACGATAAAAGTTCGTCCAAATAGACCTAACTTACAAGAAACCCTTACATTAAAAGGTCATGATCATGATCTTGGTTGACATACCTGTAACGTGTTTTTTTGACTACTTTCTGCAGTGCTCACTTCCAAGCTTTGTTTTCTTTTACTCTAACCATGGTCTCGTACTCGTTTTCTGTATTTAATCTATATTAATTCACGTTTTTTACTGACAGCTTTTAATCTTAAGGTGCCATCTCACGTAGAGCATTTTCCTGTAATGCAACGTTACAGAGTGGAGCATTACATCGGTAAGGGAGGAGAACCGCGCATTACAGTGTGCAAACTGTAACGTTGCAAATCCAAGCATTACATCAGTGAGGGAGGAGAACCGCGCACTGTAGTGCGCAATTTGTTGTTACAATGTGTAATATTTTGATACAATTTCCCAGAAGTCTAATGCAGAATTGTAATGTAATGCTCAGAATCGAATCCTAAATGCTAATTACAGGCAAATATTCGTCACGTCAAGGAAATGTTACATTGTAGGAAAATGCTCCAGGTGAGGGACTACCTTTACAGTCTCTCCAAAATAGGAAACTCAAAATGAATCACACTCTACTTTGTATTAACATATTGTACCATCTTACGAGTACTAATATTATAAATACCAAAGTTTGTGAGGATGTTTGTATGTTTGTTACTCTTTCACGCACAAATTACAGAACGGGTTTTGATGAAACTTTACAGTAATACAGCTTATACATCAAAATAACACATGGGCTACAATTTATAAAGATTTTATGTAATTGGGTCCTAATATAATTATAACGCTGGCGAAAGATATTTCTAAACCAGACGTAGCCTAGAAAAAATGTTTTGTAGCAACGGCAGCGCATGAATTGTACTCTTAATGTTTTTCTGCTCTATGTAATATCAAATCTATAAAACCTTTTTTTACACCTTGTAAACTAGGTGAGACAATTTTAAGCTGTTATTTAGAATGTACGAGTATTCTGCAACAGTTTCTAGCTATTTGTAGTGCAATAGTGTTGAGAATTTCAGAGTTCAGACTTAAAATAAATAGACGGTTCTAAAAGCGCTCTCCCACGCAGTTCTACAGAAGTGTTGTTGCATAAATTATCGATAACTATAATTTCGGTGGAGCCTACACATCTTTTGTGTTATCACCAATAGTTGGTTCAGTTTTTAGATCAAATCATTATTTTGGTTTTATTGAAATAGGCTGCCTTGGTTATAAGTAATTAAGTAGTGAATAACGTGCGCCGTAAAAAATGCCTTGAAGAGCCTCTATGCCTTACCTGTTGGTGCGGATAAATGAAATATTGAATACTTAAGGATGAGAAGCCAATCTGCATCTAGTGGGACCGATAGTTCTTTACCTGCGAATTTGAAAAAGAACAACAAAAAAACATAAAAACAAAAGTGTTTTTTTTTGGAATGAAAAATAGTTTAAATTAAATAAATATGCGCCAGACAACACACCTCTTGTCATGGTCTCGAAATAGGGAAAGATCCCTGTATTACGAGGTACCAAACAAGGAATTAAGCCAGGGGCGTCTCCTAGCACACCCAGACGCAAGCCAATTTAGAAAAGATCGATTGCCTGAATTAACCTGTCACTACGGAATTCAAGGCGAGAAATCGTGCTACAGCGCACTACGCCAATCGTGCCGTCAAGACAATTAACGCCACACTAAGTGAAAGTGACAATCCGTTTGCAAAATGTAATATCAAACCTAAAAAAAACATGTCGTAAAACTGACCTCATGAAATAATATAATAAGTATTTGAATTTACGATAGATTTTTCTCGAACTAGTTTCAGGTTTAGTTTTATTTCCATATAGTCACTATATATCAATTAAGCTTTTCCTCTGCGTTGACTGTCGATAAAGAAGCTACCGCGTCAAACATCACTAGCGCGCTGAGAGCGCAGCTACGATTTGTTGTTTTTTTAATCCCTCCCGACTACGGAGCTACGCCGTAGCACGTGCTACGGAGTACGTGGTTCTGGGTAAAGACAAGAATTAAAAGGGTTCACATTTTATATTAACTGATAAATAAAACTGTGTAAAATGCTTGGTGGCATGTTTATTGAATTTCATAACATTTCAGTAAGTAATAAAGCTTTAGCACGTGTCTTGTGAAATCGTTTTAACATTTACACACATCAAAAGTGTCTAGGGATCAACATATATTTTTGCAATAACTTTTCTCCTGATTGATATTAATTAAAATTTTCTTTAAGGATTCATCAAATAAAGTGTTTTCGTTTGTCTACAGTAACGATAAACCAAGTCACCTTTGCATTAATAAAGAAATTTGCCATTTTCCTAATAAAGGGATTTTTGACATTTGAACCACTAACATTAAAGTTCGAAAAAAAGACTGAAATAACAGTTTTCTTTAAAATTTTATTGGGTGACTTAAACAATTAATAATCCGTGTTTCTACCGCGAACACTAACAACACAAGAACATCGGTTTGGCATACTCAAAATGAGTTCATCCAAATCACGCTGTGGAATGGCCGCCCATGTTCGTTGCAACAACAAAAAAAGGTCTTCTTGCGACTGGATACCCTCCATATTCGGCAGAGGTCTTCTCTGTAGCATATCCCATGCATGCTCAATCGGGTTCAAGTCTGGCGACTGAGCAGGCCAGGGCAGGACATTGATGTTAGCTGCGGCGAGAGTCTGTCTTACAACTCTTGCGGTGTGCGGTCGTGCATTATCATGCATTAACTGAAATAAGGGACCGATTTGCACTTGTAGAGGAACGATGACGTCTGATACAATCGTCTCAGCATAAATTTGAGCGTTGAGGTTGCCTCTGATCCAAATCAACTCAGTTCTTCCGCCGATCCAAATACCCGCCCATACCATGATGGTTCCACCACTATAAGGATGGACTTCCTGGCAGGATTTTAATCGCTGTTGGCGTCCAGGGGTTCTCCAGTGTCGTATACGTCTTGTATCCGGTCTCATACCAAAACGAGACTCATCAGAAAAGCACACGAAACGCCATTGTTCTTCTGCCCAATTTCTGTGTTCAAGAGCCCATTGATATCGAATCCTACGATTGTGCATTGCTATAGGTGGTACCCTTAGCGGTCTTCGGGAATGAAGGTTCACTTCATGCAAGCGGTTTCTGACTGTTTGGTCGCTAATTAAGTTCCCTGAAGAGTGATGAAGCCTCACGGCTAACATCATGGCGGTTATTGTTGGAGCTCTTCGAGTTGTGATTTGAATGTATCGGTCTTGTCTCCGTGTGGTGCACCGATACCGTCCTCCATGGCGCTCAGCCACGGTACCAGTACTTCGGTAACGTGTCCAAAGTCGACTGATAACACTCTGACTTGTATTCAGAGCTAAAGCCACAGTACGTTGCCGGGAACCAGCTTCTATCATTCCCACGGCTCTGAGCATTTCTTCCCTGCTTAAATGACGTCGCCGCTCCATAATAACGTTGGTTTTAATCAGTAGTAGGGAAACAGTAGCACTAATAATGTCTTCAATGCGTTGTAAGTTTTTATAGGGAAAATATTGACAGCTGATTTCCATCTTTTACTCGAATTTGATTGACAGTTCCTGTTTCAAATTATGAAATGCACCAAAAAGGATCCATATAAATTTATAAAATCATAAATTTATTACAAAGCCACATCTCAATCTCAAGAAATCCGCATAAAAATGCTTGATCCCTAGACACTTTTGATGTGTGTATTTTGAATTGAACGATCTTTTTTAGATTGGCCTGGGGCTGGGTGTGCTGAGAGCCACTGCACTTTAATCGTTGTAAATAGACGTACTTCGAGAACATGACAAGTGATGTGTTGTCTGGCGCATATTTATTTATTTATTTATCCCTTTTGAAAGATTGACGAAAACTATTTTGACAAGAGTAACCGTCTGCGCAATGGTTTAAGCAAGTTGAGATGCAAGGTTCAAGGGTTCGACTACTGGCCCTAGTCTGTTAATGAAATACAGGGTTACTTTATAAACACCATCCAAAAAATTTCCAGACATTAGGCATTATTCGAAGTCAGCTTTTTTGAAAAAAGGGTAGGTCTCTCTAACTTTTACGTCCGAGCAGCATGGTTACTCATTAAAAATTAAAATTTAACTTTTTAAATAAGCGCCGGTGGGGAACTGAAGAGACTGCGCGCCCGCCGCTACTCACGTCGCCCAGTATCAACGAAACTAGTGTTTTTTTTATACCTTTGAGTAGTTATTATACTCGTAGCATTATTAATTCAACATTTTGACGTGTGACGCGTGAGCACGCACTCTCCTGATTTGTCTTTGTAAATTTGTTAATTTGAACTAAAAGGCTCCAGAAATGTGTTTAAGTTGAACTTTATACGCCAATATACACGTAAAATATGAAGTACAGTGATAGTTTTGTGAATTTCTAACATTTTCAATAATTTTTCTGTGTGTGTCAATAAACAATTCGCGGGTGGCGCGAAGTCTCGAGTCGCGCATCGAGCTCTTTCGTTATTGCGGGAATTCACTATCTGTGTCTCGCTCGCACGTTGATAACAAAATGAATTGTGTGATATGCAGTAGAAAGCCTAATGCCGGGGAGCTGATTAAATGTGATGGATGTTAAGCGGAATACCATTATACGTGTGTCAATATTACTACGGCTGAGTTCACGGAAGGTCAGGTGCAATTGAAACGTACTTTCAAGTGCAATTCCTGCTCTAACGTTACCTGGCGCATACGAGTAACTGATGACACCCCTGTGCGTGGTGTTGGTGCCGCCACCACTGGCCTATTTGAAATGAACCAGTCTTTCGAAGGAAATGTCTCCCGAGAAATAGCAGAGTCGTTGCCAGTGGATGAGATAGTAGAAAAAGTGAATCGTGTGATCATGGCGAAGATTAGTCTTTTTGAGTCGAACATTATGCAGGAAATTAAAGCCACTGTGACCGTACTAGCATTAGAGAATGGTAAATTAAGACAAGAATTGAAAAAAGCTAACCTGAAATTTATTTTATATGAACAACGAATTAAAAGCTTGGAAAGTGAGAGACATATTCCTGTACCCATAGTACAATCAACGAGTTCGGCCAATTCGTCACGTGGCACCCGTAATGTAAACAAAATTGCACAGGTGCCTGCGTCTGCCCCTGCGTCCGTGCTTACGCCCGCTCCCGCGCTCGTCATGCTGCGGAAACTACCTATTCCGCGATGGCTAGGAAAGCAGCGGATTCTCAAGTTTGCGATAACAATGATTGGGTGGAAGTAAAAAATCAAAGGAGAAATAAAACTGTAATAAAAAGGGGAGGTAATAACTCCATTGGTTCTTTAAAGGCAGTTGAGCGATTTTTTTTACATGTTTGGAGGTTAGAAAAAACCACTACTGAAAACGATTTGAAAGAGTTCATCAAACAAGTACTAGGAGTAAAAAATGCTTCAGATATTATTCTAGGAAAATTAAAACCTAAAACAGAGAGAGACTATGCTGCGTTCAGAATTGGTGTCAGTTTATCTAATTTTGAGAAGCTTTGTGACCCAGAAGTATGGCCAGTAAATGTTGAATACAGTGAATGGATTTGGTTTCGACACTCAGCCAGAGCAACAGAGACAAAAACCAAGTAGACATTTCAACATTTTTTATCAAAATGTGAGAAAACTGAGGACGAAGACTACACTTTTTTTTATCTCTGTTAGAATCATCAGGATTGGATTTATTTTCTATTACAGAATCGGGCAAAAAACGCGCAATTTGTGCTCCCGGGATACCAAACACTTAGCTGCGACTGAGTTGATGGGCGTAAACAAGGAGGCGTTTCTTTGGTGGCCACACCGAGGTATGAGCTGAGACGAGTGCCTGTGCCAGGTGATGTTAATATCGACAATCTGAAATTTGAACTGATTTGTGTTGCTGTGTACATTAAAAACCGTTTTTTATTCACTTGCTGTACTGTATATATCCCACCACAGACTGAGAAAAACGAATATACATATAACATAAAAGTTGCATGTTGAAATAGAATCCGCGACCCTTTGCGTCTCAACCGGTGCCTGTAACTTTTAGGTTAAACGAGCCGTGAAAATTATACGAGATTTTTAGTATTAATTTAAAAAGCAATTAGTCTTAATCTGTCCCACTGAACAGGGCTTCATTATTGATATCAAGTCATGACTGCTTTATTAAAATTCAGCTTGTTTAATGCGAGTTGCTCATCATTAAACTGGGCTATGCTTTAAAAATCCGCGCGAAGTGGGCCAAGAAAATAAGAATGCGAACCCTGGGACCCCACACACCGGTGTGGGTTCACAACCGGGATAGACCGTACGGATGATGATGATGCTGTAAAAATCCTAAAACACACTTTGCATCCCTAGAATTTGGGCCCATAACCTCCGGATTTACATGATTTCTATTGAACTTCAATTGTGAGGATTCCAACTACGGAAGGCACGGTTTAACCGTTGGTTACGGCTAAGCAACATGGTCAGATAATATAGAAGCCTACTTGTTGACCTTGTGATTACCCACACAAAAGGACATTGTTACCAATTTGTAAATTTTGAAGCTAATTTCCTCCCATTTAAAGTAACACCAAATTCAACATTGTAGAAAAGTAAACTCAAGATTTCTTCTCGATTTGAAACCACCCGCTATTGTCGCGGTCGAGCTACTCTCAGCACGTCGAGGAACGTGAGTTTGAGTACGTGAGCAGACCTACGATAGGATTCGGTTAAACTTAGTTTTCTCCAACTTTAGTTGAGAGTATTTTATTAGAGTTGAGTTTAAACTCAAGCGAGCGAAAGAAATAACAGAAAGGTTATCAATGAAAGAGTCTATAATTCCTAAAACTTAATAAATTATTTTTTAAGTAAAAATTTACTAATATCAATAATGCGAAAGTAACTCTGTCTGTCTGTTTGTTACGCTTCCAAGCGTACGCCACTAAATCGATTTCGATGAAATTTGGTACAGAGATATACTTGAGTTTGAGAAAGGCTTGTCAAGTTTTGGTGCCTATTTATTACATCCAATTTATAAAAAGTTTACAATTTCTTTTTCACACAACTTTTTTTCATGAAATATTTTGGATATATTTTTGCATCTAGATCATCTGACCGCGAAAATTATAATCATAAGTAATTATCTCGTTTACAATGGAATACAAAAAGGTACACTTATTATAATTTACAAAATCTTCCCACAAATCAAATTCCTGCAAATAGAATAAAAAAACGGGCTATCAGCCCTTGAAAATTAAATGTATACCTACCTAAAAGCACTGTTTCAGAGTTTCTAGAAATTCACATAGCGGGACATTAAAAAAATATGCGCTAGACAACACACCACTTTTCATGGTCTCGAAGTAAGGATTAATATCCTTGTGTTACGAGGTACCAGACAAGGAAATAAACCAGGGGCGTCTCCCAGCACACACAAACCCGAGGCAATTTAGAAAATATCGTTTCCTTAATTGACCCGACCGGCAATCGAACCCGGGACTACACACAAGCCATGCAAGAAACCGTGCTACAGCACACTACGAAATTCGTATTGTCAAAAAGTGTTTGTGGGTATCTCAGGAAAACCAAGTGTGAAGGATTTTTTTAAGAATAAGTTACAGAATAAGGACGCAAGAGGCGACGTCCGTGAGACGAGTCTAAAGCATTTCCGAAGAAGCTGCGAGAATCCGAGATGCATCGTGATTCAAGATGTGTTAAAGTACGCTTTTCTGTTTCAAATTGCATGTCTGTGGTGCAAATGGGACGTACACGTACGTACGAGTAGAACGTACCGTACGTACGTACATTCTTACGTGTAAATATTATAAACGAGCTGCCCCAACAGACTTCGTGTAACACAAGTTGCCACTTTAAATTTACATTATCGTTCTCGTAAAAAAATGTATTGGGACTTGACATTGTAATGTCATATCACGTGTCATACCAATGTTATTTTTTTACGCGAACGATAACGTACATTTAAAGTGGCAACTCGTGGTAGACGTACTGATGTACATTATCACATTATGTATATATCAAACTATTAGTTTTCACTGATTTTTTTAGTCAATTATAATCAAATATAGCTCATATCACTCCCGAATAATTAAGCTGTCTGTTAGTGAAAGAATTTTCAAGATCAAATCAGTATTTTTTTCACTTTTTCAATACAAACAAACAAAGAAACAAACAATCAAATCATTCCCCGTCATTTTTAACTATAACTATTAATGCAATTTAGGCATAAAAAACTGGAGCTAATTTGCGAACACACTGGTAATTTAGCGACGTCTTTGTTCATATCATACAGGGCCATTCTTTTCATCTTAAGGTAGTAAACTGAGGAAAATCAAATTGGTCTTGGTAATTAAGGGACTTGAACCTGTGACATTGAAACATTGATGAAATAATGTTAGCTTGCAACGTGAAATACACAAGGGAAATTCGCCAGCTCTGTTAAGAGTCTTGATCTCAGTTAAGGGAGTCGGTTTTCAATTGATACTCATTTAGATATTGATAATGTAATCATTACCTACACATCCCAATTGACAGGATTGTCGCAACGTTATTATTGTTCGTAGTAGTTTTCAAGTGTGACTGTTTTATAGCGCATATTTTTACTATCTTTATCTAGAACTCTTAAGTGCAGATGTGACACAAAATGAAAATTACAACTTGAATTCCTAAAAAGGCTCATAGGTAAACCCATCGTGACTTTAATGGTTCCTCTGGTAAAGTCTAATACACATATCTCGCTTTACTACCAAGTAAGGTACATAGTAAAACGAGATATGTGTTGGCAAGAAGTGAACGATACAGCTGAAAATTCATAAGAGTCTTATTGTAACACCTAGATGATCTGTTTTCCAGTTCCATCGTAATTTCCATCGTTCTAAGCCATTGATTCTCATTCACCTTCACCTTTCTTACATGTGATTTTAGAGCTAATAGTAATATGGTAGGGTTATAAGTACCTGCGATGACCAGCACATCGATGAGAGCCAGCACGGCGAGGCTCACAAGACTGACCGGCTCGTCCCATTCTACGTCTTCGAGCAACGCCGCGCACGCAGACTCGTTCAGCGAGCGCATATTACGCGCGCCGGCCGCAGCGCCCGCGCCGCCGGGCGGCGCATCGCCTAGGCGACGTTATGTCGGTGATGGCATCTTGAGTCTTCTGCGGACAAGGAAATAAAGCATTCTCAGCGATTGCTATGGATTGGCAACTGTCTATAGGAACATGAATTTCAAACAAAATAACAGCGGAAGGCTCACCTACCACGTTGGGTTCTAAAATGTTGAGGGTTATAAACGTATTAGATTTGATTTTGAGCATTATCTTACAGAACTGCCTATCTTATATGACGAATTTTAGCCTGTAATTTACATTTCAGATTCGATTTTGATCATTACAGTAAAATAATGCCTTACAAAACTTCTGGGAAATTGTATCAAAATTTTACAGATTGTATCATCAAGTTGTGCACTGTAATGCTTTTTCCTCACCAACGTAATGCTCGACTTCGTAACATTACAGTCTGCGCACTGTATTGCGCGGTTCTACTCCCTCTCTGATGTAATGTTCGACTGTATAACGTTACATTACAGGAAAATGCTCCAGGTGAGGGAGCAGCTAGGGGAAAAGTGAGCGTCTGAGTGTTCCGTTAACCTGTTCATAGCCATCTTACCTCTAACCCCCCATATAATAGTCGTGAGTGTATGTTTGTATGTCTTTAGTGTCTTAATATATGTCAATGGGTGTGATGAGTAGACCCAGAAAAAAATTACACGTGATTAACATTTGAGATTTTTTTCTGCCTTATGTGTTACTTTGACTCTATTTATTTATTTATTCACAATGTAAACTTACAGCTAGGGAGCCAACACGCTTACATGCTATACAATTAACGACAATAAAAAAGAGAAAACAATTACAACTAAACAAAATACAAACTTAAATCTACATTAAATATAAAATTGACTGGCCTGTTGGCGCAATGGCAGCGATCCTGCCTTTAGCGCCAGAGGTCGTGGGTTCGATCCTCACCCATGTCAAATATTTGTGTGACGAACATTTATATTTGTTGTGTGTCTGGGTGTTACTATCTATTTAAGTATGTATTTAGAAATATTCAAGTATGTTTATCAGTCTCTGACGCCCATATTACAAGCTCTGCTTAGTTTGGGGTCAGATGATCTTGGTGTGAATTGTGCCAGATATTTATTATTATTTAATTAAATGTAAATAACAAATAAACTAAAAGGTAAATCCTCCGTAGGTAGTAATGAGGGTAGTGGGTTGTTAAATATGTCAGCATCCTGGAACTCGCTTAGATTATGCATTCAGGAGCACAACAGCCCGAGCCGTGGAGGTGTTGCCGGCGTGACGCGTGCGCACGTCCGCGGTAGACGCAAACAAACGGTGCCGTCGACGACCAGCTCCTCGAACATAATTTTGTGGGACATATAACCCTAATCTGTTCAGGGTCTCGGGACTATCTAGTTTATGACGGAGTAGTAAGCAGTAGTAGATGAAAAGTTGCACTTTTCACCTAAGCTGCAACGTATTGTGGCCCACCATACCGCCTACAAACAAGGATGGATAAAGGAAAGGATAATTTATATCCAAACTTCCTTTCATATAGAAAACGACCAAATTCCAGCATGGACAGCATCGTAAATCATCAGCATCTGAAAAAATCTGCAAACTTGTCAACCTTCTCCTGTCTGGAAAACTTTTCAGATGTTTCAGAAAGCGAAAGGTTTGTTAACTTATTTCCACGTCTTTCACGGACGTATGAACAGAAGGTTTTGGGAACCTGCTTTATGTTATTTTCTATTGATTTTAAATAGTTTGAGTGGTCTCTATTAATTAGTTTTTTTACAAGATATCTGTAGTATTTAAACATTTCCTTAATATATTCCAAATTAAGAGATTTGAATTTCTTTTGATTAAAAGACTTAAGACGAATAAAGTGTTTAAGTTCGGGACTAAACCATTCTGGGTTCATGTAACGAGCGCTGTGAGGCAAACCATTAAAACGGCGTGGCACGTTTTTCTCAACTGCACTATTAATTGTGGCATATAGTGCATCGACCGCTTGGTTTACATCGTTTTGCTCAACAACGCCTGCCCAGTCCGAGTTCATCAGATCAACGTACAATTGTGGAAAGTTAGCTTTCCGAAAGTTCCACCCTGACGGAACTATTTCGTGGGATAGCGTAGTCGCATCATTAGAAAGGACAGGAATCGTGTCGTGGGAAAGCGAGAGTTTCACTTTCAGAGATGGATGATACAAGTCTATGGTGACCAAAGGTTCAACTTCTGCAACAGTGATGATTCCTGGCTTAACGTTCGTAAGTACCAAGTCCAAAATGCCTCCAAATATTTTGTTACAGACAGTGTTAGTTTGGTTTATTTTACAAAATTCCACATAACTGTCAAATTGTAGTTTAACTTTGCTAGAACATGAGTTTAAATTAAAATCACCACCAATAACACATTTTAGAGTGGAAAATTTACAGATAGCATTCTATAGACAAGTCAAAACATTATTATATTGATCTTCATTGTAACTAGGTGGCAAATGTACAACACAGATCAGAAATTTAGTACCTTTACAAGACAGAATAGCGAATAGAACTTCTTGGTCGTCGGTCACACCATCGATATCCGTAACAAGACGGCTTTCAAACTTCCCTCGGACCGCCATTAAAACGCCAACCCTGCGTTATCTTTTCTGTCCTTTCGAAAAACAGTATAATCAGGCGAAAATAATTCGCTGCTTAGCACTGAATCAGTGAGAAACATTTCTGTCAATGCTATCACATCATACGAGCACGAAAGTAAATTATTATAATAGGTATGAGTCTTACTACTTAGACCTCGTACGTTCTGGTAGTAGATACAAGCCTTTTTTGCCTTCTTATGATGAATCGCTTTTCTTGGTACGAAAATTCTGTCTCCAAGGTTTTATAATCTAATGCAAACTAATACTTCAATTAATTTTTCGAACGGGAAAACTTCATATCGAAATTGACAATTAATTAAAAAAGTCAATACCATAGTAACAATTTTATTCAGATATGCCCTGATTTATTTCGCACTACTCGACGATTAATGGTGAATAATTTACTAATTGGACAGTTCCAAGTGGTCTGGTCGAATTGAAGGAGATAATTCAAAGTGGAGAACCATTCACACAATGGTACAGTCGACCAGCCATGAGCGGAGCTTCCAATGCTTTTAAATCGCATAATTTGTAACAAGTTCATTGGTACTCTTTTGTCACTACGAGTATGGGTAAGGGGTTTGAATTCCTCTCTTAAAGGTCTTTTGAACTGCTTTTGATGTAGGGGCCAACAGAAGTGCCAATGGTCCACCGTGGGTTGCTAATCCACCCCTGAGCCCTATTGATTTAGACCGCATCTATTGGTACTCAGCCCTTCGATTTGAAATACAATGTGGTTGCGGAATATTACGGATACCAGTTGCCATCAGCCAGTTTGCTTGCTGGATTCTAAAATGGAAATCAAAAATCGCATTGTAGTTTCCTTCTACTCGCAGAGTGCTTCCAGTTTTTAAGATTCCATTTTCTAAATGTTATTTTCACTCCGACTGTCCAAGATATACAGCTGTGTTTCGGATATCTTATTGTAGATAATAAAACTCCTATTTCATTCAAATGGAAAACGTTAACGTGAATTTTTCTCTATAGATTTAGGAGGGTAGACAAAAACAATCGACGCGAATAATAAATAGCCTTTTGCACAGCAACGAAGGCTGACAGAAAACGAAATAAAATCATCGACAAACTCCTACAGGAAGAATTGAAATGAATTCCCCCCCAAATCCAATGCAGTGAACATTTAACAATAGTCACAAAGCTCATTTATTTGTTTATTTTATATCTCAAAGGCCTGATCATTACCTGAATCCTTTCTGTGCCTTTTATTCTGCTAAAGCCTATTTTTGTTTCGTGATTGGTGGAGAGAAACCACCTTTTTTGAGAGTGTAACTAAACTGTACTCTGTTTCTTCCTGACTTCGACGCCCCCCTCGTCGAAGTCAGGAAGAAACAGAGTAAAGTTTCAGAGTTCAGCACCCCTTTTTTTCAACCGTTATGTATTTTAAGTAATATGTGCATGAAGTATCAGAGATCACCCTGAAAACTGGAGGTCCTAGGTTCAATAAGTGTGTTTTCTGGTATTTTGAAACACTGGTATTTTGTGTTTGACGACACGATTGGCGTAGTGTGCTGTAGCACGGTTTCTCGCCTCGATTTCCGTAGTATCCCGGGTTCGATTCCCGGTCGGGTCAATTCAGGAAACGATCTTTTCTGAATTGACTCGGGTCTGGGTGTGCTGGGAGACGCCCCTAGCTTATTTCCTTGTGTGGTACCTCCGTAACACAGGTATTTAATAATCCCTACTTCGAGACCATTACAAGAGGTGTGTTGTCTGGCGCATATTTATATTTATTTATTTATATAAAAAAAAAAATAGCTGTGGTGAACTAATTTCGATTATGTAGGCCATTGCACAGCAGTGAAACAGTACACAGGCTGGCAGTATTGTAGAATAGAAGCACTTATTGTTCCTAACATTTAAAGCAGTAGCTCTATTCATTGAATAGAGATTAAAAAGAACCAGAGGATATAGTTATCAAAGTGTTAGTCTAGTGACTAAGAAATAAACCGTCACTATGAGAGGCCTACCTTTTAAGGTGATTATGTCAATAGAGTGATGAAATATTAGATGATTCTAAAGTATGTACTCTGCTGGGCAAAGGTAATTAAAATCGCGTCAATCGCTACATGAACTCAAAACTCAAACAACTTTATTCAAATATACTGTATCAGTACTTTCAAATCGTCAAATTACAGCAAAATATACTAAATAATAGACATTAATACCATAATGATATGGATATATAAATACACAGTATTCAGACATAGTGCGACTCTACCACCGCGTCTGAGTTGTTTCTTGCTGATCTCATGATCAGCTGATCATGAGCTAGACAACACACTAATTGTCATGGCCTTAAAGAAAGGATGAATATTCCTGTAATACGAGGTATCAGACCAGGAATTAAGCTAAGGGCATCTCTCAGCACACGTAATCCAGTAAAAAAAAACAGTTTCCTGAAATTTACCCTACTGTGAATCGAACCCGGGACAGTATAGAAATGAAGGCAAGAAATTGTGCGCACTACGTCAATAGTGTCGTCAACAATTGATGGGTACTGCCTTAATCTTAATCTTTGGCTCCACTAGGCTAAACAACTAATAAATAATAGCCATATAGAGTCAGAAATATATGAGTAACGTCATGATAAGATAACCAAACCAAATATCAGAATACTTTTAGCAGGATTATTCTGCCTATATGTCGGCTCCATTTATCTCGAGGCCTCTATGAACCTCTTGGGAGAGAAACTTGTTAAGTAGAAACGAAATCAATACGTATCTATTTGCGGGTGATGACGTCATTGTCTGTCTGTTTGCATCTGCTATTTGTAAATGTTCAAGGAAAAATTGTATAACTGTTCGATGTGGAAAATGTCAAAAACATTAAATCTAAAAATATTTCTTTAAGTGTCCTGCTGAGTGTAAAACTGTTTTATTTAGAGACATTTTAAAAATACATGTAGAGTCAACAAAACTCTAGTATTATGGACTTCGTACTGACGATTTGTGTATGTATGTATGTACATGAGTTTATAGTAATGACACAAATTGCGCATGCGGCGCGGCGGCTCTGATAGATAGTCCGCTTAGAACAAACCCGCCATTTTGATCACGCACGCAGACATAGTGAGTTTACAGGCGATACCGGTGAGAATCAGTGTCGCGGCCAGTCGCACTGTCGCAAGTGTTTTTGTTTTTGTCGAACTTGGTGCAATTTGCCACACGATGAATTTTGTTTTCGGGCGGTTCAGTCATGTGTATAACCTTACCTACTTCATTTTAAAAATTCTGAGTGAATATAGTTGTAACCCCCGGGCGGTCACGCAAGTTTTGAAAGAAGGCGCGAGCGGTCCTTCTGTAAACTCTTTATTTTGTGGTAATGAGGGCTTATGTCTCTTAAGATCGCGTCGCCAGAAAATAAAAAAAACTCATTGATGCATTCATACTGGTTTTTACTTATTTATTTATTCATTCGGGAATTCAGCAGATATTTATATAAACTTACCGATATACCAATCACAGAGTTCCACAACTAAGTAATAATTCACTAGTAACTAAGCACAAGTAACCACTAGAATACTTGTCCTCAGACGTTATAAGGCAAGTAACAACTTAATAAAATACAGCAAAAACGTCTGACAACACTTCTGAATAGGTGATATGTAAATAATACTTAATACAATTATTAAATTATTGCTCTCCCAAAGTGTCTAAGTTATTGTTAAGTTAAGTTACCATTTTACAATGCATATTTCATAAAAACAATCGGAGCTGGATTCGGACCCACGTCTTTCGCTAACTAGGTGGCTGCTCTTAAATGCTACAAATGTTAATAAGAAAAGTTAAGTAAATTAAAAAATTTAACATTTTAACAATGCACTATTTTCCATCTACAGGTAGGAACTAGAAAAATTCGGACAGATCCTAGGGCTCGAGCGGAACACGGAGCGCCTTCAACTTGCGGGTGGCTGCTCTTCCAAACATCGACTGCTAGCCCTAGGATTAGGACGATCTTTTCTAGTTTCCATCTCTAAACAATAATGTTTTTTTAGTTGCATAAACTTTGTGAAATAATTACAATTGATACATTTTTGGCACCTACCAGAGCATGACGTTATATAGGCAGTATAATATTTTTCTTATTTTTAAACCAATAACACAAACAAATATAAATAAATAAATATGCGCCAGACAACACAGCGCTTGTCATGGTCTCGTGGTAAGGGTAAAATATCCCTGTGTTACGTCCCTGTGTACCAGACAAGAAATTAGGCCAGGGGCACAAATTAGACATGCGCGGCGCTCTGACAGATAGCCCGTTTAGAACAACACGCCATTTTTGACACACGCACACAGAGACGTGAGTTTACAGGCGAAGTCAGTGAGTTTCAGTGTCGCACTGTCAAAAATTTTGAGATATTATTTGTACTCGTACGTCGTCTGATACTTACATTATAGTTCAATAGTCAAAAATGGTTTCGCGCAGATATTTCTGTTGCAGTGTATTTGGCTGTATGAACACCACACGAAATTGTGATTATACATTTTTTAAGTTACCAAATGATGTTGAACGGTAAGTAAAACTCAGATAACGTTTGCAAGTTACTATGCACGAGTAATATAAGTATATAGGTAGGTAAACCATTATATTTAGTAACACATCCAAATCCAGTACCTACAAATGAGCTTTTACTTTTTCCGTAACTTATCTTATCATGTATTGGTAAAACACCAGTATTTTTGGTATATTCTTTTATTGGCACGCGCGGCTGCTGCATCTTCGCCGCTCCCCCGACAGGTGACCGCCGAAGCGGTGGCTCATGGTGTTATCTACAGCCTACTAGGTACGTAGGTATTTTTCACTTAATGTGTTTTATTTTTGGCGGTATCTGTCAAATCGCGCTTATCTGGCGAATAGCAACCCTAGGCGATCAGGCAAGTTGATAGAAAAAGGAGAGAGAGGTCCTTCTGTAAACTCTTTATTTTGTGCCAGGGGCGTCTCATAGTCACAGAAGTCTGACTGCATAGTCACAGAAGCTGCCCGGGCGACTGTATGCAGAGTGTGGGTGCAGCATGACGTGTACTGGTCTGATCATTCTCCTTTGTTTATTGAGTGTAATGTTAGTTCTATTGTGGCGAGGTGTGAGGATAGCTCCAGAAATAGCGTGAGTAGCCATGTTATATGGGGGGAGAGGAGCGCGGATCAAATTGAGGTGTATCATAAATACTGTCATGAACATTTAAGGTTGCTAGACTTCCCTCAGCAGCTCACCTCTTGCGCTGATACGCTCTGCTCTGTCTCTGACCATACTCATTTACTTGACAAATTGTACTGTGATATCATAGATATACTTTCTAAAGGGGCTATTCTATCTAATCGTAGACATAAATGTAAAAGAAAAGGTGGTTATGTTGCTGGCTGGAATAAGCATGTGTCTGATGTTCACAGTGATGCCAGGCTAAAATTTCAACAGTGGGTTATAGCCGGTAGGCCTAGTAATGGTAGTATTTATATGGATATGTGTGATAGTAGGAGGCTATTCAAGTCTAGATTGAAATGGTGCCAGGATAGACAGGAACAAATAAAAATGGATATCCTGGCTTCAAAACATTCGGACGGAGACTTTAAGAGCTTCTGGAAACAAACAAATAAATTAAATCCTAAATCTGGCACCCCTGTTAGCATTGATGGTACTAGTGAACCTAAAAGCATTGCCAACGTTTTCAAGGACCATTTTATGGTAAAATCGCCTTTCAGTAGGTCGGATGCTGAGATGGACGTTGGTGAGGCCAACATGCAGGGAGCAGAGCGCGGTATTACCTTGACTGCGAAAGACATCGCTTCAGTCATAAAAAACATGCAAAGAGGTAAGTCTCCCGGGCATGATGGCCTCAGCATCGAACATTTCAAGTATGCAGGATTTCACCTACCTCGAGTGCCGGCGATGCTTTTTAAATTATGTTTGGGTCACTCATTTTTGCCGGAGCCGCTGATGAGAACGTTGGTAATTCCTGTGGTAAAAAACAGGACCGGGGATGTGTCCGATAAGAGCAATTATAGACCCATCTCACTTGCCACTACTGCAGCAAAGGTGCTTGACAGTGTGCTTAATCGATGCCTCGGTAGCTATTTGAATCTTAACGATGCGCAGTTTGGCTTTAGAGCTGGGCTGTCTACCGAGAGTGCAATTTTGAGCCTTAAGCATACTGTCGAGTACTACACCCGGAGAAGAACGCCTATCTATGCCTGTTTCCTCGATCTTTCTAAGGCTTTCGACCTAGTGGATTACAATCTACTTTGGAAGAAGCTAAAGGAGACAGGCATGCCAGTGGAGGCCGTATCTCTTCTTAGGTACTGGTACAAAAATCAGGTGAACCAGGTGAGGTGGGTAAATAATCTGTCCGATGAATACAAGCTGGAATGTGGCGTTCGTCAGGGTGGACTGACATCTCCGAGCTTGTTCAACTTGTACATTAACGAGTTGATTGAGGGACTCAGCAGTGTCCATGTCGGATGCTACATTGACGGTACCTGTGTCAACAACATCAGCTACGCTGATGACATGGTCCTGCTGGCTCCCTCGATCAGCGCGTTGAGAACGCTCGTTGACATTTGTGAGCGCTACGCTTCGGGGCATGGCCTCAAGTACAACTGTAAAAAGAGTGAGGTACTTGTGTTTAAGGCTGGTACTCAAAAGCCGACCTTCGTGCCTCCCGTTGTACTTGAAGGCTCTCCCCTGAAAGTTGTGCGTCAATTTAAATACCTTGGCCACATGTTAACTGACAACCTACAGGATGACGTTGATATAGAGCGTGAGAGAAGGGCGTTGGCGGTGAGAAGCAACATGCTGGCTCGCAGGTTTGCTAGAAGCCCAATAGAAGTTAAAATTACTCTTTTTAGAGCTTACTGTCAATCTTTTTACTCTAGCAGCCTGTGGGTTAAGTATACGCAACGAGCCTTCAGCGCCCTAAAGGTGAAATATAATAACGCGTTTAGGGCACTGTTGGGACTGCCGAGGTATTGCAGTGCCTCTGGCATGTTCGCAGACGCCCGCGTCGATGGTTTTAATGCCATTATGCGAAAAAAAGCCGCGTCAATGTTTCATCGGCTCCGAAGCAGTCCCAATAGGATTCTGAAAATGATTGCGTCCCGCCTCGACTGTCCTATCCAACAGCACTGGGTGAGTGTTGTCACAGGTCAAATATAAATATAAATTAATGTAATTCTCTCTTAGCTGGACATTTTAATTTTAATTTTAATCAATGCAATTGTTTTAATATGGATTTAATCTGAAATAAATGATTTATTATATTATTATAGCACACCCGGACCTGAGTCAGTTCAGAAAAGATTGTTTCCAGAGTTAACCTGACCGGCAATCTAACCCAGGACACCACGTAAGTCAAGTCGAGAGACTGTGCTACAGCGCACTACGCCAATCGTGTCGTTAATCATGTGTAATATTTAACTTATATTAAATTAGTCCTCTTATTTTATGTCACCAGTTTCTTCAAAGGAATTGCAATACCAGTAATACTATGTTTTCCTCATATTGGAAATGAAACTACATTTAAGGGTTTTACTTAGTATTTTTTTTGATAATCTGTTGTTTTGTTGTTTTAAGACTTCCATTACGTTACGCCTTATAGCTCCGGGGAAAATGTGCTTCAAAGTACGTTTCGAAGAGAAACTACTGTGCATATAGAACTGTAGGGGTTCTTTATTGCTGTAGAAGGGATTATTTCCTTTGAAGTCAGATGCCGTATTTTTCAAAGAAAGCTAAATAAATAACTATTTTTTACTGTAACTTCTTTCTGAGGATTTTTTTAAATATTTCATTGTGTTATTTTCTTTACAAAATTTTTGTTTGATGAAATTGCTGTTCCGCAAGGAAGTTGAATTCTTCCATATTTGACTAACTTTGGAGGACTCCTGATTTGTACGGGATTTTTGTTACTTATTTTAACATTCGCCTGCGTAGACTGTCTTACCCGTCAAACTATAGCCTAAATTAAAAAAAGTAGGTATAGTCTCTGTCACTTCCTGTAGCTAAATTTTAGTGAATTTTTTTTTTAAATTGGTCCATTAGTTTTGGAGCCTATTCAATACAAAAAAACAAAAAACAAACAAACATTTTTTTTCTCTTCAAAATATTATTATAGATTTTAAAATTGGTTAACGTCGGGTTGAACATATTTTTTTTTGTGGATATAATCTATTACAAAATTTTGACTTCAAATAAGGATTGCCAGAAGGAAATTTAGGGGAAACCCTTTACCTAGCATTAGACGGTTTTGACTCAGTAAATTCGTCAGACTCAGTAAGAAGTCGTTAATTTAAATTTCAAACGAATAATCTAGCAGTAATTTTAAATTTAGCTTGAATTTAGCATCATGTAGCTATTGCCCACAAAACATTTTGCCACAACTCTACATCATTTAAAATATTTACAGGATAAATCAAAGCTAAAACCTAATTTACCTACTAAAATATCTGTTTTTAATCGAGGTATCATAGGCATTGAAGTTTCAGAGTCGATTACAGATCTGTGCAAATTGTGGGCGATTCGCGATCGCAATGAGCGGAATCAAATAGGCGTCCGTATGTATGGAGCGGTTGGCGAGGTGTAGCCCAAATAACAGCTTAGAGCGGTAACTGGAATGTTTTATATTAAACGTGGCATCGGGGTAGTCAGAGGCAAGTGACTGCCGTTATGATAAACGGAACACTCGGAAGTTCAACGTGGTAGGTGGTGAGCCTTCCGCCGTTGTCCGGATTGATTTGGTTTTTTATCGATGTTCTCTATTTCCAGAGAGTTTGTCAGAAATTTAACAATACAATTTGCTATTTGTGAACAATATAACACGAAAAGCCTCAAAATCAGTAGATTTTTAATGAATATCACTTTTTCCATATAAATCTATCTTTATCTTCAAATAACTCGGAAACGAGACACGTTGGTACCATATTATAAGACATTTTTTGTTTTGTTTAAGTGCTCTCTTTCTTTGAATACAACTTTCGTCGTTCGCGGAAACATCAAAACAAAAACAAAATAGTGCCTATAGGTTAACCGCCGTAAAGTCGACCCTCCTGATGAAAATAATTCGCCACATTTAAAAGCGTTGATTTCTTAATTTTTTATTACGTAGACTCGACAATTCCATTTTTGTATTTTTCTCATGTGGTCCTCCACAAAAGGCTGCAACCACGCAAGCTTTGACGTTGAACGTCTAGCGCTATCGGTTGTCGGGTGTCTGATTGAAGTGACTGATTGGCCGAGGGCATCCCCCTCCCGCATCCCGCGCACCACCAAGAGGGTCGACTTTATAGCGGTCAAAGCTATAGTGGCTATGCCACAAAGGTTCAATCCGCTTTATCTTATTTTGCCCATCGGTTTACATGATGGGATATATTTCAGAACACAAATACAATTATCACAAACACTTCTTCTGAAGCCTCTTAATTCACTTCATAGGTAATTTAGTCTAATAATGCTAGTAAATATGCCCATTTGGATTTTTGAAATCAATTAATGTAGATAATTTATTTGAAATATACTGTTTTGCCGCATATACCCGCATGTTAATGCGGCTCTCTAAATGCCTCACCTTAACATGAACACGCGATAAGTTTATTATGTTTTATGCAAACTAATTCGCCTATAACTTGCCCCACCACCCGCCGACGCAAGTGTTCAGTCCACTAATTAACTGTCCTACTGGGCTGGGGGCTTTTGTTTGGCTTTCTAATTACTTTACAAAAGTCCGCTTTAGGTCAAACGCAAGGCTTGTAGCCTTATGTTGTGGTACGTTCTGCTTTTGTTTGTGATGTTTATAAGAGATTTCAGTTTTAGAGGGTTTACTCTTTGTTGTTTTATTCCCTAAATATAGTTGAACGGGACGAAAGCTGCCCTCCTACTCCCGTTCAACTTACGGCGGAATATCGTTCGCTATCCTGCTCTCGATGTAGTGAAAACGGAATAGCGCATGAAACTTCGGTCGTAAATTGAACGGGAGTAGGCCCTCTGGATCGTACGTCATTTTGTGAACTGTATGTTCTACCATGAGTTTACGCAAATGACAGCCGTTAGCGTTCGCGTAAAAAGTGTTGACCATCTTGTATGGGATTTCGGTATAGCACCTCTAGTGATTTTAAATAGAACTAACAATTGCATACAAATTTCTGAACGCAACGATTGCTGTTTACGTGAAGAAAACTCATGGTAGACATACAGTACGCCTGCCACAAGTTGCCACTTTAAATTTACAAAAAAAAATGTATTGGGATTTAACATTGTCATATCATGTCATGTGACATCCCAATATATTTTATTTACGCAAACGATTTTTTTTTATATTGCCCGTCAAGATGACCTCACTTCACCTGATGGAAAGTGGGCGTGAGGTCCAGATATGAGGTTGACAAGCCCAGTCATTCAAACGAATCACTGGGCTGGCCATCCTCACCTTGAAGGCCTGCAGAAATGCCATTTCACGCCCCGCTTGAAGAACCCGGGACTATACGAGGAAGGAAACACGTCATGTGCTGGAAGAGCGTTCCACGTCTGGATGGTAGGACAAAGAAACGAGTCACAGAACCCTTTAGTTCGGGCCAACAAATGTTGAATTGTGTGTGGGTGACGCCGTAGTCCAGCACGCGTGGTACGGGAGTGGAAAGGTGAGGGTGGAATAAGCTAATGTAAATACGATAATGTAGATTTAATGTGGCAACTCGTGGTAGACGTACTGTTTTAAAGTGACACCTGTAACATAATAGAGTATATCAATATTAGAGCATATCATACAATCATAACATAATTAGAGCTGACATTGCGGGACCCAAAATATAGTGACTTTAGCAAACCAGTACGTCTACCATGAGTTGCCACTTTAAATTTACATTATCGTTCGCGTAAAAAATTGTATTGGGATGACACATGATATGATATGACAATGTTAAATCCCAATACAATTTTTTACGCGAACGATAATGTAAATTTAAAGTGGTAACTCATGGTACTCGTAGACGTACTGGTCTGCTAAAGTCACTATATTTTGGGTCCCGCAATGTCAGCTCTAATTATGTTATGATTGCTAAAACTGTAACAAGCAGGTTACCTACAATTGCAAAAAATATAAGTGTCTGATCTGATTGTAAACCAAAGAGTAACTTCTGAGTTTCTTGCCGGGTCTTCTCAGTGGAATCAGCGGTCTGACGCCCCGGTGGTAGAGTCAAATTATATTTAAGACTTATATGGATTTCCCATGGATGTCACTCTCAGCCTAACCTATTTTGATAATTCTTTTTTTATTTGAAAGCTGATGCTGCCCGTGTGGTCCCATTTTAATTTGGTCCAGTTCTGAGAGTGGCATCCATGGGAAATCCATATAAGTCTTAAATCTAGATAAATCATATGCGCTATAAATGGACGAATAACTCATTATCACGCCAACCGATTTCGATGTTTCTTTTTTTATTGTGAAGGATATACTTCAAGGGTAGTTTGATGAGTGTTTGGTTAGGTTCTGATTATGGGATCCATGACAAAGTAACGGAACTCTTCAATTCTTAGGAGCAATTGGACGATACTTTTCGATCTATAAAATAAAAAACAGCTATTCACTGAAAATCGAGAAATAAACAAAAATTTGAACAAAAAAATACCAACTTAAAAAAAACAATTTCAAAACAAAGCACTAAAAAGTAAAGAAATAATTGCGTATTCTTATAAAACTTATACGATAATATAATGTAGGTACAATTATTGTTATTGTTGGAGTCGGAGTCAGCCAATGTAGGTTTGTAACTACCTACATACTCGTACATACGTACGTAAACGTGATATGAAAGAAATAGGTATATTGCTAGGTATATTGTAGTGTTTCCTTGGCTGACACCGACTCCAACAATAACAATAACTGTACCTACATTATAGTATCGTAAAAGTTTCATAAGAATACGCAATTATTTCTTTACTTTTTAGTGCTTTGTTTTGAAATAGTTTTTTTTGAAGTTAGTTTTTCTTTGTTATTGACACTTTATGTTTTAGTTTTGTATTAAGAATTTTGTGTTATTTTTTCATATTTTTATATAAAATGAAATAATCATAAAAAACAGGGGGGAAAGCATTGCTACTGTGGAATCACACTAAGGCTAAGAACCAAGACGGACGTTCTTAGGACAAGTCCAAGACGTTCGTAGAAATGGTCAGGTAGAGTCTACCCATAATCAACGAGCATGCATGAAAGGATTAATGAGAGTGGAAGAAGCGCAAGATGCGTGTCAGGACCGTTGCAAGTGGACAGATGTGGTCTCTGCCTACCCCGTTGGGATAAAGGCGTAGTATGTGTGTATTATTTACAGAGCTTCTCATTCCGCCTCTATCTCTTATTCTTTAGTTTTCCACACAGTCCCTGCAAGGTAATCCCATTTTTATCTTCAAATTATGCAGTCCCTACACGAGCAATCCTATTCCGTGTGAAGCATAAAAGAGCAACTGGGCAGTGTGATTGATTCCTCGCCCTATATCCAGATTTATAGGCTTGCCTTCATCGGGATGTGAACACCGTTTTATTGTCTAAAGATTGATACCACTTTGTCAATGGCTCTGGAGTTGTTCAGCTTTAGGATTTTCACTTATCGGTTTTTTTGTTTATTTGCCTACTACTTCGCTAGCGTGAAATTTGAATGAATGAATGGATGAAAAAAGTTTATTTGAAACTTACAACTTAAAAGGCATTAATCTGTAATACGGGTTTTCTAAAAAACCTATCTCAGGCACCAGTCTCTCACACACAAGTTGTCGTAAGATAAGACTAGTTTAAGTATACTCCATGTAACACCTTTGTGAGAGAAAATAAATGAATATATTATTATATTATTATTAACTAAGCTTATATCTAAAAAAATAGTACCAAAAAGGTCTCCGATCAGCATCTGTCGTGCGTGACGCAGCACCACGACGCTGGTATTCCGTAGATGCCTTAAAACAATTAAAAATAATATATATGAAACAAAACGTATTAATAAATATAAAAATGCAACAAATGACAGATCAAAACATAACATTACGCTAACAACGTTAACCTTTCATAAAATGGGTAAAAATTATGTATATATAGATACAAAATTAGATGATAGCTCATTTATAATATTTGTAAGTCCTTCTCTCACCTACTTGTGCTGTGCCCGACAGGGTCCGTATTGTTACTATTATTACTTTTAAGACCTTTGTATTACATACGAGAAAGCAATAAAAAAAAAAAATACATAATACATTTTATGTTTCAACATTATATATATTTCTTTATATAAGGCGTGTCGTTCCATTAATAAAAAATGCTCTATAAGCTTTAATTTACACATTTATATCATACTAAAAGCGCTGTACAGAAATCTAAATAAATCACAAATAATTAACAAGTTGTAGTATTCACTGTTTATAGTTTTATAAACACTCACGAGTACATAGTTACCAAATCACTTACTGAGTGTGCCATATTGTTTTTGTAAGTATTTTGATAATCACCCGGTATATTGTTGTTGAGACACTTATTTACGAATACAAAATGGTGTGTTACTCGGTTGGATTCGTTCGTTGAACTGGTGACCCAGCTGTAGGGCCTTAGGATTCTTTTCTGCCCACACAAAAATGCACACTTACCTGTTACCTTACACGTACCCGAAGGCTGCGGTAGTAGGGTAGTTGACATTTGTTTTTTGATGAGATGTTATCGAACGACTTTTGAATAATATAAACAATGGTAAAAGAAGAAAACTCCTCGAGATATGACAATTTAAAAAAACATATTTTGGGACCTGCCCAAAACACTCAAACTGTCGCAAGATAATGACGTCACAAGTCGCCTATTTCTATGCGTTCTGCAAGTCACTTGTTCGGCAGCTAAATTAAATATTGCGTTTATGAATATGGTTTTTTAAAAAAAGTTACTATAAATTGTGTGGATTATCGAATGGTATACTTATTTTTATTTAAGTATTTTTCACTTTTAAAATTTGACTTGCCCACCCGAGTTTGAACAGTCATAAAATTAATTATACCTAAGTAAACGAACTAAAAGTTTACATGCCCCTTTTTTAGTGTATTTTTTAAATAGTTTTTGGAATTCGATGATGTTGTTGACTATCCAATTGCTGACCATTAGGCTGCGTTTCTACCAAAGATGCACTGTCCTTATCTGCTATGGATGCGTTTAATATCCACCAACCATATTCCAACGCATATATTCACATTGCATAGCACTACTGGTGGGAACGGATTCTGCTAGGCTATGTTTTTCTTTTGACTGTTGATACATCATATAGCTCGAGATGCGTATCTTCCTCGCATCATGCGGCGACGAATCTTCGTAGCACATCTTACTCGCTCCCTTTTGACCAATGCTACAAAGCGTAGCATTGGTCAAAACGTTCAAATAATTTTGTAGCTAAGCTTACAACATCCTCATACGGCGACGCATCTTCGTAGCACATCTTACTCGCTCCCCTTCGACCAATGCTACAAAGCGTAGCATTGGTCGAAACGTTCAAATATTTTCGTAGCTAAGCTTACAACATCCTCGCGGCGGCATAGCATCTTAAGCAGCCTTGAATATCCGCATGCATTTTCTTACCAACGTTGCATAGAAAAGTGAAAATTGAATATATGTCACTTTATCAGCTTCTTTCGCCTCTGGATAACTATAGCTCTATCTTCCACAGTAACACTTGCTTATTTGCTATTTCTACCATTATATTCTGCCCCTCAACATCACTGAAGATCTAATTATTGGTTCCGAAGAGAATTCAATTTATCTTCTTACCTAATCACGTGGATTTGGAGCTACAGGGAAAATTCGCTGCGGGCTAAAAGGACGTAAGCCTCTTATTCACGTTTCCTTGGAATAGACGTTGCCCCTTTACAGTTCGAACTTCATTAAAGCAAAAAAGAACTCAGCTATTTTACTGCGCCTAATCAGTATAATTTTAAGGTTTGGTCAGAATTGTTATCTGCAACCTATAATATAATAATCAAAGTGGAGGTTTAAATGATACTTCAGAAAAACCGTAATTTTGATTTGATTTTTTCCATTACTGAAAGACCTTATTGATCTGCAAGTCTAGTATACATTACTTCATAACTTTATCTGAACATGACAAGAACTAGAAACACAATTTACAAAAATTGCCTCAAAACATTTTAATTTCGAAGAGAGCTCTAAAAATAAGAAAGTTTGAGATTAATAATAAACGATATTCGATTTTCAATCCGAAATTGCTTTAATACGTTGACATCATTAATATTCAACACTGAAGAATGTTTTCCTCAAATTTATTTTTGGATAGAATAATTAGTGATTGGTCGCATTTCGTCGTTATTTCTAAGCGATGTGATTGCAGGGGCGCAGCGCATTTACGACTTTAAAAACATGTAAATTCAGTACATTTTCGTAGCCACGTCCCTTGTGATGTTCAGAGTAGCGCCTTGCCATAGGAAATAATTGTATCAATAACTTAATTTTATGATGGTCTTATTTATCTGGCAGTGGTAGAGTTGATGGAGCTGTTGAAAGGGGAAAGCCTAGACGGACGTACTCAGCACAAGTCCAAGACGTGCTCAGAAAAGGTCAGGTCAGGAGTACCCATAATCGACGAGCATGTATGAAAAGATTAATGAGAGTGGAAGAAGCGCAAGAGGTGTTTCAGGACCGTAGCAAGTGGAAAGATGTGGTCTCTGCCTACCCCGTTGGGAAAAGGCGTGATGGTATGTATGTATGTATGTATGGTAGAGTTTTGAGCATTAACATTTTTGTTTGTCTTTTAAGTGACCTGGCTACGCCGTTGTTACTTACCTCCTGTGTATTTTCTGTATCTTGGTAGAATTGATCATCATTAGCGTCATCATCAGCATTAGGACGCTACTGCAAAACGGATTCACTTTCTGTTAGCATCCTTGAGTTTGTCAGATAATGCAATGAATATTCCTCAACTGATCAAGTAGTAGTATTTGGTCACTCACTTCCAAATGTAGTCATCGCTAATAATAACTGGCGAGCACAGTTAATTAGTCAAAACAAAGTACGAGTAAGTGTTTTTTTTATAAAAAAGTGGGTTACACGATTTTTCGGCGCAGACTCAAAATATTAGCCCAATATTCCTGCCTTTTATCTTTGCCGGCGCGTTTCGTTGGCTTTCGTAATATTCCCTAAGGGAACCAATAATACGTAATAGGTTGGACCATTCTTTCCTTTACTGGACTATACCGTAATAAATGTGCCAGACATCACTGTCAGATTAGGTCATTCCCAATTCTGCTGTGGCAATTGGCAAGCTATTTCCCGATTTGAGAGCGTCGTGGCCTAGTGGTTAAGCACTCCAACTCGGATCGCGGATCGTGTGGTCCCAAGTTCAAATCTGGCCATAACCAAAAACTTTGTGTTCATTGTTAAATTTCTGACTAACTCTCCGGTGATGGAAAACATCGATAAAAAACCAATCAACCCGGATAGCGGCGGAAGGCTCACCTACCCACGTTGGGTTCATTAGGACAATTGGTGAGGAGTGGGCTTCTGAGTTTTCCGTTCACCATGACGGCAACAGTCACTTGCCTCTGACTACCCCGTTTGGGATAAAGTCGTGATGGTATGTTATTTTCTGATTTATAGTCGTGATGGTATTTATATAACACCCAGTATTTTTATGTAATTTTTATAGGAACTCTCATTGATACCATTTAAGCGGCCTATTGTGAAAAAAGAGATTTTCTAGAGTTTTTCTATTTAAGGATGTGTTAAAAAAGATTTTGGACAAATATAGTCTATGTAGGCATACACATTTACATCAAAAATCATAAAACAATAGTCACATAATAATCAAGTATAAAATACAATTAAATTACTTATTTAAATTATTTAATTATTTTTACTTTTGTTATTAGGTACACAGAAGTTTAGTGTCTTCCTGTTATACTTTCATCCTGTCACACAGGAAAATAGATACCCAAACCACAGTTAGAAAGATTTTTCTCCTACAAAATGACTCCTTGATCATAAACAAACTTACATCGCAGTTTTTCAACTACACTATCACTCTAGTAACAAATGACGCATGCGGCGCGGCGCCCCGGACAGATAGTCCGCTTAGAACAAACCGCCATTTTGATGATTAACCCACCTACTTCATTTTAAAAATTCAGACCGAATAGAGTAACCCTAGGCGGTCAGGCAAGTTTAGAAAAAAGGCGCGAGCCGTCCTTCTGTAAACTCTTTATTTTGTGCTATCTGTACCGTTTGACAGTTCGGCTAATAATTCGGCTATTTTTAGTTAACGAATTACGAATTTGGGGTTTTTGTTGGGGATTGACTTCCCAGCAGTAAACCACAATTTCAACATAGAACCATAATTAAAAACACTAAAAACCCAACATCAGTATCAAATTGGCTCAAACGCCATTTAATTATCGGGAAAGCATAAAAGTACATTGCTGCACCGTTCCCAATAGAAGGGTATAAAAATGCCGTTAGTATAGACTTATCTACGATATAGACAATAAAACTGAAATAAAGATAATTGTCTTTGTTTTATCTTTGCTATTTTTAAACGGATAATAACTAACAGATGTCAATCATCATCATCATTTCAGCCGAACGACGCCCACTGCTGGGCATAGGCCTCCCCCAAGGATCTCCACAACGATCGGTCCTGCGCTGTGCGCATCCAGCGGCTTCCCGCGACCTTGACCAGATCGTCGGTCCACCTTGTAGAGGGCCTGCCCACGGAACGTCGTCCGGTACGCGGTCGCCATTCGAGAACCTTTCCGCCCCAACGGCCATCGGTTCTCCGCGCTATGTGTCCCGCCCACTGCCACTTCAGCGATGCAATCCTTCGAGCGATGTCGGTTGTTTTTGTTCTCCTGCGGATCTCATCATTTCTGATTCGATCGAGCAGGGAAATACCAAGCATCGCTCTCTCCATTGCTCGCTGGGTGATCTTGAGCCTTCTTATGAGACCCATAGTAAGGGACCACGTCTCACTCCCATAGAGATGATCAACAGATGTCAATACGGATTTTAATAATTCAAAACTCATCATACATGTCATAGTTTATAAAGCCTAAAATTATGCCATAGGTATGTATGAGACCAACAAGCTGATTATTTGGCTTTCACTAAGTTATTTGCCCTCTGTTTCGCTTGTTTGTTCGTCTAATTAATATTTAGTTGGAGATAGGCATACCGCATGAGGCTCTCCATAGTAATTTACTCCTTTGACCATCTCAATTTCAAAACCTCATCAACTTTTTTGACTGTACTGTAAGTTGCTATAGTAGTTTGACAGTACTTACCGAATTATATGAATAAGCAGCTTAGTGGCCAATCATAACTTGAAAGAAAAAAGGGCGAAAGGAAATTTAAAACAAACTTCAAAATCAAAATTAAAATCAATAATACTTAATTCTAGATTCAAGGGTCAAGGGGTTAAATCTAGATGGACAAAATGCGCGACTAATGCACAGGTAACTCAATACTACGCCAACCGATTTTGATAATTCTTTTTTTATTGGAAAGGATATTATACTTCAAGGGTAGTTTGATGGGTGTTAGGTTCTGATTATGGGATCCATGACAAAGTAACGGAACTCTTCAATTCTTAGGAGCAATCGGACGATACTTTTTCGATGTATAAAATAAATAAGAACTATTCACGGAAAATCAAGAAATAAACAAAAATTTTAACAAAAAAAAACCAACTTCAAAAAAAACTATTCCAAAACAAAGCACTAAAAAGTAAAGAAATAATTGCGTATTCTTCTAAAACTTATACGATTATGATGTAGGTACAATTATTGTTATTGTTGGAGTCGGTGTCAGGTGTCATTAGCAGAATACGGAATTATTTCTTTACTATTTTTTGCTTTGTTTTGGAATAGTTTTTTTTGAAGTTGGTTTTTTTTTGTTTATCTAGATTGAAGACTTATATGGCTTTCCCATGGATGCCACTGTCAGAACTGGACCAAAATTAAAATGGGACCACACGGGCAGCATTAGCTTTCAAATAACAAAAGAATCATCAAAATCGGTTGGCGTAATATTGAGTTATTCGTCCATTTGTCGCGCATTTTGTCTATCTAGATTGAGACTTATATGGTTTTCTCATGGATGCCACTGTAATCACTAGACTAAATTAAAATGGGACCATTCGGGAAGCACCAGCTTTCAGACAAAAAAAGAATGATCATAATCGGTTCACCCAGTCGAAAGTTATGACGTAACAAACATTAATAAAAAACATACAGTGTGACCGTGTCCCAAACGGGGTAGTCAGAGGTTCAATACTTAATTCTTTGTTGCATTCCATATTTGTTAAATACAGGATTATATACATACACTGTTTACTTAGTTTGTTTTTAGGAGAGAGGATGAGTTGATGCCAAATAACAGTCTCACGACGAGTACATTATCTATGATATCAAGAAATACGTTTAACCTAATGTTGCTTTTCGTTCATAAATTATTTGATGCTGTAGTAACTTTTTTGTATGAGGAACTTTAGTTTTATAGTGAAAATGTTTAGTTTGGTTAAGTTTTTAATGAAAATTGGTAATTTATTGTAAATTTTAATTGACAAAACCAAAGGGCTGGAGGCATGCGTTTGTAGTCGATAGGTTGGTAGGTTATCTACAGAAAGATAAAAACTAGAAAAATTTGACCTGATCCTGGGACTCAAGCGGGATCAGACCTGATCCTGGGACTCAAGCGGGATCAGACCTGATCCTGGGACTCAAGCGGGATTCCAGGATCAGGTCGAATTATTCTAGTTCTATCTTTATGTAGCAAAATAGAGCATTGTTTAATGCTAAAAAATAAAAAATAACTTAGGTTTAATCTATTTTTGTGTCTTAAAGTGAATTCAATCAGTATGTTTTCTCGTTTAGTATAGTAATCAGGGTATTTATGAACAAATTTACATATTTCTAAAATATATGCAGGGTTAAGTAAAAATTTCGAGTTCTTGGTAGCGTGGTTTACAAGTTTCTCTTTCATCTATATTCATTAGTATTCCTATTAATTTATTTCATAAAAAAGCTGGTGCATCTGTGCTATTTCCACATAGGATAACACCATAGGTAAGCTACGATTACTGCTGTCTGCCAGTTAAATATGATGAGAGCCATTCGTGAGCTTCACCGGGTATGCTTAAACCATGTAACTTTCATAACAATATTCGGAATTTAACTTTATCGTAGGCTTTGGTCATGTCTAGTGAGATACCTATTGCATATTGTTTATTATTTTAAGAGCTTTTTGTATATATTTATAAACTTGACTGTTGCCGTCATAGTGAACAGAACACTCAGAAGCCCACTTTTCACCTTAGGTATTAGAACCCAACGTGGTAGGTGAGTGTTGTTGTCTGATGTTTTCCATCACCGGAGAGTAAGTCGGAAATTTAACAATTCAGACAAGTGGTTCGTCCGGCCAGATTTGAACTCGGGACCACAGAATCTACGATCTGAGTTAGAGTCACCCCTAAGCCACGATATTCTCAATATATTTTATACTGCACGGTAGTTATTTCATTCTTCTGATTCAATACAAAGAAACGTACATATTAGAAATTCAGGACATTCAACATGTTATAATGGGTCGTAGTGTTTATGGTCCTTTTTTATTTCATGATTTCATGACATAAGTTAAAACCTATATTTTTCATCTAATGAAAGAAAGAAAACTCGTATTACTCGTACACAAACAAATCAGAAAGTTTAGAAACATACTATTGATATGCTTAGCGTGTAATGTAGAAAGAAATAGGAATAAACTTCCTAATGCTTCGTAAACACACAGAGAACAACACACGCAGATAAAAGTTTAGCCCCTTGAGAGGAAAACTGCTATTCCACTTTATCCATTTACTTCCTTCTGTGTGGATGCCCTACTTCAACAAGAAACTGACAACATATTCCTACAGGATTTAAAACTTTCAAAACTCACAATAGAATCACGCACAGGTGAAACTAAGTACTCGTATACATTATAGAAGGATAACGCCTAAGGTTTCTTTTATTTAATTATTTATTTATTCTTCATTGCACAAAATTAATGATAGAATAGGCGGATTTAATGCCAAAAGGCAATCTCTACCAGTCAACCATACGATCAAACTGATAAATTAAACACGGTGCACGAGATTAAACTAAATAATTTACTTTTAAAAACAACAACAGATGCTAATAATAAGAAAAATCCACAACAGCAAAATAAACGTTTACATAAATCAATAAGAATATACATACGAGTACATACATAAATAGAAGACATAATATAAATAGAAAGCACACACTTCAAATTAAACTAAACAAAGCAGAAGAACCAACAATTGCTCGCAACACAAATAAACTTAAAATAGCTAAAAAATCAACCACATAAACCCCTCAGAATGACCTCGTATTAACTTTGAACCATATATCGTATATCTTTCATATTGCCTCTCAAGATGACTTCACTCCACTTCATGGAAAGTTGTCGTAAGGTCGAGATACGAGGCTGGCAAGCACAGTTAGATAAACGAATCACTGAACTGGCCATCCTCATCTTGAAGGCCTACAGAAATGCTTCTTGAAGACCTCGGGACTATAAGAGTAAGGAAATACATGCACTGGAAGAGCATTCCACATCTGGATGGTAAGCCAAAGAAACGAATCATCAAACCTTTAACCGTCTCCGTGGCCGAGTTTCTTATCAGTTTGGCTAGAAATCCGGAGGCCCCGATTTGAATCCTAGGTTGAGCGAAGGATGGAGTTCTTCGTTCTACAATCTGCATGACTTGTTTAAAATGTATGGGAATGGCGTTAGCACTTATCTTGTCGAAATAAGTAACCATAATATAATCATACCTATACATTTTTAATACTACTTGTAGAATCGATTGTAGGGTGTTGCTACACAATGCGCAAGTAATTTGACGACACGATTGGCGTAGTGTGCTGTAGCACGGTTTCTCGCCTCGATTTCCGTAGTGTCCCGGGTTCGATTCCCGGTCGGGTCAATTCAGGAAACGATCTTTTTTAAATTTGCCTGGGTCTTGGTGTGCTGGGAAACGCGTCTGGCTTAATCCTTATCTCGTACGTCGTAAAACAAGGATATTTATCCTTACTTTGAGAACATGAGAAGTGGTTGGTTGTTAAATTATTCAATTTATTTATCAATTGGAGTAGTCGGGAAACGTTATTTTTTCAATTTGCTTGGGTCTAGGTATGCTGGGAGACGCCTCTGGCTTGATCCTTATCTGGTACGTCGTAAACAAGGATATTTATCCTTACTTTGAGAACATGAGAAGTGGTTGGGTGTTAAATTATTACATTTATTTATCCATTGGAGTAGTCTGAGAAGAATCGAATTATTCCCTGACATATTTCTTTTCAACTTAAATGGTCGTTTACAATGCCATTCTAATAGGTAACGCAAATTTTATTCACATCTCAATCTGAATTATCCGATCTTTTCTTCCTTCCTTTTACGCATAAGCTTAGCAAATCCCCCCTTAGCAATTCCACTCATAAACCCCCAGAAACGTGTTAAACTCCATTTAAAAGCTCGATTAGATGCCAACAGGTAATTTTGTGGACTTTTTGACGCCCTCAAGCAAAAGATAAGCGCTGATTAACTTTGAGACACCTGTTAGGGTGGCACGAAAGTGGAGGATTTAAGTAATTTAAGGCGCATTTAAAGTTAATTTATTGGAGGTATGGATTAATAGGGTATAGCTTAATATCCGGAGATTAATGTGGGAATTTTAAGGACATGCTTATTGGTCATTTGATTTAAGGTTATTATATAATTGGCTGGCAGTTTCTTGTTGAAAGATATGGAATTTAATAACACTGAAAAAGCTACAAAAAAAACAAAGCTCTGTAATTAGCTCCTAGCATGAGAATAAATGCACAGAAAAACCAAAGTCAACGTCTAAGGGATGAGAATATAATGTTTTAAAATGGCGTACAATGAGAATTTGTCCCGGGTGCCTTTCTCTTTCACAAACCCGGCCTACTCTGGACTCTGGAGTGATCTCTCTGGACAAAAAAGCTCATTTAGAATATCTGACAATATTTTGCTGGAGTGTGATAATGCAAAAAGGCGATAGTTGTTGCTTTTGTTTTGTTGCACACACACACACACACACACACACACACACGCACGCTCACTTGTTATCTTCAAATCATGAGTGATGTTTTTCTCCCATGACTATTAGTATTTTTGCATGTTTCATTTGAACAATCTGTTTATGTCAACCCATCTGAAATGCCGACCTGTTTAAGGTGGGCGCTAACAATTGCGACACAGTCTTTGACTAATGCAGTTGTTAACGCTATAATTGTTTCTGTGAAATCTGTTAACTGTATCAATAAAGAAATTATTATTATTATTATTATTATTTCTTTGTAGAGCTTTTTTTATACAAGAGGGTGAAAACGGTGCGTCCATTCGGTAGGTTTCTACGAGTTTGTATTTCTATGAAATGCCATCCGCAGTCAGCCACACGAAGCTAGCTACACGTCGTCGAGCGGCAGACGACACAGTCGCCCGGCCGTAGACTAATTCCGCCAGTCGCCTGCTGCGTGAAGTTGGCTACGAAATCATACCTCATACCTTTGACGACACGATTGGCGCCGTGTGCTGTAGCACGGTTTCTCGCCTTGGCTTCCGTGGTGTCCCGGGTTCGATTCCCGGTCGGGTCAATTCAGAAAAATGACTTTTTCTAAATTGGCTCGGGTCTGGGTGTGCTGGGAGACGCCCCTGGCTTATTTCCCTGTCTGGTACCTCGTAACACAAGGATATTTATCCTTACCTCGAGACCATGACAAGTGGTGTGTTGTCTGGCGCATATTTATTTATATTTATATTTATATATTTATACCTTAAGGAGGCTTTCAGTTGGTACAGGCAGAAAAAAAGCGTCATTGAAGGTTTGATGACTTATTTCAGTTGTCCGAAATGCAATAATGTATCATCACGGTCGTTATTTCATAACCAAACTAGCTGTACGTAACTGGCTTCGCTCGCGTAGACTGTTATTCCAGTCGAAATAAAGCCAAAATAAAAAAAGGCTTGTCACTCCCTGATAATGTAGCTCTATAAATTGGTGAAAGAAGTTTTAAAATCGGTTGAGTAATTTTGGAGCCTATTCAATACAAACAAAAAAAATCTTTCCTTTTTACAATATTAGTAATGGATGATAAGGAATCTTAATGTGTTGCATCACACACCGTGAAGTTAGGCCCAAAAAGTATCCCCTAAAATATGGAGGTTGACTAAATATCGTTTAAAAAAGCGAATGAATTATCATCTCTATTTTAAGTGACAATTGTCAATTTCAGTAAAAATCTGTTGTATACATATCGCGGGCTTCAAGCCAGAGGGACGTATAAGAAAAACCCTACTTTTCAGGAGACAATAAAAACTCAATAACTTTATCCCCAGTAAAGCTACATAATTACAAATTTGCATGTGTCAATGATTCGGCTTTTATGTTTATGTGAAATGCTTAATTTTTTTGTAACTATTTTTAAAATGCGTAATAATGCACTTACATCTATTTGGCTCGATGATATATGACCAATCTTAAGTTAATTTATCATGAAAAATGTTACTAAGGAATGGACGTATAACACAAATCTCTTGTATGTAATGCTATACCAAAAACCAATCTGAATTTATTATATTTATAGTGAATTTTTACATCAAAGAAAATGTTTATACAATTATTTCTGCCATTTCTATCATTTTAGATAAATATACGTCTATGTGGCTTGTTAGAGATAATACAATAAGTTTTGTTCCAATAGAGACGTATAGACTTTTTAAGCTTTACTTTCATCATTCCATAACATTCAGTGATGTAAAACAAATTCTTACCCAAAAGAAAATAAATGTTATTATTAAATAAAAAGGATTTTTTTATTTATTAGTTTTTTATTAGTACAACAAATAAACTTCCGGAAAAAACACAATGTAATCAAAATTAGATACTTATAACTAGATACTTCCTAATAAATTGTTTCTTTGGTGCTTAATAACACTGGCAAATCAATGAGATCTAGGTATTTATTATTAAGGCAAGTAATTTACTTAATCAATATTTAGTAAGACAAAAAAAAACTGCTATAAAAATAATTAAAAGTATTAACGAAATGCAGTCTTTGATAAGTCGTTTTTGTAAGTAAAATTATAAAGTAAAACAACAAACTTATAAATCACATCAGCTCTTAGTTTGAGCTGTGTAAAAAAACATAAAAGACAAAAAAACTGCTATAAAAATAATTAAAAGTATTAACGAAATAGTCTTTGTTAAGTCGTTTTTGTAAGTAAAATTTTAAAGTAATACAACAAACAAATAAATCACATTAGTTCTTACTTTGAGCTGTGTAAAGAAACAAAAAAAGTAAAAAACATAACCATGTAGATGCTAAAAATCTAATTTATTCAACTTGTTAATTGTTCTTTCCTGACCGACGTCTTATGTAGGAAGCTCTTGTTGCAGCCAATTCCAAGTCTTCATCATCTTGATGAGATGTTTCGTTTGGAATAGATCGTGACATAACTGGCAGATTCTTGTAATAGAAGTGGTGATTTTTGGGGATTGTCCCATCCTGACACAGTGCAATCAGATCTGCGTGTTTTGCTTGTTTTAATGAATTTTTTTGCGAGTACAGTTTTGCAAGACGCGAGTTATGTTCCGATCTTGTCACTCTTGCTTTAAATTTTGCCTCTTTAAATTCTTGCCAGTAATCAAATTTGAAGAACAACGAATCGGGATGGTCTTTAGTAAATCTCAACCATCTTACGTTAAACCATTGCAAAACAGTTCCATCTGTAGCTTTGATTGTATTTGGAAGAATAGTGTTCCGTAGTGCTTTGAAATCCAAAAAGTCCGTGTGTTCCATAGCTTTAACTTCATAGGGATTATCTTTTCGGGCTAGTCGAATAACATTTTGCCAGTCATCAGGGGTATAGATTTTGGCGTACTCAGATGCTCGTTCTATTGTCGAGTGCATGTTGTCACATTCCATATAGGTGTGTCCAGGCTCAAGAAATTTATAGTCAATGATTCCAATGTTATTGTATGATGATGTTATGAGAAAATTGAGCATTGTAACAAGTACAGAATTCCTATTTTGTCCTGGACAACAATCAGAACACAATATAAGGTGGTCAACGTCGGTGAGATTCATGATATAATTATAGAGACATGTTGACACTTCGTTTGATCCTCGGTTGCCTTCATATTCTGGCCAAAAATAACAATAACCTCGTTTAGTCGCTGCATTGTGAATAGTGAAATTCATGCTTCCCAACTTCCGCTTATAAAATACAGGTTTTCCCAAAACCAAAGGACAATATAGTACAGCTTCGAAATCAAAAGTACAAACATGCACACGACTATCATCATTTGCTTTATTTTTATCAGATTTCTTTTCTTCCTGTGCATAGTATTTTCTGTTTATATGCTCTTCGTACTCTTCTTGCTTTTCCTTTTGTTCCTCTTCGGTTAGTTGCTCATATTTATTACACCAACATTGGTCCTTTCTTGGTTTGTGAAAACCTATATTTTTTTTCAAAATCAGTTCCTTATAGGAAGTCTTGCCAATCGGTTTCTTATTATTCATCAAACAATGCTCCTTATATAAATCGTACATTTTTTCTTTGTTCATAATTGTCTCTAAGTAAATCTTTTTTGTGTCTTTGCGGCACCAGTGAGAAGGCACTTTCGGAAATGAATCTATGTGATCATTCGCAAACTTTAAGTCGTCTTGGTATAATTTGTTGGATGGTGTGTGACGGCCTCTTTTGTCAGGGGATGGAATGTTACCTACTCCTCGGCGCGCTTTATTCAAAGCAGTTCGGATCATCTTGTCACTAATATCTAATGTACGCAGGAAATAAGGTTGACAGACATTTACAGTCTCCAAATTTACCTTGAAACCGTAATTCAGTGTAAATTTGCGTCTTGAATTGATCACTCGCCCTTTTGCTTCAGTTGAGGATACGTTAGAGAGTATAAAATCTCTTTGTCTGTCAAGACTCCCTAAGCTACAAAATGATGAATGAAGATTTTCTCTTGTACTAATTATCAATTTTTGTGTGACAAGCTCGATGACACTTACAATTATCAGTACTACACTTTTTTGCCGGTATACTTTTTCCACGACTTGATGTGTATGTATCCCCGCTGTTTTTTTTTGTTTTCTCATGTTTTTTTTCCAGGTTTCAGGTACTTTTCTTTTATGTCTTTTTACTTCTTGACAACCAGTATGATTTTCAATTAAAGCCAATTCTTCTCTTTGCCGCACGTTAATGCTATCAACAGCAGGTGACTCGATTTGAACTGAAGACGGGGAAGCTATGGGTGACACTTGTGGTGCTGAAAGTTGATTTTCTACGTCTTCTGGTTGATAATCAGGGTCAGCTACTGAGTCATCGCTATCATCCATGAACGGTTGGTCAGGCGTTCGCGTTCCTATAACTTTGGGGCTTTCCATTGACTGGACGGATGCTATTGGTGTGAAAAGTGGTAAAAGTTGTTTTTCGATTTCTGGAGCATTCGATTCTGGTTGTACGAAATCAAAATTCGTTCTGAATACTGACAAAGGCGATTGAATTGAATATAATGGAATATTATCATTGTCGTCACAATTTAAACCTATACTTTCCATTTCGGTTACTACCTCCCATTGTTCTGTTGTAAGAGGGGATTCTCTGTGTACCTCCATGTGTGAAAAAGTCATTGGTGATCCCGTACGTGACGAATGCTCTGAATGCAGAATCTCCATCTGGTCTTCAACTGAGATTGGTGAATCTTCATATTTTGATTGAGTTCCTAAAAAAATCGGTATGGTAAATATGTTTTAGCTTTACAGGTTTCCCCAATGAATCAAGTAAATAACTATAATTTAGTATCAGCAGGCGTTCTGTAATATTATCAGTTTACAAGTTAGTATAAATATCGCTCTGTTTATTTATATAAACAAATAAACCATGTGTGTGAACTAAATATAATTTCAGAGTATGCAACTATAAATACTAAGATGAGTTACTAATTAGTAATTATTAATAAAACGGGACTGAACGTGACGTACAGACGCGTTCGCATCAACCTTTACAAAACCATTGCAAAATGAGTCTTATGTCAGCTGTATAATGTGAAGGTTGATGTGAACGCTTCTGTACATTGTGTAGCAAAATTCATATCACTTACTTCCTTGATTTGCTACATAATGTAAATGGCGTTCAGTCCTGTTTTATTAATAATAAGTTACAATGAAACGCGAAAGTTTAAAATATTAACTAATACAATTTGTTATTTTTAAAATACTTACATACATAATTTTACTTTATATACATACAAAAAAAAATGTAACACACATCACTGTTTAATTCACACTAAGCCATTAGAATCGTATTAAAAACGACAGACAGATAGTTTCCCCAAGGGTTCCCTACGTAAAATCGAAACTCAAATACCCGATGTTCATTTCAACGAAAACGATTACTCGATTGCTCCAATGATCGGTGCCTTATTAGTGCCAAGCTTTGATTCCCTGATGTAACGATTCACCGAAAACCAACTTACCGATGTTTATTTCAACTACACTATTCTTATCTGACTAATTATTTTGTCGAATGTAACATTTCACTTTACCATTAAGCATTGTCTAGGTTTATCACACTAATATTTGACCTAACCGGGATACGAGGTCTTTAATTCTGCATCCACGGTGCACGGGGGTCGTTTTTAATACTAACACTTAAAATCCGTTTTTTCTTACTTGTCCTACTTGGTAAACAATCTTCACCCTACTCTTTATTAATAAAAAAATAGTAACATAAAACTAACTACGTAAAAACTATTTATCAAAGATCATTTGATTTAACGAGGCAATATATTTTCAAATGCAACTAATAAAAAAAAGACGTTTGAGTTCAAAAACTGTTTACTAAAAAAGACAAGTTAAAAATAAGGGAGTATACCTACGTATTCTTTGAACTTAAAAGCATTATCGTCTTTTTAGTATCATAATAATGATTTGTAAAACTTACCGTGTATTGCTAAACGAAGAATATGTTTGCTTCGATTCATCATATCGACCTAAGATCCGCCCGTCCTCTCTATACGGCTGACTGTCGCACACTGCGCGGGGGAGGGACGCGCGCCCGCGCGTCACTGGATCCAAGGTCGTATGCACATACGTCCGTTTCGTATGACATAATATTGAAAGGCTATATGAAAATCTATGGTCGTATGTGCATACGCCTATATGGCACAACATTATGGGGATAGTTCATGTAAAATCGATAGTCGTATGTATGTACGCCCGTATAGCGCGACAATAATATGGTTTTGATATAAAATCTATAGTTGTATGTACAAACGTCTTTGTAGTACGATACACAATTCATTTCTTGTGGGTACGGCTGCTGTACGTCTTTTTGCTGCGAAAAGAATATCTGACTCCCGGTCATACGTCTAAAAGTAATTTGTTGAATTTTCAAAAAACAATAATCAAATATACATGAAAAAAATAGGGGTTGTGTATCGATAAAACTAAAAACGATTGGCTTAACAAAAAAATATAGCTTTTTTTTTATACGCCCCTCTGGCTTGAAGCCCGCGATATGTTCTTGTAATTCCTCTGAATTTGTTTTTCAACCAGAACATCTAATAGATCGAACGAGGTCTTTGCCCGGAAGTGACACACATCAGGCTGTATATCATTTGCTCCTCAACAGGCGAGCGGCAGTGGCCCGTGCAAGCCTCTATAGAGAGGTTAATTGAAACGATGGCCTACTGGACTCCAGGTTGTGTGCAGATGTATTGAATGCGAGAGCTTTTATTCTAGACGGGTTTAAGCTACGGTGCATTTCACTTGTTATAGAAATAGGAGTAAGTCTCTAAACTGGATATTGACAACGTTATTTTGGCACATAGATTGGAGTTTATTTATGTTTTGGCAGCATCTAATTTGGATCTTAATTTTTAGTGGCGTTGAGTTATGACGTAGAGAAACGTAATCACTCCAGTTTAGAGAATACTTACTGCATTTTAAAATTATTTATTCTAATTTTCACTTTGATTTCATCGAGGGCCGAAATTCAATCTTTAGATATTCTTGATTCTAATTGTGTGTACAAAGTACTTATTGCACTTTTTTACTAAATACCATGAGCAACCTACTACAAAGCTTCTTTAAGTAGTAAACTTTAAATATATTACAAACGCCTGAAGGTGATTGGCATAGATATTCAAAATTCCCTTTATGGCCATTCCTATACTTTTAAACTTTACTTCACAGTTTTGCTCTCAACTTTAGCCATCGAAACTTTCACTTTTATTACAATACTAGCAGAATTTCAGCCCTTGTAATTCTCCCCCCTCCATATTAAGAGGCCATTATCCCCTCAACCGTTTTATTTATGGTGGATTAGGGCTCACCTCACGAGAGCGCGTAAAAATAAATTCACTCAAAATTAATTACCGTTATATTCTAGCGGCCTTTTTAGAGATGAAAATTTTAATTAACCTGTTCACTTTGTTTGCGAGGAAAGTTTTTTATTTTGTTGTTAAACATTATTTTTGTTAGTTGAAGTTTAATGATACTGTTGTAATTACTCGTACTAAGATAAACACATTTATTTGTCTTCAAATAACACTTAGGTACTTACATGTTTACTCTTTGTAGCCGTTGCCAGCAATATTAGCTTTTTAAACTTTTCATATTGTCTAAGAATCTTGAATACTCAAATACAAAGTTTCATTGAGGTAACCGTTACGGTACGACCGAGAAGGGGTACAGTACAGTAGTAGAGCTTGTCTAAGCTGAATTGATGTGGTGGACACATTCACGCACGAATTTATTGTAAATATGGACGCAATACGTATAATCATGCCACTGTAATTAGTCGTTCAGTAGCCGGTCTGACTAGTAAAGTAAAGTAAAAGTAAAGTAAAAAATAACTTTATTCATATAGACTTATAAAAAGTACTTAAGACAAGTCATATAGTTACAAAAAAAAATTATAGCAAAAATATACTAAAATAAACTTACATAAAATAATACTATGATAGTAAATATCATAATTAAACATAATGTGACTCTAGCACCGGTTCGGAGGTTGCTTCCGATCGATAAGACTCCGGCAAGAAACTCGATGGTTAGTCTTTTCAATCTTGTTTTTTAACACAAAAATTGAATTGACAGAGTAAAGTCATAACAAAAAAGTGTGCAGAGGAGCAGATTATACCTAAGATGTCCACAAATTCTTATCATTTAAGAAATCCACAACACTATAATAACCTCGCTTCATTAACTTAGCTTTAATTTGTGACTTAAACTGGTGAAGAGGCAGTTCAACAAGAGTTTGCGGAATCTTATTAAAATATTTAACACATTGACCTAGAAATGATTTTCCTACCTTATGTAGTCTTAGACTGGGAGTTACGAGCTTATTTTTATTTCTAGTATTGAGTTTATGAACATCACTGTTTTTCTTGAAGAGATGCAAGTTTTTACGGACATATACTACATTATCATAAATAAATTGAGAGTACACCGTTAAAATATCTATCTCTTTGAATACTTCACGAAGCGAGTCGCGTGGTCTAAGGTTGTAAATGGAGCGGATAGCTCTTTTTTGAAGAATAAAGATGGTGTTGAGATCCGCTGCCGAGCCCCACAACTGTAGACCATACGACATAACACTGTGAAAATAACTGAAGTACACTAATCTTGCTGTTGCGATATCAAACTCGAACCTTGGAACCGTTTGCTCGCAAAAGTACCTGCACTCGGCACATCTGAATCAACTTAAAAATAGTGGTGCGTTAATTCAAGTAAGTAAGACAAGTTCTACTATGAAACACAGTTTAGGTTTCTCGCCTTGATGTCCGTAGTCCAGGGTACGATTCCCGGTCGAGTCAATTCAGGAAACGATCTTTTGTCAGTTGACTCGGGTATGGGTGTGCTGGGTGACGCCCTTGGCTTAGTTCCTGGTCTGGTACCTCGTAATACAGGGATACTTATTCCTACTTCGAGACCATGGTGTGACGAAAAAAAATGTATAGTCTCCGGTTCACGCGTGACCGAGACCGCAGACAATGTCGTGAGACACCCCATACAAATCCTACAGGAGACCGAGCTACTTAAATAACATCACGACTACCAACATAATCCACACCATATCAAAGTATGTTACGAACACTAACTCCCGTAACCCCAAATTATGTATCCACCATAGACAAAAATAAAAAATAGATGATAACAGATGTTATTGTGTATGATGGTAGCTACCTAGTCTTGCGAGGTTGTTCATGTTTTTTATTGAAAATCACGAAAATCCCTGTATAATCACGAAAATCTAGAATTTGACATTAGATACTGTGACTTTTTATAACTGTAAATTAATGAATGTAATTGACATTAACAAATTAATTAATATGAATAATTTGCATGTGACATATAATAATTTTTATATTTCTAATTATTTTAAGCGACAAATAGCACATTCGCTATCCTCTTTTTTATTTCTTCAGCCAATATTTTGGCTATTCAACCTGCTTTTATTGAGCAGACAGACTTGTCGACTTTGGAACATGTTCCAAAACATTTAAATTAGATATTAAGACAACAGAGGAAACCTCTAGCAAACCTCCATCTATGACAAAAGAAAAGCCCAACAGTAATTACCTCAATTTTGTTCATCAGAATATACAGGGCTTTTCTGGCAAAGATTTAGAAGTAGGTTTGTTCCTTGACAGTATGAATATAGATGTTTTATGCTTAACAGAACACTGGCTTAAGGAACACAACTGTCTGTTAAGTTTTAATAATTATAGCGTCGCTAGTATGTTCAGGAGAGTTTCAGATTCGGGGTGGGTCACTAATATTATTGCACAATAAGTTAAAGTATAGGGAACGCAAAAATGTGGTAGCACTCTCAATTGAGCAAACTATTGAAATTTCATGTGCAGAGTTAGAGCGGATTATTATTGTTTGTGTGTACAAACCACCATCTGCGGATTATTCACTGTTTGAAGAAACTTTGGAAGAAGTGTTAAAGAGAGTATGTAAATCAAACAAGAAGGTGATTGTTTGTGTTGATTTTAATGTAGATATTCTAGACTCTTCTCCAACCTCACTTAGATTTTTGAATCTTTTTAAATCATTCAATTTATTAAATATTTTTGATCAACCAACTAGAATCACTGCATCATCAGCTACCTGCTTGGATAATATTTTTTGTGAAAATTTTTATAAGGAGAAATCAATAATTAATTGTTTAAAATCAGACCATTGTGGTCTGTTAACCAAATTTGAACACCGTCATGTCCCTCAATCGGTGGACATTATTTTTAGACCAGTTACTAAGAAACGTATCGAGAAATTTAAAAGCAATATAAACAATCAACTTTCTTACTTAACACACCAAGACCAGAATATAAATGATCAGTATGAGGATTTGTTCAATCTGATAATGTATGAACATAACACAATCTTTTCAAAAAAAAAAAGTGACAGTTGATAAATTTAAATTTAAATTCAGTGACTGGGCTACTCCAAGTATTCATAAAAATAGGCTTAAATTATACGAATTATATGATTTAAACTAGTAGAATATGTCAAATCTTACTCTAAGATATTTAAAAAATCTTGTAATGTTGCCAAGTCCATGTTTTTTGCGAAACAAAAAAAAAAAAACAAGCAAAAAACAAAATCAAAGCGACTTGGAACATTATAAACAAAGAAACTTGTAAGTCCATAACACGCAATAACTCTATCTCACTTAAAATTAAAGATAATATTATTAAATCTGACGTTGACATAGCTAATACATTTGAATCATTTTTCTCTGAGATACCTTTTATTACTACCAGTAAACTAAATTCTAGTTCACTACTAGCTAGTTATCTCCTCACATCAAGTGTTGATGAGTGCGCCACTAGTTTTTGCTTTCATCATATATCTTCTCATACCATCCTCAAAACGTTTAAAGAACTTAATATAAAAAAAACGGAGGATTTATGGGGTATTTCTGTCGATATACTCCAATCAATCATAGATACCATCTCCCCTAGTTTAGCGTTACTTTTTAATAACTGTGTAGACAAGGGTCAGTTCCCTAATTTAATGAAATTTAGTAAAGTCATACCCCTGTATAAGTCAGGTGAGAAAAGTGACCCATCCAATTATAGACCCATTTCTATTCTACCGGCAAGTAGTAAAATTTTTGAAAAGATAATATTGAATCAATTACTCTCTCACTTGAATAAATTATTACATAGTAATCAATTTGGATTTACTAAAAATAGGAATACAACCGATGCAGGTGTTGCGCTCATCAAACACATATTTGACTGCGTAGATCATGAAATCCTACTGATTAAGCTGAGACATTACGGTGTTTCAAATATTTCACTTAGCCTTATAGAATCTTACCTCACTGATAGAATACAAAAAGTGAGTATCAATGGTACGAACTCTTCCGGTGCCACCATACGTATGGGCGTGCCCCAGGGATCAATATTGGGTCCTCTGCTGTTTTTGATCTATATAAATGACCTGCCTTATTTTGTCAAAGACCTATGTGGGATTGTATTATTTGCTGATGACACTTCTCTGATTTTTAACGTAGATAGAAGTAACAAAGCACTTGACGACGTAAATAATACTCTCTCTAAGGTACTGCATTGGTTCACGAGTAACAATTTACTGCTTAATGCTAAGAAGACTAAATATATCAAATTTTCTATGCCCAATGTAAGACAGGTCGATACCATTATAAACATGAATAACGAGCCATTAGAGATTGTGAATTCCACAGTATTTTTAGGAATTACTCTCGATTCCAAGTTACAGTGGGGTCCGCATATTTTTGCTCTGGCAGGAAGACTTAGTTCGGCAGCTTATGCTGTTAGAAAAATAAGGCTCCTGACTGATATCGCAACAGCAAGATTAGTGTACTTCAGTTATTTTCACAGTGTTATGTCGTATGGTCTACAGTTGTGGGGCTCGGCAGCGGATCTCAACACCATCTTTGTTCTTCAAAAAAGAGCCATCCGCTCCATTTACAACCTTAGACCACGCGACTCGCTTCGTGAAGTATTCAAAGAGATAGATATTTTAACGGTGTACTCTCAATTTATTTATGATAATGTAGTATATGTCCGTAAAAACTTGCATCTCTTCAAGAAAAACAGTGATGTTCATAAACTCAATACTAGTAATAAAATAAGCTCGTAACTCCCAGTCTAAGACTGCATAAGGTAGGAAAATCATTTGTTGGTCAATGTGTTAAATATTTTAATAAGATTCCGCAAACTCTTGTTGAACGGCCTCTTCACCAGTTTAAGTCACAAATTAAAGCTAAGTTAATGTAGCGAGGTTATTATAGTGTTGTGGATTTCTTAAATGATAAGAATTTGTGGTCATCTTAGGTATAATCTGCTCCTCTGCACACTTTTTTGTAATGACTTTACTCTGTCAATTCAATTTTTGTGTTAAAAAACAAGATTGAAAAGAGTAACCATCGAGTTTCTTGCCGGAGTCTTATCGATCGGAAACAACCTCCGAACCGGTGCTAGAGTCACATTATGTTTAATTATGATATTTACTATCATAGTATTATTTTATGTAAGTTTATTTTAGTATATTTTTGCTATAATTTTTTTTTGTAACTATATGACTTGTCATAAGTACTTTTTATAAGTCTATATGAATAAAGTTATTTTTTACTTTACTTTTACTTTACTTAACTAATCAGACCGGCTACTGAACGACTAATTACAGTGGCATGATTATACGTATTGCGTCCATATTTACTTTAATTTAATCTTCAAAAATTCGACGTTTACGATCTATCAAACGCTCTTAAGGTAGCATTCAATCTAATTCAATCTAAACTAGCCGCTAGAATCCCACTGCTGGGCAAAGGCCTGTCTCCCCCCCCCCCTCCATCCACATACCTCATCTTTGGCCTTTTCAGACCAAGGTATCATATAGGTTTACAAATTATTCCGCCAGCTTTTCTTGCATAATAGTAAGCTATTAATTTTACCGCCCCAAGGCTAGAGTTTATCTGTTAATTGGGGCAATTTAGAACAAGCCAAGCCAATTTACCCCGATACAAAACTTTGCTGAGTTTGCTGGTATATTGGCGCGATAATCTGTAGTGTGGAAACAACAGGCATTAGTTGAAATAAATGATGCTTTAAGTAAGTAATTTACAATGAAAGTAGGCTCATAAATACGTATTTATGACAGCCGTCTGCCCGAGGCTTAGCGACGGCAGCGGATCGGCAACGATCCGATGTTAAGCAACGCCAGTCGGTTGGGTTATGGATGGGTGACCATCCCGACCGAAATTTAGTGATGTGTTTTTCAGGGACCTCCGTGCTTCGGAAGGCACGTTAAACAGTTGCTCCCGGCTGACGTTGCAAGATTTCAGTCGTAAAGCCTAGTCAGAGGCCTATAAAGGCGGTTGGATAACATCTGACGGTAAGGTTTATCACTGGCCTTACATTCACCTCTCCAACAATCCGCAGCGTGTTGGAGAATGGCTCGTACCACCTCATAGTTGAGTTGAGGCCTGTGCCCAGCCGTGGGACGTATAAAGCTGTATTTGCTAGCGTCTGCGTTGACGTTTTTGTATGGGATCGGTACAGCGCCCCCCGTGATTAGGAACAGAATTAAAAATGGCATACACATTTCTGAAGTCAACTATCGTAGTTAACGTGACTGTAACTCATAGTAGTCATGTTAGAGTAGGTTGGCGATGCACCTCTTTCGGTGCTGCTTCATTTAGTCCACGCTCAATCGATACAGAAACGGTTGTGAAAATTAACCTGAATTAAAATTTTTCATTCTTCTGTCTATGAAAATGATATTTAAGTAACGGTGAATTCTCAGCACTAAATCACTACCGTGACGTCATAGAAGTGCCCATCTCGATTTTCATACAGATGCAGGGACTTTGGTTCTAAGAGTTTTATCTTAACTCAATACATTAATTAAAAATGATTTTTTACTAGCTTTTTTTCTACTGTCGTGACATTTGTAAATCATAAATCATAAACATTTATTTGATCTTCTTGTTGTACAAAGATCTTAAAGACGAATATGTAGTTTTAAACAAGAACCCTGTAAGGGCACTACAAATATAATTATACATTTTATTTTTACACTTAAATTTTATTTTATTACTTAGCATTAAATTAAAATATACCTTAATAAATTAACATTAAATTAATAACAATATTATTTTTAATCCTGCCACTGCCATACAAATTAGAATAATAAAATATTGCCTTATTTCTAACTAATTTTCCCTATTAAAGAACTCCTGCAGTGAGTAAAAACAATTCTGAGCCAACCAGAGTTTACTATTTGTAATTTAGAATATGTTTTGGCTAGGTGTTTTTTCGGCCTTAAGTTTTCAGGACGGGAATGTTGTGGAAACCAATGTACATTATTTTTTACTAAAACGCAAGTTTCTCATATGTACAATGAAATTAAAGTTAGGGTGTGGTACCTGACAAAATAGCCCCTACAGCTAGTTCTTGAATCTATATTTGCCAGTATTCTTGTACATTTTTTTTGTATTATAAACAGTTTCCTAGCGTTCGTGCTGCTACCCCAAAGAACTATTCCATAGCGCAGGCAGGAATCCGCATATGCATAGTATGCGCTGGTTGCCGTTTTTAAGTCTGTAGTTCTTTTTAACTCTCTAAGTATTTGTAAGTCTATTTACGACACGCTTGGCGTAGTGCGCTGAAGCACGGTTTCTCGCCTCGATTTCCGTAGTTCCCGGGTTTAATTCCCGGTCGGATCGGGTCTGGGTGTGCTGGGAGACGCCCCTGGCTTATTTCCTTGTGTGGTACCTCGTAAGACAGGGATATTTATCCCTACTTTGAGACCATTACAAGAGGTGTGTTGTCTGGCGCATATTTATTTATTTATGTTCCATACACATACGAAAAGGCGACGCGTTCGAGAATCGCGCGCAATTCTGCTGATAGTGATATTATTATAAAGTACATAGTAATTGATTCGGGTTCACACTCCGTGATTCGGAAGGGTTTGTTTACCTTATTTTTGCGTTGCCATGAGCACAGAGATTCAGACGTAAAATTCAATTGATACTATTTATTTTTGTATGAAAGTAAAATGTGTCAAATTATCAAAAGTCGTAGAACAATTTATTGTTGTGTATGATGGTAGCTACCTAGTCTTGATCAGTTTTTGATGTTTTTTCAATAACCCTGTATAGCTGAATTCAAATTAAGTATAATTTATCCCTCTATTATTATCGTCTGCACCTTTTCATTTCATAATTATAACTTAAACTGTGTACAGAAAATTTTACGTTTCTTAACAATTATTCGTTTGATAGCATCAATCACAGCGCAATCTGGAATGCATTGAAACAGCTTAATGTGGACCAAAAATACATTAATATTATAAAGAATATATACGCGAAAAGCACTAGCCGAGTCAAGCTGGAGACAAGAGGAGATCAAATAAGGATAGAGAGGGGGTCCGACAGGGAGATCCTTTATCAACCAAGATCTTTATTGCTGTCCTGGAAATCATATTTCAAAAGGCATTAACCTGGAGGGTCAGTACATAAACCATTTGAGATTTGCAGACGACATTGTCATAGTAGCCGAAACTGCAACAGAACTAAGAGAGCTTATAAAAGAACTTGACGAAGAAAGTACCAAAGCAGGCTTACAAATGAACAAAAATAAAACCAAAATAATGACAAACAGCAAACAAATACAAATGAATATCAACGGCAACAACATAGAATATGTTGAGAAACATATATATCTAGGAAAGCAACTGTCCTGTACAAAAACAAACAACGAAGAAGAGGTCAAAAGGAGAGCCAACATAACCTAGAGGAAATTCTGGTCACTGCAAGAAATCCTAAAAGGCAAATACAGCTTAAACCTTAATAAGGCATGTATCTGCCATACATGCCTTCTACCGAGTCTGCTCTATGGGTGTCAAACATGGACTTTTACAGATAAAATACAGAGAAAGATAAGAACCACCCAAAGAGCCATGGAAAGGAGCATGCTCAACATAAAAAAGATACAAAAATAAAGAGTATGTCTATGAGAAAAAACAAAGTTACAAGATGGACTAACTCAAGCCCTCAAATTAAAATGGCGTAAATAGAACTCTTTAGTCGTGGAATACAATTTGTTTACAATTTGTAAACAATAAAATGGATTTAACTCGGGAAAATTTTTGTTGCATTATTTTAACGATTTTAAGTGTAATTTGAAAGCTCAGCAGCCTTGTTCGGCTTCAATCTGATTTTGGCGATGAAGCACCATGCAAGACGACCATTTATATCTCGTTTGCAGAATTCAAACACGGTCGTGTCTTTCTCCACGATGAAATTCGTGAAGGTCACCCGTGCACCGCTGTGAATAACAGGAACATCGATGCTGTGCGCCGTATGATTGAAACAGACAGGCATGTGACCTATCATGAGATTCGGACATCTTTGGACATAGGCATGAGTTGAATACGGTCAATCCTACACAAACATTTGGGTGTGAGAAAGCTGTGTTCTCGATGGATCCCACACAATTTGACCGATGCTCAAAAAACGGACTGCATCACTTGGTGCCATGATAAGCTTGCCAGATACAACGAAGGGGCTTCAAATTTGGTGTGAGACATAGCAACAGATGACGAAACATGGATTTACAGCTATGATCCCAAAACGAAGCAGCAATCGAGCGTATGGGTCTATAGAGATGAGCCGAAACTAACCAAAGTTCTTTTTTTAATAAAACTGGACACGTGGCTACTGTTGCTTTAGAAAAGCATCGTACCGTGAATAGTGACTGGTACACGACCATTTGTTTACGGGAAATTATTAGCAAACTCCGTGAAAATAACGGTAAACGCCGTATCATCTTGCACCACGACAATGCAAGTTCCCACACGGCCAGACAGACAAATGAGATTTTGAAGGCGAAAAACGTACAACTTATGATTCATCCAGTATAACAGTCCTGACCTAGCACCGTGTGATTTTTTTCTGTTCCCAAAAACCAAAAACCAACTACGCGATCAACGGTTTTCATAACCAGAATAGGCTGTCGAAGAGTATGAAAAACACGTACTATCTGACGTCACCACGGAGGAGTGACACAAATGTTATAAAAGTTGATTCAATGTATCAAAAAGTGCATTGACGCAAAGGGAGAATATTTTGAGAAACAATATATTCATTTTTGACTATTAATAGTATTTTTTTTATTATTTAATCCGGAAACTTTTAGTGCGCCTCACGTCAAAGCAGATTGTAATCTGCTATAAGTATAAAATGTTTTTTTTGTTTTTCGAACATACCCTAAATAAAAACAATTTCAACAAATAGCATGAAGAAAAAACTAGAAATAGAAACTTCTTTTTTGTCGTGCTTGGTTCTTTTGCGACGGTGTCGAAGCCGGCTCTGGTCTACATCTGAACAGGATTAATCTGGTCTTGCAGAGATTCAATGTACACAATGCTATACAATAGTTGGTAGTGATCACTGACAAAAATCGACATAGATGACGCGAGCTTACGTTATCCATCAGATTTTTTTTAAAACTATTTACTTCTAATATAAACACATAAACTTAATATAACTAAAATAAGTAGGTAAACAAAAATATTAATAATATGTACAATTTAAAAAAGGCATGGGCCGTAGGGCAAGGATCCCAGAACGCTAGCTGCGTTTCCTCGCTGAATACTGAGCCTTTGAGCGAGGAAGGAGCCAGCTCTTCTGTCCTTGTGGAATTCCCGATTTCTATTAGGAAATCTCAATTCTTTCCTATCTTCAAGGCAAAGGTCAAATCGCACTATATTTGGCTGTGATTATTTATTTTATCTTTTTCTTATTTTATAGCTAGCTTTGGTGTATTCGCTATTGGTTTCTGTACCATGCATAATCTGTATTATTCATTAAGCATTGTTTTAGTGAAATAATAAGCATTAAGTTTCTTTCGGTAATAATACAATATGGAATAATATCAAACTCAAACTCAAAAAACTTTATTCAAATAGACTATCAGTACTTTCAAATAGTCAAATTTACAGCAATTTTTTTTTATATTGCTCGTCAAGATGACCTCACTCCACCTGATTGAAAGCGGTCGTGAGGTCCAGATATGAGGTTGACAAGCCCAGTCATTCAAACGAATCACTGGGCTGGCCATCCTCACCTTGAAGGCCTGCAGGAATGCCTTTTCACGCCCCGCTTGAAGAACCCGGGACTATACGAGGAAGGAAACACATGTGCTGGAAGAGCGTTCCACGTCTGGATGGTACGACAAAGAAACGAGTCACCGAACCTTTTAGTTCAGGCCAACAAATGTTGAATTGTGTGTGGGTGATATACTTAATAATAGACATAAATACCATATTATTATAGATACGTGAATAAACAGCATACAGACAAAATGCGACTCCACCACCGCGTCAGAGTTGTTTCTTGCTGAGAAGACCCGGCGAGAAACTCAGCAGTTACTCTTTTAAACTTGTTTTGGGTTTACAACAGGCGTTAGTGAAGTACAAGCAATGTGTCATTTTGATAAAAATAAACCTAAAAGAATATAAAACAAAGAGAAAAAAACCATACTATCTATCTATCTATCCAATCACGTGACAAAAAAGATACCACTGAAAATTAGCTCTATAACATACTAGCTTTCCGCCCGTGGCTTGACCCGCGTGATCCTGTTAAGTTTCCTCTTAATCCGTTCAGTAGTTTTTGCGTGAAAGAGTATCAAACAAACATACATACTCACAAACTTTAGTATTTATAATATTAGTAAGATTAGTAAGATCTAGCTATGCCTTACACAAGTCGCACAAGCAACTATTTTGGCTGGGGTAAACGCCAGCCAAGTGCCTAGGGGCCATGGGTTTTTAAGTTCGGCCCTGGCTCTATGGCAATAAATGTCAAAATCAAGTGAATTCACACTTAAGTATTTAGATAATTTAAGTCGATTTAGAAGTGGTAGATTTTTACCACAGGATGGTAAGAATAACATCAGAATAAGTGTCAAGAATTGACACCCTTAGTTTTCATTCAAAAGGAGTGGTTTGCGTTTTTATTTATGTCCACGATAGTGATTGTGAAGTGGATCAGATCTTAGAGATATTAAATTGCAGAGCGTAGTTGTTGTACCCGAAAGAAAATTTGTGGCAGTATATTCTAGTAAGAAAGTGTCCTCCGTTTTTTTGTCCATGAAACATACTCGTAATATCAACATTTATAAACTTGAGGTCCACTGTTTAAAAAGAATTATGACTGTTTATAATTGTTGAAACAGCAAAATCACAATGCTCAATATCAAATTAACCCCTTGAGGGTAACCCCTAATTGGAAGTGAAACCATTTTTTGGGGTAAATAAAGTTGTTCAAAGCCAAAGGCCAGGTACAAGTTGACATTCTGTGTCCATTTCCAGTCGGCAACAGGAATAGAGTTAACATAATTGTAGTTTTCGTACGGTAGCCGCAATGCAACACTCGACGGCACGCGACTGCAACCACCTTTAAAGTTGACTTTTATGCATTCTCTTTACATATGCATTCTGTTTAGTTTTAATTTTGGACAAAGTTTGCATCAGAATCGAATAGTATAAAATAGAATAACATTTATTAACTTTATGGACTTCGTTACATTTATAAAGCAAATACAAAACATTAGGAATTTCAAGAGTTCCTGGATTTTACGTGTCCGTAGATGTTTTTGCTTGGGTATTTCTACTGAATCGTGCAATGAGTCCTTTTACGACGAAGGTGATAGCTTAGAATTTTAAGTAAGGAAATAAAAAGCCGATAAACTGCTGGACGTAGCTTAGATAATTGAAATCAAAGCATCACTATAATTGATGGTTTGGACTGGTAAAAATCAACGTCTATCAGGCACAGGCATTAGCTGAGAGCGGTCCAATTTATTTGTTGGACATCGTGACACCGCTGCCTGTTAGTTTTTTATCGTGTTTTTTTAAATGTTATTTCTTTTTCCTTTGTACCTAATTGTTGCTTTGTGATGTTTTGTTATTTATTTCAAGTAGCAAAGACTTATATTGGTAATAGGGCTTATAAACTATGTTAGGAATAAAAAAAATTGAAACAAAAGATTTACAGTGGCCATTCCTGCGCCACTCCCCCCGAAATGTCACAAGAACGCTTTACTTAAATGCAGTCCAATCTGCTAGCAATTATATTCAGAATGCTGCTACCCCCCGCCCGCAACCCGCGCACAAGGGACGCACACCGTCTACGCATAGTTGCATAAAAACAATCTACGCTAGCTTCGGCGAACAACCCAGATGCACTAAAAAAGCGAGGTAGTATGTAATGCGACGTCTATGAAAATTTTGAATGTTATTTTTCTTTCTTTCTAATCGAAGGCCTAGGCTTTGTTTTTTTTTTATATTGCCCCTCAAGATGACCTCACTCCACCTGATGGAAAGCGGTCGTGAGGTCCAGATATGAGGTTGACAAGCCCAGTCATTTAACGAATCACTGGGCTGGCCATCCTCACGTAGAAGGCCTGCAGAAATGCCTTTTCACGCCCTGCCTGAAGAACCCGGGACTATACGAGGAAGGAAACGCATGTGCTGGAAGAGCGTTCCACGCCTGGGTGGTACGACAAAGAAACGAGTCACCGAACCTTTTAGTTCGGGCCAACAAATGTTGAATTGTGTGTGGGTGACGCCGTAGTCCAGCACGCGTGGTACGGGAGTGGGAAGGTGAGGGTGGGATAAGCTGGAATAACTCGTCAGAGCATTCCCCATTGTAGAAGCGATAGAGAACACATAGCCTGGCAATGTTTCTACGCAATTGGAGAGGCTCAAGGGTCAAAGTTGCTCTGAAAAATTCGAAAACACACTTTACCTTTTGAACTCAGGAACTTTTCGGTATTTATAATAAGATTTCGGTAAAGGGCTTACCATTCGACCACTTAGCTTCATATGGATATTCAGAAATATGTCAATGTTTACAGTTTCTGACACACATTTTAAACGCTCGGCTCAGTTTGAAGTCAGAATATATTGGTGCAAGTTGTCCCAGATATTTATTCATTTACATACTTACTTCAAAGAATGTGGATCATAATTAGCTAATATGATGTCCAAAATGTTGTTCCTAATTCACGCAGGTAAAAACCAAAAAAGGCCGAATAGAGCCAAAAGAAGTAAAAGTTCTACCACTAGATTAATTAAATCTTTTTAATATATTTCGGACATCCTTATTCACGAGGTTAAATGAATTTTATATATATCATTACATGAAAGGGAACGTCTCATACGTAACGCACCGAACTAGGAACCCCTTAATTTTAATTAAAAGGCGAGGATCATTCCATTTTACGTAATTACAAACCCTAAATAGGCCGTTAAAGGTGTGAACTCACAAGTTGTACTCACTTGCAACACCTTACCTTACCTATTGATCTAAATTTCCTCAATGCTAAAAGCATTTTCTACCTGTCAGACATCGGGTGAGACAGAAATCACAAATTAGACATGCGCGGCGCTCTGACAGATAGCCCGCTTAAAACAACACGCCATTTTTGATGCACGCACACAGAGACATGAGTTTACAAGCGAAGTCAGTGAGCTTCGGTGAGTCGGAAAGTCGCCCTGTCGCGAGTGTTTTTGTTTTTGTCGAACTTGGTGCAATTTTTCACATGCTGAATTTTGTTTTTGGCCGGTTCTGTCAAGTAGGTATAACTTACTTACTTCATTTTAAAAATATAGTAGTAACCCTAGGCGGTTCACGCAAGTTTAGGAAAAAGGTGCGAGCGATCCTTCTGTAAACTCTTTATTTTGTGCAGAAATGCTGTTGGCGGGGCAAATTTTAAAAGAAATAATTACAATGATTTTATCAATTCTTAAGAACGACATTATACGACCTAATTAAAAGCATAAATAAATGATGTATGTACATAAGTGACTACATACGGGTCGCTCCTTTGAAAATGGCTTCACTTGGTGATAGTGTCCGGTCCAGCAGGTTATTCCACGATCTGACAGCTGTGAGAACAAAGGAGTGACCGCTTTACTGTCCTTTGAGCAGGAAATAGAAATAGAAATAAATTTATTTTGATACTTAAAATATACACAGGTTACAAATAAAGACAAAAAAATTACAAAAAGTGTCAAATAACTCAGCATGAGCCGCAGTGAAATAGCATCATGACGCTGGTTTTCAGGACAAACTCACCACTGAGGATGCACAAGACCGCGCGAAGTGGGCCAAGAAAATAAGAAAGGCGGACCCTGGGACCCCACACACCAGTGTGGGTTCACAACCGGGATAGACCGCACGGATGATGATGATGACGCTGGTTTTCAGGACTAGCAGGAGTCTTCAGTCTTAGCATATTGCGTGGGCGCTGTCTACGGGAACCGGTATCACCCTTCAGCTGAAAAGATCTGAGATAGTCCGGAGCATTTGGATCACGCAGGATACTGGAGAGCTAAACTTTAATTTTAAGAGGTTATTTTTGTCAAAAAATTCTACCAAGTTTTTTAAAGTGTCTAGAAATTGTATTTTTTTATTTTCGGATGAAGGGATATCCTTTTTACTTTCTACTTTTAAATACTCAGGTACTTTAGATATTTTTTAGAAATTCCGGAGTTTCCGTCAAGGTTTGCGATAAAAACCGTTACTTTTAAAATTACGTAATAAATCATTTTTGTGCCCAGGCGTTCAGGCGCGGAAGGGTTCCGCCTCTGAATTTAATTTAATTCACTTTAATTAATTACGGTTGATAAGAGAGACTTTGTTGACACACTGGCTTGTGAACGGGTGTTCGATTTCCGGTTCAGCTTGTCTGAAAAACCTTACTGTTTGATTTGACTAAAGTACTTTTGGTTAATATGAACGTAGGACTTTGTAGGTACAAGCACTGCTTATCTCAGAAGAAGTGTAGGCCTTCATTATCAATCAACCCGCCGCAGTCTTTCGCGAGACATAGGCCTATAGGGCTGAGTCATGTGTAATGCGGGGAGATTATCAAAATATTTAGAAAATTATGAATAGAAAATTTATGATTTTTCAATAATTGACTTTAATTTTAGGGCTTCATGCAAAAAATACTAAATGTTTGACTCATTTGTGTGGTGACCTTACAATGAATTTTTATTAAAAAAATTCATTTCCACTTATATTTTCTACATCACCTACTGAAGTGAGTATGCCATATCATTTTTGTAAGCCTTTTAATAATCACCTGGGTTTTTTATACAATGCAAAAGTTTTGAAAGAGAACCCGAAGTATGTAACAAAACTACACTCAAGGAAAATTTAGCTTTGAAGACTGCAATCGATTATCACAGGTCTGCAACACATATACTGTCTAGATGTTTTTATTCTCAAAATAGGTATAAATTATATATTCACACTATATATTTTTTTAACTAGAAAACGTGCGCTCCTATAGTGTTGAAAGTGTCGCGGTACAATTACTTGTTATACATAGAGAGCTACTTTGTCCGAAAACGTGACGTTCTATAACGAAATGCACGCTCACACACAGAGACACACACGCACACACATACTCACGCAGTACCGACTTTGTTATTCGATTTATTAATTTATGTTTGCAAACGTTGCCTCCACTCTCCATTTGTATATCAACCGACCAGCCGCAGGGACCAGTCTGGAAACCAGCGCTGGGCTTTGCTCAGCACCATGCTGAGACTGGTGGACCCATTGCCAACATATTTGTAAATGTGATAACTCAGTAATGAAATGAAAACTATTTTCGGATTCAGCTCACCCAAAAGCATGAAAATTATCCAAAAATAAAAACAAAACAGCTCTCAAATACAATATATTTTTTAATTTTAGCATTTTTTATTTTCTGCGCTATCAGTCGAATATATTACACGTCTGACTATCCGAACTTGATCCGAATCTGTTGGCCTAAAAACTAGGCTAAAATTTTGGTCGGCTATACCCAAAAACTTACAGATGAGCGGTGTTAGGTAAATTGAAAACTATTTTGGTAGACTTAGTCTACCAAATACCCATCTTATGCATCCATTTTAACCAAATTTCGGAATACGAACCCGCGTCTTTTGCTGACCGAGCAGCTGCTCTGACCACTTACCAACCGTGGTGTCAATGTTTTGACTGTCGTAGCGATGTTTTATAGTGTATGTTAATTTGCCTCCGTGGCCTAGTGGATTCAGAACTCAGCCCGAAACCTGGAAGTGTGTTTTTCGGAACATACTCGTAGCCCGGGTTTGTGATCTCCAACCCGCATTTGGCAAGCGTGGTGATTAAGCCAATACCCATCTATTACTTGATGTATGTAGCGATGACTTGATTTCAATGATGGAGGCCTTTGCCCAGCAGTGGGACAGTTTATAGGCTAATTACTTTACTTTATTACTTTATGTTTATTTGCAAGCCAACGTATCTCACTCGACACCTGGGTTAGATTTTTTTTCTAGTTTTACCTATCTCCAGATTTAAGATAAGCATTGTGAATGGCTAAGGTTCAGCAATAACAGTTCAGAAAAAATCTCAGATTATGAAGGACTTCACAAATTTATTTTGGTTCGGAAAACACAGTCAGTTGGCCATATATAATGCTTTCTAAGGCTTAAGTTAGAACCAATCAATAGCCCCTTCGAATAAAGAAGAAGTTTTGCATTATTTTGCGTTGTTTTGTGCGAATTTCATGAACACCAATAAAACGTCTCCACTGAGAAGATCCCGGCAATTGAATTGCTCTTTATCAAAATTAAAGACTCCTCAAGTCACCTGCATTCAAAAGTAAATAAGGTAAATACAGCGCAGAACAGTCTCCATAGAATATTTTCAAGATGGCCGCCATACAATGGGCTCTTGTGACACAAAGCATCCACTTAGTCTGTACCCTCTGAGAGCACGGCCACCAACGTTTTATATTTAAACTCAGATATTTTTAGATATTCAATTTTCATAACCAATTCCATAAACAAGAGCTTTTAGGCAGCTCTGTTTTATTGTCCTAATGAACGATGCGAAGAGAAAACGTAATTAAAATTACGCGCCTAATTTAGTTAGGTCTGTACCCGTACGACTATAGACGCCACCGTCTGTAGTAATGTTTTAGTATGCGATAGTCGTGGAACTGGGAATGCCATACAAGTTGCTAGTTAAATATAGTAGTTTACTTGAGTTAAACTTAACCCCTACCTTAGGGTAGGGGATACTTACTTACTTACTTACTCCGATGGCTCAGCGACCCAAAATGTGTCTTGGCCCCTGATACAAGAATTCACCAGTTCTCACGATCTTGTGTTCTGGCACGCCAATCTCCAGCTTGCAACTTGTGAAGATCAGCCTCCACAACATCGCTCCAGCGATACCTAGGGTGGCCAACCGGCCGACGCGCCGTCGGCCGGCCCAGATAGGCTCTCTGAGGGTAGGGGATAAGTTTGAACTTATGTTTGAGTGATTCATCTCTTCATAATATTATTATAACTAACTGTTGCTAGCAACATACATTATATTTCGAGTACCTATCCCTTTTAATCAAGCGTTAACAGTAAGGTTGCACTGAGTTTTCATTCAGATTCAAACAGATTTTTGAAAGTTTTATTCATAGCAATTATGTTTACCAAAATAAGAAACCGGCCAAGTGCGAGTCGGACTCGTGCACCGAGGGTACCGTACAAACCTGCAGGTATATTTATTAAAAATATTTTTATTAACAAAAAATTACAATTTTTGCAATTTTTCCCTTATCTGTGCTATAAGACGTTGCTTCGGACTAAATTTAAAGATTCTGAGTTCACGGGAAGTATCCTTAAGGTTTTGATTCTCTTGCGAGTGTCGAAAATTTTCGGAAATTTACGACATAAACGGCTGTATCTTTTGATTGCAAATTCAATACGAATACGCACTCAAGGCAGACCTGTTTTACTTTGCTCCGTAAAATATTTTTGTTTTCATTTGCAAAAACTTTGATTTTCTATCAGTGTTATACATTGTCAGGAAGCTAATAATCTGCACTATTGAACTGTGAAAACAGTTTCTCGATATCTCGTGTATACTTCGAGAAATAAGAAAAAGCATTTTGTGAATATTTGGATTGAGCCGTTAAAACATCGTCATCGTCGTTGCTGCTTGCTGCCCGCTGGAGGTGAGTCACACGGTCGGCCGCTGTCGCCATCGTCCGCTGCGACGCTCGGATCCGTGGCTCCGCCCCGCTTGCTGATTCACTCATCGCGCACGCACTGCGCGTCTGCCTGGAGCTTAGCGCTAAAAACAACGATATTGCTTATGGCTATGGCGACTTGTTCGGGGTGTAATCATAAGGTAGGAGCTGACGACTACTCTATGCAATGTTCCGGCTGTGGTCACACTTATGACTTATTATGCGCGGGATTAACAACTGAAAAATACATGGTCCTTACCCATGACGCTATAAAGGCATGGAAATGTGTTGCTTGTAGAAGCAAAATGCCTAAGTCCAGCAATCTAAGTACACCTCTTCGTTTTCTCATGAGTACCACCACTGACAGCGATATAATTGGCGAAGCAGTGGACATTTCCGAGCATGATTTTGAATTTAATAACGTTAATAAGCAGCGAGGCCAGGGGCGTGCTAAGCCTAGTAGCTGCGTATGTGGAAACCTGGACCTACTGCGGCAAGTCATCAGAGAAGAGTTGCAGACTATTATGAAAGAACCTTTAGCAATGATCTCACTCCTTTGCAGTGTGTCTCAGGAACAAACTGTTAGTACGAGTAATAAAGTCATGAGCGCTAAATCTTCTGTACTTAAGCCTGAGGGGGAGGTAAGCAAAGCAATCGCTAAACTCGGTCCGCAATCCTCTCCACCAGTAACAGGAGAACCCCTAAAACCCCTTAAACCTTCAGAACAATGCTCGAAGGAGAAGAATAAGAAGAAGAAAGAAGTTGTACCTTCTAAAAATCGTACATCAGCGCCTGCGACTGGTGGTCCCGTGCTGCGACACTCACAAGAGTTGCAGACTGAAGACATTGTTTCCACCCAAGGTAAAACCAGCTCAGTTGCCTCGTCTAAAGACAGTAAAGACGCACCCGACGATAAAGGATGGACGGAGGTAAAGCACAAAAGAACACGAGCACCTTTGCCAGTTATAGTACGGGGCACTGCGACGCCAGGGGACACCACATTGCGCGCGGCTGAAAGAAAGCGATTTCTTCATGCTTACTACCTGAGAGAGGGGACTACGGTTGAGCAGGTGCGTGCTCATCTCACGGTTTTGTGTGGGGAGGATGTCTGCTCAGTGGATGCACTGAAAGCACGCGGCAGCTACGCATCTTTTAAACTCGGGGTTCCTGTTAAGCTCGAAGAACAAGTTTTGTCCGCAGATAGTTGGTCTGAGGGTATCTGCATTAAGCCCTGGCGGCAGAACTTTCGAGCCAAACGGGAAACACAACAGTGATAGGCAATGCAAAGAAATACAGTGTTGTTACCAAAATGTGCGTGGTTTGCGTTCAAAAACTGCAATTTTTCGCAAAAACTTGAGTGCTTGTAGCATAGATATTATTGTTTTAACGGAGACTTTTTTGTCAAGTTCTGTATGCGATGGCGAACTCTTTCCCCCAGGTTACACGGTTATCCGCAAGGATCGCGCCGGGGATACTGGGTGGGGGGGAGTTCTGCTGGCGGTACGAGAACGCTATTCGGTCCAAGTAGCGAATATTGATGGCCTTACGCCGGACAAAGAATTAATTTGTGCGATTATAAAATGTAAAAATGTGAAATTATTGTGTTGTGTTGTATATTTGCCTCCTAATTATAAAGATGACCAGTATGTTAGTGTGTTGACATGTATAGAAAATTTTATTTGTATGTATCCTAATTCAAATGTGTTAATTCTAGGTGATTTTAATTTAAATTCGTGTAGTGTGAATACTAAACTTCAATTTGACAATTTTAGTGCTTTTTGCCATTTAAAACAAAATAACCACATTAAAAATAGACTTGGATGTATGTTGGATCTCGTGTTGAGCGATCTTTTGTCCGGACAGGTGACGGTATCCCTAAACGAGGAGCCCTTAGTGCCCATAGATGAATATCACCCAGCTCTCGACATAACAGTTACACTGAAGTGCGGAGCGGAGCCATTGGCGCAAAGTTCGCGAGCGCAGAAAAACAGCATAAGCGCTGGTCTTGACTGGAATTGGCACAGGGCGGACTTTCGGTCTTTGTACACGGCTATAGCTGCCATTGATTGGACATACTTATTGGAAACCGTAGATGTAGACATGGCTGTGCAAGATTTCTACAACAAGCTATATGAATGCATAAATTTATATGTTCCACATAAAAGCATTTCATCAAGTGGCAATAAGTATAAATATCCGCGATGGTTCACAAATGAAATAATAATTAATCTTAAATCCAAACATTTTAACCTAAGGAGATACAAACAAAAAGGCAAGTTATTTAATCTCGAATTGTACAAATATTATAGGTGGCACACTAAGAACCTGATTGAAAATGCATACATGCAGCACTTGCAAACTACTCAAAAAAATATTGCTGACGATCCTGCGAAATTCTGGGAATATGTAAAGGACAAAAGGAAAGACAGACGAAGTGTTATCACTTATAAATATCAAGATGAGGAGTTTACCGGTCATGAGGCAGCGGAGGCGTTTGCTCGACATTTTGGGTCTGTGTTCCTAGAAGGAATACCTCGTTTGGATCCCAATGAGGCGGCCCAAAATTGCCGTAAAACCGCAGACGCCAGACTCATTTCAGTCGCCGCCGTTGATGAAGCAGACCTGAATTTAACTGTAAAGCGTCTCAGATCAAAATCGTCTGTGGGACCTGATGGTATACCTGCATTTCTAGTCAAGGACTGTATATCGGCCCTTAAAGTTCCCTTACTGCATTTGTTCAACACTTCGCTAAGCCAGGCCCACTACCCGAAACCCTGGAAACTTTCTAGGGTTACACCGATTCCTAAAGGAGAACCTGGCCCAGATGTTGCAAACTACAGACCAATTGCTGTGCTGACAATTTTTGCGAAGATATTTGAAGGTGTGCTTGGCCTCCGTATCAGTCAGCAAATAGGTAGTCAGTTGCATAACAGTCAGCACGGCTTTCGCAAGGCGCGCTCTACCACTACTAATTTGGCGACTTTAGTAGACTACGTTTCGACAGAAATGGACTCTGGTAGGCAAGTAGATGCAGCATATTTCGACTTTAAAAAGGCCTTTGACCTAGTCGACAACGACATACTGCTGCGAAAGCTATCAGAGTTGGGCTTTGCCCCTAGCCTTCTAAATTTTTTCGCCCATTACCTAAGGGATCGATGTCAGTTTGTGAAAGTGGACGGGTGCGAGTCTGAAGTCTACTACACGAGATCTGGGGTGAGTCAGGGCAGCACGCTTGGACCAACCCTATTTCTCGTTATGGTGAACGACTTGCCTGAAGGCGTGAACTTTGCTGAGTGCCTCTTGTTTGCTGACGACCTCAAACTGTACTTGGGTGTGGCCGGCAAAGCAGACGCAGATGCTCTACAGAGCGACATCGACTCTGTGGCTGCATGGAGCGGAAGAAATCGCTTGCCCTTCAACATATCCAAATGCAAAATTATAACGTTTTCGCGAAAGCGGCACTTAATTGACGCAAATTATAAATTATTTGACACTCCTTTGGAAAGAATTGACGAAATTAGAGACTTAGGCATAATATTAGATAAGAAAATGGACTTCCACAAGCATATCACAAGTATATGCAAGTCGGCAAGTCGCTTGTTAGGCTTTGTTATAAGAACTTGCTCTGAATTTAGTTTTACTGTGGCAAAAATATTGTATTATGCGTACGTTCGAAGCAAGCTTGAATACGGGGCAGTTATATGGGATCCTCATGAAAAAAAATACACATTAATGGTCGAGAGGTTGCAGAGAAAGTTCGCTCGTTGGCTCTATAAAAAGAGCAACGGGTATTATCCCTTTCTTTACCCATCCTCATTTGTATACGGCATGGTTGGGCTAGATACGCTCGTGTTAAGGAGGAAACTTCTCCTCTCGATTCATTACCTCTCGGTCATCTACCATAGGGTTGATAGTGCGTACGTGGTGGAGAGTGTATGTCTGTTGGTACCCTCGCGAATTCCGCGAGATAGTGATGGGCTTATTGCGCCACGCAGGCGGCCGCGCCTGCTGCAGAGGCCCGTCACACGCACGGTACACGCCGCGAACGCCCCTACCACGCGCGCGCTTCGCCTCCTGGGGGACATGCTCGCTCAGCACGATTCCATCGATCTATTTGCTGATGGTCTGGGGCGCTTGATGGCCGCCGCATACCAGTACCTCAACCAGCATTTTTGACAAAATTTAGTTGACATAAATTATAATATTATTTAATTGAATTATTTTATTTTTTATGATATCATTATTGCCTGATTAATTAAATGCATTTTTTTTTCCTATTTTTATTGTATTTGTCTACTTGTTTTTGTAATTTGTATAAGATTTTTGTATATATTTAACCTGCCGGCGTGTTGGAATGTATCTGTAAGCCGGCACGGAATGTTTTCATAAATAAATAAATTGCCTTGGTTTAGAAGTATGATTTTTTCACACCTAAAAGGGACAGTAGACCTGAGTATTTGATAGAAATTCCAGCTGGATACCTCCACTCTTTTCTGGGAAAAAGGGTCTTGACAGACAGACAGACGGATAACAAAGTGATCCTATAAGGGTGCCGTTTTTTTCTTTTGAGGTACGGAACCCTAAAAATAGCAGTTTTACATAAGTCACTGATGTATTAAGAGTAGGTACTCTTAAACTCGTTTTTACTCGTTTAGGTAAACGTTAAGATAATATTATAGCTTATTCATTCCCATCGTAGGGCGCAGGTTGTAGCTCAGCAAGTGTAAACCAAGCCTCACTTGCTTGATTTGGTATGAACAGTACTGTACCATGAGGTTCCGTAACGTGAACGGCGATCGTTTCCTTCAAAATTTGTAGGCCCTTTTTGGTTCCAATTTAAATAGCATAATCATTGGTGTAAACTCATGGTAGATATACTGGTCTGCATACTAACCTAGCTTCTTTTTTCTTCACTTCTAATTGGACGAAGACAGACGGACAAAAGCCTTACGGCTCGAGTACACCTAATCCGTTAGCGGCCGAACAATGCTCGGCCGTCATCGGCCGACCAAAGCAAACGTTTGTTAATGTACGCTACGTGTACACCAAAACCGATAACGGATTATGTGTACGCGAGCTGTTATAGAGTTGAGAATACGTGGTAATACCTTTAGTGTTGCACGTGACTATAGGCTGCGGTAATCTTGTATTTGTAAAAGCGGCAAATTAAACATTCATCCAGTAAACTGTGTTAAAAACAGTGCCTTTGAATAATCTGTCTCATTTATGTAAAGCTTTTATAGCTGGTGCATTACCTAGTTATTTTATTCAGTTGTAGTAGAAAAATTGTAAAATGGAATACATTTTTAACCATCTATCATTTAAATTTTAAAGCGTATTCTAATTTTACTGAGTTGAATTGAAAACCAGTTGATCCTTCGAGCGCGATCTAGTTTCAGTCCTTCGAGCCGAATAGTGGCTTCCTTCTACAAAGCAACAACAACAACTGCCGGCAAATCAGGTATCACGTGCTTAGCTCATCAATAATTCATTCTGTCCATCTCCGATGCCGTCCGCCTGTCGGATCGATCCTCACTAGGGCTGCTAAATTCTAAAATATACCCATAAATTTATGCGAGTGAGGTCTGAAACTTCACGAAAAGTTCAGCCATTACATATTTTATGTAGCTAATTTTAAGTCACTGGTTTGTCAGATTGATCCTCTCTAGGTTATGACAATATATCAATTTTTATGAAGGTACGAGTACATAACGATTTACTTCTGAAACTTAACTCAATGATGAGCAAGTTCGTAATAATTATAATGACCATCTTTACACAAAACTAGTTATACATTTACATACATGTAAATGTATAACTAGTTTTACAAGACAGTGAGGAAGTACGAGTAAGTGGGCAGTAGGCAGAGCACATGACGGTAAAACTGATGATCTGTGATTTATTAGCTTATTGGATTTGGGATGGGTTGGAATGTAAACAATCATAGCGTAGGGGGCCAAATCACAAAATTGGCCAAATGAATTATTTGATTCCTTGAACTGAAAGGTTGTAGGTTATTCTCGATCTTTATAGCAGTGGATATCTTGCGACATCCTTCGGAGAACGGATTTTTGCACAGTACATCATTTAGTGACTGGTGTCATTTGTGACCCCAAAATGCCGATCAAGCTGAAGGGGCAGGTTTACAAAACCATCATTAGGCCTGTGCGGGGGGCACAGGCCAAATGATGGTTTTGTTACATGGCAGTGAAACATGGCCGTTACTAGAGCAACACAAGCAGGAGCTGCGCGTCACGGAAATGAAGATGCTGCGGTGGGTGTGTGGAGTCTCACGCAAAGATCGCGTGCGTAACACCCACATTCGCGGCAGCCTTTGTATTCGTGACATCGCAGTCAAGCTGCAGGAGTGCCGCCTTCGTTGGTATAGTCATGTCTCACGGAGATCGGCAAACTACGTGGGCAACAAATGTCTGGCCATGCCGCCCCCGCCAGGTACCGGTAGAAGAGGTCGACCTAAAAAGCGGTGGCTCGACGTCGTTATGGGTGACATGCGTGCCAACAGACTCACCACTGAGGATGCACAAGACCGCGCGGAGTGGGCCAAGAAAATAAGAAAGGCGGACCCTGGGACCCCACACACCAGCGTGGGTTCACAACCGGGATAGACCGCACGGATGATGATGATGATGATGATCATTTCGTTTATGTAGGGAGTTTTTTTATTGGCAAATTTTGGAGACCGTGAAACTATTAGGATTTGTAATTAAAAAAATTCACGAACATAACAAAATATATGTCAGATGATATAGTCGAAGTTGACTGAGTATTGCTTTTGAAATTAACTTTTGGAATTTTGTGACAGCCCTAACACATTGCCCGGTTTCGCTTGAGCTTAACCAATTTGTGATTCTCAATTTGTCCCAATGAGTATCGTTAATGCAGTCTTTCCTTTGAATTTCAATTTTTCCTTTTTTATTTTCTGACTACCTCGTTGGACGAAGGGTGTAAGGGTGTAAACTAGGTCGACGAGTTTCTTTTTGGGTAGGAGTGTGTAATTTTAGAAAATCAGAGTTATTGTAAATAGGTTACCTTTAAAGCTTCAGTCACAAAAAAAAACTGGCTACTAAATAGCCTTGATGTCGTGATGATTACCTGGAACGAAACATAGTACACTTGAAAATGAAACCTTTAGTGTTTAAAAACATATCAAGATTTAATTCAGGCAATACAATATTTAAAAAAAATTGTCACCATGTTCAGTAATATATTTTCTTATATCGGTCCACCTGCTGAGTGAGAAGGATAAACATAAAGTGATACTTATATCTAGTCTAGGCCTATATATGTGAAAGTAACATGTGTAACTGAACTTGATTTTAATGAAACATTGTATTTCAGACAGTAACAGGCTATAATCATACTTATCAGTACTATGCCAACTTAATAATTTACGGTTTTGTTGTCCGAAAACTCACATTACAAGGAGTATGTTATCGGAGGAATAGTGTAGATGATATATGAAGAGAGGAAGGTCCTCTGCAGTAATTGGGGTGCCAGTCTGGTGGAAAATATTTTTTCGTACCTCCACCTTACAGCAACTAGAGCTAAATAAATAAGGTTTATTTATTTATATTAAGCCTAGTCAGAAGCCTAAAAAGGCGGCTTGATAACTTCTGACGGTAAGGTTTATCACTGGCCTTACATTCACCTCTCCAACAATCCGCATTGAGCCCGCGTGTTGGAGTATGGCCCGTACCACCTCATAGTAGAGGGCAGGCCTGTGCACAGCAGTGGGACGTGTTTGTTTTGTTTTGACCCGATCGGGAATGAACCCGCGACTTTGTCAATCATGTCATCAAAATCGAAATGGACTATGGATTTGCAGTTTGAATCCACTTTGCGGTCCGAATGTTCGCTTGACGCGAACTTTGTATGAAAGAAATATATTATGAAGTAATATTTAACCGCACACTATATCCCTAACCACCTTAAGATACTCAGAAGGAAATACATTAAGTGATAGTAAGTTGCCATCAATTTTTACCACGCTATGAATATTCTCGTAGGTTCAATATAACGACTGAGAAACAGAGAACGCTCTACTTAAGACGCAATAGTTATTAACATAATACCCATTGTGATGCTTCGGAATTGCAATCGTACTGCACCATCCTGCTTTGCAGGCAGACAAAGTTGCAGAGCTTAGTGCTGAGTATTTTAACACATTGAAACAACCTGTATATGCCATATACAGGTTGTTTCTCTTAAGGTGTCAAGCCGGAGCGTGGTGATACTTAGCAACTTACCTCTATAGATTCAACCTTCATGTATGTTCAACTTTTTTTTTTTTGTAATTCGAGAACTAAGTATATGCCATACACAGGTTGTTTCTTTTAAGGTGTCAAGCCGGAGCGTGGTGATACTTAGCAACTTACCTATAGATTCAACTTTCATGTATGTTCTACGATTTTTTGTAGTTCTCGAATTATTATTTTTTTACGAATTTTTGAACATTTCTGCGTTATGTCACTTTTCTGGTTACTGTGGCAAACGCCTGATTTTTTTTTAATGTCAACTTAATACTAGGTCTACTTGAATCAGAAGAGATTAAAGAAGAAGACTGCAAAATACATCAGAAAAAAAATCAAACTGAAAAACAGTATTTACCTCATACTGTTTTTTCCCCAAGATTCGAACGCCATTATATATATTAAAAAGTTACATAAATTATTTCTTCAAAACCTTTTTCAAATAATAGTAATTTTAATAAGCAGTAATACAAAAAGCAGTATTATTCAACACATGCAGAATTGTGAGAAAATTCCTGCAGATAGATGTGTTATTACTATCACTGAACTCACAACCTCAAACTACACCATCCACAAATACTATAATTCATAATTCATTTATTCGATGCTTCATGTGGTAAGTTACAGGTCTTAAATAAAAATATAGTACATACACATGAACCCTGCTAGGGCACTGCAAGATATTTTTGGAATGATTAGGTAAGTTATTTACAAACTTATGTTTTCATGCACATTTTAACATTTATGATCAATTTAAACACTTTCAAAATACTCCTGCACAGAATAAAAACAGTTTGATAGCAAAAATCTTTTGACACTAGAACTAAATAAGGACAAACTATTTATACCCTTTATTAAAAGAGGTAATTTATTAAATATTTTTACCGACATGTGGTATGGTCCCGAACTAACAATATGTAGCTTCGTGAGAGGGACTACCAGTCTGTGTTTGCGACGGAGATTACGGGACTGAGCATAATAGCTATGAGCTTGTGTGTAAAGGTGGGGATATTTTTTAACGAAAATGCACATTTCCAATATGTATAAGGAGGTCAAAGTTAAAATGTTAAATTTAATGAAATAAGGTCTACATGTTTCTCTCTGCGTTATATTAGCTAATATTCGAATACATCGCTTTTGTAGGATAAATATACGATCACTTTCCGTACCATTTCCCCAGAGAATCACAGCATATCTAAGCCAAGCATGGGCAAAGGCGAAATAAGCACTAGTTGCTGTTTCTAAATCCGTAACCCTCTTTAGCTGGTAGAGTGCATACGTAAATCCTGACAGTTTACTTGCTAACTTATCCATGTGGCTTTTCCAGTTCATGTTAGACTCTACTTCTAGGCCCAACAATGTACATGTACTCATGGAATCTAGCTTGCAGTCATCGTGAACGTAGTTTATTTTTAAAGGTTGCTTTTGTCTAGGGTGGAATTGCATTAACTTTGTTTTGTGGAAATTTAGCTGTAAATTATGTTCCTTAAGCCATTTAGTTATACATTTAAGGGTTATATCCAGGCTAGTGTACAATTCTTTATCATTGGTGCAAGGGATGACTACAGTAATATCATCTGCGTATAAAATGCATTTTTTATCAAGGGTTTTAGGAAGGTCATTAATATATATTAAAAAAAGTACACATCCTAGCACGCTACCCTGTGGAATAGAACCTACTACTGTCTGTTTTTGTGATCTGATATTAAGTATACAGTTGGTGCTTTTATCGTAATAAGGTATTTCAGCAAATTGTTCACGATTCGATTAATAAGACCTAAACCATTCAAATGCCGGCCCCCGCACTCCAATTCCGTATAATTTATTCAAAAGTATTTTATGGGACACCCTGTCGTATGCCTTGCTCATATCCAGCATGATACTTACTGCATACTGCTTATTATCAAAACTGTGTAAAATTTCGTTCGTCATACTATTAACACGCCAAGTTGCAGCATAACACCAAACAATCAGGGAATCCACTTGGCCTAGGCCCGTGTATTTCATTATACCAGTATTTAGTAAAAAGTACTGAGAATAAAAAATAGAAAATAATAATAATAATAATTCTTTATTTGCATAAGAACACGGTATAAAGTTTTTAATTACAATTTCAAAGTGTACATGTCTTGCCAGGATTGTTAGCATGCAAATATACATACAAATGTAAAATACAAAAACATAGTAAAATATCAATTAAACAAAACAATCAATGTCAATCGAATAAAACAAAGTCAGAATGAAAGTTTCTATTAAACTAAAATGTTCGATCAAGTAATTCATATATTTAGAAACTTTACTATTTGATTAACTATTTATGACATATGTAACTTTTAAAGAGATTGATGAGACTTTAAGCACAAATTAGACATGCGCGGTTAAAACAACACGCCATTTTTGACGCCCACACGCACACAGAGACGTGAGTTTACTCACGTCTCTGTGTGCGTGTGGGCGAAGTCAGTGAGTTTCAGTGTCGCAGTCAGTCGCACTGTCAAAAACATTAAGATATTATTTGGACGTCGTCAGATACTTACATTATAGTTCAATGGTCAAAAATAGTTTCGCGCAGATATTTTTGGCTGTATGAAAACCACACGAAATTGTGATTATACGTTTTTTAAGTTACTAAATAATGTTGAAAGGTAAGGAAAACTCAGATAACGTTTGCAAGTTAGTAGTACTATGTACGAGTATATAAGGATATAGGTAGGTAAACCATTCTATTTCGTAACACGTTCAAATCCAATACAAATGGGCTTTTACTTCTTCCGTCACTTATCATGCATTGGTAAAACACCAGTATTCTTGGTATATTCTTTTATTGGCACGCGCGGCTGCTTAATCGCGCCGACCGCCGACAGGTGACCGCCGAAGTGGTGGCTCATGGTGTTATCTACAGCCTACTAGGTAGGTAGGTATTTTTCACTTAATGTATTTTATTTTTGGCGGTATCTGTATACATACCTACATACATATCCACATAATATTAATACGATCTATTTACTAAAAATAATAGAAACATATATGGTGACTCCACCACTGGCGTCGGAAGGCTGATAGTACTTGATACAATTCACTACCTTCTTTAATAGAGCCTAATATAATAGTTATCATAAATAAAATTAATGCTAATCTTTTCTTTTTCTTTATTCTCTTTTTGGTCGCTCTGTTTCTATCGAAAAGACAGCGGCAAGAAACTCGTTGACTATTTTCTTTGAACTTTGTTTTGTTTTATAACAATTGAATTCAAAGAACCTTCAAAAAATATATAAACGATATTCGTGTAGGTACCAAACATACACAAACTTCACTTTAAACGAATGAAACTCAAGAATATCAAGACGATTCTTTCCTGAATTTCCGCTGTAATGGTTCGTTTTAGTTCAAAACGTAAGAATGGTCCTTCGTGCCGGATATTGCGGCCTGTCCCCCTCCTAACGACAGGCATTGCATCACTCAGCTCATCTTTAATTCATCCTAACAATTCCATCGACTAGAGCCTATAAGAGCCGTTAATATTTAACTAAAGAGAAGGGAATGGTAAGTAAGTTGTTGAAATATGTTATTTAGAACAATTTCCACGCTTATTATTGAATTGGGCTATTTAGTAATTTATAATGCGAATTCCATTAGCCCCCATATCTCAAGCAGTAGTCATTGTTAACTTTAGTTAAATGCAAATAAGACGTTGTTTGATTGTTTCAATGAACTTAGATAAAGGCACGTTCCACATTCAATCACACTTTCTCAGTCTCCACCTATAGGTATTTTTACATTTTTTTTCTTTTTTGGTACTTAAGTTTTTTATGTACTTACTCATGTTTATATACATACATACATGCGCTTACGACTATATCCCGAACAGAGCAGTTGGAGGCAAGTTGACTGTTGCCGTCTTGGTGTCCGGAACACTCGGAGGCCCACTTTTCAACAATCATATTAGAAGCCAACGTGATAGGCACCACCTAGTCTTTTATTCCCGTTATCCCGGGACTTTAGTTTTTTTTTCACCAGAGAGTCAGTCGCAAATTCAACAATTAACACACAGATGGTTCTGTCCGGATTTGAACTCAGGACCTCACGGGATTCAAGGTGGAGTGATTAACCCCTAGGCTACGACAGTCTAGAAAATGTATCTATTTAAGTAAGAGTAGGTATGTATTTGGTAATATTTCAGTATGTTTATCTGTCTCTGATACCCACAGTGCAAGGTCTGCTTAGTTTGGAGTCAGAAAATCTGGGTGTCCTAGACATTTTATGTACAATCATATTTTTTCAATTTAAAAAAGATTTGCGTTTGGCCTCAGTGGTAACCGATGACGAGGCCGATGGTGGTACACGCTTACCCAGAAAACGCCTATTCACTCTGGCCTTGAAGACACCAAGGTTGTAAGTATCCGGAAACACAGACGCAGAGAGAGCGTTCCACTCCATAGCGGTGCGGACCAGAGAGACGCAGCAAACCGTTGAGTGCGGATTGAAGTCAACCACATGAGGGTGGAAGCCCTCCCGGCGTCTAGTGGTCCGTTGGTTAAAAGTAGAGGATGGTATCAGGTTGTGTAGTTCCCGCGCACACTATAAGATAAGATAAGATAAATATATTTTATTGTACAACAAATCATACATAACATAAGCATTACATAATCTAAGATTGTAAAATGTAGGCGGTCTTATCGCTAGGAAGCGATCTCTTCCAGACAACCTGCAGGTAGAGGAAATTACAAGATTAAAAAGAGAAAATAGGTAAGGTAGTGTGAGATAGTGAGATAATTATATACATACATGAAGTTATTTTATGCATTCATGAGTGCAATTACATATAATACTTATAAACGTAGAAAATATGTGTAAACATACACAAAATGATAAAGAAACGGACTACACTATCCGAAATACACCTTATAAAAAACCGACAGACTGGCGACTTTACGCCTATATTGTTAGATATTTCAGGCAAGGCAGAACCTTGCTACAGCGTACTACGCTAATGTCGTCAAGATAATAAAATATTACATAACTTGATGGCTAGCATTCTTATCAACGCCTAGCCTTTCCTTTGCCGGACACATTGCTGTGACAGACTGACAAGGGATGACTCTCGTGTTTCATTTAACACGGCCTTAACCTTTCTGTCCAAATGTCATGGGACAAAAGGTCAGTTAGGTCAGGAATTCCTATATTTAAAACGTTTAGGAAACTTATGGAGCCTTAATTGTAATTAAAACCCTTCGTGACCGAATGGTAAAAGTGTTACTTGTCGCGTCTTGAATCAAAAAAATACTATAAAATATAAATAAATAATTAAGCGCCAGACAACACACCTCTTGTAATGGTCTCGAAGTATTGATTAATCTCCCTGTGTTACGAGGTGCCACACAAGGAAATAAGCCAGGAGCGTCTCCCAGCACACCCAGACCCGAGTCAAATCGGAAAAGATCGTTTCCTGAATTGACCCGACCGGGAATGGAACCCGGGACACTACGGAAATCGTGGCGAGAAACCGTGCTACAGCGCACTACGCCAACCGTGTCGTCAAACACCTTAATAATCAATGAAAGCTGTACAGCAATTCAGGGCCGAGAATTACGAGGTTATGCCTCTTATCATTTTGCTTCAAAATACAGAAAAAGCGTTACATTTTTAAGCAGTAACCAATGTAAAAATCTACGTTCATTATTTTTAGTAAAAATAAGGAACGACTTCAAAAATAGATTTTATTTTATAGAATTTGTTATGTCTACTACTATGTTTTAGCATCATAATAATACTGAATAGATTATAATGAAACTTTAAAATTGGATGAAAATAGGAGTGTACTTTAGATTCTTATTACACTACTACAGGAGAAGTTTCAAAGGCCAAGTCCACACTGACGAATTCACTAACAACAGCAAGTACTTTCGTGAAATAATGTAAATTTTAAATTCTTGAGAAAGCAATTAGTTCTTGTTGATATAATGTTGACATACAAGACAGCGCTGACAGAAACTCCTCCAATCAAATTTCGCCATTTCTCGTTTTTGTCGATAAAATCAAGAAATGACGAAATTTGATTGGAGGATTTTTGTCTACTCTTCTCGTGAGGCGCGCATCTTAGCCCCGCAGATCTTTCAGCTTTATACCAAATAAAAAAATAATGATTATCTGGGATAATTTACACCAAAACCATCTGATACCAAACTAAGCAGAGCTTGTACTATGGGTGTCAGAGACTGATAAACATATACATAAATATTTCTAAATACATACTTAAATGGATAATACCAACCAGACTCCCAGTGCTGCATAAGGTAGGAAAACCATTTGTTGGTCAATGTGTAAAATATTTTAATAAGATTCCGCAAACTCTTGTTGAACTGCCTCTTCAACAGTTTAAGTCATAAATTAAAGCTAAGTTAATGAAGCGAGGTTATTATAGTGTTGAGGATTTCTTAAATGATAAGAAATTGTGGTCATCTTAGGTATAATCTGCTCCTCTGCACACTTTTTTGTTATGATTTTACTCTGTTAATTCAATTTCTGTGTATAAATAACAAGATTGAAAAGAGTAACCATAAAAACATCACATCGAGTTTCTTGCCGGAGTCTTCTCGATCGAAAACAACCTCCGAACCGGTGGTAGAGTCACATTATGTTTAATTATGATATTTACTATCATATTATTATTTTATGTAAGTTTATTTTAGTATACTTTTGCTATATTTTTTTTTGTAACTATATGATTTGTCATAAGTACTTTTTAAGTCTAAATGAATAAAGATATTTTTTACTTTACTTTCACTTTTTTTAGACACAGAACAAGCACAAATGTTCTTCTCTTAACTGTTTGTCATGTGCTCAAGCCAGGATAGCTACCATTGCACCAACAGGCCAGTAATATTTTTTTTTATATAGCCCGTCAAGATTACCTCACTCCACCTGATGGAAAGTGGTCGTGAGGTCCAGATATGAGGCTGACAAACCTCATGCAAAAGAATCACTGGGCTGGCCATCCTCACCTTGAAGGCCTTCAGAAAAGCCTTTTCACGCCCCACTTGGTGACCCCGGGACTAATAAAACGGGACTATAATTAAAGTCTAGCTTTGTATTTTGTGCATACACCTGTAAATGAGTGATACTTAAATTATGTTTTTATCGATTGTACTTAATTAGTTATAAGACCAGCTACATATTGTACCTTATTTCATGCTCAAATAAATAAATAAATAAAAATAAATAAATAAGAGGAAGGAAACACTTGCTCTAGAAGAGCATTCCACATCTGGATGGTACGACAAAGGAACGTGTCACCGAACAATGGGGATTGACCTATGAAAACAAAAAATCTGAAAATTAGTACATTTGTTAGCATTTGCTATAAATTTAAGTCTACTTAACAAAGATTATAACATTTATTATTTAACAGTTTTAATTTACATTATAAAGCTACATTATCAGGGAGTGACATAGCCTATTTTTTTTTGTATATACTATATTTTGACGGAAAAGACAAACTACGCGGGCCAAACCGCTGACGGACAGACGAGGGGTATTCAATAAAAAGTAAGAATGGCATATAAACTCCTTGAACAACAAAAAAGTTAATACTGGCAGGTAGAGCCCAGACATTTCATAAAATAAAAAATAAGAATTATTGATTTTCTTCTCTTATTTTAAAAATATAAGTCATTTGTTTTCGTCGTGTCGGAGCGTGGTACGCAAAATGAATAAAATTTAAATTCGCGCCGTAATAAAATATCTCTGCCTGAAAAAATTTACTACTGAGCAAGTAAATCTAGACTTGAAGGGAAAATTAGGAGTTAATGTTTCTTCGTATTCTACGGTTGCGCGGTGGTATGTCGACTTTGAGAAAGGAAGAACTATAACTATCGTTAGTTAAAGTTCTTCCCCTCTTAAACTCGGGACGCCCTCCGACGGCAGTTACCGAACAAATGATAAAAAAAGTTGAAAAAATTATTTTGACAGATCGTTATGTTACTGTTCGTTTTGTAGGTGAAGAACTAAAGATTTCGTTAGGAAGTATCCATAGTATTAGAAATGAACATTTGGTCATGAAAAAAGTATCAGCACGCTGGGTGGTGGCTCCATAGTTATGGATGAAACATGGCTCCACCATTGTGATTCTGAAACGAAAAAACAGTCCACGACATGGAAGAGGCCGTCATCTCCAACGCCTAAGAAGTTGAAGGCAATTCCATCTGCCGGTAAGATTATGGGGCTCTCTTTTCTGGGACAGCCAGAGGTGATAATGATTGAATACCTCAATCATGGAGCCACGCCGCGGCAAACTTGCTAAAGCGGTGTTGTTTCACCAAGATAACCACCACACACAAGTACCGAGTTGCGATGACTGCTATCCAAGATGCTGGATTTTAATTGATGGAACATCCACCATACTCACCTGATCTTGCGCCTAGTAATTTCTATCTATTTCTCCTCCTTAAGTCGGTCCCTCAGTGCTGAGGATCGTGGCTCCGACGAAAGCGTTGCAATAAAATTCTCCATCTACTTCGGTCTTCAGCTTGATGGAGAGCCTGGGATATCGGCATCCGCAATTCCTCGGACACCTGGTCGGACCACCGTCTGGGACTGCGTCCTCTCGGTCGTTTGCCATCCACGTTGCCGGTCACTATGAGCCTCTCCAAGTTATCAGTACCTCGGCGTGCTACATGACCAAAGTACTGTAGTATTCTGTGTAGGCACATTGTCGAGAGACGCTGCTGGGTGTCTAGCTTGAGCTCTTTCAATATCGAAACGTTGGTGCGATGTGCTGTCCAGGGGATTCGAAGCATTCTTCGCCAGCACCACATCTTGAAAGCGTCGATTTTTTTTCTATCCGCCGCCTTCATAGTCCAGCCCTCAGAAGCGTAGAAGAAAATAGGAAAGACCAATGTACGGATGATGTAAATTTTTGTATCTATTACCGCGGTTAAAAAAACAACTGAGAGGTCACAAATATGGCAATGCTGAAGAAGTGATTGCCACCGTACATGATTTTTTAGGCGATCAAGATGATTTTTTTTTCAAGAAGGGAATCTTAGGATTAGAAAAATTATATACCAAGTGGATAAACCTCAAAGGTGATTTTGTCGAAAAATAAAATAGCAGTAAATAATATATAACTGCTTCATACTCATTATCACTTTTTATTGAACACCCCTAGTAGATCATAATATGATAATACTACTTATTTTGTTGTACACGTATTTTCGGGGACATGTGTCTCACCGTGGTGTGCATTTATTTTGTGCGCCAATAAACAACACCCTTCGATCCTTAAATACGACTCTGAAGTAACTCTGTTCCGATGTTGATGTCCAGAGTGAATTGAATATTGATTCTAGTGAACTCACGCAATAAACTTTGAATTTGTCATGCCATGTGCCCTTTGCTGCATGGCGACCAATCATCGTGTTCTACTTACAGGGGCCGTAGCCAAGAGCAACAAGCTACTAACGGACCTATATGTTAAGTGAAGTACTCGTAATTTACCTATATACTGTCCCACTGCTGGGAAAAGGCCTCCATCATTGAAATCAAGTCATCGCTACAATGGATGGGTATTGGCTTAATCACCACGCTTGCCAAATGCGGGTCAATGATCAAGAACTTGGGCTTTGTTCCGAAAAAATCCGAAAACATACTTTCCGACCTGGGATTTGAACCCGGGACCTCCGGGTTTCGTGCCGAGCTTTGAAACTGCTCAGTCATGGTGGCGACCTACTCGTATATATTAAAAAAATAAAATGTATGGGACATAACATGGGACTAGGAGCTTGCCTGTTCCAAATTACATTTGATATCATTCCCATATTTTAAAAGCTTTTGTACAACTAGCTGTATGTCACCGGCTTCGCTCGCGTAAACTATTTCTCCCGTCAAAATATAGCCTAAATTAAAGAAATAGCATAAATCACTCCCTGATATACATAAACACACTTTCAAATCTTTCCTATTTATAATATTAGTAAGTATAGATATTTAATATAAATTAAAAAGTACCTTAATCTACCTTATCTTGTAAAATGTATCATTAGAAGCACTTGCCAGTGTCAAGAAACACCGATCTAACTTTTTTTTAATCAGGCCACTGCCTCAGCATGTGTCTTTGCAGCGGAAAACTGCAGAGACTCTGGTATTCTGGCAGGGCCTGTCGAGTATTCGTCATTCGTGATATATGTATGTGTAAGTGTGTGTGTATGCGATAAATTAAGTACAGAAAGTGAGCTAATTGTAACTGTAAAAGTGTCGTAATATGACGTAAGCAAGTGAAGATTGCCTAAAGCTACAAATAAGTAATGAATAAAAAAATAAAAATAAAATATCTATGGTATGACAGCTGTGCTGTGCTGTCACACTACCAGGATGCTGCCGCACCATATTCCACCGCATTTTGCCACGTAAAGAGCTGATGTAGCGTGTTATTGATATATAAAAACGTACATATATTAAGTAGAAATTAAAAACAGAATGACAAGAGTTATGTGAAGAAAAAGAAAAACTTTGGATAGTGATTCTAATAGCTTATTTGTTACGGCCTCATAGAATGGATTGAAAGATACTGCTATAGTATGTAAAATGCAGACAGGCGCGATCTTACCTGAAACAAGAACGCAGGAATTTGAGCAAAGCATAAATCACACAGTTTTAAAAGTCGTTAAATTTTAGGAAGTTGATATGAATCCTCATTGTAATATGTGGCCTATACTGGCCATCTTCAAATTAAAAAAAAAGAAAAAAAAATGTTGTTCCATTTTCAAATGGTTCCTTCTCATTGCTAGTGATTTGAATAATGCTCTTTGGTCATTGCTTTGTGACATTGCAAGGATGCTTGATTTTTGCTTTCTATTGGAGATCACAAGCGCGGATTTTCTAGAGCCTTGATTACTTTCAAGAGTCGTATAAATCCAATGATTGTGCGACACAAATATTGTTTGTGGTGCTGTGTACAAAAAATAACTTTCCATCAAGAGAACCTATTAATCTTACCCTACATGGACCACGGACATTGCGATCGTGGGTTTCATATGTAATTGGTACACATCTGAACTGAAGATATTGGCTGGAGGAGCTCCTAAGCTGGTCTAAGAAGGTTAGTGAAGTCTTCTAGTTTCTACGCATAGGGAAACATTTGCAAATTTCAGTCCAAGTTATTTAGGGTAGATTTGTAGGTTTTTTACTTTATTTACATACAACTTCATTATTGCACTCACCGCATGCTGACGGCTATTCACACGCCGCAGCACCAGGTGTTGCAAATCGCCCCTAGTGGACGTTGTTAATAAGTGTTTATAACTAAAATAATTCAGATAACTATTTTATCCAACAGACACGCCTCCGTGGCCGAGTAGTTTCAGAGCTCGCCTCGGCCCGAAACCCGGAGGTCCCGAGTTCAGGTCTGGCTAAGTGTGTTTCCGGATTTTTCAGAACATAGCCCGGGTGTGTGATCCCCAACTAGCATTTAGCAAGCGTGGCGATTAAGCCAATACCCACACTTGAAGCGGTGACTTGATTCCAATGATGTGCCTTTGCGTAGTGGGACAATATAATTACTTTACGTCACTTTACGAAACACACAGACATTATTTTATTACCAGTATTGTAAAACTTCAGCTGTAGCCGACTGTACGTCACGTCATCCAAGATTCAAAATCTTTATTGGCACTTGTCAGTTTTCTGTTCTCGGTACGTGTTTTAACCTTTCCCCTGTTTCGTCCGTCAACCCCTCGTCAGTCAAACCTGTTGGAGGTGAGAATCTGCTAATGGATGACCACAAAAACGAGTTCGGTGTAGTTATTATATCGGTAAATACACGTACTTAGTGAAATCTCAAAATACAGTCAGTTGGCGGGTTAAGAACGTTTCTAGTCGATATCTGATTTAGAAAAAATAGCTATGTCCCTTTAAAATATATCTCTGTTACTCGCAGATAATGTGGCTCTACATTGAGAATAAATGTCTAAAATCGTTCCAGTCGTTTTGGGTTTCACCTTTACAAACAAACAAAATGTGTTTCCTTCCTCTTAAAACCAGTCCCGGGGTCTTCAAGTAGGTCGTGAAAAGGCATTCCTGTAGGCCTTCAAGGTGAGGATGGCCTTGCCAGCTCAGTGATCCCTTTGCATGACTGTGCTTGTCAGTCTTATATCTGGACCTCACGACCACATTCCATCAGGTGGAGTAAGATCATATTGACGGGCAATATATAAAAAAAAACTGTCCTTTTTAAATTATTGGTGAAGATTGTGTGTTATTATAGATATCGGTATTGAAACCAAAAGATTTCATAATTTTTAAATATTTTTGTAAGAAACTGACAAAAATATACATTTCTACACTAACGGCAAATGAGGTGAACGAAACCCTTCGTGGTAGGTTTGCAGCTTTGAGGGCTGCTTTGGTTTTTTATCTGTGATTTTCATCTCTTGATAGTAAACCTCGAAATCGACATAAATATGTACTGGCCCGAGCAGATCTCCAACAACCAGCTGCTACGAAACCCCGATAGACCAACTGATCAAACAGCGCAAGTGGACTTGGATTGGCCACACTCTCCGAAGGGATCCCGATCACATCCCCAAGCAGGCTTTGGATTAGAACCCCTCAAGGAAAGCGCAAACAATTCTACAATGGGGAATGCTCTGACGAGTTATTCCACCCTCACCTTTCCACTCCCGTACCACGCGTGCCAGACACGCAATAAAATTTTTTTTGGCCCGAACTAAAAGGTTCGGTGACTCGTTTCTTTGTCGTACCATCCAGACGTGGAACGCTCTTCCAGCACATGTGTTTCCTTCTTCGTATAGTCCCGGGTTCTTCAAGCAGGGCGTGAAAAGGCATTTCTGCAGGCCTTCAAGGTGAGGATGGCCAGCCCAGTGATTCGTTTGAATGACTGGGCTTGTCAACTTCATATCAGAATCTGGACCTCACGACCGCTTTCCATCAGGTGGAGTGAGGTCATCTTGACGGGCAATATAAAAAAAAACATGGTAGTCCCATACAAACTTGGTACCTACAGTAGCGGAAGAGGCAAAACATATCAGCGTGGAAGCGCGAAGCTCAAGACCGAACGGGATGGAGAAATACTGTGAACGCCCTCTGCTCCATCTCGGGGACATAGGACATCAAGTCAAGTCAGTGACTGGATTTGAACTGGGAACTTGGTTTAACGTTCTCAATTATAACTGTATTCACTTGATTATAATGATAAAGGCTTTCTTAGCTGTGCAACAGAATAATATATTACGACACGGTTGGCGCAGTGCGCTGTAGCACGGTTTCTCGCCTTGATTTCCGTAGTGTCCCAGGTTCGATTCCCGGTCGGGTCAATTCAGGAAACGATCTTTTCTGAATTGACGCGGGTCTGGGTGTCCTGGGAGACGCCCCTGGCTTATTTCCTTGTGTGGTACCTCGTAACACAGGGATATTAATCCCTACTTCGAGACCATTACAAGAGGTGTGTTGTCTGGCGCATATTTATTATTATTTATATATTATTTATTATTAGGCTGATACTGATGACTTTAATTATTCACATTGATATTCAGTCTTAAATCGAAGTTGAAATGCCTTAAGGACAGGTGACGGCTGTAATTTCTGGCAGACGGCAGCTTTCACTTAATTTTGATGGTTTTATAGACTAATTGTGCTGACAAGGCAATATACCACCCGCATTTAGACCATGAATCGATAATACAATGTCTTGGAAAGGTTAATGTATGCTGATCTGACTCCTTGGGTTCTAATTTGTTTTGGTGAAAAGTGGGCTTTGGAGAGTTCTGGTCACCATGACGGTGATTGTCAACTTGCCTCTGACTACCCGTTTAGGATATACTCGTGAGGGTATTCATGTACGATGACACGAATGGCGAAGTGCGTTATCGCACGTTCCCAGGTTCGATTCCCGGTCGAGACAATCCAGGAAACGATATTTTCTAAATTGGCTCGGGTCTGGGTGTGCAGGAGGCACCCCTGTCTTAATTCCTTGTCTGGTACCTGGTTATACAGGGTTATTCCTACTTCGAGACCATGACAAGTGGTGTGTTGTCTGGCGCATATTTATTTATTTAGCAAGAGCTGACCAGACAAACTTCGTTTTGTCAAATGTTTGACAGTTGGTGTCCATTTTGCCCGCTTTTTTCCGACTTTATTTATATTTGCTATTATTTTTCACTGATTTTGTTCTATCGCTATAAAATAGAGCCTTTATCACTCCTGAATAATTAAGCTTTCTGTTAGTGAAAGAATTTTCATGATTGGATCAGTAGTTTTTGAGTCTATTCAATACAAACAAATAAACAAAAAAACAAACAATCAAATCCTTTCTCTTTATAATATTAGTACTTATAGATTTTACATGTATTTTTTTAGTACTCAGCGTTTTTGCTATAACCCTAGCGTTCATTTGATTACCAGTTAACTTCATAATGGCTGGCTGATTGCCGCTATTGGAGCGATGGGCGGTAATAATGTTCGAGCTATTGACGCGGTAATCGAATCAGGATTAAATTAATTTGGTTTGCAAGTCATTAAACGTTTTCTTATAAAGGCTTTTCTTACAAACATTAAACTTAACTTTACATTAACTGTTTAATCCAATAAAACCTTCACTACTCTCTCAACTATCTATCATGTAAATTGAATGAGCTACCTCCTTCAACGGCATCATACTTTTTTCATTCAAAATGTCAGAAGTGTAAAATTCAAGTAATTAGTGGATCAAAATCAAATAAAACTTGATTAAAAGTGAAATTCAAGGAATTATTTATAAAAAAACTTCAAAAGGGGTATTTCAAATAAGGCTTACTTGTTTCACCAAACCTAGTATTTATCCATTAGTAAAAAAAACAGGCATTTCTCTGTACAGATCGTGCCACAGTGACCGAAAAAGTGACTCAATCCAAAAAACTAAAAAATCGGATAACATACATGGAGTATTTTTGAATACCCCTGACTGTGAGGACGCTAAAAAAATTATTGACGTGTATGTTTGGACCACCCTGGTAAAGTCTTATTTGTAACATTAAGTTACTACTATTATAGCTCGCAAGTTGGTTCTCTACCTGCCATTGGGTAGGCCGTGGCCAAACCCATAACCTTGCTGGGTCGACAACACGCGAGTTTTAATTCTGGTGTTGTGTGATCGTGTAAATACACACAATTTCAGTAACTGTTTACTGTGAAGCGGACCGCTTCATTCGGTGGTCCGATCGAATTAAAAAAACGCCATTAGATTAACTCTGGCTGTTTTTCTTTCAGGCACACGAAATTCTCAGTGATATTCAGCTCGAGTTTTCCGCAAAGTAGCGATTTTATATCCAAAAGCCAGCTTTGCCCCAATAGCTGATGATCTTTTCGTAAGATTTCTCTATATTCAATCACAATATATGATATTCTAATTCTGATTCTGATATTTTTTTATATTTTTATATATTTTTGCAAAAAGACGATGATGAAAGCTCAATTAGCTTGAACCCTTTCAAATTAAAACTTCCCTTATAATGTAATTCCGCAAACTCATAAGTTGGATCCCGAGTGCGGCCGAGCGGCATAAGTTGGCCTTTTTGACCCAATTTTAACACATGACTTGCAATAAGACAAGCTCGTTGATTTAAGTTGGGTCTAGTGGTGTTTGTTAGCAGATGTAGCAGGTACTCATACATATTCATTTATTTGTTGCTTCTGTGATAAATTACGGATTGTCTAAATAAAGTAAAAGTATACTTCGCCTTCTTAGCTATTTCATCCACCCGGTTTCTTACTGTTCTTAAGGTAAAGTATATAGAACAGGATAACGATACGAACGATAACGTAGAAAACTAATAAAAGTAAGTTACGAAGGTATACATTTTCAAACATTGGGTTTTTAGAAACTGGATATTACTTTTTCATTATCTATTAGCTTTCCGCTAAAAATAAAAATATATACTATGTTACTTGCTGAAAAAGTATCTTTAGATTGGTCAAAACTCGGTCCAGTAGTTTTGAGTTCATCATTACAAGCAAAAAAAATCAAATGAATCAACTTAAGCATAATAACGTAAATAATCGTGAATTACATTAATGTTAATGTACATCTACCTGTGAAAGCTTAGAGCAAGCTTAACTAAAAACCTCTTAAATTATACAAACCTAAATATATTTCCAACGCTTGCCTCTTCTGCCCCATTCCCCGTGAAGGTGCGTCGCATAGACGCACGGAAATAGAGGCCGAATCCGGCTTCCGGCTCCGGAAGGCTCGTTACGAGGGCATGGATGGGTCACATTAGGATTTGGAAGACCTATGCTATTCGTGGCACCTTGATCTACTAGTTTTTACATACAAGATCAAATACGAAACTATAGCTCATTCTACAATTTAAGCGTCCTCGGAAGGAAGTATCTCTGAAACCAAACTGTACAAAACCATGGCGGATCCAGAGTGTGAGGACGAACTCCCTGTCGGTGGCAGGCAGTGTGATGATAAAAAGTAGCCGTGGGCATGATATTGAGCAGTTATTCAGAATAAAGCATTAGGAGGCAAAGTCTCTCCTTGGTCTTAACGGCTCTAAACCACTTGTCAGCTTGGGATCGACAATTCAAATCGACACTTCTTTTCCGTTCACGTCGTTCTGAGTACAGAATAGATAAAGCTTCAATAATCGCAATGTTACAGATGACCACTATTTGCGCTAAAAGTCCGACGTGAGCACTGGCGGCCTCGTCCCTTTTTTATGTAATAGGGAGCAAACGAGCTGGAAGGTCACCTGATGGAAAGTGATCACCTCCGCCTATGGACAACTGCAACTCCAGAGGTGTCCCACATGCGTTGCTTGCCTTTTAAATAGGAATACGCTCTCTACTTGAAGGCTCCGATGTCATATTCCTTTGGAAATACCGACGCAGGAAGATGGTTCCATATCTTGAATGTACGCAGGAGAAATTGACGCGAAAAACGTACGGCCTCGTCGCGTACTGAGAAAAACTGGTTTCCACCAGCTCGGCCAAAGCTTAGCTAGGGCTCACGTACACACAGCAGTAAAACCGTACCCAAGGCTTATTTTTCAAATAGTTTTCGCCCTAAATGCCTAAGAACGTAATGGCTTGGGAACCAAATCGAAATCGTTTTCGGTCAATATAACGTTATTTACCATTATTAACCTTTTCTTTCCATGTCGTTCTCGTACAGTTACAGTAATATTTCATAACAGCTTTGTCACGTGGCATTTGGTAAAAACCGATTTTTATCGTTTCCAAATGAACGTTCTCGGTATGATTTGTTCAAAACAAAATCCCATACAAGTAACCGTTTGAAACTTTTAAAATATGTTTTTTTAACGGATCCAAGCTCTGCCCTCATGTGGTGCAGACCCTCATTCACTCATGTAGTGTAGGCGCACTCCGGTCTGCTTGAGCAACCTGGGGCTTGGCTGTAGGTCATCATAATACTTCGAATCGAAAAAGTGTGCTTTAGGAAATGTCCAGCAAATGAGATAGTTCAGCATGCTAATTTATAATGAATTTTATAATTCATTTGCTTTTATAAACAGGATTTAATTCACAAGTAGAAAAATCTATGATGTTATGACATCAATGTTGATAGTGTAACTCTCAGACTGAAACTAACTCACTTTATTAACATAAATCCAAGGAACTTCACCATCTTCATTTTCCACGTGCCTAGTCATCTAGTCTTTATCTTAACTAATTAGGGGAAGAGGTTCCTTCAGTAAAAGCTTGAAAGGAAACATTTTCTCATTCTTTATCTGAAATATTTACACGCCATTTCTATTTGAAGCCAGAGAAAAATATTTTCACTCGGTAATAAAATTACACAAAAATACAGCTAGGGATCGGCCATGTTGTTTTTCTGCTGGTAAGCTGGTGTATCCAAAGCTCGTCGGGGAACTTGTTTGGTCTGCTGGACTACCTTTTTATCTTCCTCGCACAGTTACTAGCTTAACATCAGTGGAAACGGTCTAATAGTTTTATAGCTTGGCTTGCACATCCTCGCAGCATGGCTGCACAACATCTCTGATGGAACCGCAGCTTTAATGCCGCGATTATTGAAAAAAAGTGTTTTTTTAGAACTCTGCTTTGGGACTTCACAGATTATCCGCATGGCCGCTCACAAGAGATTAACTTGGTCGGTGCTTTATCAAAGAAGTTTTGATTTGAAGTCGCCTTCTTCAGTCGGCTTAACAAGTTTGCTGGCCATGTGTATTTTTTTTAATATCTCAAGTTAAACTGATAGAAAATTTGTCAGTGCTTCATCAAAGAGTTTTCATTTGAAAGGATTGATGCAACAGTAGGTAAACCCCTTTCACAGGTTTGCTGGCCCTGTGTAATAAATAGCTCAATTTATGCATTTTTATATGACTATAGGAATAGAAAAGAGTTCTAAATCAATGAACACCTGACACGGAAATATATACTGCTACTTTTACCAATAAATACGCTGTTATTTTTTAAATGCAGCATCGGTGACTAGCAAAAATACGGACTGTCCACGACGTGAACGAATCAGAAATGAGGATATGGTCGTAGAAGAAGAAAAAAGACCGACGAAGCCCAGGGTAAGTAGGTAAGTTGAAGTGGCAGTTGGCAGGGCACATAGCGCTGAGAACTGATGTCCGTTGTGGCAAGGAAGATTTAGACTGTAGATTTCAGGGCAAGCGTAGGACGCCCACCTGCAAGGTGGACGGACGACCTGGTAAAGGTGGCAGGATTCCGCTGAATGCAGACCGCCTGCAGCCGGTCGCTTTGGAAATCAGTGGGGGAGGCCGATATTCACCAGTGGACGTCTTATGGCTGGAAATAATGATGATGAAAGCGAGTAGGAGTCCGGCCTTGTGTATATTTTACACCTACTGGCTATAAAAATTGAGATAGTAACATTCAATGAAATGTTTTTACCTCATTATCAATTTAGGAGGATACAGAAGCGCCGTTTGCCATACAAACACAGACCCCTGTTTCCTCCCTGGATAATGCCAGTAGAAAAATATTTTTTCTCGAAAAAAATATAACACGACAAGCATGTCTCTGTGTTTTCTTTCTTTTAATATATTAATTATAAAAAGAGATATGAGCCTTCGAAAATGTAAAAAAATGGTTAGGTTTCCCCCTGTGTTCAAACATCCAGAAAAAAAAATTGACTAGATTATTATATAAAAAAGGTAAATATAGGAACACTACGCTTTTTTGCTAACGACGAACGCTAAAGCTTTTTTTAATTTTAGCTAAAAAAAGTATTTCAATTGATCAAGTTTTCAAAAAAGGATCAGGGGACTACGAAACGTGGATTTTGTGTACTTTTATAGGTAATTCCGGTCCAAATTGCAGTTGTCTCTATCGTACTTTGCGGGGGGCTCAAAGTTAGCAAGAGACAGCAATAGATTTTACAAATACCTAATTTTTTTTTTTGCCCATGCTGTGTCCTCTTAGGTGTGTTTTTTGTGGAATGTCACGGATTAACCGCACGAGCGCTCACAAGGGCGCAACTTGGACGGAGCCTTATCAGAGAAGTTTTGATTTGAAAGGATTGATCTGGCAGACGACCCGACCGAGGGTTCAGAAGTTAAATTGGAATCATGATGTGCGATTTTTCCTGAAGTTGAAAATGTTGGTTTGCAGACTAACAATGAAAATTTCGCAGCTAACACCTCCCGAAAAATAATAGAAGCTTTAAACATCCTGAAATATCTCTAAATGTATATTAATAAGAACTAAAAATGAAACTCCCATGATTCCTGGGACATAAACCCATGGCCATCGCCGGACTGGATTATAACTGGACGGGACTTAAACATAATATTTTAAAAGCTAATTTGATTTAAAAAATAAACTAAGAACTTAATTTTTCAACGAAGCAGTTGCTAAGGATTTCACCTTTTAAAAATGGCTAAATAATATATATTTTCAACAGATAAAAATATCGACAAATCACTGAATAGAACTGCAAAAAGGTCAACATTGCTTTAAGATTGAACCCAGTCCTAATGGGATGGCAAGGATAGGATGGAAATATGGAAAATTCTAGAGCATCGTCTGCTTACTGCGAAAACCAAATAAGTGCAGATTTTGATATTTCAAGGAATAGCATTTGAAACTTACATGCTTCTATAATAGCGGTGTGAACCATCAAGACAGTTTAATGTATCATACTAAAGTTGTAAAATATATATGTCTTTAGGAATACTATTAATTTATTTGTCGTAATAGTAAAAATGGCATAGAATTAAATTTTAACGAAGTAGCGCAAGCAGGTTTTCAGGTTTCAGGTTTTGCCTGAAACTAGAGATTGTCTAGTACGAATGAACGTTTTTAATAGTGTTTCACTGTACAAAACTTGTCCGTGCTAAATTTTTCACGTACCCTGGAAAAAATATATTAATATATTTATCATTATTTACATGTGAAAATCTTTTCATATTTCTTGGTTATGATGGTTTAATAATGTTTTACTTGTTTAAGTAAATAATGTTTTACTTGCATAGTATGTCAACCGAATTATCAGTATTTATAAGTTTCTAACTCTGCAATGGTTACACTTAACATTTTCTAGATTGAACCAGTAGAAAGGGCATGAAAAATTACATCCAACTGTGTTCTTAACTTAATTTCGTAAAAAAGTTCATTTATTCGGTTTTCGCAGTAAGCAGATGATATTTTCCAATATTAATTAATGAAAGCCTTCTCGAACTTAGAAATAACTAGATATAACGAAAAGCGTGATATCTTGTTTGCGTTTTAGCGAAAATCTCAAGAGATTACCATGTACAGTGGATGGGCAACGATTAAATACCGACAGCAATTCATAAATATTGCACTATCATTTGCTCGCGACTTCGAACCCATGCCCCTTTTTTTTACCGTTGAAATTTCGGTAGATACTCTCTTAGTGCTCCCCTCCATAGTTGGTTACTCAATCGGTAAATAGTTTAAATAATTGTATTAATTGATTATATAAAAAGGCAAGGATAGCGTCGTTATACCTCTTTGTGTTTTTGCGACTTATTCTCCGGTAATGGAAAACACTGATAAAAAGCCAAAGCAACCCGGATAACGTTAGCTTTAATTACGCATGGTGTAAAGTGGACTCCGTTCACCACCGTTCAAAACTTGCCTTCGACTTCCCCTTTCGAGATATAGTCGTGAGTGTATGTATGTTTGTATTCTAAGTAAGCCTTAAACTACGCTACTAAAAATAAAACTACTTTTAAAAATTTTCCATTGAGAAGCTTGCTTAATTGCTTAAGCAGGCACCAAAAGCATATCCGAGTCCTAAACTTTGTGGATGTGTTGTAGTATTTATGTGTAAACCTCTAAATTAAAACTGGCCAGTGTTAGGGTATAAGCATCTGTACTGATACAGGTCCGTTTCCACGTCGCTCCCAATCAGGGTAACGAGGCCTGTAACAAGGGTCCAGGGGTCTGACTGCTTAGCTACGGAACGGAACTGTTTTATTCACATCTGATAGAATTTCGTTAAAAATTACAAGAAACGCGTAAAGAGCATCACAATTGTGGTGTTTTAAGCATATTTAAACTTGAGAAAACACCAATTGGCAAGGTCTCAGAACAGTTTCTGCTATCTATGAGGTAATACTAAGACAAGGATTAAAGCTTGTCGCATCTCCCAGTGCAGCACACTCATACTCACATCAATTACGAAAAATACGTTTTGTAGACTGTCTGAACTGGGAATCGGTATAAGCAAATCAAAGCGAGGAGCTGTGTCACAGCACATACTCCAAACATGTCGACAAAAAATAATAATGTGGGTTTTTTTAAGAGTCAAAATGTTAGCCGATCCTATCGCTACAAAACGATCTCATCCAGAAATGCAGTAGGAAAATTGTTACAAAATCATTACATTATTAAAAGTATACAAAAGATATTCCAGTGCATAAACTGCATGACTGATATAGCCTTATCATATTAAAGTACTTGCAATGTACCAGGAACGTGCAATTTTGTGTAAGGCTTCCTGCTACAATATAGGCTAGCCCTAAGGAGGAGAAATTTAACAACAATGTGGAAAAAGGTGGATATATTTATTTATTTATTCTTCATTGCACAAAATTAATGATACAATTGGCGGACTTAATGCCAAAGGGCATTCTCTACCAGTCAACCACACGATCAAACAGATAAATTAAACACGGTGCACGAGATTAAACTAAATAAATTACTTTTGAAATTATTATGACAAAAATATACTGTTGTGTGGAATGAAAAGACATTAAATGAATAAAATACTAGTAGTAGTTAACAATGAGTCCATCAAAAAATTACTTGAATCTTGTTTGCTTATACTCATTTTGCTCTCACCAATATTAAGCTATAATATTATCGAGTGACATACGCAATAAACTCATACGCGGGAAAATCTCTAAGTGTCTATACTTTGTTACTAAGAGCCGATTTTTCAATTCTCAGATAATGAAATTTATCTGTAGAATGAATTTTATTCAAAGGTTAACAAGATTTTATGGTCAAATAGATGTTTTTTGTTGAATAAACGATGATTTGACAACACGGTTGGCGTAGTGCGCTGTAGCACGGTTTCTCGCCTCGATTTCCGTAGTGTCCCGAGTTCGATTCCCGGTCGGGTCAATTCAGGAAACGATCTTTTCTGAATTGACTCAGGTCTGGGTGTGCTGGGAGACGCCCCTGGCTTATTTCCTTGTGTGGCACCTCGTAACACAGGGATATTAATCCCTACTTCGAGACCATTACAAGATGAGTGTTGTCTGACGCATATTTATATATATTTAATCATTATTTTATTTAAAAAATAATAATAAATAAAATAAAGCCGCCAACTAAGGAATAAAGTTATCTGCTTCTTTAGGGGCTGGATAAGATTTATCTATGCGTTTTCTTTGACATTTTGAGTTTATGTGGTGTGTCATTTGAGATCATTTTCATTTCGGTAAGGTAAAGTGAAATCATTTATTTGCGAGAATACATTTAGGTAAATAACAAACCTTTATTTTACAAATCTTAGAACATTACGCATTATTGATTCTATAGGAGGTGTACAAATATACAAGACAAAATTCAATTCAATTCAATTCAATTCATTCATTCACAATTAATAAACATTCTGTTGAATATTACAATAAAATATCTAAGTAAACAAAAATACAATGAACAATCAAATACAAATTTTAAAATTCTTACAAAATAAAATAAAAACGATACAATGAATGTTAAAAAAAACCTGCAAAAACAATACATTATTTGAATCAAAATTAATAAATTAAAAATCAGTCTGCAGAATTTAGGTTCGATTTCTAAACAAACTTAACAATAGAGATAAAGTTGCCATTCAGTATATACAATTTGTATATATATTTACAATTATTATTGCTACAATTAAGGATATTCATAACCATTAATGTTGACACCATTAGAAACAAATATTTATTTTACAAATCTTAGCAAATGCATTATTCTGGCAGGAAGACTTAGTTTGGCAGCTTATGCTGTTAGAAAAATAAGGCTCCTGACTGATATCGCAACAGTGTTATGTCATATGGTCTACAGTTGTGGGGCTCGGCAGCGGATCTAAACACCATATTTGTTCTTCAAAAAAGAGCCATCCGCTCCATTAACAACCTTAGACCACGTGACTCGCTTCGTGAAGTATTCAAAGAGATAGATATTTTAACTGTGTACTCTCAATTTATTTATGATAATGTAGTATATGTCCGTAAAAACTTGCATCTTTTCAAGAAAAACAGTGATGTTCATAAACTCAATACCAGAAATAAAAATAAGCTCGTAACTCCCAGTCTAAGGCTGCATAAGGTAGGGAAATCATTGGTTGGTCAATGTGTAACATATTTTAATAAGATTCCGCAAACTCTTGTTGAACTGCCTTTCACCAGTTTAAGTCACAAATTAAAGCTAAGTTAATGAAGCGAGGTTATTATGGTGTTGAGGATTTCTTAAATAATGAGAATTTGTGGTCATCTTAGGTATAATCTGCTCCTCTGCACACTTTTTTGTTATGACTTTACTGTGTTAATTCAATTTCTGTGTATAAAAACAAGATTGAAAAGAGTAACCATCGAGTTTCTTGCCGGAGTCTTCTCGATCGGAAACAACCTTCGAACCGGTGGTAGAGTCACATTATGTTTAATTATGATATTAACTATCAAATTATTACATATTTTATGTAAGTTTATTTTTATTCAGTATATTTTTGCTACAATTATTTTTTGTATATGACTTGTCATAAGTACTTTTTATAAGTCTATATGAATAAAGATTATTTTTTATTTACTTCACTTTTACTTTACTTTACATTATTTATTCTAGGTATAGTTGGCACACACATGCAAAATAAAAACATGACAAAAAATTTAAGTTTCTTTCAAGTATTTTTGGAGTTTTGGACTGTTATTATAATCACAAACTTGTTACCACAACTTAAGCCAGCAAAAAAAAATTAAGGTTGTTTTTCTTAAACGTCAGTCAAACGTCAATTTGTCAAACGTCAATTTGTCAAATATCAACTTTTGTCTTGTTTAATTCTAACATTACAATGATTGTTTAAGTGCATTTTGCTTGTGGATAATCAGCGTGAAGTTAGCGATATAAGTACATAGACAAACGTACATAGCTATTCTTTGGATGAAAGACGATTGAAAAATTTATAATATCTATTCGCTTGATAAACAGCCAGTTAATTTTATACTTCAGTTAGCTATCTAGGGAATAAACTAAGAATTGAAAAATCGGGCCTAAGAATAATAATAAAGCTGAAATACTCGTACGTCCTGCAGTGTACTTGCAACGGCTGCGTTTGTAGAGTCAGGCATTTGATATCGACCAATCACATGCATTATTCTACATAATGCTACTCGTATGTGGACTAATGAATAGCACTGGTGTCAACGGATTCTACTTTTCAATATGACACATGATGAGACACATGAATGTGTGCTGTGGATGCGTGCTATGGAGGCTTGCTATCAATGCATTCTATGGATCGAGCCCAAACTCGTCGCCCAAAATCTTACTCGCACAGCTGTGAAAACGGTCGAATGGTATCGTAGCTTAGCTTGCCCATCATCGCAGCGTAGCTGCAAAGCACATTTCTGGTTGAAAAGCAGCCTAAACGTGTAGTGTAAGCGTCAGATCAGATAGAGACACTTTCACATTCATAATATTAGTATGTATTACACTTTGAGAGATTTCCTAAACTTTGTGTAGGATTCGGAATAAAAAGGTTGAATATATAAGTAGTTTGGAACAAGTTGAATTGTTTATAGTTTGTTCAGTTGTATGATCACAATCAGACGCGGTGTAAAGTTAGAATACACTTGCTCAGGAAACTTGTATCCAGCAATGTTTAGAAAACTAAAAGTTTTCAACCAAAGGCATTTTAAACGGATCCGACTGAAATCTCAAGTATTTCAAGTATTTATTTTGCCCACTTGTCGAAGGTTATTTCAAAAATTAAACTTTGGAAAGCCATAAAGGGTAGACCACAAACTTACACGGACAATTTTTTACATGCATAAGTTACGTAAGTGACGACAGTACACACACACACACACACGCACACGCACGCACACACACAGTTTTATGCATAGCCTGTCTATCTTAACTTATAACAGGCTGTATAATTTTCCATTTTGACCTATCGTAGTTCCGGCACCACTTGAGATGCAAATGATCGCGGGTTCGATTCGACCAGCACCAATGGTGGGTCTTTGACTGTGTGTTTGTGATAATTTCGCTGTTTCTAGCTGTCACAACACAAAGGAGAACTTTCCTTAGGCACGTTAATGATGGAAGAGACTCGGTCTTCAGAGCATTTAATAAAGACTTGCCTTAGTTTTGACGACTCACGACTGACTAAGTCTTTTAGTCTCCAACCTTAAGTCATAAGACTAGCAGACTAGCCTTCTTAGTCGAAGTCTTTTAGGGTAAAACTGAGGTTAAGCAGAGTTACTTCAACAGCTTAAAGGACTTAAAAGACTGGCGACTTAACGCCTAGGGAGTCAAATCGTAAGGCGTGAGTTGATGCAACAAGTGCCTTTCATATAGAACCTAACGTCAATTTTATTATTCATTTAATACATACTACTTTATATAATGAAAAAGAGGAATCTCATTTCAGCCTTGAGAGTTTTTAATTACAACCTTACTCATAGGCCAGTTTTTTCGTAAAGGACTGCAGTCGTTTTAGTTGTTAAAGTCGTTTTGGTCTTCTAGTCTTTTCCGTTAACCGACTGAGACATATTCGTTAAGACTAAAAGCTGCAGTCTTAGTTATAGAGTCAAGTCGTGTAAAAAGAGGCTAGTCTTTATTATAAACGACCAAAGGACTCGAGTCTCTTTCATCACTAGCACCAGCGCAATATATTTTTATTTCAAAATTATAGACAAAGTTGAGAATCATATATGGTTTCAAAAAGTCTAAAAGATATTAAAGTGTAACAGCTTTCTGAAGTAATTTTAAGCGAAACAGTAAATACTTGAGCAGAAACTTTCAGCGTGATGAAAACTAACACGTGAGGACAGGGTAAGATAACACTGCTGTAAAATATAAACTCAAAATAAGATTTCTTTGAGGAAATTCTAGCTAAATTGAAAACTCCTTATGATATTTAGATTAGAGACACGGACATAAATTGAAAAAGAAGATGCTTGACGACTACTGCATTTAGTCTACGCTTAAGCAATCGTTTGCAGTAAGGCAACAGTTGTCACAATCAATTATAACAACCCCTGTCGATGAAATAAATGAAAATCGACAAAGGAATGGCGGATTCTTAAGACACCACTACCACATGCGTCAATTAAACTGACGACACGTTTGGCGTATTGCGCTGTAGCACGGTCTCTCTCCTTAATCTGGTTAGTGTCCTAGGTTTGATTCCCGTTCATTTGACCCAATTCAGGAAACGATCTTTTGTAAATTGGCACAAGCCCGGGAGTGATAGGAGACGCCCTTGGCTTAATTACCCACGATTTGACTGAATAAAAAATAATAATCCCACTGACCAAATAAATCTTCATGATGCTCTCGCCACTACTTGACATTGGCCAAATGAATTTGCTGTATATGCAAGATTGTAGAGGCCATTAATAAAAAAAAATTATGCCATTTTTGGTTCTATTATAAATCACTAGGGGCGCTGTACCGAAATCCCATACAAAACATGCCCGCGGTTTACGCGGACGTTAGCGGCTGTCGTTGGCGTAAACTTTTAGTAGACATACAAATACAAGGTAAAGTAAGAAATAGCTTAATTCATATAGACTTAAGGATAAAAAGTACTTATGACAACTCAAAAAAAATATTACTAGCAAAAATATACTTAATAAAAATAAACGTAAATAAAATAATACTATGATAGTCAATATCATAAATAAACATAATGTGACTCTACCACCGTTCGATCGAGAAGAACCCGGCAAGAAGCTTCAACAACCGCGCTGTGACAGGTGACATGCGCGAACGCAGACGGCCTCGTCGCGTGCGCAGAGAAACTGGTTTAAATCGGCTCGGGTCGTGGTCCAGCTAGTGCTCACGCACACACGTATTAGTGTACTTGTCACGGCACGGTTGTTCAAGCTTTGTCTCCGTTTATTTACTCGTGTGAAAGTACCACGTCATCTCTGTCAAGAGTGTACAACTAAGAGACACCACAGAAATGGCATCGTGGTGTCAAGAAAGTGGCTCGATTTTCATTGAAACGTGGCGTTTTCTATTTAGTTTTATGTGTGTGTATGAAGAATTTAAAGTTTAGATATATTTTAGCTCTCAATCTCAATCATCCGTGCAATCTCAATATCATGTAAGCTGCTTTTAGAATTATAAATTTAAAAAACGGCGAAGTCGGAGGCTTACCAACCGGTTTTCTTCATTAAAAATTGCAACGAATAAATATTTGAAACTGATATTAAAAACGTATACGAAAATTAATTTAATCTTCTTTTAAAATGTAGGTTTTGACTCTTAAAGCTCTTGTTTTTATGCTCGTATGGTTCAAAATCCTTATTTGTTGCGTTTTGAGACAAATATTATAACCACTGCATCATTATATATGTGCTCAATTGATAGATGTATGTAGAAAGAAATAGCCAATAGTAAACAATACTTAAAAAAAAAACTGGGTACTCGTTAATAAATCATTATATCCAGGTAAAACATAAACAACGTACCTGTACCAGTTTATTTCTTCTTTTACAAACAAGAACGAAGTTTGGGACGAATAAAGAAGATATTTTCGTCCTGTAGATATTACGGTGGGTTTTGTATTATTAAACCAAAGCCTAGTAGCCTTACCAGGCTTTGGTTTAATAATACTAGGCAAAGGGTGGGTTGTATTAGAACTGCAGTCTCCAAGCGTGTTCTAACGAAGATGAAAGCCTTTCTTACGAATAGCGGGTGATTATCAAAAGACTTACAAAAACGGTATGGCAACCTACACAGAAAGTGATAATTTTTTTTTCTCAATTGACTTTAATTTTGGGGATTTCATACAAAAAATACTGACTGTTATTCGACTGTTTTATGTGGCTATTATATCAAAGTGAAAGTTAATTAACTAAATAAGTTTCATTCAAACTCAAACTCAAATATCTTTATTTAAATATACTTAATCAATACTCTCAAATAGTCAAACAATTTACTAAATAATAGACATAAATACTGTAATAATATGAATTTAAAAGTAAACAGTATACAAACATAATGCGACTCTACCACCGTGTCGGAAGAGTTGATTCTTACTGAGAAGACCCGGCGAGAAACTCAGTAGTTACTCTTTTAAACTTGTTGTGGTTTTACAATTTAACAAAGAATAAATAAATAAATATCCCTGGACATTATTCCACACAGCGCCATCTAGCCCCAAAGTAAGCTAATTAAAGCTTGTGTTATGGGATACTAGACAACGGATAAACATACTTAAATACATTTTCTTTTGTAAATACATACTTATTATACATAGGAGACACCCAGACCAGTACAAACAGACATGTTCATGTACACAAATGTTTGTACTGTGCGGGGATCGAACCCGCGACCTCTGGTGTAGTAGCCAACTTCTTAACCATTACACCAAGTCGGTCTATAAGAACTATACTTAATAAAAATATATAGCTATCATCATTATCCGTGCGGTCTATCCCGGTCGTGAACCCACACTGGTCTGTGGGGTCCCAGGGTCCGCCTAATAAAAATATATATAGCTATGCCGATGTATGTATAAAGTGACGGTTTTGTTGGCTGTCCTAATCTAAATCTAATCTAAATCAGCCCAATCCGTCCCACTGCAGGGCAAAGGCCGCCCCCCCCAATCCCCATCCCACACGATTCAAGGCCAATGTTGGCCAATCCCTGCGGTACACATCTACTTCATCTCGCTGGTTGTCGCTAAATAAATAAAATATCTAGTAAACATAAATAATTATTCCTATGATGATAAAATCAATCATTAATATCTACTCACATCTCCAGATACTTTAAATCCTGAACGTTACCGTACCCATGGTACCAGAAAAGGCCTTTAAATCAATATTCTAATCTCTATCGCTATAACAGAAAAATATCTCCACTTTTAAACCGTCCAATCAAGCGAATTAAAATAAGCCACGACCTCCAGTATCAATTATCTTTAATTTAGAAGCTCGTATAAGCTTAGCGGCTATCAGGCGAGCGCAGCCCGAGGGCTTCGTTCATATTCATGACGTCTCGATGGCAATAATGAAATAATTTCGCCCTAATCAATTAAAATCAACCAGCAGTTAACCTTGAGTTGTACGTAAGCTGGCTATACAAAGCTATGTTGAAAGCTTTACATCCGTGAGCGAGTGACCAAAACATTACAGAAGACCCTGAATTCAGATTCTAAGAAGAATAAAGTGTAAAAAAGAACTCATTAGCCTATCCTGTATATATGCCAGACAACACACCACTTGTCATGGTCTCGAAATGAGGATAAATATCCTGTGTTACGAGGTACCAGACAGGGAAATAAGCCAGGGGCGTTTCCCAGCACACCCAGACCCTACAAACTATAAGCCCAGAGCTTATAAGCTGTCCCATCATTGAAATCAAGTCATTGCTACACTTAATAGGTATTGGTTCTAACACTAGGCTTGCCAAATACGTGTACCTAATCAGTGATCACAAACCCTGTAAAATCTGAAAAGGTCAGTCACACTTTTTCCAACCTGGGATTTAAAAGACCTCCGGATTTCGTGCTGAGCTCTGTGACTACTTGGTCACGGAGGCGAATAATGTGTTCTTAAAGATTTCCTGGAAGAAAACCAGGGTTTGTAATCAGCAACCCGTCTAATGGCGATTAAAATCTTATCCCAGGAATTGTATCGATGATTTGATTTCAATTGTGGAAACAAGACAGTTATCATACGCTTGGTTTTAATCAATCCGAAACCTTCATTTAGGACCGTTTACTCTAATGGCCATCATATCCTTCAGCTTACTAGTACCAGGGCTATGTCGGTAGTGAAGGTTTTTCTCAGGAATAGTTATTTTATTTTTAACCTTTAACATTTAATTATTTAGGTGACTGGTGTCATTTGTGACCCTAAAATGCCGATCAAGCTGAAGGGGCAGGTCTATAAAACCATCATTAGGCCTGTCCTTTTATATGGCTGTGAAACATGGCCGTTACTAGAGCGACACAAGCAGGAGCTGCGCGTCACGGAAAAAAAGATGCTGCGGTGGATGTGTGGAGTCTCACGCAAAGATCGCGTGCGGAATACCCACATCCGCGGCAGCCTTCGTGTTCGTGACATCGCAGACAAGCTGCAGGAGTGCCGCCTACGTTGGTATAGTCATGTCTCACGGAGATCGGCAAACTACGTGGATAACAAATGTCTGGCCATGCCGCCCCCGCCAGGTACCGGTAGAAGAGGTCGACCCAAGAAGCGGTTGCTCGACGTCGTTAAGGGTATATGCGTGCCAACAAACTCACAAACTCACCACTGAGGATGCACAAGACCGCGCGATGTGGGCCAAGAAAATAAGAAAGGCGGACCCTGGGACCCCATACACCAGCGTGGGTTCACAACCGGGATAGACCGCACGGATGATGATGATGATGAAAATTTAATTAGTTAGCAAATGTAAGTATTTCGACGATCTTTTTTATGAAATCTAATTTTTCAGTACCCCTGACATCAATTACCAGTTGTAGCTATTGTAGTTTCCTTGAGATATACACATGGGAGTGGCACAGAAATATATTGACTTAAACTGTGAAAATTAGATGTTCAGAGGACGGCATTCCTAAACGTTGCTCGCTGCGGCTATTAGTGTCCAATGAGCGAAGATATTCAATAATTTTCTTTTGAATTGAATAATAATTTAATACACCATTTAATAAATATTCATCAAGATTACTTTAGCAGAACATTTTCGATTGATTTTCTTGCATTTCCTCACGGAGATTTTCGTTCGGCGTTTCATGGTTATTGAAGTCTCCAGTAAAACGAAAACTCCCTACATTTTACAAAATGCGAGCGGTCTAGAATTACTTACGCGAGGGTTTGTTATCTTGCCAAAGGTTATGGTTTCAAATCACATGACGTGGCCACATAGAAACACGCGTCATGTGATCTTGTGAAAGATTCCTTTATAATATAAGTTCAGTGTTGGATTTAAATTATTTTAGCCACCACCAACTAGCATTATAACTTCGCGATTTAGATACACTAGTGAGTTGTCACTAAAACAAAGCACGGCCGTACATTGCAAGAGCAGAAAAGAGAATGCCGCATAATTTTTTAAATAAATAAAACAGTACAAACATCATGAAAGATTTAAAAAAAACACTGAAAGTAATTGGAGGTAGCTCAGCTTGTGCCGATCTAGGACCAGGATCCTAGATAGCGCTGTTTTTTTAGCTACTTCCATTTCTCTGTCGGTGTCGGTTTTGAACTTAGAGACGGCACAAGGGCAGCAGACGTTCGGTTTTGTAACGGTCAAAGAGTCACAAAACTATTTACATGTAAAAACATTCATAACTGTTGGCAACCGTTTTCATTTTCCTTCGTTCAAATGATAGACTGACCCGCTATTGAAAGAGGTAGTAATCCTTCATTGAGGGTCGAGTTCAAAACCCTACCAAAATAAATATGGTATGATGAACAAACACGAATGTTTGTTTTGGATATTTTACTAAGAATTTATCGTAATTTTATTCGTTTTCATGATCGTTCCTGCCTTTTAAGCCACAGGTTGTATGTTTAATATCGACCGGAGACCAATATTTTATGTTACAAGTACGTCAACCCTGAGTTTCCGCCACGTCAACCGCGATAATTGAGTTCAAATTCAGTCTGGCGCATATATTTATTTATATATTTTGCCATTTTTTGGCCTCTTTGACGATATATATTTGGTCGCCACTGGGTGACGATCTCGTACACCCTTCTTGATTGATTCCACAGATGAACCTACTCAGTCCTACTTAGTGTAATATTTAATATACTATAGAAGCTTCCCAAATCGCAGCTCTCTATTTTTGAGTTAGACCTACAGGCGTATTGTCGCCTATGGGCTACAGCCCATAGGCGACAATACGCCCGTTGGAACCAATTTTCAGAGTTTGGAACATCGGCGTCAACTCGCCTGTCGGTCGGTATTTAAAGCGGTTGATTTCGGAGAGTGTGCGCAGGAACTAGCAGGAACTAAACAAGTTGATACAGCTACCCTCTATTTTCTACCAACGTACCACTGCACGTCAGGAGGGCTTCCACCTCTATGTGATTGACTTTCCCGCAAAACGCACTCAACGGTTTGCTGCGTCCTTCCTGGTCCGCACTTCTAATTATAGGGAGTGGAACGCTCACCGTGCGTCTGTTATTGAATACTTACAACCTTGGTTTCTTCAAGGTTAGAGAGGATAGGCATCGGCCTCGTCACCGCTCATCACCAGGCAAGACTGAGGCCAAACGTAAACCTATTTCGAAAAAGAAGATTAAAAATGTCCAAAACATTTATTGTGTCTCAACCGCAGCCATTTGCCTAAATAAACGTCCATAGAAGCTTCGATAAACTCCCAGTGAGTTGCTCAGCATTCCCCACTCACAATTGAGCGCTGGAGGCAGTTCCTATAATTAAGTTAAGAATTTCCTTCGACGCTTCGTGATTTGACGCGCGCGGACACCGGAATGTCAACGAGGCGGTGGGGAATACAGACTTTGAGGAATGAAGAACAAATGTTCTCATGAAAGAGAGCTTGGTGTTTTTCGGAATTTAAATCCATAGCGAGATCATCCGAGCAAATCTTGGGTAAGGCCAATCATTTTCCATAATTATACTGGATTATAGAGAAAAGTAATCACTGGATATAGCACGTCATACAATTGAAAACATTAAACATGGCATACACGTGACAGTGACATCTTGTTTTTTGCCATTTTTTGACATGTATGACTAAAAGGAGGAAAAGAGGTGCTTAGCCAAGCAAACTTTTTGTTATCCCTTAGCACGGAGATGCAAAAAGTCCTTTTATAAACAGGGTAAAGCGATACTTAGTATCCCCTTGAATGACAGGGTCAGTAGTGCATACTACTAGATTCTCACGTGTCTCAAGGGTTTGACAACCGATGCCCAACAAGTGGATCACATGATCGTTTCCCACTGGTTTTAGCTGCGATGATTTCAGCATTCATTTGGTGGAATACTATCCCTGCATCTGTGTTTTCGGATATTTGCCCCAGCGGTGCGAACCAGAAAAGACTCAACAAACACTTCATCGCAGCAAAACAACATCTTTGTGTCTTCAAGGACATAATTGAAAGCTTGCAAAGGTTTTATTAGTTTTACACTGCAATTAAAGTCTTGGAATATGTAAATACACTGTTTTATTCTTAGTTCTGCCGATAACAATGTTAACAATGCTAGTATATTTTTAGGTTAACCTTTAGTATTAGCAACTACTACTTATCCAACAAATGTTGCCAATAATATTGGCTATAATTAAGTGATTAAAGAAATGTAATAGTTTCATTAAAGATTCTACAGCTATTAATAATCAATAAAAGTATAAATTCTGACAATAAATAATAGCTTGAAATTATTAGTCTTTGAATATTCCTCTCGATTATATTATTTTAATCGATTTAACTAAAGTACTCTTAATTAGAGTTTTTACAGCTACTTTATGGTAGATAATATTATACAGTTTTGCATTAAATTAACAGTGCAAAGAAATAAAATCTAACATTCGGCCATTCTGACCACATGAAGTTTGTCCCCAAACTTAATTTATATATCCGTACCCCAGTACCACTAACATCAATTCACCTAATGACTTAATACAATTATCGTCATTATCAACATCATCAATATCATCATCATCAACAAAAGGACTCAAGAATGCAGCGACAGACTTCACCCAACATTATGGGCCATCTTCACCTTCCATTCGAATCCGATTTTATATGTGCGGTTGGCCCCTCACTGGGAAGTCATGAGCTCGATTGGCTACATGATCTCCCAATCGGAACAACCCTCCACATAATGCTAATATTGCCAATTCGCCTCATTTACTTCATCAATGCTGATTAAATCCTCAAAATCAAACTAACGACTAACTATAATTCACCATTTCTATATTTTTATCTTTTACTAAACCAATTAAGCAATAGTCAACTGTCATCAAATTATATATATTAGAAGAACTCTTACATCTGTCTTTATAACACAAACTAATCAAACATTTTCATTCAGTTAACCTTAACCTAAAAAATAAACTAAAATCTCATGTTAAACGTGCATTTACTCATCGTCCGATGTGTCACTTTCTTTATTTGCGACTGTGATCCATGGTTGTATACGATCAGCTGACCATACATTAGTGTACTTGCCTCTAGAGATATTTGACCCTGGGATGCTTGATACTTCGTACCGATCATTTGGAAGAATTTTGGTAATCCTAAATGGACCGGTGAATTTTGGCAGCAATTTACGACTTTTTCCATCATTAGAGGGTATAGTCTTCAATATTTTTACTAAATCTCCAATCGAATATACATTAGCCTTCTTCCTACTTTCATTAAACCTTGTTTGTTGTTTTATTTGGTCATTTTCAATATGTTCAGTTACTTCAGATCTGATATTTTCCGGTTCTTTGTCATTTTGTCTGGTCTCAATCATAGTTTCACCCAAAATTCCTTCCCCACGATTCAACGGTCGCCTACAGAACAGAACTTCAGCTGGAGTCTTGCCTATTCCCTTATTGAGAGTGTTATTAAGGCCCCATTGAATCTTGCCTAGATCTTGATCCCATTTATTCTCTCCTAACCGGTCTGTGTAAGCTCTAAGGCCATCTAAAACAGTACGGTTATAGCGCTCCACCTGGCCGTTGGCTCTAGGTGCTGATACCGCGTTCAACACGTGTTGTATCTCAGACTCTAAACAAAAACGTTTGAATTCTCCCGAAGTGAAACAAGATCCTTTATCGGTAATCAGTCTCAATGGATGTCCGAAAGTGTAGTGAATTTCTTTGAGGGCTCTGATTGTGGGCTGAGATTTGGTATTGCGAAGCGCTTTAATGATACAGAATTTTGTGAACCCATCCACAACCAATAAGAGATACTGATTCCCCTGTGAACTCTTCACGAACGGCCCTAAATGGTCCGCATGTAGAGTGTGGAACGGAATGTCTGTCTTGGGTATGCTATGCAAAAATCCTTCTTTGGGACCAGCAGGCTCTTTGCCAAATGCACAGTGCAAACAGGATTTCACATATTTGGATATAAATTTTTTCATTTTGGGAAACCAAAAGTCTCGTTTTATTTTCTCTAACGTCTTTTCTGTAGAAAAATGGCCTATTTCATCGTGGTTGCGCTGACAAATTTGCCATCTAGCACCTTTAGGCACTACCCATTTTAAATCATTTCCAATCTTTCGATATAAACGGTTATTTTTTAATACAAAATTTTGTTTTATATCCACAATATCTTTATACTTCGGGTCTTCAAGTGCAGAGCATATGTGTTGAATTTTAGGATCTGTTAATTGCAAGGTAAGTAGCCAGTCATCTTGCGTGATAGACAGAATACGGGAAAAATGTTCAAATTTGTCACTATCATCAGCACAAGGAAGAGCATTTCTACTAAGGGCATCTACATGCCGCATCGAATGTCCTGGTCTGTAATCAATTGCACAGTCATACTCCTGCAGAGCAATCCACCAACGCGCTACTCTGGGTATTATGTCTCTCTTTGCGAATGTGGATCGTAGAGCATTGCAGTCACTTACAATAGTAAAATGTTTGCCCAGTAGGTAAACCCTGAATCTATTTAAAGAAGTGACGACAGCGAGAGTCTCCAGTTCGTAAGCATGTAATTTTTCTTCATCTATAGTTGTTTTACGGCTAAAATAAGCCACTGGTCTCAACTTTGCATATTCAGATTCTTTTTGGAATAAAATGCCACCTAAACCATTCTTAGAGGCATCACAGTGTAATTCAGTTAAAAACTTTGGATTGTATAACGTTAAAATTGGACGTTGAATTAAATTTGCTTTTAAGATTTGGAATGACTCTTGTTGTCGTTGCTCCCATTCCCAAGGAATATTTTGTCGCGTCAGATCCGTTAGCGGCCTCGCTATTAATGCAAAATTTTCAATGAATTTACGGAAGTAGCTAGCGAGTCCAACAAATTGTCGGACTTCGTGAACTGATTTTGGTACTGGAAAAGACTCTACTGCTTCAATTTTAGTTATACCAGGTCTAACGCCCTCAGCAGAAATTTCGAAACCTAAGTAATCTATTTTGGTTTCGAAAAAGCGACATTTTTTAACATTCAACGTGAGCCCAGCCTCCCTCAATAGTTCAAATGTTTGTTTTAATTTATCAAAACATGTCTCAAAATCAGTACCCGAAATCAATAAATCATCCATGTATGCAATCGCGCATTTTTCTCGCGATTTACCTAGCATTTTGTTAACTGTCCACTGAAAAACTGCTGGACAATTCGCTAGTCCAAAAGGGGCTCTTTTAAATTGATAAAGACCATCAGGTGTTATGAATGCGGTTAGATGCTTACAGGTGTCCTTGATGGGAATTTGATAATATCCGCTAGACATATCAAGACTCACAAAGAAAGAATTTCCGCTAAGAAGATCCAATTGGTCATCTATACGAGGTAACGGATACAAGTCCTTTACCGTCTTTCGATTCAGCGCCCTGTAATCGACGCATAGTCGATAACCACCTGTTTTCTTTGAAACGAGTAGTATTGGGCTTGCATATGCTGAATCTGACTCCTCCACTATGTTGTTATCCAGTAATTCTTTGACCATATCGCGTACTATTTCTTTTTGAGCATGACTTAATCTATATGGTCGGTATACCACGGGTGTTTCATCGGATAATTTTATTTCTAATTCACTAATATGTGTACAGCCAATCTCAGTTAAATCTAGTGCAAAGCACTCTCTATGTTTGTCAATTAAACTGTAAACTTTATTTTTTTGATCAGTAGTTAAGTTCTGATTTATTTTAATTTCACATCTGTCAATTGGATTCAATAAGCTTGTTTTGAGACACTTTAAATTAGTGGATGATGCCAAATCAGTAGCATTATCAGCGATTGCTACACGAGCTCTAATTATTAAAAAATCTTTCATAAAATAAAGAGGCTGAGTTACGCTTTTAATATTAATTACTAGTATTTGGCATTTGCCGTCTTTCAGTTTATAAATTCCTTCCTGTACGCAATATTCTTTACCTTCCATACATCGATAACTACCCTTTACATAAATATCCGATTCCTTGTAATCTTTGTTGTAACAGTCTAGTAAACCAATACTTGTAATTGTAGAATCAGATGATACATACAAATCAATTTTATCCGTTGTGATGGGATCTACACCTGGACACTCAGGTAAAATATCGCGAGACATAATGTTCAAGGAATTGGCTGTTTTCGTTATTACCAGTTGAGGTAGTTCTGTAAAATTTTGACCCACCAATAGTGGTAAGTGTAAATGATTGTCGTTAACAACATAAGCAACAATCTCAGCTTCTACTAAATCAATGCGCATTTGAAAAATCGTTTTGCCTAACAGCGGTACACTGATATTTGCGACACCACGTACCGAAGGCAAGCAATCTGTATTTATAACTAGCCCTAATTTGTCGGCAGTACCTCGCGTAATCAGCGTGCAATCACTTCCCAAGTCGAGGAAACATTCGATCTCATGTTCATTATTAATAAGAGCTTTTTTGTGATATTTTAAACTATTTTCAGAAATACTGTCAACGAGCAGTACACGTTTATCGCTGTTCTGGTTTTTATCCCGTTTTTGTAGACAGCTACTACTTGCATGCCCAAATCGTTTACATTCGTCACATTTAATGAGTGGTTTGGAGCAATTTTGTAATTTGTGCCCCTTTTCGTTGCAGTTAAAGCAAACGAAAGAAGTTTCATTTTGACTACTCCGAGGGTATAATGCACGACATTGAGCGGCCTTATGTCCGCTTTCATTGCACCTACTGCATGTTGCATTACTGGTTTGCCTATTCTTTACAAAATTAGAAGTCCTAGAAATGTCCCTTTGTTCTTTACAAACATCCTTTAAAAATTTAAATAAATCCTCCGGCTCAGTAAAGCGCGCAGATGATGCGCCTGCACGTATGGTACGATCGTCGATCCCATGAATTATACAATCAACAGCCTTTTTTCCAGATATATCGCACGCGTTTAAAAGCATAATTTTCTCATAATAATACTCATCTAAACTATCCCCAAATTTTAGCCGTCGGTCAAGCATATCAGTTAATAGAACTCCATAATTGGTTTCAGAGGGAAAAGCTTTACATAAAAGTGTTTGCCACTCTTCCCAACTATGCAGAATGGTGGTCTGACCTTGGTACCATTTTTTACCGTTACCTACAAGTTTCGGAAGTGCATAATGCACAATTTGAGCTTCATCCCATCGATAAATTTTCGCGCACTCATTTACTTTGGATATCCAAGACTCAATTCGGTGGTTTTTAACTGACGGGTCAAATTCAGGAATCATATTGATATTTGAATTAATGGACGACGGTAAAGGTTTAACAAGAGATTGTATCAATTGTGAAAAATCACTGAAATTTACTAACATGTTAGAGTTCGAACTATTGTTGTTGTACTCACTGGACGTTCCTGGTTCTGGTACCTGATCTTTAGATACACCGGATGACCCCTGGGGGTCTATCTGAGTTCCCAAATTTAGCGGTGAGGTGATTTTTCTCGCTGATGTAAGCCCTGCGTTGGCCAAACGTCCACCCGCAGAGCCGGGTGAGACATCCACCATCGCCGACGACTTGTCGATTTTGTCTCGTCCGGTCGCAGATCGTCTTGAAGCTTCTGTACCTCTTCTACTGCTATCTGTACGATCTCGTCCGGAAGCAGAAATTTCCCTTGTCACTTTCGGAGTATAACATCTTCGCTCGTAATGTCTCCGAGATCGTCGCGGCGTTGTAGATTTTGGTTGTTTCCTCCTTGTAGTAACACTCGAATCATTGTCTGATCCATCGGTAGGTGTTTCATCCGTTGAATCACATTTTCTTCGCTTATTCGAGTGGCGTGAGCGTTTGGATCGTTTTCGCCCCATTGGGATTTGTATTTTGCACTTATCCCACTTCTGATGAAAGCTTGCAAAGGTTTTATTAGTTTTACACTGCAATTAAAGTCTTGGAATATGTAAATACACTGTTTTATTCTTAGTTCTGCCGATAACAATGTTAACAATGCTAGTATATTTTTAGGTTAACCTTTAGTATTAGCAACTACTACTTATCCAACAAATGTTGCCAATAATATTGGCTATAATTAAGTGATTAAAGAAATGTAATAGTTTCATTAAAGATTCTACAGCTATTAATAATCAATAAAAGTATAAATTCTGACAATAAATAATAGCTTGAAATTATTAGTCTTTGAATATTCCTCTCGATTATATTATTTTAATCGATTTAACTAAAGTACTCTTAATTAGAGTTTTTACAGCTACTTTATGGTAGATAATATTATACAGTTTTGCATTAAATTAACAGTGCAAAGAAATAAAATCTAACATAATGAATAAGTATTTTCTGGGTAAATGTGAACCACTTTTGGCATTGCTTATCACCAGGCGAGACTTAGGCCGAACCCATTTTAAATAAGAATAAAAGATGTTGTAAAAAAAATACCAATGAAAAAAATTTTCATTTTCCAGTCCCTGCGTCGGTATGTATCGGATCTTCTAGGCATTTTTCACATCGCATATTGGCTGAACGACAACATTGCCTCTTTTGGGATTTGTCTTCTTTGTCAATAGCTCCATGAGATATTTACATGAGCTTTTGTGCGAATAACAAATGACTGTCGTTGAGAATCAGCGGTATTATGTTAGGAGCCTTTAATATAGTATGTTGTTGTTTCAATTTTGAGTTTGCATTGGATAGATGTTTTGATTGTGTCGCTAATACTCGTGGGATAGATGATAAATAAATAAATAAATAAATCCCTGGACATTATTCCACACAGCGCCATCTAGCCCCAAAGTAAGCTAATTAAAGCTTGTGTTATGGGATACTAGACAACGGATAAACATACTTAAATACATTTTCTTTTGTAAATACATACTTATTATACATAGGAGACACCCAGACCAGTACAAACAGACATGTTCATGCACACAAATGTTTGTACTGTGCGGGGATCGAACCCGCGACCTCTGGTGTAGTAGCCAACTTCTTAACCATTACACCAAGTCGGTCGTCAGATGACTGATAGATGATGACTTTGATTCTTGTGATGGACATTGTGCATTTTTGTCAGTGTTATACAGGTGTTATTTAAGTTTAATTTGCTACCACAAGATCCTGAATTCTTCCGATACATTTAATGTAACTTTAAGTATGATGTCATTGAAATATTCAAGTATTTTTTAAAAAGCCTTCAAAACTTAGAGATAGACAGTATTTTCCACTTTTTCAGTTTCGTAGTTTTTTTCAAAATTATTATTCAGTGCTATGAATGTAGATGCTACTGAATAAGGCAGGTTTAGTATTCATCTAACGTTGAAAAAGTTAATTATTACCTTAACTATTCGCGCCACAGTAACCAAAAAATTTACGCAACCCAGAAATTTCCAAAAATTCGTTACAAAAATCATAACTCAAAAAGCACCAAAAAATCGTGGAACATACATGGGATTATTCGGGTAGCCCTATTGATGTTCTACTACTGGACTACCGCTTCTCTTTAGGACACCCTGTTTAGATATGAATTATGTCTTGTTGCAATTTTGAAACATCTGTTAACGTTGAGCAGCTTTTATTATGTAAAGCGGTCAGTAGGATGCTGTTCTTCTGCCATGTTTTGCACGGCGTCAGATTTTTATTTTTAGCATCATAACAATACTTCATTTTGGCTCAAGCGTGACTTGAACCCGCGTCTGCCTCAATCCGGGTGACTAGGTGGCTCTCTTCCAACTGAACTGAACTGTGGAAGACACGGGTTCGAGTTCGAGTCCCGTTCGAGTCCTAGGATCAGGTCAAATTTTTCTAGTTTCTATCTAACTTCTATAATCTTATTTCTATTTAACTTTTCAGAATTTGTTATTTTCTCTTCTTCTTCTTAGTCGGGCACTCTTGGCAGAGTGGTCGTGGCTGCTGATGGACAGGGTTACGGCTCGCCGTTACCGCTGGCTTCTATGGAAGCCGCACGTCGCGTGATGTCTCTCCACTTTTGTCGACTTTGTGCATTGCGAGTACACTCTGCGGTCTTCGATTTTCTAATAAGGTCGATCCAGCGAGTCGGAGACCGGCCTCGTGCACTCTTCCCCTCAGTGTGGCCCTGTACTACAAGCCTCTCCATCGAGGCTGATTTGGAATGTTACAACTGTGTTTATGATCATAAAATAAGCAAAGTAAAATCCGCCAAGTGTCTTTTGTTTGCTGACGACCTCAAGCTGTATTTGGGAATTACTGACCAAACCGACACTGTGACTTTGCAAGTTGACATTGACGCTGTAGTAAAGTGGAGCCAGACTAATAAGCTTGCATTTAACTCTTCCAAATGTAAATCTATTACGTTCATACGTAAGCGGTCACCAATAGTGGAAGATTATAAGTTATTAGACGTTCCCTTAGATAAAGTTAGTTGTATACGTGACCTTGGATTGACACTAGATTCTAAGTTTGACTTTCACATGCATGTGATGGAAACGTGCAAGGCAGCAAGTAAAACGTTAGGGTTTATTTTAAGAACTGCTTCTCAGTTCAGTAATTTGACAGTTGCAATGTTGCTTTATAATGCCTATGTGCGTAGTAAACTGGAATATGGCGCTATAATCTGGGAACCTTGTGAAAAGAAATTCATTGTTCTGATCGAAAAAGTTCAACGCAAGTTCGCTCGGTGGCTTTACAAAAGGATTTACGGATACTATCCATTTTTGTATCCCTTCCTATTTGTTTCCGGTATGGTAGGCCTTGAGACACTTCAACTCAGGAGGAAGTTACTTACACTGGCTCATTACCTTCAGGCTCTTCACCACAAGGTTGATAACCCTGCAGCTCTGGATAGGTTGGGCCTTATGGTACCCTCGCGAATTCCTCAAGATGCCCAGGGTGCAGTGGCGCCGCGTCGCCGCCCGCGTCTGTTGCATAGGCCTGTCACGCGCACACGACACGCTGCTCAAGCGCCCACGGTACGCGCTCTGACTCTGATCGGTGATATTCTCGCTCAGTACGATGAACTTGATTTATTCGCTGATCGCCTAGCGCAAATCTGTGCTACGGCCTGTACTTTTTTCAGCATGTAATTTATCTTTTTTGGTTTAGTTATATTATTATTATTATTTTTTGATTATTGTGACTTTTGTTATATTTACTATTATTTGATTTGTTTTCTCTATTTTTTGACATTCAATTTGATATTTTTTATTGTTTGACAATTTTGTTATTGTTAATTTCTTTTTCTGTGTTTTTTTTTAAATATTGTAAATTAATCAAATTTTTTTATTGTTGACTTGCTGGTGTTTTGGTGTAAACTGTAAACCTGCATGTAAATTTTATGAATAAATAAATAAATAAAATAAAAAATATTGGGATCTGTAACCAAGCAGTTCGTGATACTCGTATTTATTTAATCATTTAAATCAGTGAAATTGTTGAATCATTTCCATAGTGCTTGTGCATTTGTGCAATCAATTGATTAAAATTACTAACCACATCCCGCTATGAGGTTTACGGTAAATGGCAAGCCTCTGATCTCAAACGAGAATGTTTACAGAATTAGTCTTCGCCGACAATCGCTTGTTAATATTTAAAAATTTTGAAGAATTGTAAATTTTTTAAATGTGTAATCAACACTTTTTCTTGTGTTTAATACGAATTTTTGAAGTAGGTAGTGAATGTATTTTCTTCTGACTTCAGTCTACCGGAGCTTCTATTATTAGATTTTATACTTTTTCACTTAGCCGTGATTTCATACCGTCTATTTTCATTATTTCAAAAAAGTATTGTCATTTTAAGAAAACAACAATTTTCTGGAATACTTGGTCATTATTGCACTGATGTGAATTATTTTACTGATTGATAAGGTTTAACGATGTGAAAGTACTTGTTGTAACGGATCTGTATAGGGGTAAATTAGGATTTAAGAAGTCTTTGAATTTCAAAACTAACATTATTATGAAATACCTACACGTCGACGGCAGAGGTCGACGGCATACGTCGACGTCAGACTGTACAAAACTGGCTTGGTACAGAGGCGTTCACATCAACCTTTGCATAACGATTGCAAAATGGGTCTCATGTCAACAGCATAAGGTGCCCCTATGTAAAGGTTGATGTGAATAGATTTATAATAGATATAATTATAAATTTGACCGACTTGGTGTAATGGTTAAGAAGTTGGCTACTACACCAGAGGTCGCGGGTTCGATCCCCGCACAGTACAAACATTTGTGTGCATGAACATGTCTGTTTGTACTGGTCTGGGTGTCTCCTATGTATAATAAGTATGTATTTACAAAAGAAAATGTATTTAAGTATGTTTATCCGTTGTCTAGTATCCCATAACACAAGCTTTAATTAGCTTACTTTGGGGCTAGATGGCGCTGTGTGGAATAATGTCCAGGGATATTTATTATTATTATTATTATAATAGATGGATTCCGTTAAACTCTCTTGTTGCTCACTCTTGTCTGACATAACAAAAAAAAAACCGACTTAAAAAAAAAAACTAAAACAAAGTACTAAAAAGTAAAGAAATAATTGCGTATTCTTTCAAAACTTATACGATAATATAATGCAGGTACAATTATTGTTATTGTTGGAGTCGGTGTCAGCCAAGGAAATACCTATAGCATATACCTATTTCTTACATATTACGTTTACGTATGTAGGTAGGTAGTTACAAGCCTACATTGGCTGACACCGACTCCAACAATAACAATAATTGTACCTACATTATATTATCGTATAAGTTTTAAAAGAATACGCCAATATTTCTTTACTTTTTAGTGCTTTGTTTTAGGATACATTTTTTTTGAAGTCGGTTGTTTTTTTGTTAAAATTTTTGTTTATTTCTTGATTTTCAGTGAATAGTTCTTATTTTTTTTATACATCGAAAAAGTATCGTCCAATTGCTCCTAAGAATTGAAGAATTCCGTTACTTTTTCATGGATCCCATAATCAAAACCTAACCAAACTCTCATCAAACTACCCTAGAAGTATAATATCCTTTCCAATAAAAAAAGTAGCATCAAAATCGGTTACCGTGATATTGAGTTATTCGTCCATTTGTCACGCATTTTGTCTACCTAGATTTAAGAGTTATATGGATTTCCCATGGATGCCATTGTCAGAACTAGACCAAATTAAAATGAGACCATTCGGGGAGCACCAGCTTTCAAATAAAAATAAAAGATCAAAATCGGTTCACACAGTCGAAAGTTATGAGGTAACAAATATAAAAAAAAAAACTTAGAGTCGAATTAAGAACCTCCTCCTTTTTTTGAAGTCGGTTGAAAAGAGAAAGACCGGTCTTTCTAGGTTCAAAAAAATATATTGAATAGAAAACGAGACTCTATCCACTATTACCAAACAATAAGCAAAAGTTTTTAACGGCTTCCGAATGTTACGGTAATCTTATAAGTACGAGTTACAAATTTTTAAATTACTCATGAAAGCACTCATAATAAGCAATCCGGAATCATTTTGTGCGCTGCCTAGCTACTGTACGTCTACTACGAGTTGCCACTTTAAAATGTTATCGTTCGCGTAAAAATATGTATTGGGATTTGACATTGTCATGTCATGTCATGTAAGATCCCAATACAATTTTTTAAGCGAACGATAACGTGAATTTAAAGTGGCAACTCGCGGTAAGTACTCGTGGTACTGGACCACTAAAAATGACAGACGCGACACGTGGACGGCATGTCGGCGGCTTAAGCCGTCCTGTGTGTGAGAACTCTCAAGAGTTCTTACTTCTTACGTGAAGAGTGTTTTCCTGTGAATTCGGTAAAATCTTACAAAGCATTTTTGGGGTATAAAAAAAGAAATTAAAAATCACTCACAATAAACGATCTCTTCAATCTTGTTTTTCTATGGTTTATTTCATTAATCTAGTGGAGCTTACACAGCAGTTAACATGTTGGTAAAGCAATCATTCACAGTTCATTAGTGCCTGCATCGAACAAGTGGCATTTCTAGCAGCTTCGAGTATAGCTAGCTAGTGACGCTCACAATAATAAAATATCGTCACTAGTTTCAGGAATATTACCAGGTCTATTGATACCTAAACTATTAAGAGTGTCGATGGGCAATACAGACGATGATACTATCGATATTATGTATATATAATTATACTTGTATAGGTATTAGCAGCAAGTACAATCACAATCACAAAAAAATTAGCTTGCTATCATCAGTGAAATTACTATATTTTTGCCTTTCACAGATTCACTGGACAGTTAATTAAATCTTTGACTGGACTATCGACGGTTATGCAAAGCTAATCACAAAAAGCAGCTGTTAAAATCAAATTTCTGAGTTAACGCAATCAAAAGCGTCGGCTGTCATTTTAGCGACACTGTCAGGGGAGTAAAAAACTATGAAACTCGTCAGAAAATTAATGTCTCATAGCACTAGTAAAGTACTTACAATAAGACACCCACAAGTATGAACGGAATCCTCAGGAGCCGAGTCCGACTCGCACTTGGCCAGATTTTTACTTCCCTAGCACTAGTCCACACTAACAAACATAATTTGGCACTACATTAACGTCACCACAGCTTGACAAATCTACACATCAATATCACTTTGTATCACGTCATTATAACATTAACTTTATGTCGATCAGGGTAAGGCTCTAAATTACACCAGATTATGTAGCTATTTGGCTTGTTGACAAATTAAGCAAAAATTAGACAGTAACGCTTGTAAGGATTGTTTGCAGCATCAAATAGGCTTTCGAAGGCGATATATAATACATAACTGAATTCGTTGATTGAGATGGGCGTAAATCATTTTTTACAAAAAAAATTTTTTTTTTGTTTCCCAGGTGTAAGTAGAATGGTATTAAATATAATGTATTTAACATTGTGTTTTGGTTTGCTTCGTTCAAAACAATAACGACGTCGATTTCAGCTGATGTTTCTTTAATTTAAACGCTCTTTTATACTCGTACTTTCAGTATTTTACAGTAATTATTTCTAGGTTAGAAAATTCCGTACTACTTTCATGATTTCATATTTCATGATTCTGCCCCAGATTTATATTTTTCAACGTACTATGTTCATCTCCCGCCATCTTCATCATTATAGACAAGCACATTTCCTCGGCCTTTAACACTCTACTTTTTCTCCTAATTACTTTCCTCCTTTCACTTCTCCTCGTCCGTTTATTTAACTCATTTTCCTTTTCTGATCTCTTTGGTTATTGGTGGGCTAATTAGTACATATTCTGTATTATTATTTTGTTATTTAAATTTACATTTGACTATTATTGTGCACATACTTACCCTTTTTTTAACATTTTCCTCTACTTGGGTTGTCTGGAAGAGATTGCTTTTTAGCAATAAGACCGCCTAATTGTGTCATCTTACTATTTCGTGTAATACAAACCTTCATTGTTATTTTTTTGATGTGCAATAAAGAATATTTATTATTATTCTCTTTATTTAGCATAAAACTTAGGTATAAAATTTGTACAGTATTCTTATAAAAACAAAGATTTACAACAATAAAACAACTTAAGAATTATAATTATAAAAACAAAATACATAATCACAATTATAAAACCTAAGCCTAAATTAAAGTTATAAAACAATGATTTATAAAAATACTATAAAAACCTTAACCTAGGGTGCCGCCGGCAGCAGGGCAGGCAAGGCCCAGACTACCGGTGGTTAGGGCTGCAGAGAGAGGAACCTCCTGACAATGTGAGCCGTGTCCAGGAGTACCGCCTTCTGCATCTGACCCTTGATCCAACCGCTGAGCGAGAGCCTCTCGAGGCGTTGGTCGAGGCTCTTCGCTATTAAGCCGTTTGCCGACACGACTATCGGGACAATAATCGTCGAATCAACATTCCACATAGCGGTCACCTCGTGAGCCAAGTCAAGGTACTTGCTGAGTTTGTCCTTCTCAGCTTTTACGAGGTTATCGTCATGTGGAATGGTGATATCGACGAGCACTGCCTGGCGTTGGGATCGGTCTACCAGCACGATATCAGGCTTATTGGCTACAATAGTCCTGTCCGTGATGATAGAGCGATCCCAATAGAGCAATGCACGACTATTTTCGAGAACTGGTACCGGTGCGTACTTATAGTACGGTACCTCCGACTCGACAAGGCCATATCGAAGAGCAAGTTGCTGGTGGATGATCCTGGCTACTAGGTTGTGTCTGTGCAAGTACTCTCCGTTAGCAAGGTGAGAACAACCGGAAATAACGTGGCGAATAGACTCGCCAGGACGGCGGCATGCCCGACAAATGTCAACCGTACCGTCCTTCATGATGTATTTCCGGTAGTTATTCACCTTGATAACTTCATCAGCAATTGCACAGACAAAACCCTCGGTTTCCCCAAAGAGGTCCCCGAAGCGTAGCCAGTTCACCGATGCGGAGATGTCCACATCGGGCCCTGTCAAGGCCCGATAGAACCTACCATGCAGCTCCTTGCTCTTCCATATTTCCTTGCGGTCGTCGGTGGTTAGCATCGGTAGTTGACGCCAGTTCTCGTTTGCCAAGGAGAGCGGCGTGAGCCCCTTGTCAACTGCCACAACGTCGCGATGAATCCCACACTCGTTGTTGAGGAAAAACCTCCTGAGATTGCACACCTCACGGTTGTGAAGGTCCTTGGCATTTAAGAAGCCACGACCCCTCACCTTCCGTGGGATATACAATCTCATAACAGACGAGCGTGGATGTAGCATGCGATGCGTTGTGAGCAGTTTTCGGACTCGTGTATCCAGAGCACCCAGCTCAGTTTGAGTCCATCTCAGTATGCCAAAGGAGTATATCAATAAGGGCATCACCCAACCGTTGAAGGCGCGCACCTTATTGCCACCTGACAAAGAACTCTTAAGTACCTTTGTAAGGCGACTAAAGAAGCGTTCCTTCACCGATTGCTTGACGTCTCCTACTGATATACCCAATGACTCTGACATACCAAGATATTTGTAGGTTTCAGCTTCAGAGAGGGATCTGAGTGTCATCATCTCAGAGAGCTGTAAATTCGGTGAATCTACAACCCTCCCTTCTTGTACATGCATGACCGCACACTTGTCTACACCAAACTCCATCTTGATGGCATTGCTAAAAATCTCAGTGATTTTAAACAGTTCCATCAATACCTGGGGTCTTATTATTATTATTATTATGCATAAGGTAGGGAAATCATTTGTTGGTCCATGAGTAAAATATTTTAATAAGATTCCGAAAACTCTTGTTGAACTGCCTCTTCACGAGTTTAAGTCACAAATTAAAGCTAAGTTAATGAAGCGAGGTTATTATAGTGTTGAGGATTTCTTAAATGATAAGAATTTGTGGTCATCTTAGGTATAATCTGCTCCTCTGCACACTTTTTTGTTATGACTACTCTGTCAATTCAATTTTTGTGTATAAAAACAAGATTGAAAAGAGTAACCATCGAGTTTCTTGCCGGAGTTTTCTCGATCGGAAACAACCTTCGAACCGGTGGTAGAGTCACATTATGTTTAATTATGACATTAACTATCATAGTATTATTTTATGTAAGTTTATTTTTATTCAGTATATTTTTGCTACATTTTTTTTTTGTATATCTATTGTCGTAAGTACTTTTTATTAGTCTATATGAATAAAGATATTTCTTACTTTTACTTTTAGACATACAAAGAGGCTGATTGCCGGTGGCTTGTTTCATACCTAAATCCTGCAATCTTCATCAGTGGATTATTTTACCTCACAAGGAGTCTTCATATTAGTATCCCTTATTCACCATCAGGTGTTTTACGGTGTACAGTTTTTCAAAGGCTTTTTATAGGCCGCCTAATGGTGGTTCCCGAAGCCAAAAAACGCGTGCAACCAGGGGCATTATTCGTGCGTTGCCGACCCTGTAAAAACCTTTTTGAACTCCTCTTAACACAGCACGGCCGAGATAAATGAAAATTAGGTATTTTTAAAATCTATTGCTATACGTTTACACACCGTAAATCTGATCCCTTTTTAAATTTTTGAAGGATCATACTCGTATCCCTTTTGATAATTAATTTATTGTAAAAAGGAAAACATAGGAACATGCTAATATAGTAGCTAATATAATACTTGTCAAAGATTATCTAAGAACAATATATTCATCTACTATCAATATCCAGAGAGGAAACAGGGGACCACGTTTGTATAACAGCGCTTCTGTATCCTCTTAAATATCTCTATAATAGAGCTTAATGGTAATTGTTGGTGTCTATTCCTGCAGTGGATCACAAGCATCATCCCGACAAGCACCTGGCGTCCCGCCCAGCATTGTTGGCACCGCCCGCCCAAGCAATGGATAAAACAAACGTGAATAACTCCCCAAATAGAGTAAGAATCGATTTATTACAAAAGCGTGCTCTGGATTACAGTGTAGATAAAAGCAAGATTCCTTCAGGATTAGATGATTTTGAACCACTTGTATGCAGGTGGTTATGTAACGCGCGTGGGTGGTTAAAATTAAATGTTACGATAATGGTCTGGTGAAAGCGTGGGTTCTCAACATCCGGCAAGCGAATGAAGAATGAATTAGAAAATAATATAGTTTTGTTCGTGGAAGCTTTCGATGAGCTGCCACGAAATACTGGAATTATTTATTATTATTTATGTTCATTTATTAATACAGAAAAATTATCATACAGTTAAAAATACCCTGCAAAACTGTATTAACAGTTTGACTGCAGGAATGAGTCTCAAATAATACATGTATGTAGGATTGTAAAATAATTTAGGAGTAAAGGAACGAGCGAGGATGAGCGAGAGAGCATGTTTATGAGTGAGTGAGACGGAAGATCGGAGAAAAGAAAAAGATGGCGCTAGGACTTAGAATTAAGACGTGAAGAAGTGCGGTGTAATTATTTAAATAAAAGACTGCAAACGAAACCTGCCTTTTCCTCACCACCCCAACACTACATGTACTAACACTTAACAGCTTAATGTATACGCCTTAGTTAAATATGTTATTTTCACACAAGCGAATCCAAGAAAAGCTTTTTTAACTTTTTTTTGAATTTGTTTTTATTCGGTTCATGCCGGAGGTCCTAGGGCAAACTATTTAGCAGATAAGGTGAACGCTTTTTTAGGGTTCTGTCACCATAATAGTTGGAAACTCTGGGTGCTTCAAGTTTACCCGCGCACACCGACCTCGTGCCATAGCCGTGTATCAACTGATGGTCACGCTCCAGACTGCCGTGATTGTTTCATGCTAACAAATATTTGTGCTGAAGGCTAAAAGGTAAGATTTTGCAGATTTCAAACAATTTTCTATAGTCACCTTTACAGTTTCTTTTAGTTTTATTATTAACAAGCAATTTTAAAAATCTAATTTGTAGTGATACAAGTTTCTCAATATATATTTTAAATGTCAGGCCAAAACAATCTAGAGCATAACCCAAAATCTACCACCTCCCATAAGAAACTCAAGAAACGTTTAATCTTTCAAAATTAAATATATAGAGCATTTATTGAATTTGCAGAAACAGTAAGTTAAAAAAGTATCTTAGTCGTGTAACTATAATGTCCGTATTTCATGTGTCTCAGCTTCATTTGTTCTGATTTATACAAGCTTTATCATAAATTTTATAAATATTTTTAATTCTGTAATTGAACCGCTTCTCCCTTGTATTTGTGTACCGTTTTTCCCTCTTCACTTAGGTGACCACTGAAAACCAGCGTCGTGGTGCTATTTCACTGCGGCACATGCTGCGTGGTAGCCTACTTGGGACTTTTTGTAATGTTTTTTTGTCTTTGTAACCTGTGTATATTTTAAGTGTCAAAATAAATTTATTACTATTCTATTCTAGTATTACTCAGAATAATTCATTAGAAACCTGAGTATTTACATATTCACATATTTTGAATAAAACTTCAAAGATTTATTTTAATAAAAATTGTATTAGGATTACTCTCTTTTCTTTTTATTAATTTTGCTATTCACTTTGTACTGTTATGAACCATTTGTTAAAAATCATGAGCAGTCCTGTATATGGCTGGCACTGCCTGCCTAGTGTAGGAGCCGGTAAATATTAAGATAACATAAGAAACTCTTTATTGCACATCAAACAAAGTAGTTACAAATAAGTGATGGACTTTAATCCTAATGTACAATTTAGGCGGTCTTATTGCTTGAAGCAATCACTTCCAGACAACCTACATGTATAGGAAAGATGATAGCAACGGTAAGCAAGTACATAAATACTAAAGGAATGAAAGTGGTCTTTACTAGATATATAATCAATATTGTGCAAAATCCTATATCATATATGAAATACAAACAATATACCTACATAGATACATAAACAACAATACTTGAATAAATACATATAATTGAAAGAAGAGGATATTTTAAATACAATTAAGGATTAACCAGTGACAAAAAATATGATAAAATAACAAGAATTAGAATAACAGAAAAAAAACACTGCTAGAAGAAACAGAGAAGAATATTATTTACGGATATTTTACTTTTGTATTTTATTTTATTTTTAATATATATTATGACGGGTTAATGGAAAACAATAGTTTTTCATAATCCATCTGCAAAACGTACACTGGAGAATGAAGACTTTTCCCCTAAGGAATTAAATATAGCAGTGTCATTGGGTCCACAAACGTAACGGTTGGGTAAACTTTTCATTGCGCATTAAGTGATCCCCGTTCTCGTCTTTGTATTTGGTATTTGGCATAAAATGGTCCCCGTAAATTTATTTTAATAGTTCCAAATTTCATACCAATTTTAAATTGTACCGCTCTATAGTGTGAAACACAGATAAACTCCCTGTCGAGATTTTCCCGATGAGTTGTAGTATGGAGTGCTTCAAGAGGGGTTTGAAAAGGTTTTTGCAGGGCCGACAACGCGCGAGTGATACCCCTGGTGTTGCACGTGTCCACAGGCTGCGGTAAACGCTTACCATCAGGTGGCCGCATGCTTGATTGTCCCCGAAGTAGTATAAAAAAAACTATTTTTTTTACATTAAATCATACCTTTTGAAACTCTTGAAACTCCTTCGCAGCAATACTGAATACTCTTTATTTCGTTACTGTAACTGAAACAAAATTTATAAGATTTAATTCACGTTGTTTTAAAAATAGTCTTATTAACAACTGAAAGGTGTTATTTGCTAAGATTACGGTCCCAACATTAATAGGGGCTATAGACCTAATGATGACACTCAATCAGGCAGTACTAAACTGGAACACTACCTGTGGCCGTCAAAAGCTGCGTATGAGATTTTTTTGGTACGCATTTGTACGTGAATTTTGCGGTCGGACGCGATGACGTACTATAAGTAACTGACATCTATGTCGAAAGAGGTGGTCCAGGCAATATGTCTGTCACATGACAGCACGCATTTAGGATTAAGAAAATTGTAATTCTGTGGTTTATCTGTTACGTCGTGTGGTAACTATTAAGTAATCTGTGCCCTGGCTTTCAGCCGCCGTGGGCGTTGGGTCAATATGTTCAACCCACTTGTGGGAGCGTGTAGCACCTTGATTTAAGCTACTATTGGTCTCGTTTAGGAGCCGCCATACGCACGCCATACAAAACTTTATCTTTATTAGGAACAAGGTATACTAATGATCATAGAGTTGGAACATTAATAGAGTTTACAATACGGAACATAAATCATAGTGACCAGTGATGTCTACCATGAGGTTCTGTCACTTAAACTACGATAGTTGACTTCAGAAGTTTGTATGCCATTGTTTGTTCCATTTGTAATCGCTAGGGGGCGCTGTACCGAAATCCCATGTAAAAGCGTCATCGCAGTCAACGCGACTGGGTAAAAATTGGTAGACATGATTGTCTACCATGAGTTTATTACAACCTGTGTGCTTAATTTTGTAAAAGGTAGAAAAATTAAAAAGATAGCAACCATAATAGAAACGAATCAATTTTGTTGCTCAGTCAGAATCGTATCAAATAAAGCAGGCTGAGCCGTTAATTATCCCTCCGTGACGTCACCAGGCTCAGTGGAGTGTGACGTCGCAGATACGGCGATTGGAAGCTCGTGGATATTGTTGGAATATGTTAGTCATATTGCTATGGTGGTTGCGTTAGATTGTGTATTAAGCTTTTGCCCATGATTTTGTATGCCTGTCTCGGTTTTTTTTGTTACCGAAGGAATTACGGGAAATCCCCTCTTGGTTTTCCCTAACATTTCCAAAACGAATGCGAACTAAACTGACCGTAGCGAGCAAATTTTTTTTTGTGCCGTGTTAGTGGCGGCGTTTTAAAATAATACTTTCCACCGCCCCATCTCCTTCCCGTGAATGTCATAAGAGGCGACTAAGGGAGCCCTTCAGCAGACCATCTGCTCTTCAGGTGGGAGACATAGTATGTCGGCCAGTTGATGTTACCTCCATGCAGTTGCGTAAAACCCGCCAAGTGACTCTGACCTATCTCGGTCTCGGTGCATCTTCTAGGCTGGATATTTACTGACAATATTGCTCGCTACCCTCAGTTACGGAATTAATTTGACTGGATATAAGCGATTATAGCCCCAGTATCTACTACCTACGGTTCGGCCGTGCATTGATTGTCGTAAGTCACTCAGTGAGTGAGATGCCCGTGGCAGCGGATCGGCAACGATCCAATGTCGAGCAACGCCAGACAGGTCGGGTTACGGATGGGTGACCATTACGACCGAATTATAGTGATTGGTTTTTCGGGCATTTCCGTGCTTCGGAAGGCACGTTAAACAATTGGTCCCGGCTGACGTCGCAAGATTTCAGTCGTAAAGCCTAGTCAGAGGCCTAAAAGAGGTGGCTTGATAACATCTGACGGTAAGGTTTATCACTGGCCTTACTCTCCAACAATCCGCACTGAGCCCGCGTGTTGGAGTATGGCTCGTACCACCTCATAGTTGAGGTAAGGCCTGTGCCCAGCAGTGGGATGTATATAGGGCTGTATTTGACTCAGTGAGCACCGGAAGAGTCTTTTATGGATTGATAAGAACTAAATGACTTAACTTTATTCACTAACCTTCATCATTTATCTGAAAAGAGATCATTCAGGATCCATTTTTTTGGACTTGTCTAAAAGAATGGTGCTCATAGGTAGTTTAAATTAACAATATGAAATTATTCTGGTTCAAATTTGTGGAAGTTATTGTACAAGTTCGATAAAAGTGTTGCAATACACTTTAAGCCGGCTTCAGCAAAAGTCGACAATATAGATCTCCTTTACTACTGTTACCAAAATTCACTGAAGCTCAGTTTTCACCCCAAGCAAAAATTTACCGTAATAGGATCGTAAAAAGCGAAGTTAGCGCGGATGTGAACTCGCTATAACAAGTACATTGAAATAAAACCGCTGAGCCAGCGTCGCCGTAACTATCGAGTTGAGCTTCACCCAATTTATGAGGATTACTGTCACACGCAAGTGTGCCGTTTCAATGGAGTGGGCTAGATTTGATAATGCTGTTTACGATGGATTATAAAGAAGACAGATCTTCGCGATAAAGCGAAACAGACGGAAATAGGAATCTGATATCCAATTTCGCGTTGTATGTTCAGGATCATCAATAAAAATGAAATAAATATGCGCCAGACGACACACTACTTGTCATGGGCTCGAAGTGAGGATCCCTATGTTACGTACATAACACAACAATGTCGGACAAGACCGCTGCTGCAGCTTATAGCTGCAGCGGCACATGCTGAGACAGGGACCTTGATGTCTGAAATAATTTTCTTTTATTTTTAACTTAATTTTTATTTTTTATACTGTCTTCTTTTTTCTGTTTTTTTTTGCGTATGTCTCAGTGTGCGGTGGCCAATAAATTACTTTTCACTTTTACTTTTTAAACAAGGAATTAAATCATGAGCTTTCCCAGCAAACCAGACCCAAGCAAATTTAGATAAATAAATAAATAAAAAATAAAATCCCTGGACATTATTCCACACAGCGCCATCTAGCCCCAAAGTAAGCTAATTAAAGCTTGTGTTATGGGATACTAGACAACGGATAAACATACTTAAATACATTTTCTTTTGTAAATACATACTTATTATACATAGGAGACACCCAGACCAGTACAAACAGACATGTTCATGCACACAAATGTTTGTCCTGTGCGGTGATCGAACCCGCGACCTCTGGTGTAGTAGCCAACTTCTTAACCATTACACCAAGTCGGTCGCCTAGGAACGTTTCCTGAATTGGCTCACGCGGGAATCGAACGGAAGTCAAGGCGAGAAACCGTGCTACAGTGCACAACGCCAATCGGGTTGTCTAATCAATTATACCGGATACTTATTCCCACTAAAAGAAAAATGATAAGGCATAATAAAATATTAAGTAGGTAATATTGAATATACCTAGATACCTAGTTATATTGTGGGATACAATAAGCAAAAAACTTTAACCAACAGACAGCCAAAAAAGAACCCAAAAAGTACTCCAACGCAATTTAGGCATAGTTTCCCAAAGTACAAAGAGATAATCCTAAATGAGTTATGTCCATCCATCGGTTCCACCTATGGGTATAGCCATAGGTATATCGGTTGCTTTGTTGCCCTTTTACCACCATTAGGCGTCGCTCAAATATGTATTGCAACCTTTTGCATTTATATAGGGGATTTGGTAGCCTAAAGGGCGCCTGCTTATCATATTGAACTGGTTTGCCTCTAAATATGAAAATAGAATCGTTTTCTTTTGAAGTTCTCTTACAGTTTAGAAGTTTTGTAGTTACATGACCACTTTAAACCATACCTACGTGTCTGAGTATCAAACAATACATGTAATACGATATACAAATAAAAAAAGGACTGTTTAGTTCATTTATGAATTAAACCAGCACATTATAGAATGACAATTAAATAGAAGTAGTCTTTATTTATTTATTTATTGAGACTCAAAAGCATGCTTACAGTATTATTATTACAACAAGAAGAATACAAGATAAATTTGCATTAAAATTAAATATCAATCAATTTCAATGTCAACAATTATAGCAAGTCCAGTTTCAAGTCCTGGCAGCACTTTTCTTTCTACCAACTTAATGTGGTACTTCTTTATAGTAATTAGCAATTTATTATCCAATATTGTATATTTTAATATGATATTTCACCATGTGTTTCTAGTTGTTAATTTCCATGAGTGTAACTCTGCTTAGTTTGGGGTCCCATCATCTTTGTATAAAATGTCTCAGATATGTATTTATTTATTTGCCGAAAAGCTTTTTAGAACTAAAACTACTGACGCTAGTCCACAGCCAGCAAGTAGACTGAAGTGGCAGTCTCTTTACTAATAGGCATAATTTATTAAGAAGCTTATTAAAAACAACAGTGAAATATTGCAAAATTCGGAGACGAGCCAGGGCTTCCTCTATTACTTATCTTCTCCTTACTTATCATGAAAACGCGCGACGAGGAAATGTGACATTGTTCTTGCAAATTGATATAAAATGTCTTAAGGCAGCTTATGGTCCAAGTGACAAGCGAGTGACTTTATTATTATCATTTTGCATTCATAAGAGTGCCGAGTGCGAGTTGCAGTGATAGAAGCGAATGACTTCACCATCACGTTTTACGAGCGCGTAAATGTCAATTAGTATTGAATCGAGTCAACGCCATCTAGCGGCGAATTCGGGCAACATTGAGGCCGCTAGATGGCGTTGACTCGGTGCCATACAAATCCGCGTTTTATTTCTCGCAAACGCGATGGTGAAGTTATTCACTTCTCTCACTACAACTCGCACTCGGCACTCAGATCAATTTTTGTATTTATCGGGCCTAAAAGGTACCTAACCATATTTCTTTCTTTTTGTATCGTACTAAGTTTCATCATCATCATAGCATTATCCTGGTTCCTTTCTTGGACCGGGGTCCGCTTTCCTACTTTTTGCCCTTCACTTCGTGAAATCTTTAACATCTTTTTAATTATTATTCTTGGTAACTTTCAGTTTCAGTTCTGTATTATGCAACTAGTACCTACCTAAGGAGAACTATTTACGTTTATCGGTTTCTGTTACATGCCTAAAGTACTTAACTAGCCTTTCTTGAGGTAAGATGGGATAAAAGAAAACGGTGATTATGGTTAAATATAGCTCTCCTAAATATAATAGACTAGCTGCCTCGACAGACTCCGTTCTGTCAAAAGTAATTGCACGTTGCGGCGACAGTAAAGCAGCACATTTTGCTCGCGTTTCTTTGACATGATTTATACTCGCACTATGCAAACTTACTTTACAATTATACTATTATTTTTCACTGAACATTTTGTTCAATCGTAATAAAATATAGCCTTTAACAGTCCCTGATAATGTAGCTCCATTTTTTTTTTATACTACGTCGGTGACAATCAAGCACGCGGGCCGCCTGATGGTAAGCGGTTATCGCGGCCTATGGACGCGTGCAACACCAGGGGTATCACTCGCGCGTTGTCGACCCTGTAAAAACCTTTTCAAACCCCTCTTGAAGAACTCCATGCTATAACTCATCAGGAAAACCTCGGCAGGGAGTTCATTCCACAATTTAAGCGTCCTCGGAAGGAAACATCTCTGAAACCGAGTTGTACGAGACCATTGCGGATTCTGAGTGTGAGGATGAATGCCCTGTCGGAGGCGTCCATATTGGTGAAACAATTTTTAAAATTGGTCCAGTAGCTTCGGAGCCTATTCAATGCAAACAAACAATCAAATCTTTCCTCCTTTTTACTATTAGTATAGATAATTCAAATATTAAGACATCAGTATCTTCTCGCTTATATTTTGAGCAAGCGAAGAAAATTTATCCCGCCTAACCAGAAGATTTATCATTATCACGGCAGTCGTAGCGAGCCAGTCGTGTGCGAAATAGGACCAAAGTGATGACGAGGCACTCTCACGTTCACCGAAAAGCTACTAGTAATCACGATAAGGAGCTAAGAAGGGAAATCTGACCTATAAAGGATTTGGACCTTGGCGATCTGCGAGGTCTGTAAAATAGGACAAGTGATTGATACATTTCTCATTTAACTTTGTTTTTTTTTCTATCTGAAGGTTTTATGAACACTTCTAGCGATGAAGCCGACTAAATTGACGTTTAGAAGTTTTGTTAGCACTATTACTGTAATATGTAGTGTTTTCTGTGCAAAAAAGTACCTAAAGGTACCTATTTTATAGTGTCGTAATATACTCGTATTTTTTTAAATGAATCAGTTGGTAAATATAGCATAACACAACTGCTAGTCAACTTGATAGATGTGTGACGTCACATCAATTTTATTGTTGTATACCTAGTATACGAAATCTATGCGACTTTTCTGTTTACTGACCAAAATAACAGTCCGTAGGCAGTGTTCGAAAAAAGTACTGGCTACTACACTGCTTCCAAAAAAAAAACCATCAACTCTATAGTTCATTCGCAACTCGCCCACAGCCCTTTGAGTCGGCCATGACAAATGGTGGTGACGTCATTGGGCACTGCCAGACGTGAACGCGTCAAAAAAAGAGCTTACGCCCGGTTTCCACCAAAGCGGAGAGGAAAAGAGATGTGTATCGATAACCAATCAGATTTCGTTATTTCCACATTTCAAAGATAGATGTGGAAAAATAGTAATCTGATTGGTTTTCGAAACACATCTCCCTCTTCTCTCCACTTTGGTGGAAACCTGGCGTGCAGTATGTATCTACCCGTATTTGTTTGGTCGAAGTTCGGAGTGGTCGCGCGCCATTAATGCCTTTTGGCATTACGTCCGCCTATTGTACTTTTTGCTTTTGTGCAATGATGAATAAATAAATTGTAAATAGCTGTATTATTAAAAAGAACCCTCTCTTGGATCTGGGAACAGATTCACCTTTTTCTGACGAATGAAGTCAGTCGCTACCTATAGTATAGGACGCAGGTCACCCACGGATTTTCAAACATTGATAAACAGAGCGTCGTGGCCTAGTGGTTCAGCACCCGAACTCAGATCGTGGATCGTGTGGTCCCGAGTTCAAATCTGGCCAAAACCAAAATCTTTGTGTTCATTGTTAAATATCTGACTTACTCTCCGGTGATGGAAAACATCGATAAAAAAACAAATCAACTCGGATAACGGCGGAAGGCTCACCACTTACCACGTTTCTAATACCAAAGTGGGCTTCTGAGTGTTTCGTTCACCATGACGACACAGCCACTTGCCCCTGACTACCCCGTTTGGGAAAAAGTCGTGATGGTATGTGATTACCACATCAAAAAAATGTCAAGTCTCTACAATTCTGAACTTTCCCTTATGGGGATCCTTTATGGGGCAAGGTATACATTATTACAACAAAATTCCAAAAACCATTTGTGAGTTACCTTTACATAGATTCAAAAATCACATCAAAACAGCTTTATTAAAAAAGGGCTATTATACTACAAAAGACTACCTTATAGATAAAAATGCCTGGGTATAAGCGCTCTGCTCGATGCGGGATTAAATAGCTCTATTGTAACAGATGTTTTATTGTAAGAGTTAATAGGTACCTAGTTTGTATGTACTGACTAACAATTTTTGTTTTTGAATTGTTTAAATGAATTCTTGTTATTATATTATTTTAAGGTTGGTTTTTTCTCTTTGTTTTATATTCTTTTAGGTTTACTTGTATCAAAATGACACACTGCTTGTACTTTACTAACGCCTGTTGTAAACCCAAAACAAGTTTAAAAGAGTAACTGCTGAGTTTCTCGCCGGGTCTTCTCAGCAAGAAACCACTCCGACGCGGTGGTAGAGTCGCATTATGTCTGTATACTGTTTATTTACATATCCATATTATTATGGTATTTATGTCTATTATTTAGTATATTTTGCTGTAAATTTGACGATTTGAAAGTACTGATACAGTCTATTTGAATAAAGTTATTTGAGTTTGAGTTTTGAGTTTCCACGCAAAACAACACGTTTTATATTTGTTGAAAATTACAAAAACATAGTAGAGAAACTGCTATTGTATTTTTAGTCACAAATAGCGAAAATAGAAACAATTACACAGATAATATAAATTTAATATATATAAATTTTTGAACATCTCTCATGGATATCACTATTGTTCAAAGGTATGCCAAAAGCAAAAGCGAAATCACCAAACGCATAAGCTTTTGATACTTTTATTAAAAACTATACTCTACTCTTTTTATCATTAGACAGAAAGAAAAAAGATTCTTTCTAGGGTACACTTTGTGGTAAAAGTACAATAAACATTATTACTTTTAAGATTTATGCCGAATTTATTAAAATCTAATTATATAGCAGCTGTCACACTTAATTGTTCTCATTTAAAGTAAAGTAACTTCAGAATTTATGAGGCTTTTGCTTATATAAATTATTTTGTCTTGCATCAATATAAGAAGCAGGGGTTTTTATCCGAACACATTTTTACTGTCATTATCAAATCTAAAATGTTACACAATCCCTTCATACGTTGTGGCGCAAGGGGTTTTAAAGTTATACTCCGGTATGTCATCGTCGTGGCAACGTCAAATGCAAATTGTCATTCATTTTAGCATCCCTGCTTCTTATTGCTAATGTTTTAATTATTGAAGTATAGCTGCCTCGACAGACTTCGTTCTGTCAAAAATAATTGCACGTGCAGCACATCTCGCCCGCGTTTCTCTGACTTGATTTACATAAACTATTATTTTTTACTGAATGTTTTGTTCAATCAAAATAAAATATTTTTTAAAATCGGTCCAGTAGTTTCGGTGGCTTTGAATACACAAACAAAGAAACGAACAAACAAACAATCAAATCTTTGATCTTTATAATAAAAGTATAGACTACATTAATAATTTACAACTCTGTCAAAGAGTAGGAACTCAGTACAGTATACTAACTACGTAACTGAACAAATTAACATTTACAGGACATTTTATATAACTACGATTGACGAATTCAATACTATGCTATGCAATCATTTATGATGGTATGTATACCAAAATGGTGGATATACATTCCTAAACATTCTAGCCCTGATGCTCAGGGGAATTTATCTCGCGAACGAAAAGTCCATAGTTTCGATCAAAAACCTACTTTATGATATTCTTGAATATTCATTTATGTTTGATGAATATCATAAAGAGTACAAAAACACATGACGCTTGTTAAAATTATCTTCGTTTTCTTACTGAGTAACACCATGTAAGTTCTCCGGAATTACCTTGAACGTACCGCCGGGATAAACTCAAAATGAAAGGCATCACATTAAAAAAAAACTTTCTTCTATCACATTCAAAAGGTATCTGTTCATTCCTTCCACACATCGCTCTAGTTTCCCTATATCTACGCAATCAAGTGGAAAAAGCAAAAAAACCGGGTTCGATTCCCCGTTCGGCAGATTTATTGCTCGTAAAACAAGCCTAGAACAATGGCCTATAAAGTAACAAAATCGTAGATAGAAATACAATGTTGTCTTAACAGCGGATCGAAATGTTTGCGAGATGAAAGCGAATTGTCCTTTATCTTCGACTAGATTTATTTTTGTTGCGATTAAAGCTACTTACAGCTTTAATCGCAACAAAAATAAATAATAGGTCCCTTTTTACTTAATCACTAGATGTTACAAGCGACTTTTTCCTCGTGGACTTAACAATCAAAGTTATTAACCAGTACGTCTACCACGTGAAATATTGTATTGGGATTTGACATTGTCATGTTATGTCATGTCAAATCCCAAAACATTTTTTTACGCGAACGATGACGTAAGTCTAAAGTGGCCACTTGTTGTAGACGTACTGTATAAATTCCGCCCAGTTGTTTGCAAGTGATTATTTTACAATCCTCAAATTCTTTGGGCACGTAACTCGTAACGAGGACTCCATGGAGCGACTTGTACTGCAAGGGAAAGTCGAAGGCAAAAGATCTCACGGGTGCTCCCCGACACGGTGGGCAGACCTTATCAGGTCGGTGACGCACTCCGGCATCAACGATTGCTCCCACCCCGCCAAACATAGAGCTGCATGGCGAAGCATCGCGAAATCGGCGATGGCACAACAATCGGCCAATATTGTATGACCACGACCTCTGTCAAGCGTGAATGACTGAGAAGAAGATATTACAAGCGAATAGAGATAAGTCAAATTCAAAAATCGTTGTCTGGTATTATCGATCTCTCGATTTTTCTAAAAAAGAAATATGTAAATACAGTGTTTAATCAGGGGCCCTAGCCAAAAGCAACACGCACTCTACTTTCGTGTCGACATGTCAAATGTAAAAAATGTAGGGGAATGACATTAGCACTGTCGAATCGAAATATTTCGATGTCAGCTCCACACATTTTTAAATTTGACGTGTCGAAACGAAAGTAGCTTGTTGCTCTTGGCTAGCTCCCAGTTTTATTATATATTTTTTAACTAAAACCCAAGTCAAAGTATTTGACAGCGCTTTTAGCCCCTAGTATATCGTAGGTATGTGTTAGTCACAATAGAACAATAATATTTAACTGTGGGACGGTAATCGCCATACTAGGGGTGACTGGCCTGTTGTCCCAAAGTCAGAGAGCTCGCCTTTAGGGCCGAAGGTCGAGGATTTAAGCTCCACCTAACACAAACATTTACGTTTCGGATATTTCTTTGTTTTGTATCTGGGTTTTATCTATTTCAGTATGTATATTAGCCTCTGACCCATAGTATAAGCTCTGTTTAGTTTAGGGTCAAATGATATTGGTGTAAGGTTTCCCAAATATTTTTTAATTTAATGCTTATATTCTCAGTTTTATTTGATTTTAATCACGAACTACAAGATTAGATAAGATTAGATTGTTTATTACTCAATATAACATTACAAGAATAAAATAATTCTTATAAGTATTAATTTTAATTGAGAATTTATATTGAGATCGTCAAAATGTCTAATAAAAATAAAATGTCAAAATCAATAAGCGAAATAAAATTCTGATCTAAGATGAGGCTTACTAAAGCCTATTGCTATTTATAAAGTATATTTAGGTTAAAGTTCTAGCGAACTGAAATACGGACAGAAGTAAAACGAATAGAATATATTTACAAAAGTGACTAGTTATTCCTGCTCGCCAGTGTATTGAACATCCGTAAACCGAGTGTAATAAAACAACCGCCAAAAAACCGCAATTCCAAAAACAATTACTGCTACCCCCGTGGGTACACTTAATCATAAGGGTGGCGCATTTAAAACAAATTAACGTTGCTGTATATCACGGAAGCCATTACTGAGGCAGGTAGGGGCTGAGTAGGATGTGGTCTTGGAATAATAACGCATAGCAGGCGATTGGCACCCGTGATGTCACAAATATGCCAAAAATAAATATTTCATTTATTTTATTCGTTCGTACACAAGGCAGGGCAGGGCTCCGTCTTGTCGCCGACGTTGTTTCTTCTGCATATCAATAACATGTTATCTCTTGGTAATATTCATTACTATTCGGTAGACAGCACGGTCCATACGCACTATTTCGAGCGCCCTGGGGCAAAGCAGACCGACATCGAGGAGAAGAGGCGATGTCTTGTTAATGAGCTTGATGGAGTGTGGAAGTGATTTCAGAATTGGGTGCATGCAATCTTGTCGAGTTCAATGCCAAGAAAACACAGGTGTGTGCATTTACAGCCAAAGCGTCGTCATTCCTTTTACATCCCACTCTTCAGGGCACCTCGCTACCGGTGAAGGATAGCCTAAACATCCTTGGCATGGATATTTGTTGCAACCTAAACCAACGGGACTACATTGGGAGCGTCATCAAAACAGCATCCCATGAACTCAGAATCCTGAACAGAGTGAGACAATTTTTCACGCCTGCGCAGCTCTGTCTTTTGTAAAAGACACAAGTTCGCTCCAGCGTCAAATACTGCTCTCATCTCTGGGACGGTTCCGCAAAGTACTTACTCGAAGCTCTCGACAGGTTGCAGCGGCGTGATATCTGTATCATCGGAAACCCAGAAGCGTCTTTGACTTTTGAGCCTCTCCAATCACGTAGAGACATTGCCAGGTTAAGTGTTCTCTATCGCTTTTACAATGGGGAATGCTCTGAAGAGTTATTCCAGCTTATTCCTTCCTCACCCTTTCACTCCTGCACCACGCGTGTTGGACTACGTAGTCATCCACACATAATCCAGCATTTGTTGGCTCGCACTGAAAGGTTCGGTGACTCGTTTCTCGAAAAGGCATTTCTGCAGCCCGCCAGCCCAGAGATTCGTTTCAATGACTGGGCTTGTCAGCCTCATATCTGGACTTCACGACCATTTTTCATCAGGCTGAGTGAGGTCATCTTGACGGGCATTTTAAAAAAACAGCTTTTTCAGATAACACTAGTAGTAGAAAGGAAAGGTGAGTATTTATTTATTATTTCGTATACAAAAGACAATTAGTAACACTGTAAACAACGATAGACATACTGTGTACCTACCAATAAACCAGAATGGAACATTAAAGGACATTAATTTTTTTGACGACCGACTTGGTGTAATGGTTAAGAAGTTGGCTACTACACCAGAGGTCGCGGGTTCGATCCCCGCACAGTACAAATATTTGTGTGCATGAACATGTCTGTTTGTACTGGTCTGGGTGTCTCCTATGTATAATAAGTATGTATTTACAAAAGAAAATGTATTTAAGTATGTTTATCCGTCGTCTAGTATCCCATAACACAAGCTTTAATTAGCTTACTTTGGGGCTAGATGGCGCTGTGTGGAATAATGTCCAGGGATATTTATTTATTATTATTTATCACGGCCCGGCAACATCACCTCTCCTTGCATTGCCTTGTATTAAAAAAGCGCGCCCGCCATCCCCTTTTTCATATTGACAGTGTTTTGCTGGGTTGGAGCGAAGCTGTTGCGGTGCCGGAATAGTGTGCTGTGACCTTTAGTCGTAAATGTTGTAGTAAGAGCTACGAAAAAAATTATATGTGCAGTGAATGGTTGTTAATGAACATGCCAAAGAAGCACAATTTATGTCAAACACTAAAACAGTACATTAACACACATAGCAATGACATGAGTAACAATATAAGATTTTGCCAGTTTATTTTGACGTCTACCCTTCTAGGTGTTATTATTCTAGAGATGTGGTGTTGTGTGAGTTGGTGGATAAATTCGAGATCAAAAAGACGATAAAATCTAAACCAACCAAACGCCCATGGGAGTAACTCGTGAGAGCCTTGATTCGAATTCCAGGACAAGCATAGTTAAGATAAGATAAGTTAAGATATTCTTTATTGCACAATATAACAATTACAAAAATAAAGTTTACATAACTTAAGAGTACAATTTAGGCGGCCTTATTGCTAGAAGCGATCTCTTCCAGGCAACCTTCGGGTAGAGAAACTAAACAGAGTAAACAGTTGCGGTGGTGCAGTTAATCAATAAAAAACATATTGACAAAAACAATAAACATGCATATTATATAAGTAGCAATAAATAAACATAAAACTTAACTTAAATTAATTCCGGAACAAAAGTCAGATGTGTGGTAAGAACCCCCGTTTGGTAAGCGTGGTGGTTATACAATATCTGTCTATACTTAGTGGCGATTTGCTTGGAGCAGTTTCTTTCCGCGCCGTTAGGGACTAACCCATTTAGAGGGTTTGACAGGTGTCAAAGCTACGAGGCATGTAAAATCACAGATCAATTCTTACAGTTCCTATTTTAAGAATATTTTTTTTATAATTAATGCAGGAATAAAAACTCAACACGAAATTTATTTAATTTATTTATTTATTCTTTATTGCACAAACAAGTAAAGTACAATTGGCGGACTTAATGCCAAGAGGCATTTTCTACCAGTCAACCGCAAGGGATACCAGAGACATTGGAATATTGGGCTGTGCAACATTCAAAAATGGCAGCGAGAACAACAAATCTCAGATATCTTCAGATACTCAAATATATTAAAAATAATAATACATGATATAATACCAATCATGCAAATATAAATACTTAAGTTATTCAAAATAAATATACTATTTGATAAAATATCATATTGCCCCAAAGAAAGTTAAACAAAAAAGTCGGCATCAGAACTCAATGACATAGTTGACTAAGACTGGATACATATTATATATGTTTTTATGGATTACCACGGATTTTAAAGTCATTGTTCTGCATGTTTAGCTGTTTTGTCTGTACCTTGATCTGTGGGTTCATCAGTTAGTAAGTCACCTTGCTCGAACTTAAAATTAATGCAGAATTTAAAACTGCAAAATGTGTTGCATATTAGCATGCAGCTGCATATCACAGAAGCTATTACGGTGTCAGGGTGCATGTGGTTATGCACCCCTACAGCTGGAGGCTCGGAGGCCACTCGTAAGGTCGCTACAGAAATAGCTTGAGTTTAAGCTGTTCCAATAGCAGCTTAAATAGTAAAACTTTATAAACTTTGAAATTACGTGCTTCTGTAAAACACTTACTTCAAATGATATGTTCGATAAGCTTCCATCATTTTGTTTGCAAATTATATTTTTTTAAGCATCAGAAGAAAATAGGAATAGCCATTTTTTATTAATGTCTGTATATGCTGGTTTATTTGGCCGACTAGTTGGTGCAATGGCAGCGATTCTGCCTTTAGCACCGGAGGTCGTGGGTTCGATCCCCACCCATGACAAACATTTATGTGAGGAACATTTGTGTTTGTTGTGTGTCTGGGTGTTATTATCTATTTAAGTTTGTATTTAGAAATATTCAAGTAAGTTTATCAGTCTCTGACACCCATAGTACAGGCTGTGCTTAGTTTGGGGTCAGATGATCTAGGTGTGAATTGTCCCAGATATTTATTTAGTAATTTATTATTATTTATCTTAGTATTTTCTTAGAATTAACCTCTTTTGGTCTCTCCTAACTTTCTCTCTCCTAACGCCTCTTACATTGTACTTAACAAAACTAAATTTCCTTTGTTATCACAGAAGCACTGTGCTTAATCCCAACAGCCTAAGATACCTTATTTCCAAAGCAGATAATCGCTGACAGAAATAAGAAATCTGCTTTTAGGGAGCGTGTAAGTTATTCAACGATCCGCTTAAAATGAGTAGTACCTTCTTGTTCTTCAAAAATAAACTTGAAAAGAGCTATATATAATGTTCCACAGAGTTTGATTTCGCTTAAATTTGACTTACAAGTAGGCCCCAAGAATAACAAGATAAAAATACGCTCATAATAGAACTTTAGACTTTCTCCTTATTTATTTTACTCTTCATTAACTTAGAAAAGGCATGAATGTGAGTAATACCTAAAAGGATGCAACAGCATCGGCCCTGCATACCAACATACACACTATCACGACTATTCCAAACGAGGTAGTCAGAGGCAGGACTGTTGCGGTTATGGGGAACAAAACACTCAGAAGTTCTCATTTCACCAATAGCATTAGAACCCAAAGTGGTGGCTGGTTGCCTTCCGCTGTTACTCGGGTTGATTTGGTTTTTATCCATTTCACCATAAAGTTAGTCGGAATCTCAACAAGGAACACAAAGTCCAAAAAGGCAATTTTCAGCTGTTTCATTACAAACACAAATCTTTCCTATTTATGATATTCCTAGTCAGGTCATAAATTCTGTCACATGTTAAATATAAAATAATTGAAACAAGTTTATTAATTATGTAACCATTTATATACCAAAATGAACTTAACAAAACATAGATTCTTATGACACTAAAGTTTCTTCAAAATGACCTCCGTGATTTTGAATACAGGCCTTCAATCTGCGCGGCCAGTCGTCTATCGCAGCACGAACGAGGTCCATGTCAATATCGGCGGCTGCCTTAATCAAGGATGTCTTGAGTAACTCCAAATTAGGATGAGGGTTTGAGCACGCCTTTTCCTCCAAGTGTTGCCATATCTTGTAATCTAACGGATTCAAATCTAGACTGGAAGAGGGCCAGTCTTCGTGCCGGATGAAGTCGATTTCACGCGCCGCCAGCCAGTCTTGTGTGCTCTTCGCTCTATGAGCTGGCGCCGAATCTTGTTGGAATACCCAGTGCCTGTTATTGAACATGGTATGAGAAACAGGTTCCACAAGGTTCGTCAGGACTGTATTTTGATACACAACTGCATTCGTTTTTACACCTTTCTCACAAAAATGTACCTATGTTAAGCCGCAATAAGAAACTCCCAACAAAAATGACCTCGTTGGACACGCGGAATACGGTTGCCCGCTTCTTCACTACTGTGTGCGTACACCTTATCATTTTGTTTGTTGTAGCTCTCTTCTACGGTAAAAATTGTTTCATCCGAAAAAAGAATTTCCCGATATTTTTTTCCCGCGTACCGCTTCAACAAAGCGCGGCATCTCTTCAGTCTCAGGTCCATTAGACGAGCATTCAAATGATGTCCTGTTTTTCTTCGATATGCCCGAAGCCTTAAGTCTTCATTTAACACCCTTTTTACCGTGGTGCTGCATAACCCCATCTGAAGGGCCAACAGTTTCTGCTTACGTTTGGGATTTCTTTGATTTCGCGCCTTCACAGCTTTTATCACTGCTGGAGTCCTAACAGACCGATGGCGACCACTTCTTGACCTGTCATCTACACTAGAGTCTTCATTGTATCGTTTGATGTTACGATATACGAATCTTTTGGTTATATTCAATTTTTTCAGTATGTCAAAAAATTGAATTGGCGCGTAACCGCAACGATGCAACGCAATAACTGCAACACGGTCTTCTTTATGCGTCCACTCCATTTTTAAAAATGAGTAAAATTCTAAAAAGTATACATTTTTATTTTCATGAACAATTTGAAATTCGAATTCAATAAACTTTTTTGTGGCCAGCATTCTAAAAGAAAAGTTATTACTGTGTGACAATACTTATGACCTGACTGTGTAAATACACATAAATATGCGCCAGACAACATACTTCTTGTAATGGTTTCGAAGTAGGGATTAATATCCCTGTATTACGAGGTACCACACAAGGAAATAAGCTAGGGGCGTCTCCCAGCACACCCAGACCCGAGTCAATTCAGAAAAGATCGTTTCCTGAATTGACCCAACCGAGAATCGAACCCGGGACGAGAAACCGTGCTACAGCGCACTACGCCAATCGTGTCGTCACACATATAAGTTACAATATAAAGAAAAAATAGCAAACTATATATGCTTTAGTATAAAGCAACATCAATCGTGCTCAGTGACCGCTGGGTCGCTCCATTATATTTCTCCTTTGTGCACTTTGAAGGCATATAATATATATTATATTAGATCAAACTACTCAAGATCAACTAACGCGAAGGCTTGAATAAAGGTAAATTTTTTTAGCGATACTGTTTAACCCTCGACAGAAACTGCTTCTTCATATTGTCACAAATTAAACCGCATGTTACTTCTAAAAAGATTAATTAAGGAATCTCGCTTGAGTCCCTAAGATCAAGTCGTATTTTTCTTGTTCCTATGTCGATACAAAAGTTTTAACTTGATGCAGAAACATACAAATAGACAGAGATACAAATTCAAGAAGATGTATTTTCGTATTCTGCGTCGTTATTACAACAATTATCTTTTCAGGAAAATATTAAATGTAAACTTCTACATTAAGTTATTGCTATAGTAATATTTAATTTGTTCAGATGAAGGCTCTTCTTAATATTTAGAATTAAGTCAGGTTTGTTCGAGCACTTAAACTCAAAAACAGCTGAACCGATTTTAATGGGTTTTGATTTGTTGTATTCGTCTCTGACCCGAACAGCAGATTAACTATAAAAACATTGGAATATTTAACGAAAATTAAATAATATAAAAAACATTTTCCCATACAAAATGTTCACAGCTGTCGAACATTTGCCAATAACTTTTGACAGTACAAATAAAAAAAGGTTATTAATTATGCATACTTTAAAATATTCTGATTGAAATGTGCTTGAAACCAGCATCGTTAAAAAGCCCTTTTGCTAAAACAATAATCTTCAGTTAATTGTGCTGAATTGTGAAATGATCCTCGTTAAAATGCCCATGCCCTTGAGATGATGCAGAGAACACATACGTGTTTGGAATATCCGGACCCTTATACCGGGAAGATAAGCTCGAAAAATGGCCTCTAGTGAACAATCGAACGTTATGTGGGTTCATATTATATTGGAAAGGGATAAAAGAACCACTCCGTAAGAATAATGTGTTAAATCTGTACATGAAAAGATATGAAAACTTTGTAACAAAGGATTTTATAAAGAACCAGTTTTTGCACCAGACTTCTAACGGGCATCAACGTAAGATCCCATCTTTTCCGTTTCTAAATGAATTTCAATAATTCGGAGAGCGCCGTAGCCTAGGGGTTAATTTGGCCAAAACCAAAATTATATGTGTTCATTGTTAAATTTCCGACTAGCTCTCTGATGATTAAAAAAATCGGTAAAAAACCAAATCAACCCAAATAACGGCGGAAGGCTCACCACACACCACTTTGGGTTCTAATACCATTGGTAAAACGGAACAGTCACTTGCCTCTGACTGGTTCTACTCCGTTTGGGATAAGGTCGTGATAGTATGTTATATTATGTTCAATAATTCCTGTCTTGGTGTTCCTCAACACTTTCAAATGAACCTACTCGTACATGCCAAAGTTAAGCTTTCTAGTCTACGCCTATTATTTTTAGTTAAATAACCAGGATGGAGTTATCTTGGTTATTAAACCAAAAAATGAATGTTAAAAAAAGCTACGCATGTAAAGGCCGCTTAACCTCGGTTGTCGTTTCTGTCATGGTTTCTGGATTCGGGCGACAGTGACAGTAAAATAAGGCGGCTGTACACTCTCGTCGAGACACCCCGAGACAGGCTGAGTGCGAGAGTGAACATGGTAGCTCTCCTCGTGAGGCCTCGGGCTTATTCGCTCGCTCTAGCTCCCGTGTCGGTTAATTGCGCCCGAGTCAAAGGGTCACCTGCCACGTCTCGCGAGGAACGCCAAGAGCATTGATGTACACTACTGCGTGCTTCAGTGAACAGTAACAGCGTAAGCGACTTCTAATGCGTCCATCCTCTCTGTGATCGAAACCGCAAGTGAATAGACGAGAGTGTACATAGTAATCGCTGATAGGCCTCTCACGGCGAGACTTGATGAGAGCAGTTGTTAAGAGTGTACAGCCGCGATAACATTGGCACCCAACGTTTGTTGTTTTTTTTTGTTTCGATCCGGTAATTTTTAATTGCGTGGTCACATGTTGGCAAAGAACCTGTGTCTGTTTGAATACGTGCTAATTACTCCAATTCGATTGCTGGAAAAGTTAATTACCTTTGCCAATGGTCCGCGCTTTATTTTTTGCGACAATCCCGCAATGTACGCTCTGTTGCGTGATATTTACCGAAACCTTTGCAAACTCGGTAGACAGGGAACAAATACAGAGGTTGTTTTATATATTACAGCACGTTTTGACCATGTTCTGGTGGAAATTCAATTTTTAATTGAAGATTCGGTCGCGTGGAAAAGTTACTTTTATATAAACCCTCTCTAAAACACACATTAAACAATTAACAATTTCTTGAATTGTATGAACTTTGTACATGCTTTTGCTTTTTATTCGGTAGTTTAGATGTACTTTTAAGGTTCTTATTTTAAGGAAATGTTAGAACGTAAGCATGTGTTTCTTTTAATACTCATTGTACTTTACTAACTCTTTTTGTAAAACCCAACCAAGTTTAAGAGTAGCTTCCGAGGCGGTGGTAGAGTCACATTATGTTTGTATACAGTGTATTTATGTATTCATATTATTATAGTCTCTAAATCTATTATTAAGGATATTTTTTTCTTGTAATGACGATTTAAGAGTACTTGCTACAGGTCTTTAGATAAAGATATTTTTTGTTTTGTTTGGTTTTCGTTTAAAACAAACACAGTATTTATTACATCCACTTCAATTTATTGGATGTGTTTTTTATTTGTCTTAAATTATCTCAAACTCCAATCGTGTCGTGATAGGTGATATCTTCATCATTCAGGTTGGCCAGAGTTGGCTCCAAGTTGGAGTGCTTAACCTCTAAACTGCGATGATGACGATGATCAATGACATTTGAATTACTAGGCCTAGCATCGGTTTTACAACTTTTTACTTAGTTAAAATGTATTGCTACTCCAATAACACACTCATGTCAGAAAGAGACGGAGGGCAAGACGTAACTGTGACGCGTGCGCCATCTTTAAGCTGTTCAATAGCACGACGTGCTATATCCAGAGTAAGCAAATCATTGGTTATGATGCATTTAAACAAATTAAACGTGAATGAGCTTAATTACCTTGCTTTCTGAGTTTAAATATTAGTAATAATCAATCATATTAATTGCGTGTACAAATTGCAAGTGAATGACCCTCTTGGTTCAAAGTCTAGAGGTCATTTTAACGACGAAGGTTGCATACAATTTCTGTCCTACGTTGTGGTTTTTTTCGTATAGTTTGAGACCGTTAGTAAGAACAGTCAAAATATTTTTTGACTATGAAATGAGGAGGATATTCAATTAAAGTATGCACATAATTTAACTTAAGTTTCAGCATTTTCGAAATCAAGTAATGCTCATTTCATAAAAGGTCACGTGAGAATAATGTTTGTTTGTAACCACAAAGACATTAAAACAGCAATATATTTTAAAGTGGTAATTAATTAACGATATAGTCTAACACAATTTGATCACAATTTATAAATAAATATCTGAGACAAATTACACCAAGATCATCTGACCCCTAAGCAGAACTTGTACTATATGTGTCAGAGACTGATAAATATACTTAAATATTTTGAAATACATACTTAAATAGATAGTAACACCCAGCCACACAACAAACACAAATGTTCGTCACATAAATGCTTGCCATGGGTGGGGATCGTACCCACGACTTCCGGTGCTAAAGGCAGGATCGCTGCCATTGCACCAACAGGCAATTTACTACAATAACTATGTTTTCCACACAAAGATAAAAACTAGAAAAAAACCACCTGATCCTAGGGTTAATAGGACTCGTATCCGCGTCTTTCAAGAAAGAAAGAAAGATTTTGCAAATATTTCATTTACGATTAACATAAAACTAGCTACAAGATAAGTGAATTTTCTTTTTTAGCTTTTATTAACAATGCATAAATTTAACTCAGAAGAGCAGCCACCCGCATTGTGATAGACGCGGGTTCGATTCCCGCTTGAGCCCTAGGATCAATTCGTTTTTTTCTAGTTTTTTTAAATTGCCCGTCAAGATGACCTCACTCCACCTGTTGGAAAGCGGTCGTGAGGTCCAGATATGAGGTTGACAAGCCCAGTCATTCAAACGAATCACTGGGCTGGCCATCCTCACCTTGAAGGCCTGCAGAAATGCCTTTTCACGCCCCGCTTGAAGAACCCGGGACTATAGGAGGAAGGAAACACATGTGCTGGAAGAGCGTTCGACCTCTGGATGGTACGACAAAGAAACGAGTCACCTAACCTTACTAAAATGTTGAATTTAAAAATGTTTCTATCTTTGTGTGTGTGCAGATGAAAACATTAGAATGAAGCAATATTTTATTTATTTTTTTCAAATGGGTCGATGGCGTTTTGATTTTAATTTCGCTTCCGTATAATGATTGAAATGTGTTCTCCTTGGTATATTTTCAAACTTTTCTTTACAAGGCGCTATAAATAATACTTTCTTCAACCGTGAAATATGCCACGTAAAGTGTTAGTTTTCGTCTCCATCAAGAGAACTCGCTACCTGCAAGGATCACAAACATTGTTTCCGTGGAATTCTGAGCACAATGTGCGTGTTCAGCACACGTCTCAGAGTTAAATATCCTTGTGTCACGAGATACCAAACAAGATTTTAAGCCAGGGGTCTCCCAGCACACTCAGACCCGAGCCAATTTAGAAAAGGTCGTTTCACGAATTGACCCGACTGGGAATCAAACCCGGGACACAGCGGAAATCAAGGCGAGAAACCGTGCTGTAGCACACCACGCCAATCGTGTTGTGTCAAAGACTATTGGCTGAAGGCGTTCCTGAGCTGTAGGTAGAGTTTTTAGCAAATCAAACTCGAATTCATTCAGGTGACCAAACACACATTTTTGTATACAAAACTTGCATCTGAATATAATTTAACTCAGTAACTTGAAAGACCCCATGTCCTTTTTCTCGCCTTTAACAGCTTAAAAAAGTTGAATCTCAGTGATTTGAGAGTGCGGTTCGAAATGATTTTCCCGAATAGCCTGGCTGGCCTGAAAGGATAGAATCTTCCAGTTTTCATAGTAAAACGCGGAGCCATTGACAACACATTTCTTCTCGCCTTGACTTGCGTGGTGTCCCTGTTTCGATTCCCGGTAGGGACAATTCAGGAAATCATATTTTCAGAATTTTCTAGGGTCTAGGTGTGCTGTTAAACGCCCCTATTTTAATTTCATATCTGGCACCTCGTAACACAAAGATATTTATCTATTTCTTTGCTCAACCCTCAAATACCTTACCCTGTACCTTTTACATCTCCTGACATGTGTCATGTGTCTTATATTTGAGTCCTAGTGTGGGTGTACAAAGCTCAAATAAAAGCCTTTGAGCATAGATAAATCATATTCATAATCATAAACATAAATATACGAGTTTGTTTTCCCGATTAAGCTGGAATGTGCAATCAGCCAGACCAAAATATAAAAATGGTTTATTCGTATTTTTCTATACCTATACATTACTCGCCGTTGCTCGCGACTTCGCCCGCGTGGTTACGAACATATGCGTGCATAGGAGTATCAACTCCTAAAATACACCCTTAGCGGTCGGATTTCGCAATAAAAACCCTAAAAAGAATCCCTATGCAAAATTTATTATCCGAGCACTTGCAGTAACGAAATTTCATACAAATACCAACCCCAAAAGCAACCCCTAAAGGGTCGAATTTCGCAAAATCTCGTCTCAATAAGTACCTACCTCTTAAAAAGAACCCCCATGCACAATTTGAAACTATAGGAGTTTAAAAAAAAATTCTAAGATTTTGTGATGAGAGTAACCTTCCGCATCTTTAAAATAGATTTATTTAAAACTTCACTTCTGTATTTCTCTAAAACACCTCGCCAAAAGAACCTGCATCGCCTAAGGCGTGTCGCAGACTGCTGTAACGATGCACTCCCTGACTCCCCCGAGGCTCCACCTTTCTCACTGTCACCAAGTACACAGTCTTTTGTTCCTACGTTAAAAATCGTTTTTTGTGGCTAAGACACTACAAATGAGGTCGTTATAGATTTCGACAACATTAAGAAAATGGCATTCTGTTTAGACAAAGACAAAGACAAAGACAAAGAAATTTATTTGCGTAACACTGTGTACATTTTTTGTTGATGGTTCACAAAATTAGGTTTCAACAGTATTATACCTTATCAGAGTAGGCATGCAAATTATTGATACAAACTTCAAAAGAAAAATATATTAATACAACAACAATACGCAGTCAAGTAGGCAGCACAATCACACCAATGTGAAGTAACAAAATATATTGAATATTTAATACACAGTTTTTCAATTCGATTATAATAGAAAAACACAACTTAATAAAATGAAAATTGGCATAATAAATAATACATTCATGAATATTCATAATACATTCAATGATAATCATGTCTTGATTCTAAATATTCTTTCACCGAGTAAAAGTTTTTGTTTAAAAGCCAATTGAGCAGCACGTTTTTAAATTTGGCCCTCGGAACATTTCTAATATTTGACGGAAGTTTGTTGTATATCTTTACTGCCATTGCATATACATTTTTGCTGACAAGTGTTAAATTACATTTAGGCACACACAACTTATTCTTTCTAGATTCTCTTACTTCTTTATTTTGCATGATGCTTACGAAATAGTCTGGGTGATATTTTACAAGAAGACATAATTCTGACATGTACACACATGGAAGGGCAAGTATCTTGTATTTTTGAAACAGTGGTTTACATGAATCTCTACTGCAGATTCCACCCAATGCTCTGACGCATTTTTTTTGTGCTTTGAATGCTCTATCAAAATCAACACTATTGCCCCACATAACTATGCCATAACGTAGTACAGAGGATACGTATCCATGATAAACATGTAATGCAATTTGTAGAGAAGCAATTTTTTTGACCCTATATAAGGCAAATACAAACCTATTAACTTTTTTGCAAACATGGTCAATGTGTTCTTTCCAGTTACAATGTTCATCCATAATTATCCCAAGAAATGAAGCAGAATTTACTATCTCAATTTTATTGTTGTCATACTCCAAATTCAGATTATGCTTTGTACCTTTATATGTATGAAACTGAATTGCCTTTGTTTTATCTATGTTAATTTTTAAATTATTTTTGTCAAGCCAATCAATTGTATTGGAAAGGGCACAATTCACATCTGCTTGGAGGCCTTCTGCAATTTTATTCCTAAACAACAGAGTACAGTCATCCGCAAATAAGATGCATTTATGTGTTGTTATTTCAGGAAGGTCATTTATGTAACAAATAAATAATAAGGGTCCCAAAATACTACCCTGAGGTACACCTGTTTCAACAACTTTGAAAATAGATCTAGAAGTAACTTTAACATTTTTTTCAACGCGAGATACCTCAGTGCATTGCTGACGATTGCTTAAGTAACTTTCCATCCAGTTACCAGCTACACCCCTGATACCGTAGTCAGAAAGCTTTTTAAGTAGAATCACATGAGACACCGAGTCAAAAGCCTTTGACATATCTAGAAATAAAGCCAACGTTATAAATTTATCATTGAGAGCGTCAGTAATCATTTTTACTAAAGTGAAGCAAGCAAGCGATGTTGATTTACCTTCCAGGAAACCAAATTGTTCGCGGTTAATAATTTTATGATGATCAATAAAAGAAAACACTCTCTTGGCCATAACTTTCTCTAATATTTTTGATAGTACTGGAATTAATGTTATCGGTCTGTAATTTCCCATATCCATTTCATCACCTTTTTTAAAAAGTGGCTTTACAATAGACATTTTCAATCTTTCAGGAAATATACCACTTTCCAGTGAAAGGTTAATTATGTGGGATAGAGGAGTGGCTATTTCATGTGAGCATAATTTTAAAATATCTGTGTTAATGTTATCATAACCCACGGAATTAGTGTTCTTAAGATTTATGATTATGCGTTGGATTTCGTCTGCAGACGTAGGAGATAGATAAATGCTATTGTTGACTTTCCGTTGGTTTGTATTATTGATATTGGTTTTTGCAACAGGTTGAGCTATTGTTAAGAAATAATCATTAAAAGCCTCAGCTATGTCATTTAAATTATTTACAGTGTCATTGCTTTTTCGAATCGAATGAATTTCATTGCAAGTTCTTTTATTATTGACATGATTATTAATCACACGCCACGATGCCCTACATTTGTTTTCAGAGTTCAATATAGTTTTAGAGTTCTGTAGTCTCTGTGACGTTGTTAAGCATTTTTGTAGCAATTTATTGTATTGTTTATACGTTCTTTGGTTATTAGTTTTCATTCGTGAGTGAGAGTTTAAATATTTGTTATATAGCGCTCTTTTTTTATTACAGCTTTTCCTTAGTCCTTTACTTATCCATTTAGATGTAACTGATGAGTTACTAAGCTTTATTCGGGTCACAGGGAAACAAAGGTCAAAGAATATAACAAATATCTCGTGGAATATGTTAAAAGCCTTATTAGTATCCCTATTTTCTAAAACGTCATTAAATGTCAGTGAATGGATGCTTTCCCCAAACTTTCGTTTGTTATCAGCATTAAAATCTCTTTTGAATTCAAACCATTGCTTATGTTTTTGGTAATTGTCGTCTCTGAATGATATTATTTGGCACGTATTATGATCTGAAAGGAGAGATTGCTTAGTAAAGCCGCTTACATTTCCGATATTACTAGCGATTAGATCTAGACAAGCTCTTTTTCTTGTAGGCGTATTAATATGCAAATTCATGTTATAGTTTTGTAATAAACTTTTCAAAGTTTGAGAGTTTTTGCTGTCTTTCAAGATGTCTATATTCCAGTCACCACATAGAACCATTTTTCGTGAAGATCTCGTGTTTATTTTTTTACATAAGATTTCAAGCCTATCAAAAAATATTGATATATCAGATGAGGGAGTTCTATATATGCATACTATGACTATATGAGGGTTTTTAGTAATCACACCACTACATTCAAAGTTATAATTTTCAGATAGATTTTCTGCTAGTTTCAGTTTTTCGAAACGAAAGTCATTTCTTAGTAATATGCAAGTACCACCTCGTTTTTCATGTTCACGTGACCAAGTTGACCCAATTTTGTAATTGTTTAGCGTTAAATTGGATTCATGTCCTTTTTTTAAAAATGTCTCGGTGAGGCAAATAATATTAATTTCTTTACTATCTTTTTTTAAGTCAGCAAGGATAATTTCTAGTTCATCTTTCTTTTTTAGCACACTGGATATATTTTGGTGTAGTAAGTATAAATTATGCAACTCGAAAAAACTCAGACAGTTAATCCACTTCTTGTTTTCTTGTTTATCAGATTATTCCCATAGTTTTTTTATTATTTGGGTAGGTATTACTTGAAAGTTAATGATGTAAAATTGCGTTTAAATAACTGGTTCACTCACTAACACTTTACAAAGAATTTGTTGTATTATTGATTGTTTTGAGCGCAGTTAACGGTAGCACATAAGCATTGAAGCTCAATATCACTGATAATTAGGTTTGGAAACTATTTCCATTTGTTTAAATATTTTTAAGGAATAAACAAATCGCAGCCGTATGTTATCGTGGCGTAGGGTAGGTTTTTAGTCCGTTCGTTAGACCGTCTAAAAATACTGGACATATATTTTTCACTTTATCAAATTATTAAAAAAATACAAAGATAAAGAACATTCAAGTTCCGGAGTGGGGACTTGTAACGTCACCTTTAAGTAATAATTGTACCTAGGCGTGACGTCACGTGAAACTTCAACGCACTGTATCGTGGACTCGTGGTCATTTTTCGTTTACGAGAAAAAATAAAAAATACGTGTCCAGAATTTTTTGATAATCTAACTGACGAACTAAATAGTTTTTTTAGTCGTCTAGGCTATTATAGCTCTAGCCAAAACAATACAAAAATTACGAAGACAAGGCACCCTTGGTGATACATTTAAAATGCTAATCACATGCACAATCTATAGTTAATTTCTGTATGAATGGAACTATCATTTTAGGTGTTATTATTCCAAAGCTAAATCAATATGAAAATACTTTTCTTCATTTTTTTAATTTTAAATATTTTTAATCCTCTTTAACTTCTGCATTTGCTTACCCTTTCTGTCATCTTTCCTCGACCTGTATTAGGTCCTCTAGAAGAGATTGTTATTAGCAATAAGACCGCATTAATTGTAGATAATTTTCTTTGTGCCGTCAACACGATTGGCGTAGTGCGCAGTAGCACGGTTTCTCGCCTCGAATCCCTGAGTGCCTCAGGTTCGATTCCCGGTCGGGTCCATTCAGGAAACGATCTTTTCTAAATTGTCTCGGGTCTGGGTGTGCTGGGAGACGCCCCTGGCTTAATTCCTTGTCTGGTCCCTCGTAATACAGTGATATTTATCCCTCCTTCGAGACTATGACAAGCGGTGTGTTGTCTGGCGCATATTTATATTTATTTATATATTTGTAATACTTGATATTATTTTCCTATGTTTTTGTGCAATAAAGAGTATCTTATCTTATTCTGAGATGGAAATTTGGTTTGCCCTGCATAGAAGTTTTTGTATATTTCTGGCTATCTGAAAGACTTTTCACTGATGTGTTATAGTTTTTTAAATATTATGTGTCGGTTGAAAGATCTCATTTCATTAATTTAAAAATAATAACTCTGCCATGTATAATTATCTATTGGAAATGTGTAAATTTTTTAGGAAAAATTCCCAATGGTATAAAAAGAATAATTTACTTCAGGTGACCTCAAAATTAACATTGCACAGCTCTGGGCCCCACCCCATGTCAAATATAATATATAATAAGCTTCCTTACTCATTAAGAAACGAAACTAATAATAATAAGTTTATAAAAAAGGTTATAGTACTTCTCTTAAAAAATCCTACTATGCAGTATGCAGTAAAAGAATATTCAGAGGATAAACTGTAATTATTGATAGTTTATTAGAAATTTAAAGTAATAACAATAGAATAGAATGTAATAATTTATTTGCATTAAAATATGGTTTACAAGATGACACATACTTAATAATATCAGCATATTTTACCTTAATTTGGCATGCAAAATTTGTTAAAGCTAGATTTCAGACAGGTCATGGAATTCATTAAAAAACAACTAAAACAGGAAAAGTTAATAACCATGTCCATAAAAGTAAAATATTAACGACACGATTGGCGTAGTGCGCTGTAGCACGGTTTCTCGCCTCGATTTCCTTAGTGTCCCGGGTTCGATTCCCGGTCGGGTCAATTCAGGAAACGATCTTTTCTGAATTGACTCGGGTCTGGGTGTGCTGGGAGACGCCCCTGGCTGGTTTCCTTGTGTGGTACCTCGTGACACAGGGATATTGATCCCTACTTCGAGACCATTACAAGAGGTGTGTTGTCTGGCGCATATTTATTTATTTATTAAGATTAATTATCAAATTAGGATAATGTCAAAGTATAAGTAACAAAAAATACAACACTTAATTCCAATAGGTAGTCAAAATAATACTATTATGTCAGCAAGTTAAGTAAGAATAAGTAATATCTGCCCCTCCCCTCCACTTTGCAATGCTTTACAAGGCGCATATATTTGTGTAGGTACTGAAAATATTTTTTTGTTTTTAGTATTAAGCTGCATATGTATAGCAAATGAATGAATAAATAAATAAATAAAGGTCGACTATTGATAGCAAACAACTGATACAGTTTCCTGCGTTAATGACCCAGTATGTTTTATGATATGTTTGGTCTAAGTTATACCTAAGTTTATATCTTAATTGCATCAATTTGACTGACTCAATAGGCCTGGTGGGTAATACTAAACAGTAGGTGGTAGAGTCAATCCCCATTAAGGTACTCCCTAACGTGGAGCATTTGCCTGTAATTTAACGTTACAGAGTCGAGCATTACATCAGTGATGGAGGAGAACCAACTGTAATGTTACAGATTCGAGTAATACGTTGGTGAGGGAAAAGCACTAACATGTAATATTTTCATACAACTTTCCTGAAGTTTTGTAATGTAATGCTCAAAATCGAATCTGAAATGTACATAACAGGAAAATGCTCCAGGTGAGGGACCACCTTCAGAGAAACATTCACAGTATAATTTATTTTCTGTAGATAAGTATCTTATTCTAATCATTTCCTGACACCCAAGTGGAACCTTCGCTTACTTTGGGACAGGACTGCTAAATTAAATTTAATTTATAAATATATATTTTTATCACGCAAGTAAATAATTTTCAATTATTGCAAATGCTAGGACATAAAACTTAGTCGGTGAAACCGGCTGGGCTCGGGGTCACAAAAAATTACGAGTGTTCAATATAATAAAGTTTTCCTGTTTTTTGCATAAAATCTACAAAAAAGTTTCGAATCAAAATCAATTAGTTTTATTTATTGTATTGGAGAAATATTATTTTTAAGTGACAACTTAGGACAGGCTTAGTGACCTTATTGCTTAAAGCGATTTCTTCCAGAAGACTTCGGGATGTGGTTAGATTGCAGAAGAAGATAACAGACACCATTTCAATGTCCTAATCTGTTTGTTCCTAAAATGACTTTGTTAAGAAAATAACACGAAAAGCCTCTTATTTAGTCGCTTTTAAAATAATATAACCTTTTTCATATCGATCTTTACCACCAAATGATCCGGAAACGTGATATTTTAGGGTTGCATATTTTATTTTGTTTTTGTATCGTGTCCTCTTTCCATATCAGTATACCACATTCATTGTGCGCAGATACATCGAAATATGGCGGCTAGTCGCTACGACACAAAGATTCAATTCCCTGTTTTCCTTTATTTCCGAATTGCCGAAAAATTTCACTCACACCTTCGCACAACATTCATACATACATCCATTGCTACACCCACAAACCACACACACTCCTACTGACACCTGTTGGCGTCACACACAACACTTTTCATACACCTTTCAACTACATCCTAATTATATTTAAGGATGTTGAAGTCACATCGACTCGACTGCGCCAGTCTGTAACTCCAGTCTCTCACAACGTAGCGGAGGTTGACCTCAGCAATAGCTGTACCTAGCTTTAAGTACATGTGAGCCTACATTGTGAAAAAAAAATATTTAACTTCAAAATATTTTCCGCTAGTCGCTCCTCGCATGTGCCCAACATAAGATAACGAGACTATTAGCAAACACATAAATACCCGAACGCACTCGCACAGATAAATCCTGCGTACAGTCGAACATCTCGATGGCCCCTAAGTATAATATCGAAATGGAAAACTAGTACTGTTCAAGAGAGCGTTTTGAAGTTCATTCTGTGTACAAAATGGTTATTTCTGAAGCTAATTGCAATCAATTTGAGATCTATTCATCTATAAATATATAGTACCTTTGGCTCAAATTTCTTTATGGTTTATGGCATAATATTATCAAATTAAACTTACATGACGTATTTCTTATTTCACAATGTTAAATGATATCAATTAGTTTTGCTTGAAATTAAACATAACATATTTTGGTAATATAAAAAATATATATTTATCGTTGTTCCATGGAATAAAATACGGAAATATGTCATGCAAACAGCAATAAGCCTACTGTCCCACTGCTGGGCAAAGGCCTCCATCATTGAAATCAAGTCATCGCTACAATTAATGGGTTTTGTGTTTATAAAAACAGAAATACAACAGTGATAAATTGAAACATTATCACAACTAGATTTTTGTATCTTTTACGGTTACCCTAATGAAATCTAGCAATGAAAATCAGAGTTTAAGCTACAAATGTAAATTATTTTTTATTAATAACATGAATCATCGGAGTTTTCTCCAGTACTCTCCGTAATTTATTTTAATCTTTAAAATATTCATGGCATTCTTTAGCTATAGTGTTGCTTAGATAAATTAAATTTATATTTAAATTTAGCTTCTCTAGTTGAGTCTACAAGTTTTAATATTCAACATTTTCTCTCCTTTGGAACATCTTCAAGATTGTATCTGAATTTTGAACAAAGTATCTTAAGTTATACTAACACTATTACTATTTAAGTAATATTGTTATCGTTATTTAACTAGTCCAGTCAATATAAACATAATAATGATGGTTTCCTTTCATTAATCATTTAAAAATAATATAACCTTTTCCTTTTTCTAAATGAAGTTTTCTTATATTTTTAGCTTGTAAATGGTATTTTACTGGTTAAAAAGATTTCAACATGGTCAAAGACACATTTTATCATATCGGAATTTATCTTGAATTAGTAGGAAAACATCTAAACCTACATGGTATTTGAGGGGTTTTCTATTATCTGGCAGATCATAGCTAGTATCTTTCAGATTTTTTGATGAGTAGTTTGTACAAATAAAATAGGGATTAACTGCCATCTACTCGTAGGTGTACTTTCAGCAGTAAAACGGCGTTTGTTCAGATTTTTGCTGAATTTATATTGTTAGGAATGGTCAGCCATTTACGAAAAGCTTTAATTCATAAATGTGTCGTTTCATTGAAATGTTCAGAGCATTTTATTTCAAAGTGGGATTACAGATTTTTAAAAATTATAAATTGGTTTGCGTTTGGACTCGCTGTCCCCTGGCTAATGGACGAGCACCGTTACCCAAAAAATATGCCTATCCACTGTTGCCTTGAATACACCAAGGTTGCCTAACGGTGTACACAATTCGAAAAATTGACGTAGGAAGGGCGCTCCGCTCCACCCCTATCGGTACGGGTCAGAGGGACGCAGCAAACCATTCCCTTTTTTATTACGTACCTTAACACTCCTGCTAACAAATTGTTGACTGATGTTTACTGCAGCTTTACTATGAATGGCTATATGGCTATCCAGTTTTCTTTGCAGTTTTTTTCATTTGTTTCCAGGGTTAACTTTGAAAGTAGATTTCCTTTATGTAACAGCTGACGGAGACTCAAGTTTTGATACCATCTTAAGTGGCTTACAACGTAAAATACACTAGATGAATTCGCCGGGTCTGTTAATGGCCTCGGTAGCTCAGTTGGAAGAGCCGCCACCTGGATTGTAGAAGGTCGCGGGTTAGAATCCCGCTTGAGTCCCTAGGATCAGGTCGAATTTTTCTAGTTTCTATCTTTTCGTTTTGTTTTAATGTTTGTATTGAGTGGGGATCAAACCCAATACCTCTGGCGCTAAAAGCAGGATCGGTACCATTGCATTGCGCAAGAAGCAAGTCGAATGCTAAAAAATAAAAACTAATAAAAAACCAAAAACGCGCTTTACGAGTACGAGGACGGTTTGAAAACTCCCCAGGACATCAAATGACACTACAAAAACCAGAGCGTGTCCTGAGAAAAAAGTACAGAGGCAACCCTAACTTGTGAAGCTACTGGTGAAACACGTGTCCATTTGCCGTGGTAATCCCTCACTACCAGATGCGCATGTCTGAGCCACCTACGCTCCCAAAAGGTCAAATGGTCGTTGCGGGCTCTATGGCTTAGCTCTTCGTCAATTTATCCATCCTGTCTTGGTTTGACGACACGATTGGCGTAGTGCACTGTAGCACGGTTTATCGCCTTGACTTACTTAGTATTCATGGGTTCGATACCAGGTCGAGTCAATTCAGGAAGCGATATTTTTTAAGTTGACTCGGATCTGGGCGTGCTCGGAGACGCCTCTGGCTCAATTCCTTGTCTGGTACCTCGTAAAACAGGGATATTTATCCAAACTTCGAGACCACAAAAAGTGGTGTGTTGTCTGGCGCAAATTTACTTATTTTACCCATTCGTCCAGTTTATAAGCCTTTCAGAAAGGAAACATATTTAGATTTTCCTATAGTTTCGATGTTTTTATGACTGGCCTGTTGGCGTAATGGTAGTCATCCTGCATTTAGAGCCGAGGGACGTGGTTTTTATTGCTCTGGGTAGCAATAAAAACCACGTCCCTCGGCACAAACATTATTGTTGAACATCTGTATTTGTTCTTTATTCAGACACAGCAAAGTGTTATTATATGCCTAAGTATGTTCATCAGCCTATGACACCCATATACCATAGTACACTTTTGCTAAGTTCGTGGTCAGATGACCGGTTAGTGTGAGCTGTACCAGATATTTGTCCATTATTCTATAAATGATTTTAATGTTACCGACACGTTTTTGCTTAACGGGATTAAAAAAAGCCCCTAGTCCAAAATAGCTAGTGAATACCAACAGAGAAATCCGAAGAAACTAACAAAATTTAGTCAAAGAAACAGCCCGTACGTCCCTATTTGAATTGCAAATACATATATGCATATTATGCATATGGATGGTAACGTAATACCCGTTAAGTGATTTCGGGAAGGAACGCTAACCCAAATAGATTGAGTGTCTCCGAGACACGGTTCGCTTCTTAAAAGGCATTCAAAGGCAAGTGGGCTTTAGAGTTGGGTAGTTTCTGTAGTAGTTTGGAGCAGATTCTCCTCTAGGGTTAAGTAAGAGAAAATTAAATGAAGCAACGCCTATGGGGATCAGAGAGGACGTTTAGGGGTTGCCCCTGATCATAAAACTTAAAGTAATCATGAAATAAGAATGACGTGACGTTTAAGTAAGGAATGACGTGACGTTTAAGTAAGGAATTATTTATTAATTATTAGGACTTATAATAACTATCCAACTGCCAAGCAGAGACGTCCTTCATTGGAATTCAGTCTTCGCCACAATTGGTAGTCTAAAAATATATTATTCGTGTGGTGCTGAGTTTTAATCTGCCCAGAACCATCTTTGTGTTCATTGTTGTCCGACTAACTCTTCGGTGATGGAAAACATCGATTGAAAAGCAAATCAATCGGAATAAAGGCGGAAGGCTTACCACATACCATGTTGGGTTCTAATACCATTGGTGAAAAGTGGTCTTCTGAGGGTTGCGTTCACTATTACAGCAACAGTCACTTGTCTCTGACTACCCTGTTAGGGATTTTCCCTTAGGCTTGATGGTGTGTATGTTATGATTTCTTATATAAACGATGTTAGGAGCATCGCGGGGTTTTCCCTTAGGCTTGATGGTGTGTATGTTATGATTTCTTATATAAACGATGTTAGGAGCATCGCGGGGTTTTCCCTTAGGCTTGATGGTGTGTATGTTATGATTTCTTATATAAACGATGTTAGGAGCATCGCGGGAAAACTACCGAATGGATTTTAGTAAAACTTTGTACACGACTTTCAAAGATGTATTAAAATATATCAGGTAGGTTCTTAAGATTACAGGTGAAAAGTTCTAAGAGCTAAGACGGCGCGGGAAAGTTTGCTTCAGGCATCTTTTGCTAACGTTTTTATAAATATTGTATCTAGGCCGTTTTAATGACGTCACTCTTAATTATAACTTTCAGGCTTATTTCTTTGTCTGGTACCTTGTAATACAGGAAGTATTATACCTACTTTTAGACCATGACAAGTGTTGCGTTGTTGTCTGGCGTATTTATTTATTACTAGCTCTTCGTCAGCGGCCCTCGTAGACTGTTTCTCCCCTTGAATATAAATAAAAAATAAGCCTTATCACTCGCTGATAACGTGGCTTTGCCGAGCACACTATTTGGCAACGCCTCCGTGGCAGAGTGGTTTCAGAGCTCGGCCCGAAACACCGGAGGTCCCGGGTCCATTTCCCAGGCCAAGCAACGTGTGTTTTTTGATCTTTCGGAACATAGCACGGGTTTGTGATCACCAACCCGCATTTGGCAAGCGTGGTGATTAAGCCAATACCCATCTATTACTTGATGTATGTAGCGATGACTTGATTTCAATGATGGCGGCCTTTGCCCAGCAGTGGGACAGTATATAGGCTTATTACTACTTAACTTACTTACTTTAATAACGTAGCTTTATATTGGCGAAATAATTATAAAAATATATATACATATAAATAAATAATAAATATAATAAATAAATATCTGGGACAATTCACACCAAGATCATCTGACCCCAAACTAAGCACAGCTTGTACTATGGGCGTCAGAGACTGATAAACATACTCAAATATTTCTAAATACATACTTAAATAGATAATAACACCCAGATCAAATCAAATCAAATCAAATCAAATAGTTTATTTGTGATACACAGGTACTTAAAAGATATTATACACAGAAGAAAATGCACATGCTGTGATCAGCCTCATTGGCATACAAATGTCACATAAAGTAAATTAATTAATACAATTACAAAATGAATTTGATTAATTCATAATTCATAATTTATTTATTCCCCGGGTAAGATCCGGCTGCCAACAACGACGACTCGACCTGGCAACATATAACACGCGCACACTGAGGCTCGACGCGAAGCTCATAGAGTTGGAAGAGGTAATTAGTAAGTTACATTGGGATATCATTGGGTTATCTGAAGTCCGAAGAGAGGGGGAGGACTCGATAATCCTGCAATCCGGTAACTTACTATACCACCGGGAGGGCGACCAACAGTCCCTAGGTGGTGTCGGGTTCATCGTCCACAAATCCCTTGTCAACAACGTGATTACTATCGGAAGTGTTTCGAGCAGGGTAGCGTACCTGATACTCAGAATATCGAAACGATATTCGCTGAATGTCATTCAGGTCTACGCTCCGACCTCAAAGCACGACGATGTCAAAGTGGAGACTATGTATGAGGAGATCTCTAAAGCCATGCATAGCTATAAAACCCACTACACGGTTGTGATGGGGGATTTTAATGCAAAGTTGGGGCAACGTTGCGGTGATGAGTTGAGAGTGGGGCAATTTGGATTTGGGCAACGGAACAACAGGGGCCAAATGCTGGCAGACTTCATGAAGAGGGAGAACCTCTTTATGATGAACTCCTTCTTCAAGAAGCCCGTAAGCCGCAAATGGACCTGGATCAGTCCGGACGGTAGAGTCAAAAACGAGATCGATTTTATCATGTCGACGAAAAAGCATATATTCAATGATGTCACTGTGATCAACGCTGTTAAGACAGGAAGCGATCACCGCATGGTCAGAGGCACATTGAATATCGACCTAAAGCTTGAGAGAGCGCGACTGATAAAATCCACGCTCCGACCAATACCGGCTCAAATTCAAAACCCCGAGTGCTTTCAGCTCGAGCTTCAAAACCGCTTCGAAGCCCTTGAGAACAGCATCGATGTGGACGATCTGTACAACATGGTGGTGGATACTGTCCGTACGGTAGGGTCCAAGCACTTTAAAACCCGCCGTCCTAAATCAAAGAAACTCTCCAGTCAGACTCTCCTACTCATGAATCGGAGAAACGAAATGAGGCTACAGAACTCAGCGGATGCCCATCGTTATCGGCAACTCAATAGACAGATATCTAAGTCTTTGACGAGCGACCTTCGCCAATTTAATACCCAGCGTATTAAAGAGGCAATTGAGCGGAATAAAGGCTCCAAAGTGTTCGCCAGAGATCTGTCTATTGGGCAAAGCCAATTGACGAGGCTGAAAACTGAGGCAGGTAGCATCATTTCGTCAACACCTGAAATCCTGAGGGAGATTGAGAGTTTCTATGGACAGTTATATTCCACGCAAACACCTGTTGAAAGCAAGGCTAAAGATCCTAGAGCCAAGCTTACCCGACACTATACCGAAGATATCCCGGACGTCAGCCTGTACGAGATTAGGATGGCTCTCAAGCAGCTTAAAAACAACAAGGCGGCGGGTGGTGACGGAATCACAACCGAGCTCCTGAGAGCGGGCGGTAAGCCGATACTTAAGGTCCTCCAGACGCTCTTCAGTTCTGTCATCCTCGAGGGAAAAACGCCAAAGGCATGGGGCAGAGGCGATGTGATGCTTTTCTTCAAGAAGGGTGACAAAACTCTCTTGAAGAACTACAGACCCATCTCGCTTCTGAGCCATATCTATAAGCTGTTTTCGAGAGTCATTACGAATCGTCTCGCTCGCAGGTTTGACGACTTCCAACCTCCCGAACAAGCATTGTTCCGAAAAGGCTATAGTACCGTAGACCACATTCATACGCTGCGGCAAGTTATACAGAAGACCGAAGAGTATAACTTGCCACTTTGCTTAGCGTTCGTGGACTACGAGAAAGCCTTTGATTCGATTGAGACCTGGGCAGTACTGCAGTCTCTCCAAAGGTGCCAAATAGACTACAGGTACATTGAGGTGCTAAGGTACTTATACCAGAACGCCACCATGTCGGTCCGATTACAGAACCAGAGCTCTAATCCGATCCAACTACAGCGAGGCGTGAGACAAGGAGACGTTATTTCTCCGAAACTGTTCACGGCTGCGTTGGAGGATATTTTCAAGCTTCTGGACTGGAAAGGACGCGGCATCATCATCAATGGCGAGTACTTAACACACCTGCGATTTGCCGATGATGTAGTTCTTATGGCTGAGACCTTGGAAGACCTGAACATAATGCTCGAAGATCTCGGTAATGCTTCTCAAAGAGTGGGTCTTAAGATGAACATGGACAAAACAAAAATCATGTTGAATGCCCATATTGCACCCGCTCCAGTTAACGTTGGGAACATTACACTCGAAGTTGTTGACCACTATGTTTACCTGGGACAGACAGTCCAGCTAGGTAAGTCCAACTTCGAGAAAGAGATCTCTCGTCGAATCCAGCTCGGATGGGCAGCGTTCGGGAAGCTCCGGCATATATTTGCGTCCGAAATACCTCAGTGTCTCAAGACAAAAGTCTTTGACCAGTGTGTGTTGCCAGTAATGACCTATGGGAGTGAGACGTGGTCCCTTACTATGGGTCTCATAAGAAGGCTCAAGATCACCCAGCGAGCAATGGAGAGAGCGATGCTTGGTATTTCCCTGCTCGATCGAATCAGAAATGATGACATCCGCAGGAGAACAAAAACAACCGACATCGCTCGAAGGATTGCATCGCTGAAGTGGCAGTGGGCGGGACACATAGCGCGGAGAACCGATGGCCGTTGGGGCGGAAAGGTTCTCGAATGGCGACCGCGTACCGGACGACGTTCCGAGGGCAGGCCCTCTACAAGGTGGACCGACGATCTGGTCAAGGTCGCGGGAAGCCGCTGGATGCGGACAGCGCAGGACCGATCGTTGTGGAGATCCTTGGGGGAGGCCTATGCCCAGCAGTGGGCGTCGTTCGGCTGAAATGATGAATTTATTTATTCGATTAAATTAAATTAAAGAAGGAAACAAACACGAATGTTCGTCACATAAATATTTGTCATGGGTGGGGATCGAACCCACGACCTCCGGCGCTAAAGGCAGGATCGCTGCCATTGCACCAACAGGCCAGTCAACAATAATGACAATTGGTTTTGGCATCCCAATTACTACCAGTACGTCTACCACGAGTTGCCACTTTAAAAAGTTATTAAAAGTGGTAACTCGTGGTAGACGAACCGGTGTTATAATTCGAATTTGAGCAGATAAACGTACACGGTTTATGTTTAAGTGCATTTGTTTCATAACCTACAACAAACAATTTCTCCACATAAAATACCACGTATACGTAGCTTGAGATTACATACAGATAACCAATAAACATAATTCAATCTAGTGCTATGAGCAGCTGAATCCGACAGAATCTGGTTTATACCGCAACACTTCTGCCTAGATAGACTACATTTCTAGATATTATTGGTGTTTGAGTGGATACTGAGTATACAAACATTACATTGGATATATTGAACCTACGCATTTGCTCCTCGTTTAAATGTATTCCAGGAAATGTACAATAGATTGGCGATTTACTATTCTCTCGAGAAACTATTCAACCATTTATATATGAAGTTTGCTAGATTGTATATCATGTAAGGTGCTAGCTTTTGCCTGCGACTTCGCCTTTCCCTTTTTACCAACCCTTCCCTTCACAGTTTGTGCTGATGGATTTGAGCATTCACTTGTATTGCATCCGAACATCGAGCATTCGTAGTTTTGACATTTACTGGGAGCACATTCTGAACAAGCTAGATGTTTTGTTAAAACTTGTTCTCAAAAACCAAACAAAAACGCAACATAATTTTTTTTATATACTTGGAAATGTTTTTAGAATACTGATAATTTTCTTGTATTGTTGTAATTTTTTCACATTACAATGAAATGCTCTAGAAGGTGCTCTACTTTATATCCACCCTAAGAAATGTATTTTGATATCTTTAATAAAAAGATACTAAGACAATTTCTTTGCAAAAACTTATCCACGCCATTTCAGCGGATTAGGTGTAAAATTGTGACAAACAGAGAGAGTTAACTAAATAGTTGTTTCAACAACATTTATTTTGCTTGTACGGGAATCAAACCAACGACCCACTTTAGTTTCTCAACCGGCGCTCGCACCAATGCGCTGAACGGGTTATCAATAAAAATAATATAAAACCAGTCCAACTTTTGGGTCAGACCAAACTTATACTTTGACTTGTCAGATTGACTAAAGCCGTCATGGTTAATTAATACTTCAATTTATATATTAACAGATAATAAGACATTTAGGACGGCCACGTGACAAGCGTATTTGAACACAAAAGTTCAAAACAAGTTAATAAAACGACATACTTCAAATTGGTATTTCTAAAACTTTAGCCATTAAAATCTAGTCAACTCCCGGATTTAAACAAACTTTAAACTCTCAAACTCAAACAGCTCATTGAAGTACTGAGTTTTAAAACCAACAAATTGCAGTACTTAACTATAATAGAATTAAAAGACCTAAGAATTGTTGACCGAGTCTAGTAGTTTCATTTAATTTCTTGTGTAACGAAGAGCTCTTGGGTAAACAAGGTTACACTAACGAGCAAAACATACCATCACGACTTTATCCCAAACGGGGTAGTCAGAGGCAAGTGACTGTTGCCGTCATGGTGAACGGAACACTCAGAAGCCTATGGTCTACTACTATGCTCCTTGAGATGCTGGGAAGGTCAATGTTTGTGGCTCAAATACTGCCAGGTTAATCTGTGGCGTTTATATGGTTTAGCAATTTACTTTTTTTTAATGGTTTTTTTTTTAAATATTATATTGGTTTTTACAAGTTTTTTTTGTTATTGTGTGTGTTTAGATTTTTTTTAGCTATAAGACGTATATATTATCTATATATAACTTATTTTCTCTATTATTTTTCTTGGTGCACTTACTCGCCCTTTTCGCCAAATTTCCTTTGCTTGGCAGAGATCGCTTTTTGGCGATAAAGCCGCCCAAATTGTACTTGCATTTATTGTTAATTATTTCTGTACTGTAAGTTTTGTGTGCAATAAAGAATATATTATTATTATTGTATCTTGTATTTATTTAAGTCCATGTATATATATAGATAATGATTTATGTGTATGTATATTTTGTTGTTTTTGGTTCTTTTTTTAATGTTTTGCTTTAAGTAGTAGTAAAATGTTATCACTTGCACCGTCTGTAAATTTATCTGTTTAATTGTGTGGTTGACTGGTAGAGAATGCCTTTTGGCGTTAAGTCCGCCTATTGTACTGTGTATTTTTTTGTGCAATGAAGAATAAATAAATAAATGAGCCCACTTTTCACCAATGGTATTAGAACCCAACGTGGTAGGTGGTGAGCCTTTCGCGCGAAAACGAGCAAAATTTTTTTTTTTTTGTGTATTTGGCGGCTTTGGCAACACGTCAACTTGGCCGCATTGATCACTTATCACTTCTAGTCATGAGAACTGCCTCCGAAGAATACTTGACGACACGATTGGCGTTGTAGGTCTCGCCTTAACTTGCCGTGGAGTCCCGGATTAAATTCCCGGTCGGGTCAATTCCGAAAACGAAGCTAAAGCTGCTAAATTGGCGTGGGTCTAGGTGTACTGAGGGATGCTCCTGGCTTACCTCGTCTGGTAACTTGTGTCCTTATTTCGTGACCATTCCAATTTAATTTGGTGCGTTGTCTGAAGCATTTATTTATTATTATTAATGTCTTCCCTGTCTGGTTAGGTATGCCAAAATTTTGCAGCAGTACGCCAAAGTGAGCTGGGGCCTACAGTATCATTTGAATTTTTGTTCCGCATTTTGCCTTTCTGAACAGCTGTTGCAAACGCATTAGGGGCCTGCGAAACGAGTTTTACAGTGAACAGTACAGTGAAAACCAGAGGACGAGAGAAGCAAAGTGCTACCGGTGCTGGTTAAAAAGGTCTTTCAAGAAGTGAAGAGACCCCCCATTCTTATAAAACCCAGCGTTGTCACCGAAGATAGAGAGAACTCAAAAGAGCTCCACCATAGGTGCATCATCCACCTGACGTATCTTCCATAACAGTGGTTTGTATTGCTTAAATTGCCGCTGAAAGTAGAATTCACTCCTCATTAAAAACAAGTCTAGGCTTTAACACCACGCTCGCCAAGAGAGGATTCTGCAACCGACATTATTCTTGCTCGGCAGTGTACCAAGTTAAACGCTCAGTTAGTGAGCACTTAAAAGTTAGAATGGTTGCGGTTTCTCGGTACAAACTATAAACTTATTGTTGCAAGTTGCACTGGGAGTGCATATACTCTGCTTCTAGAGGACAAGAACTCCGGAATGTAATTCTTTTTGAAACTCAAAGGTTTCGCCAAGTCGGTTTTTTACCGCAACCTGAGACAAATTGAAGTGCAGTGCACCGCTTGTGACGCTACTTCATTAAAATAAATTTATGGGACAATACACCAAGATCATCTGACCCCAAAATTGACAGAGCTTGTACTATAGGTATCAGAGACTGATAAACAAACTTAAATATTTCTAATTCTGTCATGGGTGGGGATCGGACCCACGACCTCCGGTGCTGAAGGCAGGATCGCTGACATTGCACTAACAGGCCAGTCATTAAGAACTTTAGTCCAAGCTCTACCGTAATGGCAACGGATGTAAAGATCTAGAAGATCTAAACTTATCCTGTCTCTTTCTTTGACCTAAATTAAATGACTAATAATAAATAAATGATATGCGAAAAATAACACAACATGCACACCCAGACCAGAACTAATTTAGAAAAGATCATTTTCTGAATTGACTCGCCCAAGAATCGAACCCGAGACGCTACGTAAGTTAGGCGAGAAACCGTGCTCCAGCGCACTACGCCTTTCTATGAACTAAATTACAACACATTAAAACAAACTAAATTGGTGATTTTGTGGTTTAAACATTCTGACGTCTACCACGAGTTGCCGCTTTAAATTTACGGTATCGTTTGCTTAAAAAAATGTACTGGGATTTGAAATTGTCATGTCATGTCATGTCCCACCGTCCAATGCGCTATAAGATTTAACTGCCAAATACCTACTCGACATTGGCAGAATTTTTGTGACAGAAAAACACAACAGAAAAACGCAAAGTGGCAACTTAGTTAGAAACCACCAGACTCTCTCTATCCTCTTCTTTACTAAACGCTAAACAAACAATCACCCTACTAAGGAATCTTTAAGGAATTTAATCAGCTCAACAATGTTACAAAAAACCGGCCAAGTGCGAGTCGGACTCGCGTACCGAGGGTTCTGTACAAACCTGTAGGTGATATTTATTACAAACTAAAAATTCGCGGTTTTCGCAATTTTTCCGACATCTGCGCTATTCATTTATTTATTTATTCTTCATTGCATAAAAAAATACACAGTACTATAGGCGGACTTAATGTCAAAAGGCATTCTCTACCAGTAAACCACACAATTAAACAGATAAATTTACAGACGGTGCAAGTGATAATATTTTACTACCACTTAAAACTAACTGGAGCAAAACATATTAAAAAAAAGAACTAATAACAACAAAATGTACTAACACATATATCATTATCTATATACATACATAGACTTAAATAAATACAAGATATATACGTCTTATAGCTAAAAAAAAACTAAACAAAAATCTAAGCACACACAATAACAAAAAAACATGTAAAAACCAATATAATATTTTAAAAAAGAACCATTAAAAAAAAGTGAATTGCTAAATCATATAAACACCACAAATTACCCTGGCAGTATTTAAGCCACAAACATTGACTTTCCCAGCATCTCAAGGACCATAGTCCAAGTTTGAGATCAATGCTTCCTAACAGCCACTTTAAAACCATATTTGCCAAGAGGCTTTTTTATTGAGACAGGAAGTTTGTTCCAGAGACGTATCGCAAAAACCGTGAAAGAACTGGACATAAAGCCGGAAGAATGAGAAGGAGTAAGAAGAGAAAGAGTATTTTTAGAACGCAGCTGACGACAGTGTGAGGAATGAAGAAACTGAAATTTGCTTTTTAAATAAGACGGGGAATTGGGGTCGAAAAGAATATAAAAAGAACATTTAAAATTCTAATGGATCTACGCTGCCGAATAGGCAACCAGTTAAGTTTTGAGCGGTACATAGAAACATGATCATATTTGCGCAGTCCGAAAATAAAAAGTATGAAATTGTTGAGAAGTCGATCCATTTTATTCAACAGCTCCTGCGACACGTTACCGAGCTACGCTAGAAGACGTTGCTTCGTACAAAATTTCAAGATTCTGAGTTCACGGAAAGTACCCTGTATCGAAAATTTGCGGCATAAACGGCTGTATCTTTTGATTGCGTTGGCTTAGAAGTTTTATTTTTTTACAGCTTGGAGCTGTAAATTTGAGTATTTAATATAAATTCCAGCTTGATACCTCCACGCGTTCCTGAGAAAAAGGGTCTTGACAGACAGACAGTCGGACGGACGGACAACAAAGTGATCCTATAAGGGTTCCGTTTTTTCCTTTCGAAGTACGGAACCCTAAAAATGTGTTCAAGTAAAAGAAAAAATTCCTAAAAAAGGGTCTTAACAAAAATAAGCAAAGCTTATAATGACGAGTCGATAAAAATATTGTTTGTGTTAATCTAAGCTCGAAATCTCTTTGATGTATTAGATTCGTTTCGTTCAGAAAGAAATAAACGAGAAATCGATACAGTTAATGATATTTTCGTCATAATGAACGCCGAGGCTAAGTTGGGCGATTTGAATGCTTTTAGATTTCGGGCGGGACGATATTTTAATGATCGTTAAATAATGACAAGTAACCTTTTTTATATTTTTACGATGTATTTTTGATAATTGATGCTAGCTGATATTTGTTTATTATACAATTATCCTGATCAAACGAAAGTACTCGTATCCTTATTCCCAATCCAGCTTTTATAGTATGAGTGTACAAAATTATAGGTATTTTAAATTAACAGAAAGGGTGTGGTTTTTCATCATGATAACGCTAGACCTCACACATCTTTAGCCACTCAGCAAAAACAAGAGAGAATTTAGGAGGTGTCAGGTTAACATCTCGAGAGAACTGCCAAAACCACTTGTCGCGGTATTTTGATCAGAAGCCAGCAAGAAGAAAATTCCTATAGCAATGGGATCATGTCCCTACCTACAAGATGGCAAAAACTAATCAAACAAAATGGCACCTACTTACGTTAGTAAAATAAAAATAAACTATATTAAAAAATATTTAGAATTTTCTTAAAAAATGCGAAGAAACAGTGAACTATGGTGAGCTTATGATGATGATGCATTTTTTTATGCCGAAAAAATGATACAAATGCAACTTTTTATGATATGTAATGTGCCATTGTCCAAGGCGCCTTATGTCAATTTTTTTAGGATTTCTGCAGGTCCAAACTTGGTCGTTGTTTGCTGTCGCCTTTTTTATCCTCACCAGGGTACCTACTCACTAACACAATGTCCGTAGTTTCGGGAAAACTAACATGGTATCAATTGATATCGAACCAAAGAGGATTTCAACAACCTTCGTGTATTTTTGTACTAAATATCACATCACTTCGTGCATTGCCAAGGCCCGAGCCGCTTTCGCAGAACTTCGACCCGTGTGGCAGTCACGGAAATTTATCCGAAGTATCAAGATCAAGATATTCGGGTCCAACGTCAAATCTGTACTGCTGTATGGGTGCGAAACGTGGAAGGTCACAAAAGCCATCTCGCAACGACTTTAAGTCTTCATCAACCGCCGCTGCCTTCGCCGAATTCTCGGTGTGTACCGGCCAGCTGATCAAACGCCGCAAGTGGAACTGGATTGGCCTCACCCTCCGAAGGGATCCCGATCACATCCCCAAGCAGGCTCTGGATTGGAATCCCCAAGGAAAACGCAAACTGGCCGCCCTAAACAAACCTGGCGGCGTACAGTAGTGGAAGAAGCGAAGAGGATCGGCAAGACTTGGAGTGAAGTCAAACGCGAAGCTCAAAACCGAACAAGATGGCGAAATACTGTGGACGCCCTCTGCCCCATCTCGGGGACATAGGACTCTAAGTCAAGTTACAGTACGCCTACCACGAGGTGCCACTTTAAATTTACATTATCGTTCGCGTAAAAAAATGTATTGGGATTTGACATTGTCCTGTCGTGTGTCATCTCAATACATTTTTTTTAACTGAAGACTGACCTGTTGGTGCAATGGCAGCGATCCTGCCTTTAGCACCGGAGGTCGGGGGTTCGAGCCCCACCCATGACAAACATTTGTGTTTGTTGTGTGTCTGGGTGTTATTATCTATTTAAGTAAATTTATTCAGAAATATTCAAGTATGTTTATCAGTCTATGACCCCCATAGTACAAGCTCTGCTTAGTTTGGAGTCAGATGATCTTGGTGTAAGTTGTCCTGGATATTTATTTATTATTTATTTAAATAAATAAATTTACAAGAAATAAATTTACGAGAACATCATTCTGTTGTAAGTTATTTTGACACATTCGTTTGACAGAATCTACGGACATTTTGTTCGTGATACACTTCCAGATCGTTTGCCTAGCCTGAAATGTTTTTATGAAAAGCGTTTGTGTCTAAAAGTAAATCTGAACCATTACCTCGGTACTTGCAAAAAATATGCACATGATACTCGATAGTTAACTGTAAAAGGTCAAAATGTGTTTGAACCTTCTTTGTTTACCAGATCTGATACATTAACCTGATAATCCAAACATGGCAAAATCAAGAATATTAACCGTTTTGTACTCTGATTCACCAAGTTTGGTCGATGCGTGGGTTTTATCTCCATTTTACTGTAATGTTAATAAACTGATTCTAGGTTCATTTCGCTGAAACGCGTTTGAATAGATCTTTATAAAAAGAGTTTTATTGCAAAGTGGAGTACCCATTCCTTGTTTCTTTTGATCCAGTAGTTTATCCATACTTCATTTTTATCTTAGGATTTAAATTAATTTCCTCTAGTATTTTTTGTATTATACTATTTTCACTATAAAATGAAATGCCTGACAGCTCTCACTGTTCTGTGTCACGCATAGGTACTATTTCAAACTAAATAAAAAGAAACTGTCAAAAGAAAATGTTATAAACTATTAAAAAACTATTGTCCTTTGGAATCTTATCAAGTAAATTACTGTTATGTTTATTACGTGTTAATAAATGAAGTAAATGAAATGAAATTAATATATCTTTACAGCGCCTGATGCGTGAAAAGGAACGCCATTCAATAGTGTATTGACACTACTGAATCGACAAAAAATCGATGAATAGGAGCGACCATTTTGTAATCACGTCATTCGCATCAGTAAGAGTGCGTCTGCCTTGTGTGCTATTTTTTAACTATTATTTTCGAGATACCGTGTTCTATTCTATAACTTATTAGCCTTAACCCATTTATTAAGAATTTATTTAAAAATAAAAAATCGGTACATCCGATTCCATTTCCTTTGCCAACTCGATTAAATTACATTCGTTACAGCACTATAATTGACAATTATGAACTGTCAGGGATATCATCATACACCAGTAGTTATTTTTATTAATAGTGAATTATTTTATGTTTCATTCATAAAATGTATAAGCACCGTTAATGCCTTTTCCCTTAGTTCTTTAGTAAGTAATATAAGAATTGCTTCTTCATTGTTTATTTGTACACTAAAATATTTCTCGTCTTAACTATCCAAAGAAGTTATTTTTTTTATTTATATTCTTCTAAACACACAAAACTTTTAAGGATACTCTTGAAAATCGACAAGTTTCCCAAGAAATCCAAAGATTCAAAAAAACATCTCTGTCTAATAATTGCACCTACCAGCTAGTCATTTTGACATTTCAGCCTGTGTTGACCTTCAACTGGGGAAAGTTGTTCGTTTTAATGAGTATGTTTACAAACATCCCTTAAAAGTTATTGTACCAATAAGAAAATAGAAGATAGGTATTCCTATTAACATAACTGAGAAGATTTTCATTATGCTTAGTATGTAAATTAGCGCAAGATTCTCCAAATTCGATTTTCGAGATTACAATCTCAAATGGAGAATCCTTTTGAATGTACGGTCGGAGTTCATTAGTATTGTTGACCTAGTTTCACTTTATCTGGGTAACTCAAACTCAAATAACTTTAGTCAAATAGCTTTTTAAATCGTCAAATTTAAAATACTATAATAATATAGAAATATAAATACACAGTATACAGACATAACGCGACTCTACCACCGCGTCGGAGTTTTTTCTTGCTGAGAAGACCCGGCGAGAAACTCAACAGTTACTCATTACAGAGGTAGATATAGTATAATTTTTTTTTTATAGTAATGGGTATCTTAAACCGACCAGTATGTTAATGAGTGAGTTTCCTCCAATGTTGTTGGTTGCTGATTCCAGTTGTTGATTTCACTGCTAGTGACTTGAGTAGTCATGCCCACTAAAATGTTCCTGGGGTGGTGGCGTTGTGTGACGGGTCGTTTCATACCCTGAAATATGGTTGAGTGGAACGATGGCTGGATCATACGTCAACTTGTGAACAGGTGCCACTTTCAGCAACTAGTCTGCTCAGGTTCATTCACTATAATTTGGGTTGGTACCCATTTAATGATGAATAACTTAACCCGGTTAATGATAAATAACTTAACAACAACTTAACAAACTCACCACTGAGGATGCACAAGACCGCGCGAAGTGGGCCAAGAAAATAAGAAAGGCGGACCCTGGGACCTCACACACCAGTGTGGGTTCACAACCTGGATAGACCGCACGGATGATAATGATGATGAATGATAAATAACTTAGGTTACAAAGGCAAAAATCGTAAGTGACTAACCTGAATTGTAAACCGCTTTTTTTTAAAAGAGCAACTACTGAGTTTCTTGCCGGTCTTCTCAGTGGAATCAGACTTCCGATGGCGGTGGTAGAGTCACATTATATGTATGTATTGTTAGTAGAAAATACGGAAGAGGCGCCCCCTGACTGAGAACTGCGACGTATGTGCTGCACTGCGATTGGCTGACGAGTTTTGATGAATGTTCGTCGTAGCAACGGGCGGGCCACCGCTCACTTTTTTTGGCTGGTGATCGGACACGGCGGACGTTCCTTCTCTCAATCGTTAGACCTTAGTGCTCAATTTGAGACCTAGAAACCCTAACTTGCCAATATTTCGTTAAGTATTTGTATTTTCTGTGCGAATAATCAATGTGAAGTCGGCTACGATTTTGTTATTAACAATTACATGTTTTCGTTATTTGATCTGCGTTATTTTTTAATATACCTGCTTCTGGTTCATGAAAGTATTATATTTAGTATAATAAAATTATAGATTGTATTAATATTATTTATGTTTATACTATAGCTGAATGTATAATGTTAAATGACAATTTAAAAGAACTGTAAATTCATGGTCTACTTGAATAAAGCATTTTTAAGTTTGAGTAATGTCAACTGCTAGCGTCCGCGTTGACGTTTTCGTATGGGATTTCCGTAAAGCGCCCCCTAGTGATTAGAAGTGTTACCAAAAATGACAAACGAGTTTCTTAAGTCAACTGTCGTAGTTTACGTGACATAAACTCATGGTAGATATAGGAGTCCTAAAGTTAAGTGTTACGTTGTTATCAACAAGAAACAACGAAGGTACGTACCTCAAACAACCACGTCGGATAAAAATACCTTCCTCATCAGCAAATACGAGAAGTTGTGCTCGTGAAAATCGAACCCTCGACCCATTGCATTGGGTCATCAAAACAGTGGGTCAGTATAGTCATAAAAGACTTCTTTAAAAAACTTAAAAAAATGTTCGTCGAAAAAGGATAAAAAGCGTTTTCACATCCAAACACGTCACGTCCGTGTGATACTAAAGTAGATAAGAAGTTATTAAGGCATTGAAATCAACACCAACCAAACTGACTGACTTTTGAACAGAATTTCATTGGACAATCATTGCAGAAATTTATGAACCTTTTTCCAATAAGGTTTAATAATCCGGCGACATTAGATTCAAGAGTCAGGGTTACTTATTAATTAATCTGTGGTCAGGGGCCAGATTATACTGGCTCGGCCAGTGGTCAAGCTAGAGTTCACACTAGATTTTACACCCGTTGTCATAACGGCAGAGTAGTAGTAGTAAGTAATTAGCCTATAAACTGTCCCACTGCTGGGCAAAGGCTCCATCATTGAAATCAAGTCATCGCTACAATTGATGGGTATTGGCTTAATCACCACGCCTGCCAAATGCGGGTTGGTGATCACAAATCCGGGCTGAACTCCGAAAAATCCGAAAACATCGACCCAGGATTTGAACCCAGGACCTCCGGATTTCGCGCCAAGCTCTGAAACCACTCGTGAAGTGAGTACACACACACGTATCCTCTATTCCGATGTACGTTTGTGAAGTCATGCATCCGAATTGATCTACTGAAAAGCGATAATCGGATGAAAAAGCGCGTAATTTTAATCGATTCTCGCATCAACTGGTAACTAGAGCTGGAATAATCGATTGAATGGCAGTCAATCAACTGAAGTCGGATACAAAATACGCAGAGCGAGAAACGATTTGCGTATATAGGTTCCGTAGTGGAAAATTAAACCGACTTGGTGCTGAATTCCAACTGATTTATCAAATAATAAACTGCATTGAACAAAGTGTACTTTAAATAAAGTATTTTTTTTAAGTAATACTTACGTTATTTTTAGCTGATGTACTCTTCTACATCGTAGCAGGATCTGATGTATGAGCGGTTGATTTGTTAGTTGGAGGACCTTAATGAAATTGCCTCTGATCTTTACTCAAGAGTTTGTGTGAGCGTTATTAAATATTATATATTTGTATGCATTTAGAAACATTGTTAAATGTTTAAGCGGACAAAAAGTATATACAAGTGATGCACTTAAATCTCAATGTACAAATTACGTGGTTTTATTAATAGAAACGATATTTCCCAGGTAATTACTTTTACTATAGAACAATCTATGCTCAGTTTTGGTCAGTTGATTCACGTCAGTTGACGTAAGTTCCATACTGACATTAGTAGGAAAGATTTGATAGTTTGTTTGTATTGAATAGGAGATAGGCTCCGCACCTACAGGGCCGATTTTAAAAACTATTACACAATATGAATATATTATAAAGCTACATTATCAGCAAGTGAAATATACTTATATTTAATTTTTAGGCTATATTTTAACAGGAAAATCAGTCTACGTCGGCGAAGCCGTTTATTTACAAAAAGACAAGTCATTCTTGCTTTGGAGACCCTGCAAGATTGGCGCACATCATCATCATCATCAGCCTTTGGAAGTCCACCGCTGAACATAGGCCTCCCCCATCGAACGCCACAACGAGCGGCTTTGGGCCGTACGCATTCAACGGCTTCCCGCAACCTGCACCAAGTCGTCGGTTCAACGGGTAGGAGGCCTGCCCACGCTGCGTCTCCCAGTTCGTGGTCGCCACTCAAGAACCATTACTCCCCAGCGGCCATCAGTTCTGCGAGCGATGTGGCCAGCCCATTGCCACTTCAGCTTGGCTATGTGATGAGCTATGTCGGTAACTTTTGACGTTTCGCGGATCTTCTCGTTGCGGATCCTATCGCGCAGAGACGCCAAGCATAGCTCTCTCCATGGAGCGCTAAGCAGCCCTGAGCTTATTCAAAAAGCCAACTGTCAAGGACCACGTGTAAGTACCGTAGGTCATCACTGGCAACACGCACTGCTCGAGGACTTTGGTCTTCAGTCTCTGTGGGAAATTGAACGTAAAAATGTCAAGATTGGCGCACGGGACCCTAAAATCGCGTTATTGAAATCGCTTCAGCGCCGCCTCTCGCACCGATATTCAGCCTGAATACATAGCACCGATTAACGACATCGATCTTTTATGCTAAGCTAAGGATGCATTAAATTGCTAATTTCAGTCAAAACGGTAATGGAACGTAAATGTGGACCTGGGGCCTTATTTCAATTGCTTATATCCAGTCTAGATAACTCCCTAAACTGGGGGTGGTAGCGAGCGATTTTGTCAATAAATTTCCAGCCTAGAAAATGTGTTAGTGCCAGGTAATCGCTGACTGGCTGTAAATGAAAGATCACATTGTGAAACTGCTCGCAATGCTCAGTTAGGGGAATGTAATTGACAAGTTGAAAGTGATTGGAATGAGGCCCCTGTCTGTGGAAGAATCGTGAAACCTGAAGATTGTGAGAATAAGGTTAATTACTTTCTTCTTTATCTGAGCGGTAAGCTTTTCAGTAAGCCTTTTATTTACAGGGTCTGTTTTTAATAAGTTGCCAGATGGCAGCAAAGACATAAATTTTGACAGATATTTATATATTTTAATTCAATTCATTGAAATTAACTATGTTTATTGTTGATGGATTTCATATTTCGATGAAAAAACTTCATTAAAGATCATTTTTCCTACACAATTATTATTTTTATCTTCATAACAATGCTCTACTTACCAACTAGAGATGGACACTAGGGGAATCCTAATTCTAGGCTCCTAGGGACTCGAACGAAAGTGAAGAAGGCGCGGGTTCGATTCCTGCTCGAGCTCTAGTATCAGTTATAATTTTCCTAGTTTCCATCTTTTATTTTACTACATGTAATTTTTAAGTACACCTTGCTCTTTTATTGCATCCTAGTAGTGTTAAGTTAAATTAAGAACAAAATGATCAGATCTGTGATAACAGACATAATTATGTCACGCTCTACAATTAAATATCGGAGACACAAAGATCATTAGACCGGAAATCTAGATGTCAGAGACAGATAAACAAAAATGAATATTTTTAAACTGATTCTTTAAGAAGATACAGAAGCGCCGACGCAGTCTCCCCTGTTTCCTTTCTGGATTTTGCTAGTTGCGAAATAATTTTTACTCAAAAAGTCTATTGCCACTATTGGCATGTCCCTATGTTTTACTTATTTTAATGAATTAATTACTAAAACAGATATACACCTTCAAAAATCGAAAAAAATGGCCAGATTTTCCGCTGTGTTCAACCATCCAGAAAACTAATTTGACTAGTTTATTTCAAAAAAAGAAAACATAGGAACATGGCCACAGTCCTTCTTAAATTTTTAATGAAAAAATTAAATAAATCTGTAATTTTTTTGAAAAGAGATTAGAGGACTACGAAACGTCGATTTTGTATACTTTTGATAGGTAATTTCGGTCCGATTTGCATCTGTCTCTATCGTACTCTGCGGGGCGCTCGGGGTTTGCAAATGACAGCAACAGTTTTTTCAAATACCGATTTTTCAATTCTCTCGAACTCCTCCTGTCCTCTTAGTAGATAGCAACAGACACAGCCCAGAACAAACTCAATGTTCGGATGAATGTTTTTTGTTTATGGGGATATTGAACCTGCTACCTTTAATGCTATAGGCTAGCTCTACCATTACGCCAACAGGCTATACAGGTTTCCTACCACTGTTTATAACGAGTTCAATGATCATCAGTGAGATTTCAATATCACTGATGATCTGTGCAGATGACCTTGAACTGAGACGGCTGAAGATAACATCAGTCTTGATAAAAGCTGATAAGGGAGTGATAACGAATATGTTTTTGTTATTTGCATTCACAATTCTTTAATATCTGTGCATTAAATCAAACAGTAATCGATGGTAAACTGCGCATCTAATATTTATTGAGAAGTAATTTGCCATGTTTTGAAATACAAACAATGTTTTTAGTAAAAATAATTGTTTTAATTCATGAAAAGTAAAGTGATTTCAAAGTTATTTCTGTTGGCGTAATACGTCTGACATTTTTAATTTAATTGTGTTGAAAATATTCACTATTCGCAATTTCTGGTAATAATGGTTGTATTGTTTTAACAAATCTTAGTCTTTTAATACTAGCACAATTTAGAAGTGCGTGTCCTGTAATTATTTTATACTATTTAGTAGATATTAATTATAATATTAATACAAGTAATATTTAAATTTTTGACGGCACGATTGGCGTAGTGCGCAGTAGCACGGTTTCTCGCCTCGAATCCCGCAGTGCCCCGGGTTCGATTCCCGGTCGGGGCGATTCAGGAAACGATATTTTCTAAATTGCCTCGGGTCTGGGTGTGCTGGGAGACGCCCCTGGCTTAATTCCTTGTCTGGTACCTCGTAATACAGGGATATTCATCCCTCCTTCGAGACCATGACAAGAGGTGTGTTGTCTGGCGCATATTTTATATTTATATTTAATTTGATTGTGGTAAAAATGTTCATTATTTGTAAATTTTTTACGATATCCTAATTCTATAAAAATCAGATAAATTTAGAAATGCTTTTTACAATAATGGTGTTGTAGATAATAATATAAACATAATTTATTAAAAAGATTGAGTCCCACCGGAAGCATGACGCCTTTCCCGGTCACGTGCTACGGCTGTTTGTTCGTTCCTATAAAAAGAGGCGCACGAGCGTTCTAAGGCATTCTGTTTCCGACTGTCGTTGAGTAAACATCGTGTCTCGAGCTCCTCCGCCTAAATGTAAGGGAATTGATATGTACATAAGATTTTAAACTAATTTTTTGGGAACTTATGTTCTTTTGTTTATAATTTAGGGATACAGATGATGTAATTTAGTAATCATGCAACCTAACTATAAAGTAATTACTTGTTAAAATATTAAATCTAAATGAACTGAATTAATAGAGTTATGATATAATTTCTTATTTACCCTTTCTGAATTACATGAGAATTTTATATACCATAAGCATTTTATTTACTACTAGACCTATCATACCCGCCCTTCTGGCTATTACCTCTTTCATTTGTGAGTTTCATTAGTCGCATCGCGTTAAATATCCGACTTACTCTCCGGTGATGAAAAACATCAATGAAAAACCAAATGAACCCGGATAACGGCGGACGGCTCACTACCTACCACGTTGGGTTCTAATACCATTGGTGAAAAGTGGGCTTCCGAGTGTTTCTTTCACCATGACGGCAATATCAGTTCCCCCCCCTCACTCTTTTCCCCTCCCCCTCTACCTATTTTCTTGTTGCCTCTGACTACACCGTTTGGGATTTAGTCGTGATGGTATGTTATGATTTCATCTCAAGAATACCTAATAAAATTTATTACCTATCATACAAAAGTTAATGTGTGCAGTCGTAAAATAATAATACATTTGTGAATAGACAGCTTTCAACAAAGATGTAAACCAGCAATAAAACAGAGATAAATAATTGATTACAGTTTATTGGCTGTTAATTTTGTTTTAATGCTTTTTTAGTATTCAAAAGCTATTTTGGTCCTTTTTCAATACATGTTTGCATTTATGTGGTCCCGAGTTCAAATCTGGCCGGAATCATCTTTGTGTTCATTAAAGCGACTAACTCTCAGGTGATGGAAAACACCGATAAGAAACCAAATCAAGCCGGATAACGGCGAAAGGCTCGTTGAAACCATATAACATAACATACCGTCACGACTTAATCCCAAGCAGGGTAGTCAGAGGCGAATGACTGTGCCGTCATGGTGAACGTAACACTCAGAAGCCCACTTTTCATCAATGCTATTAGAACCCAACGTGGTAGGTGGTGAGCTTTCTGCACGAAAACGAGCAAAATTAATGTTTTTTTTTGTGTATTTGGCGGCTTTCGCACATACGTCAAGTTGGCCGCTTTGATCACTTATCACTTTTAGTCATGAGAACTGCCTTCCTCCGAAGGATACTTGACGACACGATTGGCGCTGTAGGTTCTCGCCTTAACTTGCCGTGGAGTCCCGGATTAAATTCCCGGTCGGCCTACTTTTCACCAATGGTAGATGAGAACCCAACGTGGTAGGTTCCGCTGTTATCCGGGTTGATTTGGTTTGTTATCGATGTTTTCCGTCACCGGAGAGTTAGTCGGACATAATTATAACAATGAACACAAAGATTTTAGTTCTGGCCAGATTTGAAACCGGGACCACACGATTTACGATCTGAGTTCGGGTGCTGAACCACTAGGCCACGAAACCACGTCTGGTTCTAATATACTTTTCCTTCACTATCCAATACATACGCCTGTGGAATTCCTTGCCTTTCAAGCTATCTCAATCCCTTCCTATATTTAAATCCCGTGTCAAAGCGTATTTCCTTTCACTGTGACCTTCTGCTCCTCATGGTTATTTCGGTGTCTACTGTGCTGCGACGTCCTTGCCATAATAAGGCATGACTTGGCGTTGACATATCTAGTGACGTACAGTTTCGGAGTCATTTGGAACAAAAGGCGAAGTTGGCATCCAAAAAGCTCGGTGTGCTAAACAGGGCGAAGCAGTACTTCACTTCTAGGCAAAGACTGCTGCTGTATAAAGCGCAAGTCAGGCCACACGTGGAGTACTGCTGTCACCTTTGGGCAGGAGCGCCTGGATATCAACTCAGTCCTTTTGACTCGGTCCAGAGGCGTGCGATCCGGATTGTCGACGATCCCAAACTGACAAGGGGGTTAGAGGAGTTAAGTCTGAGGAGAGACTTCGCCTCCTTATGCGTGTTCTACCGCTTGTACAACGGGTTTTGTTCTGAAGAACTGTTTGATATGATGCCCACGGCTACTTTTCATCACCGCACCGCTCGCCACCGACAGGGCATTCATCCTCACACTCTGAATCCGCAATGGTCTCGTACAATTCGGTTTCAGAGATGTTTCCTTCCGAGGACGCTTAAATTGTGGAATGAACTCCCTGCCGAGGTTTTCCCGATGAGTTATAGTATGGAGTTCTTCAAGAGGGGTTTGAAGAGGTTTTTACAGGTTCGACAACGCGCGAGTGATACCCCTGGTGTTGCACGCGTCCATAGGCCGCGATAACCGCTTACCATCAGGCGGTCCGCGTGCTTGATTGTCACCGACGTAGTATAAAAATATATATATATATATTTGTATGTGTGTATGGTATATGTATGTTTATTGTATTATGTATGTTTTTTTTTTGTATATACAGATATATACATTTATTTTATATGTATTTGTAGGTATATAATCTTGATTGATTGATGGATTTATTTATGTATATATATATATTGTTGTTTTTCTCATAGATTCATTTTCACTCCACACAAAGCTCATGCTTTAAAAAGTTCCCCTACCCAAAGGTTGCCTGGAAGAAATCGCTCTCTAGCGATAAGGCCGCCTAAATTGTACAAATTGCTTGTTTTATGTAATACAACTGTTTTAATTCCTTTTTTATGCAATAAAGTATATCTATCTATCTATCTATCTATCTATACGCTCGTTGGTGAAACGTGTGGGCTTCTGAGTATAATATTAGTAGAATATCACTAAAAGTCGTTTCGTTTACTACGTCGGCAGCAGTCAACTTGCCTCTGACTACCCCGTATAGGATATAGCTTTGATGGTATAAATGAGATTTAGCAAAAATCTTGAATGCCTATTCTATATAGGGTGTTAAAAGATCCTTATAACGAAGCCGGCGTCTACGCACTCAGACCATTAAATCAAAAGACAGAAAAAATAAATTATTAATGGGAAACGAATTTTTTTTTAGGTGTCAATTTTAAACCTAAAAACGGATGCAACATACTGCTCCCGCGCTTTTGTGCGTGGCTCTTACGTATAATTTTATTAAGGGGTACGTACGATGTACATTGCGAGTTGAACGTTTTGAAGCAAATTTTAATAATGTTTCTTGTAACAAAAATTAAGCAAGATTAGAATTTGTTTTGATCAAAATCTTGAGACTTTTATTCTGACTATGACCTTCTCAATAACTTTGTAACTATTTAGTTCCCAGGTATGGTCTAGAAAGAAAAAGTGGTCCTGATGATGTGCAGAAAACGTAGGTGTCGGCTTCATTAAGGATCTTTTTACACCCTTTATATTTCTAATAGGAAGCTAAAATAAGATGAGTGAATATTTTCAATTAACGATGAAATTGAGTTATCGTAGAGTTTGAGCTCTCTATTGGGATGTCAGGTTAGTCAATTAGTCCAGGGAAGCTTCTGGTACGTACATTTTCAATTTTTTTTCCTGGTTATTCACAACGTAAATGCCATAAATTATTAACAATAATGTCAAAAACCCTGTTTTAATTGTTTAACTAATATTTTAAGAACCAAATTGCTTCGCAATTCACGTTAATTTTATCTTTGCATAGTTAATATCACAAAAGATAATTTTAAAAAATGCTGGTCAACGTACGACTTGTAAATTTTGTATAATTATTCTGATAATATGTCATTAAAAAGGCTTCTTCTTATTATCTTAATTCGTGCATTTTTAAAGTATTTTTTTATCACTTGCCTTTATTTGATAATCGTGGTGATTATTTCGAATAACTACTAACATTTTACCATTGACATGCATATTGGAATGCTTTTGTAGTGTGGTGTGCACATTTCTTTTAGTTTTCATGTGCACAGAATATTGCTACGAATTAACTAATTGCGTTGTAACAAAACCTTTTGAAAAGAATAGCTGTACAATTTCTTACTGAGTCTACTCAATCTAAACAACTATTCTGGTCTGGGCATGGTTCGTAATGTTGCCTCATTGCATTTATTTATTAATCCGGCTCGAAGGATCAATAACTATTTCTTCTTAGTTTTTGAAAAACAGATCGATGACCACAAGAAACCGATCCTATGACAGCTTCATAGGGTCATCCTTTTTCTTTGGACTTTTAGATTTATGACAGCATTGTGTATGGCTGTCAGTTTGACAGCATTGTGTATGGCTGTCAGTTTGACAGCATTGCGTATGGCTGTCAGTTTGCCAGCATTCACAATTAAAGCTCAGACAGATAATATTTCAACCGACATTTATGAAAAGTGACGAGTGTTCACGAAATACCTGAGCAAGTTCTTATTTCGGAACATCACTTGTCAATTTCGATTCTTATCGACCGATACAACTGGCACTCACTCTACTAGATAAACACTTGATAAACTTTACACAGTTTGTTTTATTTCCATTTCAAGAAAACATTTTAAGTCAGATAACCATTGAACTTTATCTAGCAAATCACGTAGTTTTATGTTCAATTTTTTTTTTCTCATGCTTCTTTTTTTACTATTAAGTATAGTCACAAAATAAAGAGTTTACAGAAGGACCGCTGCAGTATTTTTTTGTAACTTGCCTGATCGCCTAGGATTGCTACTATATTCGCCCTGAAAGCCAGATCTGACAGCACGGGAAAAGAATAATATTCTGACTGAACATTCTTAACGGGTAAAGGATAATCTAGCGACATCTTTAAATTCATGAACCTTTGCGCCAGATTTTAAGAAGTCATTTACCTACAGAAGGCGTCCGCTTAATAAACCAGGCCCCCGGTGCAACTGGCTAGCTTATTTGGCTTGATCATACAGTCATCATACCTACCTAGTAGGCAAATAACAGCATAACGCATCGGCGGTGGCAGCCGCGCGTGCCTCGACAGAACAATATACCTTAAATACTGGTGTTTTTCCAATGCATGATGAGATAAGTTACGGAAATGTTTTACCTACCTATCTACTTATACTACCCACCTACTTGTAAAAGTTAATTGAGTTTCACTTACCTTTCTTCTTCATTTGGTAATAAAAAAAACATGTGATTACAGTTTTGTGTAACAGCCAAATACACTGCCACACAAATGATATTTTCGCGAAGCCATTTTTGACCATTAAACTATAAACCTGACGTTCAAATAATATCTCGAATGTTTTTGACAGTGCTACTGACCGCGTGTCTAAAACTGACTGACTTCGCCTGTAAACTCACGTCTCTGTGTGCGTGTGTCAAAAATGGCGTGTTGTTCTAAGCGCGCTATCTGTCAGAGCGCCACGCATGCCTAATTTGTGGTATAGTAGTGACTGGCTTCCATTTTCCAATGGAGGTAAAAACATTAAAACATGCTCAGCAATATCGATAAATGTGTTCACAGTCTAGCCAAATTAAATTATTCCCAACCAAATGAGCTAGTATCAGCATTTGGTGCGGCGACCCTTTTAACCGCAGGGGGTAAATGTCATTGATACCACTATAGATTAAAATCACAACTGAGGGAATCAAAAATGTTAGTGCTGCCGCAGATTGGGCCACTCCTCGACTCAGAAGGTATTCCTCGCAGCGCACATTTAGAGCGCACAAACGAGGCGCACATTTATTATTTCTCGAAGCGCACTATTGATGTGCGCTTCGTCGAAAGATGAAAAATATTAAAATTTTATTTTATCGCTATCATTTACTACAAATCTTGCATGCCCTTTACCATGTTTAGCCTCTTGTGCGCTTCGAGGAATAAAGTTTTAATAAGTTCAATCTTTCGACGAAGCGCACATCAATAGCGCGTCGAGGAATAATAAATGTGCGTCCGTCTTGTGCGCTTCGAGGAATACCTCGACTCAGCGGCTAGTGATGTAGCTAGAAGCGGCCATTAAACAGACACCGCGCGGCCAGCCGAATGTGTACGGAAGGCGGGCGACTTAGTGCTGCCACCAACGCTGATGTCATGTCAGAGTGGGCGCTGGAACTACACAACCTGAAACTACCCTTGACTTTCGACCACCGGACCACTAGACGCCGGTAGTTGACTTGCCAACAATCCGCACTCAACGGTTTGCTGCGTCTGGTCCGCACCGCTAGGGAGTGGAACGCTCTGCCTGCGTCTGTATTTCCGGATACTTACAACCTTGGTATCTTCAAGGCCAGAGTTAATAGAAATTTTCTATGTAAGCGTGTACCACCATCTGACTGAGACTGAGGCTAAACGCAAACCCATTAAAAATTTTAAAAAAAATATTTAAAAAACAATGTCCGCAGCTTGCGGCGGCCACTCGTTGCTGGTACAACTAGTGGCCCATTGTGGGTAGCTACATTTTTAATGGCGAGTTTAGAGACAAAAATAATCACAACATGCTTGTTAACTAAGTTGGTAGTGATCGCGGGTACGCCGTTGGTCGTGGTTTTCATTCCTACTTTAGACAAATATTAATGTAACAGTATACTGTTTGTTTTTTATGATAATAGTCTCAGTCACCTTTAATAGAGGATTTGCTTAGTTAAGAATCATGTTTGACTGGTTCAAATTATTTTTATGGACGGACTTAGCTTTTAAAACTATACACCTTGCATTCAAAGTAACTGGCCTATATTTTAACCTAGCGTTCATGGTATTTACCTACTAAATCTAAATCAGCCCAGTCCGTTGCACTACAGGGGAAAAGCCCTCCCCCCAATTTACCTACACAATTTTAAATATTTCATTCAGTAGTTTTTGTTTGTTGCTCAAACGTCCATTCTAAACATCTGAACAGCTTTATTTCGCATTCAGTTATGTTCACCTCTGTGCAAACCTACTACCACGCAACTAATTTTTCTCAAATGAAATAACTATTCAATGTAAGGGTTCACTAAATGTATAAAACATTCAAACTAGTACGAGTATCACTTTTCCAATTTGTAGCATATAAAAATAATATCATAAATAATCCAGTTACAAATACCTTTACCGATAAGTTTTTTCCATCTAGTATACTCTTTTAAGGCAGATAGTTGGGGAGATGACTGCCTGAACATACCTCATAAGGCACTAAGATAAGATAAGAAGTGCTAAACTGTATTGTAAAAGATGGGCCAATTTGAGCTTCCAAAGTTTCAATTTAAAGAATTGATAAGATTTATAGAATTAAAGAAAAAGGCGCAATTTTTTTCTGTTTTTTTTATCATAATTTATTAACTTAATAATCTTTATTTGACGACACGAAAGGCGTAGTGCGCTGTAGCTCGGTTTCTCGCCCTGACATGCGTGGTATCTCTTGCACGATTCCCGATCGAGTCGATTCAGGACACCACGCACCGGTGCGTTTTAACAATCGATTTCCGATTGTCTTTTTCGTGTTGCAGCGAAACTGGTATCTCCTTGTCTGGTAACACAGGGATGTTTATCGTCACTTTGAGACCATGACAAGTAGTAAGTTGTCTGGCGCATTTTAAAAATAATATTACAGTAATAATGCTAACAGAACATGTGTTTTGGTAGAAGATGAGCAACCAATTATTACGTATAAAGAAAAATCATATTTATTTATAACCAATATGAACAAATTTAAGATACGCAAAGTTTAGTATGCGATATTTTATGCCAGGTAGCAACATTAGATCATTGGAAGGAGGAGACTGAAGACTGATATCAAACGCTGCACAAATTGATTTTATTAATCAAAGTTATGGTCCAATAACATAACGTGCGTCATAGAATGCAAGGTTTTTTTTTATGACCGTAGTAAGAACTATTAATTGGTTGAATTTTCAAATTGAAATACATTTTGGGTCTTTGATCGGCTGCTACTATGATTCTTCTCACTCAATCTTAATTTTTAAATGCGTCAGATAAGTACCTTAAAGAAGGTTATTTTACACAGTCAGCTCCCCAACCAAGATTTAATATGCCATACGAGCCGGAAAAGTGACATTTGCAAACCACAATATTGATATCGTCTGTCATACGTCATATCAATTAAGGTTTGTCAATACAGATTTAATAAAAAGCCAAATAATAAATCAGATTTTTGATAAAAAGTACGCATTAGAGCACATAAACCTTCACAATTCCATTGTGAAAAAGATCTTATAATTAGCAGCATAAGGTGCTTGTAAAGCTTGTTTACAAATATTTAGGTAAATCAAAGATAAATAGAACGGTAACTTCAAAAGCTTGAAAAATATATTTTCAACTATGGCAGCCAATATTGATAGAAAGGGAGAAATGTAGTTTATACTTCAAAAAAAGGGAGAGATACATGTTACACTGTTTTTTAACAGATTAGATTAAACTAACTAAGACGTTTTTCATGAAATGTGTTAGGTATCTCATAGAGCCTTTTTTGAACAATTTATGGAAGAAATATCTTCCTCTCCCTTGCCTTTAATTTAATAAAAATCTGTTATTGATTGGACTCATAAACTCAATGTGTAGGAGTCCCACCTGTAGAGCCAGGGGGTCAAGGGGTTGGTCACTGTCCAGTAGGTACAAATATCATACAAACGTAAAAAGTAAAAAACGTGTTTTTTTTTTAATTTGCACTACCTAGTGTTTGACTTAACACGTAGGTACGTATGTCGTTGTGTTTTCAAAAATAGCAAATAATGTGATTAAATTTTTTATTACCATAGTAAATATAGATTTCCATTTCATCTGTTTTTTTGCATGTGTAAGATTTTCAGTCGTTAAAAAGACATACTCACCGTATGAACTTGATGTTGATTTTATAGTACTCTAATGATCAGATTTCATTGTACAAAATACGTAAAATATATATATAACATACTACGTTTTGTGTTCTTTTTACCCTTCCAAAGTTTTTCAAAACTTCGTTAATTTGCACCGCAGAGTGGGCCTCCTGTGCCTAGTTTGCGGTCGTTTGGTTGTTCCAAATATAAAACAATTTTTCAATTCATTCACTCCGGTGTTAATTCTTTGGCTTATATAACATGGATAGCTTGATTGAGTTAAGCGTCATAAAGTAGTTCTTTAAGACTGAAGATAATGGAAGCTGATAGAGGTCATAACGTCTAGGGTAGTTTTCTTTTTAAAACATTCCTTTCTTTCTGTTTTCATTTTTGATAGACTATATTATTATCAGCCTATTGATTAATCTAGGTTTTTTAAATTCCAGTGAATGATTACTGACTGCATAGTTTAATATTCATTTAATTACTAAATCGCAGTTCTTTCATTATATTAAATAAATTTTACCTGCGGATGAGGAGCGAGGTATTACCAGCTCAAGTATCTTTGATTACTTTCCGGGAAGCCCCGTAAACAAAATTGTAATGGATTTTTCTAAATAAAGTTTTTTTTTAAATTTATTTATAAATTATCATTTTTATTCTTAAATAATTAGGTTTATTTTGTTTTTCATTTGACACAAATCCATTTGTTTATTACTGCTATTCAACTCAAAATTAGTAATGAATAGTTTTTTCCTTAGAATTAAATAAAAACAGAAAATAACTCACCTGATAATATCCCTTTTACAAACTTCACAAAACCAAATCACTGCACTCAACGAAAAACTTTTCACTTTTAATTTTATTTAAAACCTAACACCAGCCACTTTTAAAAATAAATGTATAACCACAAATTCTAAAATCGAACATAACTTTGTTCTCGGCAAAGGTTCTTTTTTTTCTATAATTTCCCGCGCCCGTTCGAAAATGGAACGCAACTCCGAATCACGAAAGTTTATTCGAATGGAGGAGCCTCGACGTCCGCGCGCTCCCCTCGCTCAGTCTTCGGCAACTGACTCGACATGCGCGTTTCGTTTCAACCGTTTCAATGCAAAGCGAGTTTGCGATGTCTCCGCGAAACTGCGTTTTTCGCTCGCCTACGCTCGAAATAGGGGAGCGACATGGAAACCTCGTTTCTCAGCTACTACATCCAGTGATTACTAGTGGTGTCACTTAGATCGAGGATTGAAGTTTTTTATTTTACGAAATAGGGTTATTGACATTTTGTCTGATATTTCTTGTCCCACGGTCAAATAACTTTTTTTTTGAACTAAGTATAGCTTTCTAAATTTATATTAGAACAACATAATTATCTTTGAAATAAAATAATCAAAAAATGATATTTAGCAACACAGCTTACATTACTTTTCAATCTGATAGTTTAGGTTTGTTTAAATATCATTGAGAAATGAATTTAAAGTAACTTAGAGTTGTATAGCTCTATAGCTATATATGTTATTTTAGTTATTCAGGGAAATTTTAGGTACTGTACCCATAGTTTACCTATGGGTACAGTACCTAAAATTACATTTACAAGTACAGTTAGTAAAATTTCCCTGACTTGACTGAACTAGAACACCAATTGGCCAAATAGATTGAAATCCTCAATAATGACCTCAATAATTGACGGCACGATTGGCGCAGTGTGCTGTAGCACGGTTTCTCGCCTTAGCTTCCGTGGTGTCCCGGGTTCGATTCCCGGTCGGGTCGATTCAGAAAAATGACTTTTTCTAAATCGGCTCGGGTCTGGGTGTGCTGGGAGACGCCCCGGGCTTATTTCCCTGTCTGGTACCTCGTAACACAAGGATATTTATCCTTACTTCGAGACCATGACAAGTGGTGTGTTGTCTGGCCCATAAAAAAAAAAATGACCCATTGGCAAAGGTCTGCCAAAGGTTGTGCGTTCGAACAGACCCAGAATGAACATTCATTGTGACGAACATTTTGAGTTCGTTCTGTGTTATGGTTCTGTGTTATCTATTAACATTTTAAAGAGGATAGATTTGATTGTTTGTATTGAATATGTTCCAAAACTACTGACCCGATACTGAAAATTCTTTAACTAACAGAAAGCTTAATTATTCAAGATTGTTATTAGGCTATATTTTATTATGATTACACAAAAAAATCAGTCAAAAATAATAGTAAATGGAAATGAAGCCGTAGAAAAGCGGACGAAATGGACACCGCTGTCAAACATTTGACAGAACGAAGTCAGTCTGGGAAGCTCGTTAATTATATTGTATGGTACAATCATTTTACAAGTGCGAGTGCCAACGCTCTTAATACCAAACTGACTGATTTTTGACTGAACAGAGCTGATTATGATAATTGTTAATTGAATTCGTGCACCTATCAATTACGAATGCCAACAAATATTAAATAGATACCACAATTAAATTCAGTCCACTTGCTATATCTGGTAGGGGATGGCAACGTGTGAGTCCTCTGCTGGGGTTGCACGTGTTCAAAACCGCTTACCGTCAGGTTGGAGGCAAATTGACTCATATAATGTGCCCAGTGGGTCGTTTTTGACTCGTCGTTTTAATTGGTCTTCTAGACCTTGAGTTCAAAAGTTATATCTGAGGCACTTCTCCCCAAGGGGTTGTTAGCACACCATTAAAAAAATACTATTTTCTCAAAGCCATCTTAAATTTTCACTCACAGTCTTTATAAGAACCCTTCAGGTATACATACACATATTCAAAAAAGCTACCAGATCGAAGAAAAAAAAGAGTTAATTTGTTTGCCACTGACGACTTCTACGTTTACAGAAAATTAGATAAAAATTCATAAAAATTATATGAGTTTCTTCTAACTTCTTTGAATCATAATTACTAATGGATCCCACACTAGAATTATAATTTTTGGAAGATGTAACTTTCAAGCAAATAAATCAAAATTAAATATTTCATATTTCATATTTATTTATTTGCTTGTCACATGGTTATACAGGTGTTATTAAAAAATTACAGTACATTGAACACATGACACCCCGTAGGGGCACCGCAAAATATAACAGAGAGAACGTCACATACTTACATACAAGAAATAAACAGAGATACACAAAAATAAATTTAGCGGCTGTCTTCAAAAAACTCATCTAATGAGTAGAATGCTTTTCTTAGAAGGTAGAGCTTGAGTTGATTTGTAAAGGACTTCGGCTTTATTAAATCCTTTATGTTATTGGGGATACTGTTGAATATTTTAATCGACATCCAATGAGGTCCTGATCTGACAAGTTGGAGGAGGTTACCTATAAAATAATTATGCGCCAGTCAACACACTACTTGTCATGGTCTCGAAGTAAGGATATCCTTATACGAGGGTCCATACAGGGAATTAAGCCAGGGGCGTCTCCCAGTATACCCAGACCCGGGCCAATTTAGAAAATTTAAAGATTGTTTCCTGAATTGATCCGACCGGGAATCGAAACCGGGACACTATGCAAGGCAAGGCGAGAAAAAAAAAATGCTTTCATGATATTATCTAGATCTGTACGTCTACCACGAGTTGCGACTTTAAATTTACGTTATCGTTCGCGTAAAAAATGGTATTGGTATTTGTATATTTACATTCCTATTTTTTCATATTTATATTCTTTTATTTTTTTCCTTTTTTATTTGTATTTTTTTGGCAACTCGTTGTAGACGTACCGTTTTATTTCCATAAAAAAATTTATATATAAGTAGGTTGTATAGTCTTTTGTCAAGAATGGAGTAAACTCTGGTTTTTAATTCAAATGAATGCCGGATGCGACGTGGCATGTGATGTAATCGGGTTCAGAATCGACGAATCGCGTGATTAAGGCTGTGGAACACATTGTAATGTAATCAGCTCGTGAAGGTCGATTGAGGACTTAAGTTTAGAAGGGTTTTTATGACGGTGAAATAGACGGCTCAATAGAGGAGGAGTCACCGGCCGATGACGGCTGGCGAGACTGAAAGTGCAAGTTTGCAGCTGGCTTCACGCAGGAGCAGCAGACGACGTGTCATCGCGGCACTACTGGTTTTTATGATTATACCATCCGTAGTTAGCGATACAAAGCTAGCCACGCGTCGTCGAGCGGAGCAGTCGCCTGACCGCAGATCAGTAGTGCCGCTGACGCTGTAGCGATAACGTAGTCGTCGTCATTAAGTTATACGGCGCTACCGTCTGTCGCCGCCTGCACTCGGGTTCGGAATTATGACTGAAGCGACATGTCGTTGCGACATACCGCGGCAACATGTCATCTGCTGCTGTTGCGTTGAGCCGGCTACGAAATCATATCATTTCGGAGTTTCGACGACGTAATTTATGACAGGGGGTCTACTCCGGTGCGACACTAATGGTTTACCATTCTTCGAGTTCAGACGAACGATAATAAGCCTCCAGATTGCGACAGGCTGTAGATATCAGAGGGGAATTTAAGGGTTGATCAGATATCTTTCATTCATCTTATAGTCACGGGCGGGGCGCGAAAAGCCATTTCTGCAAGCCTTCAAGATGAGGATGGCCAGCTCAGTGATTTCTTGCATTACTGTGCTTGTCAGCCTTTTAACTGGACCTCACGTCTACTTTCCATGAGGTGGAGTGAGGGCATCTTGACGGGCAATATAAAACGGGGTACCGAAACGAAAACGCACCGATCCGGCAAGGAAGAAGCCTTAGAGTGTCAACAATACTATGAAAGAACTGGACATCTTACTAATTAGTTCATTTAGCTAATTGCATAAAGAGGTTCAGTATCTAACTCTCACGTCACGTCAGACACGTCCCATCACGTCGAACTCGTCCCGGAGTTGGAGATCTAATTACACCTGATTGACGCAACCACAGAGATAAATTGATACAAATGACGCTAGTGTAAGTTCCTCGCCTGTCAAGAGGTGCATTTTTTGATTTGATCAATTTACTAACAAAAATTTGCGCGTCTGCTTGCAGGCAGGATACTAACGACATCCATACTATTAAGATCTTACTGTAACATTGTATTTTAGCAAATAAATTATTGATCTTTACTTAGTCCATGCTCAATGGTTACAGCAAGAGACGTCGAAACTAAGTTGTTTATTTAAATTAAAATTCGCCAGACAACACACCAATTATTCATGGTCTCGAAATAAGAATAACTACGCTTGTGTTACTGTTGGAAACAACATTCAATACTTTTTTGAGTTTAATTTTTATTTATGACAATTTAAGTTCTGTTTACGATTGTCTTATGTTCTCTTTCTCCGGTTTATCATGTCACCTTGTGCATACTTTTTACATTACATTTTTACTATTTACAAATATTAGCGTTTTTATCTGCATTTTACACAAGCTTTCCTCTACAGTCCTTCCATCAGTTTGTGCACATAAAGGCAAGGTGTCGAACAGTTACAAGGTACCAGATAAGGATTTAAGCTAAAGGCGTCTCAAAGGATTTAATCTAGAGACGTCTCACAGCACTCTCAAAATCGAACCAATTTAGAGAGGTTCGCTCCTGATTTAACCCGACCGGAAATCGAACCTGGGTAACCACGCAAGTCAAGGCCACGCTAGAGTGCACTGTGCCAATCGTTTCGTCAATTTATTATAGTGAAATGTCGATTTCCTATCACCAAAATGCTATCCTATATCGTGTATCATATCGTATCACAATAAGTGTCATAAAAGTGACACTGTGTTGCGTTATCTGATTTGATTTATGTCTGTTGACGAAACGGATGAATTGTTTATCACTAATGTTTAGGGAAATAGAAATCAGAACGAAACGAACGAGTGAAGAAACGGCCAAGTTATGCAGTTCCTAACTAATTAATGAAGAAATATGAGTTAGCACGTGATTTGTTTATCAGCACGTTTATTGACTCATCACGGCAGTAGATTGCACACAGATTGGTAATTTATAAAATTATCATCACTTGTAATCATATGTTCTAATTGCTGAAATGTCGATAACATGGTCGATATCTCAGCAATCAGCTATTTGTAAGACTGTTTAATGTACCTAAACAGCTGAGGAGTGGAACCTGGGTTTCTTCTTTTTCTGCTCAGTAGGATATTTTCAGGCTAGCATTTTAAGTAAGTATGCCAATTGAAGCCCAAAAACGGCCAGTTCTACTTGAATGATAGGCAGCATGGTATATGGCTATGAGTCGCGAGTGGCCGTTACACACAATATTATGTATGAAAAATCATGTAATTTGCTTGTTGGCACGGGTGTTTGCGCGTTGGGGTATGTTGAACGAGAAAATTATAGAGCAGTTTCCAAAACGCTAGCCAGCCGAGTCAGCCATATTGTTTGACTTGGCCTAGAACTACCAAACCTCCAACCTTCACTGTCGTAATGAAATAGTAATATAGTAATAGTACCTAATATTTCTCTGGAAGTGAGGTGCCGCTGTCAGATGTCAGACAGACATTAATATTGCTGTTAATTAGGGTATTAGTGTAATGTATCATATTTGACCCCGTGAGTACCTGCACATTTGTGGCGGTTAGTCTGTATCTTGAACATAGTGTTGATTTCTGAACTTCATAGGCGATTACAATAAAAAAAAGGTAAAAAAGCTATTCATAAAGATTCAACATCTGTAAAGACTTATTTTTTTTTACATAAAGGGGGTAAATTGTGTGTTAAATACACCTTAGCTTATTTGAAGAAAAGAATGAAATTGTTGCTTGCGAATTGTGAATATCTTTATTTAGTTTGTTATATTTTTATTTGACTTATTTATCATTATTAATCGACAAAAGATATACTCAAACAAACTTTGTAAACTAGGAGTTTCATACATGCATAGCAGTAGGTATGTCAGTGTTAGCTTACTAAATCTTTGTTCAGTGAGAAAATATTTACTACAAAAAATAAGAGTACCTACCTATAAAAATCACTAGAATTAAAATCACGTTGAACATTGTTTAGGTTGCGTAATTTTATAATATATTATATCACGGACGCATAAAAAAGTAAGAACTCCTTGCTGCTTAAACAATTGGGTATAGGAAAAAAAAAAATCTTTTTTTTTTAAATACCTTTTACTATTTGAAGTAATGGATTTGAATATTTCGTTGATCTAGCCGGTAGTTATTTTTTTATTATTTTTTAAACATTGCGAACTCATGACGTCACAAATTCACTTAGTGTTCCCACATGTGTTTTTTCCCCGATTCGTGGTAAAAAAAAATATAAGAAGAAAATTACTGATTTACTGCACTTACGACTGAAACAGAACTTGCCGTTCATCATGTACAATCTCACGAGAATGTGAGAAGTAGACTTCAGATACAATTCATTCTGCCAAGTTCTGAAACCAAGCCCTACCTGAAAGGGTTGGGATTATAGCGAATGGCTATTTTAAGTCCTACCTACCCGTCTGGGTAATGGGCGTAAATTAATGTACGCATTATTAAAAATAACTTTGTGGAAAAATATATTTCACCTGGGGGAATTTTAAATCTTCTATCTGGAAACCCCATTAATACCATGCAGTAGAATCACCTAGCTAAAAGTCATACGTATGATACAGATCGCGTCATTTGATTGGTTGATGGATAGATTATAAACCAATCACGTGAAAGGACGTTTATACGACCTAATAGGTTTCAATTGTGAGATGTCAATTTGATTACCGTCAAGAGTCCAAGGGTATACGCGACATGGGCAATCTAGCGGTTATGAACCATAATATACTTTTTGCGGACGTTGGCAAACTGGGGTCATTCATTTGACCCCAGTTTGCCAACGTATTTAACTAAAAATATCCTCGATCCTTTGCTTTTAAAAATGTATAATATTTAAATAAGGTATAAAATACAAATACCGCGAAATGGTTTTCGATTTAGGACATGTTTGATTTTTGTTACCATACCCAATTGACGCCATGTAAAGCCAATAGTATCGTTGTTAGTACGACATCTACACACTTGAAGGCCGGCCGGGCCGCCATTTTGCGATCTATCATTGCCCATGACAGTCACGTGACACACACACACACACACAAAGATTTGAAAGTGCTTCATCTTTTAGTGTCACAACGGGTAGTCTTTACTTTTTTACTCGTCCGTGCTTTATACTTTACCCAAGAAAATATATAGTTCTGGAAAACGTTTTCAGAACATGAACTGCAAATGAAGTTTAAAGTGAATTACCAAACGAGCTACTACCGGAAATGTGTTTTTAAATTAATAACAAGTTAATTTCTGCATTCACCAGTCAGGCGTGGCCTCAGTTTTTGTTAATGGAACTAGTTTTTTCTTATTAAGCATTATTTCATAAAAAGTTCATAAACTAATACTCGAACACATTACGATCATTACCCAAAACAAAGGAACTTAAATATTTCTAAATAGATCTGAATAAATCCTACTTAAATGCAAGATAAATCCCAGACTCACTATAAACGTAAATATCCCCTGGAAATATCCCTGGACATTATTCCACACAGCGCCATCTAGCCCCAAAGTAAGCTAATTAAAGCTTGTGTTATGGGATACTAGACAACGGATAAACATACTTAAATACATTTTCTTTTGTAAATACATACTTATTATACATAGGAGACACCCAGACCAGTACAAACAGACATGTTCATGCACACAAATGTTTGTACTGTGCGGGGATCGAACCCGCGACCTCTGGTGTAGTAGCCAACTTCTTAACCATTACACCAAGTCGGTCGTCCTCACACAACAACAAACAAACAAATGCTCATCACATAGGTATTTATGTCAAAAATAACTATTCAGTAGATACTTGTTACCTAGAATATTGAATGTTTTCCCAAATAATACTAAATCTTTATGGTAAACCTTAATATTTCTTAATATATGAAACAGAGTCGGGTGTGTTCGAACACCTATACAAGTAACTCGAGAACGAGAACTTGTCTCCGTCCCGAATAGCTGAATAACTATGAAAAACATTGTAAAATTGACGAAAAAATAAAACAAAAGAAATAAGAAAACATACAGAATGATTCTAAATGACACATACTTGCCAATATCTTTTGTACTAGTACAGACTTCGTTCTGTTGGAACAGCAATTATATTCTATCATTTAGGATGTGATAGGTGATTAGTTTGAGTTTAAGAATTGATTTTTATAACCTTTTTTTGAACTACAATATCCCACTGCCGGTCAAAAGTGTTCGTTCCCATATTTTTTCGCGTGCCCGGTAGTAGAAAAAAATTAAGTTACTACTGTTATTTTATTTAGATAATTGCAGTAAAATAATTTCATCTAAAGTAATCTAAAACTCAAGGCACACTGATATCCAGAATCTTTTCCGGTGAACTGCTCACTGTATGCAATAATAGAAATGCCCCATTTGGGACTTGGCCAGATGCGGCCTGTATTAGACACGGGCCTAGATGTTAGTGCTATAAGTGCCTACTTAGTGCCAAATTTGTTATTGCCAAATCTGGCTATGTTTATTGTATGATAATTACTTCACTTTACTGCTACATAAAGATTTTTTAGGCTGGCGATTGCCAGACCCAATGCCTTTCCCTGTTTGGGGAGTATCTGTCGTGTACCAGGATACCCCCCGTGGCGTGAGGAGGGCTGGCAGTGGCTGGGCTGACCGCTTGGGACGATGTGGCCGAAATCCTAAGGGAATCCCACGTCGTCCCGCTAAAGCAAAGTGGAGATACAGCAAGGTTCTTTCAGTGGGTATACCGTATACCATCTTCACCGGCGGAGAGTGCCACATTCCCCCACCGCTCCCCCGGGCGGTGGGATAGTGCGTAAAGCATTTTTTCCTCGTTAAAAAAAACGCCCAATGCCTTTATTATGTATTGTCTCCAACAATTTTATTCAAATCTATAATTAAAAACGATTAGGTATGACATAATTTAGAGTTTATTAATGAAGTCTTCATCATCATTTGCCGCTTTAAGACATTCTCAGATTTGTTATGTATTATTTCCTGATGCCTTGACTAAACAACATTATTTTGTTGGTTTTCATGCGACTTATGGCAAACATGTCTATACGATTTGTGAAAAAAATAGAAAATAGTCAAGAACATGAGTTGGCCGTTTTCCGAAGGGACAAATAGGAAGGAACAGATAACTTACAATACGAAGACCAATGAAGTCTAGATTTCTTTCACTAGACGGATAGGTGCAACAGCAATGTAATTACTTCTTATCCAGGAACGATATAAATTGTTATGTATTGTTACAACTCAGGAAAGCAAAGAACTTGTCTTAAGTGGACAAAATTGGTTACAATATAGAACGTCGATACGTTTCAGTAATCTATTAAACTAATATTATACTAATGTTTTGAAGAGAAAAGATTTGACTGTTTGTTTGTTTGTAATGAATAGGCTCCGAAACTACTGGACCGATTTTAAAAATTATTTCTCCAATATAAAGCTACATAATCACGAAGTGACTTGGGCTATATTTTTTTTATTTAATAAAGCTCTACTGATGTGAAATAATAATATCTAGATTTATTTTTCATTTGCGTAAATACCAAAATAACAAATACACCCTACAATAAACACAGACCTACACAAAGTTCCAGAGTTTTCTTAAGTATCTTTGCAAGCCATACCTACTTAGTCTAGAACCAAAATCAATAAAGTCAAACCAACCAAACTTAGTTACCACAATTTTCCAACAGAGTCCATCTCGAGAATAATCCCTAATCATCTTCCAGGAACACACAGATAATAAACAATCAATAATAATTGATTAAGAATCAAACTTCGACGCCTCATTAACACGAACCAGAGAAACATAGAATCTGTCGTTATTACCAAGTGCAATTATTAGTGCACTGCACACTGTCTGTAGCCGCAATGTGGCTCTTCAGTATTGTTTGTATGGATAGAAAGAAAAAATTTAGTAAAAGTAAAGAATATCTTTATTTATATAGACTTATTAAAAGTACGTTTTTTTTGTATTTGACAAGTCAAATACTTCATTAACTTAGCTTTAATTTGTGACTCAAACTTGTGAAGAGGCAGGTCAAGAAAAGTTTGCGGAATCTTATTAAAATATTTCACACATTGACCAACAAATGATTTCCCTACCTTATGCAGTCTTAGGGTCAACTCAGACCGAGACGTGACGCGACGCGACGATGCTTGAAGAGGCCGGTGACTTCAAGCTGCGCCGCGCGGCGGAGCGGAGCGTGTCTACGTTCGCCGCGGGCCACAGTGTTTTTACAAGAGGTTGGACATAGGATTCTAGTAATTGTTTAATAAGACAAAGTATGCCATTATGTTTCTCCTACATTAAACGGCAATTAATCGCATTATGAGGACTATAATTGAAACCTAAAGTTTAGGTGTAAATCGAATAAAAGTGATATCTTTGTATAGGAGCAAATTAGAAATGTTTATATTTCGAAGCGATAACTTCTTTCATTCTCAGGTTTTACACAGTTAATCTTACTTAAATAAGGCATATTGTCTTCGAATATACCTACCCCCATCATCATTATAACTTTCAATCGAGCACTCGACCAAACTGTATCAATTCTACACGAAGTCTGGACGGAAATAGCAGACACAATTCGCAAAGGCGGCAGGCAGAGCCGCGCGGCTTCGCGAGGCGCCGCGCCGCTTTCGCACACCGCCCATACCAGTGACACCGCGCTGCGTCGCGAGGCGTCACGCGACGCCTCGAGGCACCTCGAGGCGCAGCGCGGCGTGGAGCAACGTATTCTGAGTTTTCACAATAAAATGTGTATCTTATCGTGAAGTAAATAAAGTTATATTTTGAGTCGCTCTATTAAAATGTTTGCGCAGCGTGAGCTGACCCTTAGACTGGGAGTTACGAGCTTATTTTTTAGTTGTAACTACTCATGCAAACGTAGGTGCTACCACTCCTTTCTGTTCATGACAGGTAGACAGGCCATCATTTCACTTGCTTCTCCTTAAATCAAATAAAATATCACAACAAGAACGCGCAGCTCAACTGTCAAATCCAGTTTAAAGACGTCACCTTAAACCACGTCTTCTTTTCGTTATTTTTTTAAATCATGTTCGGATACATGCAAAGTTCCTTCACAACAATCATTGTTTGAGACCAATAGATTGAAAATATCGAACTAAAAAGTAAACAGGACGTAGAGGAGTTTGACAAACAAGTGGCCAATAGAAACATGTTCGTTTTGCACACCCGGGTGTGCACGAAACACTCTACGAGTAACTAATGCTGTGCTTCTTCTACACTCTATAATATGCATACGTACATCTACCACGAGTTGCCACTTCAAATTTAGATATTATAATATATTATAAATTTATTTATTTATTCAAATAAGACATCGTTAGGTCCACAGTGCTAGTTACAATTAAACTTACTATACTATGTTAGTACTTAATAACTAAACATGGCCGTGTTCGCTTAACCAGCGTCCACACGAACAGGCCATTGAATCGGTCGGCTATCACACGTAGGATGGTGCTGCGACTCTCGCGCAACCTGCGCAGTTCGTTCGCGTAAAATTTTGTATTCGGATTTGACATGACATGACACGACAGTGTCGAAACCCAATACAATTTTTTACGCGAACGATAACGTAAATTAAAAGTGGCAACTCGTGGTAGACGTGCTGACAATTACGAGTATGTTATGCAGAACGTGATAATACTTAGGTAAGCGTAACTTTAGGTGAGCAAGTTTCTGAGAGACATATTCTCTGGCGTTCCTTTGTTTTCAGATCATATATTATTTTGACGAAACGAATTGGTGTTGTGCTTTGTAGAGCATTTTTGACCTGCGTGGGTTTGTTTCGCGGACGAGTCTTTTCTTAGTCTTTTTTAAACTTTTCTTAGTCTTTCTGATTCATCGGTGATACTTTTATCTGCTGAACGAAACATCGTTCGACTATTCAATTGACTGATTTAATCTAAGCATATTGCGGCTAATTGGAGAGATAAGTAAACACGGTCGTGTCTAATAAATGACTGCCTGTTGTCTAGAGTAACCGGGGTGGACCCGCTGACTGACTGGAAATGAAAGATCACATTAAGAAATTGTTCGCTACGCTCAGTTTAGGGAATGAACTTGACAAGTTATAAAAGTTGTAATAAGACCCCAGGTCTGCCAAGCCAATTTAAGATTCAAGCCTCAGGTTCGAATTGAGTTTAATTTATTATTTATTAATACATAAAAAAGTATCATTGGCGGACCTAATACTTAAAGGCTTTCTCTACATGTCAACCGCAATGTTATATTTATTTTTACTTTTAAACATATCTTGACATAACAATTAGTGTGTTGCCTGGCGCATAATTATTTTCTAGCGGTTCTCATCTATAATTGTTCATTGTTCAAAAATTAAATGATTCGAGGAGTTCAGAAATAGCACCCCACTCTGTAGATAAATAATTACTTTGCCTGGGAAGCGACTTCGGAATACTTCCAATTAAATTAATGTACTTTTAAACATTCGGGAGATGTCTACGCTGTGGAATTGATGGCTTTATTATTTTAGTTCTGAAACGATACTTAATAAACCCTTTATGTTACAGTTCTGATCTTGGTCTCAGTTTCTATGCAATTTACATGAAACTTTATTAGGTTCACCCTGAAATGAATCGCTTCATAGTTATGTGGCTTTTATTAGATGTAGTATTAATAGCAATCAGCGGATAAACTGTCCCACTTCATGGGCAGAATTTCCTTCATTTAAATCAAGTTATGGGTATTGGTGTAATCACCACGCTGGCCTAATGCATGTTAGTGATCACAAAGCTGAACTTTTTTCCGGGAAATCCGAAAAAAAATTGTCCGACCTGGGATTGACCTCCAGATTTAAGGAAGAGCTCTTATACTGCTCGGCATTGGGGCCATAACATACTATTCTTGCGTATAATACTGGTTTCATCCTCACCTGTCCACTCCCGTAACTCGCGTGCTGGACTCCGGCGTCATCCTCACTATCCGACATCTGTTGGCCCGCTCTAAAAGGTTCGGTAACTAATTCTTAAGACGTGTACACTCTTCCACTGAAAGAGTTTCCTTCCTCTTATAAACTCGGGTTCTTCAATCAGGGTATAAAAGGCGTATATAGAAGCCGACAGGATGAGATTTACCAGTTCATTTGGACTTCCTGGCCGCTTTCGATCAGGTGAAGTTTATTATAAGTTGACCACTTGAAGTGAACCATCATGATAAAAAAATCTGTGTTTTTTTGAGGGTAGAGTTTGAACCTTTGTACATATCGATCAGACTGTTTCCTTTCATGTCTAAATCTACCAAAACAAAAACTACCAGTAAGTGAATGAATGGATGAATGAGTGAACGAATGAATTAATGAATAAGTTTTGCATGAATGAATGAATGAAGGAAATGTAGAAACAAATCTCTTCAACAACTACCAATTAGTAATTCGATACTTCAATGAAAACGATGTTATATATTTATCGTTTTAGCAGAATCGATATGACTTGGAAGTAACTTCATCCGTAATCGAATACGTACTTCTGATGTCAGACGATTAAAGGGGAAATTTAATTTTCTATTCCGGTTGTGTTTACTCTCTTGGGGTTGTTTATTTGGGGCTGTTTTCGCGAAATATTTTAGGTTCTATTTTTGACACCCATTCACGTTTTACTAAATCACTAAAGTGGGTTTGCCAGAAACTGTTAGAATGAGGAGTCATTTATCAGAATCGAAGTAATTTATACTCATTTTTATATTCTTCTGCGTATTGTGTGGTTTTACGTGGTTTCAAAAATAAATTTGTTAAAAATAAACCTTATTTGTTTCCGCGCCTTTCAGACCAAGTTGTAAGAAACAGACGTGATTAGTGTTGCCCAAATGCAAGAACAAGATGAGACCCAGCCAGTCTTGGTCTTGGTCTTGCGCCAATACACCTGGTCTTGGTCTTGGTCTTGGTATTGCGCTCCCAGTCTTGGTCTTGGTCTTGCAGCAAGAGTCTCGCTAGTCTAGCAATTACCTTTATGCCTATTGCTATTTATTAAACGTTCATTTATATCTTATAACAACGTAACAGTAGTTACATTTGAGCTTGAATTAACATAACCATAGTAAAGACCAACCAAATTAATAAATGTCTAAACATTTAATGAGTAATTCGAAAAATTGTCTGCCACCGGGTGGGGTATGAACCCACGACCTAAGCGATCCGTGCCGATGCTCTAACCAACTGAGCTATCTACCGTGACCTATGGGAGTCAGCCTATTTCTATGTTTTCTAATTATTAATGACGCTTTAGGAAATAATCTCTCAGCAGATACTGAAGTGCAGGTATTGAATGAAAATCACGGGCAATCTTCGATAAAGTCGGATATTCTCTCTCATGTGTCCTACACCACTTCAAAATGTCTTCCGAGCCGGCTGCTCTGGCTTTACTTAGGTACTCCTCCAACTCGTCAACATCTAAGCCTTGAAGACAAGATCCAGATCCAAATGACGTTGAGGGACATACATACAGTTTCTCAAAGTCTATTACGTCTTCATGTTCATCTTAATCAGTCCAATTTTCCAATTTTATTAAAATATTTTTTGGAGTCCCTAAGCGTATACCCGAACTCCAATACTCCCTGAAACGACACTTAGTCCTAACTGCAAAACGCAAGAGTCTCGCAGGATTAGTCTTGTTCTTGCTGAAATCTTGCACGGTCAGTCTTGGTCTTGGTCTTGCTAAAATTAGGCGGTCTTGTTCTCGGTCTTGTTCTTGCGAAAATGCAAGAACAAGACCAAGACTGCAAGACCAAGACCTATTTTGGGCAACACTAGACGTGATATAGATCGACTCCGTCTGTTCCCTTCTAAAACATGACTATTACGGAATAGTATAGTCTGCATGGGCCCTTTATTTTACAATAAAATATCAAACGAACTCAAACAGTTTAATGTGAATTTATTTACATTTTGTACCAGCATGATTTATACTTAAAAATAAAACCGACATTAATTTTTGCGTGCCACAGAAAGGCAGAATATAGCAATGTTCTTCATCACTACTCTAATTACCAGTGACACCTGTATTCTGTGCAATAATAGTACATTATGATATATGTGCGGTAAGTTGAAAATTACAGCCGAGGCGATATTGCTAGCCCGAACCGTACGCGAGGGCTACAAGGAAGCAGAGGGTGTAATTATCAAAGCGCACGTATGTCATGAAATAAATAAAACTCGAACTTTCTTAAACTAATAAATCTTTAATCACTTGTTAAAGCAGTTATAAACATTTTTACTTGTTTACAAATTAGCGATGCGCGCGCATCAGCGCTATTTTTTAAGGCAAAGGCATAAAAAACCGCCAGTATTACTAATAAAGTAAATTAATATTTTTTGTGTTTTTGTTACAGATAAATGGGTGTAATTACTTGTCAAAACTTATTAAATTAAATAATTAAATGTTTATTTAATATATTTTATTTCCCAAAGTTAATTTAATTCATAAAAGGTTCATAAAGGGTCTTTGATAGAATTTTAAAAAGTAGCGTTCGTTTTAGACGGAGCTTCTTGATAAACCGTGCGTTTCACATTACATCGCACAAGTGCGTAATGAGATACAATACGATATTGAAATTGGTGAAATAAGAGACCCTTTACGAGCAAATATGTTATAAAAACAATAACAATAAAATTGACAAAACTATTTTCAGAATCAGTTTGACGAATAAAATAAACAAAACAATAATAAAGTAAAAATATCCAAACAGGTTTTACCGAGCTGTCAGTTGTTTCTTTTGTATTGCACCTCTTCTTATTTCTTGGTTCCAAATAATCTGTGACACTTTTTCTAAATCAATAATAATATAGCAACGCCACCCACAATTATAATAAACTCAATGCAAAAGGCTACAATCCTGAACACTGGCCGTATAACCTGAAAGTTCCTTGCGTCTGGAGCTACCTCAGCAGCAATCCACCACATTGCGCTTGACTAAGGTCCATGTTATTGGGATTATCACCCACTCCTATCGTCAATAGGATGGAGAAAAAATAATTAAAAAAAACAATAATAAATAATGATATTTTAAAGAGGAAAGATTTGTTCGTTATTTTGATTAGATCAGATTAGACTAATTCATTTCTCATTGTTATATTACCCATATAGGTATTACATTAAAGTCATATAGTATAATACACACATCAAAAGTGTCTAGGGATCAACATATATTTTTGCAATAACTTTTCTCCTGATTGATATTAATTAAAATTTTCTTTAAGGATTCATCAAATAAAGTGTTTTCGTTTGTCTACAGTAACGATAAACCAAGTCACCTTTGCATTAATAAAGAAATTTGCCATTTTCCTAATAAAGGGATTTTTGACATTTGAACCACTAACATTAAAGTTCGAAAAAAAGACTGAAATAACAGTTTTCTTTAAAATTTTATTGGGTAACTTAAACAATTAATAATCCGTGTTTCTACCGCGACCACCAACAACACAAGAACATCGGTTTGGCATACTCGAAATGAGTTCATCCAAATCACGCTGTGGAATGGCCGCCCATGTTCGTTGCAACAACAAAAAAAGGTCTTCTTGCGACTGGATACCCTACATATTCGGCAGAGCTCTTCTCTGTAGCATATCCCATGCATGCTCAATCGGCTTCAAGTCTGACGACTGAGCAGGCCAGGGCAGGACATTGATGTTAGCTGCGGCGAGAGTCTGTTTTACAACTCTTGCGGTGTGCGGTCGTGCATTATCATGCATTAACTGAAATAAGGGACCGATTTGCACTTGTAGAGGAACGATGACGTCTGATACAATCGTCTCAGCATAAATTTGAGCGTTGAGGTTGCCTCTGATCCAAATGATCTCAGTTCTTCCGCCGATCCAAATACCCGCCCATACCATGATGGTTCCACCACTATAAGGATGGACTTCCTGGCAGGATTTTAATCGCTGTTGGCGTCCAGGGGTTCTCCAGTGTCGTATACGTCTTGTATCCGGTCTCATACCAAAACGAGACTCATCAGAAAAGCACACGAAACGCCATTGTTCTTCTGCCCAATTTCTGTGTTCAAGAGCCCATTGATATCGAATCCTACGATTGTGCATTGCTATAGGTGGTACCCTTAGCGGTCTTCGGGAATGAAGGTTCACTTCATGCAAGCGGTTTCTGACTGTTTGGTCGCTAATTAAGTTCCCTGAAGAGTGATGAAGCCTCACGGCTAACATCATGGCGGTTATTGTTGGAGCTCTTCGAGTTGTGATTTGAATGTATCGGTCTTGTCTCCGTGTGGTGCAGCGATACCGTCCTCCATGGCGCTCAGCCACGGTACCAGTGCTTCGGTAACGTGTCCAAAGTCGACTGATAACACTCTGACTTGTATTCAGAGCTAAAGCCACAGTACGTTGCCGGGAACCAGCTTCTATCATTCCCACAGCTCTGAGCATTTCTTCCCTGCTTAAATGACGTCGCTGCTCCATAACAACGTTGGTTTTAATCAGTAGTAGGGAAACAGTAGCACTAATAATGTCTTCAATGCGTTGTATGTTTTTATAGGGAAAATATTGACAGCTGATTTTCATCTTTTACTCGAATTTGATTGACAGTTCCTGTTTCAAATTATGAAATGCACCAAAAAGGATCCATATAAATTTATAAAATCATAAATTTATTACAAAGCCACATCTCAATCTCAAGAAATCCGCATAGAAATGCTTGATCCCTAGACACTTTTGATGTGTGTATAATATGGAACATAAAATTAATGATCATTAAAATATATTAAAATTAAATACAATGTCCAATAATGAATAAAAATTAATACAAATACAAATCATTAATTTATAATATAACATAGTTTAAAAATTCATTAGTGCAATAAAACGGGTTGCCCAACAAAAGGTTTCTAAGCTGTCGCCGGATGGTTTCGTCAGATGGCTCATTTTTTTTCGTTTGTTTGTATTGAATAAGCTCCGAAAATACTGAACCGATTTTAAAAAATATTTCACCAATATAAAGCTACATTGACACTGGGCTATATTTTTTTTAATTTAGGCTATATTTTGACCGAAAAGACAGTCTACACTGGCGAAGCCGCTGACGGACAGCTGGTGAAAGATATGTATGCACAACCAAGCCTATTTCACCCCGATGTTACGGGTTCATTATCTACTGGTAAAGGAGTCAGTTAGCGTCCGTTTAGATAAATTGCAATAAATAAATTCAATGAGATTTGACGACACGATTGGCGTGGTGCGCTGTAGCACGGTTTTTCGCCTCGATTTCCGTAGTGTCCCGGGTTCGATTCCCGGTCGGGTCAATTCAGGAAAGGATCTTTTCAAAATTGGCTCGGGTCTGGGTGTGCTGGGAGACGCCCTTGGCTTATTCCTGGTCTGGTACCTCGTAACACAAGGATATTTATCCTTACTTCAAGACCATGTCGAGTGGTGTGTTGTCTGGCGCAAAAAAAATGTGTAAAATCTAGTCATTGTCATAAAAAATTGTCATGTTTTGGCTTTATCGCTCACCTAAAACGTGTTACTGGAGTTCCAGGAAGAATAACAAGTATACCTACATCTCTGGAAATACTAACAAGCAATTGGGTTCCAGCTTACTAACTTACTGTCTAAGCTGACTCGGCTAAATGAATCTCTTAAATCGTATGCGAATTCACATTTTACAAATTCGTACAATCAAACGTTTTAATACTTTGTATGCTCGTAATATGCGAGTTTAATGAGCTCAGCTTATACCGGCTGGTAGGTACTTTTACCTGCGTTGACAGTACGCAATTTGTAACTTGTAAATAGACCCTTAGTGAAGAGAACATTAGCTACAGTCGTATTCTTGACAACACCTCAGCACCTCGGCAACTCCAACATTACACACACTGGATAATTAGTTAAGTAAGTAAAACCACACGTACCGTTCGGAAATGTAAAGGTGTGTTTAAATTAGACTTTATAATCTAAACTAATATTATAAAGAGGAAAGATTTGATGGTTTGTTTGTTTGTTTGTATTGAATAGGTTCCAAAACTACCGATCCGATCGTGAAAATTATTTCATTAACAGAAAGCTGAATTATTCAGGAGTGTGTATATATTTTATTATGATTGAACAAAACATTCAGCGAAAAATAATAGTAAATGCACAAACATTTGACAGAACGAAGTCTGTCAGGGCAGCTCGTTAAATATACATAGATGAATAATATGCGCCAAGCCACACATCCATTGTCATGGTTTCGAAATAGAACTAAAAATCTTTATGCTACGACAAACAAGGACTTTGGCCAGGGGCGTCTCCCAGCTCACCCAGAGCCGAACCTATTTAAAAAAAATTTACTCCTCCATAAGAAATGTAAAAACATATCAAAAATTAAGCATTCCATTAAATCTTTGTATAAAAATAATTATATTTATTGAGTCACACACATCATTTTATTATTTAAAAAATTCAAGGAGTACTATAAACATTTTTTTTTTAAATCTGGACTTAGAGTTACGAGTATATCATGATGACAAACACAATTTTGTAACACATTTGCACTTGCAAGAGGTTTCTAGGCTTTATGGACCCTGTCATGCCATATTTGGGACATCGCGATAGCAAAAGATTTATGATTACCTCTTTATCAAATTTCTTGTCGATGGCGTTTCCTCTTAAACTGTATTTATCAGTGTAACTCGATTTATAACCATTTATATAAATGAGAACGCATTAGAGATTTTTTAGGGAGATGTTAGATCCTTACACAACACAACTAAGTCGAATGGAATATTACAACTAAGTTAAAGTCGCAGTGAACAGTACTTACGTCTACCACGAGTTGCCACTTTAAATTTACGTTATCATTCGCGTAAAAAATTGTATTGGGCAAATTCCAATACATTATTTCACGTGAACGACATCGTAAATTTAAAGTGGCAATTCGTGGCAGACGTACAGGTCACATACCACTATTTGCCTATGGCCTTATGGGATACAGTTGTGAAAACGATACCATTTCATTGCAAAAAGCTAAGCAGATCGTCGCCCAGTAATATGTATGGTACAGGGCCAATGTTTTTTTATACTTTAGAAGAAAATGAGTTTGGGGGTCACATGTGAAAAAAGTGATCACCTCTGCCTGTCACCCGTGATGTTGATTGCCTTTTAGAAAATTATATTATGCTCTCTTTTTGAAGCCTCACATTGTCATCCATGGTATCCCACTGAATATACCATTGCTGGAATATTTTCTTTCCATATATTGGATGTACACATACCTACAAATCTTCAGCAGAAAAGTAGCGTCTAATAACTGTGAAAGATAAATAATGAGCAAACAAAGATACTTAACATAACTTTTAATATTGAAAGTACTGATACAGTCTATTTGAATAAAGTTATTTGAGTTTGAGTTTGAATAAATATAATATTTAAGCGTTTTGCTCCGTTGAGACAAATTATTTTTCCAGATTGTTTTTTAAATTGACTAGATATTGAAACAAAACAAATTAAAATAAAATGAAACCACGACGGTTAGAATCCGTAAACGGAACACTCAGAAGCCCACTTTTCACCAAGCGTATTTGAGCCCAACGTGGCAGGTGGTGTGCTTTCCGCTGTTAAATGAGTTGCTTTTATTTTTTTTATCGGTGCTTTTCCATCTCCGGAGAGATAGTCGCAAAAAGATGAACACAAATCGGTTTGAACAGGACCCCACGGGTTTCGAAAGGGATTGCTTAACCCCTAGGCACAGATTACTTAATAGTTACTACGTAACAGATAAATCACATCCATATAAAATGCCAATTTACGTAATCCTAAATGCGTGCTGTCATATGACAGACATAATATATTGTCAGGGTCACCTCTTTCGATATAGATGTCGGTAGTCAGTACTTACAGTACGTCATCGCGACAGTTAAATCGCCAAATTCGCATACAAATGCTCTTCGCGGCTGTTGACAACCAACTGCCAATGAGTCATGGAATACTCGGCGGCTGGTAGGTAATTATCGCGAGCAAGTATGTACAGTGACGGGCCTGCCCTAGGCCACGACGCTCTCTCCGTAAAGTCATTTTATTTCAATGATACATCCAGCGTGCACACACCTTAACCCACGCTTTAATTTATACGGAACTCTTGTAATTCCATATTGGGACGAACCGCGGAATAATTTGAGTTAGGGTGACGCACTGAGTATTTATTGGGGCAAGTTATACGCAATTACAATGACAAGTTGAAGCTTAAATATTTTCTTAATTAAATCAATAACCGGAAGAGATACCAAGAGTATCGATGTGATGATGTTCTCAAATTTTACTAAATTGACACTACAACACAGAACAAAACAAATGTTCCCAACATTTCAAACAACATCCTGGTGAACAGTCCAGGGTGATATTTATTTCTTTTGATTAAAATAGGTAGTTGGCCCCAGTATCGGTGGGTAAGCGATGACGACCCGAAGGTAGTACACGCTTAGCCAGAAATTATGCATATTCACTCGTTTTTTTATTATCGTGGGGAAATCCTCATGGATACTTCGCCGCCTGGGGATCGACGAGGTTATGTCGGACTTCTACCGACTAAAACCCCACGGTACTCGACCTCAACACTTCAGCGGCGAGGCGGGGTTCCTGAAAAGTTTCGCAACGCACCGCCGCCAGTGCCTTTCCGTAACGCCACGGAAGCACCAGGAGCACACAGGTACATCTCCGTCGCGGTGAAAGCCGTGCATTGCGGGCAAAAGTTCCCCGTATTCAAGCCCGCTGACTCCCACCGTACGCGGACCTTACTAGGTCCGTAATCACGATCCACCTAAAAGGTAGATCAGCTGCCGCATCTGGCGGTGCGGCCCCGCCAAGCCGCGGTACACAGGGGGGACCAGCCTCGGATCGCTGACCCCCTCCAAACGGTTGTGCACCGCGTCCACCTCGCGCCCGTGGGCGCCCTTTTGGGCGGGGAGTGGTAGGCAGGCAGGCACCATACCACCACCACGCCGGTGGCAGGCAGGTGGGAAGTCCACCACACTGCCACGCCTAAGCCCTCTTAGCTTTCCGGTGGTTCCATCTGCCACCAGTAATAAGCCCCCCCGCCACGACAAGGCGAAGGCTCATGGGGGGATGCCTATTCACTCTGGCTCAACGCAACTCAACTGAGATAACTTTATTTAAATAGACTATACTCCACCAAAGCTCAAGCTTTAAAAAGTTCCTCTACCCAAAGGTTGCCTGGAAGAAATCGCTCTCTAGCGATAAGGCCGCTTTAATTGTACAAATTGCTTGTTTTATCTAATACAACTGTTTTTATTCCTATTTTATGCAATAAAGTATATCTATCTATCTATATCCGTACTTTTCGATCGCCAAATTTTTTAGCAAAATTTACTAAATATAAATACCGTAATAATATGGATATATAAATACACAGTATACACTATACAGACATTATGCGACCTTATTTAGATACCAAGGTTGTAAAGTAATCGGAAACACAGACGCAGGGAGAGCGTTCCACACCCACTTACTCTACTTGCTCGTCAATTATAAAAAGTAACAACATCACGGGTAAAAAGTTGTTATTCCCTAAGTCAATGTTTAGTCCATTTATTTATCATCGGCCCACACGCATCGTAAATCTCATGAGAGTTTATGTTTCCTTTATAACTCGTATAAAATATCAAGTTGGTCAAGTGAAAGCGAACGATATGGATGAAAAGCTTAAAAAGATTCTTCTTCTGAAGTGTTTAAACCTTTTAGTCTCGCTCTTTCTTCTTTAAAACTTCTGAAGGTCACATTTTGAGCTTAGTATTTTGGTAGCAGGTAAGTTACGCACAAATCTTGAAGAACCAGCTAGTGGTTACTGGGTATGAATAATTTATTCGTGGGAACTATAGCGAAAAATGCTAGGAGGAAGGACGTTCATATTATGACTGGGCACGTATAACTGTATTAACAATCATAACTTTTAATTAGGTCCAATTTGTTTAAACATTTAAATATTCCAGACGTGGAACGCTCTTCCAGCACATGTGTTTCCTTCCTCTTATAGTCCCGGGTTCTTCAAGCGGGGCGTGAAAAGGCATTTCTGCAGGCCTTCAAGGTGAGGATGGCCAGCCTAGTGATTCGTTTGAATGACTGGGCTTGTCAGCCTCATATCTGGACCTCACGACCGCTTTCCATCAGGTGGAGTGAGGTCATCTTGACGGGCAATATAAAAAAAAAAAAACCTTTTCAATTAATGTTCTTGACACTTCTTTAATTTCCTATGTCTACAGATCCTTATAAACCAATCAAAAAAGAGGTTTCAGTCGGTGCTTCTCAGACTAGCGATCTGCGTAAAAATAATTAGGAGATTAGCGAAATTAAATGTCCGAATCCTATTTTCCGGTGTTTCGCTATTGTTCTAGGATTTCTGCAAAATTCCGGCTCTTCCTATTACCCTAAGACATATTGAAGATATTATATATGAAGAGGAACCTTCTTCCACTCAATGAACATATTTTGTTCTTAAACTCACATGCATGAACAACACTTTCACCTGAGCTTGGAGTGGTCAATAAATTAAAAACACTGTTTATAATAAATTTACTGTATTTATAAACAGCTGCCCAAACACGAGTTTGTTTGCTGAACAAACAAGATCTTCGGCAGCACATTCGTCGTTTAAATTCGAGGTTACAAAGTTTAAATTGATGGCTGCTCTTAAATCGTAATACCTTGGCCTTTTTGACCTGACTTATAAGGAGAAAAGGCAGAAAAATGTTCTGTTTTCCTAAAACTAGCTCAGTCAGACTAAGCTGTAGCCGAAATGGGATTTATTTATAATATTTGGAGCAGAATAACATATTTTAATATTCAAACATAGCCTATAGCGCGAGTTTGTTGCTGTCGAAAAAGAAAGACGCCTCGGGCGCAGTCTGCTCAGAATCTCTGTGGATCCAAAAATAGACAGAAACGTTATAGTAATACAGCTTTGTATATGAGTTTCACTTCGAGGCACATGCCTACCCTTAGGTATAAAATAGAAATGGAAAGCATATTAATTGAAGGACATATAGTTATTTTACAAAAAGTGCAAGTATCACAAGAAAATGATAAAAAGAGAACTAGAAGGATCTCAATCAACAATACCCTGGGCTTGTGTAGTACTTCGTAGTACTTCCATTCTATATCATATTGTTATGTAGTGATAGTGCGGATTGGTGAAAAGTTGTATTGAAGATTAGTGTTAACCTCCCTGCCAGATGCCTAAGACTAGGCTTCACGGATGACCTGACTACAAAGTTCAAGAAACAGAAAAATCTGTTGAGCGTTTGCTGAGGGTAGATCGTGAACTTTTTTTTATTTTTATTTTATAGTGCCCGTCAAGATGACCTCACTCCACCTGATGAAAGGATGAAGATGACAAGCACAATAATGCAAAGCAATTACTGAGCTGGCCATACTCATCTTGAAGGCCTGCCCTGGCACCGGTTAGTGCATTGTTGATCACGGAACGCGACCTGACCGAGATAAGTCAGAGTCACTTGGCGGGTTTACGCAACTGCATGGTGGTAACATCAACCGCGGCAGACATAATATGTCTCCCACCTGAAGAGCAGTTGGCCTGCTGCAGGGCTTCCTTAGTCGCCTCTTACAACACCCACGGGAAGGAGATGGGGAGGTGGAAAGTATTCTTTTAAAGTGCCGCCACCAGCACGGCACATAAAACCGTGAACGTCACATTTTTTGTAGATTTTCGTGATTATATAGCTGAATTCAAATTTAAGTATAATTTATATCTCTATTATCGTCTGCACCTTTTAATTTTATAATTATAATTTTAACTGAGTACAGTGATTTTTTACGTTTCTTAACAATACCGCGAAAAACTTTTTTTATTTAATTTAGCAAATAATTGGCGAATACATAATTTTGAACGATTCAATGTAGTTTTATAAAGTATTATGCAGACAATAATAAAGAGATAAATTATAGTTGTAAGTATGCAACGTCTTCGATGCACCCCCAGCAAACGTTCATAAGAGCGTTGTCCAATTGTATTTGGCGATTTTAATATTGACTTGCTGACAAAGGACAATACTTTGACTAAATACAAACATACTCTGAAGGAATCCGGATACAGGTTACTGAATAAAATACATAAAAACTTTACTACAAGAGATTCGGAGACAAAGAAATCAATTCTAGACCATGTCAGCACAAATCTAAAATGCGAGCCTTTCAACTTTGCCATTATAAATTCGTCTATGTCCGACCATAAGCAAATTTTTCTACAGCTGAAGAGGTATAAACCACCAAAAAATTTACGATTGAAATTTGAGGCGATGGACTACGGGAAACTATATGCTGAAATGAAACCATATACATCTGAACATGTTACAAACCAGTATGAAGAAATTGAGAAAAACATTAAAGATTGCGTAGCAAATAACAGAGTAATAAAGACAAAAACACAGTATTCTCACAAAGAAAATTGGATTAATAATGATATTAAAACTGGAATCAGCCAAAGAAACTACTTATGGAAACAACTCAAAAATAACAAAGAGAATAAAAGTATGGAGAAGGATTTTAAAGATAAAAGAGACGCAGTAGCCAGATTGATACAAAATACAAAAAAGGCATACTACCACAAACTATTTGCCACTTGCACAAACAACCCTAAGAAAATGTGGGCGCTCATAAACAGTCTAGCTACCAACAAAATAAAACAAAGCTGTACTGTTCCTAAACTCCAAGTAGACTCTAAACAAATCACTGATGCAGTTGAAATCTGTAATATTTTCAATAACTTTTTTACAACTATAGGTATAGTTCTAGCAGAACAAATTCCTATCGAATATCGCAATGGTACCCTGGGTGCTACAAAACATAAAACAAACGATCATGAACTCAATACTTTTACTCCCTGTAGCGCAAGTGAAATCAAGAAATTCATTCAAAATCTTAAGCCGAATTCTAGCAGTGGTATAGATAGAATTAGCACTAAAGTAATAAAATGTTTACAAGACCTGATATCAGAGGCTTTGGCACTTTCTTTTAATAAACTTTTGTCTGACGGTAGATTTCCGGATTCATTAAAGGTTGCAAAAGTAACGCCAATCTACAAATCTGGGCCAACAACTGACCCAGGAAATTACCGTCCGATCTCTGTACTGCCCGTATTATCAAAACTACTGGAGAAGCTCATACATAACCGCTTGTTAAACTATCTAGACTCATTTGGTTTTATTTCATCACGACAGTATGGTTTTCGATCAAAAAGTAATACTACGGCAGCAACAGTTGATCTAATAACTAAAATAAGAGAAAACATCGACAATAAAAGAATCGTTTTAGGTGTTTATATTGATTTAAGGAAGGCTTTTGACACCGTGAGTCACGATTTGCTATTAAAGAAGCTAGAAAATATCGGTATCAAAGATAGTGCCCTAAAAATGTTTAAATCATACCTAACAAACCGACTACAGATTGTGAAAATAGGTAATGCCCAAAGTAATACCCAGTTCATTAAGTGTGGTGTCCCACAGGGATCTATACTGGGACCACTCCTTTTTCTTATCTATATAAACGACATAGCGGATTTGAGACTTCACGGTCATCTAACACTGTATGCGGATGATACTTGTTTATTTTATTTCGCATCAAACATCGAAGAAGCAATCTCAAAGGCTCAAGAAGATTTAAATAGATTAACAATCTGGTTTCAGAACAATTTATTAACAATTAATGTTTCTAAGACATTCTATATCATCTTCAAATCTAAGAACAAAATAGTCCCTTCTCATGAGCCACTGACAATAAACAACGTCTGCTTGGAACAAAAGGCCTGTGAAAAATACCTGGGTCTTAGTATGGACAATCACCTAACGTGGAACAAACAAATTGAACACATAAAAAACAAACTGGCGAAGCTCACAGGTTCCCTTCGATACGCAAATCAATGCATACCTAGAAGGCTACGTTTTACCATCTACAACTCTCTTGTAAAATCACATTTACTTTACCTTATAGAAGTATGGGGTAGTGCCGCAAAAACAAAACTGCAAGAACTGCAAAGAATGCAGAATAAAGTGATAAAGGTCCTTTTTTGCTACCCATACTTAACGCCAACTTCTAAAATTTATAACGACACCAAAATAATGAACATACGAGAACTATATTTATACAGCACTTGCATTTTGATAAAGAGAATCCTTTGTAATAGTGTTCAAACCAATTTGTCTTTTATAAAAAAGTCACAAATCACGAAACGCAGTCTTCGTCGACCTAGTTTACTGGTTTTGCCCAAGATGCGAACTAAGCTGGGGAGTAAAAGTATAAAGTTCGAAGGAGCAAATATATACAACAGGTTACCTTCTTACATTAAAGATGCGGACTCCTTATATAGTTTTAAATCTAAACTGCGCAGCCACATTCTTGGGAATCGTTCATAAAATGGTCTAATTAAACAGAGTGTGCATGCGGGTTGTTTGTGATCTGAAGGTTGTGAACTCCAAAGTGGCGACCTAGATTAAGATATTTATTTTTTTAAGATTTATGTTCTCATGTAAATGGATCCCCTATCTTGTTTGAGAATAAATACTTTAAACATTAAAATTAGGTAGACGCCAATTATTTGCTAAATTAAATAAAAAACCATTTTTTTTAAATTGATAAGACACTTATAAATTTACTGTACACAGTTAAAGTTATAAATATGAAATTAAAAGGTGCATTCAATAATAGAGAGGTAATTTATACTTAATTTTAATTCAGCTAAAATAATCACGAAAACCTTAAAAAAATGCGACGTTTACGATCTACCCCGAACGCAAAAAGCAAACCCTATTAAATGTGTGTTGCGGAATTTCAAACCCAGAACAGTCCGTCTACCACGAGTTGCCACTTTGAATTTACGTTCGCGTAAAAAAAATGTATTGGAATTTAACGTCATGTGAAATTACATATGACAATGTAAATTTAAAGTGGCAACTCGTGGTAGACGTACATGATAGATTCAAGTAATTTTCACAACTCAGCCTGCAAAATGAAGAAATACAACAAATAAATTTTGGAAAAAGAAATAGCTCGATTGTGTAAGGACAAAATAAATTTAAAGAAGACGTAATTCCCAAGACAACAGAAAACAAATTATAAAAGACATTACGCACTTACAATTTGCCCTTAGGCAATATAGTGGAGCTGAGCCTTGAAATTGGGGTGGGAAATGGGAATTCTTGAAGTTCTGAAGTTTTGTTGCCGAGAACATTATAAGACAACAGATAATAATTAAGTAAGCTTTTTTCGGCGGTACATGATATGCTGACATAACAAGAATCATTCCGTATTTTCTACAGATTTAATCATTCCTGATTCGAAAAATAGCTCTTCTTAAATTTTATTAATAAATATGCGCAAGACAATTTACCACTTGTCATGGTCTCGAAGTAGGGATAAATATCCCTGTATTACGAGGTACTGGACAAAAACTAACGAGGTACTTAATTAAGCCAGGGGCGTATCCTAGCACACCCAGACCCGAGTCAATTTAGATAAGATCATTTCTTGAATTAACTGGACTGGAAATCGAACTCAGGACTCTATGTAAGTCAAGACCAGAAATCGGGCTACAGCGCACTAGCGCCAATCGTGTCGTCAAATTGACTTATGTAAGTTATGACATTAATAAACAGTTTACAGAAGTACCGCTCGAGCCTTTTTCCAAAACTTGAGTGACCGCCCAGGATTACTACTAACAGAACCCGCCAAAAACAAAATTCATCATGTGAAAAATTGCACCAAGTTCGACAAAAACAAAAACACTCGCGACAGTGCTACTGGCCGCTACACTGATGCTCACCGGTATGCGTGTAAACTCACTGTGTCTGTGTGCGTAATCAAAATGGCGGGTCTGTTCTAAGCGGACTATCTGTCAGAAGCGCCGCGCCGCATGCGTGCTTTTGTGGGTATGATGTACAATGTACGTACATGCCATGCCGCCACCGCCGGGGACCGGCAGAAGAGGTCGACCCAAGAAGCGGTGGCTCGACGTCGTTAAGGGTGACATGCGTGCCAACAGACTCACCCCTGAGGATACACAAGACCGCGCGAAGTGAGGCAAGAAAATAAGAAAGGCGGACCCTGGGCTGGGACCCCACACACTGGTGTGGGTTCACAACCGGGATAGACCGCACGGATGACGATGATGGTGATGATGATGTACAATGTACATGCTAGTTGAAGATTCTGTCTTCCTAAGATTTTTTTTCTTTTTCACTAACTGGGTTCTGCAGAAACCCTATACAGTAAAAATACCGATGGGACAGTAACTGTATCTCGATGTCGCAAATTCATTGTCAAACCAATTATGAGGGTCTAAGTAAAGTTAGCTTTTAACTTAACAACTGTCTGATTTGAATTCCATTTAATTATTGAAGGCCGTTTGCCTCTCTATCGCCTTAGGGTTTGGTCCACTAGGGTTTCTGCGAGACACTACTGATTATTTTGATAGATGGATGAATTGAGTTTGTTTATAACTTATCACTATCTGTTTAATTTGAATGTATAGTTGACTGATAAATAATACCTTTTTGTAATTAGAATGTTATAATGTAATGCTCGCCTTGAAGTATTGGGTCTGAAAGGTTCGCGAAATCTTCCTATTTTCAGTGTTACGCGTAGACCTTTGTCAGTTTTCAGTTTTGGCAGGTTGGGATTAGACTTACAAAATCAAAAAACAATAATGATACTTTAATTAGGGTCAGCTGATCTTGGTGTAAAATGTATCAGATATAATATAATAGTGATAGTGTAATATAATTTATATTTGCATGCCCACAGAACTAGGGTATAACATTGTTGTAACTTTTTATTTCACCGTCACTCATCGTGTACTACACAATGTTAAGCAAATAAAAGAAGTTTGAGTTTGATAATGTATTTTTTGCTTTTACTTTACTTTAACCTACATGCATTCCACTCAACATACAAGTATAATAATCAAATTATTTTGATAAGTTTGAAAGATTAAGCAAAAAGGTACTCGCATTCATTTAAATTGAAGCTACGTTTAGGTGGACGGTGAACCTTCCTCTCCATTACTACAGCGTCCAAGATTACAAGTCTAATTGTTTCAGAAGGCGAAACAAAATAAATAAGAAATACCCTTAGGAAATTGAGGAAAAATACTTCATCTTAGATTTATGCCTTTAAAAGTATTAAAAGAGAAATCAATTAACTAGAAATCTTTCTGTGTCCATATTTCTTTCGGCTTTGTATTTAACTGTTTTTCTTACCTTTCTTAAAAAAATAGATTTTGTCTTTTTTATTTTCGAGGGGCAGTTATATGGCTCGAGCTAGGCTTAGAATACGTTTCTCTAGACTTTTTTTCCATCGCCTTAAATAATTTAAATTTTTAAAATTCGCTCTTGATTTAAATAGTTGGATATAGTTTCAACGGTAAGGTGATGATGATAGAGATAGCAAAAATGAGATAGAATGGGAAACTAGGACGAAAAACAGTGCGTGGTGTTTGGTGGTATGGTGGTGGTAAGAGGGGGGATCAGTTTGTATGAATTTGAAGAACACTTTTTTAATATTCAAGCTATAAGAAACCACGAAATATATTTCAGGCACTACCTTCCAGCAGCTTTGTGTGTCTTTCTGTATTATTTTCATTGAAGTATATAAAAAATACTACAAAACAATAAGCAAAAAGAGATTATAAAACCGTAAAAATAAAAACAAATGAATTCGCTCTGTTAAATCTGATATTTAACAATCTTTGAATCACTCGAGTAATCTTTTTGCATAGGAAAGCAAGCTTAAGCCTTGCCTGACACTGATGAATGAAGATATGGAAAAATAAAATTAATATCCCGACGTTAATACTTACATACATTCTTATGTCGAATTAAAAAAAGCTGTGCTGGCAAAAACAGGTTATGTCAGTTGCAAAAAGACCCACCCTTGTGTTACATCGATTAGTACTTTTTATATCGAGGGACTAAACCAGGGGTTCCCAACCTTTTTTTGTCTACTGCCCACTTTAAGAATAAATAATTTTCAACGCCCCCCTTTTCAAACATACTTAAAAACCGCTAAGTACTTATAACTGATTATTGAAACGCAAATTTATAGTAGTGGGACAGAGTATCTTTCATTGAAAATAAAACAAACATAATCAATTCTTATATAAAAACTAATGAGAAGGTTGAATCTGATGCTGTTCAATAAGTTTGTTGATATCAGGTTCCAATTTACTCAAAAACAGCCGCAAGTCGCCACGTTCGGTAACACGCAAACGATTTCTCTTTTTAGTAAGCAGCGTTGCCACAGCACTAAATCCACGTTCACACAAATATTACGATGGGAATGCTATCAAAAATCGTTGAACATTTGACCACAATCCAGGGTACAATTGCGGGATCGGTTTTTGTAGCCAAAATTCTTGATATCCATTTTTGAACTTGATTTTTATTTCTTCGTTTGTTGTCAATTCTATAAGTTCTTCTTCCAGCTGAGGTGACATTGCTGTGTTGACATTTGAAAACGGATCCAACACCCAGTCTGGTATTTCTAAGTTTAAAATGTCCTGGTATCGTTCGGTGAAGTCAATGTGGAGGTTTTCCAAATGTTGGCAGTAGGCAAACAAGTCGTCGTTACTGCAGTATACTGATAAATTCAGAAAATTGTGAAACTCACGTCTGCCCATATTCTTTTTGTGCAGAAGCAGTTTGGCTGCGAAAGCAGCAACGACATTTTTTGTTTTAATTAAATTTAGTTCATCGCCTTGCAGTTGGAGGTTCATGTCGTTGAACATTTTATACAGGTCTGTCATGTAAGCTATATCATTCTTTGATGTTATGAGCTTGTTGCGCAGTTCTGTATCTTTAGTTTCCAAGAACTCTATCATAGAGTCAAACAGGTTGTAAAATCGAATCAGACAATTGCCTCTTGACAGCCAACGAACTTCAGTATGAAGCAACAAACGGTTGAAATCTTCGTCATTAGTAACACAAAGCTGATGAAATAATCTATCATTCAAAGAGCTGCTACGGATTTTATTGACTGCTTTGATGACATATTGCAGTGATTGAAATAGTCGTTCAATTAAGTTTCTAGCAACCAAATGTTGTCTATGAATAACGCAATGTATAGCAAGGACATCTGGAATTTTATTCTTTAAGTATGCTATGAAGCCTTTATGGCGCCCTGTCATAGCCGGAGCGCCATCCGTAGCAACTGATATAATATTTTTCAAAGGAATCTCTTTCTCTTCACAAAACTTTTCCAATGTATTGAATGTGGTTTCGCCTTTTGTATCTGTCTCCAAATTTCTGGCAAACAATAGTTCTTCACGTATCTTTAATAAACCTCACGTAAGATAGCAACAACGCTTCATTAGTTGGTAAAGTGGACTCATCGAACTGAATTGAGAATTGACTAGTAATCAGATGATTGCACAATGATTCTTCAATGTTTTCAGCCATTTCATCAATTCGTCTTTGCACAGAATTATTACTCAAAGGAATTTTTCGGATAATATCTGCGGCCGGTTTATGAAGCACAGTAGTTATTACTTCCTTTATTGCTGGCAAAATTAACTCTTCTCCGATGTTGTGTGGTTTGCCTTTTTGAGCAATTAACAAAGAGATATTGTACGAAGCTCGAAGTCCGTCGTCATCTTGCTTAGCAGCCGCCGAAAATAGTTTTGATACACTTGGCTGAGTATTATGCTTCTTCTCTAGGTCTTGAAAATATGCTACATTCTTTTCTGTCTTATCTGGATGCATTTTATTCAAACGATCTTGCAGTCTTGAAGGCTTCATTGCTTCGTTCGAAAATGTTTTTAGACATAGAAGACACAAAGGCGACGACGGGTTTTTCAATAAATCCGAATTTAATATATTCCGCAGAGTATTGCCGTCTCTTCTTTTTTACTTCCGACATTGTTTTGTTTTAAGAAATACGTAAGTGTTGAAATCAAGTACTGCTTATCCATTATGCGCAAAACCGCAAATGAAAATAAAATAAATTTACGTCGCTTATAATAGGATTGCATAAGCAGCACGCACCAACAGGAATAAGACAAACGTGCATAAACTCGTTTATCTCATTCGACGCCCAATCGTACTCGACAAGCAAGAACAAGTATTATAGAACCAGCCGATTGGTATAGGATAAGATTGGCAATTCGGTTTATTTAACAAAAACTTGTTAAAACATGATTGCCCGCGGTCTTATCGAACCGAGTTTGAGCTATATCTTAATTAATATTAGTTGATGTTCACAAGATGTAGTCGAGAGTCGAGAGCTCAGTCGGTGTCTAAGAGTCTTCCTAGCTAGGTAGATGAAATTATAAATCGACCCCAAAGCCCTACACAATGCCCCCTTTTTTTTCTGGGTCTCTTACCGCCCCCCTTTAGGCCTGCAGCGCCCACAAGGGGGCGTTATCGCCCACGTTGGGAAAGACTGGACTAAACGAAGCCATAATATACCAGAGGTGATTTGACTCCCGAGCGTACAAGGGAGTCAATGAAACCGAGGGTATATTAAGTCGGCATTTAGTCTCGAGGTGCAAACTGTACGACAAAAGTTCTGAAATTTTCGCGGTCAGCTTTTTCTTCTGAACTGAACCAGTCCCATATTAACAATTTAAAACACATGGCGCCACCTTCTTTGCGGACAAACCAAAACCACCAAAACCTTAAACTCTCAACATTTTCGCAATGAAGACTCAGATAATAGTCTATTTATACTGGCTGTTTGAGTTTGTCTATGTCACATGAAGGAAATTAAAAAAACTAATTACTTTTTACTCCCTAGAGACTAAAGTGGTCACTTTAGTCCGGCTTCGTAGGGCTATATTGGCGTATTTTCAGTTAGAGCATGAGAAGTGAAAATTCATAAAACAAAGTCGTTTTAGTTACACCACTTATAACTCAAGAACGGGTGGACCCCTTTTTATGACTTTTGTGTTTTTGGATTTGTCTATTGAAATATTACTAAGTATTAAAAACATTGGAAAATTGACAAAAACAGTTCTGTCAAGCATATGCCAATAACTTTTGACAGAACGAAGTTTGTCGAGGTTGCTAGTTATCAGATGAAAAAGCAGCAAGGATCTTAAAAATGTTACACACTGATGGTAAAGTTAGCAGGATCCCGGTGGCTGCAGAATGCGGATCGCCAACAACCCGTCGCTTTGGACATTTATCAGAAGGCCTATGTTCAGCATGATACTTCAATTTCTTTCCTAATTAATAAATAACTAGCTTCCCGCCAGCAGCTTCGCCTGCGTGAACTTCACCGTTACATATTACGAACAAAGTACATAAAAATTTTATGAATTGTTTTTTCTGATGGACAAGCTGTATTGCTGTAAAGTTTCATCTAAATTCGTTCAGTAGTTTAAAACACATACATGTTTACCAACTTTCGCATCTAAATTAATAAGTATGGAGATAGTAAAATCATTGGGATATAGTAAGTATTAGTATAGTATAATTGTATAGTATTGTATATTAAAGTTAAATGTAATAAGTACTGTTTTTACTATCGCAATATAATAGTTGAAGAGATTGTTGTTTTCTACAAGTGCCATTATGAATGTATATTAATGAAGCTTAAAGCTTGATCTGGAATGCCAGCGTTAATCTTAATGTACTGGAAACATTCGACACTCAAAGAGCGTGAGTGGTTTTAGTCGATTTTGTTAAAGCATCGAGAATACGGCTCCATTCTTAACGTCAGGGAAAATTATTTATCAGTGAGTATAACCTTTTAAAGTGTCAAGTATTGTGAAATGGCAGTTTGTATCATGATTTGTTCCATTGTTATTTTTTTAGGAGAATGGAAAGGCAACAAAAAAAGTTTGAATGTAACATTGGAAACATGGAACATTGGTGGAACATTGTTTAGTTTTAAAATAGCTGAATTGTCAAAGTCAAACTCAAAATATCTTTATTCAAGTTTTCTCAATGAGTGCTTTTAAATCGTAATCGTATTTAACCACAGAACAAAAAAAATTATAATACGATCTATACGTGTGTCTATGATTGTGCGTGGGTGTGTATAATTAATGTGTATACACTAAAAATGATAAGGAGATCATTGTGGCGCCATACATTTTTGGCCAACAAAAAAAAGTAGTACTTATAGTTAGAACTAATCATACGGAGCAAAGTTTATTATGGGTAGGGTAGGGTTGTTATTATATTCTTTTATGGTTGGTTTTTTCTCTTTGTTTTATATTCTTTAAGGTTTATTTGTATCAAAATGACACACTGCTTGTACTTTACTAATGCCTGTTGTAAACCCAAAACAATTTTAAAAGAGTAACTGCTGAGTTTCTCGCCGGGTCTTCTCAGCAAGAAACAACTCCGACGCGGTGGTAGAGTCGCATTATGTCTGTATACTGTTTATTTACATATCCATATTATTATGGTATTTATGTCTATTATTTCGTATATTTTGCTGTAAATTTGACGATTTGAAAGTACTGATACAGTCTATTTGAATAAAGTTATTTGAGTTTGAGTTTGAACCAAGTTATACGCTTTTAAAAATTCTTTATTTTCATATTGTTATTGAATATTAAAAGTGCATGGAATCGTAAAATAATGATCGATAATGCTAGAAGGAATTATCTGAAGCATCTTTACTTTAGCGCGAAATAATATATGTCAACTAATTAGAAAACCGTCATTTTCACAATTAAACTAAAAAAATACCTTAATCTGCATATTTTTATTATACGGCATAAAAGTCGTAGGGTTGCCACAAGCCAAGTTATACGAGTTTAAAAATTCGTCATTTTCATAAATACAAGTGAAAACTAAAGTAGAAATGCTTCAGGTCATTACTTCTACCAATATCTATAATATTTTTTTGTATTCTAGCTCTATCAAAAATCAATAAATGTATGAAAATTACAAATCTTTGAACCTGTATTACTTGGTTTGTGGCAGCCCTACGACTTTTGTAATAGCAATTGCTCTGTATGACTAGTTCGAACTATACAAATATTTTGTTTTTGTTGGACAACACTTTCAGAAATTAAATCAGTTTTAATTATGTTCTATTTTCAAATGCTTTTTTAAATGTGTACGTGACATTGGACTTCAGTTGATTTCCGCTGCCATTATGAATCGGTTTTTGGTTAGGTTAGGTTAGGTTAGGTTAGGTAAAATATTAAAAGTAAAATACGTCACATACTTATAACTTTAAATTATTGTGGTGATGTAATTATGGGAACCGATTACCCGCTTATGCTACCCTGCGGACATAGTGTTCGTGGTATTGTGTGCGAAAATTCGCTTGTAAATATCACAACGAATGAACTAAGAGCATCGATCGGTTGAAAGCGTTTCTGAGCTGTTCTGAAAGGTAAATGGAATCATGTAGTATACGGTGTTACGCGTATAAAACTATTTCCAAATAGCTAAGTATTCCAAGTTTTTGAAATGCGGCAGATCTAGCCGGGTATTTATTTTTAATTCACTTCATATTTGCGCTCACCACATGCTAACGGCTGTTTTCCCAGTGGATGGTTTGAGGTTTTTTAGTTAGACTGCGGTTTCAATGCTGGAATATTGCAAAATTGTTTACGATTTTCTCATTTCAGGTTTTAAAAATGCAATATTTCTACACAACAGATAGAAACTACAAATACTCTGCCTGATCTACGTTTTGAAATGACAAATTCGCCAGGTCTGTTAATGGCCGGATAGCTCAGTGGGAAGAGCAGCCTCTCGGATTGTGTAAGACACGTGTTTGAGTTTTGCTCGATACTAGGATCTAGGATCAGTTCGAATTTGCCTAGTTTCTTTTCTGTAAAGTTTTTTTTTTAATTTTAATGGTCCTACGGTGAATTCTAAGAACTATCGATTTTTTTAATAAATAAAAAAGTGTTTGCGTAAAAATAAAAAAAAACCTGGAAAGGTTCTTAAACGTTCTATAGAGTGCATATTATTATTTTAAGATGATGGTTCCCTGTTGGTTTGATTTCGAGTAATGGCAAACACTAACCCGAACAAAAATACTTGAACGTAATGCTTTTGCCGCAGTCAAATACTTTTAGCAATATTATAAAAATGTCCTGTGGAAATATTTTCTTACCGAGACGTGTGTCAAGGTTGACTTCCAACACGGGTGATCTAAGGGTAAAATCGATCTGACCCTTTCCAAAATACACTCGACTACGTTTTTTACCACTTTTTTGATGGCCGAGTACTAAGAGAGCTCAGTTCAAAATCCAGGCAGCTTCTGGGTTCAAATCAGGCTTAGGTTTAAGACATTTATTTCTCTTAAGAACATTAGAATTCATTAGCTGAGAAACACAAGATAATAGCTTCGAATATCTACCCAAACAGTATACAGATACAATTATAAGAATTTAATCACACACATTAAATCAAGATGTATTTTTGAATTTTTTGACACAATCGTACGAGTATCAACCGGGTATCAACATCAATTCAGCAAACGGTTTTTTTTAAATTGCCTTGCTTGGGTGTTCTAGGAGGACTCCTTTGCTTAATAACTTGTTTGGTATGAAAAATATCAAGTAACAGCTACGTAATTAATATATTAAATGTTTTTCTTTCTTTCTTATAACACAAGGACATATAACCTTATTCAGAGACCATGAAAAATTGGCGTGTTGAATGGCGCATTTTTTTATTTTATTCATTTATTGAAAACTGCAAAACATTTTACCCGACTGCGCCAGAAGTAGGGTTATGTTTTAGAGAGTATGTATGTATGTATATTATGTAGGTATGTATAATTGTTTGGCACGTTCTTCAGCCTGAACGGCTCAATGGATTTTAGCTTAAGGGGGGGTGTTTTATTCGTATTTACTGTTAGAGTGTTACTGTTTTTTACCCAACCGCTTGAGTGGGGTATCAAAATGAAGGACTTGAAATAGCGATTCCATAAATACTGGTTCATCATCATCATCATTTCAGCCGGCTGAAATGAAATACTGGTTATTCAACTAGAAAGGCTGAAATAAAAAATAATAAAAAAAAAACAAAAAACCAGACTGCAAAAATGGCCACTCAAAAAAAAAAAAAAGGTCGTTTGCGGCGGGGACCAACATTAATCGAACATAAACAAAACATTTTTGTAGAAGAATAAGTAACTATTAAGTTGTTATTTCTTGCTTTGTTCCCGCCTGCAATGCAATGATTTAAAACGTTGCAAACGAGCTTGTTTTTCCTTTTGAGTGCTAATTTTTTTGCAGTTGAGTTTTTTTAAAATTTGAATTTTAAGTTTTTTTCTGAAGTTTGAACATACGTATGTTGTCATCTATGTGTAACTTTGTGTCCCAAAGAGAGAAATTTTGGCGTACTATGACGTCATAGTACACCAACATTTCTCTCTTTGGGACATCGTGAAGTGTAAGATAACTTATTTGGCAATAATACATATGTTCGGTAGAGTGTCTGCTCCCCAACAAGTGACATTCAGCGCTATCTATTAAAACCCTAAAAGCATTAATGTCGTACCAAAGGTGGCATGCGCGATGTTTCTCGCAGCCGCTAAATAAAATGTCGAATATTGGTTTCCGATAGACGTAAAAGGGTAGCTCAATGATCTGATTTATTTATCTGGGCTAATAGACTTCTATATTCAGTTTGTTTTTAGATATTTTTAAGGTCGCAAAGGCGTTTGAGGGGTTGCAATGATTGTTGAAAGTGTCCCATAGACAACTGCAAGCCACATTTGTTACAGATTTGTTGTCATCATCATCTGTACGGTCCCGGTTGTGATCTCACACTGGTGTGTGGGGTCCCAGGGTCCACCTTTCTTATTTTCTTGGCCCACTTCGCGTGGTCTTGTGCATCCTCAGTGGTGGGTCTGTTCTGTCTGTCTGTCGGCACGCATGTCACCCTTGACAACGTCGAGCCAGCGCTTCTTGGGTCGACCTCCTCTACCGGTACCTGGCAGGGGCGGCATGGCCAGACATTTGTTGCCCACGTAGTTTGCCGATCTCCGTGAGACATGACCATACCAACGAAGGCGGCACTCCTGCAGCTTGTCTGCGATGTCACGAACACGAAGGCCGCCGCGGATGTGGGTGTTCCGCACGCGATCCTCGCGTGAGACTCCACACATCCACCGCAGCATCTTCATTTCCGTGACGCGCAGCTCCTGCTTGTGTCGCTCTAGTAACGGCCATGTTTCACTGCCATATAAAAGGATGAATACGCTATTAATAAATATTTTTTTTAAAAGATTTCAAGCATACTTTGATAACATCTTTGTAACTTGCCTGTTGGTTGGTGCAATGGCAGTGATACTCTTTTTGGCATCGGAGGCCGTGGGTCGATACCTACCCGTGACAAACATTTATGTAACGAACATTTGTGTTTGTTGTGTGTGGGTGTTATTATCTATTTAAGTATGTATTTAGAAATATTTAAGTATGTTTACGAGTCTCTGATAGTACAAACTCTGCTTAGTTTGGAGTCAGATGGTCTTGGTGTAATTTATTCGTATAAAACCCATCAAGTGAAGAGTACAGCTGAGGTTCTTGTTTATGCACAGAAACAACCATCAGACACCGTTGGTAGTCACATTATGTAAACTGTGTATTTATACAGGGTGACTGGGGATTCATTGGCATCCTTTTGAAATAAGAACCTACTATTGATATACAATACAGTACTACATATACAGGTTATTTCATAGGTGCACAATTGCATATTTTTAAACCTTATAAACAATTGCCGAGTATTAAACATGATGTTTAAAAGGTTTAAAAATATGCAGTTTTGTATCTTTTACATGAGGTTATTTAAGAGGTAAAAAAATTCATATTTTTAAGCCACATAAACAATTAGTATTAAACATGATGTTTATAAAGTTGAAAATATGCAATTTTGTACCTATTAAATAGCCTCACACTTGGGTAAAGTACATCACATGTATATCATGAGTAGGCCCTTATTTTAAAAGGATGCCAATGAATCCCCAGTCACCCTGTATATTCAAAATGATTTGTTAATCATGTTGATTATTTAGTATTTTTGTCCTAAATTTAAATCAGGTCAAAAATTCTAAAATCAATTGAATCTCCATATGCTTATGTGAATGCGAGCTCTTTTTTATAGTGTCAACATCCTCATTAATTCTAACTTTACAAGTCCGGAAAGGGATTCACAATGTTTTTTAAGCTACAGAGAATTGTACGGACCGTGACAGGATCAAATGGTCTGGAAAAATCAGGGAATGCCCGGTCCGCGCGGCAGTGACTACGGGGAAAGTGGATTTACGCCATTCCCGCATCCGCCATTTTGTTATAATCGGATGTTGGCTTGTGAGGCGGCCATATTTTTTTCCCTTTACAAGCTTTATGGCTCCTGCACACTGGGCCACTAGGTGACTAGTGATTGAACTGGGACTACACGTGACCACCAGACTGAGGTCAAACCACACATACCGCCCCGCGTGCAGCAGCCTACTGTGCGAGTCTGCGCGCGAGGTAGGCTACTGGACGTCGCCACAATCAGCCTATAATGGCTCGCACGCGGCCACTCAAATATTCAGTTTACGCTGGTGTCAAGATCCCAGGCCGAGTGTGGAGCAGCACTTAAGGCCGCAAACTCACGCTAAAATCAAAGTCAAAGGCCTGCTCCTCCTAATCTGTACGTTCGAAATTGTCGTAGAATAGAATTTCTATACTAAAAAATCTTGATAGGGGTCTTTGTAAAACTTCAATTTGCTAAGGCTCCTAAACTACAAATGTGATTTGTATAGTTTTTACAGGAAAAAATTGGCCATCAAGTCTTTTTTAATTTGTACTTTGGGTTTTCAATAATACCTCCTGTGCCCCAAGAAAATAACAATTGTAGTGTCTTGTTGCGAGCTTGCTCGCGCGCGGGCTGCGGGGGCGACGGGCGGCAGTACTGCTCCGGTATATCAGATGGAGACAGAAAATCGACAAACACATGGCCTTAAGAGGATACAGAAGCGCCATTGTTTCATACAAACGAAACAGTCCCCTGTTTCTTTCCTGGATATTGCTAGTAGAGGAATATTTTTTTTTTCAAGAAATCTATTACTACTATTACCATGTTCTTATGTTTCCCATTTTTAATATAAATTATTTATTAAAAGAGATTTTCAAAAAATCTTCAAAAATCGAAAAAAATGGCCAGATTTTACGCTGTGTTCAAACACATCCAGAAAACTAATTTGACCAGTTTAAATAAAAAAAGGGAAAACATAAGAACACGGCCACATAAGTAACTAAATCGGTCAACTCTTTGAAAAGGGATCAGGGGACTACGAACCGTCGATTTTGTGTACTTTTAATAGGTATTACGGTCCGATTTGCATCTGTCTCTATCGCACTCTGCGGGGGGCTCGAGGATTGCAAAAGACAGCAATAGATTTTACAAATACCTATTTTTCAATTCTCTCGACCATACTGTGTCCTCTTAAAGCGGTTGTGACAAGCCTTGAGAGCTCTACCGGGTGACTATCAAAAGACTTACGATCTGGCATCCTCAGTAAGTTATGTAGTAACTATGCAAGTGAAAATATGATTATTTAAATCGACTTTATTTTTACGGTTTTCATACTTGCTGAGTGTTCTTATGAATTTGTATGGTGACATTGAAATTAAACATACCATCACGACTTTATCCCAAATGGGGTAGTCAGAGACAAGTGACTGTTGCCGTCACGGTGAACGGAACACTCAGAAGTCCACTTTTCACCTATGGTATTAGAACCCAACGTGGTAGGTGGTGAGCCTTTCACCGCTTTCCGGGTTGATTTGTTTTTTTATCGATGTTTTCCATCACCGGAGAGTTAGTCGGAAATTAAACAATGATGTTGGTACTGGTCAGATTTGAACTCACACAATCCGCGATCCAAGTTGAAGTGCTTAACCAATAGGCCACGACGCCGCCCAAAGTAATTAAAGTCAGAAGATAAACTCAATTTTTTAATCACTTGCCATATCGTTTTTGTAAATCACCCGGTATATTCAATTCAAACACTTATCAGACTTAGTTACACCTTCGCTTCAGTGGTAAGAACGCTCTGCCTGAAGCCGGATGGTCCTGGCTTCAAATCCCAGTATATACAGGCATAGTTTTGAATGACTTGACGTCGATGATGCCTTTGCCAGCTGCAGTGAGACAGCTTCAAATGCTCCAAATGAGGGAGGGAGCACCTTAAAGTAACAACTAATGGTATCTGTAGTAACACTCTTTCATTAACTATCGCCCCACTCGTATTGCGTTCACCCTTCCGTACGTTGTCACCACATGCATACGAACTACATGTATGTATATGAGCATATAGACGGATGAAGGCAGTTATCTGCCTCGCACAGACCCTTCACAAATGGTTTCACCGGGACTAGGGACGCCCAGTGTATATGGTCATGTGATATTTTTTAAATGATATATTTTTTCAATCTGTTAAAGTGTTCAGAATTTCTCATATAGAAAACTCATTTTTTACCCAATATTAATTCGAAAACATAAACTTTCCAAATAGATGTTTTAATTTTCATTTGTGATAATGAGGGTAAGATTCCTTACAGCTATTTTCAATAGTAATATTGAATTACATAACATTTCAAGGATATTGATAGGTAATAATAACCACTTAAAAAATAATTACTACTTCATACAGAATAGAAATGGCATTACTAACAACAAATAAATAAGGATTGACATAATTTAATTTCATCTACAACCAGTAATCACTTTAAATAAACACAGTGTGAACCGGAACATCATTTTCTCTATTGTAGCCGTGTTCAATTATTGTTGATCAAAGAGTCGATCTGACTTTGATCACAGGGAGAGTCGAGTTCATTAAGTTTGAGACTATAATAATATTATTATATTATAATTATCTAGTAAAATGCTTTAATCACTGTTATTTTTAGTGTATAACCATGCTTGTATCTACAAGCATGGCCATCTGTGCATTCTAATTACATATTTGATTTCAGCCAAGTCTATAATCTGCTGTAGTTGCATAAAATCTGTCACTAGCCGTTGCCAGCGTCTGCGTGCGTAAAAATGAATCAAAAATGCTCAATGTAACATTTTTTTATACATTTATTCTTTAATGAAACTGTTATGCGTAGTATATATACGTAACTATCGTCACGAAATATTTCTGTCACTATTCCCTACCTAGTATTTTTCTCGCCAGCAAAACACAGGTCCGGCTTCGTTGTCGCGTCCTTTGTCTACTCACGTGGACAAATTATTGTCAGATTACGCAGCCGGCATTATTTATTTATATAGGTGGTGCCCCAAATGCCCCCCTGTGGCTGTTCTGTGTTACCTCCTCGTTTTATTTGGTATGGCTTAGGAATGCTCTTTTTTACGTCTAATTTGGTTTGTGTTATTATTCGAGTCGATTTTTTTTGTATTCGGTAAACCTAAAACCTAGACATGTTACCTAAAACACTCTCAGATGTCTCCAAATACGTAAATAAAAATTATTTTTATTATTATTTAAAAAAAAAAATCACAAATTAAAAAAAAAATGTCCTGGGGCTATCAACGTTTTCCGGTGTTTCAAGCTCCGTCCACATTACATTTTATTGTAACTAGTTTTGAATCTAGTTTTACTCGTGCTATTCTAAGGATATTTAAAACCACTTTGCATACATTGCCCAATTTTTTTTCCCTTGTCGTATATACAGCATACACTCTTTACGTCTTTACCAGCGCACATTAACTGGTTGTTATTTAAATAGAAACTAGAAAAAATCAACCAGACTCAAGTGGTAGTTCAACCAGCGACCTTCCCCAGTCCGTGTGGCTGCACAATGCGGGTCGCGGGTTCCAATCCTGCTTGAGTCCTACGATCAGGTCGAATAATTATTCTAGTTTCTACCCTTTTGTAGAAAATAGTGCATTGTTTAAATGCTAAAAATAAAAAATCACGTAGTCGTCATTACTTTATCATACCTACTTAAGTATGAGTAGTTCTTAAACAAGAACCTTCACTGCCTCACAAACATGCAAAATGAGATTATACCACATGTATCCCACATAGCATCCTCAGTTAGTATGCTAATGTCATTGTAGCCGTTCCTATATTTGGCTTTAACGATCCATTATGCTCAGATTACAAATAGTATGTTTGCCTACATTAGAGAGTTATTTTGGTCAGCGATTGTCAGTCAATGAGTAGTTATTGAATTGTAATACGCAGATTCAATATGCATTATATTTGTGTGGAATGTCAATAAAACTTAGCAGTAAGGAAAACGCTCTGCAAAAGCAGTTACTTACCATTTCACTGTCCATGACCTACAACACTGACATCTCTATTTCAGCAGGTTATTTGGAAGAGATCGCTGTTTAGCAATAAAAACACCAAAATTTAACTTTTAAGTTTCAAAAGAGGAAACATTTGATTGTTTGCTTGTTTGTTTGTATTGAATAGGCTCTGAAACTACGGCACCGATTTTGAAAATTCCTTCACTTTTCTCTCTCAATATGTGAATAAATACATAAAATAAAAATAAATAGAATATGATTTATTTGTGATGCACAGGTCTATACTCCATTCATTATAGCATCAGACAGAAGTAAAAAAGGTTCTTTTTAGGTTACACTTTATGATAAAAGTACAATAAACATCATTGCTTTTAAGGTTTATGCCGAATTTATTAAAATCCACATAAATAGCCTGTCACACTTAATTGTTCTCATTCAAAGTGAAGGAACTTCAGAATTTATGCGGCTTTTGCTTAAAATAATTATTTTGTCTTGCATCAAACTATATTGTCGATGTAAAAACCTAAAACAGGCAGGGGTTTTCATTTTTACTGTCACTATAACTCTACCAAATCTAAAATGTTACATAATCCCTTCATACGTTGTGGCGGAAGGGGTTTTCAATTTTGCCAGGTTATACTCAGGTATGTTATCGTCATGGCAACGTCAAATGCAAATCGTCGTTAATTTTAGCCCCCCTGCTTCTTTTTTCTAATGTTATAATGAATGAAGTATAGAAGGTCTTAAAATTATAATTATTATGTACATTCTGTGATCCGTTCTTTGATGAACATACAAATATTACATTAAACAATAACATAGTGGAATTAAGATTAAAAAATAAAGATAATAAAAAAAACACATGTCAAAATTATTAAGTCAAATACAGATTTAAGATTAGATTAAGTATTATGATGTCTTCATTCACATTCCAAAATATTATAATAATAAATAAATACATTTGAGAGATGCCAACCAAGATGATTATCAGACTAACATTCGCCAAGTCGTCTGGTTAAGAAATTGCTTACCGTGTAGAATGCATTATTAACAAGAAATTGTAGTAATTTATGTCTGAAAATCCTAGTATCTATATTATTAAAGCTACATAATCAGCGAGTGACACAAGCTATAATATTATATTTTTTGGCTAAATTTTCAAAGGTTTTGCACGGGTGCAATTAATTAAAAAAAATTAAGGAGCTCTACTAACATGTTACTTATATTATCGTGTACATTCATTCACAACATTATCGTATCATCCTACATTCAGATTCCCAACACGTGTCATCTCGATGAATGGATACTATTAAGGCGCGTCCATTACCGCTTGTCTACGCGATAGTACTGCCGCTGACGCATTCAATCTAATGACTGCTGAAAATAGGTATTAGTTTGTGAAAATGATTATTAAAAATGTATTCTACGTCACTGGCTGATAATGAGTTTTTTTTTATTATAGGTTATCCATTCCAAAGAAATAAATCTTTCCTCTTTATATCATTTGTTAATCTAGTGTAAAATCTAATTATGATACTGAGATTGTGTAAACCTAATTGAACAGCTTTTAGGTGAGGTAATCGCAGGACCGTCTTTAACCTAATAACTAATTCACTACTCATTAATTTTGTAATTCAACCTGTAAAACCATGTGACAAGCAAATAAATGAAAATAATATTTGACTGGCCTGTTGGCGCAATGGCAGCGATCCTGCCTTTAGCGCCGGAGGTCGTGGGTTCGATCCCCACCCATGACAAATATTTGTGTGGCGAACATTTGTATTTGTTGTGTGTCTGGGTGTTAATATCTATTTAAGTATGTATATAGAAATATTTAAGTATGTTTATCAGTCTCTGACGCCCATATTACACGCTCTGCTTAGTTTGGGGTCAGATGATCTTGGTGTGAATTGTCCTAGATATTTATTTATTTATTTATATGAAAGCCTTATGTAATAACAGAGCTGTTGAAAAACTAAGTAGGACATTATGTTTGTTGTATCTGGGTACAGATTACGTAATAGTTACTAGCGTAACTGATAAATCACTTCAATAGAAAAATGACAATTTCCTAATCCTAAATGCGCGCTGTCAATGTCATGTGTCAGCCATATATTTCCGGGGCTACCTCTTTCGATATAGATGTCAGTAGTCAGTACCGACAGTACGTCATCGCGTCAGGTCAACCGCAAGATTTGCATACAAATGCTCTACGCGGCTGTTGACAATCAACTGCTAAATGGGAGTTCCATGTCCCGGCAACTGGTAGGTGATTTTCACGCGCAACTTCGTGAAGTGCAAGAGGGCCTGGTCTGGGTGTTTGTTATATCAGAATAAGTATGTATTATGAAACCTGAAACCTATAGTGCAAGCTCTACTTAGATTAAGGTCAGGTTCTTATGCAAACTAAGAAAGATACATTCTGTATGTAAAAAGGTATTTGTGAATTTAAGACTGCTTAGCGTGCCTTCCACAGCACGGAAGCTCGATTAATACGTCACTTATTAAACATAGGTATTCGTCGCCAATGGCTGAAGCAACCAGAATTGCAGTTTTAAAATTATGATATAGCTACTACGTTGAAATAATACAATGACAACACACTTACCTACTTGTAAAGTAATCGACCATTGTTCTAGGTTAATCTGATTCCGTATCTCTCAAACTTATGCGTAAAAGGAAATAGCAAAAAGTGGTTGCATTGAATTTGATTTTAATCAAAACTAGTCTAGATCTTGATATCTGGTACCAACCTTTAATAGCGGAACATGATATCATAATTCCTTTGTGAAACTATATCAACGTAAATAACTATAAGTACCAAGGAAGAGCAAAGCGAACATTCGTTCTTTTTTAATATTTCATCACCTTTTTTACTATCCTGAAACAGGCTGTGAAACAAGCTGCCCGTTTCCATTCAAGAGTGTCGTACTCAAAGTGGGTTCTGTTTAGGATCAAATATATTTTTTTAATTTGTATAATTCGTTCACTAAGATTTTTAATTATTTTATATATGTCTATTTGTAAGTAATCTAGTCAATTTACTTTAAGGAACATGACCTTTAAATTATTTGTACACAGTGTTTTATGTTTTTTCCTGGCACCATGGTCTGCTGGAAGAAATCTTTCTTTAGACATAACTCACGTGTCCTTAGGCTATCTTCATATTTATCTGTCAATAACTGTAATTTAAGTTTTTTTTATAGTGCTCGTCAAGATGACCTCACACCACCTGATGGAAAGCAGTCGTGAGGTCCAGATATGAGGATGACAAGCACAATAATGCAAAGCAATTACTGCAGAGCTGGCCATACTCATCTGGTGGGCCTGCCCTGGCACCGGTTAGTGCAGTGCTGATCTCGGAACGCGACCTGACCGAGATAGGTCAGAGTCACTTGGCGGAGTTTTACGCAACCATGGTGGTAACATCAACCGGCCGACATAATATGTCTCCCACCTGAAGAGCAGATAGTCTATAGATATCTTCAGGCCATCATGAAACTCGACCACAGTCATAGGTAGAAAGTGGTGTATGTTTCCCAGGAGTTCCCAGAAGAGGAGTGCTCAAGAACCCAGAACTCTAGCAATACGTAACGGTTTCACCGCTTATTTTTGGGTCTGATGATCTATAATAAAGGTGCCCGTGGCTAAGTGACAGCAGCGGATCGGTAACGATCCGATGTCAAGCAACGCATGACAGGTCGGGTAATGGATGGATGACCATCCCCACCGGAATTTAGTGATGTGTTTTTCGGGCATCACAGTGCTTCGGAAGGCACGTTAAACAGTTGATCCCGGCTCACGTCGCAAGATATCATTCGTGAAGCGGCTTCATATCATCTGACGGTAAGGTTCATCACTGGCCTTACATTCACCTTTCCAACAATCCGCACTGGGCTCGCGTGTTGGAGTATGGCTCGTTTCACCTCATATTTGAGGTGAGGCCTGTGCCCAGCAGTGGGACTAAATAAGGCTGTATTGGTTGGGTCTATTATAAAATGTCCCAAAATCTAGATTTCTACCTTTTGACTCTGAGGCCGATGAAACTACGTAAACGCAATCACAATCGAAACCTAATTCAACAATACTACGGGTTCTTCGTTTGTCCGTAATCAGATCTCTATTGTGAATTGTTGAAACTGCTTGCATATTCAATTCTCTTACCCAATAGCATTCTTATTTTGAATCAGGTACACTGGTGTACTTTTCAGTATTCAATGGCCTTTGTAAAGAATTTAAGCTGATTCAATTGATTTCCTGGTGGATTTGATGTCATTCACTTACTACTTCATTTGTATTCGAGTAGGTAGAGTATCACAAAACCTATCTACGAGTATGTTTTTCTTGGCGTAATAGGTCTTCATTGAAGATAATTTTAAATACGAGTAGTTAGTAACAAAGGAGTAGTGATTTGATTTGATTTTACCGACAGCCTAAATAAGGTGGCAGGAAGCGGCTGGATGAGGAAACATGACTGTCTTTAACTAAGCTAATGAGGTTTGTGTCAAATATATTGTACTGGAGGAGGATTGCGGAACCCTGAGCACGTGCCCAAAGCAAGCCTCTGTCAAACCATGTACTTGTGCGCGATAATTACCTACCAGCCGCCGGGTCTTCCTAGACCTATTTGGCAGTTGGTTGTCAAAAGCCGCGTAAAGGATTTGTACGCGAATCTTGCGGTTGAACTGACGCGATGACGTAAAGTTAGTACTGACTACTGACATCTATATCGAAAGAGGTGGCCCTGGCAATATGCCTGTCGCCTGACAGCTCGCATTTACAATTGACAAAATGGTCAATACTCTATGATGTGTTTTATCTCTTACGTAGTAACTGTTAAGTAATCTGTGCCCAAAGTGCCAAATAATAAAGACGAGCCTGTGCAGTGTGAACCTTGTGTGGTGGCTCAGCAGTGGATACTTCGAGGCTAAAAATTATGGGATTTTAGTACCGCGCCACAAATGAATGGCAATGGAAGTATTTGATATACATACAAGTCACGTTTAAGTGACGTAAATTTATGGTAGACCAACTCAGACAACTTGGCAATTCACGCCTTAACTTTTCAGCACCATAAAATTATTTTTCAAGTGAAATTCTCTCAAACGTCGCACAGCGTAGTAAATAGTTTTAAAACACTTCAATTTTACAAAATGCGACGGTCTCGCAAAGGCGTCAAAGGCAGCTCATTTCTTAATGACGCGACCTGTATCCGCGGAAAAACTAACCTACAACCATACACTTTGCTCCAACATCCATTGCTGTTTTTATTTTATGCTAGCATTGGCTAGACCTAGAAAACCGAGGATGTATCTGAAGATAGTTGAAGCTGTGGTTTTGTGGAAAGATAGAAGTGAATGTCATTCATGCTGTTTTGTTTTTTTTAATAGCGCTTTGCATCTGTGATCATCATGGAGTGAAGTGAATGCTGCGAGTAGGAAGCTGTTGAGTCTGTTTAGTAGAAGTGTACATAAAATGTTGTGGAGCTATTTAATCAAGGGGCGTCTCGTGGCTTTCATTGTTGACAATATTAATGTGCTTTCTATAGAGTAACGTACATTTTAAACATACAAAATGGTGTCAATTTGCTAAACCCGTTGCATTGGTCAAGATCTTGCCTTGATCAGATTCCCAGGGCAAACACTAATAGGTCTTATCACTTTTTTTAGTTGGTATTCAGAAATATTTTAGCATGTTAACAGTTTAGTCTGACACCTGTAGTAAAAGCTCTGTTAAGTTTAGGGCTGGATGATTTTGGGGTGTCCCCATATTAATTAATTTTTCTGGTATGTATACGCCTCCGTGGCCGAGTGGTAACAGAGCTCTGGCCAAAACCCAAAAGTCTTAGATTCGAAGGGTTGTGACCAATCCGCATTTAAACCAATACCTATCAATTGTAGCGATGAAACAGGAGTTAGAGTTTATTACTTAAATTTTATTTAACTGCTTTAGTCATATTTATAGATTAGACACAAGGTACATGATGTACAATACAGTGTTTCAAACACTTTACTATGACTTTGTAAAGGTAAAAACCAGTTAACAGTCGGTAAACACCCTCATTTCCGTCAAGTAACCACGTGTTAACGGTTCAGCTGAAACATTCAGTCGATATAAACTGTGGAATGCCACGTGGGAGTCCAGTTCAAGGGCAATCTAACGAACATAATTATACTAAATACGAACATATATCAGGAGTTCATTACCATTCTAAACTTATTTTAATAGTTCCGACTAGACTTCTAGGTTTCAAAAATATTGTTTTTTGCATATTTTGAGTACCATGTGGCCAACCCAAAATTTTAGTTTGTCTTTTCAAACAATATCTTTCGAAAAACTTGGAGATGAAAATTATTTTCAGTAGTTACAATATGTACGAAAAAAATTTTAATTTTCAACAGTACACAAAGCCTTAAAAGCTAAGCTAAGGTAGCATAATTTTGGGTTCAATAGTGGCTTTTGGCTTAATATTAATTTGAATTACTGGTACACAGGGCCTACTCGCGAAAGGACCGGCCGTATTTTAATTAATTAATGCTTTTAATTTTCATTTGTTATTCTTATTTTTGGTGAAATAAATGTCAAAAAAACTGATAATAATATGATATTCTTGAATTTTTGACACTAATTAAGACCATGTATATGAAATTTCAAGCATTTGCATCCTAGAAGCTAATAATAAACCAGTTTCGTTTGTCGAGTTTACGATACCAGTTAAGGTTTAAAGATATGACGTTATAACAGGCTAATGCTACCGGAATATAAGCCCAGCAGAACCTGTTATACTTTTCACTCGGACGAAGTCACGAGCAAAGGCTAGTCTCTAACAAAACATTTTGATAAAGGTTCAAACAAGCCTATACAAAGCTCACAAATTCAGTCTCCAGGTAATTGATTGTGAAGGAAGATAAAACGATGTATTTATATTCGTTCGTTTGTACAGAACGTCCTCAGTTTAATCAGAGAGTGCAGTCAGGCGGCAACGGGGGTGGAAAACGCGTGAGTTATGTATTTTTTTATTTACAGACAAACGGACGTTTGAAGAGACATTGGCTTTGTAATAGCCTGCTAAGACCCTTGACCACAATACTCAAATTCCTCGTTATGACAAGTGTATTAGAACCCACCGCCGCTATTGAATGAATTAATGAAATATTTATTTCCTCTTCACAACAGGACCTTAAATATAGCACTTGAGTATATACATAATTACGTAAGTAATGTATATGACAAATCAAATGTAAGTATATAACAAATGAAAAGAATAATCCCAAGGTGAGAGAGGCTGATGCCTGAAATAGGTTTAAGCAAAACCTGTGTTACAGCCGTTACAGGTCACCAGGCATACCCCGGGCGTAGGATGCTGTTGAGAAACTCAAAAACATGTGCACATAAAGAATATAAAGGCTTAAGACAAAATTTGAGTGGAATAACCAAAGGGTCTTTCAAGGGGCTTTAAGAACAAAACAAAAAATCCATGTGTGAGTGAGAAAGCCTGAATAACTCTTTTTGGCCGTTTCTTTATAATTTTGTGTATGTTTACAGATATTTCCTACGTTTATAAGTACTACCTATATATGTAATTGCATTCATGAATGCATAAAATAACTTCATGTATATGTATATAATTATCTCACTATCTCACACTACCTTACCTATTTTCTCTTTTTAATCTTGTTATTTCCTCTACCTGCAGGTTGTCTGGAAGAGATCGCTTCCTAGCGATAAGACCGCCTACATTGTACAATCTAAGATTATGTAATGCTTATGTTAAGTATGATTTGTTGTACAATAAAGTATATTTATCTTATCTTTATCTTAAAGCAGATGGTAAGTGGATATGTGTGTGGATGTGTGTGCATGCGTGTTTGAAAAATGTGTGAGTGATGAGTGTGTGTTTGGTGTTCTTATGTGTAACAAACAGTACGAATGGGTATTATATCAAGGTCAAATATTCATACTAAGTACGAGTATATTCGGTCCGGGTATATAAATAATAAATAAATAAAATAAATAAATATGCGCCAGACAACACTCCTCTTGTAATGGTCTCGAAGTAGGGATTAATATCCCTGTGTTACGAGGTACCACACAAGGAAATAAGCTAGGGGCGTCTCCCAGCACACCCAGACCCAAGTCAATTCAGAAAAGATAGTTTCCTAAATTGACCCGACCGGGAATCGAACCCGGGACATTACGGAAATCGAGGCGAGAAACCGTGCTACAGCGCACTACGCCAACCATGTCGTCGTATATATGTTACGGTAAATCTGATTAATTGAAAATTATTAATATTTTTACAAAATTATTAATAATAACCACATGTTTTGGTAAATGTGAATAAACGATCGAAATTTATTACTTTTAATAGTAATTATTAATAATTCACGAAACATATTGGTAAAAGTTATAAAATAAATAAAAACCCAATGTTTTTTGACCAGCAGGTATTTATTTATAATATTAAACACAGTCTGACCACCCGGAAATCCTTCTGGTGTCAGTAGGTTAGGGTTATTTTTTTTTATGACCACCCAGAAATCCTTCTGGTGTCAGTAGGTTAGGGTTTTTTTTTTATGACCACCCGGAAATCCTTCAGGTGTCAGTAGGTTAGGGTTCCCTTGGCCACTTATTACATTTATCACTACTAGGGTTAAATTATTAATAAAAACCGACAAATGTGATTAATTTATCACTTTAACCTTGACTTTAATAATAATAGATAATTATTAATAATCTTCAATTATTCACTCTTACCGTAACATATATATATCTTGTTTTTTAACGATGCTTAAGCAATTCAACAGTCATATCCAAGCAACTATGACGTTTTAATACTACTTTAATGGATGATAATGGGCTTTAGATTTTAGTTCTGTAATAGCTTAAAATTGTTTTTTTTTAAGTAATGACCTAAATGGTGCCCTCAAAATTTATTTATTTATTCATTTATGGAACTAATCTAACACATAGACTGCAAATGTCCTGTCCACCTAGAGCAAACAGTGACTGTAAAAATATGTTTATATTTCTATTTCAGAAGTTGGTCTAGATAGGTATTTGTATTTTAGCATTTTATACCACAGTCCAAAGCCGTACCAGCGGTTGCATTCGCTGCCGGTTCAGAATCTCAAATGGTCTGACTGGAATAAAAACTGGCATCGATCTGAGGTGGCGACTGAATGCAAAGTTTTCAATATTGCAGCTGGCGACTCTGATATTTGTGTTGAGTTACAGACCTTAGTATAAATAGATAACGCATGGCGCTCCATTGGTTTTTTAATTCAAAATGTGTTTGCGTTTGGCGTCAGTCACGCCTGGCCGTGAGCGATGACGGCCGATGATAGTACACGCTTACCCAGAATATGTCTATGCACTCTGGCCTTGAAGACACTAAGTTTGTATTTATCCGGAAACACAGACGCAGGGTGAGCGTTCCACTCCCTAGCGGTGCGGACCAGAAAAGACGCAACAAACCGTTGATTGCGGATTGCTGAAAAGTCAACCAACATTCGTCTGCTTACTGCGAAAACCGAATAAATGCACTTTTTTACAAAATCAAGTTAAGAACATAGTTATTTGTAATTTTTCATGCTCTTTCTACAGGTAAAAACGAACAAATGTTAAGTGTATCTGATGCAGAGTTAGCCAAAATGAAAAACTTATAAATACAGATATTTCGATTTACATATAAAAGTAAAACATTAAACACCATCATAGCCAATAAATACGGAAAGCATTTTACACGTAAATAATGATAATTAAATGTAATTATACATTATTTCTTATGTACGTGAAAACTTTAGCACAGACAATAATTTTTCTACAGTAAAATCGATTAAAAACGTTCAGTCATACCAAAAAAAATTCTAGTTTCAGGCAAAACCTAATATATATGCATGCGCTATTTGGTTAAAATATAATTTTATGATATTTTTACTATCACGACACAAATAAATTAATTACATTCATAAAGATATATATATTTTACAACTTTCGTATGAGACATTTATCTGTCTTGATATTTTACACCGCTCTTAGGAGCATGTAAGTTTCGAATGCCATTTTCTCGAAACATCAAAATCTGCATTTATCAGGTTTTCGCAGTAAGCAGACGATATATTATAAGGGTAGAAGCCCTCCCGGCGTCTATTAGAATACTCTTAAATTCAAATTCAAAATCTTTATTTGCAGAACATGGGTGTTACAAAAAAAGATGGAGAAGTTTATTATGTCAAATCGCCACATTCGGCCCAGAGCGGCATGCAAATCGATTAATATTCTAAAATGTTCCTTTTGACTATATCTAATTAGTTAAATACCTAAAAGTCATTACAATGATTCTTAATAGTAAATGAATTGAATAAAAATTAAGTCAATTAAATAGTTATAATAAAATTTACAATAAAAAAAAAAGTCACTATAAATTTAATATGTCATTACTACAGAGCTAAATTATGTAACATTTTGTCAGACAAATATTCATTCATAGTGTAATAGCACTTTTGAAGTAATACTTTTAAACCGTTTGCTTATATGATTTCATGTCTGTAGTGTCTAATATAGATTTCGGGAGGTGGTTATACAGTCTAGGTGCCATGCAGAGTACGCTAATAATCAGTAGCGCAGACTTATTTGGTGGCATGCGTATTTTATAATTATGCCTTTTATTGCGGAGTTTCTGGAATTTGTCTATGTACTTCTTAACAAATACTACAATTTCGAAGATATAAATGCATGGCAAAGTAAGTATTTTCCATTCTATGAAATAAGGTTTACAGATAATAGTTTGGTCTAAATATAGAACGTATTCATCTTTTCTGCGCCTTGAAGTTTCTTTTTCTGTGGAGTTGCCCCAAAACATAATGCCGTATTTCAAAAGAGAAGCCACATAGCCGTGATATGCCGTTAAGACAGCTGGAATATCCACGGTTTTTCTTAACATATATAGAGCATAAGAGTGCTGACTCAGTCGTGAACACAAACTCTCTACGTGTGATTTCCAGCTCAAATTATGATCTATGGTCAGGCCCAAAAATTTGGTTACGTCAACACACTCAATTGATTGCCCTAAGTATTTAACATTAAAATCAATAATTTCATTAATTCTATTTCTAAATGTCATAATATTTGTTTTCAGGAAATTAATCTTAAGATTATTTGCTGTCAACCAACCAATGACACTACTTAACGTATCTTTTACTTGAAGCTCAAGATTACTTTTATTTTGCTCTGATATTATTGCTGTATTGTCATCAGCAAAGATTATAGTCCGATGGGTTGTTACTTTGGAAAGTCATTAATATACACAGTAAATAGCAAAGGACCAAGCACACTCCCCTGTGGAAGACCACACTACTAGGACTTGCCTTGCCTTATTCAATTTAACCTATCAATGTTTATTTCTCTAGGTTAGGACTAACATATTTGTTACTAGTTGAACTGTTGCCTGGTTAAGTGTCCTACTAGGAACAGTATTTTCTATATACTTCTTTCATATTATTTTGCTAGTATACTGACACCACTTCCCTTGCTTTCAGGGTGACAGTGTAAGACTCTTCGCACCCTATAAGTGACCTTGGTGTCTGCTGGCCCCGCTTCATACAATTTCAGTTAGAGGATTGCATCAAGCCCACTTCAAGATGATGACCCGCAGTAAACTCGCTGAGTTATACAAGCAGGCATGCCATGACCTCAAGGTCGCAAGGAGCGACAATGTCCAGCTGCTTGAAGAACGCGCAGATAGTGAATTGGAAATAAGAAATATTGTCGACAAGAACAGCAAACTTAAGTGTGACCTTGCCGAACTGGAGATCAAGTACTTGAACATGGCTGATCGGTGCACCCAGCTGCAGGAACTTGTTGATTCTTATAATGCATGCAATAACACCCACGAGCTAGCACTAAATCGGATTAATGACTTGGAAATTAGTTTATATGAGTCACAAAAAACCATTAGACAGTTAGAGAGTGACAAAAATTGTACAATTGAGAGTGGCAATCAAAGTTTATTTGTTGAGTTAGCTTTAGCTGATCCAAATATATGTCCTAAAATAATTCCTATGGTTGATCTCACATGTGATGATTCAGTCTCTGAAACTAGATTCTATAGGTTTAATAGCAACAAAAAGTTAAAGAAATATATTAAAATTAATAAATACATTAACAAAACTAAAAAATAGTTAAAAAATTAGTTAATAAACAGTTGGACATCAAGAAATATAATATTTTAAGAAAAGATAAGTTAGATTTAATCTCTGAATTAGAACAAGGTAGCTTACTATTAGATAGTACTAAAATCTCCTATGAAAATGAGACCATGGCTCTTGAGCATAAGATTGCTTGCTTAGAGAGTTCTCTGAGGGACACCAAAAAAATGTATGATATATCCCAAAAAGAGATCAGTGAACACATATTAGCTGCCACATAATTGTTAAAGATGTCAACTTACAATGCAGAGAGGTTTGATTCACTTATAAGTAAACAAATCACTTGCAATAATTGTTATCAACAAGTAGTGGAGATGGATACTGAATTGTCACGTGTTGAGGCCACGCCAACTGACTTATCAGAGCCTGCTAAGGTGGATAAATGTAATACTCCACAGGCTGCTCCAAATAATAAGAATAATACTTTTATATTTTCTGACAAGCTAGGCCAAGGATTAGGCATATTGTTGTCTAAAAAATCGAATCAACAAGTAATAAATTTATGCCATCCAGGTATGTCCTATTCTGACCTAGTTAGTAACATCTCGAAAGAGAAGCTAGGGGTAAACTCCACTGTGGTTGTCTTTCATGGGGACTGCCGATCATTGACAAAAAAAGGGTTAATTAAAAATATTGAAACAATAATGGGCATTCAATCAAAGAACAAGTGTAAATTTATTTTGTGTGCATTCCCATACTCAAGTACCTCAAGTACTTCAAGTCAGAACAAGGTCATCCAAGACCTTAATTTAACTTTGTATAATCTGACATGTCGTCATAGTGACATTGACTTTTTTGATACAAATCTGTTTGTACCATACTTTAGGTTAACTGAAGATACTATGTATCTTCCCATTAGGACTAAGCAGAAACTAGCTACTTTGTTAGCAAATAACATTAACAATGCCGCTATTGGCAGTATTTTCTATTCTGACATTAGTACTAGTACTAATTTATCTATTTCAGGTGATGCTCCTTCAGCGTCTTGTTTAAACTAGGACCTAGGACAACAGCCAAGCCCAAATACTTGAATTTATTCCACCAAAATATTCAAAGCTTGACGGGCAAAGATTTAGAAATAGAACTATTGCTGGAAAACCAAAATATTGATATTTTATGTTTTACTGAACATTGGCTGACTGATGAAAACTATCAGTCTTTTGTCCTTAATAATTTTAGATTATCAAGCGCGTTCTTTAGAAAAACTACTATTCATGGTGGTTCATTAATTTTTACTGCAAATAGTTTGAAATGTAAAGATCGCACTGACATTGTAGGCCTGTCCATAGAGCGTATTGTCGAATTGTCTTGTGTTGAGTTAGAGGGCTTTGTTGTGATAAGTGTATACCGTCCCCCAAAAACTAACTTAGATAGATTTGAGACAGTTATGGAGGAAGCTTTGGGTAGGTTAAGTGCTAAGTCTAAACCCATTATTGTGTGTGGTGATTTCAATATAGATTTGCTAGTAAACTCATCTGAAAGCAATAGGTTATTGTCGCTATTTAAATCCTTTGGTCTGGATTATCAATTCCATGAACCCACGAGGATAACAGCCACAACATCTACTTGTCTGGATAATGTATTTTGCAACTGTGTACCCATTGAAAAGGCAATAGTAACTGAATTAAAGTCTGATCATTGTGGGCAGAAGATAACATTTTTAGATATAACTAACAATAGCGTTAATTACAGGAAAATAACATGTAGACCGAAGACGGGTAATCGCATTAATAGTTTTAAAACTAATTTAAAGCATAAAGTATCTTCCATTCCTTATAAGCAGGGTGACCCTGATGCAGTCTACAAAAGACTGTTTGATTGTGTTAAAAATGAATTTGATGCTTGTTTTCCCACCAAACAAGTTACTTGCAGAGTTCAATCTAAGTTTTGTGAATGGGCCACGCCTGGAATTTACAGGAGCAGACGTAAGATGTATGAGTTGTACGGCATGAAAAAATACAATTTCGATCCACTTTTTGTTGAGTATGTCAAGAACTACTCCAAAATATTCAGAAAAGCCTGCACTACAGCTAAGGCATTGCACATTCGTGATAAAATATCAAAGTCCACTAACAAAATAAAAACCACTTGGGACGTCATAAATCACGAAACAGGTAAAGCTAAACAGCGCGATACCTCATACACTCTTAATATTAACAATAACATCTTACAATCAGAAGCATCTGTTGCTGAAGCATTTGATAAGTATTTCAGTAATATACCTATAATCACTACAGCTTCATTAAATTCCTCACCAACTAGAGCGGAACATTTGTTGAAAGATAATGTATCTTGTTGCAGTGTATTCTTTAAATTTAAACATGTTGAGTCACTAGATATAATAAAAGCATTCAGATTAATTAATTCAAAAGATACCGCTGATCTTTGGGGTATATCAGTCAAAATTGTTAGCCACATAATTGACGTGATTGCCCCTTATTTAGCCGTAATATTCAATGATTGTGTGGATGAAGGTGTTTTTCCAAACTTAATGAAACACAGTAGGGTTGTACCACTTTTTAAATCAGGCAACAAACAAGACCCAGGTAACTTTAGGCCTGTTTCAATCCTACCAGCTCTAAGTAAGATCTTTGAAAAAATCATTCAAGAACAACTATTAAGCCATTTTTATGAGAACAATCTCTTACACAGTGAACAATATGGATTCACGAGAGGCCGTTCTACTACTGATGCTGGCATTGCACTTCTAAAACACATCTTTAGGGCTTGGGAGAATTCACAGAACGCTCTTGGCGTCTTCTGTGACTTGTCCAAGGCCTTTGATTGCGTTGATCACGATACACTTATACGCAAGCTTAATTTTTACGGGGTAAGGGATAATGCTTTAGATTTGGTAATTTCGTACCTTAGTTTAAGAACTCAAAAAGTTGATGTTAACAGTGTACTCTCTACAGGATCACAAGTTAAAATGGGGGTCCCTCAAGGATCCATTCTGGGTCCATTACTATTTCTGATATATATAAATGATTTACCTTTTTACTTAAAAGATATTTGTGATGTTGTATTGTTTGCAGACGATACATCTTTAGTTTTTAAAACTGACAGAAATAAAAACCTTTTTGATGATGTTAATGACGCACTTTCAAAGGTTTTACAATGGTTCACAGTAAATAATCTACAGCTTAATGCAAAAAAGACTAAATGTATTAATTTTAAGTTGCCTAATGTTAAAGATAACCCCATTAGTCTAAAAATTGATGGTAATACTATGAAGCTTGTAGATACAACAGTTTTTCTTGGAATCACACTAGATTCAAAACTGCAATGGAACCCTCATATAACAGCTCTCTCAGGCAGACTTAGTTCGGCTGCATTTGCAGTGAGGAAAATTAGGTTATTAACAGATGTTGATACTGCTCGTTCAGTTTATTTTAGTTATTTCCATAGTGTAATGTCTTACGGCATTGTACTTTGGGGTCAAGCGGCGGATATACAAACCATCTTTATCCTCCAGAAGCGAGCTATCAGATCCATCTATAAGCTTCGTGCACGGGCTTCACTTAGGGAGATTTTTAAGGAAATTGGTATCCTCACTGTAGCGTCACAATACATTTACAATTGCATTGTTTTGGTCAGAAAAAATATTGGTCTCTATGCTAAACACAGTGACATACATTGCAGAAATACTAGGAATAAGGATAAAATTGCACTTCCACTCTTTAGGTTACAAAAAGTTTTAGGATCCTTTATGGGGCAAGGTATACATTATTACAACAAAATTCCAAAAACCATTTGTGAGTTACCTTTACATAGATTCAAACATCACATCAAAACAGCTTTATTAAAAAAGGGCTATTATACTACAAAAGACTACCTTATAGATAAAAATGCCTGGGTATAAGCGCTCTTCTCGATGCGGGATTAAATAGCTCTATTGTAACAGATGTTTTATTGTAAGAGTTAATAGGTACCTAGTTTGTATGTACTGACTAACAATTTTTGTTTTTGAATTGTTTAAATGAATTCTTGTTATTATATTCTTTTATGGTTGGTTTTTTCTCTTTGTTTTATATTCTTTTAGGTATCAAAATGGCACACTGCTTGTACTTTACTAACCCCTGTTGTAAACCCAAAACAAGTTTAAAAGAGTAACTGCTGAGTTTCTCGCCGGGTCTTCTCAGCAAGAAACAACTCCGACGCGGTGGTAGAGTCGCATTATGTCTGTATACTGTTTATTTACATATCCATATTATTATGGTATTTATGTCTATTATTTAGTATATTTTGCTGTAAATTTGACGATTTGAAAGTACTGATACAGTCTATTTGAATAAAGTTATTTGAGTTTGAGTTTGAGTTTGCCTGTAGGGCGAAAGATGATGTTGTTCCATTTTTGAGACAGGACATATTCTGCTTATTTTGGTAGATTGAAGTCTACATAACAGATATGATTTTATAAGGTCTAAAACGTTACCCCTTACTGCATATGCATACAGCTTTTTTAACAATATGTCATGATTAACATAATCGAACGCCTTTGTTAAATCCATGTAAAGAGCACAGGTTAAATTTTGCTTGTCAACGTTACTCAGGACTGTTTTCAATAGATTAAATACCGCTAAATTTATGGTCGTGGGTTCGATCCCCACCCATGACAAACATTTTGTGTGACGAATATTTGTGTTTGTTGTGTGCTTGGGTGTTATTATCTATATATGTATGTATTTAGAAATATTTAAGTATGTTTATCAGTCTCTGACGCCCATAGTACAAGCTCTGCTTAATTTGGGGTCAGATGATCTTGGTGTAAATTGTCCCAGATATTTATTTATTTATTTATTCTTTCTAAACCCCATTTGTTCTTCAGCAAATAAGTTAAAGGATTCAAAGTAGTTCTATTAGGCTATCATAAACAACTCTCCCAAATATCTTTGATAAAACTGGAACAAGTGCGATAGGTCTATAGCAACTCATGTCACATTTATCTCCCTTCTTGAATAATGGAACAATAACAGTTTTTTTTAATTTGTCAGGGAACACCCCCTCATTAATACAAATGTTGATAATGTGACTTAGTATAACTGAGAATTTTGGCGAAACCTGTTTTAAGATTTTATTGTATGTTTTGATATGGGGCAGGCAAGTAAAACAAGCGATTAGAAAAGATAGGAATAATTATTTTAGCAAATCATGAAAAATACAATCTACCAATAATAATCACATCACCATGACTACTAGACAACAAACGATAGACAGCTAAGGTGTCTCTGGTTACAGTAAAGAAGGTTCTATACTTCAACACCCTCCCATAACTAAGGCACCTTAGAGAACTCCAAGTTCCTCTGTATATTTGTCATGTTGTACACGCCCTAGGGGCTTAGTAAAAACATCCGCCACCATTTGACCGGTGGGCAGATACAATAGCTTAACATCAAGCTTATTCAATATCTCTCTTACAAAGTGATACCGCACACTGATGTGTTTGGTACGTCTGTGATGAATTGGATTTTCAGCAAGACTGAGGGCCGACTGATTATCGCAATACAAAATTATTTTGCAGGCAAAATCCAATTCACACAGCAGCGCTCTGAGGAATACCGCCTCTCGACACGTTTCACTAAGACTAACATACTCCGCCTCGGTAGACGAAAGCGCAGTGCACGACTGTTTGTAGCAACCCCATGAAATAGTATTACCGGCGTACTTGAAAACGTAACCTGTATACGACTTGCGGTCAGAGTCCGCGGCCCAGTCTGCATCTGCGTAACCTTCCAAGACTGAGTTTACATCCGATTTCTTAAATACTAAAGCCTTGTCCTTAGTACCCTTAAGATATCTTAATATGCGTTTGGCATGACTCCAGTGTTCCACAGTATAGCAACTAATAAACAGACTTAGATATGCCACGGCAAAGGAAATATCAGGTCGAGTGGTAACACATAAGTACATTAAGCTACCTATCAGTTCCTGGTAAGGAAGCTTTACTTGAACATCATTCTTAGTAGTTGGACTACCTAAAGAATTATTAATGTTAGCAACCATAGGAGAGTTGACAGACTTGCAATCCGTCATTCCGAAACGATCAAGCAAATCGTCAATCTTATGCTCTTGACTTATTTTAATGCAACTGTCATCGCGTTCAACCTTTATCCCCAACATATTTCTAACTTTTTTTTTTTTTTTATTATCGTGGGGAAATCCTCATGGATACCTCGTCGCTCGGGGGAACGACGAGGTTATGTCGGACTTCTACCGACTAAAACCCCACGGTACTCGACCTCAACACTTCAGCGGCGAGGCGGTGTCCCTAAAAAGTTTCACAACGCCCCGCCGCCAGTGTTTCCCCGTATTGGGGCCCCCTCCAGCCGACCCCCCAATGAAGGGGGGAGGCCACGGAAGTACCTGGAGCACGCAGGTACTTCCGCCGTCGGGGTGAAAGCCGTGCATTGCGGGCAAAAGCACCCCCGTACTCAAGCCCGCTGGCTCCCACCGTACGCGGACCCTACTAGGTCCGCAACCACGATCCACCTAAAAGGTGGATCCGCTGCCACATCTGGCGGTGCGGCCCCGCCGAGCCGCAGTGCACAGGGGGGGCCAGCCGCGGATCACTGACCCCCTCCAAACGGTTGTGCACCGCGGCTCCCACCTCGCGCCCTAAGGCGCTGCGCCCGTGGGCGCCCCTTTGGGCGGGCAGTGGTAGCACCATACCACCACCACGCCCGGCGGCAGGCAATGGGTGGGTGGGAAGTCCACCGCACTGCCATGCCTGAGCCCTCTTAGCTTCCCGGTGGTTCCACCTACCACCAGTACTAAGCCCCCCCGCCACGACAAGGCGAAGGCTCATGGGGGGGAACATATTTCTAACTTGCCCTAAGTCCTTAACTTTGAAATGTTTTAGTAAAGATTTCTTTAAATTTGTCACTAAAAAACTGTCATTATAAAATACGAAAAAATCGTCGACGTACAAAGCAATAATAGCAATTGACTTACCAATTTTTCGAATAAATATACATCCTTCTTGCTTGCATTGGTAATAACCCAAAGAAGTAAGTACATCTTTTACCTTCTGATACCAGGCCCGCGAAGCTTGTTTTAACCCGTACACAGCCTTACACAATCTATAGACTTTCTTTTCATTACCAGGCTTAACAAAACCTTCAGGTTGATGTAAGTAATCCCCATTCAGGAAAGCCGTCTGCACGTCCAAATGATCAATCTTAAGATCCAATTTCACAGCTAATGATAATAACAGCCTCATAGAACAGTGACGTACGACCGGTGAGAAAGTTTCGGTGTAATCTTCACCGTATTTCTGGGTAAAACCCTTCGCAACGAGCCTTGCCTTGTAACGTGTAATGTTGCCATCGGAATCTTTCTTCAGTGTAAATATCCACTTGTTTTTAACAATATTTTTGTTTAGTGGCATATCGACCAGCTCCCAAGCTTCGTGAGCATAAAAAGAATCAATTTCTTCCTGCATAGCTTTTTGCCACAATTCTTTTTCTACACAGCTTAAAGCCTCTTTTACACTTCGTGGTACGATAGGCTCAACATCTTTAACGTTAGCCACGTTACAGGTTTCTCTCGGGTTTCTGGGTCGCAAATTATACCGATGTCCGACAAATTCAGACTCAGTGGTACTATCAACCACAGAATGTCTGTCAGGACTTTGATCACACTCCGCCTCAAGAGGAGTATCTGATGACTCTGCACGAACAGGTGACAGCTCCGCCTCATTCGGCATGGCTTCCAAAACGTAGTCATCAAAACCTCCTGAAAGAAAAATAGGTATATTTTCTGTTTTGGCTTTCGAGTGTCTCCCAGGAAAGACATGTTCGTTAAACACTACGTCACGTGAAACGATAATCTTGTTGTTAGCTGGATTGAACAATCGATAACCCTTTACATTGTTTTCATATCCAAGGAAAACGAAAGCTTTACTTTTGGGATTTAACTTTTTACGCTTAATATCATCTACATGCGCAAATGCCTCACAACCGAAGACCCGAAGATGCTTAAAGCTAACTTTACAGCCAGTCCACAATTCCTCCGGGATTTTACCCGATATTCTAGAACTTGGTGAACGATTTATAAGATACGCTGCGGTACACACAGCTTCTCCCCACATCTTGTCATCTAATTGAGCATTAAAAAGTAAACATCTCACTTTTTCAAGTAAAGTCCGGTTTAGCCTTTCAGCCGCACCATTTTGTTGCGGACTGTACGGGACAGTCAGCTGATGAACTATACCTTTGCTTTTTAAAAAGTTAGTTAGATCAGCGTTTCCGTACTCTGTGCCGTTATCAGACCTAAGTACCTTTACAGTCGTACCGCACTGATTTTCTACCAGATTAATAAAATCTTTAGTGTACTTACATACATCACTCTTCTTAGCGATCGGATAAGCAAACACTTTCCTAGTGTGGTCATCGAGGAACGTAAGAATGTACCGTTTGCCTCCGAGAGAAGTAGTCAGCATCGGCCCACAGACGTCCGTGTGGATCAGGTCCAGCCGCGCCTTTGCCACCTGCTTATTGGGATTGCTCACAAATGGAGCACGGGTCTGTTTACCCTTAAGGCAAACATCACAAACCTCTTTGCTAGAATCAACCTGAAAATCAATATCATTAGCGACACGTTTTAAAGCTTTTAAGCTTTCAAAGTTAATGTGTCCTAACCTCTGATGCCAAATTTTCATATCGTTTGAACCTCCCCTAATCAAGTTGGCCCTACCGACAGTTGCAAGTCTGTAAACCCTCCCAGATTGCTTGGCTCTCAAAACTACTACACCAGCCTTAGAAATATTACATTCTGAGTTAGAAAAAACAACATTATAGCCTTTTTGTGACAGACTATAAACCGAGCACAAGTTAACAGTAAGTTCCGGTACAAACAAAACATCAGTTAAAGTAATATTAACAATTGTTCCGTTAAATTCCACTGAAAAATGTACATTACCAGTACCGCTCACATTTAACTTTTTGCCATTAGCAACATGCACCTCTTTCATCGTAGACGGTTTCAGTGTGTCAAACCACTCACAACATCCTGTCATATGGTTAGTTGCACCACTGTCAATAAACCAAGAACCGTTGTTACTACTTATACTGAGCGCCGATAACACCAGATTGCTCGATACACTCTTTTGAGTACAATCCTTCTTAAAGTGTCCTTTTGATCGACACTTCCAGCACCACAACTTCTTTGTCTTATTCAACGAATCGGTTTGCCACCGTTTATCCTGGTCTTGATTCTTCCTAAAATCCTTTCTTACTGACTCAACTGGAAAAGCTTGCGAAGTGCCTTCACCATCCTTGCTGTTCAGTGCTTTCTCATGAGCACACAGTTGACTAGTAAGGTTGTCCACCGTCCGGTCCTTCTTTGATATTAACAGCCAACCCGCTTTAAACGAAAAATAAGTTTCAGGTAAGGTATCCAATATCTTACATATTAGTAAAAGCTCTGGCAAGTTTGCACCAGTTTCCGCTTTGCCTAGTTCCTGTTTCAAATGAAACCACAGATTCTTCAATTTCGATATGTGCGTAGCCATGTCATCTCCAGGATCCTTCGAATATCTGAAGAACTCTAGACACAAATCATAAACCCGGTTGTCATTGACATTATCATACAATTTATGTAGTTCATCCCAGACTTCCTTTGGTTTGGACAAACGAATAACTTTGTCTAATGTTTCATCACTAATATTATTTGTGATTAGAAGCAAAGCTATACTCTCCTTTCTCTTGAACTCTTTCAAGGATGTGTCATACCTTGACATAGATGCTTCCAGAGCTGCTGCATCGCCTGCTGCTGCATCAGGTCTAACTGGTATTAGTGTTCTACCTTCAACAATATCCAATAGTCCGTCGATGCCCGACAGAAGAGCGGTCATACGGTACTTCCATTGAGTCCAATTGTTGGCTTCCAGTTTCGCTATCTGTACTTTAGCTAGATCCATATCTCTAAAGTATGAGGCCCATAACCTATCGTATGGTTTGATGTGGGGCAGGCAAGTAAAACAAGCGAGTAGAAAAGATAGGATAATTATTTTAGCAAATCATGAAAAATACAATCTACCAATAATAATCACATCACCATGACTACCAGACAACAACCGATAGACAGCTAAGGTGTCTCTGGTTACAGTAAAGAAGGTTCTATACTTCAACAGATTTTCACTGTTATTTCATCATAGCCGGTACTATTACTATTTTTTAAATTTAATATAATTTTATTATTATCATAAGTGATAGTCGGGTTCATAAAAATGGTATGCGGTCTATTTTCTAAATTAATAATAGGATGAGTATATGTTAGGTCAGTTGGTTGGTCAATAAAAAAATTGTAAATATTCAGCAATGTCAGTTGGAGGTATAACTGGTTCAGTGTCAATATTAATTTGTTTGATCTCTTCTTTGGGAATATTACATTTCTTATTTTGAATCACATTCCAAGTGGATTAGCATTTGTTAGTAGCTGAATTTATGTAATTGTTATTTTGTGACTTCTGTGTTAGTTTGATTATGTTGTTAAGCCTAGACGACACTTCCAAAAAATTAATGCTATTTAGTAAATTTCGTTTTTTGCGATATTGCCAAAGTAATTGACGCTCTCGTCTACAGCATAGCATAATGCCTTCAGATATCCATTTGGGGCGTCTTCTCGAGGATATTTCGATTCGGATAATAGGAAAACATAGGTAGTAGAACAGGTCATAAGATTCCTCGAAAGATTCAGAAATCAGAAATCAGAAATCATTTATTGTAAAAAGCTGTGTACATAAAGGTCATAAAATACATTTAGTGTCAAAACAGCTTACCCAAAATTGGGTGTACAATATCCGCTGTGCTGTGAGGAGAACAAATATCTATAAAATCTCCTTCACAAATTAATAAAAAAATATATATGTCTACTAATTAAACAATAAAATCGGTAATTATACAACACAATTCGATAAAATATACATTAAAAAAAAAAAAAAATATGAATTAAAATATTCCTTTACACTATAAAATTCTTTACCAATTAACCATGTCTTAAGTTTCTTCTTAAATTGATTTCCTTCAAGAGTTTTAATTTCAAGAGGTAGATGATTAAAAATTTTCACCCCATAAACAAAAATGCTTTTATACATAATAGAACTTTTATTAGATTTTGGAATACAAAAATCATGGATATAATTACTACGTAAATTGCTTCGATACGATGATTTTTTATTAAAATATTGATTGTTGTTTTTTAAAAATAAACAAGTTTCTAATATATAGATACCAGTTAATGTAAGCAGACCATTTTTCTTAAATACGGTACGCAGTGAATCCCTCTTACACATTTTATAAACAAACCTAACACATTTTTTTTGCATGATAAATGTGGATTGGACATTTACAGAGTTGCCCCAGAAAATGACTCCGTATGTCAACAATGGATACACGCTACCATAATAAGCACTCTTTGACACCTCCGCTGATGCTATGTTTGACAAAATAGATAATGCATAGCAACAGCTGGATAACCTTTTGTTGAGTTTATTTATATGTGCTTTCCAATTAAGGTGTGCATCCATAGTAATACCTAGAAAGTTTGTATCAGTCACTTCTTCAATAATCTGTCCACTGTTTGTAATATTTAAAGAGCTGCTATAACTGTTATAATTTTTAAAAGTCAATATTTTTGTTTTATTTATATTTAATTGCAGATTAATAGATGCTAACCAAGCTTTCGCTCCGTCCAAAGTATCAGAGAGTTCAGATTGATATTCCACGTTACTCAAACCTTCTCCTGATACAAAGATTGAGGCGTCATCAGCATATAGTATACACAAATGGTTGAAAATCAAAGGTAGTTCATTGATATATATGAGAAAAAACAGAGGCCCAAGAATGCTTCCTTGGGGTACTCCCAAAGATATCGTTTCAAAAACAGAACTAATCTTTTCTATAGTCTTTGAATTCTTGTTATAAGCATCAACAGTTACGGACTGCTGTCTCTTGTACATATATGACTCAATTAATTTCAAAGCAATCCCCCTGATCCCAACATTGTCTAACTGCTTCAAGAGTACATCATGTTTTACGCAGTCAAATGCCTTTGACAGGTCAATAAATAGTCCGGCACAGGGTACTCTATTGGAAATGTTTGTACAAATCTGATTTAAAATATTGAAAGTCGCCAGAGTCGTATTGCATCCTTTACGAAAACCGTATTGCTGTTTGCTTAAGATGTCGTTTTTGTCCAAAAAGTTAATTAACCTGTTGTAAATAACCTTCTCGTACACTTTAGAGAAACTCGGCAAAAGCGATACAGGTCTATAGTTGCTCATGATGTTCTTAGGACCTTGTTTATGCAGTGGTTTAACCATCGCTTTTTTAGGTCATCAGGGTAGCAGCCTGTCTCAAAAGATAAATTAATTATATAAACCAATGGTTCCACTATATAATCAAAGCAAGCCTTAATTAATGGCATTTGTATATCATCATGCCCGCAGCTTTTTTTATTTTTGAATCCACGGACAACTTTTTTTAGTTCATAAGAATCTACTGGAGTCAAAAATATACTAGTACAATTTTTATTCGTTAATGGTTTAAAGCTATTTTGGTGCACAACGCTAGGATTATTTTGATTAATAAGATATTTATTCATTGTTTGTGCTATCTTAGCTGGATCAGTTATTTGTTCATCATCATCATCATTTCAGCCGAACGACGCCCACTGCTGGGCATAGGCCTCCCCCAAGGATCTCCACAACGATCGGTCCTGCGCTGTGCGCATCCAGCGGCTTCCCGCGACCTTGACCAGATCGTCGGTCCACCTTGTAGAGGGCCTGCCCACGGAACGTCGTCCGGTACGCGGTCGCCATTCGAGAACCTTTCCGCCCCAACGGCCATCGGTTCTCCGCGCTATGTGTCCCGCCCACTGCCACTTCAGCGATGCAATCCTTCGAGCGATGTCGGTTGTTTTTGTTCTCCTGCGGATCTCATCATTTCTGATTCGATCGAGCAGGGAAATACCAAGCATCGCTCTCTCCATTGCTCGCTGGGTGATCTTGAGCCTTCTTATGAGACCCATAGTAAGGGACCACGTCTCACTCCCATATGTCATTACTGGCAACACACACTGGTCAGAGACTTTTGTCTTGAGACACTGAGGTATTTCGGACGCAAATATATGCCGGAGCTTCCCGAACGCTGCCCATCCGAGCTGGATTCGACGAGAGATCTCTTTCTCGAAGTTGGACTTACCTAGCTGGACTGTCTGTCCCAGGTAAACATAGTGGTCAACAACTTCGAGTGTAATGTTCCCAACGTTAACTGGAGCGGGTGCAATATGGGCATTTAACATGATTTTCGTTTTGTCCATGTTCATCTTAAGACCCACTCTTTGAGAAGCATTACCGAGATCTTCGAGCATTATGTTCAGGTCTTCCAAGGTCTCAGCCATAAGAACTACATCATCGGCAAATCGCAGGTGTGTTAGGTACTCGCCATTGATGTTGATGCCGCGTCCTTTCCAGTCCAGAAGCTTGAAGATATCCTCCAACGCAGCCGTGAACAGTTTCGGAGAAATAACGTCTCCTTGTCTCACTGTAGTTGGATCGGATTAGAGCTCTGGTTCTGTAATCGGACCGACATGGTGGCGTTCTGGTATAAGTACTTTAGCACCTCAATGTACCTGTAGTCTATTTGGCACCTTTGGAGAGACTGCAGAATTGTTAGGAGGCGCATAAAAGAATACACGCAGATAAAATAAATAATAAAATATAATTGAGAGATCGACAAACAGAAAAGAAGGGAGGATAACAAAACAAGACATTGACATATAATTTTTTTAAATAATTCTAGATACAAATTAATACCTGTAAGTACCATGGAGGCTCTCTATTTTACACGCCCCCTTAATTTGTATCGTCATACAAAAGTAAAGACCAACATCACTAAGTATAACATATTAACTATAAACTTAAATAACAAAAGAAAAAACACAGATTTACTTTGCCTGAAAAGCTAGGCTTTGAATCAACACTATGTGATGCCTAACCCCTCCACACATAAATTATGCTTTTCTTTAGGTAAAGCCTTGGTCAATACATCAGCAAGCATCAATTCAGTCCGTAAATGTACTAACTCTATCTCTTTATTATTACTTAGAACATTTCTTATAAAATGATGCTTAATGTCAATGTGTTTGCATCGAGAATGGAACACTGGATCTTTTGCCAAACAAATGGCCCCTTGGTTATCGACATGCAACGTTACCTTTGAAAATTGAGGTAACCCGATTTCAGTAAACAGACTATTTAGGTCCATAGCCTCCTTCATAGCTAACGACAAACTTACATACTCAGCCTCACACGAGGAGGTTGCAACAGTTTTCTGTTTCTGTGATTTCCAAGTAATACTCGCACCCCCTAATATGAATGCATATCCTGAGTATGAGCGCCTGTCTAACAAGCAATTACCCCAATCGGCATCTGAATAACCAATAACGGACTTACCGGTTTTCTTGTATGTCAAACCATAACTCAAAGTTCTTTTCAAATATCGTAATATCCGTTTTAATGCCTTCCAATGCTCTTCCTTTGGTTTATTTGTGAACTGCGCCAATTTAACTACGGCATTGGCGATGTCTGGTCTCGTCCCCGAAACTAGAAACATCAAGGAACCAATTAACTCCCTATAGGGCCATCGCTCATTACATTCACTGTCTTCGTGACCGGTAGAACAAAACTTCTTACCCACTTCCATTGGAGTAATCGCTGGATTGCAATCAAACATTGCATATTTTTTCAAAATATCTTTTATATACTTTTGTTGTGAAAGCTTAATAGTACACGTGTCAGTTTTGACAAAGTCAATCCCTAACATGTACTTCGCAACACCAAAATCTTTTAATTCGAACTCACCAGCCAGTTCCTTTTTAAACTTTTCAATACAACCTCTGCGTTCTGAACTTATTAAAATATCATCACAGTAAATAACAACAAAGAGGTTAATTCCTTTATCATTTTTAAAATAAAGACACGGCTCGTTTAAAGACTGTTGAAGACCTATATTTTTCAGCTTTCTGTCCAATCTTTTATTCCATTGACGACCAGCCTGCTTTAAACCATATAACGATCTTTTTAGCCGGCATACATCGCCTCCAGCTTCCAGATCCTGTAACATCTTCTTAGCTCGTTTTAAAACTTCGCAATCATTTTCCATTCCTATTAATTTACGCAAATTTTGTTTCAATAATTGTGGGACTTGCATAAAGACTTCTTCTTCCAAATAGCCATATAAATACGCTGTATTTATATCCAACTGGTGTATCTCCATGTCTAACTCAACTGAAAGAGCAGCTAAAAGCCTGACTGTTTCTAATCTTGCTACAGGAGCAAATGTATCTTGATAGTCAATACCATAGCGTTGATTATATCCCTTCGCAACTAGTCGAGCTTTTTTCTTTTCAGTCTTATCAACATTTAGTTTCGTTGTCAACACGTAACGACAACCAACTACGTCACGTCCTTCTGGCTTCTTGACAATATCCCACGTATCGTTCTTTATCAAGCTCCTTATTTCGGATAAAATCGCTTCTTCCCATCCATAATTTTGGAACACATGGACTTTGCATCCAAATGTCTGTAAATAACTCAGCTTGACAGGAATTTCATACCACTTTTCAAACGGTATTCCTCCTTCAAGGCTACTAGTTGGGCATCGGTTTCTTACATGACATGCCGTCACGATAGCATCAGCCCAGAAACCTGAAGATAATCCTGAAGCAAGAAGCATGCATCTCGCCATTTCTACGAGCGTCCTGTTCATCCTTTCTGCCACTCCGTTCATTTGTGGAGTATGAGGAATCGTAAGCCTTCTCACTATACCCTCCTCCTGCAAAAATGAATCAAATTCCCGATTACAGTATTCTCCTCCGTTATCCGTTTGTAGGTATTTAATTTTCTTACCTGTTAAATTTTCCACATAACTCTTGTAAATTTTAAAAACAGTAAGAACCTCGCTCTTCTTACTTCATAAGTAAACTTCACACCATCGCGTACTACAGTCAATAAATGTAACAAAATATTTCGCGCCACCTATCGCTGTATTTTGCATTGGTCCAACCACATCGGAATAAACGATCTTAAGTTTCTCGTCACACGGTCCACTAGATTTAGAAAATGAAAGAGCAGTCATTTTCCCTCTCGCACAAACATCGCAATTATACAAGTTGCTCATATCTGATAATTTTAAATTCTTACCAGAATTATTTAAAATTTTCATAAGATCTTTGGCATTTAAATGACCTAAACGTTCGTGCCAAGACCACACTTCAGCATTCAGTTCAGAAGAAATCACTGAAGCTCGCGCGCATTGTTCTTGAAGATAATATAAATTACCCCTACGTTTTGCTGTCAACTTGATTTTGCCGTAACTGTCAGTGACTAAGGCTAAATTACTTTTAAACGTAACATCATAGCCTTTATCAGTTATCTTAGCTACTGAAATCAGATTACTTCGCAAGTCAGGAACAAATAACGCATCTGGCAAATTAATCACAGTTTGAGAATCATCATTACATGTCAATAACCTTACAGTGCCCTTACCTTGTATATTTGTGCTCGAATTAGTCGCTAAATTCAATTTACCGTTCGCAGGCGATAAAGTGTCAATAAATTTACGTGCATCATTACATAAATGAGATGTGCATCCGCTGTCAATGATCCAATCCCCACTCTCTGTGCAAACAGCATTACAAGCATCTGAAACACAATTGAAAGTTATAAAATTGCTATCAAAACTATCTACATCATCATTTTTATGTACACACTTTACACTTTCTTGACATTTCTTCTTAGCCTTGGTACATTCGGAAGCTTTGTGACCAAACTGATGGCATTTAAAGCATTTGAACTTGAACTGCGACTTGGATTCCTTATTATCCATGCTAATATTCTTTTTCCAATAAGGCTTTCCTTTTACTAGCAGGACTTCCGATTTCTGATGTCTAGAATTGTACTCTTCTAAAATCTTAACTTTGAGTACGTCTGGTTCAGGCAATTCGTCTCTCGATTCGATCGCACAACGAAAATTTTCATAACTCGCAGGAAGACTGTACAACAACATGATCGAAAGCAAATCCTTGTGAATTTCCACTTCCATCTCATTCAGTTTGTCTTTAGCTTCAAAAAATTTAGTTAAGTGCTCTCCGACATCATCACCTTCGCTCATCTTTTGTAACGTCAACTGTTTAAGCAACGTGGCTTTCCTAGCAGGTCCCTTCGATGCATAAATTGAGTTCAACTTAAGCCATACATCTCTCGAAGTAAGACAACCTCTTACATGTCTCAGCTCACTTGGACTTATAGAGAGGATAAGATCGGCTTTTGCTTTTGAATCAGCAGCCTCCCAAAGTATAGCCTCAGCTGCCTCTGCCGGTTTGATCTTCTTCCCGTTTACGTAGTCCCAAGCATCATTTTTTATAAGCAATGCTTCCGCCTGCAGTCGCCAGCTTTCGTAATTGTCTTTAGTAAGTGATTCAATACGTACGGAACCCATATTCATTCCCCTTTTGTGCTTTCTACGCCTTTTTCTACGTACAACACTTTTACACTGAATCTATACTAAATCGCTTTACTTTCGCTTTAAAACTTTACTCTCAACTTATTTTAGGTTTCTGGGCCCATAACCATTGTTAGGAGGCGCATAAAAGAATACACGCAGATAAAATAAATAATAAAATATAATTGAGAGATCGACAAACAGAAAAGAAGGGAGGATAACAAAACAAGACATTGACATATAATTTTTTTAAATAATTCTAGATACAAATGAATACCTGTAAGTACCATGGAGGCTCTCTATTTTACAAGAACTGCCCAGGTCTCAATCGAATCAAAGGCTTTCTCGTAGTCCACGAACGCTAAGCAAAATGGCAAGTTATACTCTTCGGTCTTCTGTATAACTTGCCGCAGCGTATGAATGTGGTCTACGGTACTATAGCCTTTTCGGAACCCTGCTTGTTCGGGAGGTTGGAAGTCGTCGAACCTGCGAGCGAGACGATTCGTAATGACTCTCGAAAACAGCTTATAGATATGGCTCAGAAGCGAGATGGGTCTGTAGTTCTTCAAGAGAGTTTTGTCACCCTTCTTGAAGAACAGCATCACATCGCCTCTGCCCCATGCCATTGGCGTTTTTCCCTCGAGGATGACAGAACTGAAGAGCGTCTGGAGGACCTTAAGTATCGGCTTACCGCCCGCTCTCAGGAGCTCGGTTGTGATTCCATCATCACCCGCCGCCTTGTTGTTTTTAAGCTGCTTGAGAGCCATCCCAATCTCGTACAGGCTGACGTCCGGGATATCTTCGGTATAGTGTCGGGTAAGCTTGGCTCTAGGATCTTTAGCCTTGCTTTCAACAGGTGTTTGCGTGGAATATAACTGTCCATAGAAACTCTCAATCTCCCTCAGGATTTCAGGTGTTGACGAAATGATGCTACCTGCCTCAGTTTTTAGCCTCGTCAATTGGCTTTGCCCAATAGACAGATCTCTGGCGAACACTTTGGAGCCTTTATTCCGCTCAATTGCCTCTTTAATACGCTGGGTATTAAATTGGCGAAGGTCGCTCGTCAAAGACTTAGATATCTGTCTATTGAGTTGCCGATAACGATTGGCATCCGCTGAGTTCTGTAGTCTCATTTCGTTTCTCTAATCCATGAGTAGGAGAGTCTGACTGGAGAGTTTCTTTGATTTGGGACGGCGGGTTTTAAAGTGCTTGGACCCTACCGTACGGACAGTATCCACCACCATGTTGTACAGATCGTCCACATCGATGCTGTTCTCAAGGGCTTCGAAGCGGTTTTGAAGCTCGAGCTGAAAGCACTCGGGGTTATTTGGTTTGGTTATTTGTTGATTATTGTTTATTATGCTATCAATTGTGTTTTTAATAGTATTTGATTTAGACGTGTTTTGTTTTATAACATTCCACGTTGCTTTAGATTTATTAGAGCTTTTTTTAATATAACTTATATTCGATATTCTTTTTGAACGTTTAGTGACTAGTTTCAACGTATTACAATATTTTTTATACTCGGCAAGGAGTTGAGCATTGTTAGTTTTATAATTTTGTAAATACATTTTCCTTTTAATTTTGCTCGATACCAATATTCCCCTTGTCTTCCATGATTGCTTTCTTTTAAAAGTAACCTTTATCTTAATATTAAACAAAAAAATTCTATAAACTCAAAATAAGCTTTGTTAGGGTCAGTTTGTAAAAATACACTTGAGAAGTTTATTTGTGACAAGTACCTTATGAATATATCCAAGTATCTGTCCGTATCTCTTCTGAAAATAAACCAAAAACGCTCCTGAAAGCTGAAAGAACATTGGATTGATATTAGTTGGCCCGTATGATCGGATAGACCGGTATTTAAGACTTCAGTATTGTAAGACTTTAAATTTGTTATTATATTGTCAATGCATGTTTCAGAGTGCGAGGTGATTCTCGTAGGCTGTGAAATAGTCGCACTGAGTCTAAACGACATAAGCGTATCCAAAAAAGTTTCAGATTTCAAATTTTTCTGTAAAATGTTGATATTTAAGTCTCCAAGTATAATTATTTTTTTTACGGCATTGTACTTTGGGGTCAAGCGGCGGATATACAAACCATCTTTATCCTCCAGAAGCGAGCTATCAGATCCATCTATAAGCTTCGTGCACGGGCTTCACTTAGGGAGATTTTTAAGGAAATTGGTATCCTCACTGTAGCGTCACAATACATTTACAATTGCATTGTTTTGGTCAGAAAAAATATTGGTCTCTATGCTAAACACAGTGACATACATTGCAGAAATACTAGGAATAAGGATAAAATTGCACTTCCACTCTTTAGGTTACAAAAAGTTTTAGGATTCTTTATGGGGCAAGGTATACATTATTACAACAAAATTCCAAAAACCATTTGTGAGTTACCTTTACATAGATTCAAAAATCACATCAAAACAGCTTTATTAAAAAAAGGCTATTATACTACAAAAGACTACCTTATAGATAAAAATGCCTGGGTATAAGCGCTCTGCTCGATGCGGGATTAAATAGCTCTATTGTAACAGATGTTTTATTGTAAGAGATAATAGGTACCTAGTTTGTATGTACTGACTAACAATTTTTGTTTTTGAATTGTTTAAAATGAATTCTTGTTATTATATTCTTATAAGGTTGGTTTTTTCTCTTTGTTTTATATTCTTTTAGGTTTATTTGTATCAAAATGACACACTGCTTGTACTTTACTAACGCCTGTTGTAAACCCAAAACAAGTTTAAAAGAGTAACTGCTGAGTTTCTCGCCGGGTCTTCTCAGCAAGAAACAACTCCGACGCGGTGGTAGAGTCGCATTATGTCTGTATACTGTTTATTTACATATCCATATTATTATGGTATTTATGTCTATTATTTAGTACATTTTGCTGTAAATTTGACGATTTGAAAGTACTGATACAGTCTATTTGAATAAAGTTATTTTAGTTTGAGAGAGTTTGAGTTTTGTTTTATAGACATTAGTTACAGTTAATTTATAAAATAATAATTCCGCATAGTTCATGAATAGCTCAAAATTACTATCCGGAGTTCGGTACATACACACCACTACCCAATCCAACTCTAGAAGTACAATAGCACAGCACTCAAAATGTTTTTCAATAGACATTTTCGCTACCCATTCTAATTCCCTATAAGAAATTGTGCAAAAAAAAGCTCCTAAATGTTATCCAGATATTTGTAAAATATTGGCTTCCCCTTCCTTAAGAAACACTTCGCTAAAACAGCAGACATGAAGCTTGTACTCTTTGGTAAATATTTCAATTTGATCAACTTTTGATTTTAAGCCTTGTATTATTATGATGAAAAATATTAAAATATGTGTTTTGCCCCTCAATTTCTTCATTGGGGACGAAAAAAAGTATTGGATCTCTTAGTTTTCAAAAAATAGTCTGATATTTTCTTTTGACATTTTTTAGAAATTTTGGTATTCAAATTATTGTTTAAGGTAAATAAATTGTCTATGAACTTCTTCGCTACAGCAGTTTTATGTGTTTTAAATACTAAATTATTCTTGGACCATTTATTAATATGATCAATGCTTTCATTTAAATGTGCAACAAAAGTACGCAATCCGGAATCATTCAAAGAGCCAGTAATTCCATTAAACACTGTATCAGAGTGATTTAAGTATGAATTGGTATCAAATACATACGCATACTCATGCCTAATAACGTCATTATACATTATGTTGTTAAAGATTTCTACTCTGTGATTGAACAGCATGAAGTCATTGTAATGACTTAATTTATATGTTGGAAGACAAATCAAAACTTTGTGTAGTTGACCCTAATTAAGGTTTCACGAGTAAATTGAACCAATTCATTAACATTCTTTGTAACTTTGAAGTCTTCATCACCAATGAAAATAACACAAAAGTCTCTATGTGTAAAATCCTTTAACTTAGCATCCAATCCACAGAGCAAGTCCTTCAAGCCACGTTCAGGCAGCAAATAGTGACACAGTTTAAAATTCTGTTGAGTCTGAAGCATTTCCTTTGTAATATCAAGCATCCTATTCTTCTTATTTGTACTAACTATATGTATTCTACTCTTATCTGTCACAACGCATGGACTGGTTTCAGGAGTGCTACTTGCGTACTGCAGTTTAGTGAGGCCATGAGAAGTTACTGCTTGGTCTATATGTATCAGAGAGATGTCTTTGTCTTGATCAAAATCGAGTTTGGTTCTTGTTGAACTTTTTGGAATTTTGTTTGAGATTCGCTTCTTAGTAGATGATCAGCAAAGTTCCTTTAGGTTTTCCACACTGTTATTGTAGCCGATCATTTGTTTTTTTAGGGTACAGTTTTCAGATAGGAGATTTATAATTTCATTATTAGCTATGTTTAACCGCTCATTCAGAGTTGCTATCGTTTTCTCCATGTCTTCAATTTTATTCTCTAAAAGATTCAATCTTAGATCCGGGCAACTTCTTATTAGTAATGGGTTATCTAACTCTAACACCTCTTCTTCCAAGTCTGAGTCATCCCCAATGGACAGAGAATGAAATGAGTTTTGAACTGACACATTAGGCTTACATTTCTGTCGCTGAGTTACAAACTCGCAGCTCTGAGGTGTTTTGAGAGAAATAGTACAATTCATGCATTTCCAGTTTCGTTTCCTATCTATGTCCATTAAATTGAACAATTTTTCAGATATTTTTATACATGGTTCTAAATGATAAGATTTCTTGCCATGCGAGCAAGTTAGGTGTCGATTATTGGATATATGATTTTCACATCTCGAACACAATTTATCCATTTTAAATGTTAACTTCTCCGAATAGTAAAAATGTTCGACTTGCCTTAGTATTGTAGTATCTTCAAAATTACTAGTGTCCGTTTTGCTTCCTTGTCAAAATTGTCCTCCTTGATCGCGCGTAGATAGTCCCAACGCCGGTCAGTCGAGTCGGCGTAGTCGATTCGCGCAGCGCTGTGTATGACTCACCTTCACCGCACAAGCTACCGCCAGCACGGGCGCTGAGCGTAAACAAATCTGGTTCGTTATTTAATTTTGAAATTTGTTTCTTCTTGTAACTCGGGAACTATAGCATATTTTTCAAATCTGTTTTCACTACAGGGTGACTGAGATTAGCACCTACACATAGGTATATAGCACTACTGAGAACTCCAAAGTATTCTACGTTATATGATTTAAAATATACGGAAGAACGAAATACGTGTGTGCTTTGAATGAGCGCGTGAGTGAAGATTTGTGAGGATTTTCGCTTTCAAAAACTTTACTGAAGCTGAGTGCATCAATGTAATATTTAAATTTTTCAATGTTTTCCGCGCCATAATCCCGCTTCCGTTTGAACCAGTACCCATACGTACAATTATTGGATCTAAATGGACATGTCACAACTTGTGCTGTGTGATCAGATATAGCGAATTCCATGATTTCAGTTTTGAAACCTTGAATATTTGTAAGAATGTTATCCATGCAAGTGCCACTTTTTATACGCGTAGGTTCCTTAATACCTATTTTTAAATTATAACTTAAGGCAGTCTGGGTGAATTCGGAAGTTAATTTACATTTATTGAGCAAGTTACTGTTGAAATCACCACAGATAATTAATTTATTTTTGCCCAAACAGAATCGAGCAAGTAACGAACGAAAAGTAGTGAAAAACCAATTAATGTCTTCCAAACTTGACCTTGGTGGTCTGTAAATACAAATGACTAATAATTTCCGTTTAACGAGTTGAACAAGTTCAACACCTGAGCATTCAATAATACCATCGACACTATATTTCCCAATTTCATTTATATGTATGAAGTGAATTGAATTGTGAACCAAAATACATGAACCTCCATGTCTAGACTTTCTCATAAAACTAGATCCTACTCTATAGTTTGGAAGCCTTAACAATGATTTGTCGTTAACAGTCATGTTGTGCTCAGTAATGCATAAGATGTTAATATTTTTTTCCATTGTTTCAAGCGTTAAGGTTAGTAATTCAGATTTAGACAGTAGGCCATTGATATTTTGGTGCAATAAATTAAATTGGTTCTTCACGAAAAAAAATATTACGAGGTGAAATCTTAGATGTAAGTTTATAACACCCATCAGTCTGGGTACTGTTATTTACTAAAGATGGCTGAATGGATTTAAGTATGTCTTGAAGTCTGTCATATTTTGTCTTGTTTACGGCATAATCAATGTGTATTATTTCTTTAAGTAAAGTTCGGCATAAATTCAGGGCAAAAAAGTTGCGGTACGGTACAAACACACTATAATTAAAATTAACAAAAAGAGCATGTTCGAAGGAACAGCAAATGAATCTTGATTCATAATTGATTCTGTTTTCATATATTTTTTTATTGTACGGGATTTCAGATACCAAGACATTCGTATTTGTGGTTGACATAAGCCACTTTTTCAAGTGAAATTTATATTCACTTGGATTATTGTCATTTCTGCCGCCTAAAAATATTATAAAGTCATTTTTATCTAACTGGAATATTTCAGACGAGTAGGATGAAACTTAGGGCTTGCACAGAAGCGTCTTGTTTCCAGTAAGTAGTCACTGCATAGTTGTTGCCCAGGAGCTATTGTAAGTAGTGTTGGACTTTGTGTCCTTGTTGATCTCCTATGACTATCACTCTTTTTTTCTTTATGTTGCTCATATTATGTGAGGTGGATCCTATTTTATCTTCTGGTTGTTGGCCTTTTGAGGCTTTAATAACGGGGCTGGATATTTTGTCGAAGTCGATCAGTGTACCCATATCTACGCTGAGGCTTTACTTTAGGGTACTATGCAAACTGTTTTTAATGTTTTTTTCGACTGTGCCAAGAGATGGTGTGTTGTCTGCTATATTAAACGACGGACTTCTTCGAATAGAGTCTAAAGTTGATTCTCTGGAGGATGTCCTGGTTAAACCTATTTTCATAAAGGAATAGTTCATGCTTCGTCTGTATTGAGGTGAATATAATTTTACAGCAGTTTGGGCGCTTCCGCATTGTGATAAATCAATCGAATTGTTTTCTACCTTCTTCTTACAGTAATATAATAATAATAATAATAAAAGCATTTATTTCTCCTTCACAATTATAGCTTACACTTCTAGGTCTAGCTTACATTTCACATTAAATAATGATGAGCTATAATGTGAGAGACTGGTATCCGCACTAGGTTAGAAACCTGTTTTACAGATTACCAGGCTCTCGCCTCTTAGCTTCACATAGGGATATTACGAGTAATTTGCTTTTTTTCAATAAAACATATTTTAATTTTAAATCACTTAAGTTAAACATAGGTTATTTTAGTCAGGCAAGGAAGTTAATGTGTGCGGGTGTGTGTGTGTGTGTGTGTCTTTGTATTGTTGTGTGTGCGTGTCTTTGTGTTGGTGGGTGTGTATGGACTTGTATTGACGTGTGTGTCTATGTGCGTCTGTGGGTGTATGTTCGTGTGTTTGTTTGTGATTAGATTAGGTGTGTGTTTGAGGGTGTGCATGTGTTTAGTTTGTGATAAGTTCTCTTCAGTTTGTGAACGAGTTTTTTAAGTGTGCAAGGAAGCATAAGCTTTGTAAACTTGAAGTAACTAAGATGGTAAAATTAATAATTTTTCTGTTTCGTCATAAGTTAGGATCTGAAGCCAGTCTGACACTTTTTTCCTACACTGCTCTCTGGGAAGTGAATAGATGGACAGAATTGAATTTATTTTATTATAAAGAAATGGGACGAGGAAAAAGAAGAAATTTTCCGCCAGACCGGTTTTGTGTGCATCAGGTAAGCAGACTTTGTGCTTAAGTAAGTCTTCTAATTCATTTCTTAATGTAGTGTTCTCTGAAGTTAAGTTCTTAACTCCAGCATCTGCGATTTTTAGTTCAGTGGCTAGTTTATTTACTTCTGATTTCAAGCTCTCAATTTCGTAGTTTGCTGATAATAACTGTGTTTTTAATTTTTCTATTTCTATTCTAAATTTCAATTCCAAATTTGTTGTTCCCTCGGCGTCTTCCATACTAGATGAGTCTGTTACTAAACTCCTCATTGTTGCATCAAATATGCTGGTTTCGTCTAAGTTTTGGATGCTGGTATTGCTAAATCTTGACCTATCAACTGAATGAGATCTTTGCAGACGGCGTCTTTGGGTAATATTTTCATGTGTGTTTTTTAATTCCGTCATATTATCGGGAGTCTGCATAGAAATGGCAAGACGGTTAGTCGAATTTAGATCTTGTGTAACGTGTTGACGCACTAGAGTGTTGGAATTATCTCCTTTTGGTTACCTACTGCGGCACTCCACACAGATCCAGGATCTCTTGAATTCCACCGACAACGTATTGAATATGTCTGCAGTAAAATTAGCACAAATAATGTCAAACACTTTGCGCATTTCATAAACGGGCCGTCTTCTTTTACTTCGCCGCGATATTCCACACACGGAGCTATCTTAGATGCCATCTTTTGCCGTCCGCTTTGGGTATACTCGTATATTTCGATGACACACTCAGCGTTGACCGGTAGCGAGCGCGATGAAGGTGACTCACAGTAGAAGCAGCGGTCGCGCGAGTTGTCGTAGGTCAGGGTTCAAGACGGTTAACAAATCTTTTTAAAATGTTTTTGCTTATATCTTAGGAGTTTCACGTTGGAACTGAATTTTAATTTCACCACTAGAACTGTCACTAAAATAGCTTTGAGGATGAACTTAAGGCAATAACTTTTAACGCGAATTTTTGCGAATTATTTGCGGAGCAAACTTGTATAGATGTTATCACAACAACGGTATCGACCGAACCATCTCCGATGTACAGTTTATAAAGCAGCATCTAAAGAGGCACTGCAATCGATTTTAATAAGTAGAGTACGTTCACTGTCGTCATCTATTTCAATTTCTATCTCTGTGTAGAGTCAAATATGTTTGAGCGGTTTGGCTAAAATTTTGCTCTCTAAATTACGGCACATGGTAAGTTCGCAGCTTACTGGCACGTTCAACACCAGAGGTTATAGTGAATGGCGAAATGGCACTTGCCATAAGGCATTTTGATAACAAAAAGACACTTCATGTCCTTATATTTTAAAATAACTTACAACTTACAGGGTCAATCATATAAGTCATCAATTAAAATCTCTGCAATAGAGAAAAATTATACTTGATATTGCTTTAATACTTACTTAGGTGTTATAATAATTATACTTGATTAGGCAAGACTCTCAAACCTTCATTTATTTTAAGTCGCCGTCGTTACAAAATAAAGAGTTTACAGAAAGCCCGCTCTCGCCGTTATGCAATATAATTACCTAAACTTGCCTGACCGCCTAGGGTTGCTACTACATTCGCTCTGAATTTTTAAAATGAAGTAAACTTCATTTCAAAATATTAGTTATAATGAATGAAGTATACTTCTAGTTTCTAGTAACTACTAGTTTCTCCGACGCGGTGGTAGAGTCGCATTATGTTTGTATACCGTTTATTTATATAATCATATTATTATAGTATTTATGTCTGTTATTTGGTATATTTTATGACTATTTAAAAGTACTGTTTAAGTCTATTTAAATAAAGATATTTGAGTTTGAGTTTTTAAATTATTAGAAATAAGAAGCAGGGGTGCTAAAATTAATAACAAATTGCATTTAACGTTGCCATAACGTAGACATACCTAAGTACGAGTATAACCTGGCAAAATTGAAAACTCCTTCCGCCACAACGTATGAAGGGATTATGTAACATTTTAGATTTGGCAGAGTTACAGTGACAGTAAAAATGTGTTCAGATAAAAACCCCTGCCTCTTTTAGGTTTTTACATCTACAATATTATATTAGTTTGATGCAAGACAAAATAATTTGTTTAAGCAAAAGCCTCATAAATTATAAAGTATTTTACTTTCCCATCCCACTCTTCAGAGCACCCCGCTACCGATTAAGGATAGCCTAAACATCCTTGGCATGGATGTTCGTAGCAACCTAAACCAGCGGGACTACATTGAGAGCGTCATTAGAACTGCATCCCGTAAACTCGGAGTCCTGAACAGAGTGAGACGATTCTTCACGCCTGAGCAGCTCTGTCTCTTGTTTATGACACAAGTTCGCTCGTGTGTGGAATACTGCTCTCATCTCTGGGACGGTTCCGCTAAGTACCTACTCGAAGCTCTTGACAGGTTGCAGCGGCGTGCTATCCGTATTATTGGAAACCCAGAGGCAACTTTGACCCTTGAGCCTCTCCAATTGCGTAGAGACATTGCCAGGCTAAGTGTTCTCTATCGCTTCTACAATGGGGAATGCTCTGACGAGTTATTCCAGCTTATTCCACCCTCACCTTTCCACTCCCGTACCACGCGTGCTGGACTACGGCGTCACCCACACACAATTCAACATTTGTTGGCCCGAACTAAAAGGTTCGGTGATGGCCAGCCCAGTGATTCGTTTGATTGACTGGGCTTGTCAACCTCATACCCAGACCTCACGACCGCTTTCCATCAGGTGGAGTGAGGTCATCTTGACGGGCAATATAAAAAAAAATGAGAACAATTAATTGTGACAGCTACTATACAGGGTGGAATTTTTTAACACCACCTGGAGAGAAAGTACTGTACATACTGGAGAAAGACAATTTTACTCAAAGGAAACATTCCTTTATTTTTAAAAGAAACAGAACGAAATTCACTGGTTTTTGAAAATTTGCTTGCCACACCCGGGAATCGAACCGGGTAAAATCCGAAAAAATAACATCCTGTACCTTTACGGCATCAGTCGATAGGGTCAATCATAAGGATCAAATCTCTCTAACAAACGTGGTAAATTTAACAAGGAAAACCATGAAATCTCAACTTATAAATTCAATGGGATAAGATAAAGCACGTTTACTCAATGGTCCATAGTTCGACAAAAACAAAAACACACGCTACAGTGTGACCGGCCGCAATTGCCGCAACACCTTTTCTGACCGGTATAGCCCGTAAACTCGCTGTGTCTGTGTGCGTGATCAAAATGGTGGTTTGTTCTAAGCGGACCATCTGTCCGGGGCGCCGCGCCGTATATGTAAGAGGACTATATAATTGCAGAAGGTTAGGGCTCCAAGTTGAAACTTATTCGTTTGTAGCTATGGCCGACCCGGAAAGTCTGTGGACGCCATAATCTTACAGGGTCGATAACTTCCAAGTAATGCCTTTAGGGCTATAGCAAGTAGGGCAATAAACAACTGAGTTTAATCTGTCGAAACCTTGTAAAAATATGAGAGTAAAATGACATTTTATGTAGATCTTTTTTGTTCTTCTGGCTTTTTCGGCTTTGTGTCATTTGTTATTTTAGGATTTTTGAATGAAAATGAATGTGCCTTTTTATTGAAAATGTAGATCTTTTGTGTGGTCCCAGCATCGCAGTATTTTTTTATAAATTATTCAGTACATTTTGCATCGGTCACTGTTTATTAAACATCATAGGTCATAGTAAATGTGCTATGCATGGCAGGGTGTCCCAAAACGTAACTTAAGCGAGTATCGGATTGAGGCAAGCAAGAAAGCCTTCAGTTTATTTAGTTTTCCTGAAACGAAAAGTGTTCGTTATTCCCGCTTTCAAAATCAGTTAACCTATAAAAGAACGCCTAAAATAATTCAAACTGACCAGTCCACATGTCCACTCCTTTCAAACACAAAAACGTACATTAACGAAGAAGTCTCGCCTTCGTCGTTTCTCGGCCGCTTCGCCGAATCGACGCTGTAATCTGATTGGCCGAGCGGACGTGAGCCAAATCGCAAGGTGTAACTGGTTTTTACCATTTCAACAAATTATTAGGTAAGTTATTTAGGTTCCGTATATTAATGAATTGGGACACGGATCGATAGTCGCTTGTTTAGTTTTCCTGGCCCGTTAGATTAGATATCTCAGCTGCTGTGCTGGAGCTCGTGGGTTAAATTTTTGTCTAGAATACAATTGCGTGACGAATATTTTTGTTTGCCCTATGCCTAAGTGATAAATATATCAGTTGAATGTGAACTTTGTTTTGAAATATGAAAATAATACACCGGTATAATTAAAATACCATCGCATCGTATCTGTAGCTTTATTAATGCTCTTTTTTCCTACTTGATTCCTTGATATGTTTTTTGTTCTCTTCCTAACCTTGAAAAGAAAGAAATGATTAAGGAAGAAAAGGAATTTTATAACAATAGTAAAAAAAGTAGTTAACTGGTGTACCAGGTCAATGTGAAGTAGTTAGTGAACTCGCTCCGTTTTGGGGCCAAAAGGGGCAAAAATGACAAAATACATTTACTTATTTATTTATTACAAAAAAACCTCAGAAAAAGGTTTCATGATCTTTCCACCTACCCTTAAATTAACGTGAACCGGGCACGCACTCCCCAGGTTTTCCCTTTCATCCCGTTTGTATTCCAGAACGCGCCAAAGGAACGTTTTTGCTGCCAGAAAGGGTTTGGGTAATTTCCAGATTTCCGCTTGGACAACTGTATTTGATTATTTTTATTTTTGAACCACCTCGGTGAAGAATATTCTTTCAGTTATGATTATCGTCTTACGAGTAGTATATAGTTATCCCCACTTGAAAGGGTGCTTGAATAGACATCTATTTCCCTAGATTCAATGACCAGGGGCCTTTTTACGGTCTCTTGAAGTTTGCTCGCATTTGTCCGTGAATTGAGCGTCCTGGCATTTTAATAATATATATTTTTGGTAATATGATCTCTTATTCCCAGTCACGGGACCATTGCCTGATGCAAACCTAAATTGGTATAACTAACTCATAATTAACGTTTCATACCATTATTTATCTGTCAAATAGTACCAGTATAAAACATTAAGTTGCAGACGTAGCTCTAAATATTGTAATACGGCCCCAGTACCACTGCCACGAGCCAATTAAACTATACGATAGCCTACTAGGTACCGAAACTTGTATGTTGGTTTTAGTTAAATCACTAAAGGGCGCTTGACTGAAATCCCTTACAAAACCTTTAATACAGACCTTTGTCAGTAACCAGAGGGCTACCACAGTAGCCGCTTTCTGGGCATGTCGGATTTAGCCCGTGTTCTTGCCGACACGAAAGAAGAAGAAGAAGAAGACAGACGCTAGTGTCTGTCGTCATGGCACAGGTACCAGACGGCCAATGTGTGTATATTATTCGTAACACAGCTTATATTTGTACCAATATACGCACTTGGCAGGTGTGGCATTTCAGCTTACCCCTGAGAATAATAACGTATAGAAAAATAGTCTTCATACAACCGCCCCGTCAAAAATGCAGCACTAAGCCGATCCACACATGCGTGACTATTACTTGCTTACGTGCGGCGCGCTTTGAAATTGAACATTGCGGAGCTGTAATGAACACTGCAAAGCGGTCGGTTTGGAGCCATTTATGGCTCTAGTTAAGGTGCTTCAAAATGGGCGCGCGGACTTGGTTTCTATATGTAATTATTCTTGGGTTTACTTACCCATTACCTAGCACTATAGATAACTGTATGTCATAATAATGTTTTGTGAGAATTAAAAATGTCTCATGTCTTGTTTTTCTGTACATAACACACCAGCACGACTTTATCCCAAACGGGGTAGTCAGAGGCAAGTGACTGTTGCCGTCATGGTGGACGGAACACTCAGAAGACCACTTTTCACCAATAACCGAAAACCGAACGTGGTAGGTGGTGAGCCTTCCGCCGCTATCCGAGTTGATTTGTTTTTTTATCGATGTTTTCCATCACCGGAGACTTAGTCGGAAATTAAACAATGAACACAGATATTTAGGTTCTGGCCAGATGTCAACTCGGGACCACACGATCCGCGATCCGAGTTGGATTGCTTAACCACTAGGCCACAATATATTCCATAGATCTTTACTGAACTACATCACCCACATATTTATCAACAAACAGTTACTGCCTTTTCGATCTTCGTTAAAAAAACGGTAAACGATTTGCGATGCGAATGATTTACAATAAAAACAAAAATTTAAACATTTTCCGATTCTACTATTAGAACTGCCAAGTACATACTATTATAATCGCCTATGAATAGAATTCAATAGCCAACCTCTAGCGATGTCGCATTAAAATGATTCCGACTCAATTGCTTTATCTTAGAATTTACGTTTCTATAATAGTGCCAATAAAATTGAAACTCTTGCTTTCCGATATTAGAACTTATAACTTAAGTTTACGGTGTAATTTCTAATGGATTTGGAAGGATAGTGGCATAGTTGCAGTTGTGCCTAAGGGTAATAGACTCGTTGTGTTTTATTAAGACTCGCAGGCAACGCGACGAGAAATAACTTTTTATTTGACGATCGCTTCTGAGTGGGACGGGTGTGAGCAAGTGCGTTTTGGTATTACAAGCTTAGCATTTTTATGTTCCTGTTTGTTATACTTCCACTGAATTTTGTCAAAAATGAGTGCTGTTCTATATAAGATTGGACGAGCGTCTATAGAGCACGTTAGGTACAGTCAATAGCAGAACGAAGTAATAATTTAACGTGTCCAAACTGATAATTTTACGAAAACTGTCAAAATTTTTTGATGAATAACAATGTTATTAAAATAATGCATTTATTCTCATGTTTTAACTAATGATTATTTTTTTAAGCAGCTTTTCATTCATAAAACCAACGTGGATCTTTGTGTAATCATCACAGCAAAAGTATGCAGTTGACTGTACCATGTCATGGAAACGGCAACTGGTACAGTAGAAAAGTAAGTTCTTCTACAATTTATATAAATAATTGTATTTATGTATTCAATTGTAGCCTAAATTGTACATAAACTTGAAATGTAAGTTAAGCTTGCGATTTTCCTTGTCTACTATTTGCTAAGCAATGTATCTATACTTTATTCCCATTAAATAAAATGAAAGCATATCCTTAAATTCTAGCTTCTACAGGTGGTTCAAGCTTCGGAGTATTCGTGATAACGTTAATTTGATAGTTTTATGAAGTTTACGGCGCCGACGCAACTTGATTTCAATATCTTTGGCTTCACGGATCAAGTAAGCTTAGGAAATTACTCCTAACTTTGAGTTTGCTTCAAGTTTGATCGTTTGTGTAATGCAATATCCTGGATGATGAAGGTTTATGTTTTTTTTGCGACTTCAAAAGAGGCAATTATTGATTCGGCGCTGCTATTGTTTTTCGTCTACTAACTAAAAAACTGACTTTGACACGCCATTTGCAAATTCAAATTGCATAGCAACTAGCTTTTTCGACAGTTTACAGCAAAGCAGGTCTGGCATAGTGTGAACCTGCCTTTACACCAAACTCTAATGTCTCCATTTAAATAAACCTGCTGCAAATACTTGACTAAATACTCATACCCCAAACCACAAATCACACATGCAGTGAGGCACCCCGGGTAGAAAGTCCACTTAGAACAAACAGCCATTTTGATTATGCACACAGATCATACAGTATGCAGTAAGTTTACAGGCCATACCGGTGAGAATCGGTAACGCGGCCAGTCGCACTGTCGCGAGTGTTTTTGTTTTTGTCGAACTTGGTGCAATTTTTCACATGATGAATTTTGTTTTTGGCGGGTTCTGTCGAGTGGGTATGACCTACCCACTTCATTGAAAATTCAGAACGAATATATTAATAGTAGTAACCCTAGGCGGTCAGGCAAGTTTAGGTAATTATACTGGAAAAAGGCGAGAGTGGTCTTTCTGTAAGATCTTTATTTTGTGCTCAAATCATTGTCAGTTGTCAGAGACTGATTAAAATATTTTTCTTTCAATCTCACGATATTTGTTGCTAAAGGCCGACAGACCAAGCCCACCACCTCCCATGGCCCTACCGACCGTCTTGGTCATACGGGCCGAAACGCGAGAGATGCGCGCGGAACTTGCTACTGCTGGGCAGCGTGCACTCAGCCGCGCGCAATGCTTGACTTTCTAAAATTTCCTTTATCTCTAATTTTTTGTCCCTTTGCCGACTCTCCCCCTTCTGGGGCCGACAGACCAGTTGAGTATACCATGAGTTTATACCAATAAGAGCCGCTAGCGTCGCGTTGACCGCGGTTTTGTATGGAATTTAGGTGCAGCGCCCCTAGTGATTAAAAATTAATCCAAAAATGGCAGAAAATGGTCATTGGGGACCTTACTATGGAAAATATACGCAAGCTGTACAGATTTAAAATAGGGTGGATTAGACAGATAAATGTCTTCAGTTTACGATAGTAGTACCTAAGGTTCGCATTCATGTGGGTGTAAAAAAATGAAATTTATTTTTCAAAGTGTATTGTCTAATGCATTTTTTAAATAACAATCAACTTCTACAATGTCTATAAAAGGCCGCCGGTGCAACTATTTGTCCTTGATGTCTGGCCCAAGATAGGCATCTAGCATAAATTTAGTTTTTTTATTAACCTGTTAATTTATTCTCCCGTAGTAAAAACAAAAAGTGTGTAAGTTTTGGTTTTTAGGATTTTTGCAGGCCTTCAAGATGAGTAAGTTTGACCAGTTCAGTAATGGCTTTTCATTACTGCGCTCGTCAGCCTCATATCTGGACCTCACGACCGCTTTCCATCAGGTGGAGTGATGTCATCTTGACGGACACTATAAATAAGTACATGAAATTAAAACTAGGGTATAAGTTATTAATTGAAATCTGTTTTGGTTTTTGTGCGCAATGATTCACAAAATGGGTGAGATTACGTATTTGCGAAGTCAACTATCGTAGTATACTTTACAGAAACTAATGGTAGACATACAAAAAATACATTGTATTAAAAACTTAGTTATACATACTACTTTTGCATAGTGAATTCCTAATTAACTACAAAAGGCTTTAAATAGCCGGCAAGCAAAGTTTTAACTCTTCTAAATCCTAGTCTAGTAGCAGCTGAAACCCGGCACTTTAGCAAATACGCCGCCGGCGCGCCCATTGTGGCCCGAGTGCGAAAATAGTGACAATGTTTACTGCAGCCGCGAATGTACTCGGACAGACACGTGGAAAAGTGCAATAGTTTATTTTGATTTTTGACAATGTAATATTTTTCACGAGCTTTTATAGTGCAAGTTTATGCCTAAATTTTCCGTCATGTTTGAAAGTAAAAATAGTCAGTAAAAAATTTTATGGATTTTTTTTTCGTATTCAGGATGAAATTAGATACCCATCACAATAATAAAGGTTTTTCAAGAGTATAGGATTTACAATATCACGTTGGTTACTTTTTTTAACGTCTCAGTGGCCGATTTGAAAAGGCGCTCGATCTTAAATCCAAAGGTCCTGGATTCAAATCCCAGGTCGGGATAACTGAATTTTCGACACATTGCTGGACAGACCAAGTTTGTAGTTAGTCACCAAACCAATTTGTGTGGGCGCGAGTACTAAGTGGTTTAAACAGGTTTTTTTCGCTTATTCTTAATTTCTCTCTCACGCACACTTTTCACAGCGCAGTAAATGAATAAATAAAAATAAATATCTGGGACAAAACAACAAAAATCTGCTTAGTTTGGAGCCAGCGAAGAGCTTGTAAAGGGTGTCAGAGACTGATGAAAATTTTTTTTTAATACGTACTTAAATAGATAATAACACCCGAACACACAACAAACACAAATGCTCGTCACATAAATGTTTTTTATAGGTGTAAAAAAGGATTACTGCCATTACGCCAACAGGTCAGTCAAAGGCCAGACAAAGTTGTTTATTCACTGATTTTGTAGCGAGTGTAAAAATGTATTAGTGGAGACAAAGACGTGATATGCATTTAATATCTCAAGACTTCTCTCCGCGCCTGTACGCAGCTGTATTGTGCAGTGGGGCTCATACGTTAAACAGTGTCTTTCACTCCGCTGCAATCGCGAGGAGCGCCCCAGTTGAGACAAATAGAAAGATTTTATGAGCCACTGGATTTTACTTTTAATTTTATTATACTGTAGAAATATATTCGAGGAAGATTTCTGAGCGTAACACGCTTTTGGTTATAGTTACTATAGCTTATGAAAATTTCGTGTTTTTTGGAGCACTGAATGGTGAAAAAAACATAATGGCAAACTTAAATGTAGATATTATCTAGAACAATTTATCATAGGATAATCATAGGATCATCTGGCCGTGAGTCAGACTTACTCTGATCAAAGATAAGATAAAATCTTTATTGCACCAACAAAAACAACAGGTCAAAACTTAAGGTTGATAACAAACTCATATATGGTTTGCATCGTACTTGAAAGATAGGCGCCAGTTCGTTGAAATTGAATACTTAAGATATCGGCCACGTCACTCGCGTGCGCTATGATTGCTGAAAAGTCAATGCTTCCATTCCCCAGGGCAGTGTAGCGGGATGCCTCTTGTTTTTGGTTTACATTTACGACCTTCCAAAGATCATGGAGGAGCCCTGTATTTTATTTGCCGACGACATTTCCTTATTAACATCATGTGACAGTAACAAGAATATCGACGAAAATCTAAACTACTTACTAACTAAAACATCAGACTGGCTAAACGACCATAATTTGAAGATAAATTTATGTAAAACTAAAATAACCTTCCACCCACCACAAAAAAACACTTTAAATATTAATTATAATTATGACGGTATAAAATTGGAATGCTTAAAGTTTTCATTATTAAGGATAAAATTTTTTTTTGATATTGCCCGTCAAGATGACCTCACTCCACCTGATGGAAAGCGGTCGTGAGGTCCAGATATGAGGTTGACAAGCCCAGTCATTCAAACGAATCACTGGGCTGGCCATCCTTACCTTGAAGGCCTGCAGAAATGCCTTTTCACGCCCCGCTTGAAGAACCCGGGACTATACGAGGAAGGAAACACATGTGCTGGAAGAGCGTTCCACGTCTGGATGGTACGACAAAGAAACGAGTCACCGAACCTTTTAGTTCGGGCCAACAAATGTTGAATTGTGTGTGGGATAGTTATTGATAAACATATAAATTGGAAATCACACATACAAAAAATAAATCAAAACTGTCTAGCTTTACATAAGCACTCCGGGAGGTAAAAAGACCACCGATATCGAAACAGCAATAGTTATTTACCACGCCTATGGGCACTCTTGGCTCACCTACGGAGTGGTGTTGTGGGGTAACAGTACGGACGCGCCGTTGCTGCTTTCTCTACAAAAGAAGTTAATCCGTATCATAGCCAATATTGAACAGACGGAGAGCGGTAAACCCTATTTCCAAAAATATCAAATACTTCCGCTGCCGTGCTTGTATATCTTATAAGTTTGTAAATTTGTACGAAAACATATGGAATTCTACACAAAACGTAAAGACATACACTCTAGATATACAACACGACACAAAAACAAATTAATAGTCCCAAGTTCCAGGCTTATATTAACATCTAATAGTACATTCCAATATTCGATTATAGTTTATAACAAATTACCAGAATCCTTAATAAGTGAAAACAAATACCCCACATCCATAAACAAATTAAGGAAATATCTACTTACTCAATGTTATTAAAGTATAAATGAATATTTAATTGATAGAGTTAGCAATAAATAAAATCCTTAATTATTAAAACGTCGTGCATTGTGATCTACATCTTATGTTTTTTTTTGTTAATCTTTAATTTTTAATTTTGTAGACTTATCTTATCTTATATCTTATCTCTCTAATTGAAGCGTTTCCTCTCTTTCATTACCTTTTTGCGTGCCCGACAGGGTCCATCATACTATATTATTTTACCATCTTCTGTACATATGGCTTGGAAATAAAATATTGAGTATTTATTTATTTATTTATTTATTTATTTATTCTTTATTGCACAAAGAAAAAGTACAATTGGCGGACTTAATGCCTAATGGCATTCTCTACCAGTCAACCACTGGGCGAAGCAGAAATCGTGTTGGCGGTGTCTCATAAAACCGGAAATAAAATATACTATTAATACAAAAAACATACTTATCCCAAAATTATACATATTACACATACATAATCATAATACATAAATTTAAAGATACATACACTAAATATCGTACCTAAATCTTAAAATATTGCCTTGAAAGGAGGGTGTTTGGTTAAATGAGTTAAGGTTTATCTATGAAGAAGTTATGGATTGCTCTTTTGAAGGAAAACCTACTGGTTGACAATTTAATTTTATTAGGCAGCGAGTTCCATAGCCTAATGGCAGCTAATGTGAAAGAATTCGACATATGGGAAGACGTATGAAGAGGAGTATGAAGCAGCAAAAGGCTATGCGAGCGCTGGTTGCGCGTGCTGCACTCGCGCCTATACTTAAAATTACATTTCAGATATCTAGGGGAATTGGGATTACTAAGAATATTAAAAAGTAAACAGAGCGTTCGAGAATTCCTACGGTGACGAATTTTAAGCCATTTTAATTGAGAACGAAAGGGAGAAATGTGGTCGTATTTTCGTACACCATAGATAAACCTAATGCAACTGTTTACCAGACGTTCAAGTTTATCAAGGAGACCTTGGGACAGATTAGAAGTGCAAACGTCTGCATAGTCAATGAGGGGCATAAGGAGTGCTTGTACTAAGATAATTTTAGTGCCGAGAGGAAGAAAGTTTTTGAATTTATATAAGGAGCGTAAGGACGCAATGACTTTTCTGCTCGTTTCAATAATGTGCTTATCCCAACTCAGAGTATTGTCCATAAACAGGCCAAGGTTCTTGACGTGAGGACTGTAAGGTATAACAGTGCCGTTATAGGTTAACACCGGCCAATCAGTCCCAAGGCTACCCAGCTGCCGCGGGGTGCCTACCACAATTGCCTGACACTTAGTTGGATTTACCGATATCCCGAAGCTGATAGACCAGTCAAGTAAGCGTTTGAGATCATCATTCAACTGGAAAATAGCCTCATCAAACCCCTTCACGTCAGTCTGTACGTACAGCTGAAGATCATCAGCATACAGATGGTAAGAGCTGCAGAGAACATGGGTTACAAAGTTAATGAATATAGAAAATAAGAGAGGGGACTTAGTACTGAATAAGGCTGGGATTTAGCGCGCCGTTCGATAGAGCATTCGGTGGGCCACTGATTAGTTCTGCGCGAACTGAAATAACAAAAGACCTATGTACATATATATATATATATTGTAAGTGCAAGATGTTAATAATTATTATTTGAGAGTAAAACAAAAAATGGTCTTCGTACTTTTTGGGTTTTTTTATCGCTGAAATGCTATATCGTGTTTAGGAAAAGTTGTCGCCTTAGTTAAAGACACTGACCTACTCGTACAATTTTTTATTTGCTAAAATATCTTTTAATATAGTAATTATCTTCAATCAAAGTCGATCAAATATTGTCAATATTGGAAAAGCATAGCCTTAAGAAACACACAAATAAATTGAGGCGGTCTTATCGCTGTTAATGTTATTCCACTACGATTTCATAGGAATTTGAATAGCAGAATCTAGGCCCTGTTACAGCATTTTGTTTCCTACGAGCGCGCTTCAAAAAACCAAACGTGCGCACACGGGCTTATTGCGGCTTATTCGCTCGAACTGGCAGTGGTGTCAGTATTAGTAGCGGCTCGCGCTTATACGAGCGCTTCAACGCTCGTAGGAGTTACGATGGCAAAGGCGTCTGTACGCGCCAACATGCACTACCAAAAACATGCTTATTCGCGCGAATAAAACGATAGTGAAACTGCTCTTAGAATTAAATTCGTGATGCAGTTTATTCAAAAAATACCTAAAGGAGTTCATTTAAGGTATTCAAAGTATTACCACTTTAAATTTGAGCTAGTGGTGAAGCGGTGCTGAGAGTTCTCATTTGTTTAATAATTCCAGGACCTATATAAATTGGAAATATTGCACAAATAAATATTCTATATTGCACAAATTTAACAATTACAAAAATAAAGTTTACATAACTGTAGTATGTCGTAAGTGCTAGACACAATAGAAAAACAATGCAATTTACCGCTAGGGGACGACCAGTTAAAACAAATACTAACCCCGCCCCACCTCCCCCTATTTCCAGAGGCTTCGAAGTGAAACATAGCACAAACAAACTGAATATTTAATAGTCTGAATTAGGGAAGTCACTAAACGTCTCTTGGGGCTGAAGGGAAGTGATAATTCTAGTCACCTCGTTTGCTTTGGGAATGAGGTAATAATTTCAGTAAATCGAGGAAATTTAATCATTAAATTTTCGACTCGTTGGCTCGATTCACTGGTTCTGTTTTTAACGCACCACTTTAAAAATATTCACAGAACCAGCCGGGTGTATCCCAGTTAAATCATTACGTATATCCATTGATGGATAATCTGGGATCGTTTATTTATCCCACTAAATCCATTGCTACTTTTTTCAATTCATATCCTGCATACTTGCTATGTTTTAATAGATAAATTGCTCTATTTAAATTTAATGGGCGATTTTTAAATATTATTATAATATAATATTTATTCACTAATATTATTTTAATTTGTTTAGTCAGCTGCCAGTTAGGAACAGATTAGTTGAGAGAAGGCAGTGTGTGATTCTGAAAATTAAAAACATACTTGTTGCATTGCGATTATTTGTCGTCAGTAGATAAAGTGGGACATGATTGGAAAAAATATCTTGTCCCTAAATCACTCTCAATTATCGTGTAACTAAATCAATTGCTTAGCCGCTCGCTACACCGGGAGCGAGGCGCGTTGGACCTTCAATGCAGCGCGTTTCGTTGCAAATGCAACGAAATCAATGGCTTTTGACACTAAATCTTTAAACTCAAACTCAAATATTTACTTAAATAGACTTAATCAGTACTTTCAAATTGTCAAAAAATATACTAAACAATAAACATAAATACTATTATAATATGAATATATGTGTAAATTAACAGTATACAAACATAAGCGACTTTCCGCGTCGGAGGAGTTGATTTTTACTGAGAAGACCCGACGAAAAACTCATTAGTTACTCTTTTAAAGTTGTGGCAGTTTTACAATGCGAGTTAGTAGAGTACAATATGTTTGTTGAAAAAAAAACTGCTTAAATTCTAACATTAATAGACAGAACAACCTAGCAACTTAACCTTTAGCAGACACTATTAATCTTATACCTGTGGCAAAATCCTCGTTGCTGGTCAGCAATACAGGAGCCGGAGATTCGTCACACAATAATTAGGAGTAGATGTAGTTATTAAATAGTGAATAAAAGATCGGCCAATCTAGTGACTTGTTTATTGTATAGAGTAAAAGTATAGGTAGGAAAGAAGAACCCGATACACGGATTCCAGTTACTTTTAACTGTTTACAATAATTGGTTATTTAAAGTATTCAAAAATACACCATCACGTAAGTTAAACATAAACTGGTAATCAGGTAAAATGCTCGCAAGCTCTGTTCAGTACGATGGTTTTGGTAGGACTCACTCAAAATGCTGAACAGGAAACGTGGAACGATAAATTAAATTTTGAAAGGACTGGTACAGAATACTATTGATGGCCAGTAAGTTAAACTATGAAGTTTCCAGCCATCGTGGAGGTTCTAACGTCCACGAGACTGGAACGAAACGGCATCGTTACATACCTACTTATTTTGCTCACAATTTATTAGGCTACATAGTAACCTCTGTAGCTGGGGGCCGGGCCACATTCATTCTGTCAAAATGTGCAATGTCAACGCCACAAGATCACTTACTGCTTAAAATTATGTATTGCATCAACAAATTATGGAATCAATAAGATTCATAAACTTATTTTATTTTTACAATGTGCAGCATCACAAGGGTTAGGAAACGTTAAACATAAATATTACGTAAATTAACAACCCATTGAGTGTTAGCGGAGCATACGGGTGTTTTAAAGTTTGTCAGCCTTACTTAATTGTTGCCAATTTGACACATTTGCAATGTGTGCATTTGCACACATGTTGGTTGCTATATAGATAATGTCTGTGTTAATAATATCAGTTATGCTGATGACATGGTGCTGCTCAGCCCATCGCTGGGTGGCCTCAGAAAGCTTCTGCGAGAGTGTGAGGATTATATTCGGGAGCACGGCCTAAGCTACAATGAGAAAAAGAGTGAATTCATCATCTTCAGGGGTAACATTAAGAGACTTGAAAATGTGCCCCCACTATTTTTGAACGGGGTTCCCTTGGGCCGTATTAGTCAGTTTAAATATCTTGGGCACATAGTGACTGAAACTCTACATGACAATTGAGACATAGAAAGAGAGCGCAGGGCTTTGTCGGTCCGTGGTAACATGGTGAGGCACAGATTTGGTCGGTGTACAGCAGAAGTAAAGCTAACATTATTTAAAGCCTACTGTCAAAATTCTTATACTAGTAGTCTGTGGTCAAACTTTACCCAGCGTAAATGCCCTGCGTGTGTTGTATAATATCTTTAGATCCTTGTTGGAGCTTCCACGCTTCTGCAGTGCATCTGGCATGCTTGCCGATGCCAGTACCAATAACTTCTATGCTTTAATGCGCAAAAAGTCTTATTCCATCATCAGAAGGATACGAGGGAGCTCCAACTCTATTCTGAGGATGGTATCGGAGAGATTAGACTCCCCATATTTTGCAAGGTTTACCGCTTTGCATGTGAGACATGCGAAGAAGTGAAACTTTTGTGTCTTCATTTTTCATTTTCTGTCTTTATTTAACATAGCGAGTAAGTCAACTCTTACTAACAATCTAAGGGCATCAAAGGCCTGAAATAAAGAAATTTTCTTTTTATTAGTATAATTTTGACTTTTTAAAAGTATCTACTGCGTAAGTCTATTAAAATAAAAATATTTGGGTTTGGGTTTGAAACGGGATCCATCCAACCAGCCATTCTGCACTAACCACATTGTTGGCCTTGAAAGGTTAAAAGGAACTTTTGCGTAGTTAATGTCTCGTAGGGGTTACGTTGGCCAAAGTACTAAAAACACTTGAAGTCCCTGAATAACACAACAACGCGGCGCTGTTTTTATTTTTCGCTATAATTTCAGCGGTACACCGTTTGTTTCGACAATAAAAACTTTGTTTTGAAAGTTAACGACTTTTTCTTTGAAAGAAGGGACGGGTTCGTAAGCCACGCGTGACTGATGAGTGCTATAATATCACCATGTGTGTTTGTGTACAAAAACATGGGACAGAATTTAAAAGCGGATAACTATTGTATAGAGGTTTTTGAGATATTTATATATCAACTTACTTACTTAACTTGGAAATAATTAAGAACGTTCGTCAGTCTCTGACACCCATAATACAAGCTCTGCTTGGTTTAGGTCAGATGATCTTGTAATTTGAATCAGATATTTTTTCATTTATATTCATTTGTTCACTTGTTTGACTCATTATGTTCTTCAAGGATCACTGTGACTTTTAATGGCAGTGTGGCAAGGTCATAGCATATTTTCACGACGCAGCTCCGCCCGGCATCGCCTCAGGCTACGGCTAGCCGCCAGCGCGCTTACTACGCGCCGTCTGCGAGGTGCCAGCTCGCAGTCCACGCGCCGGTCGCGAGGTGCAAGCTAGCATCTGGGCATCGGCCGGGACGCGGTAAGCAAGCGGTCTGCGAGTCGAGTTGTATGGTAGTTACAAGCGCGCTGACCGCCCGCCGTCGCCATTTTCATATTAACATTTTAAAATACATTATAGTACAAACAAATCAATGCTCTCATTTGAATGGCAAGTTAATCGCCGGGTCGGAGCGGTGCCATAGCCGCGCCCTGATAATGTGCTAATGACCTGTAGTCTGCAGTCTGCCGCCAAAGAATTTCACCTTAAACATAACTTACCTATAACGTGTAAGAGAAACCGTGGCGTGCGACAAAGCCGTGCCGACCGAACATTTGACGAGAACTTTGGATATAAATTAAACCATCGGGACACGGAAACGGTATTATAGCTGAATCACAATACTGTATACTGGCCTGAAACATGTGTTGTGAATTTTGTTAGTTAACTTAAAACTGGAATTAGGAACTAAAATGAATGTCTAAATTACGTTTACAGCGAAAATGTTGCGTATAACAGTTAGTTCATGTAAAATGGATTTATGAAATATAATTAATACAAACGACATCACATACGAGTACAGTCATGTGGTCCTGATCTTAAAGTACAGGTTTTTCCTTGTATTATGGAAAACTGAAACAACGCAGGCACCAGAAAAACCTAGACAAATACCTGATACATTCAACAGATCCTGTGACCTATTGCGTCTCAACCGACGCTCTTATAGCAATAGATGTGCACCAAATCGGATGCCATCAATCCCGCGTGTGATCTTAAATTTTGGCAAATTTTTCGTGAACTACTGTTCGTGTGCTACGAACATTCCTTTTTATAATAAATCATATCCGATGAGCAATTACGTTTAGACAAGAAGTGAAGAAAGTGTGCGCGTTGTGACCACTAAGGTGGCGTGGGTCTTCAGATCCGCCGACCTTCGAAGATCTTATTCATCACTGGTTCTGGAGTCGACGGGCATAAAAGATTAGTTAAATTGATATATTTTTTCTAGGGCTGCAGCGATATTTTTCTTGAAAACTTCTTTCAATGTAACTAACTCTCCGGCGATGGGAAGCACAGCGATAAAAAACCAAATCAACCCATATAACGGCGGAAGGCAAACCACCTCACATGTTGGGTTCTAATACCATTTGTGAAAAGTCGGCTTCTGAGTGTTCCGTTCATCATGACGGCACAGTCACTCGCCTCTGACCACACCGTTTGGGATATAGTCGTGATGGTATGTTAATGCATTAGCAAATAGTTTTATTCACTTTACTTTGGCTGTTCTAAAGCGACAGTTACATGTGCTCTAAAATAGCATGCTTATTGGCATGCTTAAAACGAGCATGCCCACTTTTCTTTGAATTGAGCATGCCCATTATCAGGAAAGCTTAGATGCACATGCTACTAGCATTTGCACAATAGTTACTAGCATGCTTTCGTGCTAGTAATGAGCATGTGGTACTGTAGCTTAAGGTATTATTTAAATATTAATTACTATTAAACTCGTGCTGCGTCCTCAAGTTTAGTGCCCTGAAATATTTTAATGCTTTAACGTATTATATGTAGTTACATGCAAGTTTTGCCACATACGTTATAGCATTTTAATATTTCAGGGTACTGTTCTCATCGGACGAAGCACTTCGTATATTTATGATAGAACTTCACTTACAGGTAAGTTCGTTTAATCATTAAGTATAAGTAGAATTAGTGTGGGTAAAAATATCGGTTGGGTATAATCTCGCTGTAGTTAAGAAGATTACAACCAACCGATATTTTGTGCCCACTCTAAATGTTACTCGTAAACCAATTTACGCAACGCTGACGTAAATCACGTTGATTTATTTAACGTTGAACACAAAACTGCACGCACCCACTTCACTCTGCGTTGGCGGTACCACGTAAACGATTACGTCGTCATTTGGCTGTCGTCTCATTTGTCTTTTTCTCTCGAAACAATATAGGCCACATTTATATACAGGATGGAAGAAACATAATCCGAATAGTATTTATTTAAATGAGTCCTTAGAGTTTTGAAGTCTCAATTCGGACCACGCGGCCCGTGTCACTAAATTGACCGGTAAGTAGATTGGCCACAAATGAGACAGTAAAGATGCACAGAATAGTAATACGAAAACAGTTCTTCTGTCTCTAAAATTTAAAATAATCATACCATGAAAACTCGCGGTAGATCCTTGGTGTTTTTTTTATATAGGACTAGACAGTCATTTGGTCGCAATCGCACCTGATGGTAAATGACGATGCGATCTATGATGGTACATGTCTGCTAAATGCCTGCCTATTCACTCTTGTCTTGAAGAGACCCAGATTGTATTGGTTAGGGAACACATGAGCGGGCAGCGAGTTCCACTCCTTTGCTGTCCGCATTACGAAGGAGACTGCAAAACGTTTTGTACGAAAGGCTGGAATATCCACAATGACAAGGGATTTTTTTGGACTTCTTTTTTCCGACCAGCCTGTATATCATTTAGGATACGTTCTTATTTGAGCACAATCTCGGTGTGGATTATGCGTGATTAAATCTAAATGTAGCATGTTTTTGTAATTCGCAATGGTAAAAGCATTATGACATTTGTAAACCGTGTCTTAGATTATGAAAACAAATTACATTTCCGGCTTAGGTTAAGCTTTGTGTCATTATAGCATGGCAAAGCTATGTATGCAATGAAAGTCTTTTTATATTTCACCTTATTTTCTGTTATGTTTTTGTTATTTAGCGCAAAAAATTAAAATAATTTTCAACAAAATAATTTGGTGAATTCTATGAAAATCCACTTAAGATCACTTTTTAACGCGTTTTTTTTGCAACTTCCATATTATTTTTTACTTTTTGCCAATGTAATTAGCAAATCAGAAGCTAATTAGTCAACCATTAATCAAAAAGAGGAATTATTATTTCCATTACGTGTAAAAAAAAAATTTTTTACTTGATTTTTTTTTCTTTGCTGATTGATGATATACAACAACAACACAGTTTTAATAATTTACAACTAACTTTTAGACGCCATAAAATCACTCGGAAATAATGTATGTAGGTTCCTTGGGTGGTAGCAATAAGAAAGCTATACCGTAATTATTACGAAAAAGAAAAACAATGAGTGGCTACTACCGACTCCTTTTATATAAGTGAGGGTTGTTTAAAAATTTAAACCACTAACTTTTAGACGACAAAAAGTGACCATCATTTAATTTTTCGAGGACATTTTTTGCGTTTATTGTTTTATTGATTTAAATTAATAATAATAAGTTTATAACCGTCCCTCATTTATCAGAACGTAACATTAAATGGACCTTCGTATAAAAAAATAAAAATAGGTTGAAATTACAATCTCCCTAAAACACGACTTTCTTGTTCAAATACAAAATTATTAGAATATTTCCATAATTGTTACCTTAAAATTATTCGATAATAAATGAGCAACTTTTTTAAATACTGTGACAACTTTCAATTATGTATACATTTTTTTGCACATCTGCTTGAACTTTAATTAATTTTTTTTATTTCTTGCAGTATTTTTAACTTTTTAAATTGTCATGGGTTTTCTATTTAAATAAAATAACTAGTCGAAGTAAGACAAATCACCTGGTATCCTTTTGGCAAAAAAAAATAAGTTAGTACCGTTGCTACATTATTTTTAATAATTATTTTTGTATAGGCTGAGGCGATTTTCTAAAAAAAAAAACTAAAATTAATCATAACTTTAAAAATCAAATCAAATCAAATGTTTTATTTGCAAGAATACAGTAAATACATCAGGTGATAATGATAGAATGAGTCCAATGCATTCAGCCTAATACTAGCGTGCAAATATACATATTACAATAATAATTATTAATATTAATGAAAATTTAATTTATTATATTTTATCTTTAAATTCCAGAAATTCTTTAACAGTGTAAAAACTGTGGTGTAATAACCATTTTGTCAGCTTTGATTTAAATGTATTTATGTCATGAATTAATCTGAATTTAGAAATCGAACCAATATTGATAGGGTTAAATAGGTCAGAAATGACCCCAGCTATGCGTTATTTTGATTTGATCCTTACCTTCACGGACACCCTGTATACAACGAACCATGTTTGAAAAAGAACAGACAAAAAGGTTTTCTTACTCATACTGCAAAATGTGAACATTGATTCAAAGTAAGCTGTAATTGTAAAAATATACACAAAATAAATAATTTTACTTTTCTTTTTAAAAGTGCTTCCGGTCCCTAACAGGTCAGAACAAAAATGTTGTTCCGCTCAACAAAATCGCCTAAAGACGCCATTTTACTTAAAAGAATTCCCCATCACTCATTGTTGTTTAGACAGCCGTCGCCAGACGTCCGCTTTCGAATTGTTTTTGCTGGATTTCTGACAACGTTAATTTGTTGCTTTTATGAAAAGGTGCTGGGAAAAGTCCGGATCCGGAAGGAAAACATTTTGTTTTTGATTCCGCTGAAGTAAAATTGTCCCTTTTTGCCACTATGCAAAGCAAATGCTGTGTGATGAGGAATAACAACAGCCTAGCCTTTTCCCTAACACTCATTTGCCCTTATAGGGCTCGATATTATTATAACCACGAACGGGATGGCAGTGAAATGAGACAACAGCTGGTAATAGTCTGGTTTATCATAATTCTACTTAAGCTTATATGAACTCGTACACGTACACTGTGTGTGCCTAATCTCACTACGTGACCATCCGGCACAGTACTCCCCCCTTTTTAAACAAATAATAATTTACCCTTTTGCAAAATTAAAGCCTGGAAAAATAACGTCGGGATCACCACTATAACCACAGACGGGATGGCAGTGAAATGAGACAACAGTTGGTAATAGTTTGGTTTATTAAAATTCTACTAAAGCCTATATTCGAACTCGTACACACACTGTGTGTGCTAATCTCACTACGTGACCATCCGGCACTATATTAATTATTTAATAAATATGTGCCATGTAAAACACGAATCGTCGATACGAATCGTCTCGCTCGCAGGTTCGACGACTTCCAACCTCCCGAACAAGCAGGGTTCCGAAAGTACCGTAGACCACATTCATACGCTGCGGCAAGTTATACAGAAGACCGAAGAGTATAACTTGCCACTTTGCTTAGCGTTCGTGGACTACGAGAAAGCCTTTGATTCGATTGAGACCTGGGCAGTACTGCAGTCTCTCCAAAGGTGCCAAATAGACTACAGGTACATTGAGGTGCTAAGGTACTTATACCAGAACGCCACCATGTCGGTCCGATTACAGAACCAGAGCTCTAATCCGATCCAACTACAGCGAGGCGTGAGACAAGGAGACGTTATTTCTCCGAAACTGTTCACGGCTGCGTTGGAGGATATTTTCAAGCTTCTGGACTGGAAAGGACGCGGCATCAACATCAATGGCGAGTACCTAACACACCTGCGATTTGCCGATGATGTAGTTCTTATGGCTGAGACCTTGGAAGACCTGAACATAATGCTCGAAGATCTCGGTAATGCTTCTCAAAGAGTGGGTCTTAAGATGAACATGGACAAAACAAAAATCATGTTAAATGCCCATATTGCACCCGCTCCAGTTAACGTTGGGAACATTACACTCGAAGTTGTTGACCACTATGTTTACCTGGGACAGACAGTCCAGCTAGGTAAGTCCAACTTCGAGAAAGAGATCTCTCGTCGAATCCAGCTCGGATGGGCAGCGTTCGGGAAGCTCCGGCATATATTTGCGTCCGAAATACCTCAGTGTCTCAAGACAAAAGTCTCTGACCAGTGTGTGTTGCCAGTAATGACATATGGGAGTGAGACGTGGTCCCTTACTATGGGTCTCATAAGAAGGCTCAAGATCACCCAGCGAGCAATGGAGAGAGCGATTCTTGGTATTTCCCTGCTCGATCGAATCAGAAATGATGAGATCCGCAGGAGAACAAAAACAACCGACATCGCTCGAAGGATTGCATCGCTGAAGTGGCAGTGGGCGGGACACATAGCGCGGAGAACCGATGGCCGTTGGGGCGGAAAGGCTCTCGAATGGCGACCGCGTACCGGACGACGTTCCGTGGGCAGGCCCTCTACAAGGTGGACCGACGATCTGGTCAAGGTCGCGGGAAGCCGCTGGATGCGGACAGCGCAGGACCGATCGTTGTGGAGATCCTTGGGGGAGGCCTATGCCCAGCAGTGGGCGTCGTTCGGCTGAAATGATGATGATGATGATGATGTAAAACACCACTTGTCATGGTCTCGAAGTTGGGCATCCCCCAGTATTACGAGTAAGCGTGTACTAGACAAGGAATTGAGCCAGAAGCGTCTATCAGCACAAGAAAACCCTAGCTAATTTAGGAAAGATCGTTGCCTGAATTGACTTGACTGGGCATCGAGTCCGGGTCACTACGTAAGTCAAGGCCAGAAACCGTGCTACAGCGCATTATGCAAATTGTGTCGTCAAATTGATCGATACTTATTTGGTTGAATACAATTTCCTCGCGTGACGTGGCTCAAGACGCACTTGGCTTGCTGGATCAAATGTTATACTCATTCACCTGTGACTTATATTTTATTATCAATATAGACCTTCACTGTATTAGTCCTTTAAAATACACTTCAAAAGCTGTATGTGTTCTATGTAGGTACTTTTAGTCAAAACCTCGTGGTCAGATGATCTTGGTGTTAGAAGTTTTTCAAAGGCACAAGGAAAAAAATAATTAAAATTTTGGTGTCATCAAAAACTCCATCAAAGCAAAAGTTGTAAAACTAAATACAACTCTTCAAAAATGAAATAACTGGGGTTAACTTTCTATAATTTTTGATGTACTTTTTTCTTTACAACTTTCCTTTGGACGGGTTAGCTAAAAGCAAAATGTTTCTAAAGTTAGAAAACGTAATTAGCAATATTGTTCTTTTGATTCCGAGCAATTTTGTAGATTTGAAGCTTATTAAAATTTAAATTTTGAGCAGTGTTTTCACTCAGGACACAAATGTTCGTCACTTGAATGTTCGTCATGCATGGGGATCGAACCCAAGACCTGCTGGTACCAAAGGCAGGATCGCTCTCATTGCACCAACAGGCCAGTCAATTACTGTTACATCCACCTTGCAGGTGGGGATCCTGCGTTTGCCGTCTTAAGGTCTCTAATCCAGTACTTTTCTGGCCCAACGCCTATTAATGATGATGATGACTGGGACTAAAACTATTTTAGTCCCAGCCATCTACCCGAATGGACCGCGTTTCGCACGAATGTCTCCATACTCCAAGAGCTTGGCATAAAACAGCGTCTGTTTTCCATAGTACAGTCTCGCGTATTAACATTCTTTGGTCACGTTTCTAGACGCGATAGCTTGTTCAGAGAGCGCCTTGTCGTCCAAGGTGAGATAGAAGGCACCAAACCGCGCGGGAGGTCACCTACACGTTGGACCGATCAGATCACGTCCATTGTGGTCGAGTCCATTAAGGAGTGCAGTAGGATGACGTCAAGCGGAGTGAGATGGCGAGGCATCGTGCGGCGTGTTCTATCTGCCCACTTCTCTTCCACGACTACATGACGACCACGACCGCTCTGTCAAGAGTGTAACGATGAAATAGAAGCAGATCTACCCAAAAGCCATCGCTTTTTTAACTTCATCTGCCTACTTATTGCCCTAACTGCCATTTCACATTACTAAACTGCTATTCTGAAACAATTGCCATCTTTTTTTTGTTTTATCTAGGTAGATCTGCCATCATTGTCCCACTCTATTTGACCTGCCTGCTGTCCTTTCACCTTTTTTTAGGAAGCGGATGTAGGCGCCTACAGTTGCGCCTTTTGCCACACGCGTAACTCGTATAAGCGTTGAAGCGCGTATAAGCTCGTAGAATACATAAGTATAGATACTCACTACTGGTTCGGGCGAACACGCTGCAATAAGCCCATGTACTTGCGTTAATACAGCGCGCGTGCAATCGTGTATGTCAAAGCGACCGTTAACGCGCGAAGAATAAACGCTAGACTGAAATAGCTCCTACTTACCTGCTGTACTGTGGGTAGCAGTTGTAATCCAGGCTACTGTTACAATAAAAAAGATACTTAGTTATTACTCGGATCCCTTCACTATCCAATCCATACGCCTGTGGAATTTCTTGCCTTTGCCTATCAAGCCATCTCAATCCCTTCCTATATTTAAATCCCGTGACAAAGCGTATTTCCTCTCACTGTGACCTTCTGCTCCTCATGGTTATTTTGGTGTCTACTGTGCTGCGACGTCCTTGACATAATAAATATTTGTATATGTGTATGGTATATGTATGTTTATTGTATTATGTATGCATTTTTTTTGTATATACAGATATATACAGATATATACATTTATTATATTTATATTTGTAGGTATATATATATATATATTTGTTGTTTTTCTCATAGATTTATTTTCACTCCACACAAAGCTCAAGCTTTAAAAAGTTCTTCTAATTGCTTGTTTTATGTAATACAACTGTTTTTATTCCTATTTTGTGCAATAAAGTATATATATATCTATCTATCTATCTATCTACTTTTAGTTTATAATACAAATGTAGTGAATGAGCAAAATGGGACATAAATATCATGTTGATATCTCTACATGTTAGGGAAAAAGCCCAAAGTAGAGCAGGTACACCGATCCAGAGAATTCGGATATGGCATAATAATCAACATCTATTTTTAAGACCTGGCCAAGAGTAGGGTACAATGGATTCCTCCGCCAGTAACTTCGGCAGTGTTGTGGTACTGCTTATGTGATATGGGAACTGATTACTTGTCCGAAATTTACTTGTTCGAATTTTATTTGACCGGAAACTGACGAATTGTTTGCTAATATGTTTTGTTTGCCATATCTTCGAACCATCGAAATATCATTTGACATAAGAATCATTTTACTGAACTACGTTTCACCGATTTTCAAAATAACTTTTTGCTACGGCAGTCTCTTTTGAACTTTTCTAGTTTTTAATCTTTAAATATACTTGATAACGTTAGTTATTAGGATCATTCGTTTTTATTTTACCGTGGCAAAATGTAATTTTGACTAAGTGAAAAAAGAGAAAACAAAAATAGACGACAAATTTTACTCATACTGAAAGACGGCGTGATTGTATACTCAATATTTCAGGAAAATACCTACCAATATTCGTAACATCACTTCCTATTTGTTTTATTACTGAAAAATATGGCACATCCACGAAATTATTTTCGCACATGCAGGGACCTGATGAATGTCGGTCGTCGGCGACAGAATTCTGCAGATATAAATGTTGCCGTATTGTTGCTAACACTTAGCCGATGTTCCAGACACTATTTATGCTTTCGGCGAAACATTCACGTGGACTTTTGGTAGGGTAAACAACGTTTCTAACTGATTAACTGAAAAAACTTCAGTATTAAGGTTAAGGAAGTACTGATACTTTATATTTATGTACCATCTGATTCTCGCGACTAACGAAACAAAATAAGGCGAGGATGGATGGATCTTTTGGAAGGTGAAGTCCTAGACGCACATACTTAGGACAAGTCTAACACGCACTTAGAAAAGGTCAGGTCCAGAGTACTTTTAATCGACGAGCATGTATGAAAGGATTAATGAGAGTGGAAGAAGCGCATGAGGTGTGTCAGGACCGTAGCAAGTGGAAAGATGTGGTTTATGCCTACCTCCTTGGGAAAAAGGCATGATGGTATGTTAGGTGTGTGTACAACTGACGCAAACTATTGGTAAGTAGTCCTGCCAAAGGTCGTGGGTTCAGTTTTTACTAATGATCAAAGATTACTTAATAGTTACTACGTTACAGATAAATCACTCCATAGAAAATTGACAGTTTGTCATCTGTAAATGAGTGCTCTCGTGTGACAGGCATATTGCCAGGGCTACCTCTTTCGATATAGATATCAGTAGAGTAGTCAGTACTTACAAGATTCGCGTAAGAATGCTCTACGCGGCTGTTAGCAACCAACTGCCAAATGGGTCTTGATAGACCCGGCGGCTTGTAGGTAATCTAAATCATCCTAATAATCTTGGTGAAAGTGTCCAGATGGGTCTAGGACTGATCATCGAAAGTAGTTCCGTCGCAATCCATTCATCCACCGCCATATCATCAAGTATTTTAAAATATTTCAGGAAGCATGTTCGTCCTAATAATCAGCTTAATCTTTACTACTAAATTGAAGTACTTGTTCTTAGCCTGACATTTACCTTCCGTGGAATATTCTAGAAATGCATTATCTGTCTAATTAGCAAAATCACTTCAGAATCACGCCCGTAGGGTTGAAAAAAGTTACTTCTTCTTAACCGACTTTTAACGTTGACTCTTTTATATTTACCATTTGCCTGTCTGTCGACAGACGACGTGATAATTTATGATAAATAATTCTGACTGTTTTTAGGAAAAAAGTGAACTAAAATCTGCTTATTAACTAACACGCACCAAAAAACACCGACAATCCGACTTTTATGATTCAGTGTATGAGACTATTTCGAAATATTATTTTGATCATTCCCCTCATATTGGTGATAGCTTAATGGATATACTTTTAATTTTTACTTTGGAATTAGGAATCGAAGGTTTAAATGTATGTTTAACAAATAATTGATTCGAATTCTCACAAATACTAATTAATAAAGTATTGGTCTTTATGCTATTCTTTTAATTATTTCATTTTCAGAAAGATATTTCCGTACTTCTATTTATGGAGGCCTAGTTTCTTAACGTTAAACTATTATTTGTAAATTATATTCTAAATAAGATTTACTTACTCGCCTACTGTACACCTGTGCATAACTATATTTTCGTATTTTTGCTGCTATTTTCAATGTTGTTCTTGAACCAAAAAATTTACAGTTTTAACTAATTTAATAAATTGTAATTTAAAAGCATTGACATTGCAAGAACCTACCCGAACTACTAATTAACTTACCTAAATGCAAATTTTGGCTACAAAAACTGACATGCGATGTTCACATTTAACAAACACTCAAAGATACTCTAAAGTTGCTTGAAATTTACCCACCGCACAGCAAAGGTCCCCAATGTTACCGACTGACGTCGCGAACACGGCACGACACGATATCACGACGTGATTTATACGACTTCATATACATGGACGAAGCCGAATAACTCTTTATAAAAATCTTCTAAAAGTCGGTATAAAAATCTACTAAAAAATGAAACAAGCCTAATAAAGTGAATCCGTTCCTCGACAGGAAAAACGGAACCCTTACAGAATCACTTTGTTGTCCGTCCGTCCGTCTGTCTGTCTGTCAAGGCCCTTTTTCTCAGGAACACGTGGAAGTAGGTATCAAGCTGGAATTTATATCAAATACTCAAGTCTACTGTCCCTTGGAGCTGTGAAAAAATCAAACTTCTAAGCCAATACAATCAAAAGATACAGCCGTTTATGCCGCAAAATTTCCGCAAATTTTCGACACTCTCATCAAAACCTACAGGGTACCTACTTCCCGTGAACTCAGAATCTTGAAATTTGGTACGAAGCAACGTCTTCTAGCACAGATAAAGGGAAAATTGCGAAAACCGTAAAATTTTAGTAACATCATTTAATAAAAATAAAAATTATAAATATACCTACAGTTCGTACGGAACCCTCGGTGCGCGAATCCGAGTCGCATTTGGCTGGTTTTTTCCCTTTATGGTTTAGTGATACAAGTGTTATCCGGAAAAACCTTACATTTGTGAACTGATGGCTGGCTGGACCATGATCTATGGCCGGCCAATAGATAAAATAATAATTTTATTGGGCCTGGCTTCGAAGGCTATCAACTGACATAGATATTTAGATCATATTCCATTTTTTTTTCAATAATGCTGAATATTGTAAATTTAATTGAATAATCTGGTCCAACCTTACCTATTGTTTAAACAAAATTAATGGTTTTTGCATGTTACTATTGCTAGCTGAAGAGGAGATGCAATACAATAGTTCTTTTGAGAACTTATATAACCCTTTTCATGTGCAAATAAATTTATTCATTCATTCATTTAAGTTGTCATATACCCAGCATTTTCAGTTCTTGGTGAATACATTTTTATTAAAAGCCATCCAGTAATTGTAACGTGATGCTGGAACATAGAAACAGAGACAATTCTAAATAGAGAAAATCTAATTCCATTTCGTACAATATTACAAAAAATACTTCATATTGCATGGTGTCTACGACCCTTCATTTGTCAATATGTCATTTCAGATCTTCTTTTCACAATTTTTATCACTAGATGGAGTTAAATGTTTTTAGATCGCGCAAATAATATTTTTCTTCCTTTACTTATATTTATGACGGAGATTTACAAATTAATCAGTTCAAATCATTGCAAGAATAGTTCAATGCAGTTCCGTTCAACAAGTACAGTTCTATTATTTACGTCAGTTTATCCAGTTTAGTTCACCCAGTGCGGTCATCATCATCACTCAACCTCAAACACATAGTTTATCCTAGACTGGCCTGTTGGTGCATTGGTTCGACGATCCTCAATTCCCCAAGACAAACATTCATGTCACGAACATTTGTGTTTGTTGTGTGTCTGGGTGGTATTATCTATTTAAGTATGTATTTAGAAATATTTAAGTATGTTTATCAGTCCCTCGCCCGAATCAAGAAATGACAATGGAAGTTGAGCAAACCTTAAATATATACCTGTCCCTTTCACATCTACTGACACGTGACAGGACAGCATCAATTCGAAAGGTGCTCTACTTAGCTTTTCGTTTATGGATTCGGACGCCTGACACCCTTAATACAAGCTCTGCCTAGTTTGGGATCATACGATCTTGATGTAATTTGTCCCAGTTATTTTTATTAATTATCATTACTCACTGCGTTATATGCTCAAGTTCCTCAGAAGTTTGATGCTTTTCCGTGAAACGAAGAGCCCTGTCGTACCGTGATCGGACTTCAGTAATTGCTTTAAAGCACGATGACAATAGGTAACTCAAACTCAAATTCAAACTTTCATCCACACACAGTCCAGCCTTTGTTCTCACGCACAAAAAGATTAGGAGACTCCTTTCTTTGTCGAACCATTGAGACGTAGAACGCTCTCCCAGCGCGTGTGTTTCCTTCCTGTTATAGTTCAGGGGTCTTCAAGCGGGGCGTGAAATTGCATTTTTGCAGGCCTTCAAGATGAGTGTGACCAGCTCTGTGACATCTTTGCATTGTGTGCTGTGTGTGTGTATGTCTGGACCTCACGACCGCTTTTCATCAGGTGAAGTGAGGTCATGTTGACGGGCACAATAAAAAAAAACTTTATTTCAATAGATTTTCACAGTAAGTGCTTTTAAATCGTCAAATTTAAAGCAAAATATACTAAATAATAGGCATAAATAGTGTTATAATATGGGCATATAAGTAAATACACAGTATTAAGACATAATGCGACTCTACCACCGTTGGAGTTGTTTCTTGCTGAGAAGGCTTTTTCCCGGCGAGAAAAGTAGCGAAAGTATTAATAAACACAATCATTCTAAAATGGAAAATCCCACAGCATAAAAGCGCTTTCTCAGAGAAAACATCTGAAGCCGAAGTTCTCAGACAAACAATGGGGCGTCGAAACAAGGCCCAGATTAATCTAAGTTGGCGCAACTGGGTCTGTGACGATTTACTGCCATTGCTTGTTTGGCAGTGCGTGACAGCCCGAGTGCCATGGAATCACGAGGTTCGCGTTTCAATTGCCAGGTTAATGAATGTACCTGTGTTTTGTATGTTTCAGAACGATAGTTACTTTTTTAATTATGAAATACAATTATTCATAATTTTCTGATAAATTTTCCAAAATGTGGAAAACACAAAATAAAATAATAATTACAAAAAGTGCTGTTGGTTGGTGTGCTTTTACGATAGCTATACATATATGCCAAATGCAATCATTTAAATTGATTATTTTTACACAAAAGAGTGTTTTTATGAACAAACTGAATAAAAAAATATTTTAATAATTTTACATAACTTATTTCTAAACTACTTATAAATTTTTGCAGAACAAAGTTCTTTTTAATGATTTGTAAATGTCCTCTTCCTTAAAATTTTTTTTGTAACACGGAAACTAGGCTAAATTGTAAATTACTTGATTCAAATTTGTATTAATATAACCTACCTATTAGAAGAGGAGGTTTTTTTTAAGGGGATTTTTTTTTTGAAAGAAAGTAAAAATTTATATTGAAAAAAAAACACTCAACACTGCAAAACTTATGATTTTGTGGCTAACTGCTGGTTATTTCCACAGCTTCATTCATGAATATTTACTTCGCGCTAAGCACACCATTTACCAAAACTACCCCTTCAATAAACACCCCGCCTGGTTGTCTCAGCCTACAAGGTCGGTACATGGGGTGCGGGTGACCTTCGCCAGGCCAGACCTAGGCGCCAGGGAGGCTGGATAGAGGCTCTTTGTTGCCAACTCCTGGGCCTGCCGAGATGAGGCCACTATGACTGTGGGCTTATCGCAATTTTGCACAAATTTTAAATTTGGGAGTATACTTCTGTTATTGCCTTTGACTGTATAATTGGAACATGGATTGGTAACACAAAGTTTTGTCTTAAATTGTTCATGAATAATTTTTGTAACTTTGCTTGACATAGTTAATTTTCTCTCTTGACTTGACATTGACGACATCTTATTTTATATTTTACTTTGTGATTTTACGCCTTGACATCTTGTTTTTTAGGACTTTTTGTGTTATTTTTCCTTAATATGTTTTGATTCATTCTATTTTATTTTCTTTAACGATCTCATTGTGAAAATCCAATAATTGACCATAAACGTATGTCATTTAATGTGTATTTTTGTAAGAAATAAATAATCGAATTAAATCTACTCTCTTCTTATTTCGTCAGGGGGTATTAATTACAGTACTAGAAATAAAGTCCATTAAATAATGTTTGTTCTGTACTTGAATGATGGGTATTTTTGGTACTTAATCAAGTGTTGAAGAACTCGATGAACTATTTTTATATTTTGAATAAATATTGTTACTCATCATTGTACATTTCTGGCTAAAAATGGGCTTTTTTGCTGGGCAATATACCAATATGATCAAGAGTTCCGCCTGGTTTTTGCCTTAAATTAGGTAGGCAGCACTTAATAATGTATTTTTGTTATTTAAAATGTAACAGTGACTGGGATGACTTCATTTTATTACCCAGAAGTGTTGTTAAATATTACCTAGCTGCATATTTTACGAAATCTTCTCAAGTCCAATGTTAGAGTGTTCACAAGAAGAATCAAACAACCTTGGCAATTGATGATGCGTTGCTCTTGGAAGTTTGCCCGAAGGTCCAAGGTTCGATTCCCTGCAGCGGGAAATAAATCTTGAGGGTGAGTCATGTTGTCTACGGCCTCTAAATGACTTATATTTTATGGCTGTTTGTTGGTAATTTGATATCTTTTTCCTTTTACTTTCGGTCGAAAACCAAACTATTTCTGGGCGAGACAAGTTGTTTTCTCTGTGGCACTTAGATATAACTCACTTTGCTAAACTAATATCACTTAATATTAAGTTTCCTATAAATTGACTTATTTTGTTTATAATAAAGCGTTAATTGGCGAACTTTTGAAGAAAAAGCAACTAAATTACATCCCTTTTTTAATGTCATTTTTAGGTTTGTATAATAAGAAGTAATTTGATTTGAAACATGAAACAACTACCTAAGTGTTAATAAAAATATAGACTGTTGCCAAAAAATATAAAAAAACATGGAATAGAAATAGTCACATCGTTTTTAAGGCAATTACCTGTAGAATGATTGAAAATCCAATTTGATTTGAAATTCTGTCGAACGTCAGCTGAAGTTTTAATACATTTTTGCATCGTTAGTTAGTTGATTTTGCTGTTTTGTTTTTTTATTTATAGTATAGATAAGATTTATGAAAATATGCAATTTAAAAAACGATAGACCACGGGACATTTTGAATGCACCCAGTTCACCTTTAAGCAAGCATCGGATATGTGTTCAAATTGTATATTTGTCATCAGCATCCTCATCCGTGCGGTCTATCCCGGTTGTGAACCCACATTGGTGTGTGGGGTCCCAGGGTCCGCCTTACTTATTTTCTTGGCCCACTTCGCTTTGTCAATTTACCCAAAAAGACATAAAAATCAGAACAAAACTAGTTTTTTCACATCACTTACTGAGTTTTTGCCTATCTTTTCTAAATTGGCTCGGGTCTGGGTGTGCTGGGAGACGCCCCTGGCTTAAATCCTTGCCTGGTACCTCGTAACGCAGGGATATTTATCTCTACTTCGAGACCTTGACAAGTGGTGTGTTGTCTGGAGCATATTTATTAATTTTATTGTTTTCGCAATATTTTTTATGGTAGATTCAAAAAATATGACGGCGCATCGTTAGGGCGCCACCTACATCGATAATTGCATAGACTTGAGTGATATTCACTCTAGGCGGAACGTCGTTTGTCTATGGCGGCGGGGCGGCCATCTTGCAAGAAGTACAATTCGTGCGAGAACCGCCTGCGCACCGTGTCTGCGATGGATCGCTATAAATCTGTGAAATCGTTGATTATTTCTACTCGTTGTTAGTGATTACTGTACCGTGATTATGGTGACTAATTTATTAAAAACTTATTTTGTTTGTAAAGGACGATAGATTAAAGTAACGTGATATTCAGTGATTGAGTGACTATTTAATTTTTCGAATACCCGCGCCCCGTGAAATCCACGATGGATAATTATGATAAAAGCCCTCCTGCGCCTTTAAATATGCGTTCACAACGTATTTTAGCCGTGTTTGGAACGCTTAAGTTTTTTTTTTTTTCTTTTCTTTTATTTACCAAATAAAAATAGTTGCATACATTCGCATAGTGATAGTTTCTAAAAAACCACTAAGGTTTACACTTGAGAAACATCGTGAGTTTACCATTTAATAAAACTAGGTACTTACATAGGTATTCTGTTAAAGGCAAGGTAGGTATACCTTTTGCTATAGGCAATACAAAAATTACATATATGAACAATCATACAGAATCGCCAGTCACCAAACTCACCAATTTAAATTAAAGTAATAACATTTCATTTTACACTTAATATTTTTTTCCGTTATACCGCCCACTAATTCAGACGGCAAGTTATTGATAAGGCGAGGCACAAGGTAGCTAGTTGTCCGCTCGCCATAGGCATTGTTTGCGCGCGGTTGAAAAAGCCGGTTCCTAGAAATGGCCCTAGTGCATACAGGGTGTCTGATATATGTTTTTAGGGATTCGTTGAAGAATTGCTCTTTCAGAATCGAATACTGAACTTGCATGTGTATCGGTAAGGTTTTACAGTGCTTGAAAAGACTACAGATATCACTATGGAATTTGTTTTTAATATTATTTGAAACAATAGTTTTAAGTATTCTTAACTGTAAATTATTAATCTGGTCAAGATATGTTTTATAGGTTCGTCCATAGCTACTGAGCCCGTATTTAACATATGTTTCAGCTAGTGCATAATATAATATCAATTTAACCTTGAACGGTATACGACTGTTGAGAATGGTAATATAAGCTAGAAATTGTCTCAATTTATTGCAAACGCGCTCAATATGAAAGCTCCAATTAAAATTACTGTCAATTATCAATCCTAGATATGTTTGTCTGTCTACCATCTCTATTCCCGGGCAGCAACATACGCTGTTAGCATGTAAGCAGCTGTGCTCGTGCGCCACAATGTTTTTAACTGGTAAATACTTGACATAGGGCGACTTTATAACTAATAGTTTAGTTTTACTGATATTTATGACTAACCCCGCATCATGACACCATTTAGTTAAAGAATCAAAATCAGACTGCAGAAGATCACGGGCAGCTTGTGGGTTTTTATTACCAATCACGAGACAAGTGTCATCTGCAAACTGGTAGCAAGTACTGTGAACAACACAGTTTTCCATGTCATTGACGTAAGACAAAAAATGCAAGGGTCCTAGTACCGAGCCTTGAGCCGTTCCCTCCGTCACTGCTACTAATTCACTTACGGTGTTATCGATCTTTACAGTAAATGTTCGATTCTTTAGGTAGTTTTCGCACCAACTTAACAATGGGCCACGTACTCCACAATTGCTTAATCTGTCTATAAGCTGACCATGCACCAGAGTATCGAACGCGCGCGAAAAGTCAATAAATAAAACTAACACCTGCCTTTGTTCGTTAAGATGACTATTGACTTCATCTGTGAATTTAGACAAAAGATGTGCTGTACTCTTGCCCGACTGAAAACCAAATTGCAACTGATTAATGACTGAATGCTTACTATAAAAAGTATGTATTTGCTCACTTACAAATTTTTCCACAATTTTATCAATCGTAGAGAGTAACGTGATCGGAAGTAGTTTCTGCTTTATCTTTATGCTATCCATTTTAACGTTATACCTGAAATTATATGATTTTCTAAGTTATTGTAACACGCTAAAGGTGAGGGTAGGCGGCACTAAATCAGTATCGCGAATGAAATATGGACCACCCGTTGTATAGCCTCCTGAAATATTCAGTGTGACTTTGCGAAGATTCGATTATGCTCAGAATAAGTTTTTCATGTTGTATTTTATGGCAAGATATTTTATTACGCTTATGGAATTCTTTGCCCGTGTCCATAAGGCTATCTAAATGACATCCCATCTTCAAATCCCGAGTTAAAGCTTACCTTCTGTCACTTTGACCCAATCGCCTTCTTTCCAGTTTACTTTCACCTATAAGTTAATCCATACCTTATTTTATATGTATGATAAGTATGTGAGTATAATGTAAGTTTATTATTTTGCTTCGGTATTGTATGTATGTTTATTATTGTATATATGGTCATTTTTATGTTATAGTAAATTAGTTATTGCATCTCTTATTTATCATCTTGTACCGCCACTTAATTTTCTTCCTGATTCTCTACCTGAAGGTTACCTGGAAGAGATCACTACTAGCGATAAGGTCGCCTATATTGTACACCTAATTTATTTAAATAAAACTGTAATATTTTGTTTGTGCAATAAAGTTTATCTTATCTTTTAAGAGAGCGTCTTGGCCTAGGGCTGGGCACCTCCACTCGGATCGTAGATGGTGGGAACCCGAGTTCAAACCTGGCCCGAACCAAACCGAAATCTTTGTGTTCATTGTTTCGATCCATCCGATTTCTACCCGGTGATGGAAAACATCTTTTTAAAAACAAAATCGACCCGGATAGCGCCAGAAGATCACGTCTTTTTTATTACCACGTCGGTGACAATCAAGCATGCGGACCACCTTATGGTAAGCGATTACCGCAGCTTATGGACACGTGCACCACCTGGGGTAACACTCGCGCGTTGTCGACCCTGCAAAAACCTTTTCAAACCCCTCTTGAAGAACTCCATACTACAACTCAGGCAGGGAGTTCATTTACAATTTAAGCGTCGGGTCCTCGGAAGGAAACATTTCTGAAACCGAACTGTACGAGACATCGCGGATTCAGTGTGAGAATGAACATAGGGAGGTGAAGTCTATCCTCAGACTTAATGGCTCTAAACCGCTTCAGTTTGTGATCGTCGACAATCAGGGTCGCACGCCTCTGGACTAAGTCAAAAAGACTGAGTTGATATCCTGGCGCCCCTGCCCAAAGGTGACAACAGTACTCTACGTGTGGCCTGACTTGCGCTTTATACAGCAGCAGTTTTTCCCTAAAAGTGAAGTACTTCTTCGCCCTGTATAGCACACCGAGCTTTTTGGATGGATTTGTTCCAAATGACTCCAGAACTCATAACTCAACACCAAGCTTTAACGTAGTTTTGAGGTTCTTGATCATAGTGTCTAGAACCTATACCGCTATAGAGCGGTATTATTCACTGTCGTGATGACGACATAGCAGTACCACGGCCCTAACACCACACAGAAATCTGTGTGGCCATATCAGGTTTCTTGTTATTTGTACAGTAAATAAATATTGGAATTAAAAATACAGTGTAAATTTTGAACTGTATTTTTAACGTTTGAAGATTTACGATACTGGGTGGTGTCGAGGATGTCCTCATGAACCGGAATCTTATCTTTTTTAAAAGAGTTGCCAGCCTTCGTTTGGCTAGGTTTGTGGTTGAGCTGAACTGTAAATGCTGTACATTAATTTGTATCCATGCTTATCTACCCCACAGTTCTCTAAAAAGTTTCAGGGGGCCTAGCCGCTTATGTCATCTCCATACATTTGAACGATTTCTATTGTAGAAATCGATGTGGCGTGTTGCTCTTGGCTAGGCCCCCAGGTAAGGTAATTTTAATCTGTTGTTATCCACAGCTTCTATAAGTAATGGCACCTGTCATTTGCCATTTACGAGTATCTATCATTAATCATACTTCTTACTATCTTAGTAATATTATAAATGCAAAGTTTGTAAGGATATATGTATGTGTGTATGTTTGTAACTCTTCACGCAAAAACTACTAAACTACCAAACTACCAACTTGTTTTATATTCTTTTTTATTTTATTTTTCTTTGTTTTATATTCTTTTAGGTTTATTTGTATCAAAATGACACACTGCTTGTACTTTACTAACGCCTGTTGTAAACCCAAAACAAGTTTAAAAGAGTAACTGCTGAGTTTCTCGCCGGGTCTTCTCAGCAAGAAACAACTCTGACGCGGTGGTAGAGTCGCATTATGTCTGTATACTGTGTATTTATGTATCCATAATATTATTGTGGTATTTATGTCTATTATTTAGTATATTTTGCTGTAAATTTGACGATTTGAAAGTACTGATACAGTCCATTTGAATAAAGTTATTTGAGTTTGAGTTTGAAACGGATTTAGATGAAACTTATCAGTAACAGAGCTTATACATCAGAATAACACATAGGCTACAATTTATAAAGATTGAATGGAATTTGGCCATAATATGTAACTATATAATTCACGCGGGTGAAGCCATTGGCGGAAATCTAGTAATATAAGGTTTCAATTACATGCTTGAAATGCGTTAAATGAAGATTATAGACATGATTCCTTAAATATTTAGAACAAAAGCAAATTGAGTTTCGAGACTAAACTCTTGATTAAGTGCTGTTTTACCAAGCTTTCGTTCATTCAATGATTACCCTTTTATCAGACACTTTATTCAGTTAACCAATCAAAACATAAAACGTACAGTCATCTACATTAATATTTCATGAACATAATCCTCGTGATGGCATCAAAGTGGACGTGAAAAGAAGAAAGAAAACTGTGGCAAAGTTTCCCCAAAAGTTGATCAGTCCTATTACTCTGAATAAAATATGGCGGCAAAACACGCGATAGGTGAGTAAAGAAAAATGCCTTTGACACGAAATTCTTTTGCGGCGCGCGGTAAGTGATAGTGGAATATTTTCGGTATGACAGCAATGTTCTTTACTGGATTTTTTGGAAAGATTTATGCCTTCTTCATTCAGTAACCTAAAGTTAGTTTATGCTGAAAGTTCTAACGCGACCTTTTTTAGTTTTTGATCGCTGCTTTTCCGTTCCTGTAAGAATTTTGGGGAATCTTCACTCTCTAACTTCTACGCCGAGCAATTTTGGCTATGCGCTGTCTCTCAGGCTGAGATATATAGTCGTTACTTACCTAAGCACAGACTTATTAAATTAATTATTATCTTACTTAATGGATATTGTTATAATTATTACTAACGAATCTCTAAGTAGATGTTTAACTAAGACAAAAATAATTGTATTTCGATAAGAAGTAGCTGATATAGATAGATACCGCTGTTCAAAGTCTGAGATAAGTCTAAGTTTAAGCTTAGCCGCTCAATATATTTCGGCCTTAGTCACTTGGTGACTAACGGATGAGTTTTATATACAGGGTATCCTTGGAAGTAAGGATCAAATCTAAATAACGCATAGATTTTCTGCAAAAAACTAAAATTGATCATTACATTTTAACTGTTAGGAATCGGACCAATATTGATAGGGGTCAGAAATGACCCTCGCTATGCGTTATTTCGATTTGATCCTTACTTCACAATCACACCATCCTTACTGAACAAAAATGTAAAAAAACTGATTCCTAGCACCGAGGGTTACGCAATTATTATTTTTTATCTCACTTCTAATTTACGGTTTTCGGGTTTTTCCTTTACTGGTATACTTTTTACCAAACTTCATGATTTTGGATCAATTAAAGTTAAGGTTTCGATTTGCTTGTGAATATATTAGATTAGATGTACTTTCAGGTCCATATTATGATAATGATAATGTTAGAACGTAAGCATTTTTTTTTAAATACTATTTGTACTTTACTAACTCTTTTTGTGAAACCGAACCAAGTTTAAAAGAGTAAGTACTGAGTTTCTCGCCGGGTCTTCTCAGTATAAGATCAACTTCCGATGCGGTGGTAGTCACATTATGTTTGTATACAGTGTATTTATGTATTCATATTATTATAGTATTTAAGTCTATTACTAAGAATTTTTTTTTCCTTGTAATGACGATTTAAAAGTACTTGTTACAGGTCTATTTAAATGAAGATATTTTTTGTTTGTTTGTTTTGTTTATACTCGTAGGAATGGCGAATGACTGGTTGGTTGAGGCAATGATGGCGATTCATCCTATTGCGCCAAAAGTTGCGGGATCAGTGTCTGATACCCATAACACTACCTAAGATTATTTTGGAGGTACATTGTCCTTGGTGTACGGTGTACATACCAGATATTTATTAATTATATTCACAAAATCAATAAGGCACCATATCTTTAGAAAACGCTGACTTGGAATCTTGATTTATCTCAGCCTCAAGAAATTTAGACTTGAGTAGTTATTTGACAATAATTGCAACTTTGTTTTGATATGAGTTTCTGTTAAAAGAAGTTTTAACAGATAGACGGACAACGAAACTTTAAGTGAGCCGCTGAGGTATACTGTCTAAGTCAAGTATGTAATTGAGTTCAGATGCTGACTTTTTTGTTTAACTTTCTTTAGGGCATTAAGATGTATTATAAAATAATGTAGTATATTTATTTTCAAATATTTAAGTATGTATATTTGCATCATTGGTATAATTTCATGTGTATATATAAATAAATATCTGGGAAAATTCACACCAAGATCATCTGACCCCAAACTAAGCAGAGCTTGTAATATGGGCGTCAGAGACTGTTATAGATACTTAAATATTTCTAAATACATACTTAAATAGATAATAACACCCAGACACACAACAAATACAAATGTTCGTCACAATTATGAATCTTGATTTTTTACATATATTAGTATTATTATCTGAGATTTGTTGTTCTCGCTGCCATTTTTAAATGTTGCACAGCCCCAAAATTCCAATGTTTCTGTTATACCTTGCGGTTGACTGGTAGAAAATGCCTCTAGGCATTAAGTCAGCCAATTGTTCTTTACTTGTTTATGTAATAAAGAATAAATAAATACACGAAACGATCACATTTAGGGTTCTATTATAGGTACGGAGCCCTAAAAATGACATCACACAAAGCAGTTAAAAGTGAAATACTGTCCCAACCCGTATAATTACCATCAGACGACCATATATTACGCACTCGTGTGAAAAATTCTGCCAAAAACCGGTGCCAGTGATAATTAAGCATGTCATAAGAGCTATCGTAACTTTTGCCTGCACGCGTTTTTCTGACTTTTAGACCCATATAAAAGTCAGAAATAATAGACAGTTGTTCTCATGCGAGGAGTAAGTTTACTAAGGGCGAATAGCTTGAGCTATTTCGATTTTCACTTTGTTGTACAATGACCTTGAATTGAACTCATAAACCCCTCTTCAGTGCAAATTTACATTATAAAAGAAGCCCTGTGCAGTATTTCATGTTTTTAGCTCCAGTGGTTTCGGCTGTGCATCACTGAATAGTCAGTCGCGTATTTCCTCACAAATAAAATGTTAGTTGTTACTAGAAACTCCTCAACTAATAAATTGTAATTAAGCTTACACGCTGTTATAAATTTGTTTCATCAGTACTTAATTTTACAATTATTGCACTTGGTTGAAATTAATATAGTAAATAAATAAATATATAAATATCTGGGACAATTCACACCAAGATCATCTGATCCCAAATTAAGCAGAGCTTGTATTATGGGCGTCAGAGACTGATAAACATACTTCAATATTTTTAAATACATACTTAAATAGATAATAACACCCAGACACACAACAAATACATATGTTCGTCACACAAATATTTGTCATGGGTGGGGATCGAACCCACGACCTCCGGCGCTAAAGGCAGGATCGCTGCCATTGCGCCAACAGGTCAGTCAAGTATTAAGGCCAGTTAGTATTTTGTGTATGGCTAGCTGTCCGTCAGCGGCTTCGCCCGCGTAAACTGTCTTTCCCGTCAAAATAAAGCCTGATAATGTGGCTTTATATTGTTGAAAGACTTTTTAAAATCGGTCCAGTAGTTTCGGAGTCTATTCAATCCAAACAAACAAATCTTTCCTCCTCAGTAAAGCAAACATTTACTAAAAACTCCAATTAAATTGTCATTCACTTGAATTAGATTCATCAATTACCTACTGAATTAAATTTTCACTTTATTGGATATTTGAATAATTTGTAATTTAACCCTAAAAATTTAATTCACGTCTTTGAGACGAAGTGAAAAACAAAATATTGCTGTAACTTTTTTACTACCCGGCATCACGTGTTAATTTTCACAGCCAACTCAATCACTGGTCAGAGCTATCGTAGGACAGCTTTTTCACCGGGGTAAGTACATGGTGTACGTCCAAAAGACGTATAATATATTATTGACAATTTGAATTCTGTCCTATAATTTTTCTGTTTCCCTGTATAATTGACTGATAAAGACCATTTGGTATTGAATCTGACAATAACACTTCAACCTTATGCATTAAAGAATGAATTAATAAGAAAAACCCCTTCGTTACCAAGGATTAAGTGGATCAACTGCTACCCTAAAAACTTTACCTACTACCCCGTAAGCCCACCGTTCCTTGTTTACCAACTAGTGTCACTAGGTCTGCGGGTCTGTGGCGAATGACAAGAGAAGATTAAAGTGGCCTTACATTTCTTCAGCGTAATTAAATTTGCCCCTCTTCGTTAAGGTGGGGACTCTTTAACACGATTGTGTTTTTGCTGCGGTATCTTTATACTTGGACTTGAACAATTTTGTATGGAAGCTGGCATAGACAAGACACCAGCCGCCATTTTGTTTTCGGTTTCCAAGTATGATGAAAGTGGTATTTATGGAAAGAACACTAACAAAAAAAAACAGTCTGTCAACATGACTGCTAAAGTGTCACTATTTCGAGTTATTTAAAGGCAAAGATCGATATGATCAAGGTGATATTTATTGAAAATCAAACTCAAACTCAAACAATTTATTTGCATAAATTTTAATAAATACATGGTGTCATAATTTGTCAAATTAACAGCCTGCAAATGTTTATTACATTAATAAATAATATTACAAAAGACATTAAAATTACTATTCTTAACCAAAATTAATAAATCACAATCATATTATCACTAAAATTACCATTACAATTTAAATTTGAAAAAATTAACAGATTATATGCATGCATTAGAATAAACATTGAAACACTTTAATTACCCTTAAAATTTAAATTGAAATCATTAAATAAAAATAAACAAAAATACCCATATGAGATTAAAATTACTAATAACAATAATAATAATGTCAAAAATTTGAATGTCACAGATTAAAATTAAAAGATGCTTCGACTAAAATATTCATTTATTGAGTAGAAGGGACGTTCCACTAGCTAAGCCTGCAGTTTAACTTGTACCTGCAGTTGAGCCTGTAAGTCCTCTTAATTCTTCTGGCAGTGCATTAAATACTTTTCACTTCTCATGCTCTAAAAGTACGCCAATATAGGCCTACGAAGCGGGCCTAAAGTAACCACTTTAGCCCCTAGGGAGTAAAAAGTAATAAGTTTTTTAATTTCCTTCATGTGACATAAACGAACTCAAACAGCCAGTAAAAATATACTATTATCTGTGGAGTGTGGACCGTCTTCATTGCAAAAATGTTGAGAGTTTTAGTTCCATGGTTTGTCCGCAAAGAAGGTGGCGCCATGTGTTTTAAATTGTTAATCTGTGGTTCAGTTCAGAAGAAAAAACTGACCAAGAAGATTTCAGAACTTTTGTCAAGTGTAAATTTGTTCGGTTTTAAATGTGTTTGTACTAAATTGACTATTTTTCTCGCACTCAAAGTGAAAAGTACAGTTTGCACCTCGAGACTAAACGCCAACTTAATATACCCTCGGTTTCATTGACTCCCTCGCACGCTCGGGAGTCAAACCACCTCTGGTATATTATGGCTTCGTTTAGTCCCTCGATACAAAATAAACTATTAATAGCCATAACAGGTACATTATTATGCGTAAGAGTTAGTCTACTTGCGGGTAGCTGTAGCAAGTTTGCAGGGCGCTTCCTAAATTATTTTACTGTTGCAGTTTGTTTTATTGGATAAAAGTTTGAGTGCTGCGTAAAAATTGACAGATTTGTTTGATAAAGAGGCTTGTAACGGTGAGTACTTTTAATCTTTTGAATAACGGTCTGCAAGAATCAGTATAATCAGCAAATAATATTGCCCTCATACATTTTTTTTGTGTTTTCAGAACGCTATCTATATCAGTACAGTTTCCCTTATCTGCAGACCGTACTGCAGGACCGAACCAACATAGGCATGGTACGCTTCCAGAGCCACTTCCGTAGAAACTGTCTTTTTGAGTTTGCGTAAAGCAAACACGAATTTGCTGAGCCTGTCACTAACACTATTTATGTGAAATTTGCAGCTACAATTTTCATCAATAATAATGCCTAAGAATTTGGTCATTGGCATTTGTTTTATGGTCTGGACTGAACGTTTAGGTTTGGTATGTTTGCTTGGTAGGTTTGAAACTGCATCAATTTGGTTTTCTCAACATTCACTTTCAAATTATTTTCAATCAACCAGTCTATAGCCCGTCTTAAAGTTAAGTTAATGTCAAATAGCAGATGTTCTCGATTGTCCGATTTGATAATGAACGTTGTGTCATCTGCGATTAAAACTGTTTGGTGATCTGTTATGCTCGGTAAATCGTTAATATAGATGGAAAACAGAGTGGGACTCAAAATACTTCCCTGTGGGACACCAAATTTGTTTTCTCTGAACTTTGATCTTTATTTGACTAGTTGAGATTGTCTGCTTTTCTTTTCCATTCTACTAATTTCAACACACTGGCAGCGACTTCTTAAATAGCTCACGAACCAGTCATGAACAGTTCCACGATTGCCGTAGTTTTGTAACTTTTTTATGATCCTATTGTGATCGACGAAGTCGAATGCTTTGCTCATATCGAAATAAAGTGCTGCTACTGGTGTTCTTTTATCGAGGCTTTCCATCACAGCTTTAATCAACTTAAAAATAGCTGAAGTTGTGTTATGGTTTTTGCTCACCCAAAATATTATTTTTGCCTATAAAATAAGTTAGCCTAACGTGTACCACCTTTTCGAATATCTTCGAAAATAAAGGGATCAGAGTGATAGGCCTGTAATTGTTGGGAAGAGTGGAGACAGAAAGGATTTCTGTCTCCACTCTTAAATAGAGGTTTGATAACCGATAGTTTAAGAGAGCTTGGAGAGACGCCTTCATTGAGCAACAAATTTATAATATTGCTCATGATAGGTGCTATTTAGATTGCAACTTGTTCAAGTATGTGCGTAGAAAAGTCGTCATATCCAACTTAGTAACTGTTTTTTAAAGATCTTACTATTTTAAGTATTTCGTTAGGACATGTAGGGTAAAGGAACATACTTGCCAAGTTGCTATTAAGTGTAGTCTTAAGCTGATTATTCTTCTTTGGCATGGTACAATTCGTGGTTTCTATAAAGAAATTATTGAGTATGCTGACTATATCAGGAGGTGGAACTATTTATTACCACCGTACTGAATTTCCATAATATCTATCTTGGATTAAGAGTCTAATACCTGTGTGTTCACAATATTCCAGACTGCTTTGGATTCATTTTTGCAATTCATCACATACCTCATATTACCCTGCATCTGGAGACCCACTATGCACCGTCCCAGTGTTGACGCATACATTTTATATTCATGACCACGCAAAAGCTTTTTATTTCTCTGTTATTAGCTACTTGAAAAGTACTAAATAGGCATCTCTAAGTCTTACAGCTTCTTTTGACACCTTTGGTAATCCATCGAGCTTTGTTAATTTTTCTATCTAACTTAAGTTTTAGTTGCGGAAAGCAAAGATAATAAAAAAGTTTCGCAGTAAATTACAATTTTTTGCTATGTTTTTTTTAATACAGAAGTCAATTGATTTTAAATACATTTTTGAAAAGCTTGTTTGTATTAAAACAGTTTATATCAAAGTTAACATATTTCATTTGACCTCATTGCGCGTAACTTATTATTTAAAAAATATCAAGTAGAAAAAGCTATCTGCATTATTACGTAGATAGATTAAATAAAAGTAAAATAGTAATTTTATTTAAATCACAAGGTTATTTCAAAATTACAGTAAATAACAGCTAATGCAAGTTACACACGAAATTCATAATCCCATGTGTACACGACGAACTGGTACTTGGCTCAATTGGTTTTATTTTTATTACAACGTAGATGCCATTAACTGCAAAATGTCGTAAAATAAGCAATCAGTAAAACCAACATAATGTGCAAATATATAACATCATGGATATGTAATGATAAAGTTTTAAAAACTTTAAAAATCTTTTCGCAGTCCTGTAAAGTTGCTATTTTGCAGAAAGACGAAGAGACTTATGATTACCTACTAATATTGTATTAGCAATAAGAAAACGACCGAAGATAAAAAACAGATAAAAACTTTCTGAGAGAGATTTTTATGTCAGTTTAAATGTCGATTTATGTATTGCAAACCATAATGTTGTACATTTGATAAAAGGGTTCATGGATGGTATGATGGTTTTTAGTTTGACGTCGCAGCGCACGTGTGGCATACAGGGCGTTATTACGTTGAGAAGTCGTAACGCAACGGATTAAAGTGTCTTGGCTCTTGGATGCCTCTTCCACAACTTTTGTCTAAACATGTGGAGCTATGAAGTTTACAGTAAACATGGAACTTAATTAAGGCTGGCATTTAGCGCGCCGTCTGATAGAGCATTCGGTGGGCCACTGATTAGTTCTGCGCGAACGGAATAACACGCGACTTCCTTCTGTTTTCGTGTAATGAATGAATTATAAAATAACATTAGACGAATAAAAAAGTTTTAATAGTTGTTGTTGACCTAGAATATACAAAGACCTATCTATATATATAGTTTTTTGAGTGCAAAATGTTAATAATGAATATTCGAGAGTGAAAAAAAAACTTCAACGTACTTCTTTGTGTCTTTTTAATCAATGAAATTATGCTATATCGTGATTTGGAAAAGTTGTCGCCCTAGTACTACACTGACCTACTCGTGAATTTTTTATTTGCTCAAATATATTTTACTTAGCACCCGTCGATATTGTACCGAACCTGCCGTGGTAAATATTCGACACATCATTTCATAGTAAAGTGCAATAAAATAAAAGGGTATTTATCAATAAAAACTGATCGTGCGCCCGAGCACTGGCGCCCTGTCGTTTTCGTATTGGCCACACAAGCTACTCGAAATGTCTTGTTACGAAATCAGCTATAAAAAGGAAAAGTTCGGCAACTATTTGCATGAAAAACAAAATTTGAACATCAAAAATAAAATGCACTTATTATTACCAATTACAGCGTTTGGGTTCGACCCTGGACCCCTCCTGGGAAACTGAACTATCCGGGGAAGGTCCCGAAATAAGGGAAGTAACAAATAATCCTGTATTTACGTAGCCGTTGGCAAACACAGTTTATCTGCCGTGGACTCATCCAGGGACGAATAAAAAGTCGGTTATCATTATTGTGTTACTTAAACCAGGGGCGGACTTGAGACAATAAAGTGAAGAAATAAATAACTAGGACGGTTTTTTTGCGTAATTTTAAGACATGATCTATTAAACCGCTCTTATAAACTTTAGGTTAGCAATGTCTCGGTTAATGTACTTACGTCTATTGTTAACAAAGAAATGGATTCGGCAAAGGAGATAACGGTCCGAGTCCTAAAAATAAGTTATCTTATAGTGGAAACATACGGTGACAATGAATTAAGCACATAAACAGCATTGTTACCGTTCAAGCTGGACTAAAAAACTGTTATTCGAGTAAGGTCCACTTACAAAATGTATTTATAATGCGAAATTCGATAATCGTGTTGCAGTCGTTTTTTTAACATTATTCAATTCATCATATTCATTTTTATTAAAAAAAAAATGCTACCTTATTCCTACCCCAGCAAATTTGTTGCCAGTACCACAAAAAGCAAATTAATATGTTTGATTGCATGAATAATGTTAATGTATGTAACAGACGCGGCTTCGATTCCCGCTCGAGATCTTTAAGGTCCGAAATCGTTTTTTATCCAGTTTTTCTATCCTTAGATATAAAAATGAACCCTTACTCCGTCCCTGTGTGCCCTGTTTGCATTCGTTACAGAGTTTTGCAACTGTGCCTCTAATACCCTTAGGGAAGGTAGTCTTTACGTGACTACAGATATATTTTTAGGGTCCCGTTGAGATAAATATGTACACTAAATAAGTACGCATATTTAAAATATAATAGCAATAAAATATTTAAACGAATTAAATACTTCATTATGATACACAATAAAGATTTTTTTTTCAAAATGTTTAAAACAGTTTCGCGCGCCTTCTTGAAGTGGAACGTCTAACTATCCGCCACTACCCACAGATATAAATATAAATAAATAACGTAAGGTGATTGAGATGAATTATTTGTATAACATGAAATCAAGCGGGCCACTGCTTTGACGCTAAATTCGACGTCACGATAGGGTTTTAGTGATAGGAATTCGCCATTTCTCAATAAATTCCATTTGAACGACAAGCAAAAATAGCCAAACTTTGTCAGAATTTGTGTTTTTTTCGCTAAAATTGAAACAGTTTTTTTTAAGGGTTTTCCTATGATCTCAACCAACATGCTTTTTTGTTTTGTTTATGATCACGAAAAAGAATCAGGTTGCTGGTTTTAAATATAAATTTTAAGGAACCCTACTCTGAATGGCTGTCAATTGCCACGTTCTTGGTCGTCTATGTGCCCTGATAGAAATTGTGTCAGAAAGTGGTCGGACCTTTGGTCCTGGGGGATGAAGTGTCGTTTGTGCCTTAAGTTTGGTATTCATTGAGTCACTTTTAGCTCTTGGACTCTTGTGAAATATCTACTTCAGATAAAACTATTATCATTGAATCTGATGTAATAATACGGATCAAATAAATTGGTTATTAAAAAAAACGTCGTTTAAAAAACTATTCCAAAACAAAACACTAAAAAGTAAAAACAATATTGCGTATTCTTCTAAAACTTATACGATAATATAATGTGAATACAATTATTGTTATTGTTGGAGCCAGCCAAAAAAACACTACAATATACCTAGCGATATATTCGTACCTATTTTATTACATCTCACGTTTAAGTATGTATGTATGCAGGTAATTACAAACCTACATTGGCTGACACCGACTCCAACAAAAACAGTAATTGTACCTATATTATATTATCGTATTAGTTTTAGAAGAATACGCAATTATTTTATTTTCTTTTTAGTGTTTTGTTTTGGAATAGTTTTTTTTGAAGTTGGTTTTCGTTTTGTTAATTTTTTTGTTCATTTCTTGATTTTCAGTTATTCGGTTCATGTTCATTAGCTTTCAAATAAAAAAAAATATATCAACCAACATTGCTTAGCGTGATATTGAGTTATTCGTCCATTTGTCACGCATATAATTTAACTAGATTTAATAACTAAATGGTTTTCTCATGAATGCCACTATCAGAACTAGACCAAATTAAAATGGGACCTCATGGTAAGTACCAGCTTTCAAATAAAAATAATTATCAAAATCGGTTCACCCAGTCGAAAGTTTTGAGGTAACCAATATTAAAAAACATACAGTTGAATTGAGAACCTCCTTCTTTTTTAAATCGGTTCAAAAAAAATCTGTTGAGGTACTTAAAAAAATACTTCAAGTAGGTACTATTTAGAACTATACCTAAAAGTACTAAAATGTGATCCGGCCACAGAAGATCATACATTATAATTAAGCTCAAATATTTATAAAATATAATATTTACTTCAGTAGTTGCAAACACTAAAATACTGAACAAGAGTAAATTAACATTACATTCGACTGGCCTGTTGGCGCAATGGCAGCGATCCTGCCTTTAGCGCCGGAGGTCGTGGGTTCGATCCCCACCCATGACAAATATTTGTGTGACGACCATTTATATTTGTTGTGTGTCTGGGTGTTATTATCTATTTAAGTATGTATTTAGAAATATTTAAGTATGTTTATCAGTCTCTGACGCCCATATTACAAGCTCTACTTAGTTTGGGGTCAGATGATCTTGGTGTGAATTGTCCAATTTAAATAATAATTATTATTACAAAAAGAGCCACAACCTTAGAATAATTACATATAGAAAGCAAGTCCGCGCGCCCATTTAGAAGCACCTTAATTGGAGCCATAAATGGCTCCAAACGGATCGCTGTGCAGTGTTCATCACAGCTCCGCAATGTTCAATGTCAACGCGCGCCGCAGGTAAGCAAGTAATAGTCACGCATGTGTGGATCGGATTATTGCTGCATTTTTGACGGGGTGGTTGTATGAAGACTATCCTTCTATACGTTATTATTCTAAGGCCACAACCAATGGCACAGGAAATTAGTATTGCACCAATATGTCATTAGAGGCATTTAAGTGACTGTTTTGTAAAACCGCCTATTGTTTTATATAAGCTTCCGTAAGAAAAGTTCCTTTTAAATTACCTGAATTCAATGTTCTTTTAACTTAACGGCTCTTTTTATTTTCTAATCCATAAAAAGACAATCAAACTAATTCCAGTGCTATTTCACAAAACGCGCTGAGCCTTTTCACAGTTACAACCTTTAGGGGAAATAAAAAGGCCGCCTTTTCAGAATCGGCCGTTTTCATTACGCCTCGATTTAATGAAAACCCCTGTGTCTGATTCTTTTCAGGATTTTCTAATGAGAATTGAAAAAACGCTTTAACAGTTTAAATTAATTTTATTTATTTGTCCTTCCATTCAGCCAATCGCAATGTAGATTTTTAAAATCAGTTAAGTTTATAAATGCACATAATTTACTTAAAGCTATATTCTTATTCATGGCAGAAGTTGGACGAGCAGAGTTTTTTTCTTTTTTTACTTATCTGTGCTCAGCGTGAAAACGTAGCATTGGTTTGTTTATCTTTTATAGGGTAATTTTCAAAACAATAACCAAAACGATATTGCATACTTCTTAAGTATCTGATCTATGTAAGTAAGTGGACATTACATTTTTTAACTGTTTTTAATTTCAAGGTCACCATACAGAATTGGTCAAACAGGCAGTATTATTATTTGAAAACCCTTAAATTAAAGTAAATCATATTTACAACATAACTTGTAACTACATCACTTACAAAATATGCCATATCGTTTTTGTTAGTCTTTCGACAACCACCCGGTATATTTATTACACAAAACTATGTATTTAAATCGATTTAATTTTAAAATTATTAACTACACCATCCTACCACATCAAGGCTGAAGCAACAGCTTCCGTGTTCATAAATAAGTACGTAGGTACAACATCATGAACAAAACGTCCAAAATTGTCATTCTCGACATCTCTTCAATATTTAAAAGTACTCAAATTTGATAAAATACTTCATCCTCTCAGCGCATACTCTGCTTAAACTAAATTACATCTCAATTTGATTACCTAAATAGGTTAAGTAAGTGAGTAAATTTAGTTGAGAGGCTAAATTAGCTTTTAGCCATAAAAATAGCAAATGCTAGGTATATACGCATTTAAATAACTTGTTTCTGTTGTCTATGCTCGATTGCTAAATTCCAATGTACCTACTCGTGAGTAACTTTTTAGTTTAGGTGAGCTACATGGTACGGATTAGCGTCCAACTACCCGTGAATGTGTTTTTATTTTATGTTTTTGTATTGGACACACTTTATATTGTGTTTCTGTGCTCCTGTAATGATAAGAGGAATTGCAGTACCCAGACAAACCAGTAATGGTTTAGGGGTGCGAAGCAAACAATGTTAAAACTTTAATTGTAGGAAGAAATAAATAAATAAAAATTAAATTAAATCAAGCTCGCCATTATCAGGTGCGTATAGTATGATATTATATTAAAATATGGGACAGTTTTCACAAATATCATCTGACCCCAAACTAAAAAGTAGTTAGGTACTATGTGTGTCAGAGACTGATGAACGTACACCTACTTATTTTTTTCGCAATAAATACCTTCTTCTCATCGTGTCGAGTAGCAACCAGAATTCTGCCACTTGCACGGCATTATTGCTGGCACTCATGAGGTCCTCGCATGTGGAGCTAGCCGGGCACGCAGGGCACAGTAAAAGGTGGCTCATGTTTTGTGGGGAAACGCCACACTCGCATGCGTTGTTAGCGCTGTCGATGAAGCCCATCACACAGGCTTTGCAGCGGCCGACCTGGGTCCGCAGTCTGTTTGAGGATTTCTAGGTCGATCATGGCAGCTTATGGCCAGGAGGGAGACTCTCGACGAATGGGGTGGAAGGTTTTAATAAATACCTAAATAGACAACACACAGACAAAGAACTAACACAAATGTCTGTCACATTAATGATTAATAATTAATAATTAGCATCTGTTGTTGTTTTCAAAAGTTATTTATTTAGTTTAATCTCGTGCACCGTGTTTAATTTATCTGTTTGATCGTGTGGTTGACTGGTAGAGAATGCCCTTTGGCATTATGTCCGTATAATTGTATCATTAATTTTGTGCAATGAAGAATAAATAAATAAATAAATAATGTTTTGTCCCGACCCTCAGAAACCTTTTTAAAACCCTCTTGAAGAACTCTCTGCCATACAGTGATTGATTAGTAAAACCTTATAGTAACTACACTTAACTATATTATGTCCTCCTTACTTCTAGTTCCGAAGTGTGAATCGCACTTTAAAAGAAAGTCATTTAATTCAATCGCGCGGGATGGAACCGCATCAATTATTCATGCCCTGGTAGTGAGGTTCGATTCCCGCGTTGTATGGCTAATGGAATACTGAACATGTAAGGAAAAGTAATAGCTGGTATTCATTCCAGATTCTAGTACTAGCTATCTATGGTAAATGCTTTAACTGTGATGATATACTTAATTCATTTTCACATTAGACGATCGAGTTTTTACAATGATCTTGGGTGTATATCTACTGCAGTGGAAAATGGAAATAGTGGGACAAATGTTTTTTCCAAATTATATCCCATTATTTCCATTGCGACAAAAAAAAATTCAAATAGTTTTTACGTGCACGCCGTCACTACTAAGCGTCATAAGTCTCTCTCATTATAGTGTCTTTCTGGATGTCCGCATTAATATTGGACCTTGTTACCTTTTAGGTGAGTCTTGTAAAAGTATATTTTATTTTCTGGAGAAAATATGCTATCGAGGTCTTTAGCAAAATGGAATTTCCATTCTCGTATCGGTGAAATTTGTGAGAGGTCAATCAAAAACTAAATGATGAATCTGAACGTTGTCGGAGGTGATGCAGCGGTTTTTTTTTGTCGTTGCGTTTTTGCCGTCAAGTACTGCCCCAGCATTGAAATAGTGGGAGAACCTGTCCCAGTATTTCTATCAATGGAAATTCATAGTGGGATAGACCCATGATCTTTAATACCACTGACTGGTCCGTCAGTGCATTGGCAGAGATCCTACCATTAGCGCTGGAGATCGTGGGTTCGATCCCCACACAGGACGAACATTGATGAAACTAACATTTGTGGTGTAGAGTAAGTATTGTATTTAGAAATATTTGTGTGTGTTTATCAGTCTCTGACACCCATTTTGCTTAGTTTGTGGTCAGATGATCTTGGTGTAAGTGTCACAGATATTTCTATTATTTATATTTTAATAATCGCATTAAGGACTGGAGCGTTAGTGCAATTCGTGGGTTCAATCCCCAACCAGGGCCAACATTCATTTGTCAAATGTTTTAGTCTCATTATTTGAAAAATATGTAAATGTACCACTGTGTTTGTATTCATACTATTTTTGCTTACGACTTGAAATAATTACTTTTGCAGCATGTTTTTTATCCTCTAATTCTACCCTACACATGTCGAAATTAAAATAAAATAAAATATTTCATGATTTTCTCGGCAACAATTATTATTTCGTACAAACTTTCATTAGTTAGATAGATAATACTCTTTATTGTATATTTACAAAAGAAACTTAATGCTAAGTATGACATAAAAACAATGCACAATTTAGACGGCCTTATCGCTAATAGCGATCTCTACAAGGCAACCTACAGGTAGAGGAAATATATTATAAAATAGCAAGTATGTGCATAAAAAAGTTAACTTAATAAGTAACATAAATAAATATTATAACAATTTTGACGACACAGTTGGCGTAGTGCGCTGTAGCACGGTTTCTCGCCTCGATTTCCGTGGTGTCCCGGGTTCGATTCCCGGTCGGGTCAATTTAGGAAACGATCTTTTCTGAATTGACTCGGGTATGGGTGTGCTGGGAGACGCCCCTAGCTTATTTTCTTGTGAGGTACCTCGTAACACAGGGATATTGATCCCTACTTCGAGACCATTACAAGAGGTGTGTTGTCTGGCGCATATTTATTTATTTATTTATTAATTAATATTAATAATATACTATAATTCTTATTCATTACCTACTTCTATCTTTTTTCCGCGGTGAACAAGGTAGTCTTTGTCCTTTTCCAAGCTCTGGTCTATCTCTGTACCAACAACTTTCATTTAAGGCTATGCTTTCCCAAGATTGTCAATAATTGATCGACATTGTTCAAAGATGACTACTAAATTAAAATATATTTTAGCCAATAAAAAATTGTACGAGTAGGTCAGTGTCTTTAACTAAGGCGACAACTTTTCCAAAATACGATATCATAATTTCACCGATAAAAAAAAACACAAAAAAGTACATTGACGATTTTTTTGGTTTACTCTCAAATATTCATTACTAAGATTTTGCACTTAAACAATATATTTATATATAGATAGGTCTTTGTATATTCTAGGTCGACCACTTTTAAAACTTTTAATAATTTGTCTAACGTTATTTCATAATAAATTCATTACACGAAAACAGAAGGAAGCCGCGGCGTTATTCCGTTCGCGCAGAACTAATCAGTGGCTTACCGAATGCTCTAACGAACGGCTCGCTGAATCCCAGCCTTAAGTAAAGCGATTCGGTGTTCGATGATTAGACATTATAAAATTTATATTTCATCATTAACCATGGTTACATTAGTAAACAAGGGTCGACTTCTTATTACAAAGTAAGGGAAATACAGAGTTCCTTTCGCATTTATTAAAAGAACTATTGTCGTGAGATAATTTTGCCTAATTATTGTTTTGAAGATTTCAAGTATATTCATGCTACAAGTCTGTAAAGATATTTGAGTTTGAGAATTCCCATTTCCAGTGCCTCTTATTACAATGCCCTATTGTCTCGTCACATGTCTTCGATTGCTTTAATTGGACGGCAGCTAGAGTGATGTATCCAGAGCGCTTGGCAATTGCCACTGGCATTCGACTGACGGTGACGGCGGGCAGGTGTTAAACCGCGGTTATAGAACTATAGGTCATACCATCAGTGGAAACTTAACTGGTTTTAGTGTTATTTACTTTAGGTAGTCATAATCAAATCATTTATTGCTTTAGAAGATCTTAAATGTAGAACACCAGTACTAAAACATGAACCCCGTAGGGGCACTGCAAAAATGCCGTTGAGCACCTTCTCTCTCAACAAATAAAGTTATCAATACTTATCGTCTTATTATATAACTAGTATTAATAACATATTTTTATAAAACATCTTATCCTATGGATATCTTATATAATTCAGTAAGTAGCAGTAATTAAGTTGCAATGTTACTTTAAAATGTAAGAAAACTAAACTTTCACTAAGGATATAATGAAGGTCCGAAACCTTAAGATATTAAAATAAGCATTGTGAAATGCTTAAATGAAACTAAAAATTATACTTTTGTTTGATAAAGCTGGTATGAAGCCACTTCTATAAATATAAAATAAATAAATATGCGCCAGACAACACACCTCTTGTAATGGTCCCGAAGTAGGAATGAATATTCCTGTGTTACGTATTACACAAGGAAATAAGCCATGGGAGACGCCCAGCACACCCAGACCCGAGTCAATTCATAAAAGATCGTTTCCTGGATTAACCCGACCGGGAATCGAACTCGGGACACTACGGAAATGAGGCGAGAAACCGTGCTACAGCGCACTACGCCAATCGTGTCGTCGAATAGAACTATAGGTCAGAAGCAGCTATAATTGAGCTGGTGCTATACTTTCATGGATAAATTGCTGTGTACGTCGATGACGAAATTTATTTCAATGTATGTATTTATTATGTGTTCTACTCTGCTACGTATGTTTATAACCGCTTTTGATATTGTGACATACTCATTATACATATTTTTTAAATAAGAATACTTCTATGGTAACTTGTCTTATTAGGAGTTACTAAACTAGTCCTTCTCGTAAATTTTCCTTTACCCGGCTTAACTTCAGCGATGAACCCGCCCATATTGTATTTATTTTCTTTAAAAGTTAATGTTATTTCCTAGTTTGCCATAAATCATATAATACTTGTGCTTCCAGTGGCTTAACATCAGCCAGTAGTGGCTGCGTCCAGTACCTATCCCAGCTCAACTATGCGGCGGCATTTAACTCTCTCTGTCTCTTTCTCTCTCAGAAAATTATTTTAAACAACAAAGCCTATCATTTTTCGGCATCGTTAATAATACAGTGACGTATCCAGGGCGAATCGTGTCTGCCTGACGGCTGATGGGCTGAAGGCATGAAGCCTGATAATTGACAGCCGCTGTCAGAGTTTTTAACTAGTTTGGGTGAACGAAGGTCGGATAGGCAGCCTAAAAAGACTTCTATAGTGTTAATTCAGGATAGCAATTAAACCGCTTGCCTTTAGGCGGATTGGGAACGTCGCATATTCGGAAGATTTTCGTGAATATTAAATAGTTGAATATAAATAAAAGTATGATTTTTTCTTACAGTAACAAGTATTAAATATCAATGTGCAGAACATACTAGATTTATTTATTTATGTACATATACGAGTTTCTTATCATTTATTTAGAAAAAATAGTTTTTATATTCTATCAAACAGAGGTACATCAGTACATTGGCGACTACCTACTTAAAATTTAACGATTCAATGTGTTTCTGTGAAGTAAAATACAAAACTTAGCACAAGAGAAATTAAATTTAACGGATATCTTCGAAAAAAGAGGTTTTTCCTACTTTGTTTTGTTGGTTTAAAAAACTAAACTAACTAGTAGTGATGTACGAGGCTCGAGGCTTTCGAGTCCTTTTGTCTAGTGCTCGGTGTAGTTTACAGGGCTCGCTTCTTTTGTATGAAGCTAGACGAGTCTTCCAGAACTCGAGCCTTCTTGAGAACTCGATCGATCTCGAGGCTTTTTAAGGCTCGATCAATCTCGAGGCTTTTTCAGTTTTTACGTGGTGAGTCACGCTCAACTTAGTTTCCGTTTGGAGTCTTCCTTAAAGCAGCCAATAAAATATGTGTTTGTGGGATATAATATATGGGTATTCTGAAAATTAGAGGTTTAATTAACAGAAGAAGACATTTTGATCATCATGACAAATATATTAGTGAAAGGGTTCAAGAAGGCTCGAGCTTTTTTAAGACTCGTTTTATTTTGAAGGCTCTTTTGATAGGTTTAATCTCTTGTGAAGGGTCACACTCTTTTGAAGCCTCGAGGCGTGGCTCAGGGATCTCGCGTCTCGGCTGGGTTTGGGTCTACGACCCTACCGAGTTCAATGATTCCGGCCAATCCGCCTTGAAGCTTGAAAAGTAGAACTCGATGCCTCGAGGTTTGTACATCAATTACGGGCAATTTATAGAAATGGCGTATTCCTGTCACTAAGTCCTATCACAATAACCGTCAAAATGAAGGCACGCTTGGTTTTCAGACAAACAGCGTGCCTTGCGTTATTTATTGAGATGTAATTCTGTGAGCTAACCTAACGAATTAGCAATTAGGATAGTTTGTAAGTAAGTTTATTCCAGTCACATATTTTTCGAATAGGTACCTCAATTTGTTCTGTTTTGATACGAGACTTATTGAGGCCCACTAAATTAAATTATAAGGAGTAGCTGGTTCATCATCTTCATTAATAACCTTGAGAAGTCTAATGCTGGACACAGGCCTACCCTATCGCTTTGGTTAGTTCATGGGTTTACCGGGTAGAACACCTACGATTTTCAGAATACAATGCAAAATTCATGCAGTAAGTAAAAACTACTACCTAAGAGACCATACTATGCTGGGAATGTCATTATAACTGTCATCTAGTCACGATGCCATATTTTTTATCATAGTAGCAACAACTATAAAACAAAGATTTTACAACCCAGAAAGGATTGAACACTACTTTAAGTGTTTTACTTTTCTGTAACTTACTAATGTTGACAGCGATTATAGTAAACAGGCGGAAAAATCCGCACAGTAATCAAAACACTTCTGTAAGACTAATTGTTTTTTTTTTAAATAAGAGCTTATTTTTATTCCAAGCCGCTCGTTGTGTGGCCTACCTATACCTGTGTGTTTGTAGCGTTCCTAACTCTATATCTGAAGCCGGCCCGCACCTAATGCAGTTACCGACTCCGTCTACGGCTACGGCTTGCTACGACACTACGAATCAGGCGGTAGTGGTTACGTCTTTGAGGTTAGCTACGGGAAAATCTGTTATAGTGCTTGTCCAAGATGGCTTCTTTATCGCGTTGTAGAGAAGGGATATTTTTAGAGCAAGATATTTTTATTTTTACACATTGTACATTCACAACGATATTCAATATTTAACTGCGACACATTATTACACCATCATTTACTTTTATTGGTCTTATTTGAATGTGAATCATATTTACCTACGTCTGATAACAAGAAAAATTATGTGAATTTTAATATTGTATTAGACCCTTATTAAACTTGCTAGGCTATTTTATGGTCATAAGTTTCAAAAATTCTAAAGTTGCTTATTTCCTGCCTGTTGATAAAATCGTACCTAAGAAGCCTATTATTGCGTTTTGTGTCACATCTGACTGTCGCATAATCAGCAATTCTACTATTTGTATGCCATACTTTTTAGGTTTAAAGATATTTATTTATTTCTCATAAAGATTTACAAAATCACTTACATGAGAAACATGACACTTAAAAAATGTTTGGGCTAACTACTACGAAGAATTAATTTCAACACACAGATTAGGTATTCAATTTCTATCACAACACAAAACGTACAATAACAAATACAATAATTATAGAGGTAGGCCAAGTTGCACTCCGCCCGCGTTCAACGTCAGCCCGCTCACGACATCTTAATAACACCGACATGATGATGATGATGATGTGGTCCCGGCCGATTTCAGCTACGGCGACTTCTTCGAGTTCATTATGGAGATTTGCGTTCGTGTGCTTATGTACTTACTACTTACTATACTGGCGCAGCGACCCGAAGTGAGTCTTGGCCTCCGATAACAAGCGTCTCCATCTTGGTCGCCGCCCACTAGGTCGTCCCACGTACGCTTTCCTCACTCCACGATCTTCATCCATTCGCTCCAGGTGACCGAGCCAGCGAAGTCTTTGTCTTTGTTGTGGCTTATGTAGCCAATCTTTTTTGTAAAGGCCCTCGCACATTGCGGGCATGTGAGCACACCGTTGATATAATTGTAACTGGTGGCCGCTGGTGGCCGGGCCTTCAGCTCGTCACGCTTTGTGTCTAACAAATATCGACGTTTGCATTCAAAGTCAGAGACTTTAGTTTTAACAAAAGTCCTCCATTCTGTCCGTCTCGCTGCCTGTTGCTCCCATTCAGAAGGCTCCATAGAGCACGCCTTCATGTGCCGTTTCAGCACGTCTTTAAATCTTAATATTTGGCCGCCATGTTTACGTTTTTCTTCTTCGAGTTCCGAGTAAAAGACGCGCTTTGCGACACGTTGATTAGGCATCCTTGGAACGTGACCGCACCACCGCAACTGTCGCCGCATAAGATAAGCCTCAATGCCACCCACATGGGCCATACCTAGCACTTCAGTGTTTCGCACGCGATCGGACCATCGGATCTTCAGGATTTTCCGGGAGACATCTGAGGTGAAATCGGTATCTTAGAGCTTTCCAAAAGCCGCAGCTGCAGCACAGATTTTGCTGTTCATTTCAGTATCGAGATCACACTTAGCTGATAACGTGCTCCCCAGATAACGGAATTTCTCTACTTGCTTTAGTTCATCTTTACTGATCTTAATAGTCAGTTCTTCGTGACCATGAATATCCAAGGACATCACCTCTGTCCTTTTGACGTTTATCTTCAAGCCAAACTTCCGGTAAGACTCGTGGAAGCTAGACGTGAGCTGTTGCAAATATTCTGGAGATTCAGTTACAAAGCACAGATCGTCCGCGTACATGATCTCTGTGACCAGGTCATACGAGACCTTAGTTCGGGTTTTAAGCCTAGCCAAGTTGAAGATGCTACCGTCGGTGCGGAAACGGATGCGAACACCTTGAGGATTTGCTTGTATTACCTCTTGTACTACCACTGCAAAATACAACGCGAACAGCGTGGGCGACAGTACACACCCTTGGTTGACTTCACACGTGACAGGAAAGAAGTCAGACTGTTTGTTGTTGACAGCGACACAGCAAAGCATTGCGTCGTGCAGGAGTCCCAAGGTTCGTATGAATTTATTCGTGCAACCCAGTTTACCAAGCACCACCCATAAAGCTTGACGAGGCACACTGTCAAACGCCTTCTCAAGGTCAATAAATCATAAATATAGATGACGGCCCTGTTATCTGCTTTTTTCCTGTATCTGACGCAGTGAGAGGATCGCTTCACAGGTGCCCAGATCTGGACGGAAGCCAAACTGTGTTTCCGGTAGAATTTCCTCGGAAAGTCCCCTAAGGCGGTTTAGTAGTACTCTGGCAAAGACTTTCCCAGGGACTGATAAGAGTGAAATACCGCGGTAGGAACCGCAGTCGGAACGGTCACCCTTGTTTTTGTATAAGGCCCTCATACGTGAAATTTGAAAAGTTTTCGGGACTTGTTCTTTATTCCACATACAATCAAATAGTTTCCATATAGCCGATTGCAATTCCTCACCACCGCACTTCAACAGCTCACCTGGTATACCGTCGATGCCTACCGCACGCTTGTTTAGCTCTTGTTTTATCGCAAGAACAATCTCATCACGAGACAGTGGGTCATCCAGCTCGCTGACTATGGGGAGTTGAGGCATTGAAAGAGCATGATCGAGATCTGCAGACCGGTCTACGTTAAGCAGATTGTAAAAGTGTTCCGCCCATCGCTGCAATATTTCCTCTTTACTTTTGAAAAGGCCTTCTTCATTATTTGACTTAAGGGGCACCTTTGCAAGAGATATTGTACCAACCAAGTTTCGTACCTCTATAAAATTCTCCAAGCTGGTTGGTGTCAGCGAGCCATTGCACATGACGAGCCCTTGTTCTGCCACCAACGATCTTTTGTTTCTCGAGATATTCGACGAAGCTCGTGACTACTTTGCCTTAGTTCTGCAATGCTTCCCCCTTGCACTGTTCCTCCAGGATTGCGAAGAAGACGTCTGTCTATGTTTGCTGATCGCTGTCATGAGAACTTCTTCGCTCTCATCAAACCAATCCTCGTTTTTATGAGACTGTAGATCCAATGTTGATTTGGCAGAGTCTAAAATATGAGAACTCAAAGCTCCCAATCAGCGTTAACATCACACGTGTCCTCATTCATTGAAGGCAGAGAAGTAGACAAGGCTTCAACGTACTTTTTCTGTGTTTCGTTGTCGTTCAGTCTTTCGAGGTTAAGACACACAGACTTCGTCCTTCCAGATCGTCGGGAAGGGCAAAACCGAAGGCGCAGCTTGGTTATCACGAGCCTGTGATCTGTCCAGCAGTGAACTCCTCGCATGGTACGAGTTACTAGGACTTAGGAAACGTCTCATTGTCTAACGATGGCATAGTCAATGAGGTGCCAGTGTTTGGACCTTGGGTGCATCCATGTGTTTTTGTATTTGGCGGGAAGTCTAAACATGGTGTTGGTAATCGCAAGTTGGAATTGTGCACATAAACTAAGCAGTAGCTGCCCGTTTGCATTCATGTTACCGACACCATGTCCACCCAATACTCTGGGCCAGGCATCCTGATCCCGTCCAACCCTGGCATTAAAGTCTCCCAGAAGAAGGATCTACTCTCGGGGACTGATTTTTTCAATACATGACGACAGATCATCATAGAACTTGTCCTTTATGTCATCAGACTTATCCAGCGTTGGAGCATAAACACTGATGACATTAAGGAAGTTATTGTTTGTCAGGTGTAGGCGCAGTGTGGTAACGCGTTCCGAGAGATGTGAACCGGACACTCTTTTAGTTGTTTAACTAGATAATTTTTGATCACGAATCCAACGCCAGACCATCGCGACTCTGAGGCAGCGAGTCCTTTCCAAAAGAAAGTATACCCGCCGCCATGCTCAACCAACTCTCCTTCATCAGCAAGATGTGTTTCGCTGAGAGCAGCTACATCGACATTGTACCGATAGAGTTCTCGAGCTCTAATAGCTGTTTTACGCTCAGGGCAGTCGTTTTCATTACGGTCAAGGAGTGTGCGTACGTTCCACGCACCGAATGTCATATTATATATATTGTTTTTTATGATTTTATTCTGATTGTAGCGTCGACCGCGAATCAAAAGATGCAGTCAGCTGCGGTTACTACTATCTTTTGGGAGTGGGATGAGCAATTTTTAGGTCACCTTTTCTTACCCGGCTGAGCGAGGAAAGCAGTGCCTCCCTAAATAGGGCTGCTTTGACACCCCGGGTGCTGCCGGGGTGCAGGGCTGAAACGACCACGGTGTCATACAATACCCCCGGGGCCACCTTTGTGTAAGTCTCAGACAAAGCCCGGTCTGCACCGGACCGGACCTCTCTACCTCAGCTCATCGCCACGGGGCTTTTCGTCACTCGGAGTCCAAAATTCGGAAGCAAGTCAATTACGCAGGAAATATTCCAGTGCACAAGCGTACTGTTATACTCAGACTATGTAAGCCAAAGTGCTGAGCAGGGAACATGCATGTCAGCAGTTCCCACAGTCCCTTTGTTCGAGCTCAGTTCGCCCAGCGGACACGTCAGTCTGCTTCCAACCTCCAATCGGGTACGGCTGCCCAAGGGTCCCCAAATTAATATTGTACTTTATTCTTTCCATTTCTGTGTTAATTAAATAATCTTTTTTAAAAAGATCTTTCACTGGGACCCTATAACATTTGGTGGCAGCGGTGGGATACGAATATCCCCAGTGTCTTACAATATTAAAAGACTCCAATTATACCTAACACGGCAGACTCATAGCTGTACCCGAAAAACTCAGTGTTAGTGTATCATCAGTGTATAAACCCTCAGATGTGTGTGAACATAAACTCATCACCATCATCACCAGCACCAGAATCGTGATCACCATCGAGCTGTGGCCATCACGGCAAACGCCAACAGCACCTGTAAACTCTTCATCAGTCGTGGCCGAGCTTGATTGTTCCTGTAAATAATCGTGACATCGCGATCCAAACAACAAGTCTCCCAAGTGTTGTTACTACGCATCGCGCATCGAAGCCCACGCGTCGCGTCGTCTCGTCGCCGTCTTATCGCTCCGGAATGCGAGCCGCACATCCGCCCGTCTCGTTGCTAGCTACAACATTGTTGTACCTGTAAGTCTTTGGTCATTGCATTTTGTTAATTGTACTTGTACTTCAATTTTAATCCATTGTTATTTGTTTACTTTTGTTTTGCTTAACGATACGTGTTTTGAATGAAGCGCATGTTATTGTTGTCGTTATCTGCCCAATGATGCCAAAACCTTCCAAAGTGGAGGAACCTGAAGATTTAAAAATCGACGTCCCCGAGGTCCAGCAAGCTTGGTGCTCCGCCCCCAGCTCTCCTGTTCCTCGTACCAAAACTCGGTGTCAAACCCAAATACCTAAATCAAACGTTGTAATGGATCTCAACGTTCTATTGAAATTTATCAAGCCATACGATGGCAACCGAGAGACCCTTAACTCCTTCTTAGTAAACTGCAATAATGCATATGATCTAGCCTCAAGTGAACAAAAGGATATTTTATTCAAATACATCCTCTGCCAATTGCAGGGCAAGGCAGAGTCTGCATGTTCCATAAAAGAATTCGAATCGTGGGATCAATTAAAAACTTTTCTTTAAACACAATTCAGTGAGCGCAAGCATTATGCTCACCTGCTCATGGACTTACAGGAAAGCAGGCAGGGTCAATCTGAAAACGTATCGCAGTTTTCTCTCAGAGTTGAAACCTGTCTCTCTCAGCTTCTAACCGAAGTATCACTTTCAACAACGAAACAAAAGGAACTAGCCGGTCGAACGGCGGCTATGGCCGATCTCGCCCTTCATCATTTTGTAATGGGGCTTCACCCCAGGATATCAAATATTGTGCGGTGTCAGGCACCTAAAACCTTAAACGAGGCCATCAACTTCGCCATATCGGAAGAACGCATCCAGCAGTCCCTTTATAAAAAGCCAACTCCACAGGTCGAAGGTAAATCATCCGCTCCAACCAACAGCGGTAAGCGGTTCACACCTGCTCAGGGCAGACCAAATCCCAATCCGCAATCCAACGGCACATCAACTTATAGTAGCACCGGCCTGTTCTGTCGTTATTGTAGGAATCCTGGGCACGATATAAAGGATTGTAGGAAACGGCAGTATGCTGCTAATAGGGCGAGCCAGCAACAGTCCGCATCTGGACTCGCAGGGCCCAGTACTGGTCATCAATTCCCTAGACGAATAAATTTTGTCCGGGAGCCTGAAGAAGCTGAAAACGATCCAGGTTATGACGAAGTTGACGAAAATCATCATTTAAACGCCCAGTAGGCTCGCGTCGGTGTCTCACGAGACCTAAATCTCAATTGTTAGAAACGATATTTAACGACACCAAACCAAATCCAAGGGACCACATGGGTAAACAGCCCCTAACGAGCGCCCTTCCTCAACCTCCAAGGGACCACATGGGTAACCAGCCCCTAACGAGCGCCCTTCCTCAACCTCCAAGGGACCACATGGGTAGCCAGCCCCTAACGAGCGCCCTTCCTCAAAATCAAAGGGACCACATGGGTAGCCAGCCCCTAACGAGCGCCCTTCCTCAACCTCCAAGGGACCACATGGGTAGCCAGCCCCTAACGAGTGCTCTTCCTCAAAATCAAAGGGACCACTTGGGTAACCAGCTCCTAACGAGCGCCCTTCCTCCAACTTCAAGGGACCACTTGGGTAACCAGCCCCTAACAAGCGCCCTTCCTCAACTACCAAAACATGAAATTTACGAAATCAATTTGGATACAACTCAAAGGTTGTTACCCCACATTCCTATAAACACCCAAGTTTCCGACATTCCTTTAACACTTTTAGTAGACTCGGGGTCCGCAATTTCACTTCTGAAACAGTCCTCAATACTCAAACCTCAATCACTCATAAAAGAGCCAGTGAATTTAAAAGGTATCGACCCTGGTGAGGGCACAACTCCGACTATTGGTCACTTCCAACTAAAACTTCAAGTTTCTGAGCACAGAAGAATCCAGCATAAATTCCATGTCATTCAGGACATCAACCTGCCTTATGATGGTATCTTAGGCACTGACTTTTTCACGACCTTTGGTTGTAACATCGATTTTACAAAAGACATCCTCAAAATGAACAATATTCAAATCAAACTCCACTTCTTTGAACCAACTTATGTCATTCCTCCTCGTTGCGAAGCGGTTATTGAATGTACCGTCCAAAATCCTAATTTAAGAGAAGGGATCATTCTGGATCAACACCTATCGGAATCCCTCATGGTCGCGAACTGCATCGTCAGAGTAAAAGAAAACAAACGTGTGAATATCACAGTCGCTAATACCTCAGAGCTCCCCGTTAAAGTAAGCTCAAATCTCAATTTTAAAATGTTACCAATGTCGCCTGGTTCGGTACAAGCTCCTATTAACACATCAAACGTGATAAGTCGTACTAAAGAGGTTGTAAACTCCCTAAGGCTCGACCATTTAAACGCAGAGGAAACTGAGGCTATCATAGAGCTTTGCTCTCAGTATTCTGATATATTTCATTTACCCGGCGACCAACTAACCCATACAACTGCGTTAGATCACAAAATTAAGACCACATCTGACGTGCCAGTTCACACAAAATCCTATAGGTTCCCAGAATGCCATAAGAAAGAAGTAGAAACTCAGATCAACCAAATGCTTGATCAAAACATTATCGAACACTCGTGCTCTCCTTGGAGTTCTCCTATCTGGACAGTTCCCAAGAAACTAGATTCTCAGGGCCATAGAAAATGGAGAATCGTCATAGATTATCGCAAATTGAATAATATAACAATAGGTGAACCATACCCTATTCCCCAGATCTCCGAGATCCTTGACCAGCTAGGAAAAAGTAAATACTTTAGTACGCTAGACCTGGCTTCTGGCTTTCATCAGCTCCTCATAGACCCTCAAGACGCACCCAAAACTGCGTTCTCGGTCCCGCAGGGCCACTTCCAATTTAATAGAATGCCTTTTGGTCTAAAGAATGCGCCATCTACATTTTAAAAATTAATGAATAATTGTCTGTCTGGCTTACAGGGAAGCAGATGTTTCGTTTATTTGGATGATATAGTCATTTACAGTTATGACCTTAAAACCCATATTAATAACCTTCAAAGCGTTTTCCACAGAATCAGAAATTTCCAACTAAAACTTCAGCCAGACAAATGCGAATTCCTCCGTAAAGAAGTAGTCTATTTAGGTCATATCATTAACGAAAACGGTGTCCAACCTAACCCCGAAAAGGTTCGAGCAGTAACCGAATTTCCAGTACCAGGCTCCCAAAGGGACATAAAATCCTTCTTGGGACTCGTCTCTTATTATAGACGTTTCATTGAAAATTTCTCCAAACTTGCGAAGCCTTTGACATCGCTTCTGAAAAAAGACACTCCCTTTAACTGGCAGAACGAACAACAATTAGCATTTGACACTTTAAAAGAAAAGCTAGTTACCGCCCCAGTACTCGTATATCCAGATTTCTCACAACCCTTCCTCCTGACCTGCGACGCATCAAATTATGCGATCTCTGCTATTTTATCGCAAGGTCCCATTGGGCAAGATCGCCCTATTGCATACGCATCTCGTACACTCAACAAGGCTGAATGTAATTATAGTGTCACTGAAAAGGAATGCCTAGCTATAATCTTCGGTACCAAAATCTTTCGCCCTTACCTGTATGGTAATCAATTCAAAATCCTTACGGATCACAAGCCATTAGAATGGCTCTTCAACAGCAAAGATCCTGGCTCTAGACTCGTCCGTTGGCGGCTCAAACTAGAGGAGTTCGAATGTGGCATCCGTTATAAAAAGGGTAAAACGAATACAAATGCCGATGCATTGTCTCGTTACCCAGTCCATCCTATCCTACCAACGGGAAAGAATGCGCCAAATGAGTAAGCAACAACACCAGCTCCTCCCGCAGTGGAAGTTCCTCCTACTAATTCGGCCGGCCTCAATCAGGGAGCTGCTGAAGCATCACCCCCCTTTAGTCCCATAACCTTGGAAGATCTCGATGTTCAACTTCCATTTAGTCCAATCAATATTGAAAGCAACGACCTTCCATCTGTAGACCTTCTTGAAAATGATGACTTGCCTTTACTTACTTACAGTCCTGGAAAGGAAGCAAAAGAGGGGTCCATAAATGAAACCGAACCTATCCCTTCGACTTCCAACCCCGCTCATCTTACTGGCGACTATCCTCATCTACTCAAAACTTTGTCCAACAAAGATATCGTTTTAAACACTCACATGATTGAACACAATGAAGCCCTCACTAAAAGTACATCTAAAGTCATTCTAATACCTACCTCCATCGACATGGATGAATCCAATCCTTACCTTCAAGAAATCCTCGGCGATTCGTTCACCAATGTCCAAGACGCTGAAAAAGAACTCTACTCGCATTATAGGTTCGAATCAAAAAACAAAACATATTACCTTCTTTTCACTAGGGTAAACCATTTCGATGTCGCCTCTTACCGGAGATACTCAAAACCCTGAAAAGAGTCCGTGACACATTAGTAGTAACCAGAGATACGCATGAAATAAGTATCCATGACTTCAGAAATGCCTTTGAAGTCCACTCTTTCATCAAAATTTATAACATTATTTTATATGTCTTCCACAATACAAATATCATTGTCAACATCTATCATAATAAAATTACTTATCCTACGCCTAGCGAAACCAAGAAAATCATGTTTGACAATCATGATATACCTATAGCAGGCCATTTAGGGTCCGCTCGCATGCTCGGCAGAATTAAGGAGCAATATTACTGGAAGGGAATGCGCACTGACATAGAAAACTATGTGAACAGTGTAAACATTGCCAGGAAAACAAAGCTCTTAGGAAAATAAATCGCGCTCCAATGCAGATAACGAGCACTTCGACGGCACCATGCCAAAGGGTAGCCCTAGATATTGTAGGTCCACTTCCTGAGTCCGGGCCAGCCAAATTGAGGTTCATACTCACCATACAAGATGACCTTACTAAATTTTCATCTGCCTATCCCATTCGTAGTACTACCGCTGAAGAAACCAGCGAATGCCTATTACACTACATTTCCATATTCGTCTACATTTATTATACTTACGGATCAGGGAACTAACTTCACGTCAGATCTCTTTAAGAAGACTTGTGAGTTCTTAAAGATAAAACAACTCTGGTCTTCACCTTATCACCCACAGACTCAAGGAGCTTTAGAGAGGAGTCACTCCACATTAAAAGAATATTCAAAATCCTAAGTAAACGAAGGTCAGGATAACTGGCCCCGCTATGTATATACTGCTATGCTGGCATACAACACAGCTATACATACAACAACCCAGTACACACCGTATGAACTGGTATTTGGCACTAAGCCGTTCATACCAAATTCTGTCTTTGAAGACATTTCAGGAGTAACTTACCCTGAATACGTAAGAATGCTACAAAATCGTCTTAAATACTCCCATGAGAAAGCAGTCGAACACAATCAACGGTCTAAAACTACATCAAAAAACTATTATGACTCACATACTCGCTCTGTTCAGTATACAATTGGTGATTATGTCTATTTAAGAAATCACCTTCGGCTACGTAAAGCCCTTTCACCAGTGTGGAAAGGCCCTTATAAAGTCGTTAAAATACACGGAAATAATACACTCTCACTGCTTATTAATCGCCGACATGTGCGGCATCATTACGATCAAGTAAAACTTGCAGAAGTTCAGGAAGAACCTGCAAAATATGTTAGTTTAGTTAGCTAGTAGTCAGTAGTTGTAATCATGCTGCTATATTAAATAGGTTTTAAACATGCATACTTAGTTAGGAATAAGTAGAAATATAATGTAGGAATTAATATAACTGTTTTGCATTACAACAAAACAACTATTATGTGTTGGAGAAAACACAGTGTTGGCTGTGAAGAAAGCAGTCCTGACATTTGTCATAAATAATGAAAACTTACCAAATTTTTCGTTGTTTTTACTTTGTGGTTTGACACCTGAGGGCCGAGTGCGTAACTTACTCGGCTTTGCAACCTGTCAAGGCTGTCAAATTCAATAGTCTTCTCACCAGCAAGGCCTTGCCTCAACACTGTGATTTCTCCAACATATAATAGTTGTTTTGTTGTAATGCAAAACAGTTATATTATGTGTCTTCTAAAACACAGTGTTGGCTGTGAAGACCTGTTTGTTATCTGCTGGTGTCAAGCAAAACGCTATTGTTGAATAAAAAATAAATATTGTTGACTACAAAAATATGATTAAAAATAAAAATATTTTATTATTTTAAACGATTCTCTCTATTTAAGGATCTATTAGAAAAATATCTTCTTCTTTGCCCTCGCCTTATCCCGTTACGCGGGGTCGGCTTTCTTGATCTTGAGGCTATTATCTATTAGAAAAATATCGACAAAACAATTTCTAACCAAACTTAGAAACCTTATGTGTGTAGAGGTCATGCATCCTTTCCTTCCAGTTAAGTTGATCTATATCAATTAATCTAACTTACCAAACAATCTAGGTAAGTAGGTACTTAGAGATAATTGTAATATGAACTTCTCACAAATTAAATAACCAAATAAAGTTGATCTTCTTTTTAAGTTTTAAAAGAAAATTGAGCAGATTTAAACATTCTCAAATAATCTGACCTCTGTGAGTAGAATAAATCAATCTTAAAAAATGGCTGTGCCTAATTTGCAAAATGCAGGGTTGATTTTACTAAACATTTTCATCACTTTAGAAGGCAGTGCATTTTGCAGTTTTTCTTGAGTTATGGACCTGATGTCAACTATGTCACATAATTATGGATAAAGGTTCAGGAAGGATTATTAGAATGCATGCACCGATAAATTTAATTCTGAGATGTTATCTTCCCAGAGGCACAAATTCAACCTTTACTACCTACCTATATTTGACAGGTATGCATAATTACGGTCCATCCAGATGGCCTTGTAGCACTGGAGTCTATTCTAGACTAGACTTCAACTGATTTTCAAATAAGCATGTCTTGTATGAGTCCAATATAGCAGTCATGCATTCTACGCCCATAAAGCAAGACAGAGAATCTGAATAGTCCTTCAAGACTCATTCAAAATGTTAGTTGAATATTAAAACCAGAGTTTTTTAAATATCTCGCTTGGCAAGAAAAAATTGTTTCAACTACTGATGTGGCACACAACTAGTAGTTACACTATACACATAGGCCTTTAGTTCACTGAGGCTATTTTATCCTCAAAAAATAGTATTCCCAAGAATATAGCTACCTTTTTATTGCCTGTCAGTAGATTTATTATAATATTGTGACAGCTGCAACAATAAATTGTTATAGATAATCATAGTACCTATATGGGGGCCCATTATAAAGATGGAGTTCTCTCACAGAAACTATGTGGGAGATTCGCTCTATACACGCCCGATCTTCCATAGCAGGAGGACCATTTGTTCACATGAGAAGGGCCTTGGAACTGTTCAATCTACCAAGGTCTTCCGCAGATCCTTTGTAGGTGATGGGTCTTATAGTTATCTGGTTCGGGGAAGCCAGAAGAAAAATAAGGGCCACTATGATGACTGACTCTTTTATTACATCATGTAATATGCACTTTACATTAGTAAAGTGTGCTAAAACTAGCAGTATCAGGTTAGGATTTGAAAGCCCTCATATCAGTAGATAGTCTCAGGGACGACAAAAGGCGTCGCATAATAAAATTAGGTACTCATCAGTTGTGTCTAAAGTGACATCGCCTGGAACAGCTGCTGTGGCATTTAAAACAAATAATTTTCTGGATCCCCTTAAATTGAATATGGCCTCCGCGGCCAGGGGCAATAGACGCCAGTCGCGAGCCACCCCACCTTGGACAGGTGGTCAACAATTTTGCTTCAGAAGTTTGGTGGCCAAATTTAGGAGTGCCAGAGATCTGAGCGCCTCCACTGTTTATGTCTTAATGTCATGGCATACTACCAGTTTTGCGTTTCAGTTGTTCCAGAATGTGAGCTACCTTTAATGCATTGTGTTGGTATAGGATCGTACCATACACTGCATACAACTCCTTGACATAGGAGTGCCATATTTAATGTGAGTTGAACCTAATGTCTTAAGCTTATAAGCACATGTCGTTCAATCAAGCTCCCCACCCTGCATCCGCTGCGTTGGTGGTAAGGAAGTGTCTGACTTCTTTGTAGCGCACTGCGCTCAGCGGAGTATACTGCACTTAGCCACAAATTCAGTGGTTAACAGTGTTAGACAGGACTCTTTTCACTCTCTGAGATGTCCTCCCTAAAATCCTCTCAGAAACAATCGCATTTTGCAACTTTGAAAATGTCCTCCGGGAACGGTCAATGTTGCAAGACTCAAATGGCAAATAGGCTTTGAAATTCCTTTATTTGCTTCATTTTTTTATTTTTTTTTAAATATTATTATTAATGTATTCATACTGGTCTGTGTTTCTAAGAGTATTCTACTGTATACCTGCTCCTGTGTGAGCCATAAAATAGACTTTGGATAATTATTATGATTTCCACAAGTCTCTAGCATCTCAGTATTTCCGCAATCTGAGTGACTAGAATTGACCTGTCACAATGGACTAGACGCTTGTATTTTCAATACCCTGTCATTCAACACCTTTGGCATAGAGGGTTTCCGCAACCTAATTCAACACTGCTGAGAAAATCTGTAGTGTTGAAGAGATGCCAGATGATAACAATAGTTGTAAATCAACCATCAGCGTGGCTCTGCTAATGCTAGTTCAGAAAAGGTATTTGGAGGTTGATTTTCACACACCAGTCCTGGTTGTGCAAAAGTTCACTAGATCTGAATGAAAAACTAGATGAAAGTGTTTTATTGCCACACATGTGCATCTAGACTTGACTTGACTTCCGCAGTCTTTAAGTTGAATTATCATAGAATCATTGGCCTCAATTCAATCTTGTTTTTTGGTTACCAAAAACATCTTTTTTAAGATTTTTGTAAGGAAACTGCAATGGGGGAGAATTAAATGGAACTCTACAATTACAACACATTTTAAATAGTACTGATTTGAAACATTGTCCTTGAGACATCCACTATAGTTCATTCTGAGAATTTTTAACATGGTTATTGAGATCAAAAGGCGTCTTTGGAGCCAATTTTGATAAATGCATTGTAATACAATTAAAACTTGTAATAATAATTAAGTACAAATAAATTGCATATTATTTAGCACCTATGTGACTCCTCGTAAGTATTAGATAAGTACTTAAGTCTTTACCTGTGACATTAAAAATAACGGAGAACGGGTAATACATTTTATTATGTCTGCTATGCAGTTAAACCATTAATTTTAAATTAGTTGAAGGTTCTCTCTATTAAAACCATTTAGCAGTATTTAACCACATCCAACAACCACTCTTGCATACTATAGAGTTTTAAAAATCAAGTGACAAAGCTTTATGAATAAAACATATTCTAAGCTCAGCGGTACATTGATATTTTATCAGAGAGTACTGACTGTACATTCTACTGCCCCCTAATAATTTTATACACTCTTACTTGCTTATTCCCCAAAATTTGCAGGGTCACTTCTGCATCTTAAGGGAAAGCAGAATCTGGACAAAAAAGAAAGGGCCAAATTGATCACATTTCAGTCACTGTGCTGGGTTGGCAGAAAACATCTTCAAAACATCTCGCCATTGTTGTTGAATAAGATGTTTCTGTTCTAAATGGCTTAAGATAAACTATAAGGCAGACCAGACCATATGGGTCTCAGAAAAGGCTATATGATGTAAGTCATATTCAATTGTGCGCACAACCTTGCATCCGCTGCATTGGTGGTAAGAGTGGCTTCTCCTTAGCGCAATCATTTTAATAAAAGTCACACTGACTGACTTAAAGCTTGTGAGCTAACCATTCAATATTGCATTGGAACTTGTATCAAAAGCCTTTTTGTAGGTGAGAGTCAAACTATTGTAAATTATATCGTTTGGATTCACAGGATGTGTAATTTTATTTCCGTCATAGTTGACGCTAAGCCCAATTACAGACACAGCTTAATAAAGCCTTTGTTACACTCGAAATTGGATAGGTAGGTACGCTAACACTCTGTTTGACTAGGTACCTAATAAGTCAAGATAATGTCTGTTCAAGCATTGTTGCCTATGCGAGAGAGATAAATTGTTAATAAATTAAAAGACTCACCAATGTTGAATCGATTCGTATTCGGTGGAAATAGCTATAAATGAAAAATAAAAAAGTTACATCCTCCGAAGATGCAAAGGAATCCGAACAATTCGGTTCAATTCCACACGTTCCCCATCAGGGGTAACACAAATCTTGCTTAGCTATTTCCAAGATAACACTGTATTTTCATGTTTTTATACACTTTTAAATTTAACGAAAAAATTTGACGTTTAACCGACAAATATCAAAACGCTATTGAATTTGACAGCCTCGACAGGTTGCAAAGCCGAGTAAGTTACGCACTCGGCCCTCAGGTGTCAAGCCACAAAGTAAAAACAACGAAAAATTTGGTAAGTTTTCATTATTTATGACAAATGTCAGGACTGCTTTCTTCACAGCCAACACTGTGTTTTAGAAGACACATAATTGACCATTTTGATATACATTAATAATAAATAAACTAGATTGATTTGTTAGCATAACAGCCTAAGGAAAGATATAGGTTAGATACATATAAATATATTTAAATAATTAAGTGATTAGTTTAAAAAGCAGGTACCGTAAATAATAGACAAAAGTTACTTACTTCACTTTCAGCATCTTCTCGGAAGTCCACGGACAGCAGGATTACATACAACCGATCAGAACAGGTCCGGGTCTCTATTTCGACTACCTTGGAGAACTTAGAATCAAGAATGGTCAGTTGGACGTCCTGATACCAATAGATATCTCACACCTAGCCTTCCACATAGGGAACATAAAGTCCGCCTTAGCCTCTGCAGAAAAACTGTGTTATCAAACCAGTTTCATTGAACTCTCCGAATGTCAGAGCGTGCTGGTACCCCTCTCGGTACTGTATCATGACATGGCGCAGGAGTATACATCCATCTCTTACCTTCTCGATAACAGAAGCAAACGCAGTGCTTGGATAGGAGGCGGCGGAACCGTCCTTAAGTATATTTTTGGCACATTGAGCGAAGATGATGGCATCAAATATAACGAAGCTATTGAGTCAGTACAGAATGGTCAAAAGAAATTAGCCACATTGATGAAGGAAAATATTTTGGTCACAAATTCAGTGATAGTAAAATTCAATAACACTTTAAATAAGATAAAAATCAATGAAGCTAATTTATTTACAGCTATCGACAAGCTCTCTTCCGGATTACAAAACATCTCTCTCAAATCCGATGAATTTTTAATGAAATCATACGCGGATCAAATCCTGATTAAGCTGGAGACTGCCATTCTGGTAATGTCCTTCCAAATAGAAGACTTAGTCAACGCCATTCTCTTCAGCAGTCAGAATATACTACACCCTTCAGTATTAAACCCGCAACAGCTACACCAAGAGCTTACCGACAGTTACCAACATTTAGCTGATGACTCTAAATTACCAACTGCACTAGATATAAGTTCAATTAGTTTTATATTAAATATTTCTAAGGTTTTGTGTTACTATATAGACAGTAAGATTATTTTTGTATTACAGATTCCTTTAGTCTCTACAAAAGAATTTATGTTATTCCATACTATCGCTTTGCCGATGCCACATGATGTAAATAGACCTAACTCTTTTAGTCTAATTATACCAAACGCAAAATTTATAGCAATGACCAAAGACAAAGTCCACTACGTTAACCTTGATAGTCTTACCCAATGCGGAAACCCCTCAGTGAATAACTACATTTGTGACGTTACCAACGTTTACGCGAGTGACGCCAAACCATCCTGTGAAAGTGAACTTATGTCTAAAGTGATCTATGAAACACCAGTGCAGTGCGAAACCAAATTCATTTACGGAAAAATTGATGTATGGAAACCAATTAGTAATAACAGATGGATTTATGTACAAACCCGACCAAACAAGATTTCCATTGATTGTATTAACGCAAAACTTTATGAAGATAACATATCCGGTACAGGCATTATCTCAATTCCAAATAGTTGCACCGGCTTTTGCCGAAGCACCATTCTTTTACCTAAAAAGCGAACCCTCAATGTAACTTCGCCTATTAAAATACCGGACTTTAACCTCCTTAACGACACCTGCTGTAATTTAATTAGGTTAAATAAATCTATAGAAAATGTATCCCCTATTGAACTACAGAACATAGACTTGGATAACCTAGAAAAAGAAAGGAAAATCCTAATAAAAACCTCAACGAAATTAGACAAGATAATTGAGGAACCTCACATAGTTCAGTACGGGACCCATTACTCTATTATAGTTATTATAATTAGTTTAGTTTTAATATTTTCGTTACTCTACAAGCTGTTTATTGTGTTTTATAAATGTTTACCCAGCAGCAGCCTTTTACGTTCTCGCAGGAACACCCAACCTTTGTCAATCCCTTCAGGATCAAAGAAAGATATAGAATTGGACGTACATGACCCTAATGAAGAATGTACACAGTTACCAACCATCAGGTCCAAGATCTGAGTAAGACTCTTCTGCTGTTTTCCTTCCAGAAACTTCTATTTCATCCCAGAAGTTTCCTCTTAAAGGGGGAGGTGTTATACTCAGACTATGTAAGCCAAAGTGCTGAGCAGGGAACATGCATGTCAGCAGTTCCCATAGTCCCTTTGTTCGAGCTCAGTTCGCCCAGCGGACACGTCAGTCTGCTTCCAACCTCCAATCGGGTACGGCTGCCCAAGGGTCCCCAAATTAATATTGTACTTTATTCTTTCCATTTCTGTGTTAATCAAATAATCTTTTTTAAAAAGATCTTTCACTGGGACCCTATAACAGTACGCGCAAACACAGGTGCACTAACTCGTCCTCCCCCTCCATGATCCAGTGGAACGGAAAACCGATACGACCGGAGAAGAGTTCAGATGATGTGTCTGGCCGATGGCAAACTCCTCTACCATCGCCCTAGGCCATCCACCTTGCCCGCCAGGTCAGCCAAACTCAGTGCATATCTGCTTTGCGCTTTTTGCTGTTTGGGGTGTAGTAGGACATCTGTGGTGGTGTTATTATGACGTTTAGGGTATCGCTAGCCGGCCCTTGTTGGGCGGCGTTTATCCAACGCTAGGTGTGCCATAAACTATCATCAGTGGCTCCAAGAAGCTGTAATGCATGCAGCAGCCACACCCCGGTACACCGCGTCGGCTCGCGGACCGAACCTGGTAGAGGGGGGCCTGTCACTCTTGTTGACCGGGCTTAGCAGAACCTCTTGCTAATATGCATAAAGTCTGTCCCGGCAGGAGAGGCAGCTCGAACACCGACATAGCGCACTACTGGATATGCTGGATGCTAGTCGTAGGTTTTCGTTAACTAAGTGAGATACATACGTAAATATTTATAATTTTATTTTAACTAACTTTAAATGAGTTTATTAAATAAATATGTATTCATTTTAATTAGGATAAAATATTAAATTTTTTCAGTTTATGAGATTATTAATTTTAATTAATTGTTAATTTATTAATTTTATTACTTTGTAGATGTAGTGTTTATGAAGTCTTTTATATGTCAAGGTGGATTTTGCCTCTTTAATATCATTTGGTAGTTTGTTAAATAACTTCGCACCCTCAAATAAGATATTTGCTTACCATGGTTTGTTCGAGGCACATGCTAGATTAGGTTATTTGCACTTCTCAGTTGTTTTTTTTTGTATTTGGTGTTTTTTGGTGAAGGTAATTTGTGTGTGTATTTTCTTGTTTGAAATTTTCCGTTTAAGTATGCAAGTATTGTAAGTATAAGATTGGGTAATATTCATTAATTTAGTTTCTTTATATATTTTAACCTTTGGTGTGAAAACGTTGTTATATAATAATATTTATAATCAGTTTATTCTGAGCTGTTTGTAACATAGTTTGGTTGGTTCAGTCAGCAGTTCCCCATACTTCTATGAGAAAATCTAAATGAGGCTTAACTAATGCGTTGTATATAGTGCATCGTACTTGCCACGGAAGGCACCTAACTATGCCACGCACTGCTCCTGTAAGACACTTTATTTTTGATTTTATTTTTTCCAAATGAAAGAAGGGCGGCGAAACTCGACTGCATATTTTACAAAAACGTTACCAAACGGAAACATGTTAAATAAATAGAGTTAAATTTGTTGAATTTATTTCCATAAAAATTTCCGCTACGCAACGCAAGGAAAAAACCTGATCCGTACATCCCATTCCCTTTCTGAATCCCGCTTGCGCATCCCAAATCTTTTCTTCCGTCTCTTTCACAACCCTAATAATCAACACCTTAGCATACAGTTTGCCGACAACACTGAGAAGGCTGATTCCGCGGTAATTTTTGCAGTCCTGTTGTGAACCTTTCCCTTTGAAAAGCGGCACGATCACAGCCTTGCACCAACCTTTTGGTACCCGGCCGGCCCTCCAACACAAATTAAAAAGGCGGTACAACTGACTAGCAGCTATGCCTCACCCGGCCCTCACCATCTCAACAGACACTCTATCGTACCCTGCAGCCTTACCAGCTTTCATACTTTTTAACGCTGTCACTATCTCATCCATACGAATCTCACCCTCACCTCCATTTTTTTCCATGTATGCAAAGCATCATCTCTTTCAAACAAACTTTCAACCTCAACCTCCTTACGTTTGTTCACAACATCCTTCACAATGCCTTTTAATCTTTTATACTCCTTTTTCTCTTCAACCACATCTCTATCTGTCGCCTTTTGCATCCTTTGATTAGCTCTTATAGGTAGCCAATCCAACCACGCTTTCTTTTTTTCATCTACTGCCACCTTCACACTCTTGTCCATCCACCTACTTTTTATCTTACCACCTTTCCTTCTTCTCGTAGTTACTAATCCATCTTTAACACAATCCCACAGAACCGAACCTTCAAATCGCTCTAGTAACCCATTCACATACTCGTCTTCCACACCTTTTTCTTGCAGCTTCTCCACCTTTACACCTTCCAGAACCCCCGGACTCACTGGAGCTCTATGCCGCCACTTGTCAAAGAGACCACTCATCGTCCGTGCTAGCACCAGGAAGTGGTATGTGTCGACGCCAACCCCGCGATACACCAGGTGTCCAGAACATTCCTTCTCAATCGTTCATCCACAATCACATAGTCAATCATGCTCCTCGACACCCCTTCTTCTCTTGTGTACATATGAATCCTTTTATGCTCAAACATGGTATTCATCACACACAAATTCCATTACATGCAAATCTCTAATAAACTCCTACCATTGTCATTTACTCTATCGTCACCATGTACACCAAGAACCTTTTCATACTCATCTCGCTTTCTACCTACCCACCCATTAAAGTCTCCTAATATAATCACTCTCTCATTTTGCGCACATTTTCGTAACGTCTCTCTCACACTATCCCAAAACTCCTCCCTTTCTTTTTGGGCTTTTACAGTGACGTTGGGACCCGTATCTGTGGGTGCATACACGCCAAGAACAAAGATACGAGTCAACCCAGCTTTTAGCCGCACCCAGAGGTGTCTCGGGCTTACATACTCATACTCATTCGGCCATTCGCTCGGAGAAAAAGAGGCCAACTCCTTGAAACCCTCGGCTGTTGGCAGAAATTCCGGACCAGTAAGCCGTATAGGGTCCATGCCTCGACATGTCACATCCTTTCCGCTTAGTCTCTTTCACACAAAGAACAACAATATGCCTTTCATCCATCATGTGACATACTTCATCAATTTTGTCATTCATTCCACCCCTTACATTCAACGAGCGAAGCGGCTCTCCGTGGGCCGCTTTTTGCCCCCGCGGAGAACGAGACGTGATGGGTTGCGAACCACACCGCCGCCAACTGGTTTAATAACAATTGTGTCCATTGCGTTCCCACGAGTAGCAAGGGATATAAACTGTCAGTCCGAGCAGAGCCCCGCGTGCCAGAATAAGGCTAGCCTGATTCTGGGGTTGCCCAGCCCCAGGACAGTTTGGCCGCTTGCGACTAGACTTGCCCCTAGCCACGCATCCATCGGTACGGCAGGCCTTGGATTGGCGGAGTAAGGAAACAGGAAATAGGAGAGGATTAGGATTGAACATAGGAATTGTTTTGGGCATGGGCAGGAAAAAGGTAAAAAGGGATATCACTGCCTCGGAAGGATTGGGGTGAGTCAGTAATAGCTCGGGGGCCGGGGTCGCGTACCCGTATACCATGCCTTAGCTACCGGACAAGTAGCTAGGATGAATATCCCTGACCATCATGGAAGTAAAATTTTCATCTCTAATTTTTTTTCATCCAATACTGAACGAAAAGACAAATACCTTAATTTCTACCTATGCGACTACCTAAGATGACACAAATAATGTATTAGTTTGGACAAATGATTCCGAAACTACATGCCAAAAAAAAAATTTCGAAACCCCAAAACCGAGCGCTACGGGTCTATATATTCTGCCCTTGACTGATGGAGAAATATGCTCGTTGTATTTTTCCCTTGGATATCAGATATCCACATAATTCTATTTATTCTAAAATTAAAAATTGCAGCTTATCTGTTTGTTACCTTTGAGTGTCACATCTCGAACGATATACTTAAACTGAAAAAAATTACGAATGTTTAATTCACGAGAGCAGTCGCCCGTTGAGCCGAATATGAGGGTTTGAATCTGTACCACTTTCTTGACCATGTAATACCTATTGCTAGTTTTTCTTAATACTTACATACTTTCGATACATGAAAAGTCCTATCAGCTGGACTCAAGATTTAATCAATTTAGAAAATGCACCATTTTTTGCCCTCATTCATTCTCACAGTGACAAATGTGCAAAAATACCAAATCATTTTTTCTCTCTTTTCCTAAGACAAACGCTCAGCCGATAAGAAACGTCACCACATTTATGTTAATCAGCAGAACGCGACACCTTGCCATATTTCCTCATTCATACCAACCTCCCTCCTTTCATACCCCGCCCCCTATATTTACAGCCATGAATAATTTCCGACTTATTCTGCGTGAAATGTTCCATTCCACAACGTTATTTAAGATTTATCTTAGAACAGGGAATCATTATTTTATATTACAAATAAAAAAAACTTGAAAAAACACACATAATAAAATTGTCAGGGTCTTAAAGAAGGATAAAAATCCTTGTGTTACGAAGTACCACACAAGGATATAAACCGGCGGCGTCAACAGCACTTTCAGACCCGACTTGAAATTTTAGTTAACCGGGGAACAACGCAAGTCAAGACGAGAAACGCAGCGCACTACGCCAATTGTGTCATTAGTATACAGGGTTACAGGTTACATTATAAGGCGCTCACCATCAAGGATAAAAATCAAAGTCAAAGTCAATTAGATAAGACGATAGTCTAAGATTTGCCTGGTTTTGGGTCAGATTATCTTAGTAGGATGTCACGGATATTTATTTATAATCTAATTAGTGAAAAATCATCTACATTTTTCTAGAACCATTGTTAGTAATTTTCTAAGCCTCACCGGGATCTCATATGATAGTTAAAACAGAATAGATTAGATAGTAATAATTAAGCTGAACCCGAGAAACCTTTTCTAGGTCAGTTCTCAACTCGACCTTGAGTCCCGCTCACCGCGAGAACCTCAATCGATTCATTGTTAAGCTGCAAACGATGGAGAGAGCTCTTGATTTCAGTAGTTTTCTACAGTCGAAAAACTTGAATTTAGATAGTCTTCGTTTCTCAAACCCCGTTGGCCTTAATGAAATATGTGGACCGGTTATGGGCTAGTGAAACTGATGGCTTGGTAACTTTCTATAATTAATTGATGACAATATTAGAAAAATCAACATATTTAAGGAATCGGGTGGTGTTGAAACTTCACGTTTTCTTGTTTTTAATATTTCTTCTCTCATTGCACACGTATTAACACTAGCCATAAGTCGAATATGTAACCAACCAATCTGGATCTATGATATCCGAAATAAATGATTGTTCACTTCTCATGCTCTAAAAGTACGCCAATAAAGCCCTACGAAGCGGGACTAAAGTGACCACTTTAGTCTCTAGGAAGTGAAAAGTAATTAGTTTTTCAATGTCCTTCATGTGACAAAGACAGCCAGTAAATCTGTGGAGTGTGAACCATCTTCATTGCAGAAATGTTAAGAGTTTTAGTTCCATGGTTTGTCCGCAAAGAAGCTGGCGCAATGTATTTTAAATTGTTGTTCTGTGACTGGTTTAGAAGAAAAACCTGACTACGAAAATTTCAGAATTTTTGTCGAGTGTAAATTTGTTTGGTTTTAAATAATTTTGTTCAGAATGTTTAGTGACAGAAGAGTTCGACTTCGAGCAAAGAGCAAAAGACAAAATATTATTTGCCGCCAAAATCGTGGAAGATTTACCTAAAAACTTATGAAAGTTTTGTGGACTGCAGGAATAAGAAACATATAAATTATTTCACAGAAAGCGTATCTTTGTCATATTTTAATGAATTGTCAAAAAAGTATCAACCATCGTCGTTGTGGAGTACGAATTCTATGTTAAAATCGACAATGAATATGAAACATAAAGTGCACATGAAGACATTCACAAAGGAGTTTGAGTAACTTTGTATGGACTCGTGGCGTCATTTTTTTTAGTAGCGGCCTACAATTAGTTTACCACTGTTTTATAGCACCTTAAGTAAGAAACATATCTGAGTGGTCAGCATTGTTCTAAGTGATATCGAAGCCGAGATATGGCTTCTTCAAGTATTATTTTTTGCCTTAATTTTACTAAAATTATAGTTCTGAAATGTTACTTTAAGGAGCTAATCTCACCTAACAGCTGTTAAAAAGGATGCAGAAATAAGAGAGGATGGTTTTTCGCTTCAAGATGTACCTGTTGAGTATATTTTTTAATTAAAAGTACATTCAACAATCTTCAAGTTAGATATCCATAATTGTAATGTTATCTATATAGCAGTAAATGTTAAGTATTAAACACAAGCTGTCACGAAAAACGACCATATCGTAAATGACATCAAAAAGACTTTTCCTAATAGTCAATATGCCAATGGGAGGTATTGGTTCCTAACTTTCGATTAGAGACATTACATGAGAAAAACTCCTAAAAGTCTTTTAACTCACAATACATGAACATTAATGGCCTAATATTGCACCTGTCCATTGAAAACTAGCCTTCTTAAATCCTAATTGCGTCGCATGTTTATAAGGATTATAAATAATGCCGCTTTTTTACCTTTCCCTTGGTATGGATCAAGTTCGATTGAGTAGTTAGTTAAAAATACAACACCTAATATCTCAGCTCCGATATACTTTAGCTATATGTGCTCCATATAAATAAATATAAATATCTGGGACAAATCACACCAAGATCATCTGACCCCAAACTAAGCAGAGCTTGTATTATGGGCGTCAGAGACTGATAAACATACTTAAATATTTCCAAATACATACTTAAAAAGATAATAACACCCAGACACACAACAAACACAAATGTTCGTCACATAAACGTTTGTCATGGGTGGGGATCGAACCCACGAACTCCAGCGTCAAAGGCAGGATCGCTGCCATTGCGCCAACAGGCCAGTCAAGTTATAAAGTTTGTTCTCCTTGATCTGTTCTTTCATAATAATAAGGTTTGGTGAGTGGCCGCGACATTTCAAAAATGACGCCAACGTTACCCAAACCCCTTTGACTTTGTTCCTGAAACGCTTATTCAGTGGTCATAAAGCTAAAAAGTCCGAAGTATTTACGGCTCAGGAGATAGAAACTTTTTTAAATAATGCTCCCAATGAAAAATACTTGGCGACCAAGGTTTGTTTAGGTACCTACCTAATAACCATGCTTTTTATCTAGGTAGTACCTTTATAATATGTCAATCGTCACATTTTCTTTGTTTACTTACAGGTTCCCTTGATTTTCGGCATAAGTGGTGCATGAAGAGGAATAGAACTGGTGAATATTACTCTGGCCGATGTCGAAAGTGACACCACGTTACAGGCTATAAATTTCCCTTGTACTAAGATGTAAAAAAGAGAGAAAATTCGTAATAAATGGAGAGTACTTAAAAATAGTTTAAGCTTATCAGCAACTAAGGCCTAGCGACGTAACCACCAATCGTTTTTTTCTAAACAACCAAAATAGAAATTGCACCAAACAGGTCACAGATAAAAACAAAATCGGTGGCATGCCTAAACAAATTGCGACTTATATGAACTTGCCAAACCTAGAACTCTACACAGGACATTGCTTCCGAAGAACGTCGGCGACCCTTTTGGCAGATTCAGGTGCAAACCTCACCACGATTAGAAGACATGGTGGTTGGAAGTCAGACCAAGTAACTAAAGGCTACTGTATAGAAGAGTTTATTCAAAAGACGTACAATATTACTAAAAACTAACATCTGGGATGTAAATAAGTCCACAAAATGAGCCCCAACCTACATCCCGCGATATGTCGAATGATTATCAGCAGTCCGTTAATGAAAATATGATGAAAGGAAACGTCGAAACTCTGCCAGTAAGTCCCACTTAAACAGAGCTGCCAACCCGAAATGCTCAAATACAGTCTACAAATACAACAAGTACGCGTGTAAATATTCCTGGGACGACAATTAATTACAATATTACAAATAATTCGAATTGTACATTTAGCTTCAAGTAAAAAAATCTTTTTGATGTTAATTTTATTAAGTAATGTTTACTAAATTGACTATTTTTCCCGCTCTCAAACTGAAAAGTACAGTTTGCTCCTCGAGACTAAACGCCAACTTAATATACCCTCAGTTTCATTGACTCCCTCGCACGCTCGGGATCCAAACCACCTCTGGTATATTATGGCTCCGTTTAGTCCGTCGATATAAAATATACTATATTATTATAGACATCTATTGAAAAGTAGGCCAGATGGAGTAAGTTTTTACTCGTCCGTGTCTAGTTTAAATCAAATCTATGCAAGAAACCTAGAATTATAAGGGGATATTTGACATACCATGACTTCAAGGCCGAAAAATAGGCTTTCCTCCTTGTGAACTAAGTGTATGGTGTTCTGTTTTCGAATTATGCGCAAAATATACTTTTTTAGAAACAAAACAGAGTCTATCTCATCCTTTCTCTAGCCCTCTCGTCCGCTGCACTTACCCCGAGAGGCAGGGTCAAGCGCAGCTGACGTCACTACGCTTTGTGACTTACAATTACTAGTGTGTTTTGTCACGTTAGTTATTTATACATTGTGGAACCTTGGGTTTTTTGAAAGCCTATTTTTATACAGCGTGTGTGGCAAGAAGGCTTGCTTCAGGGTGCCTGGTTTTAAGAGCGTGTTTAGCGTTTATCGAAACATAACCCGGCCTAATCTTTGTATAGGTCGCTCGTCGGAATGTACCTCGAATGTTAGTTAATCGCTATTTGCGAGCTCGTCAGCTAATATCGATGTTTCATTTGACGACAAAACTAAATAACCATGAATGCAATTTTCTTGCATTCATTCAATTTGTCTAGCCAGAACCGTCTTTGTGTTTATTAATAAATTTGCGACCGCCGCTCCGCTGATGAAAACTGATAACGGCGAAAAGCTCTTAACCTTCCACGTTGAGTTTTAATATCTTTGGTGAAAATTGGACTTCTGAGTGTTTCGTGCACCATGACAGCAACAGTCAAATTACCTCTGACTACCCCGTTTTGGTATAAAATCATAAGTGTATGTATGTTTTTGCTTCTATAACTTTTTAAGAATGTAATATATCTGTCTGACTACTTGTATTCGAGCTTTCCTAGTTTTGCTTCTTTAGAAATGATCTTGGTTCAAGATAGATATCATAGATTTTCATTTATTTCTAAAAGTCAAATTTATATTTAACTGTGTTGATTTAATTCTCTCTCTTTCGATCTAAAACGGGATATACAACTTTTAAGTCCAACTTAATAATAGTGCAGGTCATAAACGTCACGCACAAGAATCCGCCAAATTACAGCCACGGTGGTTGATTACAGTAATTTTCATGGTCCATTACACAAAATGGCCGCAGCGACTATCGAAATAAACACCATTAGTCTGATATATTACACGCCGTAGAGCGAACTATGCAAAGTAAGACAGGCAAATACTCGATCTGATTCAAGTTGAGACGTAGCCACAGGTTACTAAATATTTACTACGTAACAGATACAATATAAAATTTTGTCATTTTTGAATTTATGCGTGCTGTCATGTGTCAGGTACAGTGGTGCGTGTACGTCAGTTCAACCGCAAGATTCGCGTACGAATGCTCTACGCGGCTATTGACAAACAACTGCCAAATGAGTCTTTCAACACGGCGGCGCATAAGTACATGGAGTGACAGAGGCCTGATGTAGCTTCGGGCTTAAGGTTCGAGTAGATCGGGCTCAATCCTATCCAGAGCAAATACTGGCTGTAAACACAAAACGTTTGTGTTTACACCCGTTGTGTGACGGGTTGTTTCATTCCCTAAAATGTGATTGAGTGGAACGATGGCTGGATCATACGTCAACTTGTGAACAGGTGCCACTTTAAGGAACTGGTCTGCTCAAGTCACTACCATTTGGGTTCCTTAATGTAACTCTAATTATGTTATGATTGCTCTTACTGTATGACTCTAGTTAAAACTGCAAAAAAATAAGTAACTGACCTACATTGTAAAACACCTTTTCTTAAAAGAGTAACTACTGAGTTTCTTTCCGGGTCAGTGGAATCAGCGTTATTCAAATACCCCATTAGGTAAACAGTGGTGGTCATATTATAATTAAGAACGATTTGTAATTTCAAATATTTTTTTAATAAATCATGTGATTTTTTTTTGCGTCACCGCAGAAGTATTATGTTGTGTTGTGAAATAACAGCAATATATATTTTATATAAACTAGGAATATTGATATAAAAAGGATCACCTTTTTAAAAAATATATATTTTGAATAATTGCAAACTTACTTTCAAATAAAGCTGAACAAATAATTAAGAACATTGATTTTCTGTTTGATAATTGTTTTAGATGATATACTGATATTGAAACAGCAAGACTAGTGTATTTCAGCTACTTTCATAGTGTTATGTCGTATGGTCTATTGTTGTGGGGTTCAGCTGCAGACTTGAACACCATTTTTGTACTTCAAAAAAGAGCCATCCGCTCCATTTACAAACTTAGACCACGCGACTCGCTTAGGGAAGTATTTAAGAAGATCGATATTTTAACTGTGCATGCGCAGTATATTTTAGATAACATGTATGTGCGCAAAAACTTGCATCTGTTAAAAAAAACAGTGACACTCATAAACATAATACCAGAATTAAAAACAAATTGAAAACTCCCAGTCTTAGGCTACACAAGGTGGGAAACTCATTTGTGGGTCAGTCTGTAAAATACTTTAACAAAATACCTCAAAGTCTTGTTGAACTGCCTCTTCACCAGTTTAAGTCACAAATAAAAGTTAATGAAGCGAGGTTATTACAGTGTAGAGGATTTCTTAAATGATAAGAATGTGTGGTCATCTTAGTTAAAATCTGCTCCTCTGTACATTTTTTTTGACCTTACTCTGTCAATTCAATTTTTGTGTGTAAAAACAAGATTGAAAAGAGTAAACATCGAGTTTCTTGCCAGAGTCTTCTCGATTGGAAACAACCTCCGAACCGGTGGTAAAGTCACAGTATGTTTAATTATGATATTTACTATCATAGTATTATTTTATGTAATTTTTATTTATTTAGTATTTAGCACGTTAGATTCCCGTGTATGTAGCAAAGTTAAAGTTAAAGGTTTAAGAAATCATTTTTCACTTACCTTCTACTTGATCAAGTTTAAGTCTATAATATATAAAAAGTCGTACCGTGAACAGACACCAGACGTCGTTGCGATTGTCATCAAAAACACATCGCCGCCGTGGGAACGAGTCTACGATGTTTACTTCCGGAAGTTCCCTAAAACGATAACACACGGCCTAGCTGGGGGATGTACGAGGGTGGATTGGAAAGTTTGCGGCCTAGTCAAGAAAACAGAATAAAATACATACAAAAATATTTTTATTTTTCGACGTAATCTTCATTTAGCTTTATGCACTTCTTCCACCTGCTTTTCAAAGCTTCCATACTAGTTTTAAAAAAAAGATTCCTTAAGGTCTTCAAAATACAGGTTTGCGGCGGCTTCAACTTCTTCATTCGATAAAAAATTCTGGCAACCGAGATGCTTTTTTAGGTTTGGAAACAAATGAAAGTCCGAAGGTGCCAAATCAGGGGAATAACCCGGTCAGCAATTGTAAACCACAATCACAAATTTGAGCCATAGACTCGACAGACGTGTGAACTCGGGCGTTGTCCTGGTGAAACAACACTTTCTTTCTTCAGTTTAATTTCTTCACGTAAACGACGTAAAAGGGTGCAATGAGAAGGGTACGCTGAGTTTATTGTTTCGCCTTTCGAGAGGTAGTCCACCATAATGACAACCTTAGCATCCAAAAAAAAACCGTAGCCATCACCTTGCCAGTCGACTGAATTCCCCTAGCTTTCTTTGGATTTGACTCATCAAATTTTTTTCATTGTTTGGATTATTGTTTTGACTAGAGGTAGGAGCTAGGTAGGGTAGATGGCGCTGCTGTCACGTTCAAATCAAGCTCCGTGTTTTATTTACTTTTAAAATAAATAAACAACGTTTTTCTCCCAAAAAAGATACAAGGAAGTTCTAATGGATAAGAAACAGCGGCGGAAGTGTTATCTCAGAAAAATATGAACAATAAACTGTGATATATATCAATTAATAAGTGACTTAACTAAAAAGTGTTTTGCTCAAAAGTGTAAACAAAAATGATGTGCAAATCAATTTTATATTAGGAATTGATTATATTTGACAGAGAAAATGAAAACATAAGTGTCCTAATAATTGAGAACCTAAACAATTCTACAACAGAAATTATAAAAGTACCCTATAGTGAATTGTGTTTAGTGCAAAAAGCTAAGTGTGTGAATCACACAAAAACAAACTTTTGTATTGAAATTGTACTGCACTACCCAACTAATGATTAATTTCAAGCAATTTGTCAACTGAACTGAAGTTGGCGCAGTGGTGCGCACGGCCAAATCGGAACATCCCGATTACGGAGGGTGACAGTTCAATCCTACGGGGTGGTCACGTCTTTTTGTATATATTATAATATTTTATTTACGAGCTCCGATGCAAAAGAGTACGGATATCTAGGTAAATTAAAAAACAAAAAAAAATGAAACTGCGAGCATAAACAAAGTGACCCCAGTTACCCATGCGGAACCAAGTACCAGCAAAGTTGTTTCCTCTTCTACTTCGTCAGCCATGATTCTTGTTGAGCAAAATGGCATTGTGCCTGAGAACAAAACCTCTAAGCAAACCGAGACTCAGACACGGGAAAGTGTTGAATTTGTGACATTGCGAAAGAAACCGTCCGGTGAGGTAATACTGAACCTATCACTACCAAATCTAGACAGCCCCAATTCATCTACCCTTTCAGAACAAAGTTGGCCAAATAAGACATTACCAGATCTATCTTCTTTTCAAAACAAAGACATTGAAAACCTACAGGATGAAATATCAAACCTGAAACTGAAATTGTCTGCTGCTGAAAATGAAATAGACAAGCAAATCCTAGAAAAAAGCACTATGGAAAAAATCATATCTAATCAGAGCCGTAAGATAAACAGTCTGCTGAATGTATGCTCAAGCAGTACACTGAACCAATCTCCACTAAGCTCGAGTAAAAAGAAAAAAAAGGAATCCGAAAGAAAATCACTCTGTAAAACGATTTCTAGAAAGATGAAGACAACAACAAAAGAGGCAGACCAAAATGAAGAATCCACGATAGAACAAAAGGAACATAACATTATAACTGAAACTCATGAAAAGAAAGAAGATAAAAAAACCAAACCTGAAGAAAAACTCTAGTCCTAATATATATATACTTGGTGGACAACAATGCAGTGGATTGGCATCCGCATTAAGCCTCTCTAGAAAAAATACTAAATTTGGAAAATACAAAATAACTTCCATTGTAAAACCTAATGCACCATGTGAAGAAGTTCTGAAGTCCACCGAGACACTACGTGCTGGTTCAGATGGTGTAATTATTATTCACATCGGAGAAAATGATAATAACCCTACAAAACTATGCGCAGAACTAAGCTTTTTTCTGAAATCACACCATAGACCTACTGTGATTATAATTGGGGCTAAACATAATGTTCACTTAAATGAAATGAAACTGAATGCCACACTCAAAATGTATTGTAATGTTTTTAGTAACTGTAAATTTTTAGATTTAATTGACATTGAACAATTTGATATGAATTTTATGAATAGATTATGTAATAAGTTAAATTTTATCATTGACACATTATATTATGACAACAAATTTTTGGGTTACAACAAACTGGTGATCAAATCCATGGGTAAACAATCTCAATCCCCACCGACAAAAACTCAAAAATGCCAAAAGGGGACCATTCCTTATTATTTTAAAACTAAAAATAGAAAACGATCCCTAACTAAAAGGGACTATAGCAAAAATATCATCGTACAAAAAACAATTACAGATTATTTTGCCAGGCGCCACTCGCGCGAAACCATGTCACACTCAAATAATAGTTTTTTTCGTAAATAATATTAATAGTGATTGTTTTTCGGTATTTCATCAAAACATAGCGGGAATACTGAGTAAAAAGGAATTAATAGAGCTCACTCTGGAAGAGCTTTCAAGTGATGGTTAAACGTTTGACGTGGTTTGTTTTAGTGAAACGTTCGTAAGAGCAGGTAGTGAGAATAATATAAACATAGCAGGGTACGAATTAACAGCATCATACCTGAGATCTCATCAGAGACGAGGTGGTGTTTGTATCCTATGTTCCAAGGATATTCAAGCCAAAGAGCTACCATACCTCAAGGAAATGGCGCATGATTATGTTTTTGAATGTTGTGGGATAGAGATACCTGCAATAAAATGTATAGTTATATGTATTTATCGAACCCCGTCTTCAAGTCTATCTTCGTTTTTTCAAAAACTGGTACTACTTTTCGCGAAGCTTAAATTAAAAACAAAACATAAAATGATTTTAACTGGAGACCTTAATATAGACATATTAAAAAACACAAATGAGGCGGATAAACTAAGAAGAATAGTAATTAACCATAATTTTTCTTTGAATATTACTACACCGACACGCAAAAACGCATGCGTAGATCAAATAATCAGCAATATCCCTGAAAGTCAAAGTGAAACCCTTAGCCTTGGTTTATCTGACCACGATACTGCACAATTTATAAAATTCCAATCGTTGCCGAAAATACCACCACTTAAACGATGGTTCTATAAGAAAAGAGACTATAACTCAGATAATTTGTTTAAGTTCTGCAAATGTTTAGGCAGTCTCTTATGGTCAGATGTTTATGGAGAATCTGATATGCACACCGCATTTAACATTTTTTTCAATAATGTAAAACTATTTTATGATTTATGCTTTCCAATTCAAAGGATAGCGGTGAAACCTCAAGCAAAAAGTTCGAATTGGTTAACAAAAGGCTTAAGAAGATCAACGATGACGAAAAGACGACTGCGTTTCTCTTACTATAAGACTCCAAATGAAAACTCCAAAACAGAATACAATAGCTATTCAAAACTTCTCAGACGCTGCATCAACCAGGCTCAAAAACTGACTAATTCAAAATATATACAAAAATCAAAAAACCTTTGTAAAGCAGCATGGGATGTAATTAAAGGTAAGACGATAATGATCTAATAAATAAAAACATTGACAAATTAGTTATAAATAATAAAAGCATTGATAATCCTACAGACATTGCAAATAATTTTAACGATTATTACATTAATCTGACTAAATCGAATCCAAATTGCGCATCGGGCAGCTAAGAAAATGTACATTATAGTCATGAAAGCTTATCTTTATACCCAATCGACGAAGAAGAAGTCGTTAAAATAATAAAGGCTTTGAATTCTATGAATTCCACTGGATTTGATGAGATACAAACCAAAATATTAAAATCATGTGTTATGGAAATTGCACCTGCATTGAGTTACCTGATTAATTTGTCATTTTCGACTGGTGTCTTCCCCGAAATCCTCAAGACCTCTGTAGTCATGCCCCTTCATAAGAAAGGTAGCAAAGAACTTATAGCGAATTATAGGCCTATATCTCTTCTGCCTACGATTTCAAAATTTTTTGAGAAAGCTATGCACGTTCGTATGACAAGCTTTTTAAATGCATTTCAATTAATAAAACCTGAGCAACACGGATTCTAAAAAGGTAAATCCACATCTTTAGCTACTTTTACGCTACTTAATAAAGTGTCTTATTATTTGGACAAGCGTATACCAGCCACGGTTGTCTTCTTCGATATGAGCAAGGCCTTTGATTTCGTGTCGCACAAAATACTACTAAATAAATGTAGCACTATGGGTATAAGAGGATTAACAAGCGAATGGCTTAAAAGTTACCTCGACAATCGAAATCAGTATGTAGAGATAACACACATGAATACCAGGATGGAATTGACCAAGTACAGGTCATCCATGAAATTAAACGATGTTGGCGTGCCGCAGGGTAGCGTTTTGGGCCCTTTGTTATTCTTGCTCTATATAAATGATCTTCCAGAAGTAACTCATCATGATTGTATACTTTTTGCCGACGATGTATCGGTTGTTATTCCATGCAACAATTCAGAAACATATAATGACGAAATAAATGTAACTATCAGTAAAATAATAAAATGGTTAGGTAGTAATAATCTTATGGTAAATTTAGAAAAAACTACATATATTCAATTTATCAACAAAAATGGTAAAAAACGCCTCCTGAATGTTTCGTCCGGATTAAATCCCATTAGAGAATCCAAGACTACTTTGTTCTTGGGTATACTAATTGATGATAAATTATCATGGGCAGAGCATATAAATAAACTTTGCAATAAAATAAATTCTTTTGCATATGCACTGTGGCGACTAACACGAGTTAGCGAAACTAGTGTCGCTATTCGGGCTTACCACGGATACGTATGCTCCCTGCTGAGGTATGGTATTCTTCTCTGGGGCAACTCGTACCACACAAACCGGGCACTAATAATAGCTCAGAAACAATGTATTCGAGCTATTTGTAATGTTGACGGTTTGACATCCTGCAGACCGTTATTTAAAAATCTCAAGTTGCTAACCGTAACATGCATCTACATCTATGAAATATGTATATTTGTAAAAACCAATTCAAATCTATTTACAAAGAAAAAAGAGGTTTGTAAATTTAATACAAGGTATCCAAATAAACTGGTTCTACCCGCTGTCTCTACGACGCTTTACAGTAGAAGCACTTACTGCATGGCTATAAAAGTTTATAATAAATTAAATGACGAAATAAAGGTACTTTCACTAAACAGATTTAAGGTAAACCTCAAGCGGTGGTTGATAGAAAGATGCTTCTACTCAATGGATGAATATTTTAAATTCTCTGAGTCTCGTTTGTTGTGACTCAATTATTTTGTATTTCATGTTTTAAGCGTATTTCGGTGACATTCTGACAATATAATGATTATTAATAATTTCCATGTGAACTTAAAATTATAATAATGAATTTTGCATGCTATGCTATAGTGAATTGTGAGGACCTTGTATATATATATTTAACATCTTTGTACCACTTTCAAGCGAAATAAATGATTCTGATTCTGATTCTGACTCTGGGGTATTGTGGTGAACCGAGGATTCATCCACTGTCACAAATCTGTCAAGAAAACCTTGTGGATCAGCCTCCAACATCTCTAAACAGTCGCGAGAAATCGTAAGTCGAATTCGCTTTTGCTTTACTGAAAGCAATCTAAGGACCCACCTTGCGGAAACCTTAGAAAAGCCGAGTTCGTTAACAATGATGTGTTGTTCCGTCCATATGAGATGCCTATAGTGCCTGCAATTTCTCTGATAGTCAATCAACGGTCGTTCAATATAAGGTCACACACTTTGCCGATGTTTTCTTCGGTCGTAGACGTCATTGGCCGGCCGGAGCGAGGGTCATCTTCGATGTTCTCTCGTCCACGTTTAAATTCGGCAACCCATTTTTTCACAGTGATATAAGACGATGCAGAATCCCCTTACCTATGTTGTGTGCATCTCATCATGGATTTCCTTTGGTGTGAATCTTTTGTTAAACAAATATTTAATTACAGCACGTTGTTCCAAATTCTCTATTATTGACAATCTGTTCTACACACGTATTCAAATTGTTTGCGAAAATTTATCTAAACGGGATTACAAATTGAAAATTCGATTGCTGACAATTGAGTAATGACAGTTCAAAATGGCGGCCAGAAAAAAAACTAAAGCTTTTTTAATGGCCAGGCCGCGAACTTTCCAATCCACCCTCGTATTAAAAGGTTATTAAAGAAACCCATAATGGTATTTCTCATCATGTTTAGAGGAGCCCCACTGGACTGCCGGTTGGAAAAGCATATTACGGAAAATGTAAACATATTAAATGCAAAAAACAATCATTGTTTGACGACACGATTGGCGCAGTGTGCTGTAGCACGGTTTCTCGCCTTGGCTTCCGTGGTGTCCCGGGTTCGATTCCCGGTCTAAAATGACTTTTTCTAAACTATTGGCTCGGGTCTGGGTGTACTGGGAGACGCCCCTGGCTTATTTCCCTGTCTGGTACCTCGTAACACAAGGATATTTATCCTTACCTCGAGACCATGACAAGTGGTGTGTTGTCTGGCGCATATTTATTTATATATTGTCATTAGCAGTCATATAACGCCCGCTGCCGATCACAACGCCTCCGATTTTTATTTTTCAAGTCTTGCGTCTAAAGTAATTGGGCATAAGGCTACGTGCAAGTCACGAATAAAATGCTGGTATCTATGCACTTAAATACGCCAAAACACTGAAATTTTCACTTTCGTGCTTGGCTAGGACAGTAGTTGAGACTTAAAATAAACCACAACGTTTAAGTCTAAGATTTGGGTTTCACTCTAAACGTCACTGTAACCAATGATAATTGGATCAAATTGTTGCTCATACTGTTGACATTTACACTATAAATATAATGTTTGTTCTTCAAAATCCCACTCCCAAAAGCTAATTATAATATTATAAATGTGAAAGTTTGTGAGGATGTATGTGTGTAATAGTATGTTTGTTACTCTTTCACGCAAAAACTACTCAATGGATTTAGATAAAACTTTACAGTAATACAGCTTATACAACAGAGTAACACATGGTCTACAATTAGTATATAGATTTTAAGTAGTATGCCCATAGTATATAACGAAACGCGGGCTGAGCCACGGGAAAGCTTGTAAACTAATAAATACCCTAGCTCTCAAGCACAAAACTCAGTGTTGAGTTAAAATATACGAAAGCGCAACTAGTTACTAACTAAACAATCAATTTAACTTTCGCTGTATAAATCTTCAAGAACACCCGATCCTACTTACTGGGACCTAGTTAAAACAGCCGTGGAAGAACTTTGCAGTTAACGAAAAATGAGTTCTAAACTATCCACTGTAAGCTCAAAATGATGCAGCGCCGTACCCTGACTTGTAAGGACATCTTATTTCAGTGGGGAAATTTATAGAATGGAAATTTAAGTTTTAACTGCTAGCTTCCGCGGGCGGGTTCGTTTGCGTAAAATTAGACATTAATTTGTGATGGGTGCTGTTGAAAAAAAAAGTTCATTAATAAATTAAAAATAAATATACGGCAGACAACACACCAACTGCTATGGTCTCGAAGTAAGAATAAATATCCTTGTGTTACGAGTTATGTGACATAGATTCAAGCCAGGGGCGTCTTCCAGCACACCAGTCTTTTTGAAACCCAGAGGCAACTTTGACCCTTGAGCCTCTCCAATTGCGTAGAGACATTGCCAGGCTAAGTGTTCACTATCGCTTCTACAATGGGGAATGCTCTGACGAGTTATTCCAGCTTATTCCACCCTCACCTTTCCACTCCCGTACCACGCGTGCTGGACTACGGCGTCACCCACACACAATTCAACATTTGTTGGCCCGAACTAAAAGGTTCGGTGACTCGTTTGTTTGTGACACTCTTCCAGCACATGTGTTTCCTTCCTCGTATAGTCCCGGGGTCTCCAAGCGGGGCGTGAAAGGGCATTTCTGCAGGCCTTCAAGGTGAGGATGGCCAGCCCAGTGATTCGTTTGAATGTCTGGGCTTGTCAACCTCATATCTGGACCTCACGACCGCTTTCCATCAGGTGGAGTGAGGTCATCTTGACGGGCAATATATAAAAAAAAAACACCTAGACCCGAGACAATTTAAAAAAGTTAATTTTTCTGAATTGAACTGACCGGGAATCGAACCCGGCACACCACGCAAGTCTAGGCGAGATACCGTGGTAGAGCGCTCCACGCCATCCATGTCGTCAAACCGTCCGCGTTACCGTAAAGATTTTTTAAATTGTTGTTTGAAGTTTGTCTGAAAGACCGTTTCCAGCGATAAAGCCGCTCAAATTGTATACATCATAATGTAAATTTAAAGTGGCAACTCGTGGTAGACGTACTGTAATCATGTAAAATGTAATTTTGTATTTGCGATGAAATTTATCGCATCTTATTGTTTAGATTGAATTTGACAAAATCTATAGCATTGTGTTAATAACTCTAAATAGTAGGCTAATTTCATCTGTATCGAAAGGCAATATAAGTATATAAAGTATCACTTAAGAAGTCGGTACTGGCGTATAAAAATGTGCGAAAAAGTGTAAAATGCATTTAATAGTAATAAAAACGTTAAAACGTTAAACGTACGTGGCGAGTCGCGCTCGAGTTAGTTTCCGTTTGGAGTCTTCCTTTTCAAAGCAGGCAATAAAATATATGTTTATGGAATATAAAATATGTGACCAGAAGGGTAATTGGAAAATAGAGTTTTAAAAGACATTTTAATCGTCATGAAAAACATTAAAGTGAAAAGGTTTAAGAAGACGCGAGCTCTTTTAAGACTCAAGTTCTTTTGAAGGCTCGAACTCTTTTGAAGCTTCGAGGCGCGGCTCAGGGAGCTCGCGTCTCGGCTGGGCTCGGGACTACGAGCCTTCCGATCTCACTTACTCCAGCCAATCCGCCTCGAGGCTTTAAAAGAAGAGCTCGACGCCTCGAGGTTTGTACATCACTAGTGCGGTTGTGTTCAAATGACTGCCTAGTTTATAATATTAAAAAAAAATTAGAATTAGTCATATGAATCACAAAAAATATACAATTTGTATACTATATTTCTACAACCGGCACTTTCTTCTGCAACGCCTACAGCCTTTGTATTGTTGCTCAGTTTCCATTACAAATACAGTATGCAATTCTCAATGTACTTAGTTCCACTACTCAGGTAACCATTATATTCCACTGCTTGTACAGTAGACGTAGTCTTTTGTTCTTAACTACATAACTTCTTCTGAGTTCGCTTTGACGGCTAGAAACCGAGGGGGTAGCTTGGAATACTAAACGAATGTTTTGCTACGCTCTCTTTAAACGTATGGAGGGAATGATGAACACGGACAACCAGATTGGCAAACGTGAACGTTATGTTGAATAGTAAATGGTTCTTGGAATTTTATTATATCTACTTACGTGCACTGCACCCATAGAATGCATGTAGGTATCCGTCGATTTTATACCTTATTGGGCGTAGTCTTCTGCTAGTTACCTTTTCAGCCCTGGATGATTTTATTGCGCCCGTTTTACTTGACATTCGTAAAGATAGAAGGCGCGCTACGCGTAATTACGCGCAAGCAAATCCAAGCAGAGGCTTGGATGGTTGTAAAAATAGATATACCTCCACATCACGCACGACGCAGGATGGCCGCCCCTCCCTCCACAATCCCGCGCGTGGAGCGAAAACGCGGGCGGGGCGGTGGAGGGAGTGGAAATCCCGCGTGCGTGATAGCAATATTTCTTCCACGAGTATACATGTATACCTAGCACATTATTTGTAGAAGAAATTCAGTAAGTACATTAGTATCTGACACCTAGTTTGCTCTGCTCGGTCTGGGTAGTGTCCATCTGTCAATATTTGAAGAGTGATAAAGAAGAAAATATTTTTACTGTACTTTTGAAATATTTTTCTTACATCCAACGATGTAAGCTCAAAGGTTCAACCAGGCATCCCGTTAGACATTCTTCATTGCAATGTGTAGCCCAAGAAAGTAGCCTCATCAAAATTCAACAAAAACTCTTTGGAGGCAAGTTTTTTTCTTTCTCTAAATGAAAAGCAGGTGTTGCTCCTACGCTTTCAAAGAGCCTTCTTTTGCATGTAAATGTTGCTTTCCTTCTTCGAGCAAAGTTAAAATGCCTTTATTCGAGTCAAACAGGGGTGGAGCAAGGGCGGGAAACTAAAGTAAAAAAAAAAATTCTTGGAGAGCGAATCTTGAATTTGTGGGTAATCTATGTTTTGATGCACTTGATACTTTATACCGTTTGCGGTATTTTTAAAGTGGCTGCAAACTAATCAGGATATACCAGAGCAAAAAGCTATTTAGATAAATAGGAGGCCCTAAGTTATTGCTGTGGTACTAAGATTAGTTTTTGACTGTTACTATAAATTTATACTTTTACTCGTACATAGAAATCACGTTATTGTGTTAGAAAACACGCTAGGAAAAAAATTTACATATTTTATTAATTGTTCTTTGAGTCTACCACGAGATGCCCTAGTGCGGCGGGTGCGGGCCAGCACCAACAGCATCCTGAACATGATTGCTGACAGGATGGACTGTGCTTATATGAGTCGCTGCAGCGCAATATCCTACGGACTTGCACTGTAATGATTAATTGGTGATTTAAATAATAAAAATAGTTTTTAATATTTTGTACTCCCTTACTAACATTAGTTTAAGATTATTGTTACTAACACTATGGACTTTGTCTGAAATAAAAATAAATTGAATTGAATTATTCATTTTTTTATTCTATTTTTTTATTAATACAGAACAATGATCATACAGTTAACAATTCCTTGCAAAACTGTATTAACAGTTTGACTGCAGGATGGAGTCTCAAATAACACAGGTATTTAACACTTTAACAACTTAATATATACGCCTTAATTAGTTATGTTATTTTCACACAATAAGCGAATCCAAGAAGAGCATTTTTAACATTTTCTTGAATTTGTTTTTATTCGATTGAAGGCGGATGTCCTCGGGAAAACTATTTAACAGATAAGGTAGGCGCTTTTTTACGGTTCTGTCACCATAATATAATAATTGGAAACTCTCGGTACTCAAATTTACCCGCGTACACCGACCTCGTGCCATATGCCGTGTATCAACTGAGAGTCACTTCACACACTTCCAGAATGCCGTGGTTGTTTATTGCAAACAAATATTTGTGATTATTGCAATATTTTGCAGATTCTAAACAATTTCCTATGGTCACCTTTACAGTTTCTTTTAGTTTTATTATTCACAAGCAATTTTAAAAATCTGATTTTTAGTGATTCAAGTTTCTCAATATATGTTTTAAATATCAGGTCATAACAATCTAGAGCTTTAAATTTACATTATCGTTCGCGTAAAAAAATTGTATTGGGATTTGACATTGTCATGTCATGTCATGTCAAATCCCAATTAAATTTTTTTACGCGAACGATAACGTAAAATTAAAGTGGCAACTCGTGGTAGACGTACTGGTCCCAATGCAAGGTTTTTGCTTTTGAAAAAAAAAACGCAGCACAAATAGTATGAGTCAAAACCATGGCCTATTTGCGCTTCAACAATCGTTCTTAACAAGACGAGTCATCGTTTAAAACCATTAAATCCCCTTTAATTAGCATTGGCCCAAAAATGAAAAATCACAAAGTCCTAGTCTGTACATTAATATGTCAGAAATAATATTATTGTTTTTGTTTTCCAACTGATTTGATTGAGTTCCCGCAAATATGTTTACTCTTTTATCCAAGTTATTTTATTAAAAATGAGATGTTTCATAAAACTAACTTTTGAACAGGAAACAATTATTTGTCTGTTTTCTGCCCCTTACGTACAGCCCTGTGTTTAGAAAAGTATCCCGTAAAATCCGGCCTGAACAAAAAATATTCTGAAATTGATATCGTCAACAGGTCACCACTTTTCTTTCATTTTCTCGCCGAATAACCATAATCACCCATATAATTCGCTGTAGGTTTTAATTAAAGCGTCGGATTGCTTTGTTATGGGAATATTTAAGGTAATTTAGCTCAGCTTTAATATGAAACGGGAGCTTTACGGGAAAATATGGGATGAGTGGTTGAGAAAATAGGAAATTTAGGAAATTGAATTTTTTATACACTTCCACATTTAGATACCAGGTTTAAAGGAACTGTTTTTTCCGATAGGAAAATAGTGGTATGGCATATTCAGGGAGTAATGAGACCGTATGTAGTGAAATGTGTTATTTATTGATTAACAAAAGTGATGTAGTAACTATGTAAGCGAAAATTAGTTTTTTTTCAATTTACTTAAATTTCATACAAGCAAGTTTTAAAAAAAAAACAATTTTTAAAAAAACTATTCCAAACAAATCAACAAAACTTAAAAAAAAAATCGTATTCTTCTGAAACTTACACGATACTTTAATGTAGGTACATTACAATACAACACTACAAAGCAATAAGTATACCTATTTTTTTACATCTCACGTTTAAGTAATATATATATGTATGTGGGTAGTTACAAACACACATTGGCTGACACCGACTCTTACAATATATACCTACATTATTATTATCGTATAAGTTTAAGAAGAATAAGCTATTATTTTCTAAAAACCTATACTTTCTTTAAAGTCAAAGTCTAAAATATGTTTATTCAAATAGGCCACATTTAATATTAGTACTTTCGAATAGTGAAATCTAATCAACTAGTTAATAAAAATTCAGATACAATAACACTATTAACATATTAAATATAATAAACAATCTAAACTTAATATTATAAAGAGGAAAGATTTGGTTGTTTGTATTGAATAGGCTCTGAAACTACTGATCCGATCGTAAAAAATATTTTACTAATAGAAAGCTTAACTATTAAGGAGTGACATAGGCTATATTTTATTACGATTGAACAAAAAAATCAGTGAATAATAATAGTATATGTTAATCAAGTCAGAGAAAAGCGGGCAAGATGTGTTAATGGACACCAGTACGTCTACCACGAGTAAAGAAAAAAATGTATTAATAATAGTGTAAAAATTGCATATTTATAATATTGCGTAAAAAAAATGTATTGGGTTGATACATGACATGACATGACAATGTCAAATCACAATACGTTTTTTACGTGAACGATAATGTAAATTTAAAGTGGCAACTCGTAGGTGACGTAGAGCTGTCAAACATTTGACAGAACGGAGTTTGTCTGGGCAGCTTGTACTTAATATAACGCGAATCTACCACCGAAGTGGCCCCTGCCATACCTTTTCATATTATAAGTAAGTGTTTACAAGCGAAGGATGTATACCAAAGAACAACTCGAAATCGTAATAGACCGGTGCTAAAGATAGTCCCAAAAACGAGAAGATTCCAAAACAACTGTACTTATGCTATGTGGAGCACTATATAACAAAATACCAAATCGCATTAAGGAACTAGTTCCAAAACATCTTTGCGTAGGTGGTTGTCGGACATGATATTTTACTCACTCGATGAATTTTTGAAATATAAAGAATTGTAAAAATTTTATGTGGTTGATACATGATTTTGATGTTTAGCCAATTATTTAGAAATTAATATTAATTTTTTTAGATAAAGATTGAATAGGTACTATTAAAATAATAAATGCTATCGATTTAGTTTTCAGATGCGTATCTGAGCACTGATTAAGTTACTGTAATTTTTTATTCTTAAATTTTGATTATTTGCATGCTATACAATTGTAGTTAGGTAGGTTATTGCACTTCTTATCATTTATATCACGTATTTCATGTACTGTATCCTACTTAATGGCAAATAAAATTTGTATTTGAAGTCGGAAAGGTGTTGCTTCTTGACCGTCAAGACCTGGCGGAAGAAACCTTCCATATCACAGTCCATTAAGCAATTTGTTTTCAGTACCTATCGTGTGTCAAAGCTCCCATTAAATTCAGTGATCTCATCCAACTCTGCAAAAATCGTATACGTGCTCATCTTGGCTCAGCAATTCTCGTTATAAACATGATAAGATAAATCTACCAACGGAGGTGTCGCACTCCACCGACATGGTCATCAATCATGTGTAATACAGCCTACTTTGTCACTGCCGTGATAATAAGTACCTTAACATGAGATGGGATAATGTGAGAGATAAGTTTGGTAACTAGCTGAGAAAAACAAATAAGTTTATTCTCAATTAGGAAAAATATAGCGCTGGGTTTCGAGTCATCTTCTTCTACCATTATTTTTTGACGCCATAAAATGCCACAGGAAAGCGCTGCCCCATTAAAACCCATAATTTAAACGAATTGTTTTATTTTGAGGTTTAGAGATTGCCTTCCACACACTCACACATGTAAAACCTCTTACCCCTCAGCTTACATTATAATTAATTTTAACCCCGTTTTGGGGGAATACGCCTCTGTATGATCTCCTGTCGTATTAGTCATAAGTCTGTAAAGTAATCTGGTTGCCATAAAGATAATTAAAAAAAGAATAGGTTCTTTAGTTATTTAATTGGATAGATCGGTGAACGAGCCTCATTTCTTCAGTGAATAGGTAAATCTATACTTTGAATCTTCGAATGCTAATTATTTCGTTACACAAAGTTAATTGGCTGTTTTTTAAGTTCTTTTTCTTATCGTGTTACTAGCGAACTGCCCCGGCTGTGCACGGGTGTAGAGTGTTCTCTACTATAATATGCATATTTTAAACATAATAAATACCCTCTTCTCTTGAATGAAACACCCAAAAATTCCTAATCATGTAATTGCGAATTTCAATATTTCCGATTTTCAAAAATTCGAATTACTATAAGCAACAGAATTCCGAATATTCAAAAACACGAAAGTTATTTTTACGAAAGTCACAAATCCGAAATTTCAAATTTCCTACTTTCATTATTAGTTCGAGGAAATAAAAGTCCGAACTTTCATTGGCCCAAAAATATTCCGAATTTAAAAATTCCGAAAATTCATTGCTAAAATTAAAAAAAAAAACATTTTTATCAAAAATATCATAAATGTATAAATTAAGATGAATAACTTTATTATAAGGATTAAATGACTAGGTGAGGTTAGGTTAGAACTGTGACCAAAACGCGCGAGCCGAGCAAGCAAAGCGAGCGTACAGCGACAGCAGCCGCCGAAGCGCTAGAAAGCCTAAAGCCGGTGTATGTCTATTCGTCAGGGCGGGCGTCTGCTGTAGCCGTCTCCGCTGCCTAGAATACCCATCCTTCTCTACCCTCTGGGTGCACGTTGACCTGGGCTCCTGAGCCGGGTCTATGCGTGCAAATACCGCTCCCACAAAGGCGACGCCGAGACAACTCGACTCTTCGAGCATCTGAGTCAGGCCGCAGACAACGCTCAGGCGCAGTTTCTAAATGCCGAAATGGTGTTCTTGGGAGACTTCAATGCCCACCATGAGTTCTGGTTACGCTCATCAAAAACAGACCATGCAGGCCAAACTACCCATGCGTTTGCTCTCACGCAAGACCTGACGCAACTGGTGCACCAGCTCACCCGGGTACCAGATATTGTCGGTCATAAACCCTCCTTATTGGACCTTCTGCTGACGAGTCACCCAGCCGGGTGTGTAAGTGTCGGTTAGTACTCCATTGGGCTCCTCCGATCACTGTCTGGTTGGCACTACACTGCCTTGTGCAGCTCCCCCACAACCTGTTATGGCACTACTCATCGGCTGATTGGGACGGATTGCGAGAATACTATGCCTCCGTCCCTTGGCGGCAGTGCTGCTTTGGAGAAAGGGATGCTTCAGAGAGTGCATCTGCTATCGCGGACGAGATCAGTACCGGAATGGAATACTACATTCCTTTTACTCATATCGTCAGTGCTAGCAAAACTGGTCCCTGGTTCAATCGCGAGTGTGCCGCAGCTATTGAATAAAAACAGGTGGCGTACCGTGCTTGGTCTAGGGCCCAGGCACTCAATGATCATTCAAACCTTGCCTCCCTGAAAGCAGCCTTTAATAAAGCCACCAAGGCCACGAAGAGGGCTTACATTAGAGCAGACGCCCAGCGAATTGCACGTGTTGGCCAAGAACTCATCACGCACCCTACACCCGCACGTGCAATCTAACTTCTGCGTGCCTTCGCTGCCCCCACTGAGATTCCCTGATGGATCGTTGGCTCATCAGCCGCAAGAGAAAGCCGATTTACTGGCTAACCTCTTTGCCGCGAACTTTTGCATCGATGACTGCGGTGCTGCGCCGCCTGAAATACCACATTGCGGCTCGACAATGCCTGATATTCGTATCAGGCAGTGTGATGTTCGTGCCGAACTGCAGTCACTCGATGTCAGGAACGCCAGTGGCCCTTATGGAATTCCAGCTGTGGTGCTGAAGAAATGTGCAGCGGAGTTGTCTCCAGTGTTCACTAGCCTGTATCGCCTCTCCTACGATTCGGGTCTTGTGCCGCTGTCTTGGAAGGAGGCGAACGTTTAACCAGTTCCCAAAAAAGGGGACCGGTCTGACCCTGCCAATTACCGTCCAATAGCCGTAAACTCAGTTTTAGCTAAAGTGTTTGAGCGGATCATAAACACGCAGCTCATCCGCTACCTAGAGGATCACTCTCTCATTCACGACCGTCAGTACGGCTTCCGACCAAAACGGTCTACGGGTGATCTTTCTAGCGTATGTAACACACATCTGGGGGGAGGCTGTGGACAAGCATGGGGAATCTTTGGCCGTCAGCCTTGATACTTCCAAAGCTTTCGACCGTGTATGGCATCGTTCGCTTCTTTCCAAGCTTCCGGCCTATGGTCTGCCACCTCGCCTATGCGACTGGGTCGCCGGATTTCCGGAGGGACGTAGAATTCGCGTCCTTTGCGATGGTCGAAAATCACGCTTTCTCCAGATTAATGCCGGAGTGCCGCAGGGCTCCGTCTTGTCGCCGACGTTGTTTCTTCTGCATATCAATGACATGTTATCTCTTGGTAATTTTCATTGCTATGCGGATGATAGCACGGTCCACGCGCGTTATTTCGAGCGCCCTGGGGCAAAGCAGACGAAGAGAAGAGGCGAAGTCTTGTTGTTGAGCTTAACGTAGTGTTGGACCGCATTTCAGAATGGGGTGCATGCAATCTTGTCGAGTTTAATGCCACGAAAATGCAGGTGTGTGCATTCACAGCAAAGGCGTCGCCGTTCCTTGCCCATCCCACTCTTCAGAGCACCCCGCAACCGATTAAGGATAGCCTGAACATCCTTGGCATGGATGTTCGTAGCAACCTAATCCAGCGGGACTACATTGAGAGCGTCATTAAAACTGCATCCCGTAAACACAGAGTCCTGAACAGAGTGAGACGGTTCTTCACGCCTGAGCAGCTCTGTCTCTTGTATAAGACACAAGTTCGCTCGTGTGTGGAATACTGCTCTCATCTCTGGGACGGTTCCGCCGAGTACCTACTCGTAGCTCTTGACAGGTTGCAGCGGCGTGCTATCCGTATTATTGGAAACCCAGAGGCAACTTTGACCCTTGAGCCTCTCCAATTGCGTAGATACATTGCCAGGCTAAGTGTTCTCTATCGCTTCTACAATGGGGAATGCTCGGATGAGTTATTCCAGCTTATTCCACCCTCACCTTTCCACTCCCGTACCACGCGTGCTGGACTACGGCGTCACCCACACATAATTCAACATTTGTTGGCCTGAACTAGAAGGTTCAGTGACTCGTTTCTTTGTCGTACCATCCAGACGTGGAACGCTCTTCAAGCACATGTGTTTCCTTCCTCGTATAGTCCCGGGTTCTTCAAGCGGGGCGTGAAAAGGCATTTCTGCAGGCCTTCAAGGTAAGGATGGCCAGCCCAGTGATTCGTTGAATGACTGGGCTTGTCAACCTCATATCTGGACCTCACGACCGCTTTCCATCAGGTGGAGTGAGGTCATCTTGACGGGCAATATAACAAAAAAAGCATTAATGCTTAGTAATTACAACACTTTAAGAGTTTATATTTCACATTATGGGCTTTCTTCGTATTCATGATGATTTGGAATTTTCATAATTAAGGATCATGAAATTCGGCATTCTGTTATGAATATTCGGAGTTTTGAAATTTCTATTTTTATAATCGGATTCATGATAAATCGAAATTTCGATATTCGGAATTCAGAATCATTCGGAATTATAATTTTCGTTATTGTGACTTTCGGATTAACATAACGCCAACATAGACCCCCGTTGAGGCTCCCTTGGACCCCTCGGGGTCCAACTGGACCACTTTGGGAACTGATGGTCTAGTCTAGTAGCATGTTCTGGAACCACTGGACCACTGGAACCTTCTGGTACCTTTTAATGCTGCCACACGCTGGGTTACTACCCAGCGTGTGGCAGCATTAAAAGGTACTTTAATACTGAACTGAAATCCAATTTGTTGTCCCCAAAACTTGGTCGAGACAGTTATAAATAACTTGTTGATTCCCAGTTTCAATGAAATATTGTGTAGAATAACTGAATGAACGCGGAATGAAGTAGGAGTTAAGAAATTTACAGCTTGAAGCTGAAAGTTAGCTCAACAAGTCCCCGACGAATAGTGTTAGGATATGGTCGATTATACCGGGTGATTATCAAAAGACTTTCGTACCACGCGTGCCGGATTGCGGCGTCATCTACACACAGTCCAGCATTCGTTCCCACGCACAAAGTTTGTGCCGTGCTGGTGGCAGCACTGCAGCAGACTATCTGCTCTTCAGGTGGAGGACGTATTATGTCGCCCGGTTGATGTTACCACCATGCAGTTGCGTAAAATCCGTCAAGTGACTCTGACCTATCTCGGTCGGGAATTCTAACCGGTGCCAGGGCAGGCTTTCAAGGTGAGTATGGCCAGCTCAGTAATTGCTTTGCATTATTTTGCTTGTCATCCTCATATCTGGACCTCAGGACTGCTTTCCATCAGGTGGAGTGAGGTCATATTGACGGGCATTATAAAAAAAAAAAAAGAAGTTTGGTGACTTTTCTTTGTCGAACCATTCAGACGTGGAACGCTCTCCCAACGCAAAATGTGTTTCAGCGAAAACGCAAATGCCAGCGTGACATGTAATTTTTTTTCGTTGCAAAAACCCGTTTTTATTAGAATTAATTTGATAGCTGTATGAGCTTAATCCTAGTGGTTGCCAATTACGGATGGTCGACCACACGCTTGGTTTTATTTTTTAAAAAACAAGAAACATTATATAGTTGAAGCTCACATGGAAATAAATAATGAGCAAACATCGCTAGACCTCTTGTCGCTTTCATAGTTCGTGTTTTAAAAAAAGTGGTTTATCGTTCATTAATAAACTCTCGATATTTTTTTCGCAACACTGCTTTGTACCGGGTTGATCTGACAATTCAATTAAATCTTATACAAGCCAGCCGGATAGCTAGGAAATAGGGTGTATCAAATGGCAATAAGATGGAAATTCTTAATAACACAGCAAATTGCTATTCAATCTTGTAGTCCGTGATCACAGCGTGTATATGATTGCGACGTCATTTCTCCATTTTACAGCAGCATCAGCCCATAGCAAATATTTGTTTTCAAAGTAGGTATTCGACTTATTAGCCTGATCATAAACAAAATTTGGTTTGACATATATACGTCGGCTCTACTATGCCCACGTATAAGTGTGCCTAGTCCTATTTTCTATTTTTATTGAATGTACACACATCAAAAATGTCTAGGGATCAAGCATTTTTATGCGGATTTCTTGAGATTGAGATGTGGCTTTGTAATAAATTTATGATTTTATAAATTTATATGGATCCTTTTTGGTGCATTTCATAATTTGAAACAGGAACTGTCAATCAAATTCGAGTAAAAGATGAAACTCAGCTGTCAATATTTTCCCTATAAAAACATACAACGCATTGAAGACATTATTAGTGCTACTGTTTCCCTACTACTGATTAAAACCAACGTTATTATGGAGCGGCGACGTCATTTAAGCAGGGCAGAAATGCTCAGAGCCGTGGGAATGATAGAAGCTGGTTCCCGGCAACGTACTGTGGCTTTAGCTCTGAATACACTGACGCGATAAACTAATTGTGAAGTGTGAGGATCCTATCTACCCTGGGAGACCACTGACCGTCAAATGATAAAAAATATTCCCTCTAAAAACATGTATTTTTTAATTTAAACGTAATTCCTCAAAACTAGCACGATCACTCGAGTCGCTCAGTGCACAGTAACTGAACGACTCTCCGGTTCATACGTAACTCACACAGTCCAATCGCTACACATACTATTAGACGACACGATTGGCGTAGTGCGCTGTAGCACGGTTTCTCGCCTTGACTTACGTAGTGTCCCGGGTTCGATTCCCGGTAGAGTCAATGTACGAAACGATATTTTCTGAATTAGCTCGGGTCTAACAGCTATCTATATGAATAAGTAGTTAAATATGCGCCAACATAGTTGAAAAAGTAAACGCTCAAGTTTCTTGCTGGAGTCTTTTCGGGAGAATCAACGTCTGAAGCTCTTTGATGGACGTAGGTTATTAACAATGGTGATTATGTTCTTTACCAATGTGGTATCTTCATTTTCGTATCACAGATTTTCATCTGCAGACGTCTGAGAAAACTTTGATTTCATCTCAAGTTTATTTCGCCCTAAAACCTTCTTATTCACTGACATTTCGCAAACATTCACCGTTCTTATAAATTCGTCGTTCACGCGCCGCCTGCGCGTCGCGCAAGAATACAAAACAGGAGGTCTGCTCCCGTGATACTTTCATGAAGTTTCGTAAAAATGATAATTTTAAAAGCTAATAAAACCAAGCTTTTATATTTATAGGTTTAATTATTTTTTTGCAGAATCATGATGAATAAGAATGCAAATAAAACGATAAATGTTAATCAGAAAGTTTATACGATTTTTTAACGCCCAAACATTGACGATAACTGAATACGACCAAATATCATCAGATCACAATGACTAAAAACGGCCGTTTTTGACCGTACATGAGTCAGTTAAATTCTGTCCCTTTGGTAATTTTCCAAACTTATTAGCTTAAGTTAGTAATGATAGTTTCAATAGCTGCGCACTAAGGCCAATCGTGCCGTCAATCACCCGTTAGGTCATTTTATAGGGTTATTTCCATACGCCACCGGTGGCAACTGGGAGTTTATTTGAAAACATGTCCCAGTTGCCACCGATTATTCACCTCGAGTTGAGAACTTAAACATTTTCTATAAACAGGAGGCGACCGACACTTAAATATCCGAATATTCAATAATGCTACTGCGTCACTTTTTTCAACACATGTCGCATACCTCGAGGTGGGCCACCGGTGGCCACTGCGACATATTTTTAAATAAATTCCTAGTTGCCACCGGTGGAGGCGGAGCCAGCGGTGGCGTATGGGATGGGAAAAAATCTCATTTATATCTCTACTTCCGATACTTCGTGTTGGGACGGACGAGAGTAGACCTCCTAGGTGTTCCACTCGGGATGGGTCTCACGTCTATCGCTCAGCCTCCGCCGTTGTTATTACAGGTGATTCCCTTTAAAGTGTGGTTTTATCGCACAATTGGCTCGTTTTCTTTTGTATTCGTTTGAGGTGGAAAACTGTTAACTTTGAACGCCAACTTTTTTGACTAAGAATAATTTTTTTTTTTGTTACTTTTTGGCTGTTGTTTGGTATTTTTCATATTTTCAGGTTAATCGCGGCAAGAACTATTGTAGTAAAAAACATGCAAATAAATAATAAATCCATATTTAATTTACAAATTAAGTTAAAATAAATATTCTATAACTATATTCTCTAATAAGCCTTTTACAACATGTCCCCTACCTGACCTTAAATTATCTTAAACTATGATAAAGTAACTTAAATTAGAAAAGTACTTATTGGAAAATTAAGAAAATCTTTTAATTCACGGCTCATTGTGAATTAAGTAGGAAAAGTTTGAACAAGTTAGGTCATAAACATGTCTCGCCGATATAAGTTCAGTCATTGTCATCATTCATACATAATTTTTACATTCATACATTCTCACTGCAGAACAAAGGCTATCTCTGTATATTTTAAATAAACCATAATTTATAAAAAACTAAATATTTATAAATTTAAGTTAGTGTTTCTGCTGCTTTTATGTGAGGCAAATAGGTACTCATAGACTTATATTACACCCAATCTCATATTTCAAAAGTTAGCAGTTTAATTTCGTCATTAAGTAAATTTAAGTCTAAGAACTATAAAAGAAGTTCTCGTTTTGTAAAAGTCATCAATTTATAACTTATAAATAAACAAATACGGGTTCCAACAGATAAAGTACAATCGCCCTTCAAAGTCATGTTTCCGAAACACTTTCAACTTCAATCACATGTGTGTGTTTCCTCTTCTTGTGGATGCCGTCAAACTCATTCTGTATCTCTTCCAACGATCTGTCCTTAGTTTCGGGCACAAAGAAGTAGACGAAGATCATTCCAATCACACATATCGATGCAAAATACCACAACGTCCAACCAGGTCTGACTTTCTTGACAAGGTGCTGGAACATCTTGGTAACAGCAAAGGCGAGTAACCAATGGAATCCAGCTGTGATTGCCGTAGCTCGTCTCCTGGCTGCTTTCGTGAAGATCTCTCTAAGCATCAGCCACGGAATCGGGCCTACTCCAACAGCATATACACTGACGAACATGCATAGGGTGAAAAGAGGAATCCACGCACCATTATCCAAGACATTCGACACTTGTAAATGGTAGTAAATGGCAAGGCTTCCTAAACTAATCGCCATGAACGCGAAAGACACCATGAGCAGAACTCTTCTTCTGACAGTTTTGAGAAGCATAGTGGAGAAATACGTTGAAGAGACTAAACAGAATCCGAGTATGATGGCAGCTCCTGGTAAGTTTTGCGAAATGGAAAAGGTGTTGAATATGTACTGAGCGAAGAAAAGGACAGCATATATCCCGCTCATCTGCTGGAAGATCATCAGACCGAAAGAGACGACTAATGCTTTGATTGTTGCTTTTGTGCTCAACAGTTCTTTGAATGATACTCTCATTTTTGCATAATTTCTCATGTGTTCCTTTATTTCTTTGATTTCTGCGTCAACGTTGTTGTCAATTCCTCTAAAGTATCGCAAAGCGGCCTTGGCTTCGTTGTATTTTCCTTGTGACATCAAGTACGCTGGTGACTCAGGTAGGAAGATGAAGGCAATGAAGAAGGCTATTGGTATGCTAGCACATAGGAATGAAAACCATGCTATGCTGGAGACCATACCTGAAAAGAGTTTTAAACGTAATTAATTCCAAAACCAAATCCTGGATACAAAAAAATTCGTGTTTTCTTCGCAGTAACTAATGTAAGTCTGTTGGCATGTTTCATTTTGTAAAAATAGATATTGTTCTTCACCATGTTTATTTTTTCGGTATATTTATATCCTTACAAGGTCAAAGCTTTATCAATACCAAAAATTATTAAATTTATTCAGCGGTATAGAAATGCAACATTAAAAACCAATAAAGTAATTTTCGCATTTACTCGTATAAACAATAAAAGTACAGTTATGACCAGATTTCAAACACAAATTTAAGTCAACAGCACATTAAAAATAAATATGGCAAAATTTTGGACAATAACAGAGACGTTTAACTTCAAGGTGGTCCCTCACCTAGAGCATTTTCCTGTAACATAACGTTTCAAATTCGATTTTGAGCATGACATTACAGAAGTGCCTTACAAAACTTCAGGGAAATTATATCAAAATATTACATATTGTATCATCAAGTTGTGAACTGTATTGCTCGGTGCTTTTCCTCACCAACGTAATGCTCGAATTTGTAACATTACAGTTTGCGCACTGTAATGCTCGGTTCTTTTCATCACTGATGTAATGCTAATGCTCGAGTCTATAACGTTAAATTACAGGAAAATGCTCCAGGTGAGGTAGCACCTTTAGATTTTATTTCGAACTTACCAACAACATAGCCGAAAAGCACGCCGCAAGCTAGATGCACGTGATAGAAGTTGGCTAGGGTGGGCAAAAGATGTTCTTCTGCAATATCCTCAACATAGGGCGGGATTCCCACGCTGAAGGCCCCCACCGCCAACCCTCCGACGAAGCGCCCGACGTATAGGCCGTAGACGTTCGGACTAGAGAAAATAAAATAAATTATTAAAAACGAGCTGCCCTTTTCTCCGATTTGATATACATATACTATTATTTTTCACTGAATTACTTTTGCAGTTATAATAAAATATAGCCTATATCACTCCTGAATAGTACCTATCTGTTAGTGAAAGAATTTTCAAGATAAGATAAGTAGTTTCGGAGCCTATTTAATACAAGAAAACTAACAATCAAATCTTTCCGCTTTATAATAATATAGCATAGATTAAGGACACTTCCATCTAACTCAAAAATAAACAGAGCTTGTACTAATGGTTGTCAGCGATTGACAAACATATCTACTTCAATATTTCTTTATAAATACATCAGCTTCCGGCTTCGCACGGGTATTTAACAAAAAAACTATTACTACTACTTCATTAAAGATGATAAAGGGTTATTGGTATAAGATTTTTTCAAATCTGTACAGTAGTATCGGAGCCTATTCAATACAAAGAGACAGTGAAATCTTTCTTCTTTATAATATTCCTAGCTGTCCGTCAACGGCTTCGCCCGCGCAGACTGTCTTTCCCGTCAAAATATTATAGCCTAAATTACAAAAAATATATAACCTATGTCACTCCTTGATAATGTAGTTAGCTTTATATTGGTGAAATATTTTTTTAAATCGGTCCAGTCATTCCAGAGCCTATTCAATAAAAATAAATAAATCTTTCCTCTTTATAATATTAGTATAGATTATTTTTAAAGTAGGTATAGGTGAATAAATAGATGAACACTCAGAAACATAACCAACACAAATGTTCGTCTCATAGATGTTTGTCATTTTTTTTATTTTATTTATTTCTTCTCACAATTAAAGTTTTAACATTGTTTGCTTCGCACCCCTAAACTATTACTGGTTTGTCTGGGTACTGCAATTCCTCTTATCATTACAGGAACACAGAAACGCAATATAAAGTGCGTCCAATACAAAAACATAAAATAAAAACACATTCACGGGTAGTTGGACCCTAATCCGTACCATGTAGCTCACCTAAACTAAAAAGTTACTCACGAGTAGGTACATTGGAATTTAGCAATCGAGCATAGACACGACCTTTAGCGCTGAAAGAAGAATCTCTGCTATTGCAACAGCATGCCAGCTTGAACCATGGCATCTCCTGGTAATCCTATTAATTGGTAACTTTGTTGCTCGAAGTTTTAGGAATTAGAAACTTCAAGCTCTGATCTTTTTTAATATTTCAGGAAAAACTGTATTTTTTACTGAATTATGAAGAAATGCCTAGCTAGGATTGCGGCGTTGGTTCTCAATATGAAATAATAAAAAATATTCTAATTTACAACGGGCTTATGTGTTCTGATCTGCCTAAAAGATCATATTGTACCACATAAACTGCAAATAAAAACATGTATTCTAAAAATCTCTCGGCAAAAGTTTCTCACAAACGTCACCCTTCTTGTTTTCTGCACAAGATAAATTTACAAACTGATAAATGACCACCGTATGTGAATTGTTCTGAATAATTTCCAAACAGGTCATTTATCAGACCGATTTACAACCAAACTATAGCTATTTACCAACTCCAAAGTTAACAAAGAGACTGCAGTTTCAGAGTTATAAGATTAATAGCTTCTCTAGTTTTTGCTTCTACTGAAACCTGTGAGGAAACTTCTGTTTTTTTCTTGAAGTTTCAATTGTGAGGTTGAAAAATTGTGAAGAAGTTTGACTCGGAAACTGATGTGTGACTTCTAAATTGACTTGGGACTTTATAGTGTATGCGGTGAGTGGCAAGAGAGTTGTTTGAATCCACAGCAACTAAAAAGTACTTTATAAAATAAAGCATAAAACTTCTTAGCTGTGGCAGGCCTCTGTCACTCCATGTACTTGCGCGCGATAATTACCTACCAACCGCCGGGCCTTCCTTGACCTATTTGGCCGTTGCTTTTCAACAGCCGCGTAGCATTTTTACGTAAGTAAGACAAAAAACATGATTTTTGAAAGAGAGGAGGATATGACAGAATGTGCTGTTTTGATTGGAGGTGAAAAGGTAGAACAAGTGAAAGAATTTGTGTATCTGGGGACTAGGTTCACGAGGAATGGAAGGCATGAGGGTGATATTGATAGAAGAGTGAATGCAGGGAATATGTTAAATGGAGCGCTGCATGCCTTTATGAACAGCCAGAAGGTGTCAGAAAAGACGCGACTGTCTGTTCATGCGGGGGTGTTAGTGCCGACGCTTATGTACCGAAGTGAGAGTTGGGTATGGCGAAAGAAGGATGAAAGTAGGATAAATGCAGTGGAAATGAGAGCATTGCGAAGTTTGGCAGGAGTGACATTGAGTGATAAAGTAAGGAATTATTATGCTATTCCTCGAGCGTTGTGATGTGGAAGAGGATGTGGTCACAAAAATTAAGATGGGAATGCTAAGATGGTTTGGGCATATGGAAAGGATGGATGAAAGGCGATTAACGAAACAAATTTACAAGGCGAGGGTAGATGGAGCTGTTGAAAGGGGAAGGCCTAGATGGACGTACCTAGGACTTGTTGTTGTGTTGTTGTCTTGGACTTGTCCAAGACGTGCTCAGAAAAGGTAAGGTCAGGAGTACCCATAATCGACGAGCATGTATGAAAGGATTAATGAGAGTTGAAGAAGCGCAAGAGGTGTGTCAGGACCGTAGCAAGTGGAAAGACGTGGTTTCTGCCTACCCCGTTGGTAAAAAGGCGTGATGGTATGTATGTATGTATGTATTACATGTAGATACTATGTGTTTATTGTAAAAAAAAACCGATACACAATGGATTTGCACCAAGAAAAGGTTTAACTATCCTTTTAATACTTAACTTGTTCATGTTATATAATTATTACACTGAAACGATTTCAATTTAAGTTTTATCTTGTTATTTTTAATTCAAGCTATCAACTGTGACGAAACGTAATTGTACCCTGAAAACGTAGGGAATCGTTATAATAAATGCTTGGTGTGTATGTGTGTATGGTTTACTATACCTTACTATGCTTATACCTACCCCTACATATAGATTTGCATAACCACTTTGATTTTTTATAGGTAAGTACTTACTGAGTTTCTTTCCAAATAAGGTTAATTACAAATGGTAGTTAATCCAGGAATGAGAAAAATGAAATTACATATCTATATTAATTGAGGACGTCAAAAATATCTAAGGATCCTTCCTTGAAGGAATCCATCGTTTTTGACAAGCAAATATCTACTCAAGCGTGGTCAGGAGGTCACTTGCGTGATCTCAGATCAAATCTCTACTTGAGCGCCGATTCGCACCTGAGTGGCGTTTCGGAATTAGTCTAAACTGTGATCAATGAATCTCTACCCAGGGGCGGTTCTTGAATAAGCTAGATCTCTGCTTTAATCGATTTTCAAGTCAAGATTCACGCTAGAGCATCGTTTCAGAATACGGGCGTATCTTTTTATCGCCTAAACATTCACGCTACTACGAGTATACCTGCCTAAGGTGTTGCAGTCGTCCTTAAACTGCGGGACCCATGCCCGCTAACCACCAGCCTTGTCGGCACAGAAAAACGAATGAAAAAAATTTAATCTCGCTGTCCATTACTCACCTAGAAGCAACAAGGAGCCACGAGACCACCAGCGGCAGCGCGAGGTACAGCAGCGTCTTCTTGCGACCGAAGTATTGGGAGATGAGGCCGGTGGGTATGGCTCCGCAGAGTGCGCCGAAGCAGAGCAGGGAGGCTGTCCATGATGCTTCCAGTGATGACAGCTGTGGATAAGAACTTTTTGAAAACTAGACTAACATGTCATCATCTTGAATCAAAGGTGCAAGAAACGATACAGTTTTGTAAATTATTTGTATCATAACGAATGAAAACAATTTTTCGTCATTCATTTAATTATTCCTGTGAGTGTTTACCTTTGTTGTTAGAAGTCATTTTAATGATCTTGTTGAATGCGATTTCATTTAATAAAAAGTATACCTATCCTTAATATGTAAATTCATAGAATTGAGACGTTATTAGAATACGTAGAAATTACACCGAAGTTAATGATCCCTCAGATAATACTATCTTCACTAGATTGATGTCTGCAGATAGTCTGGGGTTGAATATGCAGTTCGATGCCCGCCTTTTAAGAGCACGTTATGAGACACTATGGCACTGGGACTCTATGCATATGGGGTAAGTTTATTCCAACCAGAGATAATACTACCACCATAAGCAAAAAAGGTTATAAAAGATGTGGTGTAGGATATGTAAACTTTTGACATCCTGGCCACTAACAAAATATAAATAAGCCGTTGAAATCCCACTGCTGGGCAAAAGCTTCTCTTCCCCTCTCCCACTCAACTCTATCTTTAGCCTTTTTAGGCCAGTGCACCGGAAATGCATTCAGTTCGTCAGCGGTGCTTCGATGGGGCATACTCCGCGACAGATTTTTTGACGAAAAAGTTTTCTTTTTGTTTCACTTTACACGTATTAAACGGACGTCACAAGAAGTAAGTCATCGACAAGATTTTCAAAGTAGTTAATGTCCTCTATCCATTTTTTTTTCTGTATTTGATACCTACTTAGTTGCTACAAAACCAACATTTATAGACCGATCTCTGGACTTAGCGACGTCGCATATTTAATAGATTTTTGTGATTATTCATTTTGTTATATTCAAATTAAGGTATATTTTTTAATAACTGACAATATCATGCCATTACATACTAAAATTATAACTGTAATTTTAAATAATGTATGTACGAGTATGTGAGTTCGAAAATTAACTTTTCTTAAACATGCTCGGAAATATTGTCATTACTTTTGAATAAAGAACACGCGAAGTATCATATTTACGTAGACTGAAAACCCAAAATCACTTCCCGGCGCGTTCTTTGAATTTCGAACGACGAGCGCGCCGGCAATGTTGTATGAAACGGTGTGCTGTTTGAATTTAGAACTCTTTCATCTATCGTACACATTGCGTTCTCGTGGCTGTATAGCCACAGATGCGTTTACCTTTCGGCACAAATTGTAAAATAAAAAAAAACAAATTGGCGGTAAAGCGGAGTTGTTATTTTGTTATTAAATTTATTATGTAAAAGGCCCTTTTTATTACCTTGCATTTTTTTAAGAAAAGCACTATATATGCCTCGGCCGAAATAGCAATTGCCTGTCTCGTATCATTGAAGTCCACGCCTGCGGCTCGGCCTTCAAACTCATACTCGACCTGCAATTGCCTATTTCGCTGCCTTTGCAATAATGTACTATTAAATACTAGTTACTATATTTTCAATGAGTATTTTTATTGTTAAACACAGGCGTCTAAGTGTAATAAGGGCCAATGAAGATATATCAAAGATAAATGTGAGTTTAGCTTGAATATAAATGTATTTGACATGCTTGAATGTGTTTGGCAAATGTCTCAACTGACGCATTCTATTTTATCTGACCTTAAATTGAAGAAGATAAATTTCTTCTTTTCACTGAGATTGCATTCGTTAAATAAATACGTTCAGTGGTATAAAGTTACGTTACTTGGATACGTGTTAATTATGAGCAGGTAAACTTTAAGGGTTCACACATTATGTGATGTGTGGGTTTTTTATAACTTTAATAAGTAACTGCCTAAGCCAAGATCGCATCTTTCCACTAAGTTTCCACACGCAAAGCACCACAAAATATTTGAGCACTACGATCTAATTATTAAAAATTAAGATCATAGCCAAGTTTAAAATCAAAACGATGGTTAATCTTCACGTATGTAGTTACTATTATAGTTATTTTAGAACGTTATAAAAACAAGAGTTTCATGTTCCATTTTTGAATATTTCAAAATTACTATTTGACATTACTGATGATGTCGTCACATTTAAATAAATGGCCGCGATGTGTGGTGACTGTGTTGGTTTATCAAGCGTCTTAAAAATGATTTTTTACTTTCCCATTTTTTTCATTCTAAGGGGAAATTCTATTCTGTTGTTTACGTTTATTTATAGTAAATAAATAAATAAATAAATAAATATCTAGGACAATTCACACCAAGATCATCTGACCCCAAACTAAGCATATATAGGCGTCAGAGACTGATAAACATACTTAAATATTTATAAATACATACTTAAATAGATAATAACACCCAGACACACAACAAATACAAATGTTTGTCACACAAATATTTGTCATGTGTGGGGATCGAACCCACGACCTCCGGCGCTAAAGGCAGGTAAAAAGGTAGATTAAGCAATAAGTGTAGTGTTTGAACGGTATCAGTGCATTTGTGCAGTTCATTCCTTGGACACAACACGTCACGGTGATCAGAAGGACAGTCCATTAATCTTTAAGGCTATTGATATTATACTTTTGTACTCCTTATTGTGTTCTCTGTAATTTGTCTCTTTGTGTACGAAATAATAAATAAATAATAAATAATAATAATCGACTGTATGACAGGGCAATAAAGCTACAGTTGCACATGCTCATTACCAGCACGAAAGCATGCTGCTATTGGTCAATTGCTACTCAGTAGCATGTGTTGCGAAGCCTTGCTAATAATAAAATAAATAAATAAAATAAATATCTGGGACAATTCACACCAAGATCATCTGACCCCAAACTAAGCAGAGCTTGTAATATGGGCGTCAGAGACTGATAAACATACTTGAATATTTCTAAATACATACATATATAGATAATAACACCCAGACGCACAACAAATATAAATGTTCGTCACACAAATATTTGTCATGGGTGGGGATCGAACCCACGACCTCCGGCGCTAAAGGCAGGATCGCTGCCATTGCGCCAACAGGCCAGTCATCGATCAGACGACTGAAATAAGCATGCTCATTCTATTTTAAGTTCACTACTGCTGTTCAACAGCAGACGACTGAAATAATCATCAAAATGGAGAGGAAAGCAGTCTTATAGGTAAGAATAAAGGTTGAGTTATTTAAGTTACGTAGAGTACACATCCGTGAGGGGTAACCAGACACCATGTTTTTTTTTCATGACGTCTATTCATTTTAATAGAATCATCGCTGAATATTACTTGGTCCAATACTGGAGCTGTCAAAATCACCCCATTTAATTAAAATTCTATTTAAATCGCACTGCTGCACTGGGCAAATTAAACATATGCCTTCCCTTAAGATAACTTGACATGTAATTGGCAAATTCAAAGCTAAAACACGATTGTTGAGGCCATATAGATAAAATTAAATGCAATTATTTTCCATAAATGTTTCATAATTTAATAATTTTCTTATTTTGTTTCAAACCTTTTAGAGAACGTAGTTTTTGACTATTGCCTTTCGCACTGCCCGACTGTGTGGTTGACTGGTAGAGAATGCCTCTAGGCATTAAGTCCGCCATTTGTACTCTAAATTCTTTGCAATAAGTAATAAATAAATAAAAGTATGCGTGCTTATGTTGATTTTCGTTGTTGCACACACACGTTCACGGCACGCAGCATAAGGCGCCCCTATGTTAGGCACCATATGCTGCTGATGTAATATAATACCCATTTTGTAATGGTTTTGTAAATGTTGATGTGAACGCGTCTGTACGATGTTTCATTGTTTGACGACACGACTGACGTAGTAAGTTTTTTGCATTGATTTGCGTGAACTCTAGATGAGAAAATTAACTTTACTAAATGAGACAAAATAAAATGAGTAACTAAAAATACTGAAATGCGCCCCAATATGTCGGCCACAAAACACTGACTTTAGAATATTTAGGGGCTCAGATAGTATTTTTGGTGGTTAGGGTAGTTTGTCGCTCCATTAAATACTATCCATTCTGAATTGGCTTGGACCTGGGCTGGGAGACGCCCTTGGCTTAAATCTTCATTTTGTAACCCTTAACACAAGTATATTAATTACAAATTGTGTGTTGATTGGCGCAATTATTTACATTTATGGTGCTTATCAGAGCAGACTTACCTCAAACCGCACATGAGTGGAGTTGGCCTCGGTGACGTTCGGTGCGACATGTCCTGGGAACAGCTGCAACAAGCGTCCATGCATTAGCTGATGCTCAGAAAGCATTTTATAGTGCAACGGTGAAATAAAGAAAAAACGCCTTTATCGCTTAAATACAAATAAGAAACAACGCAGAAAACAATGCTGGAATCAGCATGAAAGCCATATAGTTTTCTTTACGGTTTAAATATACTGGATGATTGATCATTTAGACATAAAAAAATGATGTGGCATACTCAGTTAGTGATGTAGAAACTATCTAAGTGAAAATTTAATTTATTTAATCAACTTTGATTTCAAGGTCATCATAAAAATACTTTCTTATAAATAAAGCTTTCTACTCCATCGCAGAATATTTATCAGATAAATAAAAATAAATAAATAAACCAATTATATTATACTAATAAATAAATAGAATAAATGATTAATACACTGACAACACAGCACAACACACTTAGATTTTAACATGTGTATGTCATCCTTGTTTATTAAATAATTCTTGTTGTTTAGTAACAACCTTATTAATGTAATTAGTTAGTGTACAGAATTAAAAATAATAATTATATGTTTATATTATAGTGCCCTACAGGGTTCATGTGCGCTCCAAAATAATTTTAAGATCTTTACTTGATATAATGATTAAATGAAATGAAAATCAGTCAAACAGTCAGTATTTTTATATGAAAACCTTTGAGTACTGTCAGTAACTAAATCGAAATTGTGTTAAAAAGAGGACGTTTGTGTTTTTTTTAAATGGGTTTGCGTTGTTCACAATTATGAGTAGTGTCAGAAAAACTAATTATTTGTATAAGTGACCAAATATTGCACGGTAGTGTATTTACCTGTCCCCGAATACCCACTTATGACGTTTTTACTGCCTCAATTTAGTAGCAGCACTCCATCGAGAGCTCATGAATAAATAAAACATCGTATATTTTATATATTAACCTGCCGTTGCTAAGTTAGAATCCCGTGCAGGTAATTTTTCAAGCAGTCATGCGCGCGACGTTTTTTGATATACCGCTGAACTTAGCTAACAGGTGTTGCTTGTAAGCATTTTTAGATTGATAGTTTTTTTGGCCGCAAGTGTTTATGAAATTGAAATACCTAAGTATATCATCATCATGAAAAGCCAGTCATAAATCAAACCAAATATTACAACTTTTATGAACCGATAGGGTAATGATAATGATTTGGCGTAAGTCATGGATTCGATTCCCAGTCAGGACAAATTATTGTGATAAACCTTTGTGTTTGTTTGTTCAGTGTCTGGGTGTTATTTATCTATTTAGGTATAATTTAGATATTATCAACTGTTTAAATACCTTCGTCGGGGTCAAAATGATCAAATTAATTTCGTTATTTTTAAATTATCTTAGATTTATTTACGATAAATGTTTTCCTATTACATACTTATTTGGTTAACAGCACTGTCTTTGCTTCAGGTCTAGGCAATTGGCACACAATCTTAGCTGATGGTAAATGTCTTATTTTCAAATTAACTATTCGTAATTTAAAATATTTCCCAAAGAAACTATTCCGAAGGCTTGAAGTGTTTCGTAAAGTTTTTACTGACCAACATAATTATCATATAATTATAAAAAATAGTAAAACCGAAAGGAAAGTGGCATGGCATATTGAAACATTTTTAATCAAACTAAATACTAATTATTTTTTTAGTATGAAAAATTCGAAATGAAAGTTGTTAAAAATATTTTTTTTCCAATTGGATAGTTCCAGCATTATCTACTGGTTAGGAAATAATAAGATATTTTACTCAGTAGAGTAGGTACGTAATAATATAATTTTCACTTCTCATGCCCTAAAAGTACGCCAATATAGCCCTACGAAGCGGGACTAAAGTGACCACTTTAGGCCCTAGGGAGTCAAAAGTTTTTTTTTTTAATCCTTCATGTGACGCAGACAAACTCAAACAGCCAGTAAAAATATACTACACACATCAACATGGTCTAGGGATATTTCAATTCAACCTAAATAATTAAAATTCTATTAACTTTTTGTAAAGATACCTACACACTAAAATAAATCATGTTTAATAGCCTATCTAATCTGATAAATAAACTTTTAGATAAAGTTAAATTAAAAAAATACTTAGAAGATGAGGAAAAACTTAGACAAAATTTCAATCTTAACTTTATTTTTGAAACATCAATTTTTTTTTATAAAAAATTATGAAAACTTAAAATTAATAATCCGTGGATCCACTTACGAGTATGACTCTCCTGACACATCTCAAAACAAGAGTGTCAATAATTTGCACACCTGCATGCGGGACGAATACTATGTCTAGTTTTATTATTAATTACATTTGCAAATAAATGATTTTACTTTACTTTACTTTACTGTTGTGGAATACTGTCCCAAGTCCTGCTAAGATGCAAGAAAAGCTGGTTTTCATGCACAATATAGGGAAATTCCTGAGAGCTCTTCTCTGAAGCATATCCCAGGCATGCTCAATAGGATTTAAGTCAGGGGATTGTGCAGGCCAGTCTAAAGCTTGGATATCATGCTGTTGTAACCAACTTGTAACGATACGCGCCGTATGTGGACGGGCATTGTCGTGCATTAGCTGGAAATTTTGTCCCATTTGCTGTCTGTGGGGCAAGATTACAGGCTCTAGCACCTCATCTCGGTATTTTAGAGCAGTCATATTGCCTTGTATCCAAACGAGGTCCGTTCTACCGCCGAGACGAATTCCTGCCCAAACCATAATCGTGCCACCTTGAATGCATTAACTTTTTGTGGGTGCTGCAGTCGATTCCAACGTCCAGGTTCTCTCCGAACGCGTACTTATCGCGAATCAGGATGAAACCTAAACCTAGATTCATCAGTGAAAAGCACAAGTGACCATTGAGAATGGTTCCAGTTTTCGTGTGCTATAGCCCATTGTAATCTTCTTACTCAATTGCCTCTCCTTAGCGCTGGTACCTGAAGTGGCCTACGAGCACGTAGGTTGACTTTATGCAGTCATCATCTTCTTAAAGTTTGACCGCTTACCAGCAAACCATACTCTCTCTGTAACCTGCCTTTGAACCAATTGCATCGCCGTTACATTTGGTTGACTTCGTGCAGCATTTACTATGAATCGGTCCTGTACATGTGTTGTAATGCGTTGAGGTCCTCGGTGCCGTTTCACCACTTCCTTGACACGATAACGTGACCAAAGCCTGGATATAACGCTCTGACTGGTCCTCATGGCTTCAGAAACCGCAATTTGGGTAGCGCCAGCTTAAATCATGCCACTGCTCTTAACATTTCGTTCCTGGTCAAGTGTCTACGTGGCATGATAAATAACACATAAATGAACACCGGAGATGCGTTTGACAAAGATTTATAGAAATTTATGAAGTTTTAATTTAGTTAGAAGTTCGTGAAGATTTACTTCTTTGGAAGAAATTCAAGGAATGCGAATTTCATCTTATAACAAAACCTTTTAAATACAAAATTGAATTTAAAAAAGGAACCTAATAATGTTTTTATGATCTGTCATTAATAGTTTTTTTGTAAGGCCAGCACTTTTTAAGTTATTTAAAAAAGTTTTATATATCCCTAGACCATGTTGTGGTGTGTAAAATATACAATTTTCTTATGGTACAAATAATCACAAGGTGTTAACAAACACAACTATGACGTACTTAAGTCAAATGAATACTATTTAACATTCGACAAAAAATATGCGGTCCTTCAACAAAATTGCAGTTGTAAGGCTCTACTGTGAAATAATAAAACAAGGCGCAAGATTGTACTAAATCCAATGCAAATGAGGTGATAAATTAATATTTAATATGGATTTGGCAGCAGAACGCGGCTCACATCGCATGTTTACTAAAACTTTCATATCGGAGCGTAGCCCAATAATCCGAGCGAATTAGGGCATCCGAACACGAGCGACATTGAAAGACTCTAGTAATATCTATGAAAAGTGACTCCGGCAAAAATAACTTTTTTCCTTCAGTCGCTACCTTATGTCCGAGCATCGTATCGTCGTCAGCTTCGGGTTTTCTAGAGTGGACAGTCTAAGCCGGTCTCTGTCTAAAGGGTTTTTTTTAAAAAGTAACAGCGCCCGTGAAAATACTGTAAAAATACTGCACTTAAGCAAAAATGATATTTAGGCAAAATTCATTTGGATGACGGTAAATAATTAACAGTCATTTTATCAACATGCCAATGTCATGTGAAGTGGAAATTAGAAACTAAGTCATACCAAGCCCTTAACCCAAATTTTTCATCAAGTAGCAATTTATTTGCAGTCATTGTATCTTATACTTCATGTCATTATATTTATTATGGTAGATGGTATTGCTGTATGCAAGGACCTCTCTGGCATCGCAATAAATTCACATGTTTATTTTATTTATATTATTGACTATTAAGGTAATTTTCATGTTTGTCTGTTTTTATGAAGAAAAATATACTTTATTGCGAGGGAAATTATGAGCAGTGATAAATATATTTTTTACTAAACCTTAATGAATAAAACGTCGCCGTGTCAAAGACCTAATTATAACAACTGAGCCCAGTTCGCAATTACGCCACCTGCATTGCGCTTTCCGCAACTCTAACTTATTCTGCGGTCGCAGAAACAGTCTTTTGGCAAAGCTTTACAAATCACAAATAGTTTGAACTTACTACACCCTGTGTTACAAAAGTAAAAACGTTGACTTTGGTTAAAAAGTTGTGAAGTTCACTTTGTGGAAACAAGCCTTTGGGTTGCAATAAAGGAAGGGGCTTGAACATTTTTGTATGGAGACTGTCATAGCCACTTGCCGTCATTTTGTTTTTTTTAAAGTTTCCGCTCACGATGGGAGTGGTATATTTAGATAGAGGACACATAAAAGGTTAGGTTCCCTAAAGTGTCACGTGTCCGAGTTATTAAAAGGTAAAGATCAATATGAAAAAGGTGATAATAATTAAAAATCTACTAATTATGTGACTTTTCTGTGTTAGGTACATTGTCAACAATTAACAGATTTCAGGATATTTAAACCGTCGGGTATGTGTATTATGTATCTCATTTTTAACGAGTGAACATTTGAAAATGCTCAAAATAATGAAGGTAACGTGGATTTTACCTGTTTTTAGGTAAATAAAACTAAAAAATTATTTAAATTAAAATTAAAAATACTTTATTGCATAGGAGCATACAATTCTAAAGTGACAGCTAAGGATAGGCAATTATTGACTTTACCGCTTTGAGCGATTTCTCCTAGACGACTTTGGGATGTGATTAGAAAAAAAAAACAGACTGTTGAAATGTTCTAATATCTGCCATTTTGTCATTACAATAATACGGAAAGCCTCACAGTTGGTAGATTTATAATACTGAATATCATCTTTTTCATATCGATCTTAACCTTCGAATAATTCGGAAACGTGTCACCTTAGGGTACCATATTACCGGATATTTTTTGTTTATTTATGTGTCCTCTTTCCAAATATGCCACTTTTATCGTGCGCGGAAACATCGTGAAAAAAACAAAATGGCGGATGAGCGCTATGCCACAAATGTTCAAACCCCTTTACATTAAAAACTTGGGAATTCTGTAATCTATGAATTCTGGATTTCCAAAGCAAAATGACATGGGTGCCTTGAAGAAGAGAGCGCTTTCTTACCCAAAAGGCAAGCAAAATTATTTGACAACAGCATAGATAAAACATACTATTTTCCGTGACAACAGTATATCTACCATGAGTTTCCGTCACGTAAACTACGATAGTTGACTTCAGAAGGGGGTTTGAACATTTTTGTATGGAAGCTGGCATGGCCAACTAGCCGCCATTTTCTTTTTCAAAGTTTCCGCGAACAATAAAAGTGGTACATTTGGTTAGAGGAGACATAAACAAACAAAAAACGTTTGATAATTGGTAGGTACCCTAAAGTGTCACGTTTCAGAGTTATTTGAAGGTGAAGATCGACGTGAAAAAGGTGATTATTAACTAAAATTCTTCTAATTATGTGGCTTTCCGGATATAATACGATGATACGATGGACGAGCTAATACGATGGCGTTCACTCACATCCCTAGTTACGCCCCGATGACAGGTGTCAAAACGTACCTATTAGATTGCGACGACTATAGTAGACGTCAACGAGGCAACGCGGTTCTAGCGGCTGGAATCGGTGTAAGTTAAATGCAGTCAATGGGCAGAGGTGATACTTTTCTACCAGTTCACCATCAACCTCGTTTGCTCTCTCTTTTATGTCAAAAAAGATTTCATGCAACCAACCACAACCCATGGTTCAGCACTGCAGGACGGGTGATGGAATGCATGACCACCATATTAAAATTCTGGCAAGTTTCGTTTATTAAGTGTATTATATCGTTTGCTAGCTGTCCGCCAGCGGCTTCGCCAGCGTAGAATGTCTTTCCCGTCGAAATATAGCCTATATTTTAAAAAAAAAGTCCTTATGTCACTCCCTATATGATATATGATAATGTAGCTTTATAGTGGTGAGAGAATTTTGGAAATCGGTAGTTTCGGAGCCTAATCAATACAAACAAAAAAAAAATTCCTCATGACATAATATATAATAGGTACTCGTAAAGCATGTGCTTGAACAACCGGGATAGATCACACAGATGATGATGATGAGGTAAAGCATGCCGGTGATCGTTTTTTTATTAATATGGTTAACTTCGCAGAGATTCAAGCCAACTGATGTGTAGGGAAGCCAATGTCCACAGATTCTTGTCATTTAGGATATTGCAGTCCACTTTATTATAATCGCTTTATCAATTTGCTTTGATTTGTTAACTTAAACTTGTGGAGAGGCAGTTCAACAAAGGCTAAAGATATCTTAATTAAACATTTTTAATATAGGCAAAAACTTTCCCTCCCTACCTTATGAAGTCTAAGACTGGGAGTTACAAGTTTGTTTTTATTTCCAGCACTAAGTTTATGAACACTGTTTTTCTTGTGCTCAAGAAACCCACTTGTTGCTTAATTACTATCATGATAATAAGTCACAGCTGATAACAAACTCACCCAAAGTTGTCAAACAGCCCCCAAACTTGCCTCCGACTTGCGAAAGAGTAATTAGCCAGACGTATTCCTGTTGTGACTAGTTCACACAAAATACCAGCACTGTTACAATTAGGAGTTTCGAATAGTTTTGAAATTACACTCATGAGAACTTAGGATAGAATGTAAGAGTTTAAGCTGAGTTAGATCGATTTGAACACGCTTTGATGCTTTGTTTTTCATATTTAGGTGAAGTTTAGGTTTAAGTTAGAAGTATCTGTGGGCTCACTAACGGCTTCGGACCCCTTGTTTGTGAGGGGAGACCTCTTGTTTGTCCTGTGGAGATCCGATCGGTCCGCCGCCACAGACTGGGGGGTATGGATCCTTGGTACATTAAAAGTGGATATTACCTCAGATTACTGGAAAACTATGATACCTATATTCCTTTAGCCTACGCTATAGCCAGATAAGTATTCTAGCCACTCTCATTGTTTCGTTACATAATTAGAGTTAAGGGAGTCGTAATGCTTACATGAGTAAACATAGAAGATAAATTTTAGTAGCTGGACACGACACCACTCCAGGCACTTTTTTTCAATGAAAATGAATGCGGTCATACAATTTTAGAGAATTTATCACAAGACTACTTACATTTACTACTACTCGTATTTTTTTTTAGATACTGCGAAATAATCACTGGAAATGCTGTAGAAAACCACTCAAAAACTGGACAAATGCACCTCACAGTGATAGTATTTCCACTAACGCGTGATGCGTTTGTATTGTCTATGACGCTCAGGTTTATTGGCTTTGCAAGGTGGTCCGTTCTATCATCTACCGATTGCCATACGAAAGAACGAAATAAATATAATTTGTGATGTTTAATTTCGCGCCTAAAAACGTCTATATCAGAGGTCCGATCGGACCCCCGCCACAGATGACGGGGTTGCGAGCCGAGGTCCGAGACTCACACGTGACAGACAAGTGGAGTGCTATTTACCCAAAAATTCCACTAAGGTTTTAATGCTTAAACAAGAAGATAAATGGAATATTAATCCCTACTTCGAGACCGTTACAAGAGGTGTGTTGTCTGGCGCATATTTATATTTATACATCCCTTACTTGTTTAAGTATCCAATTGTGGTAAAGACCGAATCACACTGGCAACCAAAATGTTTATGTATTCCACCTGATCCCTTTTAGTAAAAGAGTTGTTCCCGATTTATAATCTTAGGGGTTTAATGTGGCGGGGTTGCTCCATAAATAATGTTTTCATTAGGAACCCTCCTATAAATTAAGCCGTGGTTAGGCCGTGTCCGCACTGAGGGGATACAGACGGGCAGTTAGAAGTGATTAACTAGTTGCTGTCAGTGACTTCGTCCCTGTGGCCTTAGCCTCATAAATGTTCAGCCTGTGTAAGGATCTAAATTACTTCATAAGTTTATCCTACTTTAACAGTATAAGTGTACAAAGTTTCATTATAATCTATTCAGGGGAGTGGATTTCTTATGATGCTGGAACATACAAAAAGACGGACCATTTCTAATAAAAAATCTTACTTTCTCGGCTCGCATACTCCTAATCCGTTATCGGTCGAAACCCAAACTTGGCCTACCAAATCAAACGTATGTAAATGAACGGGACTCGTACACCAAAACTGATTTTGTCGGCCGATGGCGGACAGAACCTCTCGGACGAGTTTATTTCTAACAAGCGGCCCCAACAAACTTCGTTCTGTCAAAAGTTATTGGCAAGACAGCTGTGAACATTTAGGATGGAAAAATGTTTTCGCTTTTTTTTTCGTCAATTTGCCAATGTTTTTAATACTTATTATCCTATTCCCGATGTAGACAAATCCAAAAACACAAAAATCATAAAAATCGATTCACCCGTTCTTGAGTTATAAATGATGTAACTAACACGACTTTCTTTTATATAAATGGTTTATACTGGAGGATTATTCCAATAACAACTATTTGTGTCGATTTGTTTTTGGATTAACAACCCACATTTGGCAAGCAGGGTAGCAGTGTAAGGGCTAATCACTTTTCCTTTATTCGCGCTCATTAAAACTTACACGCGACTCAGATAAAAAAATGATTATATCCTCGAACGAAACTACTCTCGAAGTCCCTTAAAACCAGCTTTGTGATGATGAACGCTCGTCTGCCTCGATCAAAGTATAGCAACAAGAGTCGGGAGTTGATGAATCTTAAGCACCGACCAACTTTGTTCCAAGTTCGGTTTAAATTAAATTCCATAACGTAAAAAGTCGGTGTAAATTCTGTAAATCCGTGCCGCTTTTTCGGTTTGAATTTGAATTAGCTATGTTTTATGAAGGCTGACTTAAAATTTCCACTCCAATTTAAAAAAAATGCAAATAAAAAAGGCTTGTTATATTAATTTTAATAATTTTAAAAATAAATCGGTTGACATACAATTTAATGGACAAACTATATGTAACGCTGACAATGCAACATTTTTAGGTTTAATATTGGATCCAAAACTAAGCTGGAAGGATCAAATAGAGAAAGTTCGCAACAAAATTAACGGGTTTGCTTTTGCTCTATATAAACTGGCTAAAGTTGCAAATATAAATACTGCTGTTACTGCTTATTATGCGTACGTGGAGTCTGTTTTGAGGTACGGATTAATAATATGGGGTAAGGGCACTAATGTAAAAAATCTATTCATTGCTCAAAAAAGGTGTATCAGAGCCATTTTTAACATAGCACCAGATGTATCTTGCTTGCCTTATTTTAAATTGCTTCAAATTTTGCCTTATCATGCTTATATATATTTGAAATAGGTGTGTTTGTCAAGCGAAATATTCACAAGTTTAAAATGGCGAAGGATCTTTCTAAAAGATCAACACGTGACTGCTATAGGTTAGTATTAGACGTAGTGCCAAAAACTAAGAGGTTTCAAAATAATTCGTTTGCCATGTGTATAACTATTTTCAATAAAATACCAATGAAAATAAAAGATCTTGAGCCAAATGCTTTTAAGGCTTGTTTGCGTAAATGGTTGATGGATAATGCTTTTTATAGTCTTGACGAGTTTTTAAAGCACAAAGAAAAGTAATGGGATTGCTGACGCTGTTGGTGTGTTATTAACGATGGTATGATTTAATAATTAATATTGTTTAAATGACTAATGTAAATATAAATTGTATTCCAATTATTTGTATGCTGTTTTATACAGCTAAGTAGGTCGTTGTACTTTTAATCATTCAAGACCACATTTTCATGTACTTTTTTACCCTACTTAATGGCAAATAAAGATATTTGTATTTGTATTTGGGCATTTGACCAAATTCTCTAGGTTGAATGACGGTAATGTAGCTACCGTCTAAAAATTGAATTTATTAAGTCGTTTATTCAAGCGAACCAAGTTTTAATGCTTTAAACACACTTCGTAGAAAGCCTACTGAAAAGTCAGTACGACAAATCAAGAAACGGCTTCTACTATAAACAACGTAATGATGAAAACAAGTACTAGGGGTTTTAATCATAAAAGGTTCTGGTGGATAACCATTTCATCTGTGTATGGCAAATGGAGTAATTTTTCGCTTGATTTGAGTCTTCCTGCACAATAATTAAAAACGCAACCTCATATGCGGTATTTCCTGAATAGATTCTGCTAGATTGAAGTTGGCAAACAAGTATTCTTCAACAATAGCATGTAAAAGCACGACACGATTGGCGTAGCACGGTTTCTCGCCTTTAATTCCGTAGTGTCCCGGGTTCGATCCCCGGTCAGGTCAATTCAGGAAATAATCTTTTCTAAATTGGCCTGTGTCTGGGTGTGCTGGGAGACGCCCCTGGCTTAATTCCTTGTCTGGTACCTCGTAACACAGGGATTTATTATATCCCAACTTCGAGACCATTACAAGAGGTGTGTTGTCTGGCGCATATGTATTTATTTATTTTAAAAGCTCAAAAGCAAATAAATGAAGCAAAGCTCACTTCTGATGTGTGCAGTGGATGTAACAGAGGAAGTGCCGATGATGACCAGGCTATGCAGGCACCAGCAGCAAACGCCCCGAGATTCACTGAAAACAACAATATATTTTTCAGCTATTGGCACATCTTGTTACAAGAATTATGTCTGTTATTCTGTTAGTTTAATGTTAAGATTTTGTCAACTCTAAAAGCTTTTCCAAGGGAAAATATATAGTATATTTGTATCTTCATTTTAGTCGTTTACCAAGTGTAAACGACAAAAATGAAGGACGAAAAATCGGATTATTATATTTCATTCGGAGGATGCCAAATTAATTATGCTAAGATGACTGGCCTACACAGTAGGTCAGACAGTCAAACGAACTGATTGTCGTTGGTGTAGTTATCAGCCAACTTTTCTAATTCCCTGGGATAAAACCTATGAGGAAATATCACTAATGAAAGCCTCCTGGCTACAAACTGTGAATAAAAGCATCTGTTAATTTACCTATTCCCGTAGCAATATACTGCGTGGTGATCCCGGAAGTATCCTTCTTGATGTCAGGAACAGTCTCCATCCGCGTCAGCACCTTCCGGTTTCCGTTTGTCTCCGGGTTCACGTTGATGGACACCTTCACCTCTTTGTCTCCCTGGGAGCCACCTGCTTCTGCATCTTTGGGGGGGAACTGGTCTTCGTTCACTAAAACAGATGGAAATGTTCTGTTTCAAATTTTCGGATAGGTGGCTTTTATATTAATCTTATCCATCAATGTATCATGTGTGTCTTATGTGTTGTATTTTTAACACATCGAGGCAATGACATTTGAAATCAAAGACTCCGCATCAGCGCTCAAAAAATTTAAGAGAAAAGAGTGATTGTCTTCATATAAACTAACTCATTGAAAAGAGCAACTGCTAAGTATCTTAGCGGGTCTTCTCAGTACACAAAATCAGTTTTCCGACGCCGGTGGTAGAGTCACGTTCGTTTAAGTACTGTAAAAGTAGATATATATTTATTATTTTACTCATGTCTATAATCAAGTATAAATAATTTTGGTTAATGTAAATTTGACGATTTAAATGTGCTTGTAACAGAGGTCTATTTAAATAAAGATATTTTGACTTTATTCCTTAGTCACAATGCATTTTTACTGTTTTTGCTCATACATTGCAGAAAGAGGCAGAAGGCATGTCACTGTGACAGGTGTGCATGTGTTAGCTTGTCAATGGTATGACATGCAATATCCAGGAAATACCGTTGTGTCGAAGTGAGTTAATTGATTCAATATCAACAAAATTTGCGGACATGATGCCTAGAGGCATTACGAACCAGTCAATAGCAAAGTTTAACATAATATACAACATAGGTAGAAGTTTCTCCGGTCAACAATATCAGTTATTCTCTTGCTGTGTTGAAACTCTTAAGCTTAGGACTTTATTTGTATAAATATAGGTAGATTTATAGAGCAAGGGCGTTCATCCTCACACTCTGAATCCGCAATGGTCTCGTACAGTTCGGTTTCAGAGACGTTTCCTTCCGAGGACGCTTAAATGGTGGAATGAACTCCCTGCCGAGGTTTTCCCGATGAGTTATAGTATGGAGGTGTTCAAGAGGGGTTTGAAAAGGTTTTAGCAGGGTCGACAACGCGCGAGTGATACCCTTGGTATTGCACGTGTCCATAGGCTGCGGTTACCGCTTACCATCAGGTGGAGCGCATGCTTGATGGTCACCGACGTTGTATTAAAAAAAGGTATCTTTCACTGTCATAACATACATTTACATTTAATTCAGCCTGTTTCTCCTCCCTGCAGAGCTAGTGAAATTAAATTCTAAGTAAGAATCTTTACATCCATCCATAGAGCCATCTTCTTATGCATTCGTAGATTAATTAGGAAAAGCGTAATTTATCTATCATATCTTATTCGTTATTTGAAATGAAGGAAACTTCTTTGAAATTGAACTTGTTTTTTTATTTGCTAACAAAAACCTAGTAACCTTATCAGTTTTAACCTGCTGATATAAGTTTCTTAAATATTTAAAGTTTAAATACTATCGCAGGTTCAACAACAAACAATAAATTGTTTGATGGTTTTCTTCATTTTCAACCGACTTCAAAAAAAGGAGGAGGTTCTCAATTCGACTGTATGTTTTTTATTTTATTATTATTATTATTTTTTATGTTTGTTACCTCATAACTTTCGACTGGGTGAACCGATTTCGATCGTTCTTTTTTTATTTGAAAGCTGGTGCTTCCCGAATGGTCCCATTTTAATTTGGTTTAGTTCTGACATTGGCATCCATGAGAAAACCATATGTTTTAAATCTAGATAGACGAAATGCGCGACAAATGGACGACAAATGGACGAATAACTTAATTTTACGCCAACCGATTTTGATAACTCTTTATTTATTTGAAAGCTGATGCTGCCCGTGTAGTCCCATTTTAATTTGGTCCAGTTCTGACAGTGGCATCCATGGGAAATCCATATAAGTCTTAAATCTAGATAGACAAAATGCGCGACAAATGGACGGGTAACTCAATATTACGCCAACCGATTTTGATAATTCTTTATTTATTTGAAAGCTGATGCTGCCCGTGTGGTCCCATTTTAATTTGGTCAAGTTCTGACAGTGGCATCCATGGGAAATCCATATAAGTCTTAAATCTAGATAAACCATATGCGCGACAAATGGACGAATAACTCATTATCACGCCAACCGATTTGAATGCTTCTTTTTTTATTGGAATGGATATACTTCAAGGGTAGTTTGATCAGTGTTAGCTTCTGATTATGGGATCCATGACAAAGTAACGGAACTCTTCAATTCTTAGGAGCAATTGGACGATACTTTTTCGATGTATAAAATAAATAAGAACTATTCACTGAAAATCAAGAAATAAACAAAAATTTTAACAAAAAAAAACAAGTTGTTTTTTTTTTGTTAAAATTTTTGTAAATTTTGTAAATTGCGTATTCGTCTAAAACTTATACTTTAATATAATGTAGGTACAGTTATTGTTATTGTTGGAGTCGGTGTCAGCCAATGTAGGTTTGTAACTACCTACATACATACGTAAACGTGATATGTAAGCAATAGGTATATTGCTAGGTATATTGTAGTGTTTCCTTGGCTGACACCGACTCCAACAATAACAATAACTGTACCTACATTATATTATCGTATAAGTTTTAGAAGAATACGCAATTATTTCTTTACTTTTTAGTGCTTTGTTTTGAAATAGTTTTTTTTGAAGTTGGTTTTTTTTTCTTAAAATTTTATGACAAGAGCTTTTACTTGGGAGTCAAAAACTTTACTGTTGATATTGTCAAATTAATATCATTATTCATTTTATAAATGCAAAGGTGTGCTTTTCTATTAAAATCCTCATTAAAAAGTGTACTGATAAAGTCTTCAAGGTAATGGGAGTCGTAAAAAGAACGCAAGATAGCAAAGACAATACTGAAATTTAATTTAAAAGAGATAAATCTAGGGAATTCGCCGGGGAATTACGAGTTTCTTCTTTCTTTCTCGGACGAAATAATGTTTCCTTCCTAGAAAATACTTTAATTGATATTAAAAAGTTTTTACATCATAGTAATTTAGTACAGTTTGTCTCGAACTTTTTATTAGGTTCAATTTCCATCCTTGACCAAATAATCAAAAGAAGAAGAATTTTTTTGAGTGTACATATCTGTACGTCTACCACGAGTTGCCACTTCGTTCGCGTAAAAAAATGTTTTGGGATTTGATATTGTCATGTCATGTCATGTCATGTCAAACCCCAATACCTTTTTTTTACGCGAACGATAACGTAAATTTAAAGTGGTAACTTGTGGTAGACGTAGTGATTAACTTGACATCGAAAATTATTATATTGACGACTCGATTGGTGTAGTGCTCTATCTATAGCACGGTTTCTCGACTTGACTTGTGCGTTGGACCAGTGTTCAAGAAACGATTTTTTCTAAATTGGAAATTTATTTGGGATTTACTGTACGAAGGCAATTATTAAATGTTATAGCAGTTTTGAAAATCGCGCGGCAAGAGGTCCCTTTCAAGGTTATTTGGTATTCTAAGTATTAAATATAGATGAACTAAATACATTTAACCCATTTACATCACTTTATTTCGTATTAGCTTTTATCGTGAATGTTTATTTATATATATATTTCTTTCTCGTATGTAATACTGAGGTATTAAAAGTAATAAAAGTAGCGATACGGACCCTGTCAGGCACAGCAAAAGTAGGTGAGAGAAACTAATCTTATATATGAGCTTTATCGCCATCATCTACTTGAAACAACATTAGGAGAAGCTGTTCTGCGGTATGATGTAGTATTTATTTATGGGCAATTTTCATTCATTCAATATGTGTGATATAAGAATCATATTATATTTGCAGTCTTTGAAGTATTCTTCCAACGTAACGTATAATAGCATTTTGATTTATGATGATCTTTTAATTTAAAAAAAAATCCTTTTCTATAAGAATATTTTTTAAAGAAGTTAGTAATGAATTATATATTTTTATGCACTTATCTATGGGGTTTTTCGAATGTAATTGAAGTTTAGAAGTGGGTAACATTAATCTTGTTTGGGTCTTTGGCCGGAAGCAATATTTAGTGGGCCTATCTTGTCGTTTGGTTACTAATTTTGGGTGTTCGAAAACAAATTTACAAATTTCGAATATGTAGATGCATGGGAGACTTAGTACTTTAAATTGCGCTGGAGTAGACTCTATCGATGATATTTTTTTTTAATTATCAGCATTCACGTTAAAGTATCAAGACTTTTATAGTGCTTTTTATGATTCCCTACCATTTTATTCTGTACTTTTTACTAGCGTTTTTTGATGCGTGGACACAACAGATTGACCTATTTATCTGTAGTGTGAAAGAATTCACAAGAGTGGCATAATGTATGTGTACCTATAGTATAAGTTAATAATGAAAAGAATATGTAACTGTTCTGCTCATAATGATGCATTTAATTTGTCAACTTTTAATCATAATATTGTAATTGTAACTACACTATTGCATTAGGTATTATCCTGTAATGATAGTTGTATGTGGTAAATGAATAAATAAATGAATAAATAAATAGTCGTCCAGTGATAAAATAAAATCCTCGTCAACCAATAGCGCCTTTGAGACCACCATTCCGCAAGACTGTTCTTGGCTCTAACTCTCCACTACCCAGACTGTGTAATCTGCTCAATAGATATAAAAGCGTCATTGATATTAACTGTGATTCTGCACATAGATTTCGTAAGATTATTTTGGAAAATATGTCTTTATGACCGATTATTCGGTTTCTTATGCTGTTCTTTTTTGAAATTATTTTTGTATGCCTTGGCAGAATTATGAAATTTGAGTTTTGTCTAGCTTGTTTTCAACTTTTTTAACTACGTTTTCACTTATATTGCTTGCATTAAGTAAAACTTATATTAATTTTTAATTATAGTGCATGCTGTGCTTACTAGTAAGTAGTCACTATACAAGCATATGAACTTTAAATGTATTTTTTGCTTTATATGTGTAAGATGACTGTTAGTAAGCCAAATAAATAAAATAAAAATAAAATAAAAAAAATAAAACAAATTTGAAATTTTGCTCATACATGCAAGCACAAAACGCACACATAAATAATATATCTCCGCGAAAATGAGATAGCGTCAATATTGAGTTGTGTTAAATCTGGTCAACGCTCTTAAAACCTTGTGCATTAGCCTGAAGCAATACTCTATTTTCGTTTCGACATGTCGAATGTGTCAAATTTACGGGAATGGCTTATGGACTAGGTTAGTCGAATGACATTTGATGTCAGTTCCATACATTTTTAAATTTGATATATCGAAACAAGAGTAGCGTGTTGCTTTTGGCTAGCCTCCCTTATCTGGTACCTCGTAACACAGCAATTTCACAAGATGTTCAAAGTTGTATGAATTTAAAAAAAAAACTAAATAATAAATGTGTTTATATAAATTATGTTTTCTGGTTTTTCTTGATAAATAAATAACTGGAACAACTCTACTCTACACCAAGATCACAAAACGCCGAGCCAAACACTGACTGGCACATACACTCAATTTTTTTAAATTATATTATTGTGTAGAAAACAAAATAGTTAGTAGACACTTTTATATTTTTCCCTAGGTCTGAACCCAGAACCCACGCCCTTCGGCGTTGTAGGCAGAAACTTTATCCATCACGCATATGAGACTGTCATTAATGATAACCTATATTCTTCCATTGCACCGTGTTACGTAAGATATCTTTCTTTTTAACTGGTCACGTACGCCAATCCCACCAGGCTACTAGTATTATTATCACAGACATAAAACCAAATACATAACGAAAGGAGGCCCCATTTATATGAAACCCAGCGTGGCACTTTCTTGACGCTTATTTTGACGACTCTATGGCGTTTTAGTGATGGGAGTCCGCCATTTCTCAATCGATTTTAATTAAAATAATGTAAATAAAAAGAAGAATGGTCAATCTATTTTATTTAGACATTTATTGCCATAATGGTTGAGCAAATAAGGACAGTGAAATGAGATAAATAATAACATAAGATAAGATAAGATACTCTTCACTGCATAAAGACAGTAAGGAAAACAAAAAGTGTGAATTACATATGAAAGATGACTCAAAGGGCAAGCAAGTGCAGAAATTGAAGAGGATTTAAAAATATATTACGTGTAAATAAATTACCTATAAATAAGATACATATGAATAACATACTTAAACAGTAACGAGTATTATAAAACCATTCACACAATATAAATGTTTAATATTCTACAGAACATAGGTAGTAAGAACAATAACGGAATAACTAAAGTAGACACAAGATAGAACTAACATAAGAGGCAAATATATTTGATAGAAAGAACCAAGAAGAAGAAGATATTATTAAGACAATAAGAAAATGTGCTTTAATTCAACTTTTAAAGACAGGAAGGGATTGTGACTGTCTGATGGACCAAGGTAAGGAGCTCCATAAACGTATGGATTACACGGTAAAGGAGTTTGTACAGGTAATCTAAGCAAAAGTTGAGGGGGTTCCCAATGAAATTTAAATACTTAAACGCATCAGCGCTCTGTCAAAGGAACATGAAAAAGTGTGCTTTATTCTGAGCACACCTATCATTGATAACATAACCGAGTCACTGCCAGACGTATGGCATGTTAAAGTTTGTCAATTCCATGACGTGCATCATCCAGGCATGGAGCATCGTTAGGGGTTCCAAAAACTTTCACTAAAATAGATTAACCATAATACATCGCGTCGTCGTCTGTTTTAGGCGAATAAATTCGGTCAGAAGTGGCTGAATCGGCGTTGTTTTTGACAAAACCAATGCTGATGTTTTCTATACTGACAGCTTTTCTGTACTTACCACGAACAATGCAATGGCAACCCTTGTCGGCCAACCATTATTGCGTACTGACAGACAGATGATTATCGCTCGTTATAGCAAAATAACTCAGTAACAGTCTGATTGTTAACATTTACTATTTTGCTAGCCTTAATATAATTAATAGCACTGTCAAAAAAGGGGCACCGCACGCTTTTTTGATTTGTGAAAAACATACAATTCCGTGTCTTCTATTTCAATTTATATCTCTGCAACTATTATCATGTTCAGACTATTTTTATGAATCGTAAAATTTTATTTACAGTGTTATCGGAGTATGAGACGAGAATAATAATGATTATGAATATCTTTGGTTTGACCGCGCCTTTTCGATAACAATATAGCAATAGCAACTTACCTATATCAATCCAATGCTTTATAGAGTTATGAATAGAGCACGTTTTCTAACGACGATGCATATGTCACTAGCTGAGATTTCAGATTGTTGTACACAAATCCTACATATATTATAAATGCGAAAGTTTGTGAGGATGTATACTATGTATGTGTGTATCTTTGTTACTCTTTCACGCTGAAACTACTGAACGGATTCGGATTCCAGACGTGGAACGCTCTTCCAGCACATGTGTTTCCTTACTCTTATAGTCCCGGGTTCTTCAAGCGGGGCGTGAAAAGGCATTTCTGCAGGCCTTCAAGGTGAGGATGGCCAGCCCAGTGATTCGTTTGAATGACTGGGCTTGTCAACCTCATATCTGGACCTCACGACCGCTTTCCATCAGGTGGAGTGAGGTCATCTTGACGGGCAATATAAAAAAAAAAAAAAAGATGAAACTTTACAGTAATATAGCTTATACATCGGAATAACACATAGGCTACAATTCATCAAGATTTTATGAAATTTGCCCATAGTATAACGATAACGCGGGTGAAGCCGCGGGCGAAAAGCTAGTTATATTATTAAAAAAGTTACAGTTTTAGTTACATAAAAAAAGTTTGTTTACTCAATGTATGCTTGATCATTGATAAAGTTGTAGGTAGGTCCAAGGTTTACAATTAAATACAAAATACATTGTAATAAGTATCTACATAAAGATATTTTGGTAATTTAAACAAACAACTAGCTAACAATTCTTGCCTGAGTCTTCTCGATACAAATCGAAATATACACGGTATACTTTTATACTATAATATAAAAAGAATTGAGTAATATTGTAAGTTTTGTGTTGATACTCTGTGGCGACATGGCGAATGCAAACTTCTTGCATGCGCCTGGCCAATTATAAAATGTGAATATTAAGAAGATGTTATGTTCCATTAGATTTTGAGAGTTTTTTTTATACCACGTCGGTGACGATCAAGTATGCGGACCACCTGATGGTAAGCGGTTACCGCAGCCTATGGACACGTGCAACACCAGGGGTAACACTCGCGCGTGGTCGACCCTACAAAAACCTTTTCAAACCCCTCTTAAAGAACTCCACACTATAACTCATCGGGAAAACCTCGGCAGGGAGTTCATTCCACAATTTAGGCGTCCTCGGAAGGAAACATCTCTTAAACCGAACTGTACGAGACCATTGCGGATTCAGAGTGTGAGGATGAACGGCCTGTCGGTGGCGAGCGGTGCGGTGGTAAAAAGTAGCCGTGGGCATCATATACAAACAGTTCTTTAGAACAAAACCCGTTGTACAAGCGGTACACGCATAGGGAGGCGAAGTCTCTCCTCAGACTTAACGGCTCTAAACCGCTCGTCAGTTTGGGATCGTCGACAATCCGGGTTGCACGCCTCTGGACTGAGTCAAAAGGACTGAGTTGATATCCAGGCGCTCCTGCCCAAAGGTGACAACAGTACCCCACGTGTGGCCTGACTTGCGCTTTATACAGCAGCAGTCTATAAAAAAATAACAGTAACAGTTATAAGAAAATCTCATTTTGCACATACAATTATTACTTTGTAAATATTCAACTTTGCTTATAATTGCAGTTTATGTTTTACTAATATTGTAAATAATTATATCATTACAAGCTGTACAATTGTACATACATGGGGAAAAATACACAGTTTCATTTCTCCCATACTTCTCTAGTTTTAATCAAACGAACCGTACCTATAAAGAAACCTACATAGTTACATAGCATAGGTTGACAAGCTTTGAAACAAATTGACCAAATACAGCTATTTTGCAAAAAAAAAAAATTAAATTAAGTATTTTTCGTTATAGATTATGCTATGCATTTCATATTTTTTATACTGGTGCTCATTCAAATCTCGTGGCTCTTAGTCCTAGTGAACTAGGTTATCATCATCATCAAGTCCACACCGTAACCGGCGACAGCGACTCCTGTGAGTTTTTTCAAGTCTGGTTTTTATTGCGGTGGCTACCGAAACCGAACTTCGTATTAAGAATAGAATAGAATATAATAGATTTTTAATTTCCAAAGATATTTAGTACACTTTTCTATTGCAACTATCCTACTTAAATATAGACAAACACTTGTTAAATTGACGAAATACTATTTTACACAGTAACTACACTAGGTAACTTAGTAGGACATACAATTGATACATACATATAATTGATCAGTCAAATCGTTTAAGTAGATAATGTCCATTGCACATCAAAATCTTGCAGACTCTTAGTTTTTAAACTGCGTACACACTCATATTTACAGTTTGTCGACATTCCGGTCTCAGACGTGCTTGATCCTCCCAGGTATTGGTTGGACTAGAAATCGAGTAGGTGGAGGATGTGGTATTGAGTACATTACATCTCTCCTGTAAATACCTATGTATAATATACTGGAGTGTGTGTACACGTCACCCGTATGTGTGCGTATGCATTCTAGTATATGAGATGGTGTAATGATATATTTGACACAATAAAGTCGCATCTGTTGACATCTTTGTTTTTCATTCCTCTACCCTCGGTCCCCACATTGCATGGCGACCTCGCCAGTGCCGCCTTGGGGCTGCGTTGTCCGTGCAAATAAAAAGTGAAGTTAATGCGTTTTGAAAATAAAAAAGGTGATATTGAACACAAAAAAAACAGTGAGTGAATAAATGGATTGACGATAATGGACTAAAAGTGGAGTGTCCGCCGTTGCGAAGAGGTTAAAGTATATAGCTGCTGGCAGCCGGGCGTTGATGGTGCCAGATGGAAGCGCAGAATATGCTGGGTGCCCCGGATGCAGGTGTCTGATGTCGATGTTGTTTCGTTGCTGGGCGCCGGGAGATGTTGGTGTCTGAAGAGCATTGAGTGCCGGGCCGGGAGAAACAGGAAAGGAAGTTTAGGACACGGAATGAAGTCGTAATGGAAGGTCATTTTTATATTTAACTACTAAGAACATTTAATATTTAATAAAATAAAAAAAATAGATATTTATAGAAAAATGCCTTAGAAATTTAATACAAAATACTTTTTTTTGTTTACAAGTTAAAAAAAAAAAATTTTCATTTTTTTATGGCATTTTTTTATAAAAACAATTTTTAACCAAATTTTAAAAAAAATTGTGACAAGCTTTTCAAATGTTCAATTTTTTTTTCTCATAAGAATTCACCAAAATATTTACTAACCAGCAAAAATTGTATGTAACAAGCGTCTTGATTGCACAATGTGTAACAATATCCACGATGCCCCGCGAAGTCACGAGGCAACAATCAGCACTTTTTATAACATTGAATTATTTTGTAGATTGATTTTCTATTAAAAATAATAGATTATCTTAAAACATTAACTGAGTTCTCAATATCTGGTAATTTTATGTTTTCTGAGCATCTTTGTTTTTCATTGCAACAATGACAGTTGACAATTAATTTTATAAACTTTTTCTTTTAATTCGTGATTTATCTAAAAACGTGTTATACAGCGTACTTCAAATGTATAATAATTGTATTATATTGAAAAGCACTAAAACATTATGTAACAACTTAAAAAGTAAGTCATCTATGTTTTTAAGTATTAGTTTAATCCCAGACAGAAGTATGAAGTGTTTTCTTCCAGGCAATCTACGGAGCACCGATGGCTATTTTAGAACATTATTTAATTGAACTGAGCTACTAGGACTGTTACATCATGGTTTGTAGCATTACATAACGCAAATCAGTTACTAGGAAATGCAATTTTTTGGTTTGTTTGATTTCCAACTAGTCTTATAATCACAAAAGTTATTACGTTTGATGTGGTGATACATACTTAATTAACTATAATTGCACTTTGGTTTGAGAAGAATCAGTAAAAAGGATTGAAGATAATTAAGTAATTAATTTTCGTTTTCAAATAATAATTGGACATAAAACAAATAAATTTCATCAGTGTAAAAGCAATTTCGATTTTTTTACGTATGTACTATATTTGATTAGCCTACTTGGTTTTTTTTAGCTTGTTTTTGAATAAATTTTGTGTTGATATTTTTTTTTCCCATGAAATAACATACGAAACGTACGAACGGCACGTACGAAAAGAAAGTTCGTTGTAAGTTTCGTTCGTTCGTTTGGTTTTTAATTACTTAACCATTTTTTTTATGTTTTCTTGCAAATACGACGAAGATTACTTATTTTAACACCTAGCAATAAATTACAATTAATAGTTTAGATAACGGAAAGTTTTGAAATATCATTTTTTACTGTGTCTTAAAAAGGCAAGTTCTATTTATCTAATCACTTTAAATCCATTACAATCAGTTGTACTCTTTCTTTTATTGATAGAATATTAAATCAACATTTCGATTGGTAAACTGTTTCTTAAATTAGCTAAATAATAAAATGCATACGAAATGTAATTATGGAACGCAATTTGAGTTTCCTAATTTCGGTATTTTCAGTTTCGATTTCGGTTACTTCTTGACTTGAGTAAGGCTTACGACCGCGTTTCACATGGCATACTTTTGAGGAAGCTTTATGATGTAGGCGTAAGGGGGATAGCGCATGACTGGCTTTCATCATACCTTGGAAACAGAACCCAATTTGTGGAAATAGAGCACTTTGACTCTACTACCGGATTAACATCTAGTGTGAGATCACTTAAAACAGACGTCATTGGGTCTATTCCTCAGGGCAGTGTTATCGGTTGTATACTGTTCCTCGTCTAGATAAACGATCTGCCAAAGACACTAGGCTCAACAGGAGTGCTTTTTGCAGATGATTTGTCTGTAACTTTCCCATGTATAAGCAGGTTCGAGGCAGAAACTCATTTAAACGCTACACTTACTGGGATATCTTCATGGTTAGAGGATAATAATTTACTTTTAAACTTAGAAAAAACCAAAGTAATGCAATTTCGCCCACACCAAAAAATTGCTTTGAAAGTTGATTTTTCTTACGAAAACCATAAAATAGAAACCGTAGACAATTTCTCGTTATTAGGAATTACAATCGATACTCATGTAAACTGGAAAAAACATATCACAAGAGTTTCTTCAAAACTAGCGCGTTTTACATATGCCTTGTACCAACTAAAAAAGGTAACTGACTTTACCACAGCCAAAGTAGCCTACTACGCCTACGCTCACTCCTGGCTTGCGTATGGAGTTGTCTTATGGGGTAATAGTACTGAAGTCAATAATCTGTTTTTAAAACAAAAAAAATGTATTAGAGTATTGGCTAATATAGATGGAATGACCAGTTGTAGACCTTATTTCACTAAATTTAAAATTCTTACATTAACAGGTCTTTACATACTGGAAATCAGCAAATTCGTCCGGAAAAACATGCACATGTTTCCTACTTACTCAAGACCAAAAAATCTCAGACAGAGAGATAAATTGGCTCATCCAGGTTCAAAATTAAAAATACACCAAACTGGACCCCACGCAAGCGCTATAAAAATATATAATAAAATTCCAAAATTTATACAAGAACAAATAAATGTACAAAGCTTTGCAAAAACATTAAATAATTATTTAATTAATAAATGCTATTATGATCTGCAGGAATTTTTCAACGACAATTAAATAAAAAGTCATGATGTATGTTATTGTCATATTTGAGAAGTTGTTAAGTTTTTTAATTAATATTAATTTATTCTATGTAATTAATGATATTATAGAACTTAAGTATATTGCTGTGCCCTACCAGGGTAACATGTTTTGGGACACAACAACAATGTTATAACTTAATAACCACATGTATGCAATAAATCTTTGAATCTTTGAATCTTTGTCTATTAAAAAAGACTACTAATGAAGCATTGATTTTCCATGCTTATTGGTTAATAGTTGATTAGAATTTTTTGTTCCTTCTTAAGTAACTCCGAAGTAAAGTCAATTGTCATGTATTTCAGTATGAGAATGTATTTTATATTTGTATCTTTTGACGCACCGTAATACTAACATTACAGTACAACACGAGGTAACGCATCAGCATTATTATTTGTTACCGACGAGTCTCAGAAAGAAATACGAAGCTGGCCTTTTATGGGAATCCAACAATATCAGACATAAGGTATCGTAATAACAGAGTTAATAAGTTGGAAATTCGTTAATGTTTTCAAATGTAATATCATATCTTTCTTAATTGGACTAAACTTAATGCGTTTGAGTTGCTTTACCGAAATAGTGTATACCTAAGACTTTTTTCTGTCTATAAAACATGATATTTGGAAATGTTATTTTTGTATTTTGGTCAATTCATGGTCAGTATTGGTAAAGTTTGGTTTGTTGTTCATGTTATGAGCGCGAATGTAATAAATAGTTTTTGTACCTATAGATAGAGTGCATTAGTTAAATTAGGAGGTAAATATATTGAGGAACAGCTTTTTATGAATGGATTATGAACGAAAGTATGACGTGGTACAGTATGGCGAGTATATTTAGAAAAGCTAGGACTATTTTATCACGCAATTGGACTGATCACCCAAAAGCAAACAATATCATTTATGCTGAAGGAGTCATTTGCGAGGTGTCTTTTTAAAAAATAGTGAGAGATTTGACAATTGAAGAGGTGTGTAAATGAGAATATAGTAAATGGAGATGTATTAAGGGCAAATATGAGGGTGTAAGACGGTGTCAAATCCTTCAGTTTGATCATGGTGTAAACGAGGTTTCTCTGTGAAAACCGTTGGAGATCAGATAGATCTTAAATGAGGACTCGATCTATTAGGGTATAATGGTCATTGATGGTACAAGGTACAGTTAAGGGTATCAGATCCTTCATTTGATCATGGTGTAGACGAGCTTCTCTCTGTGTAAATGTTTGGAGATCAAGTGATCTTAAAACGTGACCCTGATAAGTAAGACTATGCGCATAGCAAATGTCGATGTTGTTGTTTGATAAGAAAGTCGACTTTAAACAAAATATGTACCTAATGATGATTTATTTTAAAAAAGGACGGGCCGGCCCATATAAGAAAAATGCCTATAAAAGTACTTAATGATGGACTATGTTATGATGATGTGATACACGATTGAATATAAAAGTGATGATTGTTTATTGAGAGTTGACATGAGATCAAATGTTTGATAATGGAAGTAAACTATAAAATTATATTTTTTCTGACAAAATAAAAAAAAAATATTCTAACTTAGTTATTAGGTATCCACGTTTTATTATGTAAAGTAACATTATATCAAATGGAATAATTTCATCTCTAGATAAGACTTTTCTGTGCAGTGTTTTTTTTTCTTTTGTGAATTTAGTTAGACGATTGTATAACTTCTTAAGCGGAAAGTAATCATTATTTCTATAGTCAAGATGACAAAATAAGGGTAAAATACCAAACCTGCATTTTTAATTTTGATTGAATAGTTAAACCTGTCCTGCAAATTCAATTTCCCCATAGAATTTGCCAACTTATATTCAACTATATAATAATTAACTTTTTATAAAAAAATATATCAACATAGTTTTTATTCTGTTTGGATTGAATGCTTTATTTGCTTTTAATATATTTTGTAAATTTTTTCCCGGATATTTTGTTTTTATAATTGAATGAATAACTCTATAAGTTATCACTTAATTTGTCAAAATTTAAAGACAAAATTAGTGGTAAATTGATAAAGTTTTGCAAATCTGTAAGAATAAACAAATCAGTTTCATTGACAGAATTAAATTAGATGTAAATTAAATCAGCTTATATTTGTCATTAAATGTCTTTAATTATGAAATTATGTTTCCATTTTTAAAAACAAAATTATTGTATGAATGAAAGATAACGTGTTTCAATCTAATATCAATTTATATGTCAATTGTTAGTTGTAAATTATGTTTTTAAATTTGTTTTACTTTTTTTTGAAAAATAAAATAATGTAGGTACCTAGTTATTTTTTTTTCAAAAAAAAGTGGGAGAAGTAGTGTGTGTACACGGCACCCGTATGTGTGCGTACGCATTCTAGTATATAAGATAGTGTAATGATATATTTGACACAATCAAGTCGCATCTGTTGACATCTTTGTTTTTCATTCCTCTACTCTCGGTCCCCACGTTGCAATACCCCTGAACATCAAGAAGTTTGAGAAGACATCCACCGGAAGCAAGTTCCAGTCGTGAACAAATCGCATCAATGTTCATACTAGATACAATACATACCTACTCATTGTGTGATAGTGAAATATCTTAGAAACCCTTCCATCGTAAGCTCATCCCTGCACGCACAGGCAGGGCTGTAGTGAGATTATTATTCAGGTCATTAGTCTCCTAAGTGAATTATATCTCCGGCTCAGGTGTGAAACGTATCCTACTCGTAGCAATCACATAACTTAGTAACGAGTATTATAGTATTTAGCACTTATGGGATGTAATTTGAATTAAACAGATAACTGTTTATTTACTTAAGGGACCGTCACCAACATCAAGCGCGAGCATAGCGCGCGTGTGCATCGTGTTTTATTGCAAATTTTTGGGAATTCGCATTACGTTTTTAGGTCTAATTTACTGATTGGACTGTAACTAAAACTTTATATTTCTAAACTTTTTATTTAAGTCGGTAGACGACCGACTTGGTGTAATGGTTAAGAAGTTGGCTACTACACCAGAGGTCGCGGGTTCGATCCCCGCACAGTACAAACATTTGTGTGCATGAACATGTCTGTTTGTACTGGTCTGGGTGTCTCCTATGTATAATAAGTATGTATTTACAAAAGAAAATGTATTTAAGTATGTTTATCCGTTGTCTAGTATCCCATAACACAAGCTTTAATTAGCTTACTTTGGGGCTAGATGGCGCTGTGTGGAATAATGTCCAGGGATAATGTCCAGGGATATATTTCGATTTATAGGCCAGTAGGATAAGATTTGAAATCGGATTTAAGTCCTACAAAAGGTTTTATGGCTTTATTTGTTGCCCAATATGTCTATCTTAAGTTTTCGCCCCCGTGGGCATTGTGCATAAGTGGTGGAGGGTAGAAGTGTACCCCAAAAATAGTTTTTTTGCGGTTTTTCGGTTATATCTCATAGAAGACTTAAATTATAGAAAAGTGATCTTCTTAAAAGTTGAAAAACGTTTAATTTTGCATAGAATAAGACCAGATTTATATTATTTAGACCACTCATTCTCCTAAAAAAAATAATCAAATGATAGTTTTCAAACCGACTCGTTTCGGTACAGATTTTTACCGTGAGCAGACGCGCGTCTCTGCACAGAATCTGTACAGCGCGGCCGGCCTTTTTCGTATCACCACCCCCGCTCGCTCCGCCGCGCGCCTCACTGACACCTGTCCCATCGAATGAACATTACCGTACCGAAAACATACAGAGCCTATCAGTACCTACGTCTACCACGAGTTGCTACTTTAAATTTACGTTATCGTTGCAACTCGTGGTAGACGTACAGGAAACGTTTTAAAGCAAAAAATCGGTACAGATTCGGTGCAGAAGCGGTACCGAAACGAACACGCATCGATCCAGTGAGAAAGAGGCCTCACTCTGGCTTGAAAAAAAACATAGGTATTTGATACGAGCTACCAACACCGGTACCTCAAGGGGGCTTCTAGAACATATTTTGTAAGCACTAAAACTCCCAGAGATTTAAATATCTGGTAATTTAAATATCTAGAATTTTAATATCTGGAAATTTTAATATCTGGAATTTTAATATCTGAAAATTTAAATATCTGGGCTGCACAGTCACGGATACTAATACCAGGGAAGAGGAGATAGAGATTCGCGTTCAGAATGCCTTGCGATGTAGCGCTGCTCTACATAAAGTGTTGGTGTCCAGGCTTCTACGTAGATGCACGAAGATCCGCATCTACAAAACTATAAAACGACCCATTCTTATGTACGGATGTGAGGCCTGGACTCTAACACTCAAAGAAAAAGACAGGCTCCTGACCACTGAAAGAAAGATCCTCCGGAAAATCCTTGGTTTAGTACCAAGAACCGATGGAAGCATGAGGATGTTAAAAAATGCCGAAATCGAAAAGCTTTTCGATTCGGCATTCCACGAGCTCGTGGCTGAGCCCAACATCTTAGGCGAGACAAAAGCTCACAGACTCCGATGGCTTGGCCACATGGTGAGAATGGGAGAAGATCGTAGTGTGAAGAAAGCTTATCTGGGCCGACCAACTGAAAGGCGCCCGGCCCAGATATCGCTGAAATAGAATAGAATAGAATAGAAATAATTTATTTGCTCAAAACTGTGTACATACGAGAAATGTGATTAGTTGAAACATGTATAAAAAGTTCAATTTCAGACACTGAGGATAATAAATACTAATGCGAGAGGAGTTTTCAAAAATTACTTACGGGAAACGGGTAAGATATCAAGCTGGACGATTGTGGGGAAAAGTTGACAAACTTGAGAGTTTCTAAAATGTATAATCCTCCAGCTGTGTAACACTTGCATATGAATACTTTGATACCTACTTTGATATAGCGATAGTCTGCAATATTACTTGGAATCAACAGTCTTCTGCCTTTAAACAGGTAGGCATGCAAATATTAATTAATAATATAATCATAAATTCATGAAATGATAATTTAAAAACAACTGATTTAAACATTATTTAAGGCAGTATTTACACCATTAATTATTGAGAAAGAAAAAATGTGAAGTCCATATTTGAAGCATTAATTAAGTTATAGAAATTATTTATATATCGTTATATGTCAGTTCGATTAATATTTAAAATTACAAATTATATAATGTCAGTGAATTAAAAAAAAAAGTGTCAATATTTTAGTGTTTAAATAGTAGTCAGCAATGAAAGGAAGTTATTACCACTATTTCTTATTAAGTCAATTTATGCTCCATATATTCATTGATTGAATAGAAACATTTCTCCATAAGCCACTTAAACAAAAACCTTTTAAATATGTTTTTATCTAAAGGCAAATCCATGAGATTGGGTGGTAATTTATTAAATATTTTTATGGCCATGTAAAATACGTTTTTTTGAAATAAAGTAAGATTAGATTTTGGTACTATAATTTTATTTCTTCTAGAGTCTCGTGGATTTGGCTTCATTTCTTTATTTTTCCTGAAGTACTCAGGGTTTTTTCTGACAAACAAGCAAATCTCTAATATGTACAAACAGGGCGTAGGCAGAATGTTCAGTTTTTTAAAAACAGGTTTGCATGATCCTATGCCACACAGTTCCCGAACGCACTTCTTTTGGGCTATGAAAGCCATCTTTGAGTCAACACTATTACCCCATATTGATGCGACTCGCCTGAGTCTCGCTAATCCATAGACGAATTCATTTATTTTTGTACATAAATTATTGATTTTGATAAATTTGATTTTGATTTGATTGATAAATTTTGGATTTATGAGGCAAGGCTAAATGGGACTGTTGGAAGGGGAAGACCCAGAAGAACGTTTCTTGATCAAGTTCAAGATGTTCTCAGAAAGGGTCGGGTCAAGAGTTGCGCTTCTTCTACTCATGAGAGTAGAAGCGCAAGATGTATGTCAGGATCGTAGCAAGTGGAAAGAAGTGGTCTCTGCCTACCCCGTTGGGAAAGAGGCGTGATGGTATGTATGTATGTATGTATGTATAAATTATTGATGTAATTTTTCCAGTGACAATGTTCATCAATAGTTATGCCTAGGAATGATGTAGCATTTACTATGTCAATTTTATTATTGTCATGATGTATATTTATATTTATTCTTTGAGATATGTATGTACGAAATTGTATTGCTTTAGTTTTTGTTATAATAATGTGTAAATTATTTTTAGTCATCCAGTTAATTATGTCAATAATAGTGCTATTTATGTCACTCTCAAGCTGGGCAATATTTTTATTTTGAAAAAGTAAGGTGCAGTCATCAGCAAATAGAAAGCAGTCATGAAGAGTAGTGGCTGGGCTGATGTTGTGCAGGCGGATCTCTCCGAGTTGAAATCCAACGATTGGCGTGCAACTGCGCGGGATCGTAGCAAGTGGCGGAATATTGTATCGGAGGCCAAGACACACTTCGGGTCGCTGAGCCATCGGAGTAAGTAAGAAGTAAAACTCCCAGAGGGGCAATTTTAAAAATAGCATTTTTTTTACTTTTTCAAAATGATCTCTACTAACGGTCGCTATTGTTAAGGGACGTGACATCTCGCAGCTTTAGTTCTATAACTAGGGTATATATTTACTCGCCTAAAAACTTTTGTCATAATTTATAATAAATAAATATGCGCCAGATAACACACCTCTTGTAATGGTCTCGAAGTAGGGATTAATATCCCTGTGTAACGAGGTACCACACAAGGAAATAAGCCAGGGGCATCTCCCAGCACACCCAGACCCGAGTCAATTCAGAAAAGAATATTTTCCTGAATTGACCCGACCGGGAATCGAACCCGGGGCACTACGGAAACCGTGCTTCAGCGCACGACGTTAATCGTGTCATTTTCAACCGACTGCAAAAAAAGGAGGAGGTTCTCAATTCGACTGTATGTTTCTTTTTTTTTCTTCTTTTTTATGTTTGTTACCTCATAACTTTCGACTGGGTGAACCGATTTTGATTTTTCTTTTTTTATTTGAAAGCTGGTGCTTCCCAAATGGTCCTATTTTAATTTGGTCTAGTTCTGACAGTGGCATCCATGAGAAAACCATATAAGTCTTAAATCTAGATAGACAAAATGCGCGACAAATGAACGGGTAACTCAATATTACGCCAACCGATTTTGATAATTCTTTTTTTATTTGAAAGCTGATGCTGCCCGTGTGGTCCCATTTTAATTTGGTCCAGTTCTGACAGTGGCATCCATGAGAAATCCATGTAAGTCTTAAATCTAGATAAACCATATGCGCGACAAATGGACGAATAACTCATTATCACGCCAACCGATTTCGATGCTTCTTTTTTTATTGGAAAGGATATACTTCAAGAGTAGTTTGATGAGTGTTAGGTTCTGATTATGGGATCCATGACAAAGTAACGGAACTTTTTAATTCTTAGGAGCAATTGGACGATACTTTTTCGATGTTTAAAATAAATAAGAACTATTCACTTAAAATCAAGAAATAAACAAAAATTTTAACAAAAAAAAACCAACTTCAAAAAAAACTAAACCAAATAAAGAACTAAAAAGTAAAGAAATAATTGCGTATTCTTCTAAAACTTATACGATAATATATTGTAGGTACTATTATTGTTATTGTTGGAGTCGGTGTCAGCCAATGTACGTTTGTAAGTTTTAGAAGAATACGCAATTATTTCTTTACTTTTTAGTTCTTTGTTTTGGAATAGTTTTTTTTGAAGTTGGTTTTTATTCAGGCATAGTGTTTTTAGGAATAATGATATTATAGCTTAAAGCTAAATCAGATTATGGCATAAAAATAACTAAGCATAATATTATAACACATAAAATGAGTAACGCATAACATTTACTTAGCTTAATGATCATCGGCATTCTAATCAAACGTCATACTGAGCAGAGACCATTTTAGTACCTTTGTTTAATAGATTAAGTTTCAAAGTGTATTGTTTTTATTTTGTTTTAATGTTGAATATATGTTTTTGTTTTTCTTGTATATTGTGGTACCAAATAAACTTTTTTCTATTTCTATTTCAAAAATTACTCTCAAGAAACACAATCATGACCCTGATGCGCTTTGAGAAAAGGTTAGTAAAACTGAATAATTTTAGTCCGTAGGTGATCCAAATTAAATAGACATGTTCGCCATCTATAGTCGCAAGTCATTAGGCCTTGTTTTTTATGCTAAATAATCATTAGGACAATATTAAAATTGGCTGAAGACTATTTTATGCGTCTCCTCAATGGTCCAATTGAATATAGCCCAACAGATCGTTATGCTTTAAACTCGTTATGCCAAAATACGATTATGCCAAAGTTTCATTATGACAGTTAAGATTATGCAAACACTAATTACGCCTAAGAAAATTAGTCAAATAAAATTATGCGAGTAGAATGTAACCCCTATAACTATGCGTTTTGCAAAACATTATGTTAAGCGGCTATAATAAATTTTGGTGGACATTTTTTAAATCATTTTACACTTTTAAACCATGGCCTTCCAGATCCAAGTTTGAAGGTTCGTAATTTCAAACAAAACGTTATATATTGCCATTTTGCCATATTATTGAATTGAGATCCGTCTAATTGTAAATATTGTGCAATGATGAATGAGACTTTGCACATCATATTAAAGGTCAACAAAATTACGCGCAGCCTTAGCGCGCGTTTCGTGCATCGTGATTTATTGCAAATTTTGGGGTATTCTCATTACGTTTTTAGGTGTAATTAACTGATTGGGTTTTATATTTTGATAAAATTAAGATCATACCACTCATATAAGTTCCATCAGTAAACCACTGACAATATTTTTAACAGTGATAATGCTTTATTCAAAACAAAAATCTGTCGTAAACTTGGGCTATTATTCGAAAAAATTGAGAAATTAAAACTTTTTTTACAGATATTGTGATGAATTATGCATACCTATTCTGTTTCATTATGTGTAAACAGTTTGGGGGAGGCCTATGCCCAGCAGTGGGCGTCGTTCGGCTGAAATGATGATGATGATGATGATGATGATGTGTAAACAAAACTATATGTCTGACGTTTTGGTATTTTCTTTCTGCAACTATAGTTAGCTTTAATCAGAGATTCAGCTACTTGAAGTTGACATGATAAGGAACTGTACGTCTTTTTCGTTAAACGAGGTGGCGAGATTGATCATCATATGATGGTAAAAAATTGTCTCATTAAGTGTCAATACGAAAGTTTCCTTTCCGAAGGTCGTAAATTAGGCGCTTGAAATGTTAGATCATGCGCTTAAAATACGAAATGTCTCTTAACACGTAAACAGTCTAGTGCGCCAGATGCGATAAATTGTTCCTATTGTGTATACTATGTCCACTGACGACGTGTTAGGGTGACAATTAAGGGTCATCATCACTTTATCACCCTGCAGATGATTAATAGGCTCAACGTAAGTTTGTTCAGGATCCTAATGAACAAAAAATATGACTTGTGTGTTTACTAGTCTTGGTACCCACATAAACGATTACCAACGTGAGTTTAAGTCAAACGACGATTACAATTATTTGATCCCACAGGTACTGGGCTGGTACACAGTAAGACAGTTTTTGCAGTCTCCTCACAATGTTAACAATGTTTGAAATCCACCTTTTCATGACTCTTAAAGCTTATCTAATTAAAAGGCCAAATGTCACCTACTTTTGAATCCAGGTGCGTCCCCAATCACAGTAACTAACACAGCGAAACCTCAGTTAGAGGCACCAGCGGTCAGACTGAGGCCAGCCAGTAATGGAAGCGGCAGATCAAAAATAACGAGTCAGGGGTTACCAACGCGTAATTAGTTCGAGATAGTGTGCCGAGATAAATAGTGTTTCTATCACAAATTGTAGACTTATTTTAGCTGGCGCTTTTAACTGGTTGTTTTAGTATATGGACAGTAGGAAAAATACTAACAAATAAGTATTTACGAGGATTTTACTCTTAACTATAGTATTTTATTCTGCTTCCAATATATTTTGAGACTGCTGAGTTATATCATCGAACTAATTCATTATTACCTTAAAATAATTATACGTTGAAGAATCAGTTATACATACAAAAAGTCACGCCATTTGTAGTGCCAAAATCAACTTTAAAAATAATAATTAGTTTCACATGCAATCACAATTTTAGTATTTAACCCTTCTTTTATTTTAAATGGGTTTGCCGTTGACAAAGACCTTGAAGGCACCAACCTTGGCGCCTTTAAGGCCAAAATGAATAAGGATCTTCTGGATAAGCCTGTACCACGGCCTCGTCATCTCTTACCACAAGCGAGACTTAAACCAAACGCAAACCCATTTTGTATAAAAAAATCTTCAATTAATCTAAATGTGGGTCATAGAAAAAGGAATAATAAATGAAAATCTACTTGGTTTTGACATCCGTTGCCTTAGCGGTTGACCTTGAAATAATTGAAGCTGCGTCAAAGCAGGTGCACTGCACTTACTTTTGAAACGCGCAGTACGTACACTTGCGTTATTCATTTTTTAATATTATTTATTTATTTATTATTATAAGGAAAAGTTTCAATTAAAATAACATCATCAAAAGCTCCACAAAACTGTGTTCACAGTTTGACTGTGAAAACTTACTGATGAAATAAAATTTATAAAAATAAAATTTAAACGTGCAGCCTGTGGGCTAGGTATACTCAAAAAGCCTACAGCGCTCTCCGCGTCCCGGTTAAATAACGCATTCAGGATGTTGCTGCGGCTTCCTCGCTTCTGTAGTGCATCAGGGATGTTCGCCGAAGCTGGCGTAGACTGCTTTTTTGCAACAATGCGAAAACGTTGCGCGTCCCTGGTGCGCAGGGTGCGGGCGAGCGGGAGCAGCATCTTGAACATGGTCGCTAGCAGACTGGACTGCGTTTATGTTAACCATGCTTGTGCCATTTCCGGGGGAGTGGTGCAGGAATGGCCCCTTTAAGTATTTATAAGTAATTCCATACATTTTTTTACTAACATAATTTGTAAGCATTACTAACAAAATGAGTCATTGTTACTTGAAATAAATAAATTCATTCATTCATTTTAGCGACACGATTGGCGTAGTGCGCTGTAGCACGGTTTCTCGCCTCTATTTCCGTAGATTCCCGTTCGGGTCAATTCAGGGGACGATATTTTCTGAATTGACTTGGGTCTGGGTGTGCTGGGAGACGCCCCTGGCTTATTTCCTTGTGTGGTACCTCGTAACACAGAGATATTAATCCCTACTTCGAGACCATTACAAGAGGTGTGTTGTCTGGCGCATATGTATTTATTTATACATTTTATTCATTCAAAATTTTTGATTTTAGTGAGTATTGTCCAATTTGAATTTATGGTTTGGATCAAAATCTTCTGACCACGTTAACTCGAATCTGGAGCTTTAGTTCTGGTAGGGCTGCTTGTTCAGAGTTAAAAAAACGATGGGAGAAATTGCTCTCTAGCGATAAGGCAAATAACTAGTATATATTTTTTTACATAATAATTTTGTATCTACGAGTATCTATGAATTAAACTAGGTTCAGCAGAGGGAGGTAGCAAATAGCTTTCTGTAGGAATATACCTACGCGTTTCAAAAACAGTTTATATTATGATGTATGTAATAATACGTACGTATTTGGCAGAATTTGAAATAGATTATGAAAATGTTTTTTTTCATAAGAAAAACAGGCACTTGATTTGTTCAGTTAACCATGTGTGAACACGTGTAAGTTTAAATTAATTATATAAATGGATACGTAAATACGCTTTCGAATATAACATAGTTCTGATGTAAATTGATTGTGCGTATTTGCTGAGTAAACTGAAAATTCAAATTCACCCTGGATTGGAAACTCATGTTATTTTAGTAACACATTCCAGAGAGTAGTTTGAACAGACAGTTTAGTATGGTTTGAGAACTTTTCGTACATGATTTGTTCGTCAAGTAAGTCAATTATAATTTCACTATTTTCACTAAACTTAGTATATAAATATAAATATGCGCCACACAACACACCACTTGTCATGGTCTCGAAGTAAGGATAAATATCCTTGTGTTATGAGGTACCTACCAGACAGGGAAATAAGCCAGGGGCGTCTACCAGCACACGCAGACCTGAGCCAATTTAGAAAAAGACATTTTTCTAAATTGACCCGACCGGGAATCGAACCCGGGACACCACGAAAGCCAAAGCGAGAAACCGTGCTACAGCACACTGGGCCAATCGTGTCGTTATCCAGTATGGATAACTTATTTGAATATGGAATATGTATGTTTATTATATCTATTTATGTATATGTAATGTATTTGATTGTTTGTTTATTTATTGTTTGTTTTTATATTTAATATTGATTGAAGTTGTAATAATATTTTGTGTTTTGCTCTTATAGTTGTTTTCACTCCACACATCTATAAGCTTTAAGAAATTCCTATACCCAAAGGTTGCTCCGAATATATCGCTCTTTATCGATAAGGCTGCCTAAATTGTACAAATTGTGTATATTGTTAAACATTACTGTAACTGTTTTTTAAGTACAACAAAGTATTCCTAAGAGTATCTAACCTTTGGCCGTAGCGGCCAAAGGTTAGATACTCTTAGGAAGAGATCTCTTAGGGTTAGATTCTTCAGAGATTTTTGTTTTTAACAGATTTCCTTATTTCTGATTCGGTCGCGTACACACTTGTATTGTGTGTATGGATATGTTATGTAATTTAGGCCACAAATCTTCATTGTACATCTCATTTGCCAAACCACTGGGTTAAACTATGCGGTATCGACTACATTAGTATATAATTGTGTATATATTTCGATACAAGGTACCTAGCAGCTATTGACAATCGGTTGTATACCGAGTGCGTAAAAAAGATTTACAGAAACGACACGGTATACTCAGAAAGTGATGTAGAAACTATCTTAGAGAAGTATATCTAACTAACTTTCATTTCAAGGTCACCATACTAATCAGTCGAAGACTTTTAAATCATCATTACAAGAAAAAAAACTCAGTAATAGACCTAAATACTATAATAATATGAATACATAAATACACTGTATACAAACATAATGTGACTCTACCACCGCATCGGAAGTTAATCTTATACTGACCCGGCGAGAAACTCAGTACTTGCTCTTTTAAACTTGGTTCGGTTTTACAAAAAGAGTTAGTAAAGTACAATGAGTATTTTAAAAGAAATATGCTTACGTTCTAACATTTCCTTAAAATATGAACCTTGAAACATCTGAACTACCGGATATAAAGCAAAAGCATGTACAAAGTTTATACAATTCAAGCCTAGAAATTGTTAGATTTTTGTTAGTCAGTACAACTAGTTAGATAAATATTACAAGAGTTAACTAATTATGCACCGAGTAAAGAGCTTAAGCCCAGGCCTTTTTATCCAAAAGGTAATCATTTGGAGTGTAATAACCCTTTTTTGATAATACTGTCTTAATGTGGTTTTTGAATTTGTTTATGGGTAGCTCACATATTATTGCCTTTGGGACTTTATTGTAAAAGTGTCCTTGCCCCATAAATGAACCTAAAACTTTCTTTAACCTGAAGGATGGGAGCGCAATTTTATCTCTATTCCTGGTATTTTTGCCATGTTTATCACTGTGTTTAGTATAATTTTTCCTTACCAAAACAATACAGTTGTAAATGTATTGAGAACCTACAGTAAGGATCCCAATATCCTTAAAAAGCTCCCTAAGCGAGGCCCGTCCGCAAAGCTTACGAGTATATATTATGTATCTAATAGCTCGCTTTTGAAGGATGAAAATCGTCTGTATATCTGCTGCCTTACCCCAGAGTACAATGCCGTAAGACATAATACTATGAAAGTAGCTGAAATAAACAGAACGAGCAGTGTCTACATCTGTTAGAGACCTTATTTTTTTAATAGCGAATGCAGCCGAACTGAGCCTGCCTGAAAGGATATTTATATGAGGGTTCCATTGTTATTTTGGATCAAGTGTAACCCCAAGAAAAACTGTTGAATCTACAAGCTCCATGTTATTACCATCTACCTTTAAATCAATAAGATTATTTTTAACATTAGGCATTCAGCTGTAGGTTATTGACTTTAAACCATTGCAAAACCTTAGAAAGCGCGTCATCAACGTCGTCAAAAAGGTTTTTATTCCTGTCAATATTAAAAACTATGGATGTGTCATCTGCAAATAAAACAATATTACATGTCAATTGAAAAACACTTACATGGTTACTTCATCACTTACTGAATATGCCATATCTTTTCTGTAAGGCTTTTCATAATCACCCGGTATTCATCCGCAAATGAAACCAATGCAGTGAATCACAGCCTTCGCCTGCAACTTCGTTTACATTCTCTAAAAATAATACAAAATTGAATAAAATACCATGGGAGGAATTCTGTCCAATTTCTGTAGGCCCCAGGCGTCATAGGTGTCGTCTAGTATCAAAACCCGCCAGATCCATTTTAATGAAAAAAAAAGTTATTAAGCTCAATGGTTTTATCTTCTTAGAATCTATGGTTCCAATTAATGAGTTCGTATCAATCCCAGCCACATCCCTTTCAAATCCTGGTCAAAAACTGTATTTAGTATCAAATCCCGCCAGATCTTCTACGAATGAGGTTCGTTCTCCGCCAGATCCAAATAGACCAATTAGAACACCGGATTTTGACAAGTAGCCGTCATGGCGTTCTCGGTATTAGTCTGGTCGCCCGTACATTTCTGTCGTGAATTGCGTGCTGTATTTTAGCGAATTATAAGAAAAATAATGGCAGATTGACTAAAAAAAAATAGAAAAAGTTCCGCCTCATCAGGCAAGGAAGCGAGGTGAGAACAAAGAAAACTGGAAAAGAAAACGAAAACGTCGATAACTGTGAGTTACAATTTCATTGAAATTGCTATACAGGTTGTTCAAGGGTCCGTTTTGTATTCAAAAGTATGTATGTAGGTGATGTGATTTTATTTTATTTCATTAGAATTGCATTATTTGCTTATTTCATAAACAACTAACGATCAATTTGTCTTTCTTTTAATATCATCCTCCTGTATATACAAGAATGTGAATGTCAAAATCCGCTAAATCCATTGAGTTGATTAACAAAGTCCGTCAGATCCATATTTGAATATCAATATCCGTTACATCCATCTTTTTTGCCTAAATTTAGTTGTTTAATTTATAAGCTAAAAATAATTTGTCTGAGAAAAGTCGAAGATTCGATTAAAGCAATTTTACTCTAAATGTTTAGAAGGGTATCATTTGTAACTGTAACAGAGGAGAAAAATCATTTATTGTAAAACTGACCTTTCTGGATCTAGCGGGTTTTGTTAGATGCTCTGAGCATAATCTTAGGTCGTTGTAAAAATTTATTTAGCTAAGAAATTACAGAACATTGACGTGTATAAAATTTTCCCTTGAAAGCTTTTTATTTACATTCACTTCATTACCTTGTTACTTGGAAACTAAAAAACGGATACTGCTTGAGACAGGTTTTACCTCTGAAACCTGTTTCGGGCACCAGTCATCCAGTCACACTATAAAGTAAGAGGGCTGCTATTATATTATTGAAGATGTTTTCTCACATAATATTAGTTAAAAAAAGCGTTTAGTTTATTAACCTATATATGTATAATTCATTTTATGACTCTTTAACCCTGGGTGCACTAGCCCATTTTTAAAAAGTTTATAATAAAAAAAAAAAACATTCAAATACTCGTAGCAACTTTTGTCAAGGACTATATTTGCAAAATTTAATGTAGGTAAGTAATAGCTCTAACATAGCTGCCGAACAAATTTTACGAATATTTTACAGAACGCTTAAAAATCAAACTCCAAGCATTCAGAGACGTGTTGAAACTCGCGTCAGTACCTACAAGGGAGCGTTTTTAGCAGTTTAAAATTTGTTTTAAAATTGCCATATCCTGGGGAGTTTGAAAACCCCTGTAAAATTTACAATTCATTTTATGGCCCTTCAAACTTGGGTCGGGAAATCTATTTTTGCAAGTTAAATAAAAAAAACTACTTATACCATTCAGTAATCTATACAATTTATGGCAAATTTTCTTAAAAAACCATTTTCATAAACGCAAAATTTATTATAGCTGCTGACCAAATGTTTTGCAGAACACAAAGAAATAGATCGTAAATGACGTCATTTGTAGGCGGCAGTTTGTAAAGAGCAAAACCAATAAAATTACTTTTAAGATTGCTAAATCTCGTGGAATTTTGGTTCTTTAGAAATATTTGTTTTACCAATGTTTCTATTTTAGAGGGGTCTTTCGATAACACTCCCAAAAAAAATTGTTAATACCCTATTGGAATAATAATTAAAATTAATTTGTATTCCGAACCAATATTATGAACCCCTGTCCTGGCCGGCAGTGATAGCCTGATGTCACAACCTTTATATCTTGAAGCGCCGCATAAATATGGCCCGATGCCTGATGCCTACTTAACACTATCATTATAATGTTTACAACATTGCTGTATTGCATTGATCTTAATAAAAGTTTAAAAAATGATAACATCTGCAAAAAAAAAGGTAAAATATATACATACGGGACTTTTGATCGGCCACACTACGACTTTGTCTAGAACTATGCGCAATCAATGCGCATTTAGTTATACATCGATCGCTGAAAACTGAACTAGTTTGTTGATCATGCAGTATAAGCAGCGGTGTAACCAATATTTATTGTACATCAAATCGCGCGGAAAACGCGTCATCTGAATAAGGTCTGTAAGTAGGTACAAGTTCATAGCACAAATCACGCATGCGGCGCGGCGCCTCTGACAGATAGTCCGCTTAGAACAAACCCGCCATTTTGATCACGCACACAGGCACAGTGAGTTTACAGGCGATATTGCACTGTTGCGAGTGTTTTTGTTTTTGTCGAACTTTGTGCAATTTTTCACATTATGAATTTTGTTTTTGGCTGGTTCTGTAGGTACGAGTATAATCTATATTCTTTATTTTAAAATTTCAAAGCGAATATTTGTAGTAACCCTGGGCGGTCACACAAGTTTAGGAAAAAGGCGCGAGGGGTCCTTCTGTAAACTCTTTATTTTGTGTACATATTATTTGTTAAAATGATTTTTTAGTTCTCTTAAGTTTATTACTAAGCCTTAAGTTTTTTGATAAAAGTTTAAAGACACGTATCATCCTAAAAAATATAATAATAGTAAAGTTGTTCTTTTAACAATTTTTCCCGTAAATGAACGAATACTATTGTATGTGTATGTCAACTCAATTTTGAGTTTGTACTAAATAGCATACATATTACAAATATGTGTACAAAGTCCCTAATTTTTTTTGTACTTTCTTTTGTATCGGAGATAGCTATAAACCTACGTGATATAAAATTCAGAAAATAACAAAATAAAGTCAATCGGAAATAAAAGAAGGTTCTTAATCAAAAAGCAGGGCGTAAAGTTAAAAAAAAATCCTATGCCCATAATAAAAGTTCTGATTAGTTTGCGGTCAGAAGACCGTGTGTCCAGTAACACAGTTATTTATTTACAGATAAAGTAGATAGGTTACTGTTATTACAACAACGCCCTAATATCATGAAACAGTTCTCATTCTAACCTTTGCACAGTATCTGGAAAATGAACATTATTGCTTTGAAATAGAGTGTGATGATCTCATTTACTACTGAAATAATTGCTATGAGAATTTATTCTTGCCTTGGGGCCTGACTACAAATACTCAGAGATATGTCAGAGCTACGAGTATAATGCTGTCTTTTATCGCCGGTGCAGATTAAAAAAAAAATAATGAAGAGGACACAGAAGCGCCAATCGGTCAACTTTCCGAAAAGGGATTAGGGGACAACGAAAAGTCGATTTAGTGTACTTTTGATAGTTAATTTTGGTCTTCTGAGTTCCAGTTTTTTTTTTTTATATTGCCCGTCAAGATGACCTCACTCCACCTGATGGAAAGCGGTCGTGAGGTCCAGATATGAGGTTGACAAGCCCAGTCATTCAAACGAATCACTGGGCTGGCCATCTTCACCTTGAAGGCCTGCAGAAATGCCTTTTCACGCCCCGCTTGAAGAACCCGGGACTATACGAGGAAGGAAACACATGTGCTGGAAGGACGTTCCACGTGTGGATGGTATGACAAAGAAACGAGTCACCGAACCTTTTAGTTCAGGCCAACAAATGTTGAATTGTGTGTGGGTGACGCCGTAGTCCAGCACGCGTGGTACGGGAGTGGAAAGGTGAGGGTGGGATAAGCTGGAATAACTCTCGCAGTTGTTTCTGTTGTATTGAGTCCTGTGCATTTTATCACTTTATGACACGAGAAAAAATCGTTAATATCGAATTCGATCGAAAGAGTTTCGTTACAGGAAAGTTTATGCCTTTTTTATCTACTAGAAGCGACAAACACTTTAATGCTATCAATGGGGTATTTGACAATATTTTTTTTTGTGTTAGCGAAAGACCTCTCAAAAATAGGAACTTTGGTAGAAATTTTTTTCAATAGCACCTTAAAATATATTGTATCAATAGTTGAAACATTTTGAAACCCAAGTAAATATATAAATTAATAGGAATCCCCGAGATAAAGCAATTTTAAGAATTATATTTTTGGACCTTCCAAAAACGCTACCTACAAACTGCTGCCTTCAAATGACGTCATTTGCTTTCCATTTCCTTGCGTTCACCAAAACATTTGTTCGGCAGCTATATTAAATTTTGCGTTTATGAATATGGTTTCGTAACAAAAGTTGCAATAAATTGTGAACATCATCGAATGGAATAGTTTTCTTATTTACTTAACACTTTCAAAAACAGAATTGCCCGTCCAAGTTTGAAGGGCCATTAAATGAATTGTACTTATGTAAACAAAATAAAAGTTTTTGTAGGGCCCTTTTTTATGTCATTATTGATTATATTGAATATTTTTTAGAATTCGATGTTGTCAAATAACTATAATAACGATCGATGTTGTATAATAACCCTATTGTTGTCATCTCCTAAAACCATGGGGTGTGGAAGTATTTGGTCAATTTATTTTACTACGACACTACGATTATAGTATATCACTGCAGTTATTTATTTTAGTTAATTTACTCAATTACAAGAAAAAACTTTTTTTAAAATGTGCGAAATCACCCAATGAACTCCTGCATCATGGGCAGCGGTAATGCGATCATCTTTCCACACAAAATGATGATGTAAGTTTTAACATTTTCAAAAAAGTATTCCTTTTTTAAAAACATACATTTCACCCTAATTGCTACACGAGATTGTGGTTAGGCCCCTGTAGCCGTATGACATTAAGTCTAATTAGTAGAAAGTTGATAAGCTATAGCCATTCAGTCAGTAAACAGGAAGAGATATAAAGTGATATAAACATGTTTATATCTTAGGTCTTTTATTGAAAAATTATGAATGATAAAGTTGAATGGAAAATATGTTGCATAATCTTCAGAATGTCACCTATTTTCTAAAGATTATACAATATAGAGTATACAGGGTGACAGAAAAAATAGACCTATTCCTTGAAAAGCGTAATAGCTGACGTTATTTGCATTAACTTAAGCCCAATCAACTAGGGGTCCAAAATTGTTCGTGTCGTGTTCGTGACATCGCAGATAAGCTGCAGGAGTGCCGCCTTCGTTGGTATGGTCATGTCTCACGGAGATCGGCAAACTACGTGTGCAACAAATGTCTGGCTATGCCGCTCCCGCCAGGTACCGGTAGAAGAGGTCGACCCAAGAAGCGGTGGCTCGACGTCGTTAAGGGTGACATGCGTGCCAACAGACTCACCACTGAGGATGCACAAGCCCGCGCGAAGTGGGCCAAGAAAATAAGAAAGGCGGACCCTGGGACCCCACACACCAGTGTGGGTTCACAACTGAGATAGACCGCACGGATGATGATGATGATGAACTAGGGGTCCAAAATTAATAATTTACGGGATATTGGCGTTTTAGTATTTTTTCTAAAGTCTCCGACTTGCCTCCGAAAACCAATTGTTTATAAAAACTAATGATGTCTGGGCACTTAACTGATATTTTTTAGAAAGCTAATTAGCTAGCAAATGTTAGAAAAATGGTCAAGCCCTAAATCTTAATACTTTCAGAAATAAACGGCATTACATGGCGAATTCACGAAATTTCGTAGTTTCTACCTGAAAACAACATCAATTACTCGAAAAAAAATGTATCAAAGAAAGCGTAAAGCCCGCGAAAGTTAGGTTTGGGTTTGTAACCTAACCCAAACGGACCTCACACGGGCGGTTGTAAGGTATAATTTACTTTAAAAATCAATAGAAAACCAACTGTAAGATCGATTTGCACTTAAAATTTCGTTTGACAATAAAATAAATAAATAAATAAATATCTGCCACAATTTACACCAAGATCATCTGACCCATAGTACAAGCTCTGCTTAGTTTAAAAACTAAAATTATATTAACTTTTTGTCCAGACACCTACACATTAAAATAAACCTTGTTTAATAGCCTATCTTATATGATAAATAAACTTTTAGATAAAGTTAAATTTAAAAAAAAACTTAGAAGAAGAGGAAAAACTCAGACAAAATTTCAATCTCCACTTTATTTTTGAAACATCAAAACCTAAACAAAACAGCTACTTTTTTTATAAAAATTGTTGAAACCTTGAAATTTATAATTCGTGGATCCACTTAAGACTCTCTTGACACATCTGCAGCGGTTCTGCATACTCAAAACAAGGGTGTCAATATCCTGTTGTGGAATACTGTCCCAAGTCCTGCTTAGATGCAAGAATAGCTGGTTTTCACGCACAATATCTTCAGGGAAATTCCTAAGAGCTCTTCTCTGAAGCATATCCCAGGCATGCTCAATAGGATTTAAGTCAGGGGATTGTGCAGGCCAGTCTAAAGCTTGGATATCATGCTGTTGTAACCAACTTGTAACGATACGCGCCGTATGTGGACGGGCATTGTCGTGCATTAGCTGGAAATTTTGTCCCATTTGCTGTCTGTGGGGCAAGATTACAGGCTCTAGCACCTCATCTCGGTATTTTAGAGCAGTCATATTGCCTTGTATCCAAACGAGGTCCGTTCTACCGCCGAGACGAATTCCTGCCCAAACCATAATCGTGCCACCTTGATATGCACGAATTTGTTGTGGGTACTGCAGTCGATTCCAACGTCCAGATTCTCTCCGAACGCGTACTCTTTGCGAATCAGGATGAAATCCAAACCTGGATTCATCAGTGAAAAGCACAAGTGACCATTGAAAATGGTTTCAGTTTTCGTGTGCAAAAGCCCATTGTAATCTTCTTCCTCGATTGCCTCTCCTTAGCGCTGGTACCCGAAATGGCCTATGAGCACGTAGATTGACTTCATGCAGTCGTCTTCTCAAAGTTTAACCGCTTACCAGCAAACCATACTCTCTCTGTAGCCTTTGAACCAATTGCATCGCTGTTACATTTGGTTGACTTCGTGCAGCATTTACTATGAATCGGTCCTGTACATGAGTTGTAATTCGTTGAGGTCCTCGGTGCCGTTCCACCACTTCCCCCGTGACACGATAACGTGACCAAAGCCTGGATATAACGCTCTGACTGGTCCTCATGGCTTCAGAAACCGCAATTTGGGTAGCGCCAGCTTGAATCATGCCACTGCTCTTAACATTTCGTTCCTGGTCAAGTGTCTACGTGGCATGATTTAATGAACACCGGAGATGCGTTTGACAAAGATTTATAGAAATATAAGGAGTTTTAATCTAGTTAGAAGTTCGTGAAGATTTACTTCTTTGGAATAAATTCAATGAATGCGAATTTCATCTTAAAACAAAACCTTTTATATACAAATTTTAATTTAAAATAGGGACTTAATAATGGTTTTATATTCTGTCATTAACAGTTTTTTTGTAAGGCCAGTACTTTTTAAGTTATTTAAAAAAGTTTTATATATCCCTAGACCATGTTGTTGTGTGTACATACATGAATAGATAATAATACCCAGACACACAACAAACACAAATGTTAGTCACATAAATTAGTGACACTAAGAAAGTGTGTATGTACACGTTATTACTACAAACATAGTAAAAAGGTCTTCGTGAGATATTATAGAACGTCTAAAATTACAAAGCTTTGACACAAAGACAGAGACTAAAAAAATCGACCTGATCCTAGAATGCAAGCGGGACTTTAGATAGATAGATACGAGTAGATATAATTTATTGTACTGAAATCCAATAACAGAAATGTTAAACAATTTAAACAATTTGTACAATTTAGGCGGCCTTATCGCTGACTTTGTGTGGAAAATAGTGCATTGTGCTAAAAATAAAAATGCTATCACAAAAATTTCGAAAACACACATTGCCCGACCTGGTATGGTATTTATTCCACCAATGCCCGAATTTTTTTGGAGAGCATCCGGTGTATTGTTTGGCCCAGTGAGATTTTTATTTTCTCTTCCGCCGAATGTTCAGTGACACAGAAGTGGTTGGCCGGTTGAAAAATCTACATTTTTTGCGTCTGGTTGTGATTATTTCTTTCATCATCAATCATATAAAAAAAACGTCACAAACAGATAAAAATTACGGGGTATTTTATTTATTAACAACCTGATGTTATGCAGTTCAATATATTAACAAAGGAATTTAAAGTAACGGTGATATGTTAAAGGGAAGTTTAAATTAAGGGGACGGGAAAGTTTAAGAGGAAGAACATCATATGTGATCCAGTGTACCCTCATCCAAGCCGCATTCGCTTAACACTGTTACCACTCGGCCGTTTTAACATTCGCCAGATAAAAATGACATGTCATGTAATTAGCATACTGTAAACGTTGCCAACAGTATGTCATCGTCTACCAAGAGTTTCCGTCACGTATACAATGATAGTGTCTTTTGAAATTTGTTTGCCAATTTTGGTTTCACATCTAATCTCTAGGAGCACAATCTATCACAGAACGCCGAGATGCTGCAGTCTATTTTGCTTTAAATAATTATAATAACGAGATTATTATAACCTCTGCCAAGTGCAGAGATAAATGTAATAACAAGCCGCGCAAAACAGAGGCTTATCACAAGGCTTATAAACCTGGCCTGCACTTGAGATAACAGACATTTTTTTTGTTTCTATCTCGATAAACTTTTTAGGCCTAGAAATGGGTGCAACAATATAAACATCACGTAAAGTAAAAAAATCATTTTCACTTCTCATGCTCTAAAAGTACGCCAATATAGCCCCACGAAGCGGGCCTAAAGTGACCACTTTAGCCCCTAGGGAGTAAACATTAATTAGTTTTTTAATTTCCTTCATGTGACAAAGACAAACTCCAACAGCCAGTAAAAATATACTATTATCTGTGGAGTGTGGACCGTCATCATTGGGAAAATGATGCGAGTTTTTTAATTCCATGGTTTGTCCGCAAAGACGGTGGCGCCATGTGTTTTAAAATGTTAATCTGTGGTTCAGTTCAGAAGAAAAAACTGATCACGAAAATTTCAGAACTTGTAGGGTTTTTGTGTACCCTTTGTTTTTAGGAAGCTTCACATTTTACAATATCCTTTAGTTTCTCTGGAGTTTTCCTGACGAAACGTTTTTCCAAACTTCTTCTAGCACTGTTTTGGTCCTTTTTATAACATTATGTACCTGGAATTAATCGTTGTATCCTATTTTTGTAAAGATCTAGTTTATAATTAATTGTTTACATTTATCTGTCACTGACATTTTTGATTACTCAATATTGGATTTGACAACCAGTGGGACGTCGAAAGAGCTATAAATGAAGCAACCTCGACTCGAGAGTCAGAATGCCATAAAACAAATTCGTGTTTTAAACCAAAATTGAATTCTAGAAGCAAACCAAAAATTATATAAAAGGACGGCTTACCGAACAGCGAATCAGTCATCTTGCGGATTCTAAACCATCAAGTCTAACCAACAAGTAACTAACGGAGAAGTTCCGTCTTACCTGCTGCTATCCTCCCTGTTGCCTATCTACCTGCTGCCGTCCTTCCTGTTGCCGACTGTTCCCGGAGCACCTCCAACTCCCACCTCAGCTCTTCCCTCCAGACTCCGTCCCACGACCAACCCCGTGAGCTCACGGATCATACCGATTTATATTTATAGTTAGTTTAATTTTAAGACTAGGTCCTGTTGAATAAACCTACCCACTTATTATCCAACTCATTGTTTTTCTTTCATTCGTCTAAGCTACTTCCGTTACGTCGGGGAACCTCAATTCCTCTGCGTAACGTGACAGTTTACCAACTTCCGTTACGTCGGGGAACCTCAATTCTCCTGCGTAACATGACAAACTTAAGTCAAGTGTAAAGTTCGGTTTTAAATGTTTTTGTACTAAATTGTCAATTTTTCTCGCACTCTAAGTTAAAAGTACAGTTTGTACCTCGAGACTAAACGCCAACTTAATATACCCTCGGTTTCATTGACTCCCTCGCCCGCTCGGGAGTCGCAAACCACCTCTGGTATATTATGGCTTCGTTTAGTCCTTCGATGTAAAATATACTATTATTCACTTAAGATTATACAAAGAAGCACTTATGAAATGTCAAAATTCACAAAAAATAATATAAACAATAATAGACGTAAATAAAATAATACAATAATAGTACATATCCTAAATAAACATAATGCGAATCTACCACCGGTTCGGACGTTGTTTCTTATCGAGAAGACTCCGGCAAGAAACTCGATAGTTACTCTTTTGAACTTTGTTTTGTTTTACAACAAATAAATTCAGAGTACAGTCAAAAGAACTATAAAAATACATTATTTGAGCAAAAAGCAGATTATTCCTACTATGACCACAAACTCTCATGATTTGACGGTATCAAATTGAACGAGTTTTATTTATACTCTACCGTGCTCCAGCAATAAATAGATCTATAAAAAATAAATGAATATTTGCCAGATACTGCGTTTTTAGGAATTACTATAGATTCCAGGTTACAGTGGGGTCCGCATAGCTATTGCGTCCCTGGCAGGAAGATTTAGTTCGGCAGCTAATGCTGTCGGTAAAATAAGGCTCTTGACTGATGTCGCAACAGTGAGACTAGTGTATTTTAGCTACTTCCACAGTGTGATGTCGTATGGTCTACTGTTGTGGGGCTCAGCAGCAGACCTCAACACCATTTTTTTTTTCAAAAAAGGGTTATCCGCTCTATATACAACCTTACACCACGCGACTCCCCCAGGAAAGTATTCAAAGAGATAGATATTTTAACTGTGCACGCTCAATTTATCTATGATAATATCATGTGTGTCCGAAAAAACTTACATAATATTTTCAAGAAATACTGGAATATTCGTAATCTTAATACTAGAAATAAAACCATGCTTGCAACTCCTAGTCTTATCTCTTGTTGGTCAATGTGTTAAATATTTGAATAAGATTCCTCAAACCCTCGTTGAACTGCCTCTACCCAAATTTTAGACTAAAATTAAAGATAAATTAATGAAACGAGGTTAATAAAGTGTAGAGGATTATTTAAATGACAATAATTTGTAGTCATCTTAGGTATAATCTGCTCCTCTGCACATTTTTTTGACTACTCTGTAAACTCAATCATTGTTAACGATAATTTTTGGGAAGAGGAACTATCGAGCTTCTTGCCGGATTCTTCTCGATATGGAATCAACCTCCGAAGCTGTGGTAGTCACATTATGTTTATGCATATATATTTATTATTATATTTACGTTTATTATTATTATTATATTTTGCTTTATGACCTATCAGGTGCTTGTAAAAGCTTACATGAATAAATATATTATTTCACTTCATTTCAGATGGCACACCTATTGTCACAGTCTCCAAGTAAGGATTAAATATGCGTATTACGAGGTACTGTTGCGTTCAACGCATATTTAATAATAATATTTTTTTTAACCTAGCTTTCTGCCCGCGACTTCACCCGCGTGAATTTAATTTTTATGGCATAAGTACAGGATTTTTTCCTTCTGACGGTACTTTTCGTTATTTTCGCGAAATCCCATCTTAGTTAACACCTACGTCCTAAAAAGCATCCTTAAGTAAAATTTGAGACTCCTAGCACTTATAATAACGAAACCCACCATAGCATCAGTAGTCTAAATATTTCGTCTCTATGCAGGTAAAAGCGGTTATCTCATGGTTTTGTAATTTTACAGTAGCGCAATTTGAAACTTTAACATTACAGAAAAGTGTCGAAATTTAATAATCCATATAATCAAGGATATTATTATGAAGCACAGATAATCTGTCTGTTGATACCAATAATATTAACTGAAGAAACTGTGCCGCTTATGTACAGAAAATACAAACAATTTTGAAATGGGTACGCATTTAATCGGTTTTACCTGAATGACAAAAATATTTATAAATGGCTTTGCTTTCTACAGGAACGCACGCATCGCTATTATGAAAATTAAAAAAAAAACGTTTTAACAAGAGCTACGCTGTATTAACGGGCACATTCTGTAAATATCAAGGACTATTGATATAAAAAAGTTATAGAATATTTTATTGATTTTACCTGGAGATAAATGCAAATTTACATAGTATAACCATTTATTTGCTAGCTGTTTTGGCTATTCTAGCTCCTATACACTATTCCCTTGTCCCATGGCGTCGTTGTGGGTGGCGATCTGAACGGTCATGTGGGTGAGCAGTGGGCGTGTTCACGGTGGTTTTGATTTTGCCAGTCGTAACGCTGAAGGCGAAGAGATTCTCCGGACGAGTGTGGCTGCTGACTTGGCCGTCGTGAACATGTTCTTTAGAAAGAGTCCCGAGCATCGGATCACCTACAAGAGGGGTAGGAGCGCTACCCAGACCGACTACTTCCTCACCAGGGGAGAGCCCAGATCGGCAATGTGGCCTGTAAGGTCGTACCCGAAGAGTCTTACTGCCCAACACCCGTCTACTTATGATGGACCTGCAAGTAAAGCATCGGTACAAATACCTGAAGATCGCGCCGCGTACAGGGATACCAAACGTGCCTCTAAACGAGCTGTAGCCAGAGCCAGACGGGACCACTTACGTCCTTTGTATGAAAAGTTGGAGTCGTCTGAGGGGCAAAGCTTGTTTACAAGCTGGCACCTTTGAGTGTCAAAGAGGCACAGGATATTTTTCATGTGCCCCTGTGTAAATATCACTCTCGGTAATCTGCTATGCGAGTACTACGCAGTGAAGGAGAGATGGCGCTCTTATTTCCACGAGCACATAGAGGTGCAGCCACTCAAACTTCCTCCTAATCAAGGACTAGTATCCCCGATAGCGCCAGATGAAGTCCAGTCGGCGCTTCGCCGCATGAAGAACCAGAAAGCTGTAAGACCCGATGGAGTCCCTATCGAAGCGTGGAAATCGATGGGCTCTCGTGGTGTGAGCATACTTATCTACCTTATCTTAACCGCATTCTCCTCACCGGGAAGATACCAATGGAGACTGAGCATTATCACGCCGGTTTTCAAAGGCAAGGGCTCAGTGCAGGAGTGCAGCAATTTCAGCGGCATAAAAGTGACGTCCGACACCATGAAGCTCCTTGAGCGCATCGTGGACTCTCGGATCCGACAGGAGTGTACAATCTCGGAGTGTCAGTATAGATTTTGACAGGGTTGCGTGACCATGGAGGTATCAGACTGGATAATACACCTCTGCATCTCCTTTTCTTAGATATGCAGTAGGCCTTCGACTGTGTCCCTCGTGTGATGATTGGTTGGGCGCTGCGGTCCAGGGCCGTTACCGAGGCCTAATTGACACGAACCGTGACATGGACTGTGGTTGGTGACACGCTTCCCTTCTCTATCACCGTCGAGTACACCAAGGCTCCGTGTTTAGTCCGTTTCTGTTCAAGGTAATATTAGAAGTTTTGTCGAACAAAACCACTCTGGTGGCTCATGTACGCTGATGATATTGCGCTGGCAGATTCGGAAAGGGCCTGTTGGTACAACGGGTGAAAAAGTGTAAGGATTCACTCGAGACCGGCGGTCTGAAGCTTAATGTAGTGAAGACAGAGTAAATGGCCTGTAACACCACAAATCCCAAGTCCGCCCACATAAGCATTGACGTGGTCGAGGGACCCCGGGGAACACGGACCGTGTGGCCGGGGACATCGACAGCGACGTCAGAGCCCGAATTTCCGCGGCTTGGGCTAAATGCCAAGAGGTGACTGGTGCCAAATTATTATGTGACCCCAAAATGCCGATAAAGCTGAAGAGGCAGGTCTTTAAATCCATCATTAGGCCTGCCCTTTTATATGGCAGTGAAACATAGCCGCTACTAGAGCGACACAAGCAGGAGCTGCGCGTCATGGAAAATAAGATGTTCCGGTGGATGTGTAGAGTCTCACGCAAAGATCGCATGCGGAACACCCACATCCGCGGTAGGCTTCGTGTTCGTGACATCGCAGACAAGCTGCAGGACCGCCGCCTTCGTTGGTATGGTCATGTCTCACGGAGATCGGCAAACTACGTTGGTAACAAATGTCTGGCCATGCCGCATCCGCTGAGGACGGACCGAAGAAGCGGTGGCTCGACTCGTCAAAGGTGACATGCGTACCCACAGACTCACCACTGAGGATGCACAAGACCGCGTGAAGTGGTCAGCATTATCCCACACAAAATTTGCGATGCACATGAATTATGTCCTAAACAGAATCGCAATAAAAGATGATGTAGCACCCAAGTTCTGTAATAAATATTATTAAGGTTTAGTAAAAATAAAATCGTAACATAGCATTATTCGTTCTATTTTGCTTCATGAAAATTAAAAGAAAAACAATAATTGACAATCTTGACAAGTTATCTTAGCTACGGTATTAGCTGCGAAATAATGCAAGCGTAAATACAAGTAAAAGTAGTTAGTTGGTTTTACCTGAATCAATCTATGAAATTATGAGAAGAAACCATTCAGATCATAATGATTATATGCCTGTACCTATTTTTCACTGGTGACAGATATTACGATTTTTTAAATAAGTTTTCTGGTAAAAACGGTTAAATCGAAGTAATACGTATTAGCTGGAAAAAAATACGGAATATCGGAAATTACTTAGTCAGCAGAAAGGGCTTATGTATATTTATTATGTTTTACTTGTCATTTTTGTTAATACTGTTTTGTAAATTCTACCAAGTAAAATCATTTAATACACAGAACTTGGTTTTTCGTGGAGGATGCTTTTAGTAGAACAATATTAAAACTTCTTAGTCGTTTTTGAATGAAATCTTTTTAAAATATTGGAAGTTTAATCGTTTTTCACTCGCTATAACTTTGCAACTGAGTGTCTTAGGAGATAATCGGTTTTACCAGAAGATGCAGCTTGAAATTTCCTGTCGATTGGTATATTTAACTATTTTTTGCAAAAACCCTTAGATAATCGGTTTTTCCTGCATAGGGACGATTTATTCATTTATTTATTTTGTATTTACATTCTTAATAATTATGTAGGCCTACCTTGATACTAAAGCATACTTTAGTGACCCCGTTTCTAAAGAGTCGATCCCCTGGTCTATACCGGTCGTTGAAGATGCCTCACGTACCTCAGATAAGTGACGATGGCTGGCATGGGGGCCGTCACAGGGAAATGCCGCCAGTGCGGCAAAACGCTCACGGGGTCCCCTTTTACGGGGCAAGTTAAGTACTTAGCTTGTTAACGCAAATTCTCTGTTGGGATTTTTTTAATCTTTTCTGTGTTAAGGGAAAGGTCCGCATTCTTTAAAACTTGAGAGAACTCTATATGAATAAAAAAATCAACTCATTGCTCGATCGCCGGTTTCAATTGTGTCTGGTTGTCCGTACTTGACAGTTTATTAATTTTTGGTATTCATATTCCACCAAAGACTTTTTCATGCAGAGTTTTAATAACAATATGGCAAACAATGTGAATCCCTATGTTACAAAACTTATCTCATGGATAGTCTAAGAGCGGTCTCAAGCCAGCATTTTTTTGCGGTCGTAAACGGTCGTTTTGGCATACGCGTTTACACGCGCGCTACCAAAAAAACTAAACGCGCGTACACAGGCTGATTGCGGCATGTTCGCTCGAACCCGTAGCGGCATTACGTGGCAAAGGCGCGCCTGTACGCGCCTATATGCTCTTTCAAATACGAGCTTATACGCGAATATAAAACACTTGTCTGAAACCAATCTAACTCTTAACTCCACACTTGGTCTAAAAGTGAGTTTTGCCACGGGGAAACTTCAAATTCAGAAATTATTACACTAAGCAAGTCCTAATTTTTTATTTCATTCAAATTCGATTCTGAGCTTGTAACGTACAACCGAAGGCGAGTGCTCTTGAGTATAAACGATTTACAGCTCTAAATTCCCAATGAGCTGGTTCAATTTTGCTCTCTTAAAGTGTCTTTCTCGAACATTTTATAGCAATGAAACTGACTACTGCGTTTCCGCTTACGAGTCTAGAAAAGGTAATTCACTTCGCATTTCGAACGGCGATGTTCTACAAAAGTTTGTCTTTCGCAGGTAATCCACATTAATTAATAAATAACTGAGCTTCATTGTCTTAATATTCAATACTTTTTTTTATTGAAGTGTTGTCTGGCGCATAACGTACCTTTTTTTTCAATGGGATTGCGTTTGGTCTCCGTCTCGATTGGTAGTAAGCGATGACGAGCCTCGTGGTACACGCTTACTCAAAAAATGCCTATTAACTCTGTCCTTGAAAACATCAATGTTGTAAGTATCCGGAAACACAGACGCAGGAAGAGCGTTCCACTCCTCAGTAGTGCCATTATTATAACCAGAAGAGACGCAGCAAACGGTTGAGTGTGCATTGCTGGGAAGTCAACCACATTGGGGTTGAAGCCCTCCCGGCGTCTGGTTGTGTAGTTCCGGCGCACACTCTCCGAAATACACAAGCGACTTTATGCCGATGCTCCCAACTCTGGAGTTTGGTTCCAAGGAGCGTATAGTCGCCTATGATTTTCCTGGCTCTTTGGTCTACTGAGTCTAATACATCCAGCTGGTATTTGGCTAAGCCATCTCACAGGTGACAGCACAGTACTCCCTAAACGACTGAACTTATGCTTGGTATCAGTGGAGCAGCAGTTCTGCTGTGAAGCATCTTCTTTTTAGCCTATAGCAGTCCACTGCTGGACATAAGCCTCCCCCAGGGCGCGTCACAAAGCCCGATCTCCCGTTTTTGCCATCAAGTCACTACCAGCCACTTTTTTTAGGTCGTCGATCCAACGTGCCAGTGGACATCCAACACTACGCTTGCCGAGTCGTGGTCTCCACTCGAGAACCCGTCTACTCCACCGACCATCGGTTCTGCGACAGATGTGACCAGCCCACTGCCACTTCAGTTTGCTACACTTCTGGACTACGTCAGTCACTCTGGTTCTTAGCCGGATTATCTCGTTCCGGACCTTGTTTCTTAACGAGATTCCTAGATGCACTTTCCCATAGCTCTCTGAGTGACGTGTAATCGGTGGGCTAGTTTCACTGTCAGGTTCCACGTCTCGGCTCCGTAGGTCATGACCGGTAGGATGCACTGATCAAACACCTTGGTCTTCAGGCTTTGTGGCAAAGGTGACTCGAAGATGTGACACAACTTTTCAAATCCTGCCTATCCAAGCTGAACTCTTCTGGTGATTTCACCCTCAAAATTGATTCTACCCAGCTGTAATTTTTACCCAGGTATATTTACTCCTGGACAACTTCAAGGACTACACCTTCGACGGAAGCGGGTTCAGGAACGATGTGTTCGTTGAACATGACCCGTCTTGTCCAAATTCATCCCAAGCCCAACGCGTCTCGAGGCAGCATTGAGACTGGACAGCATTTTCTGCAGATTTTGCAGCGATTCTGCCATTATCACTACGTAGTGATACACCGACGATGTCGTCAGCAAAGCGGAGGTGTGTGAGATATTCACCATTGATGTTAAGGCCGAGTCCATCCCATTGCAGTGTCTTGAAGGCATCCTCCAGCGCGTTGGTGAAGAGTTTCGGGGATATAACGTCACCCTGTCTTACACCTCTGAGCAACTGGATGGGTCTTGTCTGGTAGTTCTGCACTTGGACGGATATTGTCGCCGCTTGTTAAGGATTTCTCAGTGCCTCCACATATCGCCAGTCGACTTGGCATCGCTGCAAAGATTCCAGAATAGCCCAGGTTTCAATGGAGTCGAAGACCTTCTCGTAGTCCACAAAAGCCAGACACAGCGGTTGGTTATACTCTTCAGACTTCTGTATAACCTGCCGAACAGAATAGATGTGGTCCACCGTGCTAACCCCTTTACGTAACCCAGCCTGTTCCGGTAACTGAAAGGCGTCAAATCTTGATGCCAGACGATTCGTGACGACTCTCGAGAACAGCTTATAGACGTGGCTCAGAAGCGTAATCGGCCTATAGTTTTAAGGAAGAGTTTTGTTAACTGTCTTGAAAAACAATGCCACTACACCTCTGCTCCACGTCTTCTCGGGGTAGTCCCATTGGGAATAACAGAGTTGAATAGCCTTTTCAGCTCCACAACAACAGGTTTTCCTCCCGCTTTGAGTAGCTCAGAGGTCACTCCGTCCTCGTCGGGAGCCTTCCCATTACTAAGCTGCATGAGAGCCGCCTCGACTTCATCGAGATCTATGTCTGGGAGATCTTCCGTAAAGTGATGGGCAAGTGGGGCTCTGGGGTCGCTCGCGTCAGGTGGAGGCTTCGGTGCATGTGAGGCATACAGATGTCCGTAGAAGTCCTCAATTTCAGCGAGTATCCCCGGGGCTGATGTGACGGTTTCACCATTCGAGGTAGTTAACTTTGTCAAATGACTCCTTCCCAGTGTCTTGGTAAAGACTCTCGTTCCTCGATTTCGCTCAATTGTCTCCTGCATGAGGCGGGTGTTCCGGGTCGAGTCGTACCAAGCTCCTGATCTTTTTGTGGAGTGACTGGGGATCTGACAAAGCTTCCTCTGGTGTCTCACGTCTAAAACGTATCAGATTCAGGGTTTCGCTTGAAAGCTTGGACTTCTTATCTGTTCGCCTTTTACGAAAATGCCTAATTCCCACTTCGCGTACAACCCCGATTATGCTACTATGTCCTCGCCAACGTTTGCCGGGCTCTCCAGTGCGGCAAATCTGTCCTGCAATTCCAGTTGAAACGCATCATATCCAGCTTTGGGCACAGTTGGACGAAGAACAGACCTCATCATGCGACTGCGTTCGAGCTTGAAATTAATATTTAGGGTGCCTCTAACAAGCCGGTGATCGCCACCGGTATTCAACCTGTTGATTAGTGAGACATACCTAAATATATGCTTCTTGGCTATGATGAAGTCAATCTCGTTCCTCGTACTACCGTCAGGGCTCTTCCAGGTCCACTTCCTTTGGTGTTATACAGAACAACCCCTGCATACTGAATAAGTTAACCAGCATTTGGCTCCTATGGTTTCTGCGCCCATAGCTATGCGGTCCCAAACAAGCTACTATCGGCGTCAGAACGCTGGTTCCATTTGAGAAAACCCGGCTAGAAACTCAGTAAGTAGTTACTCTTTTGAAAAAAGGTGTTTTACAATGCAGGTAAGTCATTTACAATTTTTAATCAGAGACATACAGTTTGAGCAAAAAAATAACAGCAGTTAGAGTTTACATTACAGAACCCAAATGGGAGTGAACCTGAGCAGACCAGTTCCCAAAATTGGCACCTGTTCCCAAATTGATGTATGATCCAGCCATCGTTCCACTCAACCTTATTTTAGGGGATGAATCATAAAAAAATCTGACATTCACAGACGGCAACAGTCACTTGCCTCTGACTACCCTGTTTGGGATAAAGTCGTGATGGTATGTCATTTAATTATGTAGCGACTAGCTTTCCCCTCGTGGCTTCGCTCGCGTGAACTTAATTTTTATGACATATGGGATTTTTTTAGACTTACGATACTTGTTATTCACAAAATCCCGTCTTATTTAGCACTCACGTCCTAAAAAGAACCCCTATGCAAAATTAAAGACTCCTAGCACTTGAAGTGACGAAGTTTCATACAAACAAACTTAAGGGTAACATTTTCACAAACTATGAATGCCATATTTATTTATATCTAATCAACAGCCTAAAATATAAGTTTTATGCTTCTAGTTCTAAAAATTACAATACTTTCATACAATCTTTCCCCCTTCTCAGCCGTAAAAAAGTAACCTATGTCCTTTCTTAGGCTCTAGACTATTTCAGTGAAATCGGTTCAGTAGTTTTGGCGTGGAAGCGAGACAGACAGACAGACAGAGTTGCTTTCGCATTTATAATAATTAGCATGGATATAAATATATATTATATATATATATATATATATATATTAATTAGTATATTAGTATGGATTATTTAATATAAATAGTATAATATAAGTATGGATAAATAGCATTGTGATTCGGCAAATGGCGTATTGATAGAAAAAAGCTCGAACGACAAAAGATATAAAAGCGTTCAATTATCCTCGCTGGGCGGATCAGTCCGCCCTTTCGAATGGACTCAGCCGAATAAACATTTTGGAAAGGGATTAAGCAACTAGAAAATGCCTTTTTATTCATTTGTATGTCCTACAATGGGTAAATTTGTTCGATAGTAAGCTTGAAAGAGAAAAGAGAATGAATTAGTAAACAGTGATTATTTAGATACCCGCTTAAAGCAGAGCCTATTTTAAAAAATATTCGATTTCATATAATTATAATAGAACGATTGATGCAAACTTACAATGAAATCATCTGGCCCCAAACCATGGCTTACTATGGCCAAACAAACCAGAACTTGCTGTGGGTGTCATAAAGTAAAAGTAAAGTAAAGTAAAGTAAAAAAAAAATTATTCATTTAAGCTTGTACAAAGCACTTATGACATATCAAAAAAAAAGTATATAGAAATAATAATAATAAACGTAAAAAAATAGTACAATATTAGTACATATCGTGAATATACATAATGTGAATCTACCACCAGTTCGGACGTTGCTTCTTATCGAGAAGACTCCGGCAAGAAACTCGATAGTTACTCTTTTGAACTTTGATTGTTTTACAAAAAATAAATCCAGTGTACAGTCAATGAAAGTAGAAAAAAGAACACAATAATGAGCAGAGGAGCAGATTATTCCTAGTATGACCACAAACTTTTGTTGTTCAAGTAATCCTCTATATTATACATACATACATTCTACATTCAAAAAATTACATAACAGACATCATCACCCGATCACAGGACAAATATAAATTGACGACACGATTGGTGTAGCACGGTTTCTCGCCTCGATTTCAGTAGTGTCCCGGTTTAGATTCCCGGTTGGGTTGATTGGAAGCTTAAATTCAGCTTAAATTAAATATATAAAATATAAAATAAATATTCGCCAGACAATACACCTCTTATCATGGTCTCGAAGTAGGGATAAATATCTCTGTGTTACGAGGTACCAGACAAGGAATTAAGCCAGGGGCGTCTCCCAGGACACCGAGACCCAGGCCAATTTAGAAAAGATCATTTTCTGAATTGACCTGACCGGGGATGGAACCCGGGACTACGCCACTACGCCAATCGTGTCGTCATTTAATATTGTTATTCTTATTTCGAAACCATAATAAGTGGTGTGTTGTGTGGTTCATATTTATATAATTTTAAATGTACGTCACAGAACAAAAACAAATTACCTAAGTACTTGAACGTATATTCTAGATGGGAATAAGACTATTACAATTATGTACAAAATCTCTACCATTGCTACGATGGGCCAGTATTTTCATTTAATAAATGATTTTTATATAAAAAATATGTAAGACCAATGACAATTTTGTTCTTTTGATAGTAATTATCCTATATACTGTCCCACTGCTGGGCAAAGGTCTCCATCATTGAAATCAAGTCATATCTACAATTGATGGGTATTGACTTAATCACCACGCTTGCCAAGTGCAGGTCGGTGATCACAAACCCGGGCTATGTTACGAAAAATTCGAAAACACTCTGCCCAACCTGGGAATTGAATCCGAAATTACTGAAGACCCTTTTGGTTCTGCATGTTCATGATCCCACCGCTTTCATGACACGAAGGAGGATCTTCTCGTGGGTGAGGGCCGAAATTGCAATGCCCTTAAGATGAGTTCAAACCAAACGAGCGAACGCTCATTCTATCCCCTCTCTATACAAATTCTCTTTGAGTTAACAGAGACAGACTACTAAATTACACAAAAAAAAAGTAGGGAGATAGAATGAGCATTCTCTTGTATGCTCTAAATCAGAGGTTCCCAGACTTTCCGCATATACCACTTTCAAAATGTAGCTGATATAGGTGGATCCCCAGCTACCCATGTTCGCAAAACTCGACAAAAAATGTTCAGATTAGATCTAACTATGAAAATTTGCAACGCGGCTGAGTTCCAACAACGATATAATAATTTTCGAAAGAAAAAGTGAGAATTGATTGGTTTGGTAATTAATTGATTGTAATGTGTTAAGAGGCCAACAACCCTCGTCGAGTTTCCCGTGGACCCCTTGGGGTCTATCTGGACCACTTTGGGAACTAATTGTCTAAACCACTCCTCTAGGGCAAAGTTCATGAAGTTGTCTTCTATTTATAACTACTTAAAGCATTCTTGTATATTTCTGATCTTTAGCTGTTCTTCTAATTAGATTAGATTTGAATTATTCAAACCAACAGATTCTCTTTCTGTTATTTAAATATAATGAAATGTAACCAGACGTTTACAATTACATTTAAAATCAAGTTCAATAATCTATTTCAAGGAAAATTTAGTGAAAATCCAAAGTGTTCATTTTTAAAACCCATTAATTTTCAAGGAGGTAGTTCATTTACCCTGTTACCAAGAAAAGTTGATTGTTATCAATACTGGTTATCAAAAAAGAAAATTCTATTTAGGAATTACTATTTGTATGTACCAACACCACGCGGAATCTACAGAATGAATTTCCATAAAACTTTGTACTCCTATAAAAGCTAGATTAAGGAATAGGGTTCTTTAGATTCATGAAACGTTTTCAAAATTCACGCAGACAAACAGGCTAACAGTAGCTGTTTAAACATACTAATGGCAGTCGGATTATCTCTGCCCTACAGCTCGATTTAGACACAGACCGGAACCAGTGATAGACACTGCGCGACCACAAATAGACATTAGCCTACTAATGGCTGCAGCCAGCTTCCGTAAACCATTAATTTAAGCCCCCTTTCCTAGTGTTAGGAACTTGAGTTTTTGTGCTGATAAAACTAGGAAAAGGGTCTAGATATCTTTTTTATAGTTCGATTGTTATCGAAATTCTTGAAGTAAAATAAATATCCGGGACAAATTACACCAAGATCATTTGACCCCAAACTAAGCCGAGCTTAGGTGTTAGAGACTGATAAACATACTTGAATATTTCTAAATACATACTTGTATAGATAATAACACACAAACACACAACAAACATGAATGTTTGTCATGGGTGGGGTTCGAACCCACGACCTCCGGTGCTAAAGGCCGGATCGCTGCCATTGCACCAACTTACAGGCCAGTCAACACACAACAGCCAGTCAGTGGAATTGAGGATATCATTCAAAACTTTTCTAGCCCAACGGGTCATTTTATTCCCTAGAGTGGAATGATGGCTGGATCATTATTTTCAACTGGGGACGCTGGCATTGGGCCGGGTGATCGGTCCGCTAGTGGCTGGGTCATACGTCAACTTGTGAAAAGGTGCCACTTTCAGGAACTGGTCTGCGTAGGATTACTATACATTATTTGGGAACCATAATGAAAACTCTATATTTAAGAATGTAAATTGTATGACTCTGGTTACAAGGCAAAAAAAAGTGACTAACCTGCATTGTAACCACTTATTTTTTTAAAGAGGGACTACTTAGCTTCTTGCTGGGTCTTCCCAGTGGAATCAGCGTTCCGACGCTGGTGGTGGAGTCATATTATAATGTATGTATTACATTTAGTCCATAGATTGTATTAATATTATGTATGTTTATAAACTTAAAATAATTAATAATGACCATTCGTCAACGAAAACGGTCTACTTTAATTAAGTATTATTGAATTTGAATTTGAACAAAAAGCCATGAGCTTCTGCCACTATGTGCCCTGCCCAGTGCCACTTCAACCAATCGCTTTTCTTCTATGGATTTTCTAATTTTCGATTCGATATAATAATATTACATACATACATACCATCACGCCTTTTTCCCAAAGGGGTAGGCAGAGACCACATCTTTCCACTTGCTATGGTCCTGACACACCTCTTGCGCTTCTTCCACTCTCATTTATCCTGTCATACAGGCTCGTCGATTATGGGTACTCCTGACCTGACCTTTTCTGAGCACGTCTTGGACTTGTCCTAAGTACGTCCGTCTAGGCCTTCCCCTTCCACCCTCCCCTATAATAATATTCGAACTAATTAATGAGATAGCTTGTAACAATAAACTAAAATCGGAAACGTCTGAGATAAGCGTGTTGCAATGACCGCAAGGTCTCGCACTCTCGCCTTGGGACGTTCAGACCAAACAATTAACAAATACGTTGCGTAATCACGAGTAGCCGCCACAAGTCAAGCGTAACACGTCACTTTGAATTGTATGCGTGTACAGTATTTAGAGGTCAGATTACGGTGGCAGTGTCGGGCTCGAATGGTTTTTTTTTGTTCGTTTAGAGTGTTAGCTGGGAGTGGATCGAAAACGTTGCATTTTGTGAGATTTTCGTAATTATTTCATTGAATTGAAATAAAACTTAAATTTTTGCTCTATTATTGTGTGCATAATAGATACTATTTTAAAACGCATTGAATTGTCTAAAATTAGGAATCGCCAATTATTTGCTAAATTAAATTTTTTTTTTTTTGAAAATTGAAAAAACACTTCAAAATTTACTGTACACAGAAGGTTGTAATTATGAAATTAAAAGATGCATTCAGTAATAGAAAGATGATTTATACTTAATTTGAATTCAGCTTTAAAAAAAATAAACGAAAACATTAAAAAATTGCGACGTTTACGATCTACCCCAAACGGAAAAAGCAAACCCTCTTAAGATAAAAGTAAATAAGTAAGTGAAATAATTATGCACCAGACTAATAAACTACTTGTCATGGTATCGAAGTAATAATAATCCTTGTGTAACGAGGCAGACAGGAAAATACTCCCAGCACACCTACATCCGATCCAATTTAGAAAAGATTGTTTCCCGAATTGACCCGGCCGGTAATCGAACCTGGGAGACCATGCAAGCCAAGGCGAGAAACCGTGCTATAGCACACTACGCTAATCGTGTCGTCATAAAGATAACGTAACTACACCTGACGTCTACCACGAGTTGCCAATTTAAATGTACATTATCGTTCGCGTTAATTTTTTTCTTGGGATTTGACATTGTCATGTCAAATGTTTACATTTTTTACGCGAACGATAGTGTAAATTTAAAGTGGCAACTCGTGGTAGATCTACTGGTGGAAAGAGGCCTTGAAGTCCAGATATGAGGTTGACAAGCACAGTACATTTTAAGATTTAAATTGGGTACATTGAGTGTCTGGTTATCACTAAAGTAAAATACTCTTAAAACATATCGCGGACATCTAAATAACGTCAGGCCCGAAATCTTAAGCAGAGCTTGTACTGTACACACAGTCAAACTCAAACTCAAACTCAAAATATCTTTTGTACAGCAGGTAATTCTAAACTACACACATCAAAAGTGTCTAGGGATCAACATATATTTTTGCAATAACTTTTCTCCTGATTGATATTAATTAAAATTTTCTTTAAGGATTCATCAAATAAAGTGTTTTCGTTTGTCTACAGTAACGATAAACCAAGTCACCTTTGCATTAATAATACAATTTGCCATTTTCCTAATAAAGGGATTTTTGACATTTGAACCACTAACATTAAAGTTCGAAAAAAAGACTGAAATAACAGTTTTCTTTAAAATTTTATTGGGTAACTTAAACAATTAATAATCCGTGTTTCTACCGCGAACACTAACAACACAAGAACATCGGTTTGGCATACTCAAAATGAGTTCATCCAAATCACGCTGTGAAATGGCCGCCTATTTTCGTTGCAACAACAAAAAAAGGTCTTCTTGCGACTGGATACCCTCCATATTCGGCAGAGCTCTTCTCTGTAGCATATCCCATGCATGCTCAATCGGGTTCAAGTCTGGCGACTGAGCAGGCCAGGGCAGGACATTGATGTTAGCTGCGGCGAGAGTCTGTCTTACAACTCTTGCGGTGTGCGGTCGTGCATTATCATGCATTAACTGAAATAAGGGACCGATTTGCACTTGTAGAGGAACGATGACGTCTGATACAATCGTCTCAGCATAAATTTGAGCGTTGAGGTTGCCTCTGATCCAAATCAACTCAGTTCTTCCGCCGATCCAAATACCCGCCCATACCATGATGGTTCCACCACTATAAGGATGGACTTCCTGGCAGGATTTTAATCGCTGTTGGCGTCCAGGGGTTCTCCAGTGTCGTATACGTCTTGTATCCGGTCTCATACCAAAACCAGACTCATCAGAAAAGCACACGAAACGCCATTGTTCTTCTGCCCAATTTCTGTGTTCAAGAGCCCATTGATATCGAATCCTACGATTGTGCATTGCTATAGGTGGTACCCTTAGCGGTCTTCGGGAATGAAGGTTCACTTCATGCAAGCGGTTTCTGACTGTTTAGTCGCTAATTAAGTTCCCTGAAGAGTGATGAAGCCTCACGGCTAACATCATGGCGGTTATTTTTGGAGCTCTTCGAGTTGTGATTTGAATGTATCGGTCTTGTCTCCGTGTGGTGCAGCGATACCGTCCTCCATGGCGCTCAGCCACGGTACCAGTGCTTCGGTAACGTGTCCAAAGTCGACTGATAACACTCTGACTTGTATTCAGAGCTAAAGCCACAGTACGTTGCCGGGAACCAACTTTCATTCCCACGGCTCTGAGCAATTCTTCCCTGCTTAAATGACGTCGCCGCTCCATAATAACGTTGGTTTTAATCAGTAGTAGGGAAACAGTAGCACTAATAATGTCTTCAATGCGTTGTATGTTTTTATAGAGAAAATATTGACAGCTGATTTTCATCTTTTACTCGAATTTGATTGACAGTTCCTGTTTCAAATTATGAAATGCACCAAAAAGGATCCATATAAATTTATAAAATCATAAATTTATTACAAAGCCACATCTCAATCTCAAGAAATCCGCATAAAAATGCTTGATCCCTAGACACTTTTGATGTGTGTATATTCAATTCTTTCGGGTTGCCTGCGGTGACGATTAACCAAATAATAACTATTTTGAAATCCAACAGGCAAAAATTCTTTACTCTTCATATAACGATAAGAGCATACTTTTTAAGTTTCCCTGTATTACTTATTACATACCTTTTATATATTTAATTTTTCTTCATTTGTTTTGAAGCTTTGATCGATGGTGGAGCTGGCATGATCGATTCGATCATGCCACCTCCATCGTATCCTAATCTTAGTAACTAAACCAACTTAAGACTAGAAATTACAAAATTACTAATAATATTAGCGGCCTCTGAGGACGGCTCAGCTAAGAGATTGGATACACAACCATTATCATTTTCGTTTACATTGAACAAACTGTAAACTATATCTCTAAGGTGACGATTACATTCCTGATTGAAACTAACAAAACGAACGAAAAATCTATTTCATGAACCTCGACGATAAAAGTCGAATATTTCGGTAGTTACGCAGTGAGTGAGGCGCCTTTTTGCATATGTTTCCGGATACATACGAGTACAACCTTAGTGTTTTAAGGCAAGAGTAAATAGGCCTTTTCTCGGCCTCGTCATGGCTTAGCATCAGGTGAGACTCGGGCCAAGCGCAAATTCCCATTATGAATGAAAAAATCTACATAAATAATCTCGTGTGAGATCATGACGGAAAACTTTAAATTGGGTACCTCTCCACGCAGTCCATCGATAATCTATGGGGTTGACAGGCAGTGAATATATTAGCACGGCTTATGGGAAGTTATGGCTTCGGCCATAAGGGTAAATAAGGCTTGTAATGCACTGGATCTATGGGGTGCTTATAGCTTAGTTATTTATTTAGTGTTCGTGGAAAAGAGGGGTTGAAATGTAAATTTATTATCTCTGCAAAATGTTGGGTCAGACGTTAAGGTAGGTGTTTGCGGTTTGTTTTATGTTACTTTACTGATAACTAGACACTGCATGTAGCCAATTAAATCTTAAAGTTAGTGTTAAGTGTCCCGGGTTCGATTCTGGTCAGGTCAATTTCAGGAAACGAACTTTTCCAAATTGCATCGGGTCTGGATGTATCCTTACTTCGAGATCATGACAATTGGTGTGTTGTCTGGCGCATATTTATTTATTTATTTCGATTCTGATGTGCCATGAATTTGCATTTTCATAGAAACCACCTGTAACCATTTAGATGTAAAAATATAATTACAAATAATATTTTTCAGTGAAAGGCGATTAACGAAACGGATTTATGAGGCAAGGGTAAATGGGACTGTTGGAAGGGGAAGACCCAGAAGAACGTTTCTTGACCAAGTTCAAGATGTTCTCAGAAAGGGTCGGGTCAAGAGTACCTTTAACCGACGAGCATGTATGAAAGGACTCATGAGAGTAGAAGAAGCGCAAGATGTATGTCAGGATCGTAGCAAGTGGAAAGAAGTGGTCTCTGCCTACCCCGTTGGGAAAGAGGCGTGATGGTATGTATGTATGTATGTATTTTTCAGTGTAAAATATCAACCAAATAACTTTAATCAATCAATTAATTCAAATATTAAATTCACCTTTACGGCTGTGCACGGGCGTCGGGACTTCGCGTGTCAAAAAAAGAGTGCATTGCACTTGTTTTTACGATGCTTCAGTTCTTTACGCTATTTCACGAATGTCAAAAAATGGTTCCTAAATAGTGCCCAAAAGAAATAAATAGTGTTGTTATACTTTTGAAGTTAAAGTCATACGCCAAAGCCTATGTACGAGTATCTTTGTATGTATGTTCCTTTGAGCAAAACCGAGCAAAACAGCTAAAAAGTAATTTCAGAAAAGCAGCAGTTAGACGTGATGGTGCCAAACTTCTTTTTTCCTCATAAAGAACCTTAAAACATATTTTTCCATGATCCATTCGAACATACCGTCCACAAGAGTATCCCGGACGTCACAGTGATGTATGCAAATGGGGCGTCCCGCGGGATGGGACACACCATTATTCTAGATGCAGGGCATAGAGATACATCAAAAAACAGCAACGTTAATATGTAAATTTACTCTCTGCGAGTTTTGAAAGTACTTAAACCGCCAAACTCAGGGGGAGTAGCTAGAATTTTTGGAAACACTACTTATCATGGTCTCAAGCAGGGAAAAATATTCCTGTGTTACGAGGTATCAGACAAGGATTTAAGCCAGATGCGTCTCCTAGCACACCAACTCACTCACGCACTCCTAGACTCAAGCCAATTTGAATTAACTTAACACAACATAACATACCATAACGACTTTATCCCAAACGGAGTAGTCATGGTGAACAAAACACTCAGAAGCCCACTTTTCAGCAATGGCATTAGAACCCAACGTGGTAGGTGGTGAGCCTTCCGCCGTTATCCGGGTTGATTTGGTTTTATATCGATGCTTTCCATCACAGGAGAGTAAGTCGGATATTTAACAATGAACACAAAGATTTTTGGTTCTGGCCTGTACAGTACGCCTACCACGAGTTGCTTTAAATTTACATTATCGTTGTAAAAAATTGTATTGGGATGAGACATGACATGACAATATCAAATACCAATACATTATTTTACGCAAACGGTAATGTGAATTTAAAGTATACAGATTTGAACTCGGTTAAATATTAAGTATCGGTTATTTCTCGGTTATTTAAATTAAGTTAAATTAATTAAAATCGTATATTTCGACCGATTAGGGACATATCTTTGCTAGTGTAACACTTGTCACCATCATAAAGCCAGATTATCAGCCACTAACATAGGTTATATTATAATGCTTTATTTAAACAGGTAAGAAGTTAGTAAGTTAGTGAATTAGTACACGCGGGCACAGCCGCTGTCAAACATAGTTTAGACTTTTAGCTGGTAGATTTGGCTGGTTAAGATAGTTTTAAATATTGGAATCAAATAGCTCTGCGGCAATAGCATCTGTCGGTATGATTTATCACTAGGCTTACATGTTCATCTCTGCAACGATACGGACTAAGCCCGTGTTGAATTTATGGCTCGCAAACACGGTGTTTCCACATTGATTTGATGAATAAAGGCTGCCAAAAATGATTACCAGGTGCAACTTGCATATGTTAGTTTGCCTAAATAAATAAATAAATACTAGTAAATTCATTTTCGCATTAAAATTAATAAAATAGCTGAAATCTAAGCAATAAACTGTTTTTTTCTGCTGAATAAAAGACTCACAACAGTCTGCATGTATGTGTTTTTTTTTAGATAGATCTGCTTAAATAATGTGCACGGAAATCACCTTATTTACACTGTACGGAAAAAGGGCTCATCTATAAATGCGATATTCTATAAATCCATGGCGAATTCGCTCACCGGATATTGCATTCGTTTTGACAGCTTACATCATCAGTCGGAGTTTGATGTATATCCGGCGATGTCTTGATGGATCTCGACATTCTTCGATTAGTTTGACGAATATTGTAACTAAGTTATCAAAGATCTTAATTCTGATAGACCTGTTAAAAGTTTTGAAACAAATCTGATCTAAAGCAGCCTCGTCTTTTTCAGTATAATCACCTAAACTTGCCTGACTGCCTAGGGTTACTACTATATTTGCTCAATTTTTAAAATGAAGTAGGTAGGTTAAACCTACTTGACAAAACCCACCAAAAACAAAATTCATTGAAAAAAATTGCACCAAGTTCGGCAAAAACAGAAACACTCGCGACAGTGCGACTAGTTCGCGTGACCGATTCTTACCGGTACCTATCGCCTGTAAACTCACTGTGTCTGTGTGCGAGATCAAAATGGCGGTTTTCGTTCTAATCGGACTCTCTGTCCGGAGTGTCGCGCCGCATGTGTGATTTTGTTTAAAGAGTTCGTTTCAGAAGAACTTGTTTCAAATGAGAGACTAGCAATTCTCTCAACCAAAATAACGCATAAATCTATTTTTTTCCACAGGAGATCTTCCCTTTCAAAAAGAAAGCAAATGAACCTCTTCAGAATTAAAAATCATAAATATGACGACACGACACGTGTAAGTGCACTGTAGCATTTCTCGCCTTGACTTTTGTAGAGTCCCGAGTTCGGTTCCCGGTCGATTCCAATTCAGGAAACGATCTTTTCTAAATCGGCTCGGTCTGAGTGTGTAGTCTGGCGCATATTTTTAATATAAAAGGGTTTAGCAGGTGAATCAAGGCGGTATTTATTCAATTCAATAACTTCACTGGTTCAGCCCGCCCAATCCCCCCGTCTCGACAGGAGCGCAATTTAACTTTATCTCCAGTTAGAGAAAGTTGGGTTGTGGCTTGAATTTTTATGAGACCACTCTTGGAGTGATAAAAAAACGAAATCTCGTATATTATTATACGTCGATTCAATGTGAATTGGTTCGATAATTTCTTCCGAAGTTTTTTCTATTACTTACCAAAGTGACCCTTTTACTCGTAGGAACGGCAACGCACGGGTAAGGTTTTTTCCTCACCAGCTCGGTGCGTTTTCGTGTCGGTGCAGCCTCTGCGCTGAATCTGTACAGATTTTCTGATAAATAACATTTCTTGACAGGCTCTGGATGTTTTCGGTACGGTATGTTTGGTGGTGCGCGCGGAACTGGCGCGGCTGAGACATGGGAGAGACGGGGGAGGCCCGCCGCTCTGTACAGATTTTTTGCAAAGGCACGACTATGCGCTCAATAAAAAATCTGTACCGAAACGAGTCGGCAGAATTGATATATTTTTAAAACTGTTTCATATCAAAAAGTTGTTATTTGAAATGTTTTACAAAACAAAAAATAAATTTGTGAATCGATAATGGGTTAGTGCTTTTTATTTTCAGGCTATGCAATAATTGGTCGCGATTTCACCTGGTGTCAAGTGTAAAGTGACGATGTGGTTTGTGATAGTATCTACTGACGCGTTCACATCTACGAGTACCTTTACAAAACCATTTTATAATTACCTATTTTTTATTTGTTTCATATTGTGGCCCTCAAAATTACCTCACTCCACCTGATGGAAAGAGGTCGGGATGTCCAGACATGAGGCTGACAAGCACAGTAATGCAAAAAGCAATCACTGAGCTGGTCATACTCATCTTGAAGGCCTGCAAAAATGCCTTTTCACGCCCCCCTTGATGACCCAGGGACTATAACAGAAAGGAAACACATGCGCTGGGAGAGCGTTCCACTTCTCGATGGTTCGACAAAGAAAGGAGTCACCAAATCTTTTTGTGCGTGGGAACAAATGCTGGGGTGTGTGGATAACGCTGCAATCCAGCACGCGTGGTACGGGAGTGGAAGGGTGAGGATAGGACAAGTTGTAATATCTCTTCAGAGCTTTCCCCATTGTAGAAGCGATAGAGAACACTCAACCTGGCAATGTCTCTACGCAATTGGAGAGGCTCAAGGGTCATAGATGCCTTTGGGTTTCCGATAAAACGGATAACACGCCGCTGCAACCTGTCGAGAGCTTCGAGCAAGTACTTGGCAGAACCGTCCCAGAGATGTGAGCAGTATTCCACACACGAGCGAACTTGAGTCTTATGTCAGCAGCATAAGGTTCCTCTGTCTGTTAAACTGTCCCCCACTGATGATGTCTCTATCAAAAGCTTTTCTATACTAATCTTACTTAATAATATTATAATTGCTAAAGTTTGTGAGGATGTATGTATGGATGTATGTAAACAGTAATACAGCTTACACATCAGAATAAAAAATGGACTACAATTTATAAAGATGTTTTTTAATTTGGCCATAATGTATAACGCAAAAGCGGGCGAAGCCGCGAACGGAAAGCTGGTATTATAAATAGGAATTCATTGTTTGGTTGTTTTTTTGTTTGTATTGAATAGGCTCCGAACTACCTACTGGACGATATTAAAAAAAACACATAGATAAAGCTACATAATCAGGGAGTGACATAGGCTATATTTTTTTATTTAGGCTATATTTTTTCATTTAGGCTATATTTTTTCATTAAGACTGTATTTTTTTATTTAGGCTATATTTTTTCATTTAGGCTATATTTTTTTATTTAGGCTATATTTTGACGGCAAGATAGTCTACGCGGACGAAGCCGCTGACGGACAGCTAGTGTGAAATAAAGTTGTAGGCAGAACCAGTTACAACTATTAAAATTTATTAATTCACTTATCTCAATTTATTGTTCTTGCACGTCAATAACAATTTCGTCTTTCTTCCAACCTTTGATAATTCTTCAAATTATAGGTAAAATTGTTTTAAATTAGACTTAACGATACTTAATCTTTGACCTTACACCTTTCTAGGTTGATAATTCAGTAAATAATAATATTGAAAAAATAATAGTAGCGATAAAAGAGTAAAAGTCTTAGTAAAATACCTCTTGTTGATCTGCTTCTTTACAAGACGATACGATTGGCGTAGTGCCTGTAGCACGTTTCTCGGCTCGATTTCCGTTGTGTCCCTGGTTCGTTGCCCGGTCGGGTCTATTCAGGAAACAACCTTTTCTGAATTGTTTCGGGTCTGGGTGTGTTGGAAGACGCCTCTGGCTTAATTCCTCGTCTGGTACCTCGTTATAAAGGCATATTTATCCCTACTTCGATGGCAAGTGGTATGTTGTCTGGCGAATATTTATAAAAAAAGTTTAAAGGCCTGTTCAGACCTGAGCGGTATTCGCTGCTGCTGTGGGTAGCGGCACATTTTGCCGCGGAACTTGATACTAAATACCTGAGCGAAACCCGCGCGGTATTGTACCGCTACCCACAGCGGCAGCGAATACCGCTCAGGTTTGAACAGGCTTTAAGTCACAAATCGCAGCAATTTCATTTCATACGCTCAAGACTATATCACAAACGGGGTAGTGCTAGGCAAGTTGACTGTTGCCATCATGGTGAACGGAAGCCCACCTTTCACTCAGAGGATTAGAACCCAACGTGGTAGGTGGTGAGCCTTCCGCCGTTATCCGGGTTGATTTAGTTTTTTTTCGGTGTTTCCCATTACTAGAAAGATTTTGTAACAACGTAAACAAATATGGCTTTGGCCAGATTTGAACACTGGTTCTGAGCTGGAGTGCTTACTATATAGACTACTCTGCACATAGACTTATATGTGACTTGACCTTTAAGCTGTTGCTGCTTTTTGTAGAGTTGATAGAGTGACTAGTGTGCTTTTCAGAAATCTACTCAGTAGTAACAATGCATAGACCGGTGTGATAAAATCACACACTGTAAAACATATTATATAGAACCTCAGGTAGAGTTATATTTTATATCTTACTAAAAGTAACGTTAAGTTCGGTTTTAAACGTCAGAAGGTCAATACGATTACTGCTGCTGGATTTTCTGTAAAATTGCAAATAGAATTTCAAGTTGTCGCTACGTGCGGGTGACAATACTGACAGATCGTAAAATAGTTTTATTAACTACACGTTTACTGCCGACCACAGATATAAATCCAAATACATAATATGGGCCGTATTACAATATTTCAAGACTATCGCAGCGTGACCGTTTAGGGTTCTAAAAATGCTCACATATAGTTTGTCCAACTTAGGATGATGATTTTGACAGTTCACGCCTATGAAGTATTTAATTTTTTTTCGGCAAAGTGTACTGCAGATAATATCGTACTTTATTGGCGGGTACCGCCCACTAAGTGAAGTGCCTTGCAAACGAATAGCAATAGAAAATATAAAATCGGTTGTGTAACAAATTTAATCAAACATTTAAATTTAAGATTAAGGGCGGCTAGCACGACACTTTATTCCAATACAGTTTCCTATTTGATTAGTATTAAAGATATTACCAATTTTCTATCATACAATTATTCTTAAAAAACATTGTTTGAATATAATATAAAGATTTTGAACTTATATATTTTTCGATGATAGTATGATTAGTTCTTCTAGTGTTAATAACGATAATAATTTATGAAAGTGATTTAGGGTGTGCACCATATAAATGATAAATAACTTCAAATCCTAATACCTATCTAACTTATTCAATTCAACGATTCCAAGTTCTATGAAATAATATAATATAAGTTCTATGATTCACTAACGATTATAAACTACCCCATCCCTATTGAAAACTGTCAAAATTATCATCCTAAATTGGAAAAATTATAGTATTGGTATTACGATGTTACTTTTTCTTGAACTGAAAAGTTTGAACTAGTACTATTTGACAGATATACAATGGTATGAAAAGTCAAATAAGAGATCGTCATACTCTCACTTTAATAGTTACCTACTACGTAACAGATAAATCACATTTAAACAATTTAAAGTTTAAATTATTTAAATGGCTTATTGACCAAAGAATTTATGACATAAAGGAGTTATTTGAACGTTATTATTAGTTGAATTTTAATATTTAATAATTATTGTAATTTATTTATGTTTCTTTTTAATTTAAATTGAATTTGATTTATTATGTTTAATGTCAGCTGTGCTCCGATATCGTCAATTCTTTCTCGCAATTTCATGTACTATTGAACATTTGCATGCCAACAACCCTGGCAAGACATGTGCACACTTTTGAAAAATGTTACCAAAAAACCTCATACCATGTTTTTAAGCAAATAAAGATATTATTATTATTATTATTAATGTCAATTTTGGTAATCCTAAATGCGTGCTGTAACTACTCTTATCAATTTCCCACAATGCACATTAAGAGTTCGCGCAAGGGTCATATTCAAATAACAATAACTATTCCAAACTATGTGACTTAGAGCAAATTTGGTGCTGTTTTGTAGCTAATATTACTAGGTTCCTGTAATTTACAAAAATAATACACCTTAACCAGCTAGTTTTCAAAGTATGTTACGTAATAGTAAAAAAACAGTCAATTTTTATTTTATTTCTAACATAAACATTTTTTTATGTGGCATTGTTATTAGGAATCGTATGTTTCCTTTTATTGGGTGATAGGCAGTATTATTAGCTTTTAAACACATTTTTTTTCTACTTATTAGGGCTTTCAAATCCAGAGATATTGATAATTTTTATCAGCAACATGAAAAAAAATAAAAAAAACTAACAATAGCTGTCATTTCTGAAAGAGAGCAGATGGATGTTTTTATCGATAAAATTAAGTATACAACATGCCCTAAAAATATCGCTACCTCTATCCCTAACACACTGTATAAGTTAACCGCCGTAAAGTCGACCCTCCTGATGGTCCGTACACACGGCATTACGCGCCGAGGCGAGATATCTTTTTTTTTTTTTTATGTAATAGGGAGCAAACGAGCTAGAAGGTAACCTGATGGAGAGTGATCACCTCCGCCCATGGACAACTGCAACACCAGAGGTGTCACCGATGCGTTGCTTGCCTTTTAGATGGTTGGGGCTACCAGGGCTCATGCTGACCTGAACGAAACACAGAGAGTAATCTCTGCTTCACGCTGGTATTTTGCAGGAGTGTGGTATTGCACCGGTTGAGCCAGCCCATTTATGAGCTCCAGTTAGACTGAAGCTAGGCTCTACCACATAAGCTTCTGCTTATTTAGCGCCACCCAGGGATCACGTGTAAGGCATCGAGGGCTAAACCTTACGGACGCAAGCAGATTAATCCCCAAAAATCTCAACACATTTCATGATTAATCAAATCTCCGTGTTGTTATTCAAGAATTTTTTAACTTCAATGTGTTAGTATTTGTTTTAGTATTATAAACAAAAATTAACTAATTAAATATCAATTTAATTATTAGACGTGGGACCAAATACGGCCGCTTTTACTTTACTTTTTAATAGTTTTCATAGACACGCCAGTGTAGCCTCTGAAATTGTCCTATTTACATTTATGTCTTTACCCGAAAAAATCATGAATACATTATACTAACGACATAGCAATAACCATGTGAAATAATGAAAACACATCAAATTACTATGTAAATATAAATCTCAAAAACAAAAGAAGCGCCGGACACGACGAATTACCTCCGTTTCTAATAAGAAGATGCGCAGATATATTGGCTCCCATATTGTCGTACTTAATTAACCAATCGTTTGCAGAAGGCACCGTACCAGATTCATTAAAACTTGCAGTAATAAAACCACTTTACAAAAAAGGTCATCATAAAGACTGCAATAATTATCGACCGATAGCACTACTGTCCACCTTCTCCAAAATCTATGAAAGTGCCATGGCAACACGCCTTTACACATACTGTGAAAAATTTGGAATATTTAATGAACAACAAAACGGATTTAGAAAAAACAAGTCAACGTCACTAGCGGTATTCAATTATACAAGAGAAATATTAAATGTTATAGACAACAAAAATCATGCTATAGGAATACTTTTAGACATGAGCAAAGCCTATGATCGCGTTTTGTATCATATATTATTGAACAAATTATATGGCATCGGCGTGAGGGGTATAGCATACGACTGGTTCAAATCATATCTTACCGGCCGAACCCAGTATGTTGAAATTGTAAACTACGACCACCAGGCAGGACAAATAAAGAAAGTTAAATCGGAAATAATTGATGTGACCAAGGCTATTCCGCAGGGTACAGTCCTCGGCTGTATCCTGTTCTTACTTTATATAAATGATCTCCCACAGATAATAAGTAGTCCATGTACTTTATTTGCAGACGACATTTCAGTACTAATTTCTTGCAAAAATGAAGATAATTTAAATGATGAGCTAGACCATATATTGCATAAAATAGAAAACTGGTTATTGGAACATAATTTGGAAATAAATTTAAATAAAACAAAACTCATGCAGTTTCGACCATATCAAAGGACACCAATAAATATAAATTTTTATTTTCATAATATTAAATTAGAATGCGTGAAACATTATTCTCTGCTAGGAATCGAGCTCGACGAAAACATAAATTGGAAAGAACACATAAGGAAAATTACTGCTAAATTGTCCAAATTCACATATGCTTTGTATGAACTAAAGAAAAACACCGACAAAAAAACGTCAATAAGCGCTTACTACGCCTATGCACATGCTTGGCTCCAATATGGAGTCGTACTGTGGGGCAATAGTACCGAAATGATAGAATTATTCAAATTACAAAAAAGATGTCTCCGAATTATAGTCAACATAGACCAAATGACAAGTTGTAGACCGTTCTTTGTGCGGGAAAATATACTAACTCTTGTGTCCATATATATTTTACAAATAGGTATATTCGTTAAAAAAAATATAAACTTGTTTCCAATTTATGAAAGACCTCAGAACTTGCGCCATCGTACAAAATTAGCGCTACCTTTTTCGAAACTACAATTAGTCCACGCAGGACCCTATGCTATGGCAATTAAAATTTATAACAAATTGCCAGAAAATATAAAAAAAGAGGATAAAATACCTACGTACAAGAAAGAGCTAAGAAAGTTTCTAGTGCATAAATGTTATTATACTTTGCAAGAGTTTTTCAGCTAATACCTACTTTGATTTATTGTTCTTTGTAGTAATTGTGTTTTAGTGACATCCGTTTTTTATTTAATTGATGATAAAATTATGATATATAATGAATAATATAATTAATAACTTGCAATTTATAAATTCAATAACATAAATTAATTGTAATATTTTATTAATTTAGCATAGAAAAGATGTCATATTCGTAGTTGTTTAAGTAACATTATTAAGTAAGATATTTTTATTTTGCTGTGCCCTATCAGGGTCTATGTTTGAAACTTTTACAAACACCACCACCATGTATGTACAACATAGAAGTGCAATAAACATTTGAACATTTGAACTATGAAAACTTTATTAACACAATGTAGAAAACGAAATGAAGAAGACGCTTGTTCAAATTTTTTTCTCTGAAAATAATTCGCCACATTTAGAAATATGCATTAAGAACTTAAAATTAATAGATTTTCCATCGGATTTTGTAAAGTATAGTTATAGCATCTGTAATGACGCTTGTCATAGAATTGTGATTGATAATTTATATAAAAATATCGTGTCTATTTTATCATGTGCAGCAATTTTATTGAAACTAACAAAATAAAATGTTTGTAAACAGAAAAACCCTGCCATAATAGGGTGGAACAAGCATTTGAGTGCAGCACCCAGGGGGACCAGGTCTAAGTTTATGATGTGGGTTTTGTACGGTCGACCGACACAGGGATTTGTTTATGATGAGATGGTAGACCCAGACAGCCGGCGTGTTTTCAAAAGTGGGTTAAAGTGGTGCCAAAACCATAACAATCAATTGAAAATGGATATTTTGGCTTCTATTCACTCGAAAAACGACTTTAAAAATTTCTGGAAGTCTACAAATCGACTTAATACGGCAGGTCCCGTCTACCTGAGACTGTAGGCGGGGAAGTGACGTAAAGCAAATTGCTAACTGTTTAGAGAGCAATTTATGATCTTATCGCCGCTGGGACCATCGTCAGTTTTCACTCCTAGTACTGAGACCAAGCGTGATCCTGTGAATGTGGTTCTCAGTGGAAATTCATACATTAGATACCCCAATGGTGCACACGGCCTTAATTGAAACCTGCTGCATTATCACGGGCTGTCTTAAACCTACTCCTGTCAAAAAACTATTCCCCTTAGCTGGAGTCGCTCCACCGAATATCTGTAGAGAAGCGGCAGGTCGCACAGAAGTTTGAGAAAGATTCGCTGTCTCATATGGTTTACTTTACAATACCCAGTTCATGGTATTTAAGGCTGGTAGTAAATGCCCTAACATAGTGCCTCCTATAAAACTTTATAACGAACCCTTAGAAAGGGTTTATAAATTCAAATACATTGGACATATCGTTACTGACAGCCTTAAAGACGATGAAGATATCGATAGGGAACGTAGGGCGCTGTCGGTCAGGGCGAATATGATGGCACATAGGTTTGGTCGCTGCACGGACACAGGTAAAATTACGGTTTTTTAAGCATATTGTGTGTCATTGTATTCGTGCAGCCTAAGGACCAACTATACCAAAAAAGCCTACAGTGCCCTACGTGTCCAATATAATAACGCTTTCAGGGCGCTGTTGCGGATGCCACGCTTTTGTAGCGCTTCTGCGATGATTGCGTTAGCGGGCGTAGATAGCTTTGAAGCTATCATGCGCAAGAAGAGCGCATCGCTCAGAGTACGCGGTAGCTGCCACAGCGTCCTGATAGTGGGGATTGTCCACTGATCGGGAAAATAATTAATAGGACAAGGTCACTTTTAAAAATAAAATACTAACAGAGTCATTAAGCTTCTACTAACACTTTGGATCCCAGTAATCTGAAATAAATACTAAAATATTTAAAGCAATGACTTCTTATTTTTTTATTACGTAGACTCGGCAATTCCATTTTTGTATTTATCTCATGTGGAGCAGACACAAGGCTGCAACCGCGCAAGCTTTGACGTTGAACGTCTATCGCTGTCGGTAGCCAAACAGGTGACTGATTGAAAGCATCCCTCTCCCGCGTCCCGCGCACCATCAGGAGCGTCGACTTTATAGCGGTAAAGCTATAATCTTGTGACTGCGGTAGGTGGTACACGTGTATCCTAAACTTATTTTTGAGTTTTTTAAGGCCTTCCCCACCGGATCGGTGCATTTTCGCTTCGGCACTGCCTCTGTACCGAATCTATATAGATTTTCTGCTGAAAAACATTTCCTGACAGGCTCTGGATGTTTAACGTACGGTGTTGTCATTTATTGTGCATTCGAGGTGATTGGTGTGAGTGAGGCACGCGGCGGACCTGGCGGAGGAGGCCGGCCGCTCTGTACACATTTTATGCATAGGCGCGTATGCGCTCGGTAAAAACCCTGTACTGAAACGACCCGACCTGAAAACTCTCATTCGATTACATGCGCTCAGTAAACAATCTGTACAGATTTGGTTCGAATTCGGAAACGAAGACGGCTAAGGGGTGGGGAAGAGAGCTAAGGATATTGTAAAGGAATGTTTGGTGGGACTTGTGCAAATGTTTGAGTCAAATCATGTCAAAGTTTTGAATATTTTCACTTTATTGAGTGTATTTGGAGATACAAATGTATAATAATATTATAATCAAAAAAGTACCTATTCCGTATATTTCTTTTGGTTTATTAGATTAAATAGTAGTACTCAACTAATATAAAACGAAAAGAAAGAAAAAAGAAATAGGCATAAGGGGGACAAATACACACATCAAAAGTGTCTAGGGATCAAGCATTTTTATGCGGATTTCTTGAGATTGAGATGTGGCTTTGTAATAAATTTATGATTTTATAAATTTATATGGATCCTTTTTGGTGCATTTCATAATTTGAAATAGGAACTGTCAATCAAATTCGAGTAAAAGATGAAAATCAGCTGTCAATATTTTCCCTATAAAAACATACAACGCATTGAAGACATTATTAGTGCTACTGTTTCCCTACTACTGATTAAAACCAACGTTATTATGGAGCGGCGACGTCATTTAAGCAGGGAAGAAATGCTCAGAGCCGTGGGAATGATAGAAGCTGGTTCCCGGCAACGTACTGTGGCTTTAGCTCTGAATACAAGTCAGAGTGTTATCAGTCGACTTTGGACACGTTACCGAAGCACTGGTACCGTGGCTGAGCGCCATGGAGGACGGTATCGCTGCACCACACGGAGACAAGACCGATACATTCAAATCACAACTCGAAGAGCTCCAACAATAACCGCCATGATGTTAGCCGTGAGAGTTCATCACTCTTCAGGGAACTTAATTAGCGACCAAACAGTCAGAAACCGCTTGCATGAAGTGAACCTTCATTCCCGAAGACCGCTAAGGGTACCACCTATAGCAATGCACAATCGTAGGATTCGATATCAATGGGCTCTTGAACACAGAAATTGAGCAGAAGAACAATGGCGTTTCGTGTGCTTTTCTGATGAGTCTGGTTTTGGTATGAGACCGGATACAAGACGTATACGACACTGGAGAACCCCTGGACGCCAACAGCGATTAAAATCCTGCCAGGAAGTCCATCCTTATAGTGGTGGAACCATCATGATATGGGCGGGTATTTGGATCGGCGGAAGAATTGAGTTGATTTGGATCAGAGGCAACCTCAACGCTCAAATGTATGCTGAGACGATTGTATCAGACGTCATCGTTCCTCTACAAGTGCAAATCGGTCCCTTATTTCAGTTAATGCATGATAATGCACGACCGCACACCGCAAGAGTTGTAAGACAGACTCTCGCCGCAGCTAACATCAATGTCCTGCCCTGGCCTGCTCAGTCGCCAGACTTGAACCCGATTGAGCATGCATGGGATATGCTACAGAGAAGAGCTCTGCCGAATATGGAGGGTATCCAGTCGCAAGAAGACCTTTTTTTGTTGTTGCAACGAACATAGACGGCCATTCCACAGCGTGATTTGGATGAACTCATTTTGAGTATGCCAAACCGATGTTCTTGTGTTGTTAGTGTTCGCGGTAGAAACACGGATTATTAATTGTTTAAGTTACCCAATAACATTTTAAAGAAAACTGTTATTTCAGTCTTTTTTTCAAACTTTTATGTTAGTGGTTCAAATGTCAAAAATCCCTTTATTAGGAAAATGGCAAATTTCTTTATTAATGCAAAGGTGACTTGGTTTATCGTTACTGGAGACAAACGAAAACACTTTATTTGATGAATCCTTAAAGAAAATTTTAATTAATATCAATCAGGAGAAAAGTTATTGCAAAAATATATGTTGATCCCTAGACACTTTTGATGTGTGTAGAAACAAAAATAGAAAAAAATACAAAATATCAATGAACCCCACCAGACAGCGGTGTCTCGATATCCATTAATAAAGAGGGCCTCATTCAGTGATTGCCTGGGCCCGATAGGCTCAGGCGCTGATTTTCAGTGGACCCTGTTAACTAAATAGTACATAATAATATATACGTGTATTATGTGTAGTGTAAATGGGTGCTATAAAATACATAAATAAGTGCTGACTGTTGAGTGTGAATGTTTTGATGTGTGTGTTATAAGGGCAAGCGAAAGTGATGGAAAAGGTACGACGAGCCGAGAGAAAATAAAGATGGGACTAGTCTGTATTTGCGCGTAAGCCGGTGGCGTTACACAATACTTAATATTGGCTTAACAGTAAACTTAATTTTAAAAGTGCATAGTGGATGTTAGGAAGAGAAACTTAAATATAAATAAATTAAATTAATTAATTACAAATGATAGGACTATACTACCGTTATCGTAAGGTAGTTTCTGTTGTTATTTCATGTTTTCAAAGATTTATTAATAAGTTGGTACTGTGAAAATTTGTGGGCCCATGGGGACCCGGTCCTTTGAGGCTTGCGGCAGCCAAAGCCAACCACGTAGAGCTCGTAGAGACCTTTTGGTATCATATTTTATTTTTTATATTTTTTTATATTGCCCGTCAAGATGACCTCACTCCACTTGATGGAAAGCGGGCGTTTCCTGCAGAAATGCCTTTTCACGCCCCGCTTGAAGAACCCGACACTAAAAGAGTGAGGAAACAGATGTGCTGGAAGAGCGTTCCACGTTTGGATGGTACGACAAAGAAACGAGTCACCGAACCTTTTAGTTCGGGCCAACAGATGCTGAATTGAGTGTGGATGACGCCGTAGTCCAGCACGCGTGGTATGGGAGTGGAAAGGTGAGGGTGGAATAAGCTGGCATTACTCGTCAGAGCATTCCCCATTGTAGAAGCGATAGAGAACACTTAGCCTGGCAATGTCTCTGCGCAATTGGAGAGGCTCAAGGGTCAAAGTTGCCTCTGGGTTTCCAATAATGCGGATAGCACGCCACTATAACCTGTCGATTTAATCTACTCTGTTGTGTGTAGATAGATAAATATTGATAATCTATATAAAGACAACACCCAGCAGATGCAAGATTCTTGCAAAAATGTTAAAAAGCAAAAACTAGGTTATGTGGACTTGTTTGCGGTTTATTTATTGCTTGAGACAACGGGCGTCTACCATGCAAAATGTCTAAATGTTAATTTTATTATTAATAATTAATTGTAAGAGTTAATCACCTATATTTAGTCCTAGTATTTAGCAAAGACATACAAATACTATCAGTTTGATCATTGGCATCAACACATGGCTATATAGATTGGCATTAGCTTCACCACAACGATAGCCGAGTGCGGGTTTGGGATCACAAGCCTGACCAAGGATTTAAACCCAATTTCTCTAGATTTTGAGTTCTTTATCAATCGGTGACGGAAGCGTTATTTAGATTCGAAGATAATTTTTAAATCTTTAGATTATATACTATCTATTTCTATACCTGTTATCATACAAAAGATACTGACTTTTCGACTGATTTTGTATGGTGACCTTGAAAAATTCAGTTGGAAAAATCTAATTTTCACTTACATAGTTAGTAGGTACTGCATCACTAACTGAGTATGCCATATCGTTTTATAGGTCTCTTAAAAATCACCCGGTATACATAGCTTAAGCCATCGCCATGAGTGCTCATTTAAAGTTCGGATTCATTCTATAGGAAAATCACTGCTGGTCGTACTTCCCTTTATGGCGCAATTTGGTCCCTTTTCAACCAAACTTGGTCGTGCAAAATGACACCCTATTTTTTTCCTTTCTCCGTATTATCCGAGGACATCAGAATAACAGCAAAGATGCTACCTCCCACGAATAGTAGGGATCAAAGGTTATTGGAATTGGCCTAGTTCTTTTCACAAAGACTAGGTAAATGCAGGCACTTCACAATTATCTAAAATGACAGAGAAATAAAAATATAAGGAGTTTGAATTCAAAGACAAACACGAAAAATACTAATTCCGGCCCTAGATATCGAGCGGGACTCGAACTCGCTTGTATTTTAAAACTTTCAATAAAGATGAAATCCCATTATATTGTTAGCGCACTCTTTGTACATTTTGACTCATCCCAAGAATTGCATTCTGGCGTATCAGGTGACAAGATATGTACTGCTAAGCATAGGCCTTTCCTATTGATTCCCATAGCTGCCGGTAACATGCGACCTACGTCCACTGGAAACAAAATCAGTCTTCTTGAACATTCTAGAAACGACCATCAGGTCTTTGTGATGTATCCAGTAAGTCTACCACGAGTTGCCAATTAAAATTTACGTTATCGTTCACGTAAAAAAATTGTATTGAGATGACACATGACAGTGCCAATTTTGTTTTATACTCTTTTATGGTTGTTTGTTTTTCTCTTTGTTTTATATTATTTTAGGTTCATTTGTATCAAAATGACACACTGCTTGTACTTTACTAGAGCCTGTTGTAAATTCAAAACAAGTTTTAAAGAGTAACTGCTGAGTTTCTCGCCGGGTCTTCCCAGCAAGAAACAACCCCGACGCGGTGGTAGAGTCGCATTATGTCTGTATACTGTGTATTTATGTATCCATATTATTATGGTATTTATGTCTATTATTTAGTATTTTTTGCTGCAAATTAGATGATTTGAAAGTACTGAAACAGTCAATTTGAATAAAGTTATTTGAGTTTAAGAATGTCACATCCCAATACATTTTTTTACGCGAACGATAATGTAAATTTTAAGTGACAACTCGTGGTAGACGTACTGGACACTGCCACTTCCACTTTCTTCCGTACGTTCGTTTAGTTTTATCTAAATATCTCAGAGCGTGGCCGAGGGACTAAGCACCCCAACTCAGATCGTGGATCTTGTGGTCCCGAGTTAAAATCTGACCAGAACAAAGATAGAGAGAAATGGATGCATTTAGATGTTTGTTTTCATTGTTTTTCTGACTAACTCACCGGTGATAGAAAGCATCGATAAATAACCAAATTAACCTGGATAACGGCGGAAGGCTTCTGACTACCCCGTTTGGGATTCAGTCATGATGGTATTTATGTAATATCCCATAGCGCTTTTCACAGGTCGTTGATCGAGCTTGCACAAGCAGGTTGCTGAACCAATTCGCAATTTCCAACAGTTAAAAATATTGGCATCCATTAAAAACAGACCACTGACGCGTCTGCGACGATCTTTGTCGGACCCGTCGTTAAATCTCTCATTCACAGCTCAGTGACGTCACAGTGACATAAAGTAAAACACTGCCAAAGGATATTACAGCAGTCCGGAACGGTTCCATGCTTTACGAGCGGAGGGCGATCGGACCGCGATTCCGAAGGTCTGGAGACGAATGGACACCAGATTCAATTTGCCAAACAAGTGTCTGTGGGTATTATCTAGAGAAATCTGGGCCTGAACGGACGTGCGGTTAAAGTAGTAAAGACTTTATTCTATTTTATTCTATTTCGAAGACCGACTTGGTGTAATGGTTAAGAAGTTGGCTACTACACCAGAGGTCGCGGGTTCGATCCCCGCACAGTACAAACATTTGTGTGCATGAACATGTCTGTTTGTACTGGTCTGGGTGTCTCCTATGTATAATAAGTATGTATTTACAAAAGAAAATGTATTTAAGTATGTTTATCCGTTGTCTAGTATCCCATAACACAAGCTTTAATTAGCTTACTTTGGGGCTAGATGGCGCTGTGTGGAATAATGTCCAGGGATATTTATTTACTTATTTAAATAGGACAAGAAACAGGATCTATTTATGTCTGGTACATAAAAATTGTCTAGCCCATTGGCGCCAAGGGAGATGTCCTGCATACAGCAGATAAAATAACTACTAAAGCAAACATTAATTTGACGACAGAGAATTGTGATAAATTTATATAGTTATCTTTTTTGAAAGTAAGTTTTACTGTCCAACGTTGAGCCCACAAAGTTTGAAGCAAGCTATGTGAAGGTAAGTCAGCAAATTTTGTAGCACAATTATCAAACTCCACCCATAACCTGTCCTCTTGATTATATCTCTAATGAGGTAGTCAGAGCCTATAAAACGCGTTAATGAAAAAGCGCAAAACCTGAAATTAGTTTGTTCAGAATCGAGAGTAGAATCGATTCCACTAATAAAGAAAGGGGTAAAATTTTAACCAAAAAAATATTTTCTTTACGCCGTGTTTAATCATTACTTAACTCTATTATTGCGGCGGCACGCGAAGCGAGAACGTCGCACTAGCTCGCGCGTTATTACCATAGACTTTTTAATTATGCAACAAAGACAAGAAACAAAAAAAAGCGAATATCTTCGTAAATAATAGATACGCGAAAATTTTATTTAATAATTTACATTATTCTTTTATAATAAAAATAAGTTGGGGTGTCTGAGGTTTTGCGCTTTTTAATTAACACGTTGTATAGTTGACTGTTTAACGAACACTCAGAAGCCCACATTTGCCAAGTATTTATGCGTCATCCGGGATACTCTAGATTTTTAACGGCGTTATTCCATTCTGGAAAATTCCGGACAGTTATATAGTGAGAATAGTTTTTACAATCAACACAAATATTTGACACTCAAATTTCAGTGGCTTGTCGCAAAGTTGTTAACTACTCTTGTCAGTGTTTTTTTCATTATGAATTGGTGATAATGCAAAAACGCAAATCGACTGAAGTATTCATCAAAGTTTATTCCAAAAACGAGCTGTCTGGTTACTAAGTTCTCCACAAGAAAATACCGTTATTGTCCCTCATGCACATACACAGTGACTATTGTCTATGTGTTACAACAAAAATATTTAGAAATGATCAAAATATCTCTCTTTTTAACCCCAAAAAGCAATAGAATTTAGAAAGTAATTGCTTTTTTAACTCACCATATTTAATTTTGGTAATTTTGCCGCACAAAGAATGAGGGATTGGGCGGCGTTACCAATGAAAGGCGCTCGTTTAAGCCATTTGTCGGTTAAGAGGAAGACAGGTTTGGAGTTAGGGGTCAGCTAATAATTTGAAATTGTAACTTTTCTTTTTGTACTTTTCAAAATGTACAAATACCATGCACTTACGCAGCTTTGCCAATCCCCCAGTGCACGCTGTTCATAATTATTTTTCTTGCCCGCTTTAGTTTAAAAAACCCGGTCGTCGCTACCTCTTCCAAGTCTATTTTTCCAAACTTAACTGAATGACAGACGGACCTCTGATATATTAATGATGTTTTATTATGGTTTAGTGGTAAGACGTCTGTCTTTTAAAAAGTATTTGATATCGGTTCAATTTCCTCCTAAAACTGCGACTTTTCTGCGTATTATTGTATTGATGATATCTGCCACTAGCCTTGACCACTGACTTTTTAAAACCTTCCACTGTGTATGGGAATCTGAAATACCCTTCATTTAAATATTGCTTTTATCAGATTAAACTAAATGTTCAAAGTCACTTTAAAATCCTTCGAATAGCTTTCATTTGATGCAAAAACATATAAACATCTCCAGTATTGTTTGATATTCAGTATATCGCATTTTTTTTGAAGATCATTAAATATAAAGGCTTCGTCTGATTCAGGTTCATTCTGCACTTATGTGTATACTTTTTAAAGACTCTTAACTTTTTTTAGATTAAATAGACAATACAAAATATAAATATCCGTATATTATTCAATTAACTAATCTCATCAGACTGAGCTCTTGTACTTAAGACAGAAGACATTTTGCAATATCTACGCGATCGTTGGGTTGCCGCAAATTTCAAACGTTTCGACATCAATATTCCCAAACCCATCTTTATATTGGCTTCCGAAATCAAATTACCAACAACAAGAGTTTACCCTTAAAGTCTTTCTTTCAACCCCCGTCTTAAATTACTAATTAGAGACCTGCGTTTCAATAGCAGAAGCGAGGGGGAGGGGGGAGGAATTTGCAAGGGGGCAATCAAAGAGCCACGGTGTGAAGAAGTTATAATTGATACGTACTTTCCGGATCATTAGGTGTACGGAACTTTGAACAGGGAAGTAACGATTTGATCTGCAAAATTTCAATAGGTATAGGTTTTTCGTGAAGACTGGTTGTTATTTTTCCTTTTTCTATTCTGGTCGTTATTGGTTACAACTTAGCTGATTGTTATGTACGTAAATAACTTAATGTTCATATGTTATGTATGTTCTATGACGTGTTGTTTTCGTATTTTTTACGAGTAATTCCTTACCTGGTACGTCTACTACGAGTTGCCACTATCGTTCGCGCAAAAAATCTATTGGGATTTGACATTGTCATGTCATGTGTCATCCCAATACAAATTTTAACGCGAACGATAACGTAAATTTAAAGTGGCAACTCGTGGTAGACGTATTGATGCTCCAACACACTTCAGCACACATGCATCAATGTATCAGTTTCTGAATGTTTACCTTAGTATTTGGTTTACTGTATTTTTTTTATATTGCCTGTCAAGATGACCCCACTCCACCTGATGGAAAGCGGTCGCGAGGTTGACAAGCCCAGTCATTCAAACGAATCACTTGGCTGGCCATCCTCACATTGAAGGCCTGCAGAAATGCCTTTTCACGCCCCGCTTGAAGAACCCGGGACTATACGAGGAAGGAAACGCATGTGCTGGAAGAGCGTTCCACGTCTGGATGGTACGACAAAGAAACGAGTCACCGAACCTTTTAGTTCGGGCCAACAAATGTTGATTTGTGTGTGGGTGACGCCGTAGTTCAGCACGCGTGGTACGGGCTGTATTTATCTGTATTCAGAAACCACTAATTTTCATTTATCTATTCATCTTTCCTTCTATTCTGAAGTCAATTTGCTTAGATTAATCAGACAGACTGGGTTTTTGGGGCCACTGGAACGTGACTTTATAAACCCTTGCTAATTTCAGACATTCATGTACAGTATGAAGGGCAAAGTTGTGCCTAACTTAATTACGTACTTCGGTCATTAGGGACAACTTTGTCCCAAGTTTGATGAATGTAGATTAATTATTAATTTCTGTGTTGGTTTTGATCCTGAAAAAAAGTCGGCTGATGAGTAGGACTAGCTTTTTGCCCGCGACTTCGACCGCGTGAACCTCATCTCAACATTATTTCCAAATAACTTACATGAAATCTAAGTGCCGAGTGCGAGTTGCAGTGAGAGAAGTGAATAACTTTACCATCGCGTTTGCGAGAAACAAAACGCGAATTTGTATGGCATCGAGTGAGCGCCATCTAGCGGCCTGAATGTTGCCCGAATTCGCCGCTAGATGGCGCTGACTCGATTCCATACTATTTAACATTTACGTGCTCGTAAAACGCGATGGTGAAGTCATTCACTTCTCTCACTGCAACTCGCACTCAGCACTCTATTTAGTAGCTTTTGCGTGAAAGGCTAACAAACATACATACTCACAAACTTTCGCATTTATATTTTTAGTAAGATTGGCTAAGAAAGGCTCGTGTCACCTGGTGGCGTAGTGGGTAGAGATGAGTGATGTACAAGGCTCGTGGCTTCCGAGTCCTTTTTTCTAGGGTTCGGTGTCGTTTACAGGGCTCGCCTCGTTTGTATGAAGCTCGACGACTCGGAAGTCTTTTCCAGAACTCGAGCCTTCTTGAGAGCTCGATCGTTGTCGAGTCTTTTTTAGCGCTCGAGACGTGGCGAGTCGCGCTCAAGTTAGTTTCCATTTGGAGTCTTCCTTTTCAAAGCAGGCAATAAGATATGTGTTTGTGGCATTTAATATATGTGACCAGAAGGGTATTTTGACAAATAGAGGTTTAATTACCAGAAAAAGACATTTTAAACTATCGTGAAAAATATTACAGTGAAAAGGTTTAAGAAGGTTTAAGAGCTCTTTTAAGGCTCGAGTTCTTTAGGAGGCTCGAACTCTTTTGAAGGCTCGAACTCTTCTGAAGGCTCGAACTCTTTTGAAGGCTCGAGGCGTGACTCAGGGAGCTCGCGACTCGGCTGGGATCGGGTCTACGAGCCTACCTACGAGCTCACTGAGTCCGGCCAATCCGCCTCAAAGTTTCAAAAGTAGAACTCGACGCCTCGAGTTTTGTACATCACTAGTAGAGATCCTACGTATAGTGCTAAGGGTTGGAGGTTAGATCCCTACCCAGGAACAAGAGGTAAGCGTTTGTGAGTTTGTATGTTTGGGACAGGTATTCTTCGAAACTAACAAACCCATTTCAAAAATTATTTCACTGTTAAAAAGCTACATTATCCCTGTTTGCTATAGGCATTATATTTGTTCTGTAATAATTCGTTTTCAGCCAGATCAATTAACACTTCTTATAAAGTAATCCGGGTAAAAGGCGCTATCGAAAATCTTTTCGTGCGTGCGCTGGCCCCACTGTTGATTATACGTGCATGCAATATACTTAATACAAAAATATAGGTTTTTAGTAGATCCATAAAAAAGTCCGCGTCACAATATATCTATCTTTTATAAATAGGTAGCTATAAAGTTATGCTATGTGTTAAAAAATCATGTAAATTAAAAGGAAAATTTTGAGAATTATTACCTACTACTATGATTAAAAAATATTTCATTTCGAGAATTTTACGGAGATGAATTTAGCCCTTAACAACAATAAATAATAATAAATAATAAATAGATTCTGATATATCGTAAATTTAAAAATAACGCCAAATTATTAAAATACTTTTACATAAAAGCGAAAGGTCACGAAATTTCAGAAACTCCAAAATTTTGAATTTATGACATACGCGCCCACTAAGGCGGGTTTTTGCGAAATTCGACCTCTAACCGAGGCAAGGTTTTGTAAATTACGAGTATCGTAAGTAGGAAATATCCCGTAGGTATGTCATAAAAATTAGGTTCCCGCGGGCGAAGCCGCGGGCGCAAAGCTAGTAACTAATAAAAGGATTCTGTGAAATGAAAAACACGTGATAAGCTGTATATTTTACTTAAATAATTAAAATGTTTGAATAAACAGGTTCCAATTGCGTTATTTCTAAGTATAATATGTTAAAGTGACCATTGACCTAATTATATTAGAAACTTGTAGTCAGCAACAAAAACAACCGAACATTTATTTTTTTGTTAAAGATCTCAAAGTAATTACACAGGTAAGTACAATAAAACCAGTTACTTACTTAGACAAAATATTTCTTACTTGGACAAGAAAGACACAATATAAATTAACCAGCGACCCGCCTCAGCCTCAATGTGCAATTGAGATGATATGAAATGAGAGATTTTATTTATTTCGCTGGTTTTAATGTGTAGTAGTTATTACCCTGTACCTTGATAATCACTCAAAGCTTTGTTGGAAGACATGACACTCATATTAAGTCCATAAATCGAAAATGACGGGCGTATGACATATCTCACGTAAGAAGTACAAAGTACATGTATACATTCTTCACTTTAGCTTATTTTCCGACAAAATACAAAAGTGTATTTTAAGTCGTGGTGTTAATAATATAACAGAGCTTTGACAAAAATATATACAGTATGTTCAGATTGTTTTAGACGCCTAACCTTTCCATGACCAATTGAATACACACTGTGAGGAAAACATGAATATTGCTACCCCACATTGGACAGGCAACTAACCACTCACGTCACACGGGATCCATAAACTGCTTTAGGTTAATTACACATGTTTCACCAAAAATACCTACTGCATGTATAATATTTGAATACCTAAATTAACTCGTAGTGATATCGTAAATATCAGCGGCTCCCGTAGGACTACGGGACTCCCGGGGGCTACCGTAGCCCATACCATTGCACAAAACACATGTTTTTGTTTTTTCGCGGTGTGCTTCTTACGCCCGAATTCACAAACATAAATCAAAGCTGAGCAGTCCTATCTAGATGTCCCTTTCATTTTTATTGACAGTGACAGGGCAGCATCAATTTGAGGTGTCCTAAACTTTTGATTAGCGTTCGTGGATACGGGAGTTAGCCCCATAGCCCAGGTCAAGCTATCAGTATTTCTTAATTTAAAATCATTAAATCATCAATCATTTCAAGGGGACATTTTCCTTTAGCAACAGTAAGGTTAGTTTACGCGAAGTTAGTTTATGAGACAGGAATATTACTCGTCGGCGTTTGATAATACTGAGGAGTGTCATTCAGCGTCGTGGCTCCGATGACCCCACCCGCCGTCACCAGCAGCAGCCGCTTCTTCTTGTGGTGCCGAAGCAGCGACGGGACGCTTCCGAAGCTGCGCTCCCCGCGGCGAGCGAAGCCCAGAGCGAGTCGGCCGTCGCTGCGGCGTCGGACGCCTACGTTGTGGACGGCGCTTGCGCATGACACGGTTAGGGTGTACGCGTGGTTGGGCTGTGGAAGAACAGATGTGTTTTTCAATACGCCTCTAAATATGATTGTAAAATTTAATGGATAGGTAGGCCACAGTAGATTCCATCACACGTAATTCAGCTGCCCATCTAGACTAGTTCATGGTAAGACTAGTGCTTAGACACCATTGTGATACTGGTAAGACTACTCCCAGGTCACCTGGCGGACCTAACCATGCCGACTACGAAGAAGTACCTTGTCCCTGGCCTCGGAATGTTGAACTATTTCTTAGGTGCATGTTTGCTTGCCACAGACATTCTGTGCTGATCAGCAGTAACACAACACAGGTTTAGCACCATTATTTTTCTGTAGTTTCCCGTAAATTGGTGCTTTGGCATTTGAATCGGTATCAGAATTACAGGCAGAGGAATCCGCCTTTCTTAAAATCTCGTAATTTTGCAACTAATTGCTGCAAGCGGCTATTTCAAATAAAGTGGTCTGATTTGTGACAGAAGCAAACGATCATCAAAAGACTTTGTTTCTTTCTTACCTGGCTAGAAGGCCTAAGCACAAATGCTCCATCAGGCTGTCCCCTCAGCAGGTTCTCAGCCTCAGGCCTATCCACGTTCATGTAATACGGCTCGTTCTCCACCGGGACCGGTAGGGGGCGATGCGCCATATTGTGACACTTCTCAGTTTCTCGATTGTCACCATTCTCAGTTCGGACCTTAGTGGAGTTTTCAGGACGGACCTTTTCAGGCTCGGAGTCGGATTCTTCTGATTGGTTGGCATCGCTCGTTTCTGTGAAAAAGAGTAAGTTGTTGTCATAATGTCATGTTTTAAATGAGCCGTGTTTTTTTTTGGCAAACATGTTCTGCTTTCTGGTTAATACATGACGTTGCAGTTTTGGAACAACGCAATATTAAAGTTATGCTGTGGGTCACGAAAAGTTTCAAATAAACCTTATAAATCGCTATCGATAATCAACCTTCAAGATGAATAATACAGATGTGAAAATAGCAAACCTAATCACCATTCAATCCCTTCAGTAAGCTCATTTTATTATACACTTGAAATTACAGGAATCTATACCCACCCTAGGTGTTTAAGTTTCGTCGTTATAATAAATAAAACAAAAAAAAACGCCAGACAACACACTTCTTTCATGGTCTCGAAGTAGGGATAAATAACCCTGTGTTACGAGGTACCACACAAGGAATTAAGCCAGGGGTGTCTCCCAGCACACCCAGACCCAAGCCAATTCAGAAAAGAGCGTTCCCTGAATTGACCTGATCGGGGATCGAACCCGGGACGCTACGCAATTAAAGGTGATAAACCTTGCTACAGCGCACTACGCCAATCGTGTCGTCAAATTACTTTTGGTATAATTAAAATAAATAAAATAAATAAATATCTGGGACAGTTCACACCAAGATCATCTGACCCCAACTAAGCAGAGCTTGTAATATGGGCGTCAGAGACTGATAAACATACCTAAATATTTCTAACATACTTAAATACATAATAACACCCAGACACACAACAAATATAAATGTCCGTCACACAAATATTTGTCATGGGTGGGGATCGAACCCACGACCTCCGGCGCTAAAGGCAGGATCGCTGCCATTGCGCCAACAGGCCAGTCAATTAAAGCGATCATCTTAATAAATGCCTTTTAGCAACAGTTAGCAAGGTAGTTTGAAATTGTTTGAACCACTCATCAAACCGACGTTCAAAAATAAAGATTTGAAACAAACAAACTCGAGGAGCACCTAAAATATGGAAAAATAATAGCGAGGCCTACATAATTGGCTTTTTGTTTTCCTCAAGAACCAATATATTTACTTTCTATCTCATATACTTCAAACAAGGCATAAAAGTAGAGGGAGGAGAATTTGAAAAACGTTTGCCAAACACACACAAAACAAAATAATGTTGATGCAATTTACCGCTTCCACTACCACTTTTTAAAGAAGATATCCCACATATCGCATATTATATCAATAAGTAATTAAATAATTATGAAAATTTGTATTTAGCTAAGTAACGACTAATAGGTCTTAGACTCAGGGTTGTAGAGGCAGGGGAGCAAGAAAGTAGTTCGTTCGCTTGGACTTAATTATTATCATTACCTTGTATGAAATGATGAACCCCCTTTTTTTCATAAAAGCCTAAATGGTGTTAAAAAAAATTAAAATTTTTTTTTTTAAATAACCAGTAGTTTTCACGTTTTACTGGAATTTTCTAACCAATTCTAAAAATGTTTTGTAAATTCAATATAGTTCATTGGATTTGAGATCTATAGATTTATCGAAATAATTGTAAATAAGGGTATCGTAGTAACTCGGAACGTTTTATTATTTGTCAATAACATTGAAAACTACGGATTGGCAAAAAAAGATAAAAATATTAACTTCTCACCTGTCACTACATCGGTGAAACAGTGCAGCATACGGTACACAAAGTCCACAATACTGTCCCCCACCCGGACACCCAGGTTGAAGACCAGAGGAACACTCACTTTCAACCACCAGCACATTATAACTTCAGCTTATTGGTACACAAGGTTGCTAAGGTTTAGAGTTTTAATGTTTTACAATGATACTTTTTTATAGTGCCCGTCAAGATGACCTCACTCCACCTGATGGAAAGCAGTCGTGAGGTCCAGATATGAAGATGACAAGCACACTAATGCAAAGAAATTACTGAGCTGGCCATGCTAATCTTGAAGGCCTGTCCTGGCACCGGTTAGTGCGGTGCTGATCCCGGAACGCGACCTGACCGAGATAGGTCAGAGTCACTTGGCGGGTTTTACATAACTTCATGGTGGTAGCTTCAACCGGCCGACATTATATGTCTCCCACCTGAGGAGCAGATGGTCTGCTGCTGGGCTACCTTAGTCGCCTCTTACGACACCCACGGGAAGGAAATGGGGCGGTGGAAAGTATTATTTTAAAGTGCCGCCACCAGCGTCACTAATGTCATTTGTATGGTTTGGCACCACTGCAATGCGGTATCAATAAATAAGTAATTTGAAAATGAGACAGCGTCACATTGGGACCTTGTGACCAAACTTAATATAATTTTCTGTTATCAAAATTTAAACAATCTACGTAGCACAATGAGTTATATTCAATAAACGTTTGCATTGGTACCGGAAGTGCTCCTGTGAACCTCTTCATATCAGCCAGATGCCTTGTTACAATGCCTTATAACTTGTCAAGTTCACTCTCTGAACTGAGCCTACTGAGCAATTTCGAAATGTGATCTTTCATATTCAGATATTCAACGGTTACCTGGCACTAAATCATTTTCTAGGCTGGATTTTTATTGATGCAATACCTGGATAATACCGGGTAATTATCAAATAACTTCCAAAAACGATATGGCATACTCAAAAAGTGATGTAGTAACTATATAAGCGAAAATTAGAATGTCAAGGTTATCATACAAAAAAATAATAACCGTACTGATTTGTAAGGTGACCTTGAAATGAAAGTTAGTTAAATGAATTTAATTTTCGCTTAGATAGTTTCTACATCACTTAGTGAGTATGCTATATCGTTTTCGGAAGTTATTTGATAATCACCCGGTATAAGCGATTGTTATAAAGCCCCAGAGCTCTTACACTGCCCCAAATGTTAGTACGTATTCGTATATCGAGTTTTGGGTACAAGATGTATTTAGCTATTTTCTATTGGCACCAGTGGTAGGCTCAAACGTTTTTATTCACATTTACATATTTTTTTAATTTTATGAATTCATAGCCATAACTTGACTTCACCAAATATGAAGTCTGTCATTTGCAATAATTAAAACCATGACTCAAAGAGTGATTCAGAAGCAGAGACCAATTAGTACTAATAAAGGACTATGTCTTCGTCTCAGTCATGCTTTCTTGATCATGACTTGTTTGTAAAACAAAATAAATATCATTGAAATAATTTGAGAAATGGATGCTATTTAAAAACGAAATTAACTAAGCTTATACTTAGTAATTTACATCCTAAGATGATTTAAATCCAGACATAAAAACACAAATGTTCGTGGGTGTGTTGGGTGGAGATCAAACTAGTTATCAAACGGGTCACTCTCGACCTGTGGTTAATTTAGCCAGGTTCACCACTAACCATGTCAAACTGCCATGTAGCGCCCGCCTCAATATCAGTGGGAAACTCGATTCTCGAAGTGGTGGACGAGTATGTCTACCTAGGGCAAACGGTCCAGTTAGGAAGATCCAACTTCGAGAAAGAAGTAACTCGGCGAATCCAACTCGGCTGGGCAGCGTTCGGGAAGTGACGCAGCGTCTTCACATCCCAAATACCGCAGTGTCTGAAGACAAAAGTCTTTGAACAGTGCGTGTTGCCAGTGATGACCTACGGTGCCGAGACGTGGTCTCTAACTGTGAGCCTCCTAAATAGGCTCAGAGTCACTCAGCGAGCTATGGAAAGAGCTATGCTTGGTGTTTCTCTACGAGATCGAATCTGAAGTGAGGAGATCCGTAGAAGAATTAAGGTAACCGACATAGCCAAACGGGTAAGCAAGCTGAAGTGCCAGTGGGCAGGACACATTGCTCGGAGGACTGATGGCCGATGGGGCAGAAAAGTGGAGACCGCGTATCGGCAGGCGCAGCGCAGGACGGCCCCCCGCGAGATGGACGGACGACCTGGTCAAGTCCGCGGGGAATCGAATCCAGGCCGCTTCTAATAGGAATAGGTGGATCATTGGGGGAGGCCTATGTTCAGCAGTGGACGTCCAATGGCTGATATGATGATGAACACTAACCGAGACAATCTATTGCTTTCAGGGAGCTAGAAAAATACGAGCAGATAATTCGCACTAACATTTTCTAAGATACTGTGAGCGACATATACGAGTAGTTCTCACAAACAATATTTTAAGAGGAAAATATTCGAAATAATAAATATAAAATATTGGCATAAGTAACACAAAATATATCGATAACGAATCTGTGGCGACAGCCAAAATTGAAAACAAACAGTACTTTACCACGCTAACAACGAAATAACTTCAAAATATTTTTTTCGTCCATTTCTTGCCACTTACGTGTTTTTAATAATATCATAAACAACTAAAACTGCTGACTTTTGATCATTATTTTTCGTTATATAAAATAGCGAGTATGGACTAATTTTTTTTTTCACTGTAACTTAGGTTGAACGTTCACTTAGGTCACGACTTGCAGAATTCTAGACTTCTACTAATTAATTAATTTAATAATCTTGTTGTTGTTATGAACACACGCGACTCTTTCAGACTTTGACTGCATTGAATGGAGAAATAAATAAAAAATACCGTACTGATATTCTTTTTTTTCAGTTTCTACTATTTTAGTGTTGTTAAAGGGAGGATTTTTTATTATCGATAATTTCCTTGAGAGAATTCAAAACAAAGTTATTTTGGGCTCAAGTCAATTATATTTATAGATTTGAAAATATTAGAGTAATTCAAAATCAATAGTTCCTTAGTAGAGCGAGTTTTTACACAATCTTATGTTTTTTTTTAATAAGCGCCAGACAAATTTGTCATGGTCTCGAAGTAAAAAAAATCCTTGTGTTACGCTTACGAGGTACCAGTCAATTAATTTAAGCCAGGGCGTCTCCCAACTCACCCAGACCCGAACCAATTTAGAAAGGATCGTTTTCTGAATTGACTCGACCGGTAATCGAACCCTTGACACTACGTTAAGTCAAAGCGAGAAACCGTGCTACAGCGCACTAAGTCAATCGTGTCGACGATTAAAATTTGTTTTACTGGAGAAACTAATATACTCGCTCGTAAAACTCCTCCGTTACCCACTGTGTGACAAACGACAACGTGCTGCCGAAACTGCACTTGGGAAGCTGAGAAAATGTTTAGAGCACTATAAGTGGATTTCCGAAATTCCTACGGGAACTAGCAAAACAGGATTGGGCGTAAAAAGCTAAAATTGGGCATGTAGGTTCCCTGGGGAGGGGAACGCTCAGAGTGGATTTCTCAGATACAGGCATATGAAGTCGCGGGCAAATGCTAGTCTTTCAAAGAAACGTGTTTTTAGTTACCGTTAATGTGACCACAATTCTTTAGTTTTAAAAATAATCATTCATCATCGATAACATTTGCCCCATCCCTTCACACGTGTCTGCCACATGATACTTGCTGGAGTTTCAATAAAAAAAACAACTTATGAGAAAGTGGAAGTAAGTGTCCCTTTTTTAGTTTTGTATGTAGATAGTTTGTTGTGTAATGTTTGAATAAAAATATTGCTTAAAGTATTAAAGTTATCCTTTTATTTATTCTGCAAGTTTCTTTGGCTAACCCTCTGGTAATTTTTTTTACTAGTTAATTTTTAGTTTATTATTTTATTCTCTGTATGATGTTTTAAGCTTGTACTGTATGTACGTGTGTGTTGGAGATATGCTAATAAACGTTTTTATCTTTATCTATCTATCTATCTATCATTTTGTGTAGGCTCATTTAGTATTAATTTATAATATTCTTAAAGATGATTTGCAGGAAAGATTTAATCTTACTAATATTAAAAATGCAAAAGTTTGTGAAGATGTATTTGTTACAGGGTCGACAACGCGCGAGTGATACCCCTGGTGTTGCACGCGTCCATAGGCCGCGATAACCGCTTACCATCAGGCGGTCCGCGTGCTTGATTGTCACCGATGTAGTATAAAAAAAAAATGTATTCTTTGACGTGCGTTCTGACGATACTGCCGTGATACGCGACGCAAACTGAACTGTGAGATATAAAGGCCCTTATTTCTACCGTGTAATCTTACTAATATGAATGCGAAAGTTAAGTTAAGTTAAGTTTGTTACTCTTTCACGCAAAAACTACTAAACGGATTTGGATGAAACTTCACAGTAATACAGCTTATACATCAGAATAACACATGGGCTATAATTTATAAAGATTTTATGTAATTTGGCCATAATATGTAACGATAACGCGGGCGAAGCCGCGGGCGGAAAGCTTATTTAAATTTATAACCTATTTATTATTTTTAGACGTGGGCTACCCTATTTTGTCTACTAAGTATCATACTGCTATATTTAGTGTTCATTGCTATTATTAATAATCCACCATTATTTATGCTTCTTCATGATGATCTAATATTATATTATTTATAGTAAACATTTTAGTTACAAGTTGCAATGTATCCCGATTCTAGGAAATAGCGGTTTTTAATTTGATTATTTGAATTGTTTGGCTAATTATGAGGATTTTCACTTTTTTTGCATAGTTCATAGGTCCCTCGCTGACCCTCATCATTTCAATATTCATGAAGGGACATTTCAAGATAACAAATCAAAATTCATAATGTTAATCAGCGGTCGTCTTACCAAGAATTGGATACACCACCCTTTAACATTAAATGCTTGGAATGCCTACTATTTTTTCATTTATATAAAATGTAACAAATCCTAAAAGATTTTTCTATAAATTAAGCACGCGGACCACCTGATGGTAAGCGGTTAAGAGGCCATGGACGCGTGAAACACCAGGGGCATCTCACGCACGTTGTCGACCCTGCAAAAACCTTTTCAAATTCCTCTTGAAGAACTCATTGGGAAAACCCTGGCAGGAGCTCATTCCACAATTTAAGCGTCCTCGGAAAGAAACATCTCTAAAATCGCACCATACGCGAGACCATTTCGGATTCATAGTGTGAGCGGAATGGTGATAGAAAGTAGCCGGTAGAGATCACATCAAACAGTTCGTCAAAACACGCAAAGGGAGGCGAACGCTCTCCTCGAGACTTAACGGCTCTAAACCGCTTGCCAGTTTGGGATCGTCGACAATCCGGGTCGCACGCTTCTGGACCAAGTCAAAAGGAAAGAGTTGATAAGTCATTTAATTAGGAAAACGTCTGAATTTCGTTCTATTCCCTCGTTTTCAAGTATAATGTCTAATTCAGGTTTTCCAAAATGAAAATCAGTGTTTCTAAAAAGGGAATAAAATTTCATGACAGATAAAAGGAAAACGTAAACTACCGGGAAAACGAAACAAGCTTAGCAAGAAACGGAACGTATGTCAATACTGACTTGCAGGCCGCGTTCCGTTTGCATTGATTTTGAACACCGAAGATGTTTAAATAATATTAATAAACCATGTAAAAGGGCCCTAATCCACGTGGTCATCTACTACTAGGTTTGCGGGGAGGGCAGTGCCGACTTGTGGTTGCGGTCTGCGGGATGAGATTCGCCCGGTGGGGGAAAATTCACTGACAGCTTTTGGTGATTCAACAGACTGCTTTATTGATGTGGTAAATTGCGTTTGCGCGATTGCTTCATCACAGAGATCAATTGCTTAGATTATTTTTTTATTTGTATTGTTTTGTTTCTTCTATTTAATGATTAGTCTTTGCTCTAATGAGCGTGCAAGGCCATAAAATCAGCATACGGTAAGCTACGAGTAAGTTTTGTTTTAGGAAAATTTCCTTGTGTTTAGCGTTAACAATATTTAACTATAATGAATAGGAAATGATCATTTGTAGAAATTGTGTCCGTCTGTTTGTTTACCGCAACTTTGTGAATGTATTATAAGAAGTGGATACATCTACGTATTCACTATGCACGGTTAAAATCTTAAAATAACATTATAGAAATCTGATGGTTCACACATGCTTTTTAGATTAACTAGTTAAAAGAATTACTGATTCAAATCTTTCGGGTGATATGTGTATAATGATGACGATAGTTATTTTCATGAATGAAGATTCCACTGATGTTATTTAATAATTAGACTGCAGTTCCAGTAATAAATCCGACACGCAGACACTTATTGGATTTGCTAATTTCATTGCTCTCAATCCAGACGATTTTGAATCAAAACTATGTTTTAGTATTTAATATATTTTTCAGTGTTCATTTTTTATGGGTATCTCAAGAAAACCCCCCTCACTTCTTATTTATTATCTTAGTTTGTACATTTTGTGTTGTTTCGTTATCAGCTCATATTTTCATTCATTTTGATGTTCCGACAATATTGTGGGATACATTGAAGTACAATCAAAAATACGAAAAACGATTACCTACTAAATAAACATCCAAATATTCGTGATAGTCGCAATTTTAATCGTTTCGTAAAAGGTTTAACTAACAGCGGCCAGTTGCGTGTTTCATTTATCGATTAATTATTATCGAATAGTCGTCAAATATATTAATTAAAAAATAACTAGAACTTAGAAATATTGAATGGCCAAAAAGAATTTTGCGGTGCAGGGGCAACAACCGCATAAATCCAGTCAAGTTAATTCCCTGACTAGATAGCGAGCAATTTTGTCAGTAAATATCCAGCCTAGAAAATGTGCTAGTGCCAGGTAACCGCTGACTGGCTGGAATGTAAGATCATATTACGAAATAGCTCACTACACTCAGATATAGGGATTTCTGATAAGGCCCTGTTTGGGGTTTCTGATAAGGCCCTGTTTGGGGTTTCTGCTAAGGCCCTGTTTGCTAACAATACTGGTAAAAACGTATAGGTAAATAAGTATCCACTTACACGAATATTCTGCTGATACATCACTGTCAAACTCTATCAATTAGTGCAAGCCTATACTGATAATATATACTATCAATCCCACAATTGACTGATAAGCCTGAGTAACATTATGTACTTGCTGTAAGCCCTACCATTAAATAAATAGATAAATAAATATGCATAAAACAAACAATGCAATGCAAACAGATCAAATTGTAATGTTCTCGAATTAAGAATGAATATTTTTGTATTACCACAAGGTACCAGGCAATGATTGACAAGTATCATCTTTTGTACTCGTATAGGAATATAAATAGATTATAAATATTGTTCCTTTTGGGAACTATGAATTAGGCTGCTTTCCCACCACTGTATTACTGGTATCCCGGGCAGTGGAATAGTACGTAACGCATTTTTAACATCAGGTAAAAGAGGCTGCTTTTCCAGCAGTGATGGGTAACAGAACTGATTTGTCTTACCCATAAATTCCGACAATCAAAATTGAGCTTCCAACAAATTGATGTTGTCTCGTCATTTGTCAGTAGAAATAAAAAGATAGATACATGTTAGGGCTGCTAAAGATTGTCTTTCGGGCAGTAGACGAAAAGAATCTATACTCCATTCATTATAACATTAGAAATAAGAGGCTCATAAAAGTAAGTATTTTGACGTTGCAATGCTGGATGACATACCTAAGTATAACCTGGCAAAATTAAAAACCCCTTCCGTCACAACGTATGAAAGGATTATGTAACATTTTAGATTTGGTAGCGTTATAATAACAGTGAAATGTATACTCAATCCCTGCTTTTTTTAGGTTTAACATTGACAAAATAGTTTTAAGAAAGACAAAATAATTCATTTAAGCGAAAGTCTCATAAATTCTGAAGTTATTTTACTCAAAATGAAAACAATTAAGTATGAAAGCTGCTATATAAGAAGATTTTAATAAATACAGTATAAATCTTATAAGTAATAAAGATTATTGTACTTTTATCACAAAGTGTACCCTAAAAAGAACGTTTTTTACTTGTTACATGCTATATATAATGGAGTATAGATTTGCCTGGCCCCAAAGATCAGCTGTCGTATTTTGTGGATAATTTCCCAGAGTAAAAAAAATGTAATCTCTAAATCGTTATATATTTGATCATTGTAAGTGAATCCGTGCAAAATAAGTTTATCTCTATAGAAAGTAATGCGAGCCTTGTGGAAGCAATAAAACTTTTTCAAACGTAAAATAAGCTTGTGGAATTAAGTTTCCAAACAAATATAACTTGGAGGCGTAACGGAGATGGCTAGAAAATAAAAATGCTTATGGGAAAATGGATGGATACACTAGAATTTTTTTTAGATAAAAAATTGAATGGAATGGGCTCGTAATCCTGATGGATTTTCTTTCGTATTGCTGGCGGTGGCTAAGATAACATTTTGAATTGGTAAATCAATGAGAAACAATAAAAAAAAATCAGAAAATCTTATGACGATACGAGTAAGTCGCCTAGACATTTCTTAAATGTCCTATAGACGACCTTTACAAAAAGTAATTTAGACTAATCAGATTGAAGATGTCATGAAACTACTTCTTAATTAGCCAATCAGCGTTCAGAACTCCAACCGTTCTTAGCTAGGTTTATCGCCATGATCCTGAAATTTACATATACCTACATAATGGCGAAATCAGATGTCAGATTACTCTTTTCCGGGGTTCGCTTACGTCCTATAGGACTTTTCCGAAGATCCTTTAGTCCTTCAGATACATACAACCTGGACCCTGTCTTCTCTCACAGTCATAATATAACCATTTATACCAAACCCTGATATGAAAATGACACTGATCTTTTTCGCGCCCAAAGATGACATTTTTTTTTATATAGTGCCCGTCAAGGTGACCTCACTCCACCTGATGGAAAGCAGTCGTGAGGTCCAGATATGAGGATGACAAGCACAATAATGCAAAACAATAATTACTGCGCTGGCCATACTCACCTTGAAGGCCTGCCCTGGCACCGGTTAGTGCAATGCTGATCCTGACAATAACGGTGGATCACACCTTGCTGTGATCAGCTGAAATACACGGATGTCCTTCACGGGTTTTTTGGCGGCAATTTTCGAATGACTAGTAAATTCAGGTTTTAACATTATTATTATGGTATTGGTTTGGAGTCAGTGATCTTGGTGGTATTAGTACCAGATATTTTATGACATTTCAAACTTTCTTGTTACATTATAACCAACTATTAGTTCTAATAAAAACGGATATTTGCAACGAACAGAATTACGGTTGATTGTTTTACTTATTTTTCTCGACGTTTCGGCGACAGGCTTGTCACCGTGGTCACGAGTCACGAGCGGACCACGAGTGTGTTTGGTGTGCTCGTGACGAAACCAGTTTTTATTAGAATCAGCCAGATATTTTATACTGTCAAAAAAGGAGGCCATAAATATTATTAATTATCCCGCTCGATATCTTCAAGGTCCAAATTTTTTTTTTCTAGTTTTCGGTTTTCTATCTTTAATTACAGAAAAAATGACGAAAACGTCTACACTCTTTAAATTCATGATTGTAAACAACAATGTCAAAAAGAGTAACTATCGAATTTCTTGCCGGAATCGTCTCGATGAAAGCAACAAAGTGTTAGTAGAGTTGCTTTATGCAAATATTTATTAAAGTTTTTTTTTTAAAAAAATTCTGTAACTGTCCTGTCATAAATGCTTGTAAAAGCCTATATTAATAAATGTTATTTTTATTTTTGCGTTATTTTGTAAGAGTATTGTGTAAAAAAAAGAGCAACTGCTGAGTTTCTTGCCGGGTCTTCTCACTCAAGAAACAAAATCTTTTCGCCTGTGGTTGTAAGTTCGCATTAAATATTCATGTATTGTATATTTAACATGTTCAAAGTATTTATGTAAAAAAATTTATATTTACTAGTCAATTAGATTAGGCTATTCGAAACTGCCAATATTAAGTATGTGGTAAAAATAATTTTGAATTTTAACTTTTCCACAAAATAATGCAATATTGCATACCAACAAAATGACATTCGGTGTGAGATTCCGCCACGAAAGCCACGTCGGAAATTATGTTGAATGGGATTATTCGTTAATACCGGTCCGGCCTACACTCACGTATAACATTTCCACGACGGAAGCAATATGGCGACTGGGGAATATCCGATGAATATGGAGGGACCACTGCATGAATGAATAAGTATTCATGTTTTCTGCTGTTTCATTCAAACTAGTTGCTGGTTTTATATTCGTGGATCGTGTAAGACTTGTATTACATTTCAATGAATTTTAAAATGTTTTGGTAATAAAAAGACACCATTAAATGATGTATTTGTGATTCAACGGAATTCTATGTAAAAAGTATTCGTTTACGTGATGTTTAATTTGAAGCAGCCTATAATTCGAATTAATTTGATGACACGAAATATTGATTTAATAAATGTAATATTTTTATATGAGTATTATGTAATACTTACTTGCTTTCCGCCCGCGTCTTCGCCCGCGAGAACTTAAATATTATGGCCTAAATAAACTCGACTAACGATAAGTTTCATCGAAATCCGTTTAGTTGTTTTTGCGTAAAAGAGGAACAAACACATACATAGATTCTCACAAACTTTCGCATTTAAAAAGAAGAAAAAAGATTAGTATTAATTAAGATTTTGTGTGCTTCTGCGATTATACTCGGTCTCTGAACTCTTTCTCCAAACTCCAGCATGAAAACTGGAAATAGTGTCAGCTTTTGACATTTGGTAAGTAACCCAATGTGATTTAGGTTAGGTAAAAACTAAAAGGAAGTCAGATCTAACCTCGTCTCAATCCAAAGCGGGTGTCGAAGATGCTCATGATGTAGCCTAGCAAGGACTCGTCTCTCTGCCGGTGAGCGACATCGCAGTAGTCTTTGCTGACCACCACTGGTTCCAAATAGTCCTCTACTGGTAGCGTGCTCTGAAATTCACAATTCAAATTATTACCGAAACTTTGTAACGCGATTAACACAGTTTAAATAAGATATGGTTTTTCAAATATCAAGATAGTATTGTTTACTTTGCTGGATTTATCATTCGTTGTCTGTGTTAATTTATTTTATTTTAGTAAGTTTAGTTATTTTTACTGAGGTAGCTTTTATCAGTCACTGTATCAATTTGTTACACGGTAGATTAGATTACTTCAGGAAAGCATACCACAATAAGTAATCAAACAACACTGAAAACAGAAGACGAACGGGTAAATAACTTACTTGTTTATTTTCTTTCCCTGTAATGTCACTCGAATGCCTCACGTGTACTGAGTCATACATATTGGCAATACTATCACCATTTTCGTAGAAATTTGTTTCTTTATCCTTTTCCATCTCTTTTTGATTCTCAATGTCTTCTGCCTTCTTGTAGTCCTCTATCGCTTCAGACTTCTTAAAGAACGGCATCTTGAAAGTGGTAAACAAATCTTGAAGTTTTGTTAAGCATGGTTTTATATTATTTACTTGACTATAATTACTTTGTTTGTTTTCTTCCTCTTTGTTGATGTCATTGTAACACAAATCTTCATAAAAATGATCATCTGGTAAGTTTTCATTCAGTTCTTCTGGTGTTTGCAATGATTTGTATTTGGTTCGGGAATCTTGTTTCTTGCAAGTTTTCTGAATATAATATCGTGTGTTAGTTTTAACTGAATAGTAACCTCGGTCTTGCACATTTTCTGGTTTTGAAAACATTGAAAGTATATCAAAATTTGGGTACTCATAGGAGCTCAGGCGAAAGAACTTTTTAGTTTTTTTCGTCCCGCCATCCATAGGCATATATGATGGTATAGATTTATCTTGTTTCGACTGTTGATGTCTGTAAAGAAAACTTTTCGCTGGAACTATTCTCTTTATCAAATCTTCGACATTAGAGATGCTCGTTCTGGGTTGCGTTTTAACTTTCTTAACAGTTTGATACTGACTTTCTATTGAGACATTCACCGAATCAGTTGTTTCCGTCCCTTTTGATTCCTTCTTTGTTTCATTCTCTCCAAGATACTTTTCAGGATTGAGTTTCAAATTTTCAATGAATAATATGAATTTCTTCGCGTTTACTTTGGGCTGCCATAATTTAACGATTCCCTCTGTGACATCCTGTGAATTACAACGTAAATAAATTTTCGCTTCAGCGAAATATTCTCAAAGTTTGAATTTACTCGATCAAGCCAAACTAGACCTTGTGTTTCAGATGTAAGGATGCTTTTTGCGTGGATTGGTGTGTGAGGTCTTGGAAAACTAATGGGTTAAATTAAAAAAGTTTGTTTGTGAAACGTTTCAAGTAGTTTTATTGGTGCCCGGTGGATGCTAGGCCCTGTAAAGCTATCCGTGTAACAGTGTAACAAGCTCATCACAATTTATTTGGTTAACTTTTATTTTCGTAATTGCTCGTTTATTTCGGGGGGAGTTTCCGACGTAATGAAGTCAATAGTCTTCGCAATGAAGACGGAATTTCATTAACCTAGTTTGAAATCGAGTATTCGTTTGTTTTGGTTGTGGTTTTTATACTAGTTCGCTCAGTTTTCTGCTAGCTACGTCTTTACTTGTGGGCTTCATACCCAGCCAATACAAGACTCTTAGCAAAAACAAACAGATTTTAAGTACCTACTTTTAACCTTTTGTCTGGAGGATAAGTGCTTATGTGTATTCGTATACTTATATTTATTTATTTCTAAATATCTTGATCAATCCAGATAACGAGAACATTAGTATGGTCTTCGGTGAAGTGTAGACTTCTAAGACCACACTGGTAACACCCAGGTTGCCTCTGACAATCCTATTTGGGGATTTTAGTCGTCAGCTTATGTTATGTTTTTATCGTTATCTATGAAAATTCCGCATTTAATATACTTTAAAGTTCCAACGAACTAGTCAGTCGTAATAAGATAACATTTCGCTACAAGTTGTCGAACTCCAGAGCTAAGTGATCCCTAAAACAATGTTAGCGATAAAATCCCGAAGACAAACGAACCCTTCGTTATAAGTTGCGCCACTACTGCGCAACTATCGCCGCAACTATCCCGGTGTGATCCCACTAGGGTCGGTCGAAGTCGAGGAGAAAAGTTGATAATAGTTTACACGCCTCATTGACTTTCGATAGTTTTAAAGAATAGAGTCCAGGGGGCTAGCTAAGAGCAACACGCTACGACGATTTCTACAATAGAAATCATTCAAATGTATGGGGATGACATAAGCTGTCACTGGCGCTTATGTCATCCCCATACATTTGAACGATTTCTATTGTAGAAATCATCGTGACGTGTTGCTCTTGGCTAGCCCCCCAGGTATTTATTTTATTTTGGAAGCCACGTATAGTAGGTACAAAAGGTATAATGTTTCTTGCGTATTTCTTCTGACCTGGTATTTCATTAGAAATAGAAAGATATTTATTAAATTTAAGGATATCTACACATTTAACAAAAACACATAGGTAGTAGGCATATAACAACAAAACGAGATAATAACAAGACGAACAAATACCATCAGACAGCGGTGTCCCGATGCCCAAAAAAGAAGAGGACCTCACTCAGCATTCAGCCTGGGCTTTAAGGGCCCAGGCGCTGACTTGGAGTGGGCCCGAACAGAGTAAACGCACGGACATCTGCGGTGGACATACGTATGTGCCTTACATATGACGACACGGTTGGCGTAGTGCGCTGTAGCACGGTTTCTCGCCTCGATTTCCGTAGAGTCCCGGGTTCGATTCCCGGTCGAGTCAATTCAGAAAACGATATTTTCTGAATTGACTCGGGTCTGGGTGTGCTGGTAGACGCCCCTGGCTTATTTCCTTGTGTGATACCTCGTAACACAGGGATAATAATCCCTACTTCGAGATCATTACAAGAGGTGTGTTGTCTGGCGCATATTTATTTATTTTATTTATATATACATATTATAAATATTTGTGGATATATAGGTCAAAGTATGGTGAGTAATAAAATATATCGTGTAGTGTAAATAAGTGTAATACATAGATAATAGATACAGTGTGTGATTGTGTTTTTGTGTTTCGTGACAGCGCAATGTGAGCAGTGATGACGTATGACTCCCGAGTTCAGTCTGCAGCACCAAAATAAATAATGAGCCGAAGGTTGGTAGTGTTCCGATCTGCGTCCGTCCGTTCTAATCATCGCATCTAATGACTGCAGAAGAGACCCTGTAATGATTAAGATACTACGCAGGGAGCAACTTTGTCTATGTTAGGCCGTGATGCATAGAGGAATCTGCGGAACACCGTTTGTCTACCACGAGTTTCTGTAACCTAAACTACGATAGTTGACTTCAGAAATGTGTATGCCATTTTTGTTTCCATTTAAAATCACCAGGGGGCGCTGTACCGAAATCCCATACAAAAACGCTGTCATATGTGTAAACTCGTGGGTGACATATAGATATATAATATTCTTTATTGTACAAAACAAAGACACTCAAATCTAAGTATTACATTTAAAACAATGCGTCATGGTAGACGTACTAGCTCTTCCGAATAGCAGTGCACCGGGGCCACCATTATGTGTAATAAGGAACTACTGTTTTCAAGCTCCTTTTGAAGTGATGGCATATTGAAAATAAATCACTTCTTAGTGTTTATATTTTCCATAATTTAATTTTAAAAACATTGGCAATGACCACATCATTTCGAATGGTTTCGTTATTCAAACTAACCCATTGTTTTAGATCGTTACATATCAACTAGTCGGAATGGGATGTTATTTCGGAGTCATAATGTCAATTCTTAATGACGTGAACTCATACATTCTTAATTGGACTTATGTGGTAAATGAAGAGGTATAACATTAAGACAGGCTTTCAAGATGAGGGCAACCAGCTAAGGAGTCACTACATTAAAGTACTATATTGACAATTTCATACCAGGGCACTAATAAGTTGGGGTGTGGTCAGCTTGGAGTAAATAAAAAATAAAAAGCTCTTAAAATATGAAATTATTTACCTAATTTACAAAACCGTTGTGTAATTTTGTCTCGCAGAGACGTATGTTTGTAACTACTTTTTTTTTCGGTGGAAATCGAACTTGTGACACGGCTGAATCAACACCAAGTGAGCCAGTGGTTTAGTTTATGCCAAATGAATTTAATCATCATCAGCCTTTAGGTCTGTCAGAGTCGATTCATGCAGTGCCGCTTAAACATGATCAAAAGTAAGAAGTCACCAAAGACGATATTCCCTACAGAAGTTAAGAATATTTGCGACGTAGTTTTAAATATTTCTGAATCAATACACACATCACAAATTCAAATGTTGAAATGTTACATTTAACATCAACAAGCAATCTCGATCTGTTTGGAAAACGTTTCTGATGTTATGTCAACGTTTGTTTGCTCGGCAGTGTAAGTATTTGTTTTTGTAATTATTCAACGTGCCACCTGTTAATACTAATATACCTGTCGATTTTCAACTCTTTTAGAGTAACTGAGTTTTAGTTAGAAAAACGGCTTATATTTAAGAACCTAGTTAACAATATAATTTAATAATTTAGCTCTAAAACAACCTTTCCGTTACCACTTATAGTTTTCGATAGCATATAATAAATATGAATTTGCTAGAATGTAAGTTAGGTACATTTGTTGTTGTTTCTGTTAAACTTTGTAACCGATTGAAAAGAAATCGCTTCAAGACGTCACGACCTTTCCACTGTCCAGTACTTGTATAAATAAATAAATAAATATAAATATGCGCCAGACAACACACCTCTTGTAATGGTCTCGAAGTAGGGATTAATATCCCTGTGTTACGAGGTACCACACAAGGAAATAAGCCAGGGGCGTCTCCCAGCACACCCAGACCCGAGGCAATTCAGAAAAGATCGTTTCCTGAATTGACCCGACCGGGAATCGAACCCGGGACGCTACGGAAATCGGGGCGAGAAACCGTGCTACAACGCACTCCGCCAATCGTGTCGTATGAATTAAAAGTAAAGCAATTAGCCGTCGGCTTACTTCAAGAAGTCATTAACTGCCAAAAATCATTAAGTGAAGTTGAAACATAATATTTAAGAGAAATAAGACTTAACATCACTTGATGATTTTCGGCAGTCAATAACTTTCTGCTGTAAGCCGACGTACCTATATATAGGTACTGTCTCACTTATATACATTTTATAATTATTTCTTTATTAATACTAAAACCCCCCAATTTTAACATTAAAATTATTTTTATTGATTATAATTTATTAATTTTTATTTTTTCAATTAATTTAAAATCTTTTTCTTTCTTCTTAATGGAGATCAAGTCTCAGCTACAATACATTGATAGGTATTGACTTAGTCACCTTGCTTGCCAAGTGCGAGTTGTAAATAACAAACCCGAGTTATGTTTCGAAAACTTTTAGGAAAGAATTGATAAAAGTTAGGAATAAATAAATAAGATACTTACCAATATTTTCCGCCCGTCCGTCTGTCGCTCTCGCACGAAACTCCCAAACTCTTGCAGACCCCATCTCTCCAGTAAGGCTACTACAGCGTCCACGTCTAAATCTTCTAGTTTGAAACACTTCTCTTTCCTTTCCATTGCACTTTTTTATAACAAAAAGACGAGAAAACTTGCAACTTTTACGTCAACAGGCTAGATAAATATTCAGCAAAGTTTCAGGTCAAAACTATTCTTTATATCTTATTACACTCATTATGTAGCCAAATGAATAGTTTATTTTTAAATCGAGTGTCACTTGTGTTTAAATTTAGTACATTTATTTGTTATTTCATACACATAGCGACAAATCACATAGAATACAATAAGGACTACGAAAATAGAGGTTTTGTCGTTATTATTCTTGGTATTATCTAATAACAGCGACGAGCCAAGCCTAAAAGTGATCAAAATTGAAATATCTAACAGTTTAAATATTTATATTCATAAAGCCATGCATGTAAAGTGAACAAACAAATGAAGATGCTGCGGTGGATGTGTGGAGTCTCACGCAAAGATCGCGGGCTGAACACCCACATCCGCGGTGTTCGTGACATCGCAGATAAGCTGCAGGAGTGCTGCCTTCGTTGGTATGGTCATGTCTCACGGAGATCGGCAAACTACGTGGGCAACAAATGTCTGGCTATGCCGCCTCCGCCGGGGACCGGCAGAAGAGGTCGACCCAAGAAGCGCTGGCTCGACGTTGTCAAGGGTGACATGCGTGCCAACAGACTCACCACTGAGGATGCACAAGACCGCGCGAAGTGGGCCAAGAAAATAAGAAAGGAGGACCATGGGACCCAGTGTGAGTTTACAACCGGGATAGACCGCACGGATGATGATGATGATGTAAAGTAAAACAATACAATTACTAATTGGCAATAAACAAAACTGTTACCAATATCCTATTTTTGATGTTACGATATTAAATTTTTGATGCTGTATTGGATTTTGTGAATCTCGGCTGGCGGGGATTGGCTCCGAGTGCTGTCAATTACTGTTACGAGTATTGAGTCTGATAATCTGACAGCCCGCTGACAGTTTTGCGTGTGCTCTTTTTAGTTTTTCACATTTAACATTTTTCGACTAGTAGTTGTTTTGTGACATCGTCCACGTCAATTAAAAACTTGTTTAACTATCTATTATTTATTCATTTAAGCTTTGTATAAAGCAATTATGTTATGCCAACAAAGAAAAGTACATTCTTCTTCTTGCTGTCGTGTCGACAGCAGCACTATATTTATCCGACCAGTATTAGAAAATGCCTCTAGACATTAAGTCCGCCGATTGTACTTTACTTGTTCTTCTCTTACCTTCTGGGAAACACTTACCTACACTTTCATTTCAAAATTATGAGGAATTCCCCTAAATCCTGAAAGTGATGTCATGCTGGCTCTGAAGATTTAACTAGCCCATGTTTGCCTTCCTAACGAGCTAGATCATTAGCTGACAGAGACACAAAGAGCTCCGAAACTGATAAAATCTTGCAAAGATTAGCAAGATTGAAGATTGCAATTCCAATAGCTATTTCACCGAATAGGTGGACATTGAATCATCATTAAGTGATGGCTAAGCTGATCTATCTGCTCGTAATAGTTATATTTGTATGTCATTTTTAGCTTCTTTTTTAATCATTTCTTCCTAAATCCCTTACAATCAGAAACCCATTAATCCCTTAAAAACATTTAAAAGAGTAATTATCCTGAGTTTTTTGCCGGATCTTCTCAGTGGAATCTGCGTTCCGACGCCGGGTGGTAGAGTCACATTATACTGAATTATAATATGTATTATACCTAGTATATAGATTGTATTAATATTATGTATGTTTGAACTTTTGTTTTGTATTCTTTTATGGTTTATTTGTAACAAAATGACACATTGTACTTTACTAACGCCTGTTGTAAACCCAAAACAAGTTTAAAAGAGTAACTGCTGAGTTTCTCGCCGGGTCTTCCCACCAAGGAACAACTCCGACGCGGTGGTAGAGTCGCATTATGTCTGTATACTATGTATACATGTCCATATTATTATGGTATTTATGTCTATTATTTAGTACATTTTGCTGTAAATTTGACGATTTGAAAGTACTGATACAGTCTATTTGAGTTTGAGTTTGTTTATATAATAGCTAAAGTTTAATATTTGATGACGACCCAAAGAACTGTCACAAAAATTGTCTACTTGAATTGAATTTGAAAATACTTCAACGGGGCAAACGTGGAAGCAGCGGCCAACGGTATAACTCTCTACGCATTCGGGCTAACGAGCAATACAATTTTCAAACGCCTGACAAGTTTTTTCAAGTAGTATTATTTACTTGATTTTTTTATAAACATACGAGGTAATCGGAGGGCAATCTAAACTGAGCATCTGCTTTGTGTCACTGATGAACTTTAACATTTATATATTTTTAAAACATACAAACTTGAATAAATACTAGCACCCAGAATTCCAGACCGAGAGTAAACACTTTTTTCGTAACATAAATATTTGTTTTAGCTACGGATTGAACTCACGACCCGCTATTTAGAAGACATGGGACTAATGAACCAAGCGTTTGAGTCAAAAATACTTTGTAAAATATTTGCAAACTGGATTTATAAAATATATTTTTTGACCTGAAGCATCTAAACCACAGTTTATTCTATACGTAATAAAGTCCACTTTTTCACTGGTTGTATTTAATAAGTCACTGTATAGAGTTGAGAAGACTACGCCTTCGTACATTGAGTCACTAACTGCCACGGTGAGGACATCACAAGTTGTTAATTGTCTTGATTGTTTGTTCGTTACAAAGAACAACGAGTAGCGTTGAGCAAAATAGCTAATATGTCACGTATGTATACAGTGTTCCTCACGGCCGTGTATTGGATAATGAGCTTTAAGGGATCGGTATGAATGAGTATAGACGTGAAGCTGGTTACTAACATTTCTAACCTAGCGACTAGAAACAGGTTATTTGCAATATCGTCACCTGCAGGATCATTTAGGGTAACTGACAAAATACGTATTTTCAGTAGAGCCGGTTGAAGTTTTTTTTCGTCATAAATTGAACATAACTTTTTTCCTATCTATCCTTTTTTGAATAAATGCTTGGATTCACCGCGGTTTTAAACAGAATATAAAGAATGATCCAATACGTCTTAGTCAAGTAAATAAATTTCAGTTACACTAAAGTTTTTTGTACTTTTGATAGTTACACCGAATTTACATGATATTTTTTGGGAGAACTCAGGTCTAAGTAAGTAAGTAAGTAGGTTTAAGTAAGGTCGTAAATTGAAATAGTTTGATTCAATTTGGTGTATTGGCTGGTCTTGATTAACTTAGCAGCTGTATAATTTGTGTAAATGTATTAATTACTAAAAGATTTAAAGGAAAAAAATGCTGATCAGATCTGAAGGTTTGTATGGCGATCTGGATCTCCTCCATTCACTCCGTAGATGGATATGATCAGATCACAGCTCAGTTAATCCTTGTCGGAGAATCAAGGCTTCAAAGTTACTCCTTTTGTATGAAAATCGACTTGTGCCTAATTATGTGGCCACCACTGTATGTGTGTAACTTCAGAAACATTTTTTTTTCATAGTGCCTGTCAAGATGACCTCACCACCACCTGATGGAAAGCAGTCGTGAGGTCCAGATATGAGGATGACAAGCACAATAATGCAAAGCAATTACTGAGCTGGCCATGCTCATCTTGAAGGCCTGCCCTGGCACCGGCTACTGCACTGCTGATCCAAGAACGCGACCTGACCGAGATAGGTCAGAGTCACTTGGCGGGTTTTACGCAACTGCATAACATCAACCGGCTGACATAATATGTCTCCCACCTGACGAGCAGATGGTCTGCTGCAGGGATCCCTTAGTCACCTCTTACGACACCCACGGGAAGGAAATGGGGCACAAATCAATCAGTTGATAATCATTTTGCAATTGCCCGTGTCTTGTTTAAGTGACACTGCTGGTGGAAAAATAATGCAACTGCCTTGATATTTTTTGAATTTTACTTTTTGGTGTAAATAGGCATCTTAAAGTAGCAAATTTTTTACGGTTATACTAATACACTAATTTGACCTGTTTGAAAAAATATAATGTCAATAACAGCAAAATTGTAAAGAGATTTGAAAAGCACATAGGTACCCCAAAAAAGTAATGTACCTAACTGCATTTTTCAAAGCTAGAATTTTTTTGGTAACTCCATTCGTAAGAGCAAAAAAATCTAAGAAAAACTGTTTATTTAACTCAATTCACGTATTGTCAGTAAGGCCTCAGCTTCGACTTTTGCGGGCAGCAGGGCGGCAGCGGCAGCGGGCGCGCTAGACTGGAGTGCACCGCGGCGCGAGGGCGGGCAACGAGCGGTGCGCTCCAGTCTAGCGCGCCCGCCGCCGCTGCCGCCCCGCTGCCCGCAAAATTCGAAGCTGAGGCCTTACACTCACTGAATGATCCTGCAGGTGACGTTTTATCATTTCTACCGATAACTAGCGGCTAGAAACGGCTGCTTACATTTCATTGACGGTATTCACACGAACTAGTTCTTTGATTTCGTTGTTTCTCTTTTTAGTTAGTTAGCTTTCCGCCAGCGGCTTCGCCCGCGTGAACTTTATTTTTCTACATAAAATGTTTATAAATGTAGGCCTATGTGTTATTCTAATGTAGCAAAATTACTGTGCAGTTTCAGCTAGTTTCACCGTTCAGTAGTTTTTGCGTGAAGGAGTAACAACCATACATGCTTTTGCATTTTTAATAAGTATTAGTAAGAAGTAAGATTAGTAAGATAGAACACATTTAACATAAATAGACAAAAACAATGACATTCGCATCTAAGTATAAGTGTGAAAAACTCGAAAGTCTGATACAAATTGTGACATACGTCATTTATTTGTCGTAAGCAAGAAGGCTAGAGACTAAGGAGAGATAACTCCCGAAGTGGGGGTAAGCTTTCGAGGGCCGAAAGTCGTATACTCTGTGCCGGGCAAAACGCTGTATTGCGCATGTGCAGCGGCAGCTATTTGTCATTTCATGGTCACATGGTTTTGTTTTGAACGGTGTCACGTGCGACAGTTGTTGTTTTTTGTGGGTTGTGTTCAAGAAGGCTAGAGACTAAGGAGAGATAACTCCCTGGAAAGGGTTGGACTAAATCCGTATCCCACAGTGACGCATGCGCATTACGCTTCTTTGCCGCGATCCTCGCGAAGTGTCAAAATTGGTCAACACAACCTCGAAAAACAACAACTGTCGCACGTGACACCGTTCAAAACAAAACCATGTGACCATGAAATGACAAATAGCTGCCGCTGCACATGCGCAATACAGCGTTTTGCCCGGCACAGAGTATACGACTTTCGGCCCTCGAAAGCTTACCCCCACTTCGGGAGTTATCTCTCCTTAGTTTCTAGCCTTCTTGGTTGTGTTGACCAATTTTGACACTTCGCGAGGATCGCGGCAAAGAAGCGTAATGCGCATGCGTCACTGTGGGATACGGATTTAGTCCAACCCTTTCCAGGGAGTTATCTCTCCTCAGTTTCTAGCCTTCTTGGTCGTAAGTCCTTGAAGATTGCATCCTATTAAAGCTGGTAACCATAAACCACTCAATCGTTTTAATGTTTTTTTAAATCCTTGGCCCACATAAGATCAGTGTGCAGCAGTGGAATGGGACTATTTTAATAATTTACTTGTGAAAGATGTTTTGGAAATAGGTATGTCCATGAAATAAGTGTTGATAGATCCTCGGAATGCTCATTTTAATGATTTCTAATGTTTAATATTTAGATTGTTATAATATTTAGATTGTAAGTAGCCACACCCTAACAGGGTATGTAGTCAGTCCATCACATTTATGTAAGATCTTTATGCTGTGAAAGTGATCCTGTACATGTGCTGTATTTAAATAAATAAATAACAGATATATATATATATAATAGGTACCTAGTAATAGTACCAAAAGCCAGGGCGTCTAAGTAGGTATAAACTGTGTCTTCCGTGTTTATTTTGACTGGCCTGTTGGCGCAATGGCAGCGATCCTGCCTTTAGCGCCAGAGGTCGTGGGTTCGATCCCCGCCCATGACAAATATTTGTGTGACGAACATTTGTATTTGTTGTGTGTCTGGGTGTTATTATCGATTTAAGTATGTATTTAGAAATATTTAAGTATGTTTATCAGTCTCTGACGCCCCTAATACAAGCTCAGCTTAGTTTGGGGTCAGATGATCTTGGTGTGAATTGTCCCAGATATTTATTTTATTATTTATTTATTTATTTCATTGAGTTAATTTATATGAATGGTTTATTTAAAAAAATAGGAGAATAATAAGTGCCACTGTGTAATAAAAACAAGAGATTGAAAATAAAAAATGTAATGAAAATCAATTGTTTTTCGATGCTGAACCCGGTAGCAAGCCGCTGGTTATCCGTTTCTAGCCGCTGGTTTCGGTAACTACCGGCTTACAAGCCGCTGGTCTGGTTTACAACTATAGGTATGGGTAGGTATAGTCCGTCTATTTTACGAAGACCATTTTACTATGCTTGTAGTAGTGGCATGAACTGACATACCAGGATGACACACGTGTGTGCGTGCTCACAGCAGGAACAATAGACACCAGTGACGCTAAAGGCCCGTATTCGCTTTGATTAGTAGTGAGTGCAGGTGATTAGTGCAGGTGCTTAGTTATTATGAGAAAACATGTGTGGACAGTCACCTGCACTCGCACTAATCAATGTGAATACGGGCCTTAAGACCGTGTGTATGTACACGTCACTATTACAAGCATAGTGAAAAGGTCTTCTTCAGATAGAACGTCTATTTTACGCCTATATACGTATTTTAAACGTCTTTAAAATGTATTTCAAGGTACATTTATGTGCGTCAATCGGTCTCTGATATGGAATAACATTACGATCTTCGGTTAACCCTCCAGGCTCTAAACTGAGTATTGGTCGTAGAGTAATAACTAATATGACCAAATCAGTAGGAAAATGTATGTTAAAACTTTTGTCAGAAGCAATCATAATGATATTTGTACAGATTTTGGAGATGGTACTGGAGTACTTGGGTGTGTTGATTTTGACTCCACAAAGTATAGCTGTGCCAATTTCCGAAACTACACTAATTATTTCCCCTGATAATATTCGGCTCAATTTCACTAAGCTAATCAGATAATTCTAAATGTGAAATTTTAATGGCTAGAGGCTTTGAATTTATTTTTTATTTTATTTAAAACAATTACAATAGTTTCTTAAACTAACTTAAATTAAAAAGCACGCTATAAACCATGTATGGTTTTTCTGCGCACTACTGATTCGCATCGCTAGTAGAAACGCTTGTACGTGTGCGTTAGCAAAACAAGTTCCAGAAAGTGAAAACATACTGGCGCCAAATGCGCCGAACATTATTAAAAATAATATGAACAATGGCAATGAAATTATGAAATGTGTGTATGTACATAAATATAGTAACACTACATTCTATGATTAAGATTACTTAAAAAAAATGTTTTTAATTTAAATTTAAAATTAGTTTCATTTATTTCTTTTTTAATGCTTATCGGAAGTTCATTCATCAACCTAGGAATTTGGTATTGCAACATTTGTTTTCCATATTGATTACAGTATCTTGGTAATGTAAACTTGGGTGGTCGCCTAGCATGGTTTGACGTACTTTCACTAATATTAAGATAACAATCATTAAAAAAGTTTTCAACAAGAAGTATGTATTTTACCTGATCATGAACAGGGATGATTTTACAGTGATTGAAAAGTTCAAGAATGTCTTTAAATTTAGCTTTAACATTTTCTGGTACAATAGCTTTCATTATTCTAAACTGTAAGTTGAAAATATGATCCAGGTGCGATCTGAAGGTACGACCATAGCTGCTAAGGCCATAGAATGAAACTGTTAATTGATATTTAAAAATTTTATCGAGCTATGCTACTAAAATAATAGGAAGAATATAGTTTTTATGCCAGTTATATGTTTTTGCAAGCCTGAAGACCGAATATGGAGAAAGGTATTTGTTATATTAAATTTCCTTATCCATAACATCAAATGTACCCAAGATTCACAAATGACTTTGACTTTGACTTCAGAGTAGAGTCCGCCCAGCAACATCAGTGAATAAGTAAATCAAAAGCTTATTTTGATGATGGAGAACAGTGTATGCTGTACTGTTAGAAGTTGCGGTGAAGTGAATTAATGAACAAATTGGTCCTACAAAGCGTAACTTAAGTTTTATCTAGATCGTGAACGCTAAAGTGGTTCTCATAGCTCACTAACCCTGACATTATAACCGTAAATTTTAAGTGCACCATCAAATTATATAGTAACATTGTCAGCGGCCAAATGGCTCCGCCGGAGCCCCATTATTGACTTAAAGACGTTATTGGTCGGTGTCGCTAGGTCGTGGCTTTATAGAGAAACTGCTCGTTTTACTAAGATAACCTGTTGGTGCTCGTGGTGGGTCTGGTAGACCCGTAGTGGGTTTAAATAGGATGCTGATAGGCAGTACCAGTGCTGCCAAAGCACTAAAAGCGAACAGAAGCAACCTCTAAAGTGTGATAATTTATATTCTTGAATCACATTCATTATTAAGTTCACACTCATTTACCATTGAAAAACAAATTGCCACTTCTGAGATATGAAGGTAGTTCGGAAAAACTTCCTTAGTTTGAATTAAAGTTTTATTTATATGTACAACTAGTCACTTGGTCACTTTTATCACGTACAATTGTATTAATCACTTAGTCGCTATTCACTTGAGCATAGATTTTACAGTGCATAGCTTGGGGCAACTGCCGGTGAAGGAATGAATGAATGAATGAATACTCGAGGCGTCCACTGCCCCAACGAGCGGCAGCTTGGTGGGGCATTGCAGGGGGCAAAGTTGCCAGTAAAACTAACGTTAGCTGTTCTCAAATAGCATTACGGGATTACAGCAGTATTAATTAACGTCCGACAGTGTTAACTTCGGTTTAATAACAATATTCGGTACACTTGTAACTCTAGATTATTTTTAATAGTTAGAAAAAGCCGAGTTTCCAAATAAAAACAACCTACCAACTGGTGGTAAAGGATCTTGCTCGCATCAAATTCTAACAGTCTGAAGCGGGTTCTTACTGACGAGTTCCTATTAAAAGGACATCAACTAAGCCATGAGTTAGTAAACTATCCTATGCCGTAAAGTTGGGCAAACTAAATAGGGGAGTTGCAACTGTGACATTGTACAGAATGGTGATGTGGACAATGACTTTTAAATAATTTCTAAAACTAAAGAAAATACTATGATAAAACGCCTTTGTATGGTAAGAATTACTCGGCGCGAAATCCGAAGATGCTGTATCCTAATCCCAGGCAGGGCAAAGTTTGGCAGGATGGTTGGTTTTAGCAACCGCAGTAACCGCATTATGCTATATTAATGGTAGTTCTTGTTTTGATGCGCAACAAAGAGTAATCTTATCCTTCTTATCACACCGCGCATTTAGAGGCCAGAAGGTATTTGAAAATGGTGAATAACAGATTATAATTTCTTCTAATTGCAGCATTTAAATTATGAACTTTCTGGCTTTCTGGAGTTTGGCCCGAGCTTAATTCTAGTATGCTGTGACCAACGCAGGGTCCCAAAGACCCCTCGTTGCATTCTCGGGTTAAAGTCTAGAATGGTACTTACTAAGTAATTTCATTAGTATCGAACTGTCGGTGCATCATTTTGATTAGTCCCAAGCCACATATTTGCAGTCACACGCCGCAGATGAAGTTAGTTTTCAAGCCTTGTGCCTAAAACCTTTGAATTTCATAATTGATTTCGCATTTTGTGGAACAAGTTCGGCGAATCGACAGATTAGCAGACGAAACCAAGAAATATGCCACCAAAGACGCGAGGCATGGCCGCCGTGAGTTCGACCTAGGGCAATAAAAGAGTATTTGACAGTATCATCAGATACTGATAAATATTTAAACTAATTAAAAAATACATGAGAAAAGGGCGCTGAAGAAACTTTTTATTTGTTGACCTTAGTACAATTCATTTTATGGCTCTTCAAACTTGGGTGGGAAACTTGGTTTTGAAAGTGTAAAAGTAAATAAAAAAAACTATTAGATTCGATAATTTACACAATTTGTAGCAACTTTTGTTATGAAACCATATTCAGAAACGGAAGATTTGATAAAGCTTATGTTTTGCAGAACGCAAACCATTAGATCGCAAATGACGTCATTCGCAGGCGGCAGTTTATAGGGAGCGTTTTGGACAAGTCCAAAAATATGATTTTCATATCTCGGGGAGTTTCATTGCTTTCGAAATAGTTTTTTTTATCAATGTTTCTATTTTCGAAAGGTCTTTCGAAAATACCTCCACAAAAAAAATGTCAAATACCCTATTCATATGACATGTGTGTTGCTTTTGTCTGGCTCTTACGATCTATTTAATCATTTATTTCAAACAAGCTCTTGCTAGCGGTTTCGTCTACGTGGACTACACCTCAGTATATTTTAGATAACATAATGTATGTGCGCAAAAACTTGCATCTGTTCAAAAAAAACAGTGTTACTCATAAACATAATACCAGAAATAAAAACAAATTGATAACTCCCAGTCTTAGGCTACACAAGGTGGGAAACTCATTTGTGGGTCAATCTGTGAAATACTTTAACAAAATACCTCAAAGTCTTGTTGATCTACCTCTTCACAAGTTTAAGTCTGCAATTAAAGCAAAGTTAATGAAACAAGGTTATTATAATGTAGAGGATTACTTGAACGACAAAAGTTTGTGGTCATAGTAGGGATAATCTGCTCCTCTGCTCAATGTTGTGTTCTTTTTTCTACTCTCATTGACTGTACTCTGAATTTATTTTTTGTAAAACAAACAAAGTTCAAAAGAGCAACTACTCGTACCTATCGAGTTTCTTGCCGGAGTCTTCTCGATAAGAAGCAACGTCCGAAGCGGTGGTAGATTCACATTATGTATATTCACGATATGTACTAATATTGTACTATTTTATTTACGTTTATTATTATTATTTCTATATACTTTTTTTGACATGTCATAAGTGCTTTGTTTTTTTTACTTTTACTTTTACACCATGTTTTTTCAAAGTTCTCGACAACGTTTTTTTGTAAAGTAATCTTATTGTATTTGCGCAACCAAAAACAAAATCATAATCATAATCTTTATTGCTTCATGTCAAGTATGAAAGTTGGTAAAATACAAAATAGTCCAGAACATGAGCCCTGCTAGGGCACTGCAATATACTAATACAATAAGCCTAAACTAAGTTGAAATAGAATAAAAAATATAAAACACACAATTCAAATAACATAGAATAAAATAAAATAAAAACCATTAAATTTTCAAAATTAAATACGAAAATAACTTAAATAATAATTGAAACATTGCAAAATAAAACATAAAGTTATCAAAACATAACAAGAACACAAGTACAATTTACATGAATAAGTCACTTTGTCTTAAAAAAATCGTCTAAATCATAGAAACATCCTAAAATTAAGAAGTTCTTTAATTTACTTAGAAACATTTTTTTTTTTTTATATCCTGGATATCCTAGGGAATTTTATTAAATATTCTTATTGGTATATGATGTGTACCAGAGCCAAAAATGGGTAGAGTGGTGCTAGGCAAAGTCAAGCGGTCCCTGTGCCTGAGGTTACGGTCTTGAGAATAATGATCTTCAGCTTGAGATAATAGGTTTCGATTTTCAAAAACAAATTTACACATTTCAAACACGTACAAAGAAACTAGTCTTAATATTTTTAAGTTTCTGTAATGTGGCTTACAACTTTCTGTTCCTCTAATATTGACCGAGATTCTAACGCACTTATTTTGTAAAATAAACTAGGTATGCAAGGCAGTAGACTCTTGCAATATTAAGCTGAGTGAACATGTTTATTGCAATTAAACAAGCGCCAAAATTGTGTTTGTGCTAATGATCATTTTTAAAAAATCAATTTTTTTTTTTTTTAAGTTTTTATTTTTTCTAAACCATCCTCATGGTAACTTTGGGTTTTGTGCAAAATTTTGTCAAAATCGGTTGGATAGTTTAGGAGGAGAAGCGTGACAACCGAAAAACATCGAGTCTGGTATCAGGAGCTTCGCTACACTTCGTCTCACTCAGCTCAATAACTTCATGGAGTCTAAAATGTTAATGGTATGTACATCATACATAATATTATATCGCGACTATATGCAATTAGACTGTTGCCGCCATGGCGAAGGATCGCTCTGAAGCCCACTTTTCACCAATGAACACAAAGATGATTCTGGCTAGATTTGAACTCCGACTAGACGGGTTCCGATCTATATAGAATTTGATTAACCCCAACCCGCGACGCCCTTAGTGGTATATAATCTTTATTTAATTAAGCGACTACGTTTTTTTGCTAGTTAGTGTGTTATTTAATTAGGGAGGTGTCAATTTCAGTAGGTCAATGTTGGCTGTTTGCCTCCGAACGATGCGGGCGGCGCTAAGCAAAGGATTATCCCTTTGTCGGCTCGTAACTATTCTGTAACCGTTCGACATGTTTTGAACTAAAACTTATGATGATTATGTCTCGATTCTTTTATACGCTTAAGCTCCTTTTAATTAGTTTAATATTTCTAGTGAGTATACAAATTTCAGCTGTGGGTCCCATTGACCAATTTAAAAGTGGTATTGGTTAACTGTCCACGCGGGCACAGTTTAGAGCGGAGCCAGTTCCATGATGCCACTCATTTGAGGATTTCCGCTTGTTCTGTGTGTGTCGTGGGGTTTATGGTCTATCTATTCAAATATATTATGTTACAGATGACTTATTTCAAGCTTTGCTTGGTTTAAGGTGGGAGGACTCGTGTGTCAGAAACAATAAATGACATTTATTAACGTGCGATGGACAACATTTTAGCAGTAAGGTTTTGTGTATCGGTTTTTAATGGCTTTGCGTTTGGCCTCAGTTTCGCCTGGTGGTAAGCAATCACGAGGCCGATGGTGGTGCACGCATACCCAGAAAATGCCTATTTACTCTGGCATTGAAGACACCAAGGTTGTTAGAATACGGAAAGATAGACGCAAGGAGAGCGTTCCACACCTAATCATCATAATTATATTGTAGGTATTTTTTATTGAAACATTAATTATCTCATGATATTTTACCTACTACTTAACATTTCATAATCCATTCTCTATTGCGTCTTATTTCGTTCGATTCCTGAATAGGACGTTTCACCAAAACTTCATAGGTATCAGGGGAGTCCATTACGAAGTTTGCTTAGGGACACTTAACTAACTTAACCAGGCATGTGATCTGCTTTGTTTGAGGACAGTGTGTTAAATACTAGGCTTTGCCTCTACGAGCGAGTGCATTACGACGATATCATCGTCATGCCACGGATTTCTGTATACTCTTCGGTCGCTAGTGTCATTGGTGTAAATTCATGGTAGAAATACAGAACTCTTTTCAGCGGAACGATTGTATTTAAGGAGTCTTCGCGATTACGCAGCGAGTCGTCGCGGTCATGCGGCGATTCCTTAGCGATCCGCTGATACAAAAATCGTAGTCTAACCGACCATAGAACACCTAATCCGTTATCGGCCGATCAAATCAAACGTATGTAAATGAATGGTACGCGTACACTCAAACCTTTTTTGTCGGCCAATGGCGGACGGAAATACTGACTGATTTAATCGGCCGAGTTTGGCTGATGACGGCCGAGCATAGTTCGGCCGATAACGGATTTGGTGTACGCGAGCCGTAAGTATTAACCGACGATAAGAGCGCAGACTAGTCGCGATTCTCTCCCAAGTGGAGGTAACGCCTCAGAGACTTTCGTCTATAACGCGGTCTCCTATTACACCTCATAGGAATTAACAATGTCACTTTATGTATGAGTTCAATAAATATTTATAAATGCATCCTTAAATCTATAATAAGTAATACATACCTATTCCAAAACGGTACGAACTCAAACCCAGGATGCAAATCGAATTAACAATTACCTACTGCCCCGAAGAGTCAATTTTAATATTTAAATGTTTTTAATAGACTTACACTTTAGACACAACTCAACTTCCCCCAGAGGTTAAATGCATCGTTAGCATCATTCCTACCTGTTGAAACGACTCTTCATACCTCCTACCTTACTTACTTGGAATAAAGACGAGAATGCTGTGGCAGAATGTTGAAGAAGGAATAGAGGACAATTGACGACTCGGAGCGATGACGTCATCTGATCTTGCAGTGTGGTGTTCATAAACACGTACAGTCAACAACAAATGAAGTTTCGGATTTTCATGACTTATTGTCTCTGAAACTAATACACTACCTACCGCACTATGAAACCACCTTTGATTGAAAAGAGGCAACTACTGAGTTTATTGTCGGATCTTTTCAGTAAAAATGATATCGAACAAAGATAAAAACTTGAAAAAATCTGAAGCGGGACTCGAACTAATTCCAACTGAGCTATCAAGGCCATTGACAGATCTATTTAATTTGTCTTGTGTATTTTACGTTGGCTTGTCTAGTGTAAGCGAACGTTTTTTCATCAAATGTAATAAGGCAATCGCCTTTTAACACCCGAAAGAAATACTTTTGTAAATATTTGACTTTCTACTAAGTTGAAACTAACAATAGAGATAAAAACCAGAAAATTTGGATCTGATCCTAGGGGTCCTCAAGCAAGACTCGAACCCACGTCTTCTCAAATCGGGGTGGCTGCTCTGCGTTCTTTTTTTTGATATCGACTAGCCCGTTTACAAACTGGGTGGAAGTCCTGAGTGCTGCCTACAGCGCTGAAGGTAATAAATTCGATCCTTGCCCATGAAAAACATTCAAGTGGTGAACATCAACAGTTGTTTTTTTTTTTTTGTATTGCCCGTCAAGATGACCTCACTCCACCTGATGGAAAGCGGTCGTGAGGTCCAAATATGAGGTTGACAAGCCCAGTCATTCAACGAATCACCGGGCTGGCCATCCTCACCTTGAAGGCCTGCAGAAATGCCTATTCACGCCCCGCTTGAAGAACCCGGGACTATAAGAGGAAGGAAACACATGTGCTGGAAGAGCGTTCCACGTCTGGATGGTACGACAAAGAAACGAGTCACCGAACCTTTTAGTTCGGGCCAACAAATGTTGAATTGTGTGTGGGTGACGCCGTAGTTTTATGGATGGGTGTTATTATCTATTTTAGGTATGTTTTAAGAAAATATACTACAAAACCAAATAAATCACCAGCAAGGGTCATGCCAAATAATTCATTTTAATCAGTTTACTGTTTCGTAAAAAGAGATAAGTAGGTACCTAGACAAAGAAGAAATTCTCAGTATTTCTTTATCATCAACAATATTCAGTTTAATCGACACACGCAGTTGATAAAGCTGATAAGGCCACTGAAAATGTGATATTTTCAGAATGATTTGTTGAGATGACAACTATGGATATATTTTCTGATTTTCTGATGCGAATATGTTTTTTTAAATATCCTACTTACAAAGAAAAAGGAAAAACATTTAAATAAACCAGTAATTTCAGTCATTTATTCATTGTAAACGAAATCACAGTAATTGTTTTGCTCGTGACATTTTTAACGAATTATGAATTTCCTAATTTACGTTATACTGGTGACATCAGTTGATTGGCAGTTTCTCAGATAACTTTGGCATCTTGAAGAAAAGAATAGGCATTCGTTAAGTCGACTTGTACCCCTATAAATCACATTGTTCGTTTAAGCGAGGAAATTTAATTGCATCAAGTGTAGAAAAAAACTCTTCTTGCAAATGTACAGGAAGTTGCCGTAGAAAGAATAATGTCAAAACATTTTGGTATGTAAAGCATTATAGTTATCATGCAATGCATCTATAAATGTTTAGAAATCTAGATAGGATACTTCTAGAATTAAGTTCTTAGCCCTCTGACTCACCGATTACGTAACACTTTGGTCATTTTGGGTGGCAGCACTTGGTCCTTGTAAAATCGGTATTATTATCTTACAACACCTAACTAATCCTAGAAAGCACATCATAGACTCTGTGTGACACCTCTGATCCTCCAAATCCGATGTAGCAGCATTTGTGACTTGGATGAACCTTTCCAGGAGTCAGAGACAGCTGGTACCTCGCTCTGCCCACGTATAAAGTCTCCCCTTGAGCAGTTCTGCCACCAGGTATAGCTCCAGCAGGAATGTTTCCATTAGACGCCGCCACCCATCTCAGATTCTCTGGTTTTGCACATAGGACTTCGATATTTTGCACAGGAACTTCTTTCCCCTCGTGCATGACAGATGCAGCGTTATGCCTTACAGATAGCTTTCCGGGAAGCAAGTCTCCGTTATGCCATGCCCTGATGACCCATAGTGGACTGCCATCCCAACCTTCATGGCCTCCGACAACAGCTTTACCGGTCAGATGGCCGGCTGTGGTCGAAGTTGTAGGAATCCAGTCGAAGTCGCCGGAAGTTTCCACTAAAGACACTTGGTTCTCCGGAGCGTTTGACGTCTCGCCATGATAGATGTAGTTGGTTATATAAGTTGGATTCGAAGGGTCGCTTGGTGGAGGCGGCATGTGGACTGGCATTGCTGGGACCGGGACCATGACAGCCCCTGGCATGAAGAAGGGGTATGGATGCGCTCCTGGGGGGTACGCGTGATGCTGGTCTGCGGGTGGTGGCGGAGGGTACGGATGGTGGGGGGGTCCGTGTGTCGGCGCAGGCCAGCCATATGGTGCGCCAGCGGCGTAGTACGGAGGAGGTTGATTATTTCCGGAATAGTGACTCATTTTTTAATAACTTTTTAACACAATAAAAACAATGCGTAAAGACTGGTCAATGATTGATACTGAACACTTGAGAGAGCGTAACATTTATATCAGGTTTTGAAGTTATCTTATCACGGTATCGATAAATGGAGGATAAGGTGATTCATAGACTTAAAAAGCGTTACTCATTAGACTTACTTTTGTTAAGCAATTTTACTGATAATTGACGAAGAACTAGATGTTATTCATAAATAACTGATAAAAATTAAAATAACATACGTTTTATTTCTACTTAAGTGTGTATTTAACTTAACCTCATAGGACCCAAACAAAATGATTTAGCTTGAGCTTGAATTATTTAAGTCGGTCCTTATAATGTATATTATGCTATTGACAGAGGCCGGTGGAGACAATTTGTCCGCGCCAAAAATACATCCCATCATGATCACAATTTTTAGACATGAACGACCGACTGGAGAGAGAGAGAGAGATATGAGTATACTTAATCGAGCGAATGCTCATTCTGTCCCAACTCTATGAAATAATATGTGTCTGTCTCTCAAAAAGAATATGAGAGGAAGGGGATAGAATGAGCATTCGAAGCTTGGTGTAAACGCAAAAAAATCATAAAGTTATTAAAATAAATATAAATATGCGCCAGACAACACACCTCTTATAATGGTCTCGAAAAATAAAGATTAATATCCCTGTGTTACGAGGTACCACACAAGGAAATAAGCTAGGGGCGTCTCCCAGCACACCCAGACCCGAGTCAATTCAGCAAAGGTCGTTTCCTGAATTGACCCGACCGGGAATCGAACCCGGGACACTGCGGTAATCGAGGCGAGAAACCGTGCTATAGCGCACTACGCCAATCGTGTCAATCGTGTTGAAACAACGCAAAAGCAAAAACTTATTATTTTTGACAACCGACTTGGTGTAATGGTTAAGAAGTTGGCTACTACACCAGAGGTCGCGGGTTCGATCCCCGCACAGTACAAACATTTGTGTGCATAAACATGTCTGTTTGTACTGGTCTGGGTGTCTCCTATGTATAAGAAGTATGTATTTACAAAAGAAAATGTATTTAAGTATGTTTATCCGTTGTCTAGTATCCCATAACACAAGCTTCAATTAGCTTACTTCGGGGCTAGATGGCGCTGTGTGGAATAATGTTCAGGGATATATTTTTTTTTAATATTTGTTAAGGTTAACTGTTCTGTCTTTTATTGTCATAAAAACACTCATTTTTAAACGCGGAAATATATTCCAAAAGTTCATGAGTTAACTGCCAATGCTCGAAAATGTATTTGAATGACATAGAAGTTACATACATATCGAAAAAATAGATTTGCGATATTAAAAGAAAATGCTGTGTAGAAACCAATATCGCTTTAATATTATTAAGTTTACATCAACGTGCAAAATAAGTTTGTAAGTAACTACTTATTTTGCTTTTCATTGATGACAAATAAAAGAAACAAAACATACATAAAAATATTTATTAAAATAAAAATCTTACAATCTAAAATATTGTGAATAAATTACTAAACGAAGAAGGTATAATAACATATTACTTTACATACGCTGACATTATCTTTGTACAGAATAAAATATAAAACAAAGTTTTTATATTACTTCAGATTCACCACAAATTATTATTTCGACTACTCTCATTTGAAGCACGTAAACAATAAACAGTTTCCTTCCATTAATCACAAATAAATACTAAATATATTAAAATATTGTTTAAAAATCTCTTAATTAAGAAATATACACAATCAAAAACAATATTATTATAAAATACTAATAAATACATATTTTTATTAGTTCTTCTGACTCAATATTTTCTTAGCAGTTCAGCTTAACATTTATTTTTATATATTGTTTGTGGACTGATGATAACTCATTAAGTTTGTTTGGTAGTGATAATGAAAAAACACAAAATTCACGATAATTTACATCTAAACTCTGTTTAAAATGATCTAATTATGGTATGTCATAATCTCGCTGTCCCTTGTTTGGTGTCAATACTCAATTCTTCATTGCATTTCACAGTGTAGTACAAGACCTTACAATAATATTTATATAGTTCACCATGAACCCTGTCGGGTACAACAACAATGGATGTCAAAGATGTCCAATTATATTTATTTTATAGAAATAGAATTATATAGAAGGGAGAAACCCTTGTAATTGTACCGCTTCTCCCTCTTTTCTTAGGTGACCACTGAAAACCAGCGTCGTGGTGCTATGTCACTGCGGCACATGCTGAGTGGTAGTTTATTTGACACTTTTTGTAATGTGTACTTTATTTTTCTATGTTTGTAACCAGTGTTTGTATTATAAGAGTCAAAATAAATTTATTTCTATTTTTCTGGAGAAAATAGTCACACTCGTGGCTTACAAGAATTGTTTCTGCTTCACGTGAGCACCACCGCCCTGAACACGCACCGGTTCCCGTCCATGAGCGCCGGCCACACGAAGGAGCTTATGAGGTCGGAGCGCCGCTCGCGGCTCTCGCTCACGGAGAAGCGCACGTGCTTGTCAGGGTTCATCACCACTGGAAATGGAGAATATAGGGTTAAACGAGATGCATAGCTACAAATCGCGATCGATTCGTGATGAACTCGATCGGCTTGCGCATATCTTGTGAATTTTTAGCGAAATAAAATGAATGATAGTATTCGACGACACGATTGGCGAAGTGCGCTATAGCAGGGTTTCTCGCCTCGATTTCCGTAGTGTCCCGGGTTCGATTCCGGTCAGGTCAATTCAGGAAACGATCTTTTCTGAATTGACTCGGGTCTGGGTGTGCTGGGAGACGCCCCTGGCTTATATCCTTGTGTGGTACCTCGTAATACAGGGATATCAATCCCTACTTCGAGACCATTACAAGAGGTGTGTTGTCTGGCGCATATTTATATTTATTTGCAAAAAATGAATTAATTTCTCAGTGTCCGTAGATAGCTTGAACCGTAATCTAGAAGGCCCAAGTCCGGGCTTCAAATAGTTGAGTTTTACCAAAAGAAGACATGCCTGATCTAGGAAGCGTCTGTTGGCCCATTAGTGATGTCGAGTCAGCTAGGACAGATCACTCACATTTTCGGCGAAATGTAGTCCATGAATGACAAAGTGATAGTTTTTCGCCAGTTTATAGTCTTGATACTTGCCCTGCAGCTTCGGTTAGTTTGCTTGGTTATGTGATCATGGTAAACGTATAAAAAGACATCCAGAGATGTCTAGAGTAGCACCCTTATTTGCAAGAAAACCTACACATCGATTTTTTGTAATTAAATGGAGTCAATGTCTAGTCCAATCAAGCGCTGTAACACTTAGAAAGAAAAACCGGTCAACTGCGAGTCGGACTCCGCGCACCTGTAGGCTTTGATTCCCTTGCTAGTGTCGAAAATTTGCGACATAAACGGCTGTTTCATTTGATTGCGTTGGCTTAGAAGTTTGATTTTTTCACAGCTCCAAGTAAGTAAGTAAGTAAGTAAAAAATCATTTATTCATTTAAGCTTGTACAAAGCACTTATGACATGTCAAAAAAAGTATACAGAAATAATAAAAATAAACGTAAATAAAATAGTACAATATTAGTACACATCGTGAATATACATAATGTGAATCTACCACCGGTTCGGACGTTGCTTCTTATCGAGAAGACTCCGGCAAGAAACTCGATAGTTACTCTTTTCAACTTTGTTTGTTTTACAAAAAATAAATTCAGAGTACAGTCAATGCGAGTAGAAAAAAGAACACAATATTGAGCAGAGGAGCAGATTATTCCTACTATGACCACAAACTTTTGTCGTTCAAGTAATCCTCTACATTATAATAACCTTGTTTCATTAACTTTGCTTTAATTGCAGACTTAAACTTGTGAAGAGGTAGATCAACAAGACTTTGAGGTATTTTGTTAAAGTATTTTACAGATTGACCAACAAATGAGTTTCCCACCTTGTGTAGCCTAAGACTGGGAGTTTTCAATTTGTTTTTATTTCTGGTATTATGTTTATGAGTGTCACTGTTTTTTTTGAACAGATGCAAGTTTTTGCGCACATACATTATGTTATCTAAAATATACTGAGCATGGACAGTTAAAATATCGATCTTCTTAAATACTTCCCTAAGCGAGTCGCGTGGTCTAAGTTTGTAAATGGAGCGGATGGCTCTTTTTTGAAGTACAAAAATGGTGTTCAAGTCTGCAGCTGAACCCCACAACAGTAGACCATACGACATAACACTATGAAAGTAGCTAAAATATACTAGTCTTGCTGTTTCAATATCAGTCAAGAGTCGTATTTTTCTAACAGCACAAGCAGCGGAACTGAGTCTCCCTGCCAGGGCCGTTATATGCGGACCCCATTGCAACTTAGAATCTAAAGTTATTCCTAAAAATACAGTAGAATTTGTTAATTCTAATGGCTCGTCATTCATAGTTACAATAGTATCAACCTGTCTCACATTGGGCATAGAGAATTTGATGCACTTTGTTTTTTTTGCATTAAGTAATAAATTATTACTAGTGAACCAACATAGTACTTTTGAGAGAGTATTATTTACATCGTCAAATGCTTGCTTACCTCTGTCGACTTTAAAAATCAACGAGGTATCGTCAGCAAATAATACTATCTCACAAATATCTTTGACATAGGTAGGAAGATCATTTATATAAATAAGAAAAAGCAAAGGTCCTAATATAGATCCCTGGGGCACTCCCATACGTATGGTGGCACCGGAAGATGCAGTTCCGTTGATACTAACTTTTTGAGTTCTATCTGTAAGATAGGATTGTATTAATTGAGATGAGATACCTGAAACACCGTAATGTCTTAGCTTAATCAGTAATATTTCATGATCCACGCAATCAAATGCTTTTGAAAGATATAATTCGTATAATTTATTTCTACTTTTATGGATGCCTGGAGTGGCCCAATCACTAAATTTAAACTTAAATTTATCAACAGTTACTTTCTTCTTAGGAAAAATATGGTTATGTTCATGCAATATTATCTCAAAGAGATGCCTATACTGATCATCTATGTTATGATGAAGTAGGTTAGAAATATTTTTATTTATATTCGTTTGAAACTTTTTTACTCGACTCTTGGTAACTGGTCTATAACTAATATCCACTGATTGAGAGACATGACGGTGCTCAAATTTGGTCAATAGACCACAGTGATCTGATTTCAAACAGTTTATAATTGATTTCTCAATAGAGATATTTTCACAAAAAATATTGTCTAAGCAGGTGGCTGTTAACTCGGTGATCCTGGTTGGTTGATCAAAAAGATTAAGTAAATCAAATGATTTAAAAAGATTTAAAAATCTTACAGAGGTCTGAGAAGAATCTAAAATGTTAACATTAAAATCCCCACCTACAACCACCTTCTTGTTTGATTTACAAACCTTTTTCAGTACTTCTTCCATGGTCTTTTCGAACTGACAATAATCAGCAGAAGGGGGTCTATACACACACACAATAATAATCTGCTCTAACTCTGCGCATGCAAGTTCAATAGTTCGCTCAATTGAGAGTGCTACTATGTCTTTACGCTCTCTAGATTTAAACTTATTGTGAATTAATATCAGTGACCCACCGCGAATAGAGGAACTTCTCAAGAACGAACTAATGATACTATAATTATCAATGCTAATCATGCATTCATTTTTTTTCAGCCAGTGTTCAGTTAAACATAAGACATGTATATCCATACAGTCTAAAAATAAACCTACTTCTAATTCTTTGCCAGAGAAGCCTTGCATGTTTTGATGCACAAAGTTTATAAAATTATTTTGGGGCTTCTCTTTTGTCAACAATGTGCAAGAGTTTACCTCTATTGTCTCTGAATCTAATTTAAATTATTTGGAACAAGTTCCAAAGTAGGGACAAGTAGACCTGAGTTTTTGATATAAATTCCAGCTTGATACCTCGACGCGTTTCTGAGAAAAAGGGTTTTGACAGACAGACAGGCGGACGGACGGACAACAAAGTGATCCTTATAATTTTTCCGTTTTTTCCTTTCGAGGTACGAAACACTGTCAAAGAGCTTTTCCTAAGAAGCAACAAGACAGCTCCACTTACCTGGTGTGAAGTCTGTATCAATGCGTAAAGGAGGTGAGTGTAGACTGATGGTCCAGGCAGCGCGACACGCCGCCGCCACCAGCGCGTGCAGAGCCGCACACCCACCCAGACACGGATACTCCCGGAGCGTGCTTAACACCTGTAACAGTATGATTAGACAATTAGTATTAATGAGCAGATAAGCATTTATTTGACAAATGACTACTAAGATAACGGCTCGCTCCTGGTCCAATATATGTAGTTCACTTTTTCCAACTGGAAGTGTTGATGGCAGTTAAAGAAACTGAAGTTCATAGTTTCGATGCTAGCTGTCAACCTTAAGTTAGTTGTCTTTCTTAACCCACGACAGCAGAGGGAAATTACAAACGTTGGATTGGTATCCATCGAGGTGGTCCTGCAGCTGAGAGAGTAAGAAGGAGTGTCAGGGGCACGCCATCCTGCGCGATGAACTGCTCCCCGATGCAGAACGAAGTTATCGACTGATTCGGTAAATTTGTTTTAATTATAGTAAATGATTATGTCTGTATACTGTTTATTTACATATCCATATTATTATGGTATTTATGTCTATTATTTAGTACATTTTGCTGTAAATTTGACGATTTGAAAGTATTAATACAGTCTATTTGAATAAAGTCATTTGAGTTTGAGTTTGATCCGCTAAGCGGTAGCAATTAATATTTGTATATGTTAAAGCTAAAGGCCCTAAGTTTTCATAAACCAAATTAGATAAAACCTACCCTACTTAAAAAAATAATTAAAAATAAAAGAAAATATCCGAATCGGTTAATAATTTTGTTCTGAATCGGGGGGCTGGTGAGATAAAAAATAAGTTTGAGTGCAAACACAACTTGCGAAGCTCTCATAAGATAAAGAGGTTTACCCAAGTTCTTTAAATCCGTACCGCGCCACTAGTACAACCGGTTTTTGCATAGCGCGCCATACGTTTTTGCGTAACTATATTTATTCGTATGAAAACTTTTGTCCTAATTTATTCAGGCATAGTGTTTTTAGGAATAATGATATTATGGCATAATAACTATAGGCATAATTGTATTCGTATATTTTTAAAGCATAACTAGATATGGCATAAAGATAACTAAGCATAATATTCTAACGCATAAAATGATAAGCGCATAACAATAACTTAGCATAATGATCAATGCATCAACATACAAATCAAATGTCTTAATAATTACTCTCAAGAAACACAATCATGAACCTGATACACTTCGAGAGAGGGTCAGTAAAACTGAACAATTATAGTCCGTAGGTGATTCAAATTCAATAGACATGTTCGCGGCTAAGGGGTGGCCCTCGCACCTTAACCTATAGTCCCAACTCATCATACCTTGTTTCTTATGATAAATATAAATTATCATTAGGATAATAATAAAATGGCTAAAGACTTTTATGCATCTCCACAGTAGTCCAATTGAGCCCAACAGATCGTTATGCTTAAAACTCATTATGCCAAAATACGATTATGCCAAAGTTTCATTACGACAGTAAAGATTTTGCAACATTCATTATGCCTAAGAAAATTGGTAAAACAAATAATGCAAGTAAAATGTAACCCTTTTAAGGTGGGTTTAGACTAAAGCTTTTGCTAGAGCATTACATTGTAATGTAACGTTTTAACGAAAGCTCAGTTTTTTAAAAAACATTTCCATGTAATGTAACGTTTTTGCTTGGTTTTTAAAATCAAGTTGTAACAAACCATCGAGCGTCATATTCTCAGTGTTGATCGAGTAGATTTAAAAACGAATGCTCGATGTTCTGATGTAAGTGAATGCTCAAATCAGCTTCTTACAGCTTTATATTGCAGAGGACGTCTTATGACTGCAATTTGGATACAAGTCTCGCTCACCTGATTAACGACAGTCCGCCCCGCTTACCCCAGCGGGAAGCTATGCGCTGTCTCTTGCAGCACGCGCGTGGCCGCAGCGACGAGCCGCGCCACTCTTGGATCGGTCGTACTTGTCTTTAAAAGTACCTTTACCTGGCCAGGTTAGGATTGCTATACATTTTAAGCCGCTTTCAGTAGGCGTATGTTCTTCAGAGGACTTCTCATGACTACGTGTGCTTCGTATAGGTTCGAATAGTCCGTCACCTTGCTCAGTCACAGGATTGCTATAGATTCAGGCTGCACGCAACCAACCACTTTGGAAACCTTCCCTACCAGCTTGGAGTCTGTTCCGCAGAAGAAGTCTAAAGGCTGCAATGATGGTGAAGATGACAGGCACACTCACCTGATTGACGACAGTCCGCTCCGCTTCCCCAAGCGGGAAGCTGTGCGCTGTCTCGTGCAGCACGCGCGTGGCCGCAGCGACGAGCCGCGCCACGCTCGGGTCGCTCGAGCTCGGCTCGCAGTCCGCGCCGAGCAGTGCCTTCACCTCGCTCAGTCGCCGGTCGCGCAGGCTTATTGCGGCGCGGAAGGACAGCTGTTTGACGAAAATTGTGGTTACGTTTGCTAGTTTGCTTAGGGACTTTTTATTAACTTTCCATTCTGGACCACCTATGGTAAGAAAATAGGTGCTGCAGCCTTTGGATTCTTATCGTGGCGAGGGGCTGAGTGCTGAGGGTTAGAAACACTCAAAAGCAAGAGGGCTCATGGATGGTAGTGCTGTGAACTTTACACCTATTCACTGCCTGCTGCCTGGCATGGGGCCGGTGCTGGTGCACACTAATGCCAGCCTTGAAAGATGCCGACGGATATAGCGTCTGGGAATATCAGCTGGGGTTGGGAGTAGTTATTTCCCAACTGTTTCGCCCCTTAAAGTCTACTAAAGGCTAAAAGCTAATAAAAACGAGTGTGATGTTTGTATTTTATTAAATCAAATATTATGCGGAGAATACCCAACAAAAAAAATTCGAGAGATTTTACGGTAATTCGTGTTTGAAAGATGGAGCAGGCAATCTGGGCAGGGATTCCGTGCCTCATGGGAGGCTTGTAGCCACGAATTACGGAAGCAAGACTTGTAGCTGTGGTACCAGTCAAAACCTCGTAGCTTTAGCTTTCCCCTGGCTGCATATATCAAGTTACTATGGATATTGGCGATCTAAGATACTGTAGATACTCACAACAACGACGGAGAAGACGATCTTGTACTTCAGATGTGGAGTGTGTCGCAGTGGATCCAGTGCAGAGAGCGCTGGCAGAGCCTCGTCTGCTGCGAGCGACCACACCGCCGCATACTGGGACACTAGTTTACTCCTGAAAGTTGGAGAATATGGTGTAGAGACTAGGTACATAGAGTATGCAAACAAATCAACTGGGTTGCTTGGTAGATATCGATAGTTAGCGATCAATGCGACCAAAGTTTAGCACTTATTGATTTCTCTAAGTTATTGTCATGTTTTGCTGTGCAATAAAAAATGTTTACTTCCTCATTATATTTTATTTTTCCTTTTCTTTCAAAATCACAATAGAAAAACCAAAGCAGTCTTTGCTAATGCCTTAAAGTGACGTCCAGCTAAATAATATTATCTGACCCCAACTAAGCAGAGCTTGTACCATGGGTGTCTGAAATATGTTTAAATACATAGATGTTAACTCCCAGACACAGGACAAACACAAATGTTTGTCCCAGGTGGCGACCGAACCTAAGGCAGGAGGAGCCTGCCATTGCACCATCAGGCCAGTTTAAAATTTACTTAGCTGAGGAAGTACCAGGTTAACATACCTATCAGGGAGATGATGCGACTCATCACTATCAGAGTGGTACCCGTCGCTGGCGGAGTCGGTCGGCGAGCGAGGTGCGACAGAGACAGCGCTCACGGTGTCTCCCTCGCACATCTGGGAAAGGACCGCTGCGCAGCCACGCGAGTAGCTCATCAGGACTCCGGCTACCGGTCTGGAAATGGAAAAAAAAAACTGTTAAAAACAAAGACAAAGTTTTAGGCATAGTAAATGTTTAAAAGAAGGTTGTCTTCGTACAAACGCTCCGACCGCGGTTTGTATGTGAGCGCGCCCGTACTATGCCCGTACCAACGCGCGTCCCACGCACACATTGACAAAATATTAGAGAAAGCGTGGGAGTCAGTCATGGCTGCGCCGTACGTAGGTAATGCCGCGCAATTCGACGCAATGCTGCGCTGCCGTTTGTAATTTTCGTTTCGTGTGCGTGTACGACGTACGTCTGTGTAATTGGATACAGATTTGTAGTTCAGATTGATTGTTCACAGATTGACGCCGCATTTAAGGTTGAATAAACTACAAGCAACAGGCAACATTTCATTTCAATGATGGAGCCTGGAGGTCTTTACTCAGCAGTGAGTCAGTACAGTATTACGCTGATAATTTTACTTTAAGAACAGAAAGGTACTTATCACCTTATACATAATACATAGTTTCATTTAAGCACGTACCCATACACCCCCCCCCCCCCACACACACACACACACGCACGCATCCACACACATTATATATATTTATAAACACATAAATTCGTATATACCTACTCACCTTAGGTTAATGTAAACTTCAACAACAGTTGTATGTAGTATTCTTTGCTGCTATTATATAACTTCTAGATATAGGAGAGCGGTTTCTCCTGGCACAAGTGTTTTCATACACTTAAAAGGAGAATCCAAACTCGGATATTGTAAACACAAAATTGTAAAGCAATAAAGATTTTTCATTTTTTCATTTTCACCTTAAAATAACTTTAATACTACTTAATTGGCGTGCTTAATTGAGGAACATAGTCAAATAATTATGTCAGGCATAATCATCTATTGTTCCAATGCTGGGCCAATGCCTCTACCATTTTAAAATCAAGTTATTCACCACGCTTGCCAAATATAGGTTAGCGATCATATGCTGAGCGCTCGTGCTCAAATACATAAATAAATAAATATACGCCAGACAACACACCTCTTGTCATGCTCTCGAAGTAGGGATAAATCCCTGTATTAGGAGGTACCGAACAAGGAATTAAGCCGTCTCCCAGCACACCCAGATCCGAGTCAATTTAGATTTGATCTTTATGATTATTTATTTATATGTTAACTTCCTTTTCAGAGAACAGGTTGCTAATTACGTGTAGTTGGTAAAATTTATTCTTCAAATTTAAATGTTTTATATTAGTGCTTCGAAAAACGATGATTAGGTACTTTAGACAGTGTTTCATCGAAATCCTTCTTTATTTGCTGTGCACTTCGAATTGATTTCACTCTACCTGATGGAAGCGACCTTGAGGTCCAGATATGAGATTGATAAGTACAGAAACTCACTAATCTTTAAGCTACTCATGGTACCGTAAACTAATCTATGTTGATAGGTCTCAGACTTGGCTTGTTCTTACGCCTGCTATAATGATACCTTCACATGCCTTCCGCCGCTCGAAGCCATCATTAGTTGAGATCAGGTGTTTGCTATAATTACAACCTCATCGCGCGTTCGCATTACGTCATTGAAATAATGAATTACCCATCACTGTAAGTATAGACCTTTTCATAGATTCTCACAAAGAAAAGCTTGATGTTACAAATTGAATTATCCAATCAGTACCATCAATATTTTGTTATGACTTTACCCTATATATTCAATTTTGGTGCAGACAAACAAGATTGAAAATAGTCATAAGTACTTTTTATAAGTCTATATGAATAAAGATATTTTTTACTTTACTTACTTTAAGTACTTATTGTACTGGTATAAGAATAGGATAAATAAATATTAAAGTAAGCTATTTTTTTCATCTTTTTAACCGGTGTTCGTTGATTTGATAGCTTATTTTGGAACACTCTAGAATTTGCAATCACACACCGCCTTTTCCAACAATGGACACAGTTGACCCATAGCAAAATTCAACAGTACCGCACCCTGATCGGTAAAATAAATACATAATGAAAAAAAAACAAAGCTCTCACCTATGGTGAAGAACGTCTGAATAGAATTGTATGTTTTTACGAGGCATGATTGTAACAAAAAATTTGATTTAAAGTTAAACAGAGAACTCCTTTGTTAAAGTTACACGTGCCTTTGTGTTAAGATGCCCAGAATAAACGAGTACTAATGATCTCTCCCTGAAATTAATAAAAAACAAGTTCACAAGTTTTTAACAAAATGGTAATTCAAATAGTATCATTAGGTTAACTTCTGACAGCGTGAGAGTTTTTTAACCGATTCCCTCGGACAAATAGGCTGAGAAGTGAACAATGCCTTAACAATACCACACCATAAATTACGATGACAATTAAAACAACAGTAATAGCAATTATACTGTAATATTTCTTATGAAACGCCTGTTATAGTCCTTATTACAATGACTCCCACGACTACGGCCATTTCTCCGCTACTTGTGTTCTTTGCAAAGAAAGGTATTACGTCATATTTTACGATACTAATAGGGTATTGTGTACTCATGGTTGTTGGCTTCGATTAATTATAAGAATTAATAGGTTTTATGAAAGTTTTTATTAAAGTGTGTACCATTTTCACTCTAAGGCCCCTTCCTCACCGGGCTGCGTCTTCGTTGCGGTACCGCATCTGCACCGAAGCTGTACAGATCGTTTACCGAGCGCATGTAATCAAATGAGTTAAACTTAAATAATAATCTATAAAAGTACCTAAATTATAACCTTTTGACGAGTTTCTGAATAATAATTAGATATCATTTAATATTATTTTGTTGCATTATAAGTTAATGTTCTATGATCAATGGTTATCCTCCTCTTCATCTTTGTTGTGCCCGACAGGGTTCATGGTGCACTATTTAAATATATTTTAAGATCTTGTACTACACTGTGAAATGCAATAAAGAATTGAGTATTGAGTATTGAGAGTTTTCAGACTGACATACGCGCGCTTCTGCTGCACAGAATCTGTGCAGAGTGGCCGGCCTCCCCCGTCTGCTATGCCGTGCGCCTCACTCACACCTGCCACATCGAATGAACATTACCGTACCGAAAACATCCAGAGCCTGTCAGGAAATATTTTTCAACAGAAAATCTGTACAGATTCGGTGCAAAGGCTGTATCGAAACAGAAAAGCACCGAGCCGGTGAGGAAGAGGCCTAACGCGCTTGGGCGGACATTTTACTTCATTATTAAAAATCACCCCGCCGAGTTTTGAGTATAAATTATGCCTTTTGCAAGTCATCATCTCAATCTTAGATAACTCGTTCCTTAGTTTGGTAGTATCACTGTCTGCTAAGCTACAGCTGTGGGTTCACTACCACCAAGGACAAACATCACTGGGGCAAATATTTTGGTGTATGTTTTATGTCTGTTACATTATTATTTTTAGTACTCATCTAGGTGTGCGTAGTTCCAAATAAGTATTTATTTATTTTGTATTCAACGAAAATATCATCAGGTTTTTTATTACTTTAGAATACCATTTCAAAACTGCTCTGACAAACATTTCAAAACCAAATACCAAAATTATGAACTATAATAATACAAAATATTCCGCTTATATAACTTTGACAACCAATAGAGCAGTTTTAGCACCAGTGGTTGCTATAGCATACTTGCACGATCTATATAACAGAGGAAACTTACTTGATGAATAACTAAGTTTATAGCAAGAGGTTATTATTGCTGCCAGTTTCCAATACATCCGGTCACTTTTCCTTACTTAACCGCGGAGTTTTAAAGCTTGATCACACCGATATAACTCGAAAGGGATGACACAAATGTATGTGGGTAATTCACGTGTCAAAAGAGACTTTATAAAATGCTCTTCTTGTTTTGAGTATGCTTCATTCAGTCCGCGCTCTATCGTTATGGCAGTAGATGTCAAAATCAAGTCTTACACTTATCATTCTTTTGTATGAACAAATAATTTAATCGAGTTCATGAGAACTTGATTAAAATGGCAAAGTATTTCAAAGTTCAGCACCCTTAAAATTGATGCTCTTCTATCAAATGCCAGTAAGTTAGCTATACTTGTAAGGGCTGCTTAATTATGATGATCTTCTTAGCCTAGGTCATATTGTTCGGGAAAAACATGCGCAGGCAGTGAGTTCCACTTCGTTGACTGAAACAGTTGTTTGTTGATCATTTCAGAGTTCGAGTATAAAGCGCCAATCATTCTTAGAAGCCAAAAGTTCTTATACAGGCTGCAGTCTGATTTTTGTAGCGTGCCTAAAAGCGTCCCGATTTAGGTCGACAGTACTTTTAGCGCGCTTTTGACAGATGGAGCGACGACATAAATGAAGTCACCAACTCCGCCATCTTGCATTTACGGTGCCCCTGCGCGTCGGCGTTTTAGCACTGTAAGCTTATGTCAAATTCATAGACGAAACGTCAACCATAATATTACGTAAAATTCGTTTTTTCAGTATAAAGTAAGTGGCAAAATCTTCTTCGGCGTGGATAATAAGATAACTTTTCTTTCTTAATATTGACAATATATTATCTTGCAAAATACTACAAGTGATTAATTCTATAATAGTGAGGTTATGTGACGGTAATTTTGCGGTCCGATTTGTTAAGAACGTCGATAGCAACGTTAGTGCTTTTATCGCGTTTTTCAATTTGGACCGGGCGCAAGTGCTAAAAGCGCTAAAATGACTTTTTCCCCAAATCGGACCACAGCAACAGACGGATCCCTCCGTTAGGCAAGCGATATCTATTAAGATTTATGTCTGTGCTTAACCAACTAAAGCGTTTCCTTTGGTTATCGAAAGTGAAATTTCAAGCTCAGTTTAGAGTCATAAAACATTTGCACATGTTATCTCAAGAGGCGTCAAACATTCTCTCATCAAATAAGATTTTAAAGCAGGCAAATACAAACGTTTTGTCGTTGAAATAACTCAGATGTAAAGTCTGCAATTTGCTTGGCGATTTGTTTAAGAAACAATAGGTTTGTCTGATAGATTTATAGCTATATGGTGCATTGTTTTGATCGGAAATGTGTGGAAAGTTATTTACGACTTATTCGCCATTTCTTGAAATGTCTTTTTGTTAGTCAATTGTTTTTTAATCAAAATGCCATGTTATTTAATTTTATCTCTTCTCGTTGGACGCTCCTTTCCAAGAAATCTTTTTTATATCTGCGCCAGCTTTCAAGTCAACAGACCCTACCTCTGAAAAAAACATTGCTTGTATTTTGGGTGTCAATGACCGATAGACATAAATATTTGAAACACTAATGCATAACAGCAATTATTCGAAAGTACGTCTAATACGATCGTTAAAAACATAATCTGCATCTAGTAATCTGACTCTGAGTAGTTTATCAATACGTTATCAATTAGACAAGTTTATCAAATCCTTTTCACAGCCTCAAAAAATGTAACATTTACATAAACTTTCAAAATAGTGCTTCGGGATTTATCCGACCTCGTGTATTTTTTTAGTTAAACCTATTACTTTTTAAATCTTACTGCGCGACACTAAAAAACGACACATTGTTAGCTTTGGTATACCACAGCGCTCTATAAGTTACTAAATAATCTTGCCTTTATAATAAATCTCTAATGCGCTGGACAGAATGTAAATACGCCAACTATAGGACGGAGATGATTCAATCATTCTTACACGCACCGCAAACAGTACACGTACGGGGCGTTTTAGACCTACAACAACATTCACTGCCAAATGACTTAACGATGCATCAGTAGGTCCTACGTCTACCATAAGTTACCACTTTTAATTTACGTTATGGCTATTATTAAGTTATTACTAATTTTTTTTGGGGCTAGCAATTGTTGGTTTGGTTGGTTCTATTTATATTATGTATTCTATTCATGTATGTTTATTTTTATCGATTTATGTTGAAGTTTATTTTGTTGTTTTGGTATTTTATAATAATCAGCATCTGTTGTTGTTTTTGAATGTAATTTATTTAGTTTAATCTTGTGCACCGTGTTTAATTTATCTGTTTGATCGTGTGGTTGACTGGTAGAGAATGCCCTTTGGCATTAAGTCCGCCAGTTGTATCATTAATTTTGTGCAATAAATATCGTTCGCGTAAAACATTTTTATTGGGATTCGTCCTCTTTTGAGTCGAAATGGAACTAAAATACGGTACCTTGATGCTGTTGTTACGTTATGGTACCGTTCTTAGATCAATTTCGACTCAACAGAGGCGCTGTTCGGAATCCCAATACAAATATTTAACGATAACCAGGGTCAAGGCGTTGGCGGTAGGCTGTAATATGTTGGCCCGCAGGTTTGCGCAGTGTACGACTGACGTAAAGGTTACTCTATTCAGAGCCTATTATACTATACTGTCAGCCATTCTATACGTGTAGCCTGTGGACTTCATATACTCAAAAAGCCTACAACGCCTTGTTCAGTACAATAATAGATTCAGGATGCTGATGGGGCTGCCGCGACACTGCAGTGCATCAGGAACGTTCGCTGAAGCTCGCGTAGACGGCTTACACGCGATAATGCGCAAAAGAATCGGCCGCGGCGTCAACAGCATCCTGAACACCACTGCAGTAAGGGAGGATAGTCCTCATAAATGAGTGAAATCATTAATATAATTGAATTATTCATTAATAAATAAATAAATAAATATGCGCCAGACAACACACCTCTTGTAATGGTCTCGAAGTAGGGATTAATATCCCTGTGTTACGAGGTACCACACAAGGAAATAAGCCAGGGGCGTCTCCCAGCACACCCAGACCCGAGTCAATTCAGAAAAGATCGTTTCCTGAATTGACCCGACCGGGAATCGAACCCGGGACACTACGGAAATCGAGGCGAGAAACCGTGCTACAGCACACTACGCCAATCGTGTCGTCAAACCACACTGTGTGTGTGTGCGTGTGTGTGATTAATAATTATAAATAGATTACAAGTATTTGCTGTGCCCTTGCAGGGTCATGTTTGTGTCCAAATATATTTTATTAACATCTTTGTAACAACATGGTGCCATAAAGACTTTGAACTTTGAACTTTGGCACTGGCTGGTGACGCACCTATCGCCTGTGCCCTATGCGTCAAATAATGTGTTTAAAATATAAAATTGTAATTGTAATACTAACATTTAAATTGTAAGAAAACTGTTACTAACATGGACCTTTGCTTGGTTCGAAATAAACGAATTTAAATTTAATTTTTGCATTTTAATTTATAACGTAGGTAAATTTAAAGTGGCAACTCATGGTATAGCAGAACTCGTACGGGGCGTTTCAGACCTACAACAGCCGAGAATGTGTCAAATACATAACGATGCATCAGGTGAATGTGATCAACCGTCAAGTTTCGGTGAAAGCAACTCTTGCGCAACTGACCGGTCAAAGATTGCTGTCGTCGATCAATCAAACTCATAATCGATTCATTTCCATACATTACATAATCTATAAGTTTGTTTATGAGTTTTATAATCTTATTAGATTACTATGCAGATTATGGTATAACCTGATACGCGCTGATTTGATTCATAACAGGTTTAGAAAAGTAAAAGTGGTTTAGGATATGAGGCTGTATTTTATGGTGCTTCCTGTTTCCTGTCTGCAATCAGAGTTAAATGATTTGTAACTGTATCAGTTTTTTCTTGGTTTACATAATCTTTTTACCTTTTACTTTGATCCATTTTTTACTAGACAGACTTCCTAATTTATTAAACATTACGGAACTTCCAAATAGACCAACATTGATTTGCACCTTTCCAAAATTAATTAAGTTCCGTTTGTAACTAAACTTGATTTGTGAGTACTTGTAAAAACTCTTTTTCTTTTGAACCATACAAGGTGCCCGTGGCTAAGTGACGGCAGCGGATTGGCAACGATCCGATGTTAAGCAACGCCAGTGAGGTCGGGTTATGGATGGGTGACCATCCCGACCGAAATCATGTGATGTGTTTTTCGGGCATCTCCGTGCTTCGGAAGGCACGTTAAACAGTTGGTCCCGGCTGACGTCGCAAGATTTCAGTCGTAAAGCCTAGTCAGAGACCTAAAAGGCGGCTTGTTATCATCTGACGGTAAGGTTTATTACTGTCCTTACATTCACCTCTCTAACAATCCGCACAGAGCCCGCGTGTTGGAGAATGGCTCGTACCACCTCATAGTTGAGGAGAGGCCTGTGCCCAGCAGTGGGACGTATAAGGCTGTAAGTATTTGTTGTTTTGTTGAACCATACAAATTACAAGTGCTTCTTATCATTGTTTTCTGCCAAACTGTGCAACGGTTTGTCGGCAGTGGTTCCCGTGGACATGCTTTAATAGTTTCATATCCTAGCTTAACCTAGGTACATGTATATGGTTTTATTTCCATATTATTATTACGTAGGTTTTTCATTCATAATATTCGAAGTAAATATTAATGAGTATTATTAATTTAGTATTTAGTAATGTTAACAGTTCGTTATAATTATACGAGTATATCATTATTATAGTACTTAAGTATTCTCATTATTTTACTTACATTTATTTCATTAAAAAGTGAAAATTAGTGAACTTTAATGGTCTAATTTTATAGTACGTATGAGTATGTAATGATGTTTGCGGTTTATTGCAGTTATATTCATATTATTTCATATTATATTACATACATATTTTAACTATCTAGCTATAGCTTTGTCGTTGTGTGTTCAGTTTTTAGCAAAAAACCTCTATTAGCAACAACGCCTTTAACAGATACACCTATAACAAAACAATTACCGATTTAAATCTGCACATTTTATATTATTAGGAGAGAATTCGTCATTGTGTTATAATTTTTGAACGATCTTTTAAATGCGAAAGTTTGGGAGAATATAAATGTTTAATATGTGTATGTATGTTACTCTTTCACGCTAAACCTACTGAACGGATTTGAATGAAACTTTACAGTAATACAGCTTATACATCAGAATAACACATGGGCTACAATTTATAAATATTTTAGAAAGAAAGAAAAAAAGAAAATATTTATTATTTTTAAAGACATCGCATTACTTAATACAACGATTTTACATGAACAAAAACACAACAAAACAAATTAAAAGAAAATACAATAACAGACAGCGGTGTCGCGATGCCCGTAAAATGAATTGGACCGCGCTCAGCTTATGCCTGTGCCTGATAGCCCAGACGCTGATTTTCAGCAGGCCCATTGAGTGAGCGCACGGACAGTTTTATGCATGGAAAAATATTGAAAAACAATCCTTATGTGTAGTGTAATTGTGTGTTGCTGTGTATGTAAATTTGGCCCTAATATATAAGAATAACGTGGGCGGAGCCGCGGGCGGAAAGCTAGTACTAAAATACCAAAAATATTTTTAGTATTTTGTGAAGATCTGTTTGTACATACTCGTATTTTATGCGTAAAAACCTGCATCCTACTAAATTAAAGGGTAATTCAGAGTTTCAAAAATTAATATCAAGATGATGAAGCCGATGGCAACAGCAGAATTTAACTATTATCTTAGAGATTATAATGCTCTTTATTGTGTCAGCCTTTTGAATCTGTCGATTACAATCTTCCGTAACGAATGTGATCGACGTTAATTAAACTTTTAATAGGCTCACAATCCTATTTATAGACATGGAATGAAATAACTGAACTGATAAGATACTTTACTGTTATCAACTGGTAATTTCGTTCCTTATGTCATCCACAAAATTTGAGTATAGATTTTACCTTGTAATCTGTTCACAAAGCAGTTTGGCACTTACTAGCAATTAAAAAACGTATGAAAACTAGCCTTTTAACAAACATATTCTATTCTATTCTATTCTAACATTAACCTCTCTTATGTAGTTCAAACAAACACCCACACTTAGAGTTAAGTTTACGTTCCGCTCTTCGCCTCAATAAAGCCTCAGCTGTATTTGCTTTGGTAATTGCCATCATATCAACCCTACCAACTTTTATTGATGCCAAACAAACCTTCTACCAATCAGGAAATGGAAAAAGTTTTAAAATAAAATCAATTACCATACTAAGTACCACTTTAACTCTGGCTAAGACAGATGCCGTGATGATTTGTAAACTTACATTAACCGCTGTTACTAAACAGTTACGATGACCACAACACGGGGATGACGCTAAACTTTGTGATTAAATAATGATAACGTGTTATTAGACGTTAATAGCTGCTATTTGTAAAATTTCACGGATCGTTTGAATTTCGTGATGCAACTTTGGTCGTGTGGTCACAAATGTTTGACTCGTCGGCAGTTTCTTATAGCGAAAGAAGCTATCGAAATGAATAAACAAAAACATCGTGTCGAGAATAATTGTTTCAATATTCAAGATTATTCAGTTCAAAACATTACTAAGTAACGAACAAGGCAAAGAAAATTACAAAAAGCAAATATTTTTGTGGTGTTTTTATAAAACTTTTGATTTTACCTCAATTTCGAAGACTTTCAAAATAATTCAATATTCAATAATGCTTTATTCAAGTAGACCATACATTTACAGTTCTTTTGAATCGTTATTTAACATTGAAAATTCAGCGATAGTAATAAACATACATAAAATTAATACAATCTTTATATTAAATGCAATGTGACTCTACCACTGGCGTCGGAAATCTGATTCCACTGAGAAGACCCGGCAAGAAACTCAGTAGTTGCTCTTTTAAAAAAGAGGTGGTTTATTTTTTATATAACTTTAGCCTTTGTAACTAGAGTTTGAACATCAATATAGTTATCATTACGATACCCAAATTATAGTAAACCTGAGCAGACCAGTTTTCAAAAGTGGTACCTGTTCACAAGACTCTTTCGCAAATTCTAGCATATTACCTACTAGGTATGTGGACTTAGTAAAAGTTGGCGGAAATTAGAACGACTTAAAGTTAGAAATTCTACAAATATTATAATTAAAGGACGCAGAAGACTATTATACATATAAGTACGTAGTTCTTTTTTGCGGCGATGCAAAAAAGAACTACGTAACTATCAAAGACGTAAGATGATAATATGAAAAAAAATTACTTTTTCGAAATATGATACGAGTATTTAAGATGTTTATGAACCTGATGTCAGAAACACTTAAACTTCCCTTTCCTTTGCGATCTTATCACACATCCTGCGAATGTTAGGAAATATAATATAATTGCTCGTAAAACTGTTAACATTATGAATCATACACTTTTAAATTTTAATAACAGTTGAGTTATTTCATGGCAAGTTATCACTGATTGTTCGTTTTGATTAGTGGATGTGGGGTAACTTTGGTTTCACGTTCCGCGTGCGTTCCAGTTATGAACACTTATGTCAGTATAATTAAGATGATTAAGGCGGAAATATTTGTTACAATTTCGACATACTAGGCACAACTAATGTGTTTTTAGTGAAGAATTGTTTTTCTTCCTGAATCTTTTACCAATAAGACCTTGTAACGCCTTCTTGTAAACAGGATAGACTTTGTATTTCCTACTGCCTTCATTGCACGACGCCGCCCAGAATGTTGGAGGCGCCTTGTTCATTTGTCGTCTCTTTTCAAAAAAATATGTCATCCTGGTTCGTCCACACGCAACTGCTTACTTGCTTTTTTCAATTCAATTCTCTATTGCAAGCCATAATGTACATTGAGATTGTGGGTTCGAAGGTTGTGGTATCAGTTATGGTCTGTTATGGACCATGTAGGGTGCTGCAAATGTATTCGGCAGAGGGGTAGGGGATTTTACATCACGGGTGCTGTAAATTGTCCGACACACCTACTTTGTCTCGTTGGCATGTGGCGCCTATAGAAGTTAGATTGGAAACACAAGGATAGTCTATGGTATGATATCCATGATGAATTCTCCCTATAAAAACTCACCTGCTATCATTCAGGTCCAAAGCTGGATCGCTCCTTTTGACCTGTCCGACGCAAGCCAGCACCGCCTTATCGCTCTCGACCCTCGCTGCCAGCGCCTCCACGAGGGTCGGCAGCTGCCTCAGAGCCGGCTTGTCCACGATGGTCAGCAAGGACTTGTTGTCGATGAGACGCCGTTCTACGTCGCAGTGGGAGAGCGCGAGAAGGCGTTGGTGTGATGATGAGGCTGGGTCTTGGTTTACGGTGACCGGAGACTGGTGAAAACAAAAGATTAATGTGTAATAACAAACTGTATGACATTTTATACAGCGGTGACTTGTGATCACTTGGCTATATAATGGAAACTTGTCATACCCAATGTTAGATTAGATTAGATTAATTTATTAAATAATACAACATTACATTATACATTACATTTGATGTCGCATACAAGAATTGGCATTATGTTCGTCAAAATTATTATACAAATTACAATTAATACAATAAACAGAATGTCCAAACCGAATGAAAATAACAAATTAAAAATTAATATTAAGGGAAAAAAAATTATTCACATGTCAAATAACATGATAGAAATAAAACAATTCAATCAAAAATAAGAATAAATAATAAATAAGTCATCCGAAGTCATAATTTACAAATTCTTCAATACATTATTATGCTTTTAGCGTTAGGTGATATCTACCATTGTCACAATCAGGCAACGTATATAAAGCTCACGAGTAGGTATATTCTTCATGCAAAAATCAAAAACAAGCGTTACCATCATGATGAATGGAATACTCGAAACCCCAAACTTCACCGAGTGTATCTTAAGTTCTGAGCCCTTTATACCCACAATCCTACTGCAGTATCTGTAAAACTATTCGTTAATCATTCCATCCTTAGCATCCAATCTTTTTCTAGCTTTTTTATTTGTCGCTTGCGTTCGCAACTTTCAAAGAACGTTCCCATAACAACTTACCAGCTCATCCAACTTGTGTAGCGCCTGTTTGTAGACTTCCACATGTCGCTGAAGCTCATTCTTCATCGCGATGTGGAGTGATATCAGGGAGCCTGTGGTGTCTGCCGTCAGACCATGGGTACCAAGTCCTGGGAAAAGGAATAATACCAACATTATTATATTTTTTCCTTAAATGCGACTGGCCTGTTGGGGCAATGGTGCTTATAGCTTTTCATTCATGTAATGAACATTGCATGTGGTGCTTTTCATCTGTATTCTGTTTCCTTTTCACTTCCACTGGCGTATGTCAGTCCAAATATCAATTTGGAGGGGTTCTTTTTACTCTAAATTACGTTAAGGGACAACGATTCCGATGTGGTGAAAACGGTTACCCAGAATAGGCCTATTTCAGACACCATGGTCGTATGTATACGAAAAAACGGACAAACTGTTAATTATTTCAACATTTCGTCACTAAATAACCATAATGGTAACCCATTTATTACTTTATAGTCTTCTTCCCTTTGGTAAATCTAACGGCATTTTTTTCATCAATACTAATTTAACTTTTCATCACTATGATTGCTTATGAACTTGACTTAAGTGATACCATAATTGCTTTTGCACCTCTGCAGGTAATCCAGATTCCTAATCTACAGAGGAAATCAACGAATCGCCGTCATTTCACATCCCTTTATAGCTCATCTTCAGAAACCTCATTCTCACTACATTTTGAGTTCAAATTTGCGCAGCAAAAGATTTGATTACAGCGATTTGTGTGTGCTTGAAGGAAATAAGACATTACGACTGTTTCCACGTTCAGCGTGGCTTCTCTTGCTTTATCAGATAAGTCTGATGAGTTTTTAAGCTTCGACCTTTATGGGGTAACCTTGTTGGTTCCTGGTCCAGTGTAACGTTAAAAATATTAGGAATGAAAAGATTTTCGTACAATTGATAAGCTACACAGTTTTGCAACCAGGGAAGTTTTATTGCAATTGATGCTACAATGGTTGTAAATATTTGACAAGCAACCTCAACATTCCAATAGATTCTGGTGGAGATCTAAACTTTATCTGTAATGATAATAATAAAATAAAAATGTATGTTTGTAGTTTATAATTGATTGTGATGAACGCTCGCCACTTTAATTAACTATCGAAATATGTCTCATTGTGCCCTCAGCATTTCTTACACTTTACCTTTCTAGTGCAGGATCTAGTAAATAGATTCTGGCTTTGATCAAATATTATACTTTGTATCTTACTCCGCACCGTCGCATCCAATTGTCATCATCGTTTGTCAATAGCAACCCTCCTTTATGAGATACTCGTATCATGAAAAAGAAATCACAAACATTTCACTCCTGTTACCAAAGTTAGGTGTTATCTTGTGCTGGGACAACGAAATGGGAACCAGAAACAACGAAATTCAGAAGTAACACAAATATCTGTTTAATCAGGAGGGCTGATGGGTTAATCGAAAATGCAACTTTTTGGGATTTAAATGCCGCTTGTTACACCGCCAAACGGGTAGTATATGGAGTTGGTTAAGTTAAGGAATGCTGGCGCCAATCAAATACTTGTAAACTCACCCTGCACTGCCGCATCCAACTGCCGTCTTCTCGCGTCTATAGCATCCCTCGCATCCGGCATGTAGTTGACCAGCGCAGAAGCGAGTCTTGCAGTCCTGGCGCGGAGACCGGAACCCTGGTCGCTGCCCAGCAGGCCCACCAGGCGCCATGCTACTGCCTCGCATTGCACCTCTGGTCGGGGGTTTATCTCCAACGAAATTATTCTGGGAACAAAAATTGGAATTAGGAGAATTTTGGATAAGGGTCGAATAGTTATCCAAACTTGAATTACAGTGTTGCTGTTTCAAAGTTAAGGAAAGATTTCAAAACACATGTCTCAAGCTTGACACACAAAAACCGAGAAATAATATTATTATTTCGACTTAAGGACTTAAAATAATGAGTTACGTTTTTTTGTGTTTTGTGCTGCTGAAGACGTTGATGTAGGTACGTTTGATTGAAAGTACAAATCTCTAAAGAAAATGTTTTATCGTACCATATCAATTCAAAATGTATGCAATAACCGACCAAGGTAGTATGTAATTACGACTAACAATAATAAAAGCTTATTATTTTTATAACAGCGGCATACAACTTCAAATTCTTAGTTAATTCAGTTTAATGAGTTCAGTACTAGTGTGACAAGATATATTTTCTGCGCAAACAAAGTTGCTATTGTTAAGAAACTTCCCTGCTATCTGCCCATCATCGAGCGAGCTAGCCCTTTTGAAATCCTAATTACACGGAGACTGTGTTCATTAAAAAATAACTGCTTCTCTAATTAGGTGTACAAGAATGCTATAATTTCAAAACCTATTACATTTTACGATGCAATATCAGTATATTATCATACTCGTACCGGTGTATGAAGTAACTCATTCATTACTTTACAACCAGTGACGAAGGAACTTTTCAACAAAGTCCTAAGAAAAATTACGCCTAGATACGAGTAAGATATGCCATCATATATTTTATCCAATCAAGTTGATTCCCAAATCAGAGAGAAACGGGAAATTTCGTCAGTAAATAAAATATCCAGCCTAGAAAATGCGTTCGTGCCAGGTAACGGCTTGAAAGGAATTGAAAGATCACATTAGGAAATTGGACAAGTTACTCGTATAAGGGATGCAAATTATCTAACGGAAAGCAGTAGCTCAAAAACACTGCTTTACCACTTCTGAGTTTCTGTGGTTTAACCAGCAGTAAAACTTTACTTCTTCTCACTGGTTAAACAAGTTTTTATCTAAAAAAAATGCTGAAGATCTTACAGAGTCGACCACGCACTAGTAATACATATGGTGTTACATGTTTTCTTAGGCTTCGGTAATCGCTCCCCATCAGGCGATCCGTATTCATGTTTACCACCAAAGTTTAATTATTACATCGACATACATCTCAAAACATTTTCCGTTTTAACGGAATCCAAAAACACACTTATCTGCGAGATTCGAAAAACTGCCCCAGTTTCATACCGAGCAGACAATGGTGTGGGAACAGGGTTCCGTAGTCTTGAGTCTGTGACACCCCATAATGGAAGAATAACAGTATCGGTAGTGGAACCGTTTCTGTGATCTCCTTTTGTTTTTGTCTAGTTCATTAAGATGGCAGTTGGGATAAGGTGGAAATCAATTAGTGTTTGAGACAATGCATTAGTGAATAGTTTCTGCGTATAACTTGCAAGATAACATTTTTGAGTAAATATTAATACGTGATGGAAATAGGTTTTAAAATGTTATGTCAACTATGAAAGAGAGCGTCGTGGCCTAGGGTTGAAGCGCCTCAACTCAGATCGTGGATTGAGTTTTCCCGAGTTCAATCTGGTCAGAACCAAATCTTTGTGTTCAATGTTAAATTTCTGACCAACTCTCCGGTGATGTAAAACATCGATAAAAAACCAAATCAACCCGGATAACGGCAGGAGGCTAACCACATGTTAAGTTCTAATGCCTTTGGTGAAAAGTGGGCTTCCAAATGTGTTCCGTTCACCATGATGGCAACAGTCATTTGCTATCTACTACCCCGACTACCACGACAACGACTACCCCGTTTGGGATAAAGTCGTGATGGTATGTATTTGGTATTCCGTGAGTCACAGGTATTTGCATCAATTACTTAGACATACTTTGTGTGAATACAAAGAAGGTTCTACAAAAGTTAACAATTCTTCTTTCTAGTGGAACAAGAAATAAATCATCTAAATACAAAACTGTAATGATTCCGTTGTGCGAATCCAAGTGCAGTTGTTAGAATAAAACTGTCTAGTTATTGTTACGTTTCTTAATAGTATCATTTGATCGTGCATAGTGGAACATCTTTATTGAGTTTATATTCCTAACGAGATTATACTGATCGTCATTATCGATAGCAGTCTCTTTATACCATTTAATTTCTATATCGTTTGACGTGGGAACGAACAATTTCTCGTCTTCAATACAATCTTTAACATTTCTGTTCATATCTTATTTCTTGTTATGCTCATTATAAGTTTATCTCTGTTGCGTACCTGGATTAAATGCCTATGTCGTATCTGTCTTAAGTCATTTCTTTTCTTTTATGTTGAAATTTTAGCGTGAGCCTACGTGACGACAAGCTAACGATGTAACTAATACACTTAAATTATTTTTTAATCAGAGTCGGTGGTTAACAAGGCTTTGGATGTCTAAAAGTAAGCAGTATCCGCAGTATGTGAACACGCAGATAACTAGTAGTATCCCACAGATGACCATGTAAGATAAAGTAGGTAGGTACTTCGTGTGGTCTATTAAAGAGGCAAGTTTTAGGACTTCTGGCTGATCTTACTTACCAGCTGATTCCCAACGCTGCCTTATTTTCAGTGGTGAGATAATTGCATCCAGATTAGCCACGGGCAGAGGAATCCACTGTGTCCTACCTCTCGGGTTTATCCAATGCCGAGTAACATATAAAGACAGCTGCCACTTTCTGTATGTTTTGAGACTAGATGAATAAACAATAAATATCTAGGATACATTAAACCATTCTTTTCCAGGTGTTAAAAATGCGTTACGCACTATACCAATGCCCAATGAAATGGAATGGAATTGGAATAGATGGATGGAAGACAACATAGGAGTGCTTCGGCGGAGAGTCCCCAAAACGCACCCTGATATACTCTCACCGCTTTGGAATAGGGCGACATGGAGTCTTGTGGATTGCCACGGTCGACCAGCCTACGTGCCGGGCCTCCTCACGCATAGGGGGGCATCCCGGTATACTGGGACACCCCTTCGGCTGGAGCACCGTGCAAGGAGGTGAAAGCCGGGGGGCTAACACCCCGGTTCTGCTTTTAGGAGGATACCTCACACCAAGATGATCTGACCCCAACCTAAGCAAAGATCATCATACTGAAATAGTTCGAAATATATATTTAAATAGATAATTACACTCGGTCACAGAACAAACTTACATGTTCGTCACATGAATTTGTGTTTTAGGATCGAAACCAAGCATTCAATGATTTAAGGACTTTTTTTTCTCGTTTATCAACTACTTCGAGAAACAAATCAAGCAAGAGTGCGTCTGTGCCGGCTGACATGAAGACGTGATCACTTAGTGATGCTTCACGGTCATCAGCTTCTTGTGCAAGTTATGTCATGCTGAGAACAGAAGGAAAGCAGCAGAGAGCGCGTTGTTATTGTTTTATTAGGTTTCGTTCTTAATCTTACCAAGAAATTCGGATTCAGTGAGGCTAGCTAAATTAACTATACCTAATATTTTACTTCGTTGCTGATATTACAATAATCATTCTGAGTTAGTGAAACTAAACTGAATGAACTATTTTATGTAAAGACTCATTTGTCGCAGACTCAGGTGGACTAGTTAGATCAATTTTCAATATAGCTTATGTATAGCATATAAACATGTTCTAATCTGGCCGGTACCATTTTTGAGTCCATTGTGAAAGCGGCTTACTCTCCAGTGATGGAAAACATCTTGAATAAAAACCAAGTAACCAGTAGCCCTGGTGCCCGTGGCTAAGTAAAGGCAGCTGATCGGCAACGATCAGATGTTAAGCAACACCAGTCAGGTCGGGTTATGGATGGGTGACCATCCCGACCAAAATTAAGTGATGTGTTTTTCTGGCATCTCCGAGCTTCGGAAGGCACGTTAAACAGTTGGTCCCGGCAGACGTCGCAAGATATCAGTCTTAAAGCCTAGTCAGAGGCCTGAAAAGGCGGCTTGATAACATCTGACGGTAAGGTTTATCACTGGCCTTACATTCACCTCTCCAACAATCCGCACTGAGCCCGCGTGTTGGAGTATGGCTCGTACCACCTCATAGTTGAGGTGAGGCCTGTGCCCAGCAGTGGGACGTATAAGGCTGTATCTGCAACCAGTAGCCGTACGATGAGTTTATTCATTTATTTATTCTTCATTGCACATGAAAACAAGAACAAATGGCGGACTTAATGCCCGAAGGCATTCTATACCAGTTAACCGCAAGGTTAAACAGAAAATGATGGTAGTTTGGGCTGTGCAACGTACAAGAAATGATACAACGGTAAGGCATAGTGACTAAATTAATTATCAAAAGGATAAAATGCTCACGCAATGCTTATTTTACATCGATGACAACAGTTTTTGTATGGGATGGCATACAAATTGCTGTGGTCAATTTGTCGTAGCTGACGTGATGGAAACTCATTGTAGACCTACTGGATAACCGCAATGAGTTTGTCACCTCCTACATTGAATTTTAATACGCTTGGTGAAACTTGGCCTTCTGAGTGTTCCGTTTGCAGCATGATGTAACAGGAGAAATAACTGATGTTTTGTTTTTGCTGAAGTTGAATAGTGCAACCTCTCCATCCTCTAGACCGCATACAGCGGCGAGCCACTCGATTTGTCGGTTGTGCTTCGCCACTGTGATTTCCGACGGCTTATATCCTTTAGCCCGACGGAGAGACGTTGCATCTCTCTGCGTTTTCTACCGTCTATACATGACCTTATACCTGCTGCTGAATTTCATCACCGCACGACACGCCATAAGTCGAAATTCCATGCGCATCCCCTGGATGGCTGGCGCTCAACAACCGTACGTTTTTCGCGTCAATTTCGTCCGCGTGCATGCAATATTATGGAATGATCTTGCCCCGGTATTTCAAAAGGGATATGACATCGGAGCCCTCAAGAAAAGAGCGTATTCCCATTAAAAAGGCAAGCAACACATCGGTGCCACCTGAGGTGTTGTAGTTGTCCATGGGCGGAGGTGTTTACTTTCCATTAGGTGACCTTCCAGCTAGTTTGCTCCCTATTACATGAAAAAAAACCTATCCATGTTAGTTCAATGTCAAAGATTCATTTAAAATCAAGTTTATAAAAAAGCAAAACTTTCTATTCGATACCTTGGAAAAGGTTATTTTAACTATTGCATAAAACAGCCATAATTATAACTGTTAACGAATAACAATTGCCGATAAAACGATGTCGTTACTTTAATACTGTTTTGCGAACGACTTCACGGCTAATATAAACGACTGAATAAAACGCTCGTATTTATAAACCTAAAATGTTATTGCCTTTAAAAACCGTGACTGAAATTATCTGCCAGGCTTGGTTCTTGTTTGCTGAATAACACAAAATGTCAGATTAGAACTTAATATCAATTACAATAAAATGTCAATAAACAATGCGAATGATAAACTGTAAAAATATCAAATTACTAATCTAAATGTCAAATTACCAATAATATATACCTCTGGCTTTAAATGTGTTTGTTCATAGGTCTTTTTCTATTTGAAGTAGCTTACCATTTGACCACAGCCCCATATGATTGAAGATGTGACGACGTTTTAATCAAAACCAAGGAGCTTATGGCTAAAATAGGCTAGTGCAACCTTTTACCAAATTACATGGTTAGTTCAAGTACATATCTACCTACCATTGAATTCAGAACATAGACACAAAAAACATTTTTGTAAGAACTTAAAGGAATGGTTGATTGGAAAATGTTTTTACACTGTAAAAGAGTTTTCAAAGGAAACAAATATTTTATTTTTAGCATTTATCAATGCACTTTCTACACAGATAAAAACTAGAAAAATTCGACGATCAGGACGAATTTCTCTAGTTTCTATCTTTATCTATTTGTGTTGCAATGCCCTAACAGGTTCATGTTACAGGTTCAATTTTAATGTTTAGATCTCATGTACAATCATGAAGCAATAAAGAACTGTGAGCTAAGGTATGATTGAAGATGTGACGAACCATCACATAGTTCGTCACATCTTCAATCCTAAGGGGCTGTGGTCAAATGGTAAGCTACTTCAAATAGAAAAAGACCTATGAACAAACACATTTAAAGCCAGAGGTATCTATATTACCACAGTGTAATAATACATATGGAAGGAGAACTTTTCAGTACTTGATACCTAAAATATTGAATAGTTTTCCACAGCAATTAGTAGACAATATATGTAATAACCAGCCAAAGAAATGTAAAACTATATTAAAAAGATACTACTTATCCGTTATGATGTAATTAATTAGTGTATATGTGGCTTTTTTAAGTACCTATAGTATAGTGCGATCTCACCCTACTACCAGTTAAACCCCTTAAGGGTTTTTAATATAAGGGTTCATTAGTAAATAAGAAAGTATGTAATTACTGTTGTGAATAAATAAATAAAAAATAAAACTATTATTGGTAATTTGACATTTAGATTAGTAATTTGATATTTTTATAGTTTATCATTCGCATTGTTTATTGACATTTTACTGTAATTGGCATTAAGTTCTAATCTGACATTTTTATTGTGTAGTGATATTTTTATTGTATTTTGATATCTTTTTATTGTATTTGGACATATTTCATTGTTATCTGACATTCTTTTTAATGCAATTTGTAATTCGACATTTCTATTGACTTTGATTATTATTTTATTATTAAAATTACTTATGTTTAAATTAGTTTTGCCATAACTATAATTATTTAATGTACTTAATGTTTTGACTAGCGTGCTGCCATTTTGGGCAACTGTAAGGCAGCATGTCATTTTAATATAAATAAATAAATAAATTGCTTGCGATTTGCTGACTCCGTAAAGAAAAGAACTTTCGCTTGTTAATGTCTGCTCCAGGAGCATAAGGGGGGAATGGGCTTCGTCAACATTGCGATGCAACTTGTCTAGGAAAGGGAAAACTCTAAAATCACACACGGAATGAAGTCCCCGTTAGGCCCAAGTAGGCGTGGCGTACATGTGGCAGGCTTCTGCAGGCAACCCGACACGGCGCGTATCGACTCGTCGTTCCTTATCTCTCTTAGATTAGACACAAAAGAAAAGAAAGCTTTTTAAAAACCATAATGGCCTAAGATAGATCTTGGGACAGATTGATGAAATATTACTCGCACCTTGCTCTATCTTCAGTTCGTGAGGTGGCTTCGTGAGGTGTATCAGACAGCGTGTCTGGAGGTTAGATCACTTTCACCCGCGGCGTGACTTATACTTGGTTATCATAACTTCGTTAAACATTAAAAACCGGTTCACTTAGCAAGATGGCAAAGGGGAACCCAGTTGACCACTTTGGTAAGGAACATAGAGGTTTTATCTACTGTCTTGCTTACACAACTGTTCATATACTTCTGTTATTAACTTGATATTTGGCCAATTTCGCAAATCATTTATGAAAAACTTTATTTTAACACATTAGGAATCAAGGCAACCAACATCAATAAAACAATATGAAATACAAAACTATTAAAAACAATGGTTTCTTCCTATATATGTGTAGTGTTCTCAGCAAAAATATGTCAAAATTAACATTTGCTAAAAATTTCTTCGCTATAATCTTGCTATTATGCAAATAAGCGACTCCTAGGGGGCTAGCCGAAAGCAACACGCCACGACAAATGTATGGGGATGACATAAGCTGTCACTGGCGCTGTCACTGGCGCTTATGTCATCCCCATACATTAAGAGATGTCTATTGTAGAAATCGTCGTGGCGTGTTGCTCTTGGCTAGCTCCACTGACATGTACAATCACTTGACATTATTTCAAAAGGTTGCCAAGGATTTTCATTCCACTCTATAAATATTGATACTTTCTCTTTTATAACTATATTGTGTACATATCTGACAAGAGATTATTTTTTGTGTAATAGTGCTCAATACTGTACAATTCCATATTTACCATGTTGTTTCTCCGAAATGGTTTTGACATAACTGGTTGTTGTGACAGACAATCTTAACTCGATCGACAACCTATTAGGCCGTGGGTCAAGGATTCTATTCCCGCTTAAGAACAAACATTAATGTTACACACATTTATTCTACACGTACTAAACAGCACCATAACATAGCAGGCAAATATACACACCTTTCACCATTTAGATTTGGATTTTTAAAAAAATATAGCTACATTATACCGGTCAGGTCAATTCAGGAAATAATCTTTTCTAAATTGGCCTGGGTCTGGGTGTGCTGGGAGACGCCCCTGGCTTAATTCCTTGTCTGGTACCTCGTAACACAGAGATATTATAATTTATCTCTACTTCGAGACCATGACAAGAGGTGTGTTGTCTGGCGCATATTTATTTATTTATTTATTATGAGGGAGGAACATAGGGCAAACTTTTCATTTATATTTTTTGATAAATAAGAGGTTAATCTGCAATTTTATGGTGGTTAAGGTGTTTGAATCTAGTAATTTGATTTGTCGTAGACTACAAGAACTATGCTGAAACTTAATGAAGTACAGTACGTAATCTTCATGGTAGTAGTTTTAATAAGATACCAGGCGATGGGCCGGGAGCCAACCGGTCAGGACACTTTCACTGCCATAACTCAGTGAATCAAGTTTTGGGCGTTACGCATCCGCTCACGAAGCACGAGACAACGCGGTGTCGCCACAGACATATTAGAATAGATGACATACTATCACTACTATGTCCCGAACGGGGTAGTCAGAGGCAAGTGACTGTTGCCGTGTCGTGGTGAACGGAACAATCAAAAGCCCACTTTTCGACGAACGACGTGATAGGTGGTGAATCTCCTGCCGCTATCCGGGTATATTTGGTTTTCTTATAGATGTTTTCAGCCACCGGAGAGTTAGTCCAAAATTTAACAATGAGCAAAAATATGGTTCTGGCCAGATTCGAACTCGGGACCACATGATCCACGATCCGTGTTGGGTTGCTTAACCTCTTAGCGTCTTTTGATATGGATGACGCTAGTTTACGTACTTTGCGTGGCAAATTTCAACTTTCGAATCGAGTTTTTGGTGTTACGCATCTTCACAAAGCTCTTGAGAGACTAGTGTTGTTCAAAATAATATTGTTATCAGTCACTGCTTTTTAGAATATTTCACTGTACTGCTATTAAATGCATAACATGCCTAAAACACGAGATTATTCAACCCCAAAACATAGCATATAAAATGTACCTATGGTGGCATAGACTAATAAAAAATAAAGTATACCCTAAATATACCTACTGTCCCACTGTTGGTCAGAAGCCTTTATGATTAAAATCAAAGTATCTCAAAATAGAAGGAATATAAGAAATAATATCTTTCTCAAAATAGAAGGAATAATATCTTTCTAATCATAAGTTCAATCGGAATTGATAAAAGTTATGAATAAAATTGCAAAATCTTTTACTTGTAAAAACTCTGCAAAAGTTCAATTAAAATTAAATAATTTAAGGATTACAAACTCAATCTTACATCATACATGTTACATTTATATCAAATTGTTAGTAAGTACAGCTCCACACGAATGTTGCTTGTTTTTGTAAATGCTTAAGCAATTTGCAACCAAAACCCGTTATTAGGGTGCATTAAGTCGATTGATGACATTAAACACTTAAGTCAGGCAAATCAAATAACCAAACGCAAGTGATAGTTAGTTTAGATTAGTTACATACGTAATTTCGATCATTATGCTCGTATGTGCGGTAACTTATACATTTATCATAGTCATTCTTAACCCAGGAAACAGAGATGATGTCAAAATTGTGTGAAAACGTTACGTTACCCGTTAAAACCTAACTAATTGTAAATACCACTTAATCCCAAACGGGGTAGGTAGTTACGGATTCTATATTTTATTGATATTTACTTGTCTTTTTATTGGTATTTTTTGTAAGCGAATCAAAATTTTTAGCTTATTATACACTTGCTTACTTACCTAACATTTTCCTCTACTTGGGTTGTCTGGAAGAGATTGCTTTTAAGCAATAAGACCGCCTTATTTCTTCATCATAATCTTGGTATACCAACCTGTAATGTTTTATTTGCTAAGCAATCAAGAATATTTATCTTATCTTTAGTTATTTCAAAATTGAAAAGAAATCGTAAAGATACTCAGCCTTTAGATTATTTCTAGTAAATAGGAACGTGAATCAGATATTAACTAGAGAAAAGGAATTAACTTAGACCAACAGGTAAGTGAGTTGAAGATATACTAGGCCACATATTAGGCAGAAAATATGAAAAACAACAGATGGCACGAAACCAAGTAAAGGCAAATTTAATCTTACAATATTTCAGCACAATACTTTGTTTATTTTAGCATTTTACAATGCTTGTTTTCATATCGAAAGATTGAAAACCAGAAAAAATCGAATTTCGGACCTTCCACAATCCAGGTGGCTGCTCTGACTGAATATTTCAGCTATCAAATGGAGAAGAAGTCTCATTGAAGCCGCAGATGGATTTAGGAACCACGCTGGATGTACGAGTATGTCACCTGAAACAGGCTAGACTGGCTAAAAATCTATGTTGGAGGGCTATTCAGCAAGGGATGCCTTTTGGCTGCAAATGATGAGGATTTTTATGATTATGCTATAACGAAAATGTTTCTGAAAATATAATGATAATAATATGCCGGAGTTTCCAAGACCGTTTATTTTCACTTGCTGCGGTTGGGAAAGCAGTCATCATTCAAAGTTAACTTTCTGCAAATACACTAGTTAAATATTAACCACTTATTGTAGTTATGCGCAAAGGAAACATTGCATAACAGTTTAAGGTATATACTCGTCGTCGTAACCCAGGAAGTTTAGTGGAAACACTCACGAGTGTTAAGTCAATATATCGAAAGAAACAAGTGATTGTCGTAAAGATGTGCTGTAACTGTTTTGTGGTTACGTCGTGCATGCGTGACAAATAACTAAACGATAGATTCATAGGTCCAAATCATTTCGTGAGTAACAAGACTTGTACTAGAAGTGTCCGTCCGTCATGTCAATCTTGTGGCAGGACTCTTTCACTAATGTCATTATTATTTATGAATTTTCGCCTAAAGTTATGTAAGTGGAGCAGAATCTGATGATAAATGTTACACAGCATTATGACAAGCAAAAATGATTCATTGGTGCGAATGGTACGCGGTATTTTGCCTAGTGTCAAAAATGATGCAAGAATGAGAACACTAGCTGAAAGCCTGTATAGGCTGGAGTCAATAACGGCTGAAACTAAATTTTAGTCATTATATAAACGTCTCCGTGCCCGAGTGGTTTCAGAGCTCGGCTCGAATTCCGCATTTGGCAAACGTGGTGTTAAGCCAATACCCATTTATTGTAGCGATGACTTGATTTCAATGATGGAGTCATTTTCCCAGCAGTGGGATAGTATAGTATATAGGCTAATTCCTAAATAAAACATTCGTTTTTGAATTCCTCTCTGCCGAAGAAAAATACCGTTAAAAACCCAAAAACGAATTATGTTGTGATTACATTCGGATACACGAGAGCCTATGTGTCGAATGTCTGTTGGTAGTCGGTGTTATAATAACACAACTGGGATTCTGCATTTTTCCTGGCCATTCTTGCTGTGAACGTTATTTCTGAAGAGAAATTTAGCAGAATTCAATTGCATAGAGGTGTTTTCTCATATCAGTTTCGTATTGACTTTTTGTCGGCATTCTTACAGATTTAATTTAACTCGCAAACTGAGCATAGGTGATACAACATTCTACAAAGCAATTATGCTGATTGGAATTGGAAACCTCATTGGAGTTACAAAAACTCCCTCTACAACATTTTGTACATTGAACTATGCGTCTATGTTATTTAAGGGGATTGAAGTTGACAATTGAGGTTCCATGTCACTCAATGCCTCGTTATTTTTCTTACTCTTAGAAAGATCTTTTGCTATAATCGTTTTCTGATTACTTTTAGAGATGGCGTTGAGGGCTTAGAACAATCAGCATTCGGAGCCGCTCCTATAATTTGGGCCCCAACTGAGGTGTTGTTACACCTGTACGTTAAGTATATCATTTGTGAAGATCTATTACCGTTAGTAATTTGAAGTTTTAGTAGCAACTTTCACCATGAATTGTAACAAAATGTGAAGGTTAAATGGCATCCGTGGTATTGTAAGGGTTTCTTCTTCTCCTATCTTAAAGTATATGAGGTTGTCGAGCCATTTTGGCCCCTGGAGTGGCAGGTTTTAGGGTGCCTCTTCAAAGCTCGGAAAGTAGTCGAATACAACGTCGAAATAATCACATCAATTTATACAAAACTCTCTCTTGATATCTTCAAGATCCGTAATTAAATTTTGTATAGTTTCCTATTTTTGCATTTGAAAAGCAGCATTGTTAAATGCTAAAATAATCAAACAAACAATTAAATACATACATACATACCATCACGACTTTATCCCAAACGGGGCAGTCAGAGGCAAGCGACTGTGTCGTCATGGTGAACGAAACACTCGGAAGCCCACTCTTCACCAATAGTATTGAACCCAACGTGATAGGTGGTGAGCCTACCGCCGTTATCCGGGTTGATTTGGTTTTTTAACAATGTTTTCCATCACCGGAGAGTAAGTCGGATATTTAACAATGAACACAAAGATTTTGGTTCAAGCCAGATTTGAACTCGGGATCACACGATCCACGATGTGAGTTCGGGTGCTGAACCACTAGGCCACGACGCTCTCAACAATTAAATAGCATACTTATTTTCATCAGTTTATCATTTCAATATTTGTGAAAATATTTCATACGTTTGTTTCTAGGTTTCAAGCATTTATCGAATAACGTAGCATTGCAACGCCGCTTGCTTTGCAATACACTAGAAAGATTCGTGCGGTCCATTGGTATTTAGGTAGCTCGGGTTAGAGCAGCCACTCGGTTTGTAGAAGACTCAGGTTCGAAGCCCGCTTGATCTTCAAGGTCCAAAACTCGATTTTTTCGAGTTCCCTATCTTTAGAAATACTCTTTCTTTATTAACTGACTGACTAACAGACAACGTACAGCCGAAACTACAGGGCGTAGAAACCTTTTATCTTTTAAAATTTGGCATGAAGTTAGAGGAGTGCAACACCAAGAGAGCATGTTTCATCTGAGAAACGAGAACTACGCCAGTTAATGCCCCTCAATGCCTTAATAGCTGCGCACGCGACGACCTGATGTGACTTTACCGCTGGTCAGATGGAATATAGTGCTGCTCTGGACACGACAAGAAGAATGCAACATATACAGAGCATAGTATTCTCTTGTTCTCTTAGGAAACTGTCGTCACCAAATCATAGATTTTAAATGCACACAAATTCTTTTGGAGAGTGTGTAGGCAAGTTAGTTCTTATTAAGTTCAATATGATTCATACGTAATCGCAATTTGAGCACGGAACGATATAAAACAAGAAAAAATAAACTACATGCAAACATTACATAATGTGTAATTGTATTATTCAACTTCACTCCTTGAATGTATCAAACCTAAAATGTCGAGTCATCGCCTCACACACCATTCTGGTCATTATTTTCCAATTTGTGTAGTTCGGACGATTCAAAACTCTCAAGAAATAGAAACAAATGTAACATACAATTACTGATCATTAGACAAGTAAACGGTAATATGATTTTATGGTTCCGTTTCTGAATTAACTTATATGTTTTGTACTTTTTTCATTTCACTTAGCTCTCTTAATCTTATACAAGCGAAAAAAATATACATTGAAGATATTTATGAATCTAAAGCAACGCATAATTTACTCTAGTATCTGTTAAGCTGTAACATACTAATCTAACATATAAAATTCAGAACCTATTGTTCATTCCGTCATCAAAGGTACTCGTACATGGTAGAAATGCCGTAACTAATAACTATTTTATTTAGACAATTTTCACCTCTGCAATTCTTAATTTAATGGACATGGACAGATATTGAGACATGATGGCCTAGAGCTTCATTGAATTAATTATTTTAGTTTTTATCAGTAAGATTTTATAATACAACTTAATACTCGTAGTATTAAACGTTGCCCACCAGTGACGTCATCGTATTATAACACACATTTCTGAAAATGACACGGTTGATTGTACATTTAATAAAACAACTTTCTTAAAAAAAGCTGTCTAACGTATTCGCCTAGCTGTGTTTTTGTAATAATATATTTTAATCCGAACCCCTCAGAAGCGAGTCGCGTGAGTGAAATCGTTAATCGAGTCAGATATAGAGGCGGTGGGAGTGAATGACTTACCGATCCATGAGAGTAATTTATTGCTACTACACAGGGCTGACGATTACTTATTACCTAAATAATTACTTCTTTGCCTTTTTGTTGTAAAATCAACATTTTAAGACTATCTTTATCGCACATAAAAGAAAAACAACAGATTTTACAGCATTAATTAAACGATTATTTATTTTGTTCCTAGCATTTTGCATTGCTTGGTTCCAACAACAACAAAAGGGGTCTTATCAAAGAGATCTTATTCCAGACAACCTTCAGTAAAGTAATTGCTACTGGAGGAGGAGTTAAGCAGTGCAGCAGCAGAGAATGAAAAAGAGTAGAAAAAAGTAGGGGATGTGAGAATACCGAATATAAAAATTGCGAACAAAATAGTATATTTTATATCGAGGGAATAAACGAAGCCATATCAAACCAGAGGTGGTGGTGGTGGTGGTGCAAGGGAGGGAGTCAATGAAACCGAGGGTATATTAAGCTGGCGTTTAGTCTCGAGGTGCAAACTGTACTTTTCACTTTGAGTGCGAGAAAAATAGTCAATTTAGTACAAAAACATTTAAAACCGAACAAATTTACACTCGACAAAAGTTCTGAAATTTCCGTGGTCAGTTTTTTCTTCTGAACTGATTAACAATTTAAAACACTTGGCGCCACCTTCTTTGCGGACAAATCATGGAATTAAAACTCTCAACATTTTCGCAATGAAGACGGTCCACACTCCACAGATAATAGAATATTTTTTTTACTGGCTGTTTGAGTTTGTCCATGTTAGGAAATTAAAAAACTAATTACTTTTTACTCCCTAGGGGCTAAACTGGTCACTTTAGGCCCGCTTCGTAGGGATATATTGGCGTACTTTTAGAGCATGAGGAGTGAAAAACATATTTAAATAGGCAGACTTATCACTCAACTCAGAAGTGAACAGAGACTTAACCGATGTTTAAATTTTATTGAAGGATTCCTTTTTGACAGGAAGGGCCAAAGCCCGTTTGCTGGCTTATGTTTTTTTCACCTGTACCACAATTTGAATTGACATTCTTGAGTATTCTTCATGCATACAAGAAAGTTTGCAAAATTTGCCGTTTTGACAACCTTTATTGACATTATAATTTTCAAACAATATGCTCAGCTAATCAGTAACGTGTGGATTTTTTAATCTGTGGTAGATTAACATCATGCAGCTTTCTCTGGCACTATGCATATATATGCATTCCTTTGCGACAGTGGTGGATTTCTTGCTGATAAGTTATAATAAAAAGCTATTTTGAATACATAATGTAGCTAATTTCACTGAGAATGGGCTGCGTTATTGAAAATCTAAAAGGATATTTGATACTTTCTATTTTGTATTACATTTTAATCTGGAGATTTGATAGTGCAGATCGGCTTTCCATTTAGATGAAAACATTTCGCACTAACTATCATGCTTGCCAAATCAACTCGATATTAACAGGAAAATGTATCTAACCTTTTCACAAATCATTATTAGAAATAAGAGCGTCGTAGCCTGGGAGTTAAGCTCCCCATCTCGGATTGTGTGGTCCCGAGTTCAAATCTGGCAAGAACCATTATATTTGTATTCATTGTAAAATTTCTGCATTACTCCCCGGTGATGGAAAGCATCGATAAAAATTTGTCCCGGATAACGGCGGAGGGCTCACTACCTACCACGTTAGGTTCTAATACCATTGGGAGAAAGTAGGCTTCTAAATGTTTCGTTCACCATGACAGCTAAAGCCACTGGCCTGACTATACCCTGTTTGGGAACATCATGTCATGTATGCGATGCTTCGTTCGCTCTGTCATCATAACGAACACATACACAGCAACACACTGCACAATTACACTGCACATTAGGATTGTTTATCAATATTTTTCCGTGCATACTACTGTCCGTGCGCCCACTCAATGGGCCTGATGAAAATCAGCGTCTGGGCTATCAGGCACAGGCATAAGCTGAGCGCGGTCCAATTTATTTTACGGGCATCGCGACACCGCTGTCTGTTATTGTATTCCCTTTTAATTTGTTTTGTTGTGTTTTTGTTCATGTTATATTGTTGTACTATGTAATGTCTTTAATAATACATATTTTCTTTCTTTCTTTTTTTCTTTCATGTTATTAGCGAAAGTCAAAAATTAGTATGTTCAGTACGTCTGTACCACGAGTTGCTACTTTAAATTTACATCATCGTTTGCGTAAAAAAATGTATTGGGATTTGACATTGTCATGTCATGTCATGTGTCATCCCATTACATTTTTTTACGCGAAATTTAAATTGGCAACTCGTGGTAGACGTACTGGTTTAAGAGATTAGGTCGATTGAGTACCTGGTTATGTCACGACGTACATAGCGAAATGGGCAGCAACGGGCAGTTGATCATGTTCCCACTCTTCACTAACTTGTTAACATCAATCCATCAATCGTCAAGTCATTGTGACTGCTCTTTGACCCAGACAAACACATCTTTGTGATCATCTTTTACTGTTATGTGATAGATAAGTGGTCATTTCGCACTTACGAGTTATTGCGTGATATTACTTCATTTTGTAATAATGATGTTAAACTTTTCGTGCTAGAGGAAGTGATTATAAGTAAGTATGTTATGAGTGTTATAATAATATTAATCATTTGAGACGCAATGAAATCTTGTGAGTAATAATTTCGACACTATTTATGGTTTTGAAACAGAATACAGTGAAATTTCGGGACAACATATACAAAGATTATCTGACCCCAAATAAAATAGAGTATGTTTTGATGACCAGCAAAATACCCTTTATAATACTTCTTAAAAAAAGATAACACACACTTTTAAAAAAGATAACACACAATTACAAAGCTTCATCACAATTCAATTCAATTCATTTATTGGCCATTTCGTTACATTGCATAACATTGGTACGTCAAAATACATTTTTTGTCCTTAGTTTGGTTCACTCCCACAACCTTTGCTGCTTTAAGCTGCTTTTCCGTCAAAGATGGGCTTTACAAACCATCTTTATCCTGCAAAAGGGAGCGATCAGATCTTTCTTTAAGCTTCGTGCACGGGCCTCACTCAGAGAGCTTTTTAAGGAAATTGGGATTCTTACAGTGGCTTCCCAATTTATTTACAACTGTATTGTCTTGGTGAAACAGAATATTAGCCTTTTCACAAAACACTGCGATATACACGCCAAAATACTAGGAATAAGGATAAAATTGCGCTTCTATTGTTCAGATTACAAAAAGTTTTGGGATCCTTTGTGGGGGTGTACACTACTACAACAACGTTCCTCAGGCAATTTGTATGTTACCGCTGCACAAATTCAAAAACCACCTTAAATCTGTTTTATTAAAAAAGGGGTATTATACTACCAATGATTACCTTTTAGATAACAAAGCCTTGGATTGAAGCTATCTGCTCGGTGCGGGATCAGTTACCTCTTGTAATACTTATTAATTAAATACCGGACTCAAGTGTATTAGTGACTAACAATTTTTATTTTTGGACTTTTATAAATGACTTGGTACAGCCTATTGTTTTGTATCAAGTAGCTTTGCTGTACTTGTTCGGTTTTTCTGTTTATTTTTTAATGTTAGAATTTAAGCAGTTTTTTTTATCAACAAACAAATTGCACTCTACTAACTCGCATTGTAAAACCACAACAAGTTTAAAAGAGTAACTACTGAGTTTCTCGCCGGGTCTTCTCAGTATGAATCAACTTCTCCGACGCGGTGGTAGAGTCGCATTATGTTTGTATACTGTTTATTTTATATTCATATTATTATAGTTTTTATGTCTATTATTTTGTATCTTTTTTGACTATTTGAAAGTACTGATTAAGTCGACTTAAATAAAGATATTTGAGTATGTATCAATGCTGTCAGGATGTGCAAGCTAAACTACGAAACTGTTAGAACGTTTCCACTAATGCCATGCTACGTATCGGAGCGAGTAACATGTGCGACGACGATGCGCCGCCGCAAGGCAGCACAGTACGCACCACAGCACGCATGCATGCATATAAAAAAAATCATGGCTTCGTAGAACCCGCTTCCACCAGTGCTATGCTATGTGGACCAATGCACATTGTTGGTAACGTAGAATAGTATAGAAAGTATACTTAAAAGGGTTTGCTTTTTGTGTTTGGGGTAGATCGCAAACGTCGCACCTTTCCAACGTTTTTGCGATTATTTAGTCGAATTCAAATTAGGTAAAATTTTCTCTCTATTATTGAATGCACCATTTTAATAATTATAACTTTAACTGTGTACTGTACATTTTTAAGTCTTATAATTTTTTTATTAAAAACGCCTTTTTGTTTAATATAACAAATAATTGGCGTGTACTTCATTTTAGACAATTCAATGTGATTTTAAATAGTATTATGCACACGATAATAGAGCAAAAATTTAAGTTTTATTCCAATTCAATAAAATAATCACGAAAATACGCTCTTAAGCAATATCTCTACCAATTGCATAGTCAAATATGTTAAACTTGTATAATAAACACAAATCCTCTATTAATATACTCTCTCCACATTTACTATCCAATTAGTCAGTTAAGAAAATGTCAAGATCATCTTCAATTAAAGCACCCATGTATCACCTCTTAATATTAACGTAATGATTTATGATCAATCCAACCAATCTCTATGTGTGGGAAACTTATTTCCTTCCAATATATCAACAACTTAACATAAGCTATCATTTGTTGCAAATTCATCCTTATTTATACAAGACATTAGTTAATAAATTATAACCATTATATTAGGAGATAATGTATAACCAAGCAATTATAAGCTTTATCACAAATGACATAAAGTTAACAGGTTATAAAAGAATATTAATAATTCAACGTACTGCCAGACTGTTTTAAATCTTGTAGGAGGATGATAAAGATGTGTTTTGTTTGTTGCGGAGGATATGAAGAAAGTCTGGTGTAAGTTTATGGGGGGTGAACAGGTTCTTCGAGTTCTTGGGACTTTCTCGTCTGATTTACATACTCTGTGTGATACTGCACTTGGGGTCAGGTGTGAAATTTTTATGGCAATAAGCATTATGGTTTTGGTCACAATGTTCAGTGGACCGGTTCTGGAAAAAGTGATAATCCCGCGTAGGATGGTTTTTTAAATTAGCTTGACCATAAACATGTCATGATTAGGCGAGATTTCTTTTTATTCTGTACATTATTTTGAAGATAGTATACTTTAAAATTTTAGTCCAGGTTTTTTTATTTTGTTCGACAATGTGACGTCACTCCACCTGATGGAAATCAGTTGGATTTAAGAAGCACATTTACGCAATGCATCTACTGAACTGGTCAACCATCTTAAAGGCCTGCAAAATGGTTGAGCTTTTACAGTAACTATATTTGATAAAACTTCCATTGAATTTGACCGACTTGGTGTAATGGTTAAGAAGTTGGCTACTACACCAGAGGTCGCGGGTTCGATCCCCGCACAGTACAAACATTTGTGTGCATGAACATGTCTGTTTGTACTGGTCTGGGTGTCTCCTATGTATAAAAAGTATGTATTTACAAAAGAAAATGTATTTAAGTATGTTTATCCGTTGTCTATTATCCCATAACACAAGCTTTAATTAGCTTACTTTGGGGCTAGATGGCGCTGTGTGGAATAATGTCCAGGGATATTTATTATTATTATTATTTATTAATTCCATCAAAAACACTGCATCTTTGAAGAGTTTTGCTCAATTTTATTTTACACCATCTGCCCGTTAGCGGCTTCGCCCGCGTAGTTTGTCTTTCCCGACAAAATATAGCCTTAATTAAAATAAAATATAGCCTATATCACTCCCTGATAATTTAGCTTTATATTTGTGAAGGAATATTTAAAATCGGTGCAGTATCTATTCGATACAAACAAACAAACTAATCTTTCCTATTTATAATATTAGTATAGATATAGATGTCACATAACTTACTCATCTTATTATCTCGTGTAATACCAACCTTTATTGTTATTTTTGATGTACATTAAAGAATATTTATCTGATCTTTTCTTATAACTTATGTGACTTCCAATTTTATATGATTAAAAAGAATTGAAAATGAGGTCTTAAAATATGCACAAACGTAGACTTCAACTCGATTAAGACGCTCTATCTTCACCAATGCAACTCACGCGCCGAAAGTGAATCTAACTCTAATCAACACCGCTATCTAGCGCACCCTAGCCCTACGTTATGATATACGCATGAGGTAAGTGGGACAATAGTATCGAATAGCGAACGGAAATATAATATGCAGACCGGATAGACTGCATTTGCACTGTAATTACCTCTGCAGGCGCTTTTACATGTGGTTTAACCTCGATCTGTTGTGGAATGAACCTTTTCGAAGATACGAGTAATTACTTATTTGAATCATATTTTGCATCATAACCACGGTGAGCCTTTGACCAAGACGCTAGAGGGAGGGGACAAATTGGAGAGTCAATATTTTTTTTACGAACTTCTAATTGTTAGGGAAATTAAAGTGGATACATTGTCGTGGTTCGGCCTCTTTAAAAAGATTGGAGAGTATCCAACAGGAAAGAAGAATGAAACGTACGCAGCTTAAGTACTAGAACGGCTCGAATAGTAAATTTTACCTTAATCCTAGCAGAGGGACAAAAAGGGAAGCGTATACCGGTGTCGAAAGCCATATCCTCTAGCGATAACTAGAACTTAGTAACAGTTCGTTATAATCTAGGATTCTAGGTGATGGTGAGGTATCCATCATTATAAGTAATTGATAAATCATTATATGTGGTTCATCCTCTCATTATAAATCAATTGGTTAGTAGCTTCGATGGACGACAAATGCCAAAAAGACTCATGCATTTATATGAGGGTTATACAATATATGCAAAGTTTCAAAACTACAGCGCTGATGAATTCGAGATTTCTTTAAGAATCGCTTGGCTTAAATCATTATCTAGCAACTAAAGATAGAGAAACTGCAATCATCTCTCAATACATTTCTAATGCATTAGCATACTGCAAAATTCCAACTACATGCTCTCATAAGCAACTCGTTCTAAATATTTGTGCCACGCCCTCGTATAATCTTCCAGGGTCTTGACTATTGCATATTTCTCATCTTTTTCACTCGTTGGGTCTTAATCAAGAGTGTGAAAGAGATACAAGAATGCATCTTAGTTGTGATAGCCTAGAAATCAGGCGAGGTGTGAAATAGTTTAGCGTGATCGATTGTGATGCGTAATGAATAGTTTAATTGAGATTTGTATTGGTTTTTGTAGGAAATAGCGTTTGGAGTGAGAAATCAGATTAATCACGCAACATGAGTAACAACATTGTTGTATCACATACAGCCGACCGACATACAGAAATGTCAGTTCCAGTTAAGCACCATTTATAAGAACAGCTGTTCCTTTTTATTGAAACTTCTGAAACGGACAACTTTGTCGGACCACATGATGGAGCTTGTAGAGCTTTTAGCGCCACTAAAATTGGTTACGATAGAAATTGGAATACCTTTTGAGCAGAGATAATAATTAAATTAAACTTACATAGAAGGAAAAACTTAAAATTCCATTGCAAAATAAAAAGTTATAAAGTACACTTAGGTAATGATGATCATAACGGCCGTAGGGTGTTCACCTCTGAATATAGGCCTCGCCTGGTTTTAAGCAGCCTGTAGCCATTAAAATGCTGCGGCCTTCTTCAGGTCGTCCATTCACTCCGCAGGTTGGCGTACCATTCTGCGTTTGCGTAAGGAAGTCCTATCCAAAAAACACTGCCCACAGTGTTTCACGCTTGATTTGATAAAGTAGATCTGTTCAAATTTGAACTCAATAATTGAATAGCCTAAGCAAGATGTGGAGCTTACCTATTTAACAGCGTCTCCAGGAGATGAGCAGAGTGTGGCAAGGCTTCCACCAGTATATCTGTCGGCAGTTCCGTCGCCACAGACTGCAAAACTCCTGGTCCGAGCCTCGACAAGATGGCTGCCGCTTCCCTGAACTGCCTCCCTTCAGCCAATAGCAGCACGCGACGCAAGGCGAGACGGGGAGAGGTATACGTGTTCTTCTCCCGCTCCCGCTCACGGCGGATTCTCTCGCGACTTTCGTTCATGGTTGAGATCATGGTAGCACTAGCCCATCGTATTAATCGGAGATTTGGTGTTAGGATCTTCTTGTTTGCGTCTGTGAAAAATAAAAAAGAACTATGAGATTTAGGAGTCTTTTAAGATTGTCTGCTAATCCAGCAGTTAAGTACTGGCTGTTCAACGTAGATACAGATCGGGTCAAGTAAGAAAAAAGGCTAGATGATAGTGGAGGGGATGGTTCTGTGCATAGGTACAGTATGGCAAAGGGGTTTCATACTACGAATTTGGCTCTAAATTAGCTCACTGGGCTGTTCCTGGCAAGCGTTCATTTTAGGTGACGCTCACTGGGCTCTATAGGTAATAGTTTGCTATCATTATCAAATTGACAGTCATGATCTCTATATTATCATCAAAGTCGTTTCAAAGGAACAAGTTAGTATGTCTACCGTGAGTTTCCATCATATAATACATATACTTCCAGTTGATTACAGAAATGTGTATGCCAGTTTTGTTGAGTTCTGTTTCTATTCACTGGAGACTTTGTACCGCAATCCCGTACAAAAACTTCAACACGGACGCTAGCAACTGTTTTCGGTGTACACTTTTGGTTATCTTGAGTTTTGACAGTTATTTATTTGATTATTTTATCAAAGAACGAGTTTTAAGTAGTGATGAGATATACCCCAAAATCTTGAATCGACAATAAAAGTTGAGCGCGATTGTTGATGCCCCATCAGTAGAAGGGGCTCCTTCAAGATTAAGGCGATACAGGCGCAAAGGGTTCCTGTTTATTAAGTATGGAACCATAAAAGTGTGCGCATTCAAGGTCGTTGTCCGAGCTCATCATAGTTTCAGGTACTTTTAGTTTCGCCTACCGCTAGCCATTGTTGTCACTTTTTGTAGGAAACATTACGCATCGTTCGGCGATTTGTGGTTCAGTTCGCGTGATTTACTGGCGGTCAATAACCTTCGATGACGGCCAACAGGTGGTACAATTATGAGGTGGTCCAAGGAGGTTAACATGAGCGGAAAATAAAAAAAACATCAGAATATGGTTCTATAAAATGTTATGTAAGCATTCTCAAATGATACAACGTCCGTGATACCTCCCTAGGTACTCGTACCTTACCGACCTTCTCCCGTTCGTACGAACACGTGATAGTGCGCATGGTTGAAATGGAATTTGATTTTAATGATATTCCGTGATAAAAAAAAACCTTTTCATTTCATTCTTATTTTTCTACTTTGTGTGTTCTATAATATAGGTTTCCAAAGTGTCACGAATGTTTGTATTTTTTGCTCATCGAGCCTAAGGATGGGCTAAGTATTTAATTGCCTTTTTTGACTTCACTACGACCCCTTGTGATATTTTTGTCTTTTCGTTGTTGGGACTCACTTTTACTTTGTTGTTTTTTATTCAATGTAACGATTTCATTAAATCAATTAATGTTTTTTATTTATTTTTCAGGTGAACTTGTTAAGTAACTTAGCAATTAAAAACAAGTCCTATGCTTATCACTTGGACTGTTCCATAAACACTAAATACAGTAACAGTACCTGTGATTATTGCAAGTGACGAACGGACTCACCATCTCACTGTCACTTCGATCGTTAGACATTCTTCACATTAAATTCCGTTCTTTTTAGAGATATTATAGAGATATCATCGAGATTACAAGTAATACTACTCGTATAATAATGAGTGATAAGTGACAACCATACTATTAGATGTTGATCTTCGAGATACATTTCTCAAAGTCGTCTGACAGTTTTTTAAGTTTTGTTAGTCAAATTATTTGATGACCGACTTGGTGTAATGGTTAAGAAGTTGGCTACTACACCAGAGGTCGCGGGTTCGATCCCCGCACAGTACAAACATTTGTGTGCATGAACATGTCTGTTTGTACTGGTCTGGGTGTCTCCTATGTATAATAAGTATGTATTTACAAAAGAAAATGTATTTAAGTATGTTTATCCGTTGTCTAGTATCCCATAACACAAGCTTTAATTAGCTTACTTTGGGGCTAGATGGCGCTGTGTGGAAATAATGTCCAGGGATATTTATTTATTATTTATTATTTAAATTATTTGGATTTTTGCAATGATGTCGAGGCGACATGAACAGAATAATTTATTAATTGTATCGCGAAGGAATGTGTTTTGTGTGGATTGTGTTTGATGATCAGTTAGTCTCCGCTGATAGGCTTGCAATAGGATATCATCTGGCAAAATTGTAATGCAGCGCGATTTATAGAATTACTAGCTTTCCGCCCGCGGCTTCACCCGCATTTCATTATATATTATGGCCAAATTTCCTAAAATCTATATAAATTGTAGCCCATGTGTTATTCTGATGTATTAGCTATATTATTGTAAAATTTCATTTGAATCCGTTCAGTAGTTTTTGCGTGAAAGAGTAACAAACATTCTTACAAACTTTCGCATTAATATTAGTAAGATTAAACGGTAGAAATAAGGGCCTTTATATCCCACAGTTCAGTTTGTTTGCGTCGCGTATCACGGCTGTATCACCAGAACGCACGTCAACGCTCTTAAAAAACGATGTGCGCGGACCTTAGTAAGTTTTAATAAGGCCATTAATTTATTTTTCCTGCTTTGTATGCAACTTGAGTGAAACAGCAAACGGTGTCAAACGTAAATTGGGACAATTTACGCCTCATTACTTAATTACATTTGCAGAATTCTTGGAAGGTACTTAAAAGCTTTCGACACTTAATAATATCATTATGTTACATTCTGTAACACATATACAGTTGTATTACTGTACTGTTGCATCGTGTTCGATGCAATGGTCCAAGTGTATAATTAACAGCAACAACTTAAGCGTACTATTGAGGTGCTCAAACTGGTCCCCACATAGTATGCGAGATCATGGCTATCAGAACTCAAGCTCCAGCTGTGGTCTATAGTAAACCTTGAAGGTAATGTTGTGGCCGTTGACGCAATGGTAGCGATCCTATACCGCCAAAAGTCGAGGGTTCGATCCCTATCCAGGGAAAACATTTTTGTGATTAACATTTGTGTACTTTATGTACGGTTATGGTTATCTATCATTACCTTGCTCTATGTGTATTAGGCAAAGGCCTAGTGACCCAGTGGGGAGTGGTTTATGGATTGTGACAAATTCATTGAAACGATGTAAACCAGGCTTTTTCTATCTGGCAAGTCATCTTTCGTCAGAGGCATTTACACACGTAGACTCTATCATACCTTTGTTGACTTCATGGCTTTATTTTTTATTTTTACTCAAATGAGCGAATTAATGATTCATTTTCTGATTTGTACATGACGACTGTGGTAGAAAGAGCTCATGGGCGGGATTTCAGTCGTCAGATTCGCGCCTCAGGTTTGTCATGCTCACTACTAACAAGAAGTGCAATCCAAGACTAGAAATGTTTTTTTTTTCATAAAAAACACATAGCATAGACAAAGCAAGGTGTAAACTACTATATCATGACGATGACTTTTACAAATCCGTTACGGGCTATTAACGGCATTACGGACGTGTGTGGTGTGACAACAATCACACTCAGGCGACATGTTTGAGATCAGCGGATCATGATCAGTACTTAAAGTCCCGGTTTAGCTATCAATACTCATGTCGGGTGTAGCAAAGTCATCGTCAGCAGTAATGATGACCGCAAGATACAAAATCGCATCTCTAGAACTGTTAGATATGATGATCACGGCTACATTCTGCCATCTACGGCACCATCATTCTCCAGATTTTAAAACAAAACTTTTTTGTTAGTTTCTTAGAATTGTTCCTCGGACGCTTTAATTGTGGATACTTTCCCTTTAAAGATCTTCAAAAGCTGTCGGCCAAGCACGAACGATTGATACTCTTTTTATGCGTGTGCGCCGTTGGCTGCGGTAACCACTTCGCGGCCTACACTTTTGTTTAGCACTGTTATCATTACAAAACGATTATATTTTGTAAATATGAGAAGTGTACTTTCTATCCGTATTTTATACTCTTAATGAAAATATTTTTCAGAGTTTAACTGTAGATCGTTCCCGAACTTCCATCATAAATGGTTATATGTCAATAAGTTTCAAAATCAGAAAGTCCAATGATACACAGTAAGCCATTACTAATATCTCTCTAATATACATTCATGAAAACAAACAATTTATCAGCAATTTCTGTTTGCGTGTAGTTATTCAATCGATTTATTGCTTCTAAAAGCTATCAGGCTGTTAATGTTTATCTCCAAAAGGAATGAGTAATCTCGACACACCTCGCATCACTAGAAAGTCGCAGACATCTTGACTGTCTGTTCCCTTATAACTCAACTTGTTCAGACAGACTTGAATTTGCTCCCAGCTACAGGTGGTTCAAATTAAAATAAAACGCCAGTTGAAGTGGTTGGAAAACAACTAGTGCCAAGAACTGATGGAAGAATTGTTCTAGCAGGCTACGATTTTAAGGTGGTATACGGATCTGATAAATATCACGTCAAATTAGGATGTCTATAACTAGCCTACAAGTGTTGATCAATATTCTTTCACCAATCTTTTAGTGTCCACCACAGGGACATACAGTCGGTTGTTAAAATACGTATATTATCAGTGGTATAATCAGATAAATAGACACTTCAAGCTTCTTTCTGTAGTCTGACAATGCTTATCCTTACGTATCTTTGGGTTTTATTATCTACGATATATTGAGTTGTTTATCAGTCTCTTGGTTTAACTCTTCCCAGACAGTTTTATGTTTTGTTTTGACTTCCCCCACATGTTTTACGTTTTTGATTCACAGTAAGCCACAGCCAGTTTAGTATGATTTCTGTTTGTATTTTCGTTCATAAAATTAATTAGGTGGTGAATTGGTATGTTAAGAATTGCCAAGATTTCTTCAAAATAAGTGAATTTTGATTTTTAGCACGTCACAATGCACTATTTTGTACACAGAGTCAGAAACTAGAAGGGGGGGGGGGGAGGACCTGGTCGAATTTTTCTAGTTTCTATCTTCCTCAAAAATGATTTTTTTGAAGTCTGTATAAAATGTAACAGCCTGTACATAAGTGAAATTGCCTGCGGACTTGTGCGACGGGTGTGGTAGCGAGTTTGAGTTATTCTCCTTTGAGAAGTCGCCGCTTCGATGCCCGTGCGTGCCGCTGATGTGTGCGGGAGGGAAAGTGGTCAAATCTGGTCATGTTGTGTTGCATTTCTCTCATAATTATAAAGGTTTATATTAAATTATAAAGCTTGTCATTTTTATTAATACTTTCTTAAAGCTTTTCTCAAGCTCTGGGGTAAAAAATCCCGCAAACTGATTGATGGTAAGCGGTTACCGCAGCTTAGGGACATTGATAACACCATCCGGTGACAAAATTTTGTTAGGCAGACCTTCACGCATCTTAAGCAAGATGAAATATCACCAAAGGCAAGTTGCTTTTGGGTAAACCTCAGAAGGGGATTTAATATTCTGAATTTCCTGGAGAGTAAACAGCATGCAGAAGCCAGACCAGGAGTCTTGGAGTGTTGGGTAAGTGAGCTCGATAGAGACTAGAGACCCTACCAACTAAAAAGCAGGTGGTGGGCGAGTTTTCTGTCTATATTTCACAGGTGTTCAGAGATGTTTTAATTATATTTCTAAACCATATAGCTACATTATTTAGTAAAAAGAAATGTAAAATAATGATCATGTTACTTACTAAATCTCCATCAGAAAAAATCCATAAGTCTAAGAAAAAACACAAACACGTCACATTAAAATCCAAAAAAATCTCACACAACACTTCACACCATAAACCAAGTCTACACAAAAATCAAATTCAGAAAGTCGATGCCGCTTTACGTATAAACGGGTCCAAATTTCAAATTAGTTCCCGTTACATCAAGTGAGGTAATTCGTAATGTTTTTGTTGTGGACGCGTGGAGCGCGTGATGCAAGTTGTCGGTGTGCATGCAACACGTGCGCGGCAAACTGAGCGCGAGCGCGGTATACGGAGTGGCCGGTTCGACGCGCTTCTCACGCGCGAAAGCTCACGGACGGCGGTATGCTTGATGGAGCAAGCGTTTTTTGTAAACGCATTGGTTTGATTTTGGAATGTTAGAGCAGTCGAGAGTGTGTTGATAATTTGTAGTAGTATCGTGTAAATAAATCTTGCTAATGCTTGTTTTGCACCCTAAAGAATAAATTTACCGTCTAAGACTATGAATACAATAATTTGAATTTTCTGGACATGACATTATATAATAATAATAAGTAAGTAAAAGTAAAAAAGTAAAAGTAAAAAATCATTTATTCACTTAAGCTTTTACAAAGAAGCACTTATGAAATGTCAAAATTCACAAAAAATATATATAAACGATAATAGACGTAAATAAAAAAATACAATAATAGTACATATTCTAAATAAACATAATGCGAATCTACCACCGGTTCGGAAGTTGTTTCTTATCGAGAAGACTCCGGCAAGAAACTCGATAGTTACTCTTTTGAACTTTGTTTTGTTTTACAACAAATAAATTCAGAGTACAGTCAAAACAACAATAAAAATACATTATTTGAGCAGAGGAGCAGATTATTCTTACTATGACCACAAATTCTTGTCGTTCAAGTAATCCTCCACGTTATAATAACCTTGTTGTATCAACTTTGTTTTAATTGTAGACTTGAACTTGTGAAGAGGTAGATCAACAAGACTTTGAGGTATTTTGTTAAAGTACTTTACAGATTGACCCACAAAAGAATTTCCTACCTTATGTAGCCTAAGACTTGGAGAAATAAGTTTGTTTTTATTTTTAGTATTGTGTGTATGAGTATCACAGTTTTTTTTGAACAATGCAAGTTTTTGCGCACATACATTTGACGATAACGATACTACAGTCAAATTAATGACGATACTATAGTCAAATAATATGAAAAGAATATTCTTAGTTGCTCGTCGAAAACATAGTAACTAACATGACCGTAAACAATGAGGTGGTTTTATCGCTTAAGAAATACCTTCCAGACTATTTGAGTACCTACTATCCCTGATTTATCAAACAATAGTAATTATTTAAATGTGGCAATTATAAATCTATCACTGAGTTCACTTTTGAATATTTATATCGATTTATAACTGAAGCCTCGACTCGAGCCGTTGTATGCGAGTACAAACTAAATCAGTTCCAACGAAGCCAACAATTGATTAGCCCTTTTAATATATTTTTTTAGTCATCTTACTTCTTACCAATATAATGAATGCGAAAGTTTGTGAGGATGTATGTATGTAATAATGTTTGTGACTTTTTCACGCAAAAACTACTGAACGGATTTGGATGAAACTTTACAGCAATATAGCTTATGCATCATAATAACACATGGGCTACAATTTATGAATAATTTATGTAATTTGGCCTTAATATATAACGATGAAGCGGGCGAAGCCGCGGGTGGAAAGTTATTTATTCATAGAGCATTGTGTGAAGGCTGGCTCATGTTGCATTGCGTCGTCCGAGCGACAGGTGGCTGAGCTTCCGCGCGTTTTCTCATGGGCGCTGCTTTATTTATTGCTGCCTATCGTTGGATAACATCACCCAAAACCGAAGAAAGCACTATATCGACGCGATTTCTTCGGATGATTGTTTTTGTGATATCAATGGTAAGTGGGTGCAGTGGCCTAGTTTTATAATTTTGAGAAAAGTGACATTTTAAAAAGTATACTTTTTTATTTTGCTGCATTTTTTTTATGTTCTCATCTATAAAATTATTGATAACCTTGTTCAGATTTCGAAAAAAGAAATAATCTTCTAATGTTGACACAGTACTCTTCTGCACCAGCGTGTTAACCCAAAATTTTATCAATAACTTTGTGTTTACATATTAGAATACAGTACCATATACAGTTACCTAAACAGTGATTGATTCACACTCTTTCTTTATTTACCAAATAAACTCGTGTAATAATAGTAAAACAATTCGCCTCCAACTGAAGCCTTTACAAAGGCCACTGGCGCTTCCTCCATCCGCCTCAGTCAGGCAATGAACAATGAAATACCGGAGTTATTGTTCAGTTCTAATTGTATAATTAGTATTTATGTTATGCAACGTTTATTGCGCGTGGGTGAGCTCGCAAGTTATTCAAGATTAATTTCTTTTTGGCAACACTGAGCGTAAGGAAAACTAGAGTATTCAAATCGCAGTTCGGGAAAAGTGGGTTTTCGGATTTACGGAACCGCCCGGACTTTTAGGCCCGTATTTTTGAACCGTACTCAAGGAATGATCTGTGCTTGAGTAGAAATTTCAAAACGTCCGTTAATACAAAAGCTCACTCAGATCTATACTTAAGTACAGATTTTGTTTTAGAGTACAGGCCTTTAATCTGTTTACTTAGTAGTTGATGACTTTTTATTGTCTCTTCACCAAACGGGTTGGTTTTTCGTTGTTTTTGAATGAAATTAAAAAAAAATAGATTTGTTCAAATGACGACTATGGAAAAAGCTTACAAATTTTTCATCGAGTTGCTTTTCGTGATATTATTTTCGACGATGTTTCAAAACCTAAAAGCCAACGAGTTTTTGAAAACATGCTGAGGCAGCTTCTAAAGCGATGAACATATCTCGGAAGTAGCTACATTTATTTTTCAGTGATTTTGAAAACTTAAACGATATCTTCCGAATTAACTGAAACAAGTGCATTATTGTACTATAGCTACATATTATGTCCTACTATGGCGTTTAACAATAAATATATTTTTTATTATGATACGGACATGGACATGTACACTAATTACGACAAATTATAACAATTAACTTTTAGAACACGTTATAAAAGAAATATTTTTAATTCCGGATAAGGTTACTTCAAAGTATAACATTTTATTATATTAAGTACTTCAAAGTTAGAATTTCCGCGAATTAATCGTCTTATTTAATAAAATAAAGTTAATTAGACCACTTTAATTGAAATAAAGCAATCGAACCCTTCTACTGTCTCATTAACATTTCAAGCAGGAGACGGATGAACTTAATAACTCTTTAATTATTCCTGAATACATACTTAAAAGATATTAACGCAGACACAGAACAATTCAAATATTCATCAGTTGAATGTCTGTCCAGGAGCCGTATTAAAATCCCCCGCCACCATTGCAGCGCGACGGTTTACGGTTATAAAATGCTCACTTTTAGTTTTAGGCTATACAAAGTGAGTATTTTAGAACCAATAACGGCCACGCCGCGACAGTGGCAAAAGATTTTAGTACGGCCCCTGGGTAGCAATAGACAAGACTCACGATTCAACCATATTATTCAACAGAAGGTATTCATTAATTTTTGTTGCTATGAAGACGTCCACTGCTGAAAATAGGCCTCCCCAACTGATTCCAGAGCGACCGGTAGCAGGCGGCCCTCATCTGCCCGAATTCTGCGCCCTTTATCCAGTGTTATAGGTATGTTGCGGACTCTTTTTTATATTGTTTATGGCTCCATTTTTACTATCCAAATTCTATTGTCATTGTCAGTTTTTGATTTATTTGGTGTTGTTATTCGAGTTACCAAGGAGACAGGTTTGTTTGTATCTTTAATTTTCCTATTTTTCTATTATAATGCATTTATTACAGTACATTGCCTTTTATTTCACCTTTGTCGTTATCATTTCAAATGATAACGAAAAAATTAAAGATACAAACAAACCAGTCTCCTTGGTAACTCGAATAACAACACCAAATAAATCAAAAACTGACAATGACAATAGAATTTGGATAGTAAAAATGGAGCCATAAACAATATAAAAAAGAGTCCGCAACATAAGATCTTTACCTAATACTTATTATAATATTATAAATGGGAAAGATAGAATTGTTTGTTTGTAATGAATAGGCTCCGAAACTACTGGACCGATTTTAAAATATCGTTCTCCAATATAAAGCTACATTATCAGGGAGTGACATAGATTACTTTATTAGGGTTCCGTGCCTCAAAAGAAAAAAACGAAACTCATAGGATCACTTTGTTGTCTGTCTATCTGTCTGTCAAAACCCTTTTTCTCTCTAGGAACGCGTAGAGGTATCAAATTGGAATTTATATCAAATACTTAGGTCTACTGTCCCTTGGAGCAGTGAAAAAATCAAACTTCTAAGCCAACGCAATCAAAAGATACAGCCGTTTATGCCGCAAATTTCCGTAAATTTTCGACACTCGCAAGGGAATCAAAACCTACAGGGTACTTCCCGTGAAATCAGAATCTTGAAATTTCGTACGAAGCAACGTCTTATAGCACAGATATAGGGAAAATTGCGAGAACCGTAAATGTTTAGTTACATCATATAATAAAAATATTTTTAATAAATATACCTACAGGTTTGTACGGAACCCTCGGTGCGCGAGTCCGACTCGCACTTGGCCGTTTTTTTTTTAATTTAAGCTATATTTTGTTGGGAAAAACAGTCTACGCGGGCGAAGCCGCTGACGGACAGCTAGTACTTACGAGTATAATATTATAAATTCATAATTCATTTTTTCGATGCTTCATGTGGTAAGTTACAGGTCTTAAATAAAATATAGTACATACACATGAACTCTGCCAGGGCCCTGCAAGATATTTTTGAAATAATTAGGTAAGTTATTTACAAACACATTTAACATTAAGATCAATTTAAACACTTTCAAAATACTCCCCGCATAGAATAAAATCAGTCAGATAGCAAAAAGCTTTTGACACTAGAACTCAATAAGGACAAACTATTCAGACCCGTTATTGAAAGAAGTAATTTATTAAATATCTTTACCAACATGTGGTATGGTCCCGAACCAACAATATGTAGCTTCGTGAGAGGGGCTACCAGTCTGTGCCTGTGACGGAGATTACGGGACTGAGCATACTTAATAGCTATCAGCTTGTGTGTAAAGGAGAGGATACTTTTTAACGAAAATGCACATTTCCCATATGGTATATATAGGTCAAAGTTAAAATGTTAAATAATTATTTAATGAAGTAAGGTCTACATGTTTCTCTCTGCGTTATATTAGCTAATATTCGAATACATCGCTTCTGTAGAATAAATATACGATCACTTTCCGTACCATTTCCCCAGAGAATCACAGCATATATAAGCCAAGCATGAGCAAAGGCGAAATCAGCACTAGTGGCTGTTTTTAAATCCGTAACCCTCTTTAGGTGGTATACGGAAATCCTGACAGTTTACTTTGCTAACTTACCCATGTGGCTTTTCCAGTTCATGATAGACTTTACTTCTAGGCCTAACAATGTACATGTACTCACGGAATCTAGCTTGCAGTCATCGTGAACGTAGTTTATTTTTAAAGGTTGCTTTTGTCTAGGGTGGAATTGCATGAACTTTGTTTTGTTGAAATTTAGTTGTAAATTATGTTCCTTAAGCCATTCAGTTATACATTTAAGGGTTATATTTAGGTTAGGTTAGGATTACAATTCCTCCCCTCTTCATTGGGGGGTCGGCTGGAGGGGGGCCCAATACGGGGAGGCACTGGCGGCGGGGCGTAGCAAAACTTTTTAGGGACCCCGCCTCGCCGCTGAAGTGTTGAGGTCGAGTACCGTGGGGTTTTAGTCGGTAGAAGTCCGACATAACCTCGTCGTTCCCCCGGGCGGCGAGGTATCCATGAGGATTTCCCCACGATAATAAAAAAAAGGATTACAATTCCTGATTATTGGTACAAGGGATGAGTACAGTAAAATCATCTGCATATTAAATGCATTTTTATCAAAGAGGAAGAATAGAATTGTTTGTTTGTTTTTTAATAAATAGGCTCTGAAACTAAAGGACCGATTTAAATAAAAATCTTTCACCAATCTAAAGTGATATAGGCTATTTAGGTAATACTTAATTCTAGCTGTATTTAACGGGAGAAACATTTAACGCTGACGGACAGCTATTGTTAATAAATAAATATTATACATCTCCCACGCAAAAGAACATGTGTAATAATTGCCCACACCTTAATACACTTTCTCACACTAAACTGAACCCATAAACAGTAATTACCCATACCCACCGCCAGCCGGAGTGGTGAGTTCGTCGACACCGCAACAATGGCGGTCAGCGTGACCGCGCATGACCGCTGCGGCTTTCCTCTTCCTATTGTGGTGATCATGTTGCTAAGCTGTGGTTTAAGCCTCGGTGGTTTCTGGGAACTTCCTAGGTGAGACTGTGAGGTCCTGGGGTCGATTGAGACAGTGTTTTGGTTTTGTGATAGGTGACTGGTAAATGCGCTTGAAACGAAACAATTGTGACGATGATTATCATAAGATGAACTTAACCAAAACTTAGCAGTCTGTATCTTTAAATTGTTTTTTTTTACTATTTTTTACACTTAATTGGAGTTTGTCTAACCAGAAATAACGTGCGCCACTGCTTATTACCTGCTACCATATTTTTTTTATACGAAGCCAAAGGAGAATGCCCATTTTACTATGGAGCTTCGTCCCTCAGTGAAGTGTTTTGTATGATTACCAAAATTGGAAGTAAAAGAGGAGTAATGTTATAAAATAAAATGAAGCAAAAAATATCCCTATATTTTGTGGGGTTTTCTTGATATTCGAAACCAAAGTTCAGTTTTGAGGTTAGTATAGATACCTACAAAAAAGTATTGGTGACGGTTACACTTTCATTAGTGTAGGTATCGATAGATATTATTGTAGGAAGGTATAGTGTAGATGATCGATAAATGTATAGTATCCACTGCAATATTATAGATCAAAGTGTATGGAAAAAGATTTAGCATGTAAAGTAAGGTTTTTCCTTGTGTTATGTTGTGTTGTGTTGGTAACCAGAAACAACGAAGGTACCACAAACACTCAGACCCAACAAAAATATCTGTTTTAACAACAAACATTTGTGCTGGTGCGGGAATCGAACCCGTGACCTTCGTGTCTCAACCGGCGCGTTAACCATTGTTGGGCTGGGTCGTATTGCATGTTTTGACAAAAAAAAGGCCGCCGATAAGGGTTTTAAATAAAAATACCTTTATGATTAAGTACCTAAACGATTTATTCATGATCATAATCATATTCATAAAAAATAGCATCTAAAAATGAAGCTGGGGCATCAACAGATCTGTAACGAGCCCAACTAAGGTACTATAATATAGTCATGACATGTGCACAGCAGCCTACAGTGCGCTTGCCCACTAGACAACTACAGTAGTATCCAGCAATGTCAAAATGAGTTAGTTATAACTCTGTTAAATAAGATATATGAATAGTAGGTCCTACTGCTTACATGCCGTGACTTTATTCTGCCTCTTAATAGACACTTGTTTGTCCCCAGCACCAATGGTGAATCATCTTCAATAGTATCGTTCGCAACTTCAATTTCGTATTTTCCGTTCCTACGAACGGGCTCCCCGTAGTACGACCGTGCCTGTTTTACTTGATATGATCCCAAAGCCACTGTCATCAATTCATGTAATGATAATTTTGGAAATGGTTCTAAATGCGAGTGCACAGCATCAAATAAAATGAAAATAGCTCTTCGTCTATTAATATTTTCATTTATTACATATTCCCCTAAATGTCTCATAGTGTTTAGCTTAGTTAGAGCTATTTCTAAGAACTGGTGGGCATCGGGCCTATCTTGTATATGTTGATGAAACTTGTTTAATAGTGCACATGCTATGTTAAAATCTGACATCAGATGTGTTGAAGCTCGGTTATAATATTCTTGACGGAATAACTTAACATCCCGTTTTATTCGTCCATTTACAACTTCAACCACCCACCGACACATTGTAACACATCTTGACCGATTTGCCTGTTCAGTTGATAACTGATTTTCCCCTTCCAGAAGGGATTCCGGCATATACGCCTTATAGCCATATGTATGCAATTGGTCTATTACATCTCTAAATCCTCTATCCAAAATAAATACATCATCACGTCTAAAATAATTTCTAAACATACTGTTTAGTTACGAAATTCATTGGACATTATAGCAGAGTCACTTTCGGTTGCTGGAAATGGACCAAGTGATTGTAATATTGTACCATCACAACATACAAAAAGAAAAGGTTTAACGAGCATACAGTATTTATGCAAGCTATAAGTTTTTTTTTGGTACAAATAATTACTGCTGCTTGAATATATATGTATGTACCGTAACAAATTACAATTGCAGGCTTAACATTCTGGTCAGTCTGGATTTCCAAATAAGCCCTCTGGAATAATTTTATTTTTCAGAGCTACGTCTTGGATTGACAAACAACCTAACCCCAAATATAAAGGCACAAATGAATTCGTATATAATAATATTTCTCTCTGGACTATTCTCCGGCACTTGATGTGTCTTAGCTCTCATTATGGGCTTTCCACATACAAGGCACACCTGCGGGTGACCATAAGCTCGTACTACTTCAGCTCCAGTAGAGAAGGTTATGGATTCATTTTGAATTATAACGAAACATTCTTGACAGAGATGATTGTCTTCAGAGATCTAAAAAAAGAAAACAATAATAATTACCCAAATAAAATCCACCCAATCCAAATTATCACTACATTTTTAATAATTTGGTTCAACAGTCACCAATATTTTGGCCCAAACTAAGCAGATAAGTTCTGTTATAAAGTGTTTGTGCCCTTGCTTGTGATACTGAATTAATGCCAGTTGTATTAAGATGTTATTATTTACTTCTTGTATTCATGTTTAAACGTTTTTTAAAGGTGAAAAGTGCCTATTAAACAATCTTTCCTCGTTGTTAAATTGCATCGAGTATAAACCATAATAACCAAATGTAATTAATTAAGAAGATAAGATATTTTATAATCAAAACTAAGCAGAGTTTATATTATGCTGACTAGATAATGGATAAACAGACTTTTAAACATTATAATATGACATCCATGAATCAGGTAAAAAATATGTGCTCATCACACTATCAGTAATGCTCTTGCCGAATTCATACTTGCTTTAGTCTGGAGCGCAAACTAGACCAGGGTTTAAACTAAGCATGTACTCATCATCCATCATCATAACCAACAGCAGCGTCAGCCCATACAAAGAGTAATTATTGCTTACAGTTGTCTGGTTTATTCAAGAGCTTAAAATACTAAGCATAGCATCGCTTGCCTCTCCCACTTGACGGTGAGGCAGAGGATGTTTTAGAGCAAGGGAACAGTTTACACAGCGAGGCCACATCTTCCACGTTCGTTCGACACAACACAGCACTTGCACAAAAGAGTACGTAAACGTGGAGGAATTATTCAAAGTCAACCCAACACGAATTGCTGCAGCCTATACAAAAACGGTGACTACGGTAGCAACAAACGAATATTCATCCGATAAACACTGCTTGCTTGTTTTTCACCAATGAATGAATGACAGACATTAACATAATTCTTTTTAAATAGCAAACAATAACTTGGAAAATGCATTTTGTCGTTTACGGGGTTCGTTAGGCATACTGCATCTGCAAGACCTAACTAATCCAATAGTTTTTTAAATACGGATATATAATAATGATGCGATACTGACTAATTGCAAATAATGAATAATGAAAATATAAGTTATATAAATAACTAAACCTCTTCTTTTACGTTGCATCTAGTGATTTAATGTCAATGCATTATTTCTGACTTCACCTGTCTTTGTAAATGCACTTTAAATAGATTTTAGTCATTTACGTTATCAATAAAAATGAATACTAAAACCCCACAAAATTTTCGTGTGTAAATAACGCGTATTAATCATAAAAATATGAAATAAATAATGGATTTTATTTCATGCCTATACTCGGCTTAGAAAAAGAGAAACAGGAATGGGCAATCTCCTTTATACCCATCCATAGTAGCGATGACTTGATTTCAGTAATAGAGGCCTTTGCTCAGCAGCGGGACAGTAAAGAGGCCAATTAATTTACATTTCTTTGCGGTGGATGGTGTCGCTTTATTGCAGATTAGACAAAACTACTATAAACTCACTGGCTACGAAGTCTTATTTGTTGCCTAACTTTTGTTCATTTAAAGTGTATAATTTTACAAATCGCTAACTTTGTATAGGTTTTTTTTCCTTTCAACTATCAGCACTATCACTCGCATTACATATTTCTAGAGAGTACGTCTGTCTGTACACATTACTTGGTTGATTGGCACTCAGTTGACAGCTACGAGATCTGGATCGCTTTACATTCCAATCGTTATAATCGACGGATTATTACATCCACCTGGTTTTTTACTTTAGAAACTGTATTATTATTCAACAGAGCTTTAATATGGTGGGATAGGATGACCGGATGTCAGCTTTGTTGGACTTGCTTGCTTGCACCAACTTTAAGCAAAAAAATTAAACTTGGTGAAGATTGAGTCGTATCTTTTTAGAGTTGGAAATTGGCCGGCGCGTTACGGTGCGAAATCTTAAATATAATAATATAATTAAAAGCGAGCAGTCGGTAGTTAAGTCGGAATGGGGAAATAAGGGCGCCAGCCGTTAAAGCAACATTTGTTATTGGAAAATTAAATTTTCTATACCTCTGTTATTATTTCATTTTTATTTTATACTCTTTTATTAAAGTTGTTCAAGGAGTCGGCGATTCGCGAATAGTCCCTCAAACAAGAATGTCGCATGGGTCTAGGCTAGGTATAAATTCAAATTCAAATTCATTTATTGCATAAAAAGTGGTACAAAAAGGTGACACAATATAATTCGTTCGCACAATTTATCGGTCCAATAAAAATAAAAATAAAAATGAATATAAAATATAAAATCACTAATTTTAAATTAAATGTCGGAATGCAGATTACACAAAATTAACATCAAGTTCACTAATATTTAAATCTCAATACATATCATTATTAAAAACGATTCACAAATGACTGGAAATATTCATCCGTCAAATAGAAACAATGTTCCAGCAACCATCGTTTTAGCCTGCTTTTAATTTTTTTTTTATAGGCCGCGGTCATCGCTTACCATCACGTTACACAGATTGCATACTTGATAACTATGGACACTGTATGAATATATTTATAACTCAATTACACTCAATAATCTCTGCAAGAAGCAATGTTCAACAACTAAAGAAGTCGGATGATTAGGGTAAATTTAATATTAACATTATCTTAGGATTCGAAAACTTCAATTTCAATACTAATAAAATCACTGACTTCACTTTCCCCGGACATGAATGGATCAATCATACTAAAGACAATAGTTAAATTGATGGAGTGGGTGTAGTTGTGTGGTAGTGACTGGTAATCTGCTATCCACTTGAAGGTCAGGGGTCAACTCGTGATCTTGAGGAGTTCTGGAGTTCAAACGCCGTTTTAGATTTGAGGCGAGTGTGATGGTAACATTTGCTGAAGAAAGTGACACTGCTGGGAGGCGACATGGAAGGTACGAAGGTCGTAGTGTAGCTGCGATTGACGGCCACAGGCAAAAGAATAAATAAACATGAGCCAGACAACACACCACGGTTCATGGTCTCGATGTAGAGATAAATATCCCTCTGTTATTAGGTACCAGACATGGAATTAGGCCAGGGGCGTCTCCTAGCACACCCATACCCGAGACAAATTAGTAAAGACCGTTTCCTGAATTGACTGGACCGGGAATCGAACCCGGGACATTGCGTCAGTCTTTGCGACAAAAGGCAGCTTAAGTAAACATAAGACCGGTTTGACAATGGTTTTGTAAAGGTTGGCCTGCTGCCTTCCGTACAGGTGTAACAGAGGCGTTCACATCAACCTTTAAAATTATTAAAATGTCACTTTAAAGATACTATTAGGTGAATGCTTATTATCATTCCTTTACTTACTTTTTTTTTTTGCCGACACGAATGGCGTAGTGCGCTGTAGCACGGTTTCTCGCCTTTAATTCCGTAGTGTCCCGGGTTCGATCCCCGGTCAGGTCAATTCAGGAAATGATCTTTTCTAAATTGGCCTGGGTCTGGGTGTGTGCTGGGAGACGCCCCTGGCTTAATTCCTTGTCTGGTACCTCGTAACACAGGGATATTTATCCCTACTTCAATACCATGACAAGAGGTGTGTTGTCTGGCGCATATTTATTTATTTATTTATTTACTTTTTAATCTTCATTAATAAATTAGTAGCTTGTTGATCGTAATCTTGATGATGATGTTATGGCTGCAGATGATGACACAGCATTTCCTAGATGTAAATTGTTATACCTAAGTATTAATAAAAACTCAAAAAAGAACTCAACAAATTAACTTTTAAGAGAAATATGTAAAAATAGGAAAATTTCAGCCCTAGGTGTCGCAAGATCAAACACTTACAACACTCATAGGTTCGCTTCCCACATCTCAATTGCAATAGTTTTCCCGTGTCCAAAGCCTTTACCGTAATGTGTGTATGCATACATTCATACATTAGTCATGCACACGTAAGCTTCGGCTTGACAAATATCGCGTAATCGAACCTGAGATAAGTGTCAGGTGTTAATAGACATTCATTAACGAGAAAGTTACATTTCACACTGTCAACGGAGTTTTGTTGGCGAATGTATTCAGTTGATGTTTAAAAAACGCTATTTTATTCATAACTGCAGGCATTTATTTATATATTTTATTTCGGGGAGTAAGGAGACGGCGGTTTGCACGCCTTCTCCCTGCTCCCTAAAAGCAGCACCGGGGTGAAAGTCGGGGGCTTTCACCCCATTGCACGGTGCTCCTGTCTGGGGGTGTCCCCGTATACCGGGATGCCCCTGTTGCGTGAGGAGGCCCGGCGTGAAGGCTGGGCCATCGTCAAGGCGATGAGGTATACCGGGGGTCTTTTTTAGTGGCTATGATGCCGTCACCTTCTGTTACGGAGAGTCCTACACTCCCCCGCTGCCCCAACCAGGTAGCAGGATAGTGCATAATGCATTTTTTTCCCCTGCAAAAAAGAGACATTTATATATTTGAGTGTGCTGTCTTTGTCAGAGCAAACTTGAATTTGTTCAGATTTAGGACTCCTGAGCCTCACGGAAACAAATTATATTCAATTTCTAGTAAAACAACCTGAACAACTATAGCATCTTTTGCAATGCATCGCGTATTTACAACCAAATTCCTGAGGCTTTGCGCAATATAGACAATATTAAAAGTTTAAAACTAAGCTGCATGATCTATTAAGCCAAAAATTATACTGTGGAAAAATTCCTAAACGAAAAATGAATTATCAATAATGTATGTATTATTACTGTTTGACAGATCTGAAAGACAGTGAGTATGGACTGAGAATGGATGCCTTGTTAAATGCCTTCTCTACGCTGATGACCAAATTATACTTGTGTCGTCGGACGACGAGTTGCAGAAAATGGTAACATTAATGAATGCGTCCTTACTTGCGAGAGGTATGAAAGTGAACGTAAGTAAGACAAAAAGTATGGTTTTTGATCTTTCAAAAATAGACATAATGTGATATTTTAATTGGGGGTGAAAAGGTAGAACAAGTGAAAGAATTTGTGAATCTGGATTAACACGAGTTCACGAGGGATGGAAGGCATGAGGGTGATTTTTTTATACATCAATATGTCTACCATGAGTTGCCGTCACGAAAACTACGATAGTTAACTTCAGAAATTCTGTAAGCCATTTTTGGTTCCATTTCTAATCACTAAGGGCGCTATTACAAAATCACATACAAAAAGCTCAACGCGGACGCTAGCGACTGTCATTGGTACAAACTCATGGTAGAGATACTGAAACAGATCATCACCATGAATGTTCGCTTTGTGTTGGGATCGATCTTCGGCGTCAAAGGCAGGATCGCTGCCATTGCGCCAACAGGCCAGTTAAATACAATCTGGAAGTACGTTTTATATCGATTCCAGATCTCATTAGCCAATAATGAAATTTTAAAATAAACTCGCGGTGAAAGTGGACGGGCACACAGACACACGGGACAATTAATTATAATAATAAATCTCGAGTGAAAGGAGCCGATCGACATCCGATAAGTCTTACGTGAGGTATCGTCAGCTGAGATGAGACTTGAGTTTCATGACTCTCCACCAACTCCAGTTGAAGACGCCTTTATCAACCGACATGGAAAGGGTGGTGACAAAGAATACACTCTGACAGATAACGCAACGTTTGTCTAAAACCAAACGTGAAACTTCTTGCTACCTTATTCAGACGACGTGATAGATTTTAGTTATAGGACACCCTTTTTTTTGACTTGACCGTAGTATATTTAGGTAGTTCGAAAGAGGCATGACAAGTCTAAATCTACTTGATACTTGTAGGTTGCCTGTTATCGATAAGGTTGCCTAAAATGTATTTTTATCGAAATAAAATACTTGCTATACGTTTCTTTTTTCAATGTAAAATAAATAAAGAATTATCATCTATCTATTGATTTTGGCATCAGTCGCCATAATAGTGGATCTTCTAGTAAATGGAATAGCGTCCAAGGAGGTTCACAACACTCCTTCAATGCATTCAGTTACTTTTACTTTTGAAGGTTGATGAAGTATTCGAAAACATAGGCCTACGTATTGAGAACACCATAACGAATTCTTCATTCCAGTCCCCAATCACACTTGGGACCAATCATCTCATAACAAAACGACATGCATTTAGAGCCAATATCTCAAATATTTCTCAATGTCATGGTTATTAGAGAATTTCGACCAACCACGTGTGGATCGTTCCCACGTGATTAGGGCTGTCGAAAGTTGAAGAAGTCCAGTGGTCTTGAAAACAATCTACAAGTTGGGCGAAGATTGTTCAAATGTTTTTGTGTAGATTTGATAGAAATAACTTGTTTTCATTGATAACGTCTGTGGTAAACTATCATGTAGACCACCTGATTTTGAGAGATTACCACACAGGCTATGGGCACATGCAACACTTAAGGAAGCATTGGCGTGAGGTCGACCCTGGGAAAAGAACTTGAATAAAAATTTAAACGAAAATAAGCAAACAAGCATTGGAAAATACTAAGAAAATAAAGTAATTGAAAAAATTACACATTCGGAAAAAATCTGCTGGAAGTAATAATAGTATTCTAGCTGCTGACAATATCGACTGCAACTTTATTTTATGAATTCAAAAATTCTACAGATCGAATCATTCTCCCTGGTACCTACTCATAAGGTCATCTCGAATGCAACCGGCCTTTTTTTTATAGTGCCCGTCAAGATGACCTCACTCCACCTGATGAAAAGCAGCCGTGGTGAGGTGAGGATGACAAGCACAGTAATGCAAAGCAATTACTGAGCTGGCCATACTCATCTTGAAGGCCTGCCTTGGCACCGGTTATTACAGTGCTGATCCCGGAACGCGATCTGACCGAGATAGAGAGTCAATTGGCGGGTTTTACGCAGCTGCATGGTGGTAACATCATCCGGCCGACATAATATGTCTCCCACCTGAAGAGCAGATGGTCTGCTGCTGGGCTCCCTTAGTCGCCTCTTACGACACCCACGGGAAGGAGATAGGGCGGTGGAAAGTATTTTTTTAAAGTGCCGCCACCAGCACGGCACGGCCTGAGACCTAGGCGCAATAGGAGGAGACTTATAGTGGGAGGCATCATATTCGCACACGTTGGTTCACACCTTCAGTGTACTTTGTACAAGCATGTCTCTTTGCTGCGGCCCTCCTGGACCTGCTCGGGTTAATAAACACCAATAATAATGTCTTCAATTATGAAAATGATAAGCATGATTTAGGAAAAATCTAAAAAAATTGGCAACCCTTCAAATGAAGAGCAACCAGCAAATTATCGGGCATTATCGGCTATTGGTTGGAAAGTGGTCGACTATTATCTAGGTATCACTATCAGCACTTCCACTTGTGAGATGAACTGATGACGTTTATTGTCTTGATTGATAGAAAACGCCTCTTGGTATTAGGTCAATTACTTTAAAGTGTTTCTATAATTGTGAGATATCTGGTACAAGAATTAGGTTGTGTTGAGAGATTGTAACTGTTAATGAAGGATTTCCAGTTTGAGTTTTACTGAGTACTTAACTGTTGAGAACTTTTTTAATTATTCGAATTGTCAAATCTATCGAATCTATTGTTCAAAAATAATCTTTTTCTTTAATTTCTCAGGCACCACAACTTTATTTTATTCATATTTTGTACATTATTTTATGCTTAAAAGTACACGACCCGACATTTTGTTTGCAGATCCTTAAATTGAATACCTTATGCGTTGTAATGAGACAGTTTAGTAAAATCTAGGTTACAGATATTCTTACCGGGGTACTTAAATGCAGCGAACGTTCAGACGCGTTCACATCAACCTTTACAAATCCATCGCAAAATTGGTCTTAAGTCAGCTACATAAGGTGCCCCTATTTAAAGGTTGATGTGAACGCCTCTGTACATCCATAAATTCTTATTTTAACAAATAAATAAATCAGCTATTAACAGCCAAATCCCCTCTCTGTCCTAGATTGTCACATAAGTTAGACAAAGGTAGCTCATTTTCACTGCAATCCTATGTCAACCTACAATAACAGGGGGGTCTGAGATATGGGGATGTACTGGGAGACGCCCTGGCTTTAGTCCTTGTCTGGTACTTCGGACCACAAGGATATTTATCCTCACTTCGAGACCATGACAGTTATTGTGTTGTCTAGCGTATATTTGAAAGAGGTTAGGTTAGTGGGTTGAACGGCCTACACTTTACGGTAACTAAACCACAAGATGTTGCTGTAACATGCTTTACTGACCACATTTAAGAACCTCCTTGATTGATAAGGACCATCTGTAGCATGGTAAGACCCAAGTGATCACATCCCGTAAACGCGTTACTGTAAGTATTATCGTAAAGGTCATATTGCAATAGCAAACATTAACTGTATTCTCAACAGATACCGACTTAAGGGCGTGGTAAGAAAACAATAATTTTAATCTTGAAAATATTTTAAAATTTAAAACCCTAACACTTGATTCGGATTAAGAAGCCGTGTTTTATGAATTCTTAGTTAATTTGAGTACCTATAAATAACCACAAACAAATCAAGTCTTAGATAATTAAATTACTTACTTTATAACGTACATACCTATAAGAGTTCACAAAGAAGCCACGGTAACCTTAATTACAAGTATTACCGTAGTCAAGGCGATAAATTAAATGTAGCATTTTTCTTTTTACTCGTTTAGATACTTTTATTATGGTGTAAAACCTCACTTATAGCTTTATCCACTTCCGTGTATTTGGAGTCATTTATTAAAAGAAAAATGCCAAAATAGTTTAATGAATTCAAATAATAGGGACATGACTTTCTTTCCATTTCTCGACACGGTTTTTCTTGTCTTGATTTGCCTGGTGGTGGTCTGGTCAATTCAGGAAACGATCTTTTCTAAATTGGCTCGGGTCTGGATGTGCTGGGATAACCCCCTGGCTTATTCCCTGTCTGGTACATCGTAACACAGGGATATTTATCCCTATTTCGAGATCATGAAGAGTGCGTTTTGTCACAGATTTATTTATTTCATTTTTATTTAATCGAGGAGCAAAACGAAAGTAGTATTTAAAGGTTAAATTAATGAAATTTCTATTCTAAGCTACTGAAACTAGGATCAACGAACATGTTCTCACTATTCAACCTTGTCCATCTATTGTTATACTGGATCTAACCCTGATATCTTAAAAAAAATAGCCTCTATGTAATCCATTCTTGCTTTACCTGAGTTTTGCAGTTCATTCAGACTGTTTCCATCGGTCCGTTAAACATAATGTTAGCATTTTGATGTTTAGTGAAATTCCATGAAATTATTTTTAGTTCAGTTAGTAGTAATCCATTGCAGTGCTAGCCCAAAGGTTGTGGATTCGACGTTCGGAAAAACATTTTCGTGAATAGGATTCAGTCTTGGTGTAGAGTAATATAGTGATATGTTTAGCATTATTCAAGAAATTAGTTTGTATCCAGGCCTCTATTTCCCTTTAGGCCCATTGGGCACGTGCCCAGGGCCCCACGAAAATAATTTAGGGGACCTCGGGATAGCGGGGGGCAGGGGCCCACATAGGTAAAAGACGGTCCTGTCTGTATCTGGTACATACGATTGGCTTAGTTTGGGCTCAGAAAGCCGTGTGAGGAAACTGAGAATTTAACTGAACGAATTTTCAAATCCAATTACTATAGTACAAATACAATAGTGTTTTATTAGTAGGATCTGCTACTTTCCATTTTAATAAAATCGTATATCAATCGGTGCATAATATTCTTACAGAGATAAATCGTGAACATAATATGTTACGGACAAACCAAGCCGCCTACTCAGTAAGTTGGCCGCGGCGGCCAATCAAATTTAAATAATCAAAACACGGCTCATCACATCACTAATAAATAAGTGAAAGTCCATCAGAACAGGAGATGGGACGGCTTTTTTGTGGCTCGGCGCAAGAGCAAGAGAGCCGACTATCAGTGCGTTCGAAAAAAAAACACAATTGTTTTTGGGTTAACAACCCGTCACTTGCTTCCGCCCCGTTCAATGGACCCGAACCGAGTCTCCGTGTAAGCAAATCTACAGCCCACTGCACAGTGCACATATAGTTTTAGTTTTTGTTGAAGTAAAGTCGAACATGTGATCCGGCACGTAGGGTCACATCATTTTCATCTTCTGCTTAAAGGCCTTTCCATAGATGGTTCATATTATGATATACATTTTGTAGCTTTCCTGTCATCATTATTTATTATAAAAGTGAAATAATTTACAGACTAGTGAGTCTGTAGATCAATTTACTTCCTTTGTCACTACCTTCAACTAAAAACAACCTTAATGTCTCGATTTTAGCTGGAATACATTTAAATTTTTTATCATTACAATGGCTCACGCTGAAGGATACAGACATGTTCGTATTACACCTTGATCTGCCACAAATTTTCCTGGTGACTTACGATGGGTACCTGTTATATCGCAGCTTTCATACTATAGGGGCACAATTCGAAAAACATGATTGTTCTGAAAAAGCGTTTAAAGATTTTTGAGTCCCTGTATTTTCACAATATCAGTCATAAATAAATTAAACTATTCATAGCAAAATCATAAACTCAACAATTGAACGGCTGCGCGAGCGGTCCTCCTTCCTCAACTACAGGCACGACACTAAATTGCTCCTTGTATCGCGGAAACTGAGACGCTTCACTCGGAAATGTGAAAGAGACACAAATAGTTTTCGCGGCTCAACAGTATGCTCTTTCTGTCAAGAGAATCGTGTAGACGTGTTAATTTTGTGCCCATATATTATTAAAACTCGAAATCTCAAAATTTTGAGATGTACCCCTATAGTAGGAAAGATGCGATATATTCCTAAAAAAAAACTGTAGTAATATTACATGCCTCATGCTGGATCCGCTAGAAGTTTACTTCGGTGGCAAAGAAGCTTGCGGACAACAATGATATTTGCTGTCGCCATTCGGGAAACAGGGATCCTTAATTCCCATATCATTGAGAAAGTCTGATGAATAATTACTATCACATCAAGTTTCGGAATTAATAACCGGCTTTGCTCATAACTTACACCACGGCCCAACCAGCATTAAGTCCATACACGGCTAGCTCTTAACCCGTCGCCCCAAAGTGCACAGCGGCGCGCGCGCAGCAGAACTTTCGCTTTTGTCTCGCATTCCCATGGTGTCAGGTGCCATTGATGTTTTTAGTGCTTTTCCGCAGCTATCGGGGTGCTCATCGGTTGTTGTAAGTTATATCACCTGTCAGAGGTGACGTTAAAGAATGGATTGCTTTGCCAGATAAATAAAAGAAAAGTACTTCACTCACATCGTGATCTTGAGTTGTAAGACATCCACTGCTGCACCATGGAGGCGTCCCATTCTATAAAATCCACTTCCTCCTCTCAAGTGGATGAAGGTGAAATCAGCCTGGAGTCCCAGGTTTTTGCCACCATGGGTCAAACACGCAAACAAGTAAGGTGGAAAGGTCTGAGTCACGTGGAGCTCTGGTCGGCTAGAGTCCGAGATCTTTCACACACGGGTGGTGGTATCCATGAGAATCTCTAGAGTAAAAAAATGGATTGTGACGAGTAGTTACTCGTCACAATCGACCGAGTGGTCGATAACTCAGTCTAGTTGAGAGGAAAATCTGTATTTTTTTATTGATTTTGTATTACAACGGAAGTAGTGAAAACCAATAATCGATGCGAAGACGCATCGGCCCGCGTGGGTATACAACAAAACATATGTGGCACAGTGGCTTGATATTATAGCTTTTCGGAATGCAGCACGTGTTTAGTGACGTCACGTGGTTTAAGAAAGTGACAATAATAATTCTTCTGAATGGTGCCAGCGTTCAACCTATCTTGTTAGAATAATTATAACTGTGAATCTGGATTTTAACGCCAAGATCATTAAAGAAAATTTTGTGCTAACGAGTGTCAGTGATTGATAGTATGCTTATGTTCACTTGACAAATACCTAATGTTTTCTTCCCAGTATGTTTGGATAGTGTTAGAAGCTCCCATGCCTTCCTTCTATCTAAAGTTAGACTGAGGGGTTGGCAAAGATTCTAACAGATAAAGCAATACGCTAGATATACCATTCATGCTCCACATGGTATTGTTCACAACTCTTACATTTAGTATAGGCAGTTGTACTTGTAACAGCTTATCTTGTAGACTTTTTTGCTTGCTTGACAACAACATTATTAAAAAATATATTCATTATTTAACAAAATGATTCTATTAACAGCCTTTTCTCAAATTTAAATTTTAAAAAACCGGCACAGTGCGAGTCGAGACTCGCGCACCGAGGGTTCCGTACAAACCTGTAGGTATATTTATTAAAAATATTAATATTATATGATGTAACTAAAATTTTACGGTTTTCGCAATTTTTCCTTCATCTGTGCTATAAGACGTTGCTTCGTACCAAATTTCAAGATTCTAAGTTCACGGGAAGTACCCTGTAGGTTTTGATTCCCTTGCGAGTGTTGAAAATTTACGGAAATGTGCGGCATAAACGGCTGTATCCTTTGATTGCGTTGGCTTAGTTGTTTGATTTTTTCACAGCTTCAAGGGACAGTATACCTTAGTATTTGATATAAATTCCAGCTCGATACCTTTACGCATTACTGAGAAAATGGGTCTTGACAGACTGACAGACGGACTACAAAGTGATCCTATAATAAATAATAAATAAATAAATAAATAAATATCCCTGGACATTATTCCACACAGCGCCATCTAGCCCCAAAGTAAGCTAATTAAAGCTTGTGTTATGGGATACTAAACAACGGATAAACATACTTAAATACATTTTCTTTTGTAAATACATACTTATTATACATAGGAGACACCCAGACCAGTACAAACAGACATGTTCATGCACACAAATGTTTGTACTGTGCGGGGATCGAACCCTATAAGGGTTTAGTTTTTTCCTTTCGAGGTACGGAACCCTAAAAATCATAACTTAAATTCGATCGGCCAAATAACGAAACTAAAATCGAAAGTCTTCGACTATTAAAGTAACCATAAATTGGCCAAACTAGTTTCCTAGTAATATAAGTTGTGGAATATCACATTTTATATTAGAAAGCATAGAGTGGTACTGACCTACAACATTGGTTTACTATAGTGTAGTGTACCTATGTACATCTGTTAATATTATGATGAGGAAAGATTTAATTGTTTGTATTGAATAGGCTCCGTAACTACTGATCTGCTCGTGAAAATTCTCAACATAACAGAATGCTAAACTATTCAGGAGTGATAAAGGCTGTATTTTATTATGATTGAACAAGAAAATCAGTGAAAAATAATAGTATATGTAAATCAAGTCGGAGAAAAGTGGGCTAGATATATTAATGGACACCAGCAGTCAAACATTTGACCGAACCAAGTCTGTTGGGGCCTTGTTGGGGCAGCTCGTACCTAATAAATGTGATATATTCCTAAACTTTTAAATTTTTCGATTCGTAATGAATGTGCTTGCTTGATTGCCAAAATAATAGTATCTAAGTGACCCAATGATTTATTTTTATTCATTTAAATAATTAAATTTAAGTGTAGTGATGACTTGATTTGTCAAAGGTGGTTGGTGACCGTTTGCACGGGCTCCGTTCTAAAGAATCAGGAGACTTATTTGCTCATCCTGGGATTTGAACCAAAGACCTCTGAATATCTGGCCGCGCACTCTTACCACACGACCACAGAGGAGTTTAGTATGTCACATGTAACACATTTATTTTTCTTAAAAATAGTTTATGTGTATAACTTGGTGCTACCAATACTTGCCCTACGGCAATGACTGTTTTTGATTGACCTACTTAATCTAACTATGCTTACCAATATTATAAAGAGGAAAGATTTTTTTAGTTGTTTATTTGTATTGAATAGGCTCCGAAACTACTGGACCGATTTTGGAAAATCTTTCATCAATGCAAAGCGATTTTATGACATAGGCTATATATTTTTTTAATTTAGGCTATACTTTTACGGGAAAGACATGTCTACATGGGCGAAGCCGCTAACGGACAGCCAGTTTCATAAAACTTATTCTCATATAACGCGATTGAACTTGGTATGTATTACAATTGAGCTACAAGCTCCTTCGGTTTTAAATGAGCAAAGCTGCTTTTTGGTGGGTCAGAGTTTTCATAAATACTTTACCATCAGGCGCGAAGACACGGGGATTCCACACAATAAAATTCAACGATATATTTTGTTAAAAAACAATATTTATAATAAAACAACAATCCCAGTGATATGGTACTTTATTTTGCTAGACAACATGATACACTTCGTTACATTATTTGCATAGTTTGCACAGGTACATACAAGTAGCTATAACTATGCAAAACTACCGGACACAACGTTTTAGTCATTCTCCATTAAGGAATATTTGTATATCATAGAAATACCTTAGCTACACCTGCATCTATGATTTAATACACAAACTACTACAAACCCCTATATACCTTTTAGATTTTACAACAAAATATGTCTTTAAACAGGGTCTTGAAATGAATTAGAGTTCTGCTTTAATATCCGAACGATTGTATCAGTTTCTTGTAACTATTCATCCATAATCCTTAGACTTTTATTTACATACGAGTTCATCAATCCATATAAAGCAAAACATCTTCACTTTCATGTTATGTAGAGTCGTGAAATACACAGAAAAAAAAGATATTTCCACTGCTTTTTCTTCTTGATTCTCTACCTAAAGGAAGTCTAGGAGAGATCGCTCCTAGGTATGAAGCTGCCTCAACTGTCTGTGCAATAAAGTACATATTTCGTTCCTTTAGTTATAGGACGCCTAAATCTCTGTGTGATGACGATACTCTCAAAATTAAGTCCTGACCTATTAAATTCACAGATGCAGGTGGTATAATTAAGTTATTATAGGTAAGCGACTAAGTGGTATAATTACATCGATATGGTTACACAGTGGCACAGTGCCGTTTGTTACATTTTATTAAACTATACTAATATCATAAATGCCAAAGTTTGTGAGGCTGTATGTGTGTATGTATGTGTGTGTGTGTGTGTGTGTTTGTTACTCTTTCACGTTAAAACATCTGACCGGATTTTGATGAAAGGTAACCAGGAATACAGCTTAAGCATCAGAATAACATATAGGCTACAATTTATAAAGATTTTATGTAATTCGGCCATAGTTTTATAGGTTGGGGAAAAAGTTTATTTTTCAATAGGGAGTTTTTTAATAAAGTTTATTTACATTTAAATAAAGTATGTATGTGCCATTTTGTTCGATTACTTATTGCCATCCTGTAGGTAGGGACTTAATCCCATTGCTACAGGAATTTTGAGGCTTCTGGTCAAAACACCGCGACAAGTGGTTTTGGCGGTCCTCTCGTGATGTTAACCTGATACTGCCTAAAAAATTCTTAAGAGACCGAAACAGATGGAAATCTGAAGGTTGACCTTGTCAAGACTATACGGCGGATGCATTAACACCTCCCAGCCAAACTCTCTTAATTTTTGCTGAGTGGCTAAAGATGTGTGAGGTCTAGCGTTATCATGATGAAAAACCATCACACCCTTTCTGTTGATTAATTCCGGCCGCTTTCTCTCAACATCTTGCTTTAATCTCATCAGTTGTTCGAAGTAGAGTTCAGAATCGATGGTCCTGCCTGGTGGTAACAGCTCATAATGCATAATGCCCTTCCAATCCCACCACACACACAGCATCACCTTGTTGCGAGTTAACCCGGGTTTCGCCACAGTCTGTGAAGCTTGACCGGCCTTTGACCACGACCTTTTTCGCACGTTCTTGCCGTACGCGACCCACTTTTCATCACCAGTTATTAGCTTCTTCAAAAATGATTACGTCGTTATAAAGAATCACAAATGAGTACACGGTCCATTAGGTTTCTTTCAGTGAGCTCGTGAGGTACCCAAATATCGAGCTTTTTTGTGTAACCAGTTTTTTCAAATGCGCGAAAACTGTTTTGTGGTCAATTCCCAGTTCTTCAGCTACGTCGTAATTACTGATATGCCGATCTTGCTCTACTTTTTCACAAATGGCATCCATTTGATCCGTAATAGGCGGGCGACCAGAGCGACGTGCATCTTTGACATCAAAATTTCCGAATTGAAAACGCAAACCAAATTGACATCGCAAATTTTATTCGCGGCTTGCGTTGCATTTTTACCTTTTTTGTAGTGAAATTTTAAAATATATCGAATATCTTCATTATATTCACTCATCTTGACAGTAAGAAAAACAAATAAAAATCACACATTTTCCTAATTTGATTATGGAATTTTCTTCTTTAAAATTTAAACTTTTAATGATACCAAAACCAGCCAGATACAAATAGTATAGCCAAAGAGATTTTATTACAAGTTCATACATACGAATATGCGAAAAGACTTTTTCCCCAACCTAATATAACGATAACGCGGGCGAATCCGCGAGCGGAAAGCTAGTTAATAATAAACTGCTGCTCAAAAATGTCTACTTAAGTAATTTTATGTAGACCTGTGCCGCTATCGCTTTTTGCTTATTTATCTAAAAAACTATCTTTTTGCGCTTGATCTGTCACTTAAGGTTAGATACAATTCAACGTTCAATTCTTACTGGTTTGATATCAACACAACACATTCATTCTTCCGTATCATCTTGTTAAATGAAAAGGTAATAGTTGTCTAAAGGAATGAATCAGTGCTGAATTAAGACCAGTTGATGCCCTAAGCAAACTGGTGCTGGTGCCCCAAAGACATCATGTCCAAAGCAATTGCTAACCCTGAACATTTGTTTCTGGTGCCCCCTAAGACGTGATGCCCTAAGCAATTGCAAAATTTGCTTTAGAAGAAGGGCTAATCCTGCTTATCCTGCACTAGGAAGGATGCTTTAACGGTGGGTCAGTATATTAGTATGGACTTGACACCGCGAACTTCTGCGGTCTTGAAAGCTCAGATGAAAGAGCAGATGTTTCGCTCTTGAGTCCATTTTATTAATCTGACTAATTTAAGCTAACATGCTCTTTATGAGAATGCTTTCAATTTCACGAAACACCTTTGGGCGATATCTGCATATAAGGCATTCATTTAAATAATCAGGACTTTTAGCATCATCCGTACATACATTCATAAGCCTTTTCCCCAAAGGAAAAACACCGATCGTTATATATTAACTACTCCTGCCACTACGAGTACATTGTAATCACTCGAAATGAGGTTATTACCTAGGTAACCATTTATTTACAATTTATTTTATCGGTGCTGGATTTGAAACAACAAACAACTTTAGGAGTACTAATCGTAGAGGTTATCAAAAATAGGTTTAAGATATTAATTTTGTCTTATTTTAAAAAAATAATGACTTGAGGTATAGTGAAAGGGTGTAAAAATTATACTGATATGTTAAAAATTTCTTAAGTAAAAAATTATATTAAATTAGCAACTTATATTACCAAAACCTTTCATATCAAATCATTAATATAAAAACAGTAAAGTACACAGTAGTAAGTAGTATACTACACAGGCAAGTTTGGGCAAAGACTTATTACCTAATTTATGATTATTATATTGTAATGATAGTGTATATACCTACAAATGTTTTAAACAGACATCGATACAGATCATTCGATTTTTAAAATAAATTAAAATTACAAAAGAAACTATAAACATTTTAATTCTACGTTTTTACAGTTTAAAATATTGTGTTATTGTGAACTGGTAGGTTTGAATACTAAAATAAATCACTATTGTTTCAAATACAATATATGTTACTAATATTATATGCAAAAGTTTGTTAGGATGTATGTGTGTGTGTGTATGTACATGTTACAGAAATGAAGTTCAAGCGGGCGAAGCCGCGGGCGGACAGCAAGTAAAATATAATTTCATAACCAAATGTGACTCTTTGAAAATAATAATTGGTTGCCAATATTAGTAGTTAATACAATACTTCACTTAAAGAACGCGCTGGTTGACTGCGTTTATTAGTAATTTTGTACAACTTATGCTATGTTATGTTTTTTGGGTTATTTTTTAAAATGAAATTATTAATTGTTTAATCTATTATAATTTTTATGTTTGCACGTCTTCATAAATAAGTCGATAAATTATGTGTACTGCAAATGAATATTCTATTCTATTCTATTAATATCATATAATAACTAATACCTTATTAACCACACAGGTAAAAATGATACGCCAGAAGTATGTAACGTATGTTGCGGGCCGTTCCTGTAAGTATACTCGTTCACGAAAACGGGAAGGTATCTTCACAATCATTTTTACCTGAGCCACTGTAAAATCAAGTATCTACCTCACTATAATGATGAAATTGAGCTTAGTAAAATCAACTGTAAAATCAAGTATCTACCTAACTATAATGATGAAAATGAGCTTAGCAAAATCAACTGTAAAATCAAGTATCTACCTGACTATAATGATGAAATTGAGCTTAGCAAAATCAACTGTAAAATCAAGTATCTACCTAAGTATAATGATGAAAATGAGCTTCGCAAAATCAACTGTAAAATCAAGTATCTACCTAACTATAATGATGAAAATGAGCTTAGCAAAATCAACTGTAAAATCAAGTATCTACCTAACTATAATGATGAAAATGAGCTTAGCAAAATCAACTGTAAAATCAAGTATCTACCTAACTATAATCATGAAAATGAGCTTAGCAAAATCAACTGTAAAATCAAGTATCTACCTAACTATAATGATGAAAATGAGCTTGGCAAAAGGTTTGCTGCAAAGACCAATTTATTGGAATTTTAACTACCACCAGTAACTTTTTAAATATTTCTGAAATAGCCTTTCAACCCACAGGGTAGGCATAAACCACGTATTTGAAATTTTGAATGGCCCATATTTACCACAACATAACATACCATCACGACTATATCCCAAACGGGGTAGTCAGAGGCATGTGACCTTTGTCACTATGGTGAACAGAAAACTCACCAATGGTATTAGAACCCAACGTGGTAGGGGGTGAGCCTTTAGCCATTTTTCGGGTTGATTTGGTATTTATCGTTTTCTTCATCACCGGAGAGTTAGTCGGAAATTTAACAATTATTCACAATCCGAGTTGGGGTGCTTAACCCCTAGGCCAAGACGATCTATAATCACATATTATCTTTCAGCTTACTACAATTCCGGCACACGTCCTCATCTTCTACATCTGCTCATCGATGGCCCCTTTAAGGAACGTCTTGGTGTTTCTGGCCTCGTTAGTGTGAGTCCTCTTAAAATCATATCAGTTCTCTATGAGGCTTTTTTAATTCAAAATCATTTTTGCCTATCTTAAGATATGACTGGTTTAGAGCTAATTTTTTGCAATCAATTGGTCTCTACCAGCGCTATACATCCGTTTTGCCCATAAGGCGCTCATTCCCACCAGCTACTGAATGACTCCGTTGCGTCTGTTTGGATTTTACAGGAATTACTTATATTTAAATATCTAAATTAGAATATTTCACACTTAGAGCCAGCATCACATGAGTATTGATGATATATACAATATACATTCTTAAAGCTAAAGTTACGCTAGGTGTTAGCATTGACGTCGGCGTATTATTATGATATAAAAGTAAAAAAACATAATATGTTTGTCTATGGCCTGTATTCTGAAACTGTTCTCTTTTTATTGACACGTTTGGCGCAGTGGTCAAAGCGATGCATAGCGTCGCGGGTTCAGTTTGCGCACTAGCACAATGTTTCGGTTAATAAACAATGGTGAGTCTGGGTGTTTGAGGTACCTTTTTATCTCTAGTTTTTCGACACAAGAGGAAACCTTACATTTGAGCAGTCACTAGGGCAACGTAAGTGATGTTATCTACAACACTAACGAAATATAATTAGTACCCAGTTTCTAGAAAATTAATAATAATAAATAAATAAATAAATAAATATCCCTGGACATTATTCCACACAGCGCCATCTAGCCCCAAAGTAAGCTAATTAAAGCTTGTGTTATGGGATACTAGACAACGGATAAACATACTTAAATACATTTTCTTTTGTATATACATACTTATTATACATAGGAGACACCCAGACCAGTACAAACAGACATGTTCATGCACACAAATGTTTGTACTGTGCGGGGATTGAACCCGCGACCTCTGGTGTAGTAGCCAACTTCTTAACCATTACACCAAGTCGGTCGTCAAATAATCTCGAATCTTACGAAAAATACAACTAAAGTTGGTAAAGAGACGTACAGAGTCCTATATGTCACGATTGAGCTTGAAACTTTCTAGAATACGGAATACTGGAGACTCGTTTTGTTGTTGCTTGTCCATCTCTTATCTATTCAGGTAATGCTAAAAATATCCGATAAATTAAGCTGTCCTACGTTGTTACTAACACCACGCGCATTTTTCATCTATCTAAGTACTATGTTATTCTATTTTGTCATACTTAATCATTTATGCATAAGATTATTATTCTAAGCTTGGCGAGTCGCTCAAGGTTAATTAACTAATTTGCACCCCTCCTCCCCCCCCTTTCAATTCACATTCTTTATTTATAATTTATTCTATTTTTTTTATTTAATAAATTCATTAATATTAAATAACATTAGGTAGGTATGTATGTACATAAATATAATACGTATATAGCCCTTTTTTATTATTATTAATTTATATAGTGCCCGTCAAGATGACCTCACTACACCTGATGGAAAGCGGTCGTGAGGTCCAGATATGAGGCTGACAAGCGCTGTAATGCAACGCAATCACTGAGCCGGCCATACTCACCTTGAATCGAAATCTTGATACCTATTTCTACTCTAACTTAATTATATGGCTATGGTTATGGTTATGGTTATATACATTATTATTATTATGGTTGCTTCGACTAATGAGAACTTGAGAACAGATTTTTTTGATTTTCTACATTGTTAGTGGATTTTTCTTTGTTTTAAATGTTATACTTATGCCAATTCCTCATTCACTCTCTTTATGATATACAATCAAACTTTTGTAACACCCAGTTTTCTAGTGATAAGTGATTTATTGCTGACTCTAAAGATCGTATCTCTGCAATCTAGTCCAAAATAAATAATAGCTTAAGTCCACCCCATAACACATCTTGATATTTGATTGATCTTTAGACGTAATTATTGATAATGAATTGCTAAAAACATTAGCATCATTCATCATGATTAGTTATTGGTCCAACAGTTATGAGAAACTTAAACACACAATAGCTATTGTTACTGTAGTAAGCGACATGACGCTGTAACGTTGTGCCTGTCCTTACTTTAATGACTGGTCTGTTGGCGCATGACAGAGAACCTGCCTTTGGCGCCAAAAATCGTGGATTAGATCCCCACTCAAGACAAACATTTGTGAGGAACATTTGCCTTCGTTCCGTGTCTGGGTGCTATTGTATATTTATTTATGTGTTTAGACATGTTTATCTAGCCTTGACACCCATACCACAAGTTCAGCTTAGTTTGGGTATGATCTTGATGTGAGATATCCCAGGTATAACATTTTTTTTACCAGAACGTGTCTCCCCGCACGGCAAACGTCCCCACCGGCCCTCTATAACCAGCAGTCTCTTAAATATCCAGCTCGTCCCTTTGTTAGAATAGTCTACTCGTAGCCGTCTCCTGTTGTCATTCAAATGTAACATGACATACCGTCCTGACTATGTCCCAAATGGGGTAGTCAGAGGCAACTCAGGAGCCTATTTTTCGCATAGCGTTTGCAAACCTAACCTGTTAAGCGCCGAGCACACCGCGCAGTAAGCTATGATTTAGTACATAGGTGTGCTTTTTTTAAGCATTCGGTCTCAGACTCGCCTGGTGGTAAGCGATGACAAGGCCGAAGGTGGTACACGCTTACCCAGAATATGCCTGTTCACTCCGGCCAAGGTTGTGAGGTAAGTATTCGGAAAAACAGACGCAGGGAGAGCACTCCACTCCCTAGCGGTGCGGACCAGGAAGGACGCAGCGAACCGTTGCGTGCTAACTGCTGGAAAGTCAACAACATGAGGGTGGAAGCCCTTATAAAAAAATAAATCTGTTCTCATCTCTTCTTTAGCCAAAACTCCTCCTAATTCCTAAAAAGATTTGCTGTTTATTACACTGCCCACTTTGCTTTGTCATATTATATACAATGTTTGACTCATATTTAAAGGCTACTCCTAATTAAATTATCATAGATTGTCACTTTCAAAACTATATACAATGTACAATGTGCTTATCTTCCTTTTTCTTTAATTAATAGAGACTTGATGAGGATCTTATGGCCAAATTTTCTCACGTCGTTCAAAATTTAACATTTAACAAACAAACAAAAATATATTTATTAAATAAACTTTTTCCATTTCCCTTAGCTTAAATCGTCGAAAATCTAATGAAGCAAACAAAATATAGTTAAATATACTACATTTATAAGGATTAGAAACTAAAATAACAAAGTAAATATACCGACGTCATGTGACTCTACCATTTCTGTTCACTAGGGGTGCTGTACCGAAATACATATATACCATCACGCCTTTTTCCCAACGGGGTAGGCAGAAACCACATCTTTCCACCTGCTACGGTCCTGACACACCTCTTGCGCTTCTTCCACCCCATACGAAAATGTCAACGCTTGCGCTTGCGACTGTCATCGGTGTGAACTAATGGCAGAGGGGTACAGGTACTGGAAACTCAGCTGTTACTTTTATCAAGATGTTCTTCACAATATTTAAAAATATTCAGTTTTTTTTGGGTTGAGGACCTAAAGTGAAAGTTCACTTGTCAAATGCTTAACTGTGAATGTCATTTCGAATTTCAAGAGTTCTTACATAATGTTACATAGGAGGCCTGGTCACCAAGGACTCGAACAGCCGCTAGAAAATACACAAATTACATCAAGAAGTTATTGGTAAAAGTGACTTGAGCCCATTTGACTTGATGGTAACAAACACACTGATATCACACTGTTTAGGTGGAGTTGCTGGTAAGTATGGTGGCCAAAGCTTATCGAAGAGTCGTTATGTGACCAACTTATAAACTCTGGGTCCGCCGTTGTCATAACATACCATACTCAGTAATGTATTCCAAACGGGGTAGTCAGAGACAAGTTACTATTGCCGTCATAGTAAACGGAACAATGAGAAATCTGATTTCGCCGAGTGTATTAAAGCCCAAAGTCGTCGATGAAGAGCCTTCCTTAATTATGTACGTCGCTTTTGTTATTATCGGCGTTTTACAATGGTTATCATCATCATCCGAGCGGTCTATCCCGGTTTTGAACTCACACTGGTGTGTGGGGCCCCAGGGTCCGCCTTTCTTATTTACTTGGCAAACTTCGCGCAGTCTTGTACATCCTCAGTGGTGAGTCTGTTGGCATGTCACCCTTGACAACGTCGAGCCAGCGCTTCTTGGGTCGACCTCTTCTACTAGTACCTGGCGGGGGCGGCATGGCCAGACATTTGATGCCCACGTAGTGACACGGGATCACTTTCGTCAGAACCGGGAGGCTAGCCAAGAGCAACACGCTCTTTTGTTTCGACGTGTCTAATTTAAAATTATATGGAACTGACATCAAATAAAATGCAACCGTATGCCAAAATTAGTAAATGTTCACCAAATTTGACATACTCAATTTACGCGGCAACGCTACCTAAATAAAGTACAATGCTTGCATTAAAATGTTTGTCTTCGAGCCAAATATGGTTATCCTCGAGCTGATTATGAGTAACGAGTATGCAGTATGCTGCGGCCGCACTGTCGTAAAATCTTCGCAAACACGAATGCCCTTCGCGTCGCTTTCGGTAAACTGCTGCACATCAAAGAGTTTTATCGCGACAAAGTTCGTGCAGTTGGCTACACTTCGCGCGCTTGCAGTTTGAACGTGTAAATCATGGATTAGAGTACATAATTAGAGTATATTCATATTCATACAAAATTATGAATCTGAGCCAGTTTTATGGATACGCTCTCTTCTTGAAGGCTCCGATGTCATATTCCCCTGGAAATACCGGCGCAGGAAGATCATTGCATATCTTGGATGTCATCCTCAATATCATCCTTCGTGCGGTCTATCCCGGTTGTGAACCCACACTGATGTGTGGGGTCCCGGGGTCCGCCTTTCTTTTTTTCTTGGCAAACTTCGCGCGGTCTTGTGCATCCTCAGTGGTGAGTCTGTTAGAGCAACAGGCTTCTTTTGTTTCGACGTGTATAATTTCAAAATATATGGAACTGACATCAAATGTCATCTCGATTAGACGAGTGCTTATGTCACTCCCGTACATTTTCACATTTGACAAGTCGACAAGAAAGTAGCGTGTTGCTCTTGGCTAGGGCCCCCAAAGGACCCCTAAATTGCTGAACCCCTAGTAGACCACGATGCTTGTTATTGTTCATCTTCTTAGCAAAATTACTATAGATAAGCAATCGTGCACTTACTTCCTGACACCGTGCTGTCGAAATTTTAATTTGGTTCAGCGTGTCACGGTTAAAAATGTCGTTATTTAAACTAGCTTCGTTAAAGCTGAATCAGTTTCCTCGTCTTCTAGATTGCTGGAGGGTTGACCACGAACCAACATCCTTAGTTCATGTTATTGTTGATGCCCTAATACCACAACTGTTTTTTAGTTTGATGCCTGTTTCAAAATTGTTTTTTATTTTACTTCTGTCAATGTAATTTGTGTTTTTTCCTTCTACGTCTAACTCTAATAATAGTACTTCGGTCATAATTTAATAATGTACAAACCTTATTGCTATCCTAAATTAAAGCATAGGAATTTACACCATGGTTCTCTTATTTTGCGTTAAGCCATGATATATACTCACAAGCTTTACTTAAGTAATTAATGATATTTGTCCTTAAAGTATTTGTGAAAACCGTTTATACCTATTTCATAAAACTACACCGTACCTACTAGGGAAGACGCGTCTTTTTTTTTAACTTACTAACTTAGTCATAGTTTATCTATAAATAGCATTTGCATAGTGTTTAAACTATTGTTGCTATTCTTATGATATTCTGAGAATATTTAGCATAGGTAGTCAATAATTAATTTAACATTTACTGGTTTTTTTTTTATTCTGGTGTCTGCGATGAGTCATTTGAATTTTGGCAAAGTGGTTTAAATTTCAGATTTGGGTTCCAATTTTAAACTTTGTGATAGTGATGCGACTTTGTGACAATTGGAAGATATTTACGCACAATCTAAATTGTACGTCTACCACGAGTGGCCACTTTAAATTTACGTTATCGTTCGCGTAAAAAAATGTATTGGGATTTGACATTGTCATGTCATGTCATGTCAAATCCCAATACAACTTTTTACGCGAACGATAACGTAAATTTAAAGTGGCAACTCGTGGTAGACGTACTGGTGGTATGTGCTGATATTTCCTTTCTTGAGATTTTTTTGCCCCGTGAATGTATGTAATTAGTTAATATAACATATTATTATCATTCTGTTTTCAAAACCCAGGCAGCTCATTGCGTACCCCTAAATCAACTTGTCAGTCATTGTTTTGCCAATTGTAATTTGTAATATGACTTTGCTCATAATAATATGCGTGAATGAATGGCCACTAAAAATTTTTATTTTCGTCGTTTCTGCATGTATGTATAAGCTCTATTTAAATTTATATTGTTCTTATTTTTGTAATCACCGACTAATTTTCATATAAAATAACGCGTAATTTTGAACTGTTATCTGAAAGACTTACTGAAACTACACTAGAAAAAAAGGTTTTTAAAATAATACTTCTACTAATTTGTTAACATAAATACGTCTATAAAATCTAATTTCACATCAATATTCTCAGATTTATAAATCATCGCATCAGTCATCACTCATACACTAGATATGTGTGCGTTTTACATGAAACCAAACAAACACTATAGACAATACCTAAAATAATAAAACAAATTCACATTAATAGTTACCATCATCATGACATGATTTTGAATATAGATAAAGGTTCTTTATACTGATTAATTTAAACCAACGCAATTTTTTTAAATCATTGTCATGTAAAAATAACCTCTATGATTATTCTTCAAAACAAAAATCGTCTTCTTCGCCAATTCTCAAATTGACTTACTTCAAGACAATAACAAATGATGTAAACAAAAGGTTATAGTTCTGTGTAATTCGAAAAACAATCGAAATCCAATAAAATCAAAATATTTTATGATTTTGGATATTTTCCTGATTAAAAAAGACAATATTTTGAACTACTAATGTCGAAGGAGAAAAAGGTACTAAAATTCACGCACTCCTAACACTACATTTTTTATCAATTTATATTTGCTGATTGATCACTGACAGGATTATCGTCATATGAACTATCCCTAATTACAATTACATGTGCATTCCAACTCATACACGATCTTATACATCTATCACACAATATAATACATCTTATTTAATTTAATTATATATCTAACTTTTAATTTTTCAGCAACGAGCAACTGCACTTACGCAAATTTACACTTTTACCTAAATAAATAAGATTATCTAAGACTAGTATGTATTCTATTCTTAAAATTGCTTTCCGGTGAATGACACTGGACAATGTCAATCAATAAGTTACGCCCGAATCCACAAACGTCAATCAAAGCTGAGCAGTCCTTACATGTGTAGCTGTCCCTTTCATTGCTATTGACATGTGGCAGGGCAGCATCAATTTGAGGTGTGCTCAACTATTGATAAGCGTTTGTGGATACGGGCGTAAGTCACTGACAGTAACATGTTACCAATTCTCAAGGAGTAGCTTGTGCAAGTAGAGAAGCTTGAAAATAGTAGTTCCGAATTATGTGCCGTTCACATGCCACTGGAATACTGTGAACCGGCAATGGAATATCCACACTGGAATGTCCACATTGATTGAGCGCTGGACTGGAATAATGTGAACAGGGCATTAGTGCCATTTGGTGTACTTTGAGTCAATAACAATTAGGCAGATAATTGCCTCGAGGTTTTTCATATTAATTTCACCTGTTTGATCTCACTCTATTGTCTACATGATGAAATGCGGCCGTAAGGTCCAATTATGAGGTAAACTAGCACAGTAATGCAAAGCACAACTGAGCTGGTTAACCTCTTTTTGAAGAACTGCAGAAATGCCTTTTCACGCCCCGCTTGAAGACCCCGGGACTATGAGAGGAAGGAAACACATGTGCCGGAAGAGCGTTCCACGTCCGGATAGTACGACAAAGAGATGAGTCACCGAGCCTTTTGGTGCGGGCCAACGAATGCTAGATGGTATTTAGTTGACCGCGTAGTCGTACGCGTTTGGTCCATACAGGAGTGGAAGGGTGAGGATGAATGGTTGACTTTTCAATTTTAGTATTCCTGAAATCTTTTCTCCCACTGAGTTTACTCTGCGAGGTTAAGAGTGTATGCTTCAGAATGGCCCATTTCTGATCGCACGAAAGATCTTTCTCACAGGGGCGGGAGACGCTATAGGTATGAGGAACTGAAATTGATAGTGTCATTTTAGGACCACAAATTATTTATATAATAACTACTACTAGAGTATCATCAGTATTCGAACGTCGACCATTATTGCCCACAGAGCATTATAATGTTAATCTTAGTATTTGTTTCTCTAGGTCCAAATAGTTGCAGTAAGGTAGGTAGTTATTTTTTATGAATAGTGAGTTGAATCCTCAACATCATTGAAGACTCAATAAAGTTACAATGCAGCTTTAAATAGGGCTTAACTGTAAACCAAATTTGATTAAAAGTGACATCCAAAAAAATATTTTTTTCACCCAAAATTAGTAAATGTTCAACAAATTTTGTTACCCTATTTAATACTAAAACGCACTCAATTTAAGTCAACGTTGGCCAAATGAAGCAACTGACACCTAAATATGTATCTTTAACACACATTTAGTCGATGACGATTAAAATGTGAACTCCAATTTTTTCAAATTTATTATCTATATATATGACCAATTCGTTAGTCCTATAAAATATCAGCATCCAAAAAAAGTTTCCTTTTCTCTATAAAAGTAAAGGTTGATATTTGAAATAGCTTTTATTATTTACTGTCGGCCCCGACAAACTCCGTTCTGTCAAAAGTTATTGGCAAATGCCAGCTGTGAACATCAAGAACGTAAAATGTTGTTGCTTTTTTTTCGCCAAATTCCCAATGTTTTTAATACTTATTATCCTATTCCCGATGTTGAAAAATCCAAAGACACAAAAATCATGAAAATCGGACCACCCGTTCTTGAGTTATAAGTGGTGTAGCTAACACGACTTTCTGTACTTTGGCCAACGCAATCTCTCCAAGTCCGCAGTTGACGAGAAACTAGGAGAGCTTGTGTCTGTAATCGAGGCATCCCTTGAACAGGTCTCACAATGGGGTCAAAATAACATCGTCTGTTTCAACCCCGGTAAGTCACAACTCTGCGCATTTACCGCGAAAAAAGCCCCGTTTGTCGCATGTCCTAAGCTTGAGAGCACTCCCTTGAGTATCAGGCCTAGCATCGGAATCCTTGGCGATGACGTTTCGAGTGATGTACAGTTCGGTTCAGTCATCTAGATGGTAAAGCCAAATTGGCCTCCAAAAAAACTGGAGTGCTAAACAAAGCAAAGCAGTATTTCTTGCCGTCTCAGCGCCTTCAACTTCACAAGGCACAAGTAAGGCTTCACATGAAGTACTGTTGCCATCTTCGGGCTGGAGCACCTCAGTATCTTCTCTATCCTCTTGACCGTATACTGCGGAGACCCGCTCGTATTGTCAACGACCCTGTGATTTCCGACCGCTTAGATCCTTTGGCCCTACGGAGAGACGTTGCATGTCTCTGCGTTTTCTACCGTCTTTACTATGAGGAGTGCTCAGAGGAATTGCATGATCCTATACCTGCCGCTGAATTTCGTCATCACACGACACGTCATAAGTCGAAATTCCATGCTCATCACCTGGATGGCTAGCGCTCAACAACCGTACGTTTTTCGCGTCAATTTCTTCCGCGTACATCCATCCATGGTCATGTCTAACGGAGATCGGCAAACTACGTGGGCAAAAAATGTCTGGCCATGCCGCCCCCGCCAGGTACCGGTAGAAGAGGTCGACCCAAGAAGCGTTGTGAGTTTGTTGGCACATGCGTGCCAACAAACTCACCACTGAGGATGCACAAGACCGCGCGAAGTTTGCCAAGAAAATAAGAAAGGCGGACCCCGGGACCCCACACACCAGTCTGGGTTCACAACCGGGATAGACCGCAAGAAGGATGATAATGATGATGACATCCAAGATATGCAATGATCTTCCTGCGTCGGTATTTCCAAGGGAATATGACATCAGAGCCTTCAAGAAGAGAGCGTATTCCCATAAACTGGCTCAGATTCATAATTTTGTATGAATATGAATATACTCTAATTATGTACTCCAATCCAGGATTTACACGTTCAAACTGCAAGCGCGCGAAGTGTAGCCAACTGCACGAACTTTGTCGCGATAAAACTCTTTGATGTGCAGCAGTTTACCGACAGCGACGCGAAGGGCATTCGTGTTCGCGAAGATTTTACGATAGTGCGGCCGCAGCATACTGCATACTCGTTACTCATAATCAGCTCGAGGATAACCATATTTGGCTCGAAGACAAACATTTGAATGCAAGCATTGTACTTTATTTGGGTAGCATTGCCGCGTAAATTGGGTATGTCAAATTTGGTGAACATTTACTAATATTGGCATACGTTTACATTTTACAGTTGACGCATCACTTTTTCAGATACAAGTTACATCTTATTTGTTATGCGAATTTAATATTTGAGATATTCAATATTTGGTAGACTATCCTTTTTTGGATCACTTTTCTTTTTTTGGTGTAGGTAATATATAATTTTTCGGGTTAACATATTAGTTTCACAAAACTTATTTTGGTAAACAAATTATCTGTACCCTTTTAAATAAAATTTTTACCTATATGTGAAATCGGATCACATCGCCCACAGCGAATCGGCCATTATTACCATAACTAATAGGACTTCGAGTTTAATTTTTGGACAACCCGGCATTTCAAGTGCAAGTTGGAACGGTAAGGGCTTGATTCTCGCTCCAGCACTAATGGCCGTTGGTACTACATTTTTAATGTGACTTTGGGGAATGTTTGTTGTTTCTGGTTGCCATAACGCAAGGGAGAACCTTACTTTGGGACCAGAATTTGGAATTCACACACGTTCAAGATGGTATTTATCACCTCGCAATTTAGTTATGAGTTTATGAAAGTATTTTTGTTAAACAGAACTGTATTTACTGCCATGAGTTTAACTTTATAATTTGTATTGTAATCCTTTAGCTGATACTTAATTAGACTTAGTTAAACAACTTATCAAATAAACAACTTACAAATACTTTTTTTTTTACTTTTTTTTGGATTTTTGACCTTAAATTAATATTCTGACCACCCTAGTTTACAAAATATACCTACTCTCAATACTAAATATTCACAACTACTGACTTTTGGATTGAGTGGCCCGTTGCGTTAACCTAAGTTTAACCTACATGACTCTTTAAGAATCATTTTAAATATAAATAAGCTATTTCGTAATAATATATAGTTATAATATTAGTTCATATTTTTGTTAAACTACTGTTTAACACAAAGCAGCTCTGATAAAGCAGTTAATTATATGAGTTTCATAGGCTACTTTCTATATTTAGTTTTTTCTGACATTCCTACTCGTGTTAACTATTATATATCTACTTTTTTGAGATCTTTTCAAGCTGATATCCTATTTTACTAGTCGCGACAGCTTGTTAAATGTTAGTGACGTGCGTTTCCTCGAGATAACCTTAGGTAAACCTTTATAAGGTCTGGAAAATAATGTTACTATCACTATATACGACACGATTGGCGCAGTGCGCTGAAGCACGGTTTCTCGCCTCGATTTCCGTAGTGTCCCGGGTTCGATTTCCGGTCGGGTCAAATCAGGAAACGATTATTTCTGAATTGACTCGGGTCTGGGTGTGCTGGGAGACGCCCCTGGCTTACTTCCTTGTGTGGTACCTCGTAACACAGGGATATAAATCCCTACTTTGAGACCATTACAAGAGGTGTGTTTTCTGGCGCATATTTATTTATTTATACCAATTAATTGTAAATGGATTTTTTGTCAATATTGTATTTTATTTTTTTACGAAATTATTCTACTTATACTGTGAAGATAGCCTAGAAATAAGCGTGTCAAATTGCCACAATGTAAAAAGTTAATATTATTAGAATATATACTCTACTCTCCGCTGGGCTTAGTCTAAAGTGTAATTAATATTTTCTAGTACGTTCATATTATTTACACTTAATCGGCCCTTCAGTTTATACTGAAGTATTGGACCCTAAATTAATTATGGCGCTTGCTTGTCTCAGATTTTTTAATTTACAATGTCATCTGACAAATTACATCTACGATAGACTCCATTAGGCATAATTACTATTTACATACTTAATTGGTCCCTCGAATGTTGAGGATTTGACCCTATGGCTTTTTGTGTACAGTGTTGTGGTATTTCGTCTTCCTAATATATACATTTCTGAAGACCAGCTAGACTAACTACTGGTCTTCCTAAACTTAATTTAACTTTACCCTAATTATAGGTACGTCTTAGCTAATCCGAATGATCAATTAATGATTTCGGGTAGGTAACTTTACCTAAATATTATGTTATTGAAAGTAATGAAAAACAAACATTATATTTAAAGTCATAAATACGACGTATCAACCAAATTGAAATCTAAATCTAACCGCATTCGCTCCTTTATACCTAGACCAACCAGAAATCTGTCTGACTGTCTGCATGCTTGATCCTTCTTACGACATGACGTTGGCCCTAACATTCGCTGTTACATCAAATACCATACATAATTCCTGATCCTCTCTTTCCTTCTATATATCCTCTATTATGTTATCAAAAGGTTGTCATGTCGCATAATGTTAATGACCATAGATATTAGAGAGACAACAATGATTACTATTTGTCTGAAAATCAACAGTGAAAAACTGACGTCTTATAACCGTTTACTGATTTCGCGTACGGTCATATTTAGGTGAAACTTATCTAGCTTATGCCCGAATCCAGAAACGGAAATCGAAGTTGAGCAGTCCTTACATGTATACCTGTCCCTTTCATTTATATTGACATGTGACAGGACAGCATCAATTCGAGATGTACTCAACTTTTGACTATCGTTTCTGGGCACGGAGGTTCGTCTTCTACCGTCAAAGAATATGATTAGATTGGCTCCTGATATATGGGTATATCAGGCTGTCAATAGGGTTATTGACTTAATATCTTTAATGAGCTTCAGGAATAATGTAACGTTATGTTATATTATGATAACAGACCAATTGAAAGTTTAATATTTGGTTCTTGCTTTTTCTTCAATGGCTGACTGTCAAAGTCCGTCTTCTTCTCTTTCTTCATTGTCTGTAAATTGAAGTTGCAGTTCCTCAGCTCGTGACTTTCTTCATTTTGCTTTCTTCATCATCACAGTCAATGCGTTTTTTTCGTTTTTACACTTATTCAGGATCAAGTTCTTCAATTAGCTCGCCACATTTTTTTTTATTTACCAAACATTTCAAATTGCGAAATAAATTATCAATATGTACCTATACTTAATTTAAAAATAAACAAAAACCTATGTTTTAAATTAAGTCTTAATATATCTAAACTACTGTATTATATTAGGTAATTCAACCGTTTCGTCATGGTAATCGAGATTTACATTTTTTATTACTATCTTATAACTACTAAAATATTGAATTTTCCTTAGTATGAAAAGTAATAAATTTAAATATTTACAGTTAGGCCCAAATGCCACATTGCGGATTTTCGGTTTTTTAATGCTATACTGTCTTGAAATAAGTACATATTAACTCACTAATATGGCAACGACGGAAAAAGTACACCCTCCCTCAATTATAGAAGAATAACGTTAAATAAATACTTAACTGTTAGTATTTCTATTCAATATATAATATAATTAATATATGATATAATTTCAATAAACCTAAAAGCTTGTGAAAGACATGTCGGCTTGTCTTCATGAATTATTTACACTTATACATTAATTATATAGACAATAAAGGCGAGACCAATACATAGATATAGCTACCTGTTGGCAGAACATGAATAAATAAACGGAACAGAGGCGAGGCTTCAACCGCGCCGTGCCGTGACAGGTGACGCTAACACGCGTGCGCGCGTAAACATATATGAAGCTATGTCTCTGTTCGGTTAAGATACTATGTGGTTGACAGTTTCGTGACAGCAGGATTCACCATTTTTGCGTCTTACTTACTAATTCTTAAGAACAAAACCCGGAAAGCTAGCGGGTTGAACTCATGCCGTATCTTCCTTTAGCTTACTTATTATTGTTTTTGAATTTTGAAGTTCCATAACTACAGGATGTGTACGTAAACTGTACGTCAAAATCCTAAAGAAGATTAGAACATACACAAATTAGTAGAGACGAATACTTAGTTACTGAAACCCAAAGATTTTTGTAGGGCATGACGCATGGTCATACCAAAGGCCGTATAATACTCGTTTAGCGCTGCTGGTTAAGACGCAATGGCTTGCGGGTTCGATTCTTGCCCTAGCACACAAATGTCTGTTGATTATAAAGCAGTAATTAATGTTGGGACTGGATGTTTGTAGAGCCTTCGTTGTTTCTGTTTGCCTACGAAGAAAAACCTTACTTTGGGACCAATTTATATAATATATTAATTAAATAATAATAATAATAATATATTTATTTTGACGACACGATTGGCGTAGTGTGCTGTAGCACGGTTTCTCGCCTCGATTTCCGTAGTGTCCCGGGTTCGATTCCCGGTCGGGTCAATTCAGGAAACGATCTTTTCTGAATTGACTCGGGTCTGGGTGTGCTGGGAGACGCCCCTAGCTTATTTCCTTGTGTGGTACCTCGTAACACAGGGATTAAATAATCCCTACTTCGAGACCATTACAAGAGGTGTGTTGTCTGGCGCATATTTATTTATTTTATTTATTTATAGTGTTGTCTCATTTTTTTACGAGTATAACCAATGTTTTAAGCTTGAGCTCTGGCCGATAATAATGACTTTTCATTGGGTTTAAGTAACTAAATTCGTTCTCCATAAGAAACATGTATTAATAACACCTAGTAATCATTTCAAAATTTGAGTATAAAAGTACTTATCTAATCGCTAACTGTGATGGTGAGCTGGTGGCTGCGGTTGCTCTCGAAGCGGTCCATCGTTTTGATGTCCAGAATCATTGAGATGGACACGCCCAGGCCGAGCATCATGATGAAGGTTACCATCAGTCCTGACCTGAAAGGTTGCGATAACAGTTTAGGAAAGTAAAACACTGGTGCCTGCTTTAAAAGTAAATCAACTCTGATTTAACTGGCCTTTTGGGCCTTGGCGCATTGGTAGCCTAGGACCATAAAAAAACGTGTTTTTATTGTTGTTAATGTTTTGTGAAACCTACCATATCGGCACGGTGGTGAACCCAATGCAATTGAAGGCATCAGCAAACTTTTCCGTGTTGTCCATAAATAGCTGCATCTAAAAAACAATGTTAAGATTTGAGAAGACGAAAATGGAATAAAAACAACAAATGCAACGGGTTTTTGTCGGTTTTTTTTTGTACCCGGTGAATTCTATATATCGCAAGATTTCTACATCACTACATTCCGATTGAGATGGTCAGAAATCAGTTGACTGGCTAGTTCAATTTGAACCCAGCCTGACTGTTTGGTAGCCCACCGCTTTTATCCAGGATTCATGGGTTTTTTAACGATATGGCATGACTAGGACAACTTTGACACCGGATTGTCTTAGATTAGCCAGGTGAAGAAAATCAGACCTGTATATCAGGCATGGTCAGCGTGGCTTCCTCTGACGAGTAGACCAACGGCAGCGAGCACTCGTAAGCGTGTCCAAGAACGGCAGCAGGTGCGTCTGGCGGCGCTGGCGCCTGCAGGTTGAGGCCTGTAAGCTCCACGCCGAACTTCACCTCCACGCCCACAGCTTGCCACCATCCCACTGACTGTTTGAAGCTGAATTCTAGGGTTATCTGAAAAAAAAGAGAATAGTCTGAAACTGTTCTGCAGCTGCATAAAGAAATCTGAAGTTCAATGGAAATCAATGCTGAAATCATCCTAAACCTAGTAAGATAGGTAGGACACAGTGCATCCTTCCGCTCATAGTTGTAATATTTCCACCTTATGGAAAATTACAGCTGCTTATACGGAGTGCTGTATTCCTGCCCATGAGTAAGGTAGAGAGTTCCTCAGAGAGCTATTGTGTGCTACCAGTTAGCCACAGACGTTCTGCCAGTCCCTGCTGGGCAGATATCCTCGATGAAGATGACGAGTCCACATTCAACATTTTAAGACACTTCTCACTATTATTTTGTAAAGGACTTTACCCTCCACAGAAAATAAAAAACAGAGTTCGTCCCCAAATTTTCTTTTATTCTTAACACACCTTATCCCTGGAGTCTCCATCAGCAAATCTTACTACAAGAATGGTATACAGTCGAGTTGGCTTCACCGTTGGCTCGCCGACTGGTGTATCAAACACGGTAGTGGAGCCATTAGCCCAAAGGAGTTCTGGCCAACCCGAGGAATACAGCAACGCGCTCTTGCCGGGTGGTCCTGAAAGTGTGAAAAAACCTATACAGACATTGCCTGTGTCGGTTTTGGAAGCCAGACTATGATGATAAAACTGATTTGGGACTACTTTGCCACATTTAGAACTAACGATTTTAAAATTACGCTAACAATAGTCATTGAAATAGAAGAAGCTTTACGGGCTTAAAATTAAAACTAATTGCACAGATGTGGAAATCGTAAGACTTGTTCTATTTGACGACCAGCTAATTTATTGTCTTATGATGCCGAAGCGTCAAAACCGACCTGTAGCGTTGTAGAGCGCGTATTTGGGCATGTTCCTGGTTGGCTTCTCGTCTTCTGAAATAGAGCTTTCAGTGCTGGTGCTCTCGTCCACTTGCCGCCGCACTCGCGGCCACGCCTCGCTGTCGACGTAGTCAGCTGACTGACTCTGCGATACTGAGTTACCTGAAAAGTTATGCAGATATATATTTCAACCTCTAAAATGTTCGAAGCCCCTTGTACAGCAGCAATGCGATTTACTAGAAGCCACTGAATACACGAATAAAAGAACCAATAGGATCATCTTCGCTTGGTCATATTGAAAGCTTTGTTAAAAAAAATCTGACATTCTGAGATTTTTAGATATTCAGACTGACGAGACTGAATGTCTAAAAATCTCACTTTGGGTTCCAATTTTTACCTAATATCCCGAGCACCCGGCCAGGCCCGTAGATGTCCTGGAGTCTAGCGAAGGTCTCTGTCATTTGGGCATCTCGTTCCGACCAAGGGCCTTGCAGCGTCAGCATCTGTAATTCAAATGAATCATCATCACTACAATGAGCAGCCACAATTTGTCAATGAGACTGATTTATTGTATACAATATCACTATCCTACCTACGCTATGACCTTGGGTGTTGTGGCTTCGATTCCTACTCAGGACAAGCGTCATAAAGAAGAGTTCTGTTGGTTCTATGCCTGGTATCTATTTTAAAACTAAAACAAATGATTTAAAAATTAATTTTATTTATTGGAAAAGTTTCCAAATATCTTATAATCTGGATGCATCATTATCAGAGGCCACCATTATCTTATGGTTTCGATTCCTATACATTCCACAAAAACAAGATAGATGAAGTTAGCTGACATCATCGATCGGTGGCTTCCATAGTAAAAGGTGGCATCATTCCTTTAAAATGGCGTCATTTCCGTTGCACAATTGCCTTGTCAAAAATAAAACATGGCGTCATAACTTCTGTAAACCACTCAATTGAGGGCCTTGGAATCGAGAAGTTTGCACCTGCGCAGTCAGTGTGGCAAGTGTTGTCGTTGACGTTTCATGTTGTTTTAACAGGTTGGCATCGTTGCTTGTTGTACGTCTACCTGTAATAATGGCGGCGTTTCTGGTGCGCTTGCATATGCGCAGTAGCGAACTTCGTTGAAGTTTGCAAGGTGGCACAATTGCCTTTCGTAAATCAAATATGGCGTCATAACTTCCGTCAACATTCAAATTTATAGCGCTGTCATCAACACGTTTGCGACTGCGCAGTGAGTATCTTATCACGTGTTATTATTGACGTTCTATGTTGTCACAAATCCGGTGTACAAAATGGCGCGAAAATGCACAATTACAGTCACTTGCAATTGTGGACCAATGACATTTCAAAATGGCGTCTCTACCGCCAACACGGCGCGAAACTGCCGAGAGTTAGTGCCAGTTTCCGGTGTTTTGATAGATGGCGCCCAAACAGGTATCACGACATTTCACTTCCGTGCAGTTTGGGGCAGCAAATCAATACGACCTGTTGCATGCGCATTGCGCAGTGCATGTACCAAAATAGGCTCTAGCCGGGCTGGCTCGACCCGGGAATTCCGCTCACGCCAATCAAACCATCTAGCTTGTATGAAAGCGTCCATAGCGCGAAAATTTTGCGTCTATTGGTGCAAAATTTACGTAGCGTCTTTTTCAAGGGATTAACATTTTCGCAAAAAAGGTATTGCATAAACCGCAAGAGCGAGTTTTGGGTAGTTTTTCAAATATTCGCTTAGAAAACAATATTTGTTTTGCATTTTGATTAAATTACGCTCGTTAGTGCAAAAAGTATAAATATATTTCGCTAAACATACCATTATTTTTTTCGCCATCGTTTTTATACATAAATACAAATAATTTTATGAAAAAAAAAATCTTCGGACTTAGGTAATAACTGACACTTGATTGTGATATTTGTGACAAAATTATATTTATACTAGTTATAATATGGCCCATTTGTCCCTAAGAATAAAAAATATTAAACATTGAAAAAAAAACTAAATATGTACTCACAAAAGCCTCCATGGTTCTCTTCTAATCACTCACAAAGCTAAACTAAAAGTGCACTACTATCAAAAAATTCCGGACATAGCTAACACACGTCCGCTTTCGTTGAAGGACCGGCAGTAAAGGACAGATCCAGGGTTCCTAGGCACCCTTATCCGGTCTGGAAATCAATAAAACTTGTTGAATGCGCGTTGCATTCCCGCGCAACCACACCATCATATTTCTAGATATATCCAGGTATTGCTTGTCATGACCTATTTTACATGCTAAAATGGCCGCCATTAAAATCAATAAAGGATGCCCTGAAGTTTAATATGAAAGCTTTCGAGCTGAATGTTTTTATTTAATTAAAATAATTGACGCTCCTTATGATATTTTCAACACGGCTAATATGCGCACCAAGACAAAATTATCTCACACTCTTTCTTGCGCCTGTCCATACAATTACGTGAGATAACGCCCGACAAAACTTACTCGCGGTGCGCAATTGCGCATCTTAGTCTTCCTACCCAAAGTTAATACAAACTAAATTACACCTTATCGCCGCATGGCGAGAGTAGCTATTCATTCAAATGTAATTCCAAAGTGAATCTTCTGTACGTTTAGTATTTATTCATTTTGATTGACCAGCCCGTTGTCTGCGCCGGAGGTCGTGGTTTCGATCCCGACCCATGACAATTATCATGTGACAAACACTTGTGTTTGTTGCGAGTCTGGGAATAAATATCTATTCAAATATGTATTTAAATTTTTTTTAGGTATGTTTATCAGTCTTTGACACCCATAGTTTGTCTAATTTAGAATGAAGTGCCCCACCACCTTTTTATTTGAATTAGATGTGCCAAGTGTACTTTTGCAAACAAATGGACACGCATGCTCCTAGGTTTGAGTCCAACCGGCTACTCATCGACCAACAACATTGGCATGTTTGACGACACGATTGGCGTAGTGCGCTGTAGCACGGTTTCTCGCCTCGATTTCCGTAGTGTCCCGGGTTCGATTCCCGGTCGGGCCAAGTCAGGAAACGATCTTTTCTGAATTGACTCGGGTTTCTTTGTGTGGTAACTCGTAACACAAGGATATTAATCCCTACTTCGAGACCATTACAAGAGGTGTGGTGTCTGGCGCATATCTATATTTATGTTTGAATGTATTGCGACCTTATTTAAAAAGAATCGTGCGTAAATGCCGTGGAAGGGCGTGTCATTACTGATTAGAAAAGCTCTGCTACATCATTTACTGAGTATGCCATATCGTTGAATAAGCAGTCGGTATTTATAATGTAGGTTTGAGTTACAAGGAAAACACGTGTACGTTAAACTTTTTCGATACATTTAAATAGCAAAGTTACCTCTACGAACAATTGTTTTTTGTCATCCAGATCTATAAACCTGGTGAACAACATCGTCTAAAATACAATTATCCCACAAAGTTATTCACTCCACCTCACTCAAATCATTCCGTCTTTCTCACACAACTCACCTGCGTCTCATTGCTGATGTAATCTGGGTGCACATCCAGGAAGTCTTGAGGCAGGACCAGCGTAGTCTGACCTTCCAGCATCTTCCTTAGCCTTGGGAAGTTGCCGCTAGCCAGAGGCACAGAATCCTGGTTGTTGAACACGACAATCGCTGCCTGCTCTCCATATATCCTCATCAAATCGTCTTGATCTAAATACTTCAAGGCTGGTCGTTTGTATTTTTCTAAAGATTCCGGCCCAAAGAATAAAAATGGTCCTTCCAAATTCGCGTTCACAGTCACGAAAGAAAATATTAAAAACTGTTTGAAATGCATCTTGGTTTTTGATATGTCAGAAGCCGAAGGGAAGACTAAATACCCAGGAGCCCATGAGGGGTCGGTATCGATTTGTTTCCGCGCATGCGTGGTAAGACCTAGTGCGCAGTTGGACCCTGTGTTCTGAGTCATAGAGAACATAATATACTGTTCTGAGTATTTCGAGATATCTAGATTTATTTAGTGCATTTATAGGTGCAATACCTAGTTATGACTATGCAGTGGGCAGAGGGTGGCGAACGGGGTTCTCAAATGTTCAAAGGGATGCGCATCAATCAATACATTTGGACATGGCAAAGGGTAGGAAGCATCAGCTAGCCTGGAATGTGTACCATAGCCAACTTGTTTAGCAAACGGTGATTTTGGTACCTATACACTACTGTGTGTACCTACTGTGTACTATATACTTTTTCATACATTTTGCATGCAGTTGTTTAAATATGTTCCAATCCAATATAGATACATATTCGTATACCTATCCATATAAATTAAAAACGTTACCAACGTAAACATTTAGACACATGTTCGGACTAAGTTACGTACACGTTTCGAAGCGCAGGCAACAGTTAGTCAGAAATAAAATATACTTTTTACTGATCAAGTTATGTAAACTGGAGGTCTTGTAAAAGAAACTACGTTCGGCATTACTCCTCACATATTTATTGATATAAATAGGAAAAAAGTTCAGATCAACCTAATATTTAAACTAAAATTAAAGAAAAAACAGTGGGCTTTAACCACCACTTTTTGGAAGGAGTTGTGAACGAACGAAATTAAAATTTAAACTCTCAGTTCGTGTACTTACTGTAAGTCTGATTTTAGCTAGCTATTTTAACATGCATAAAATGATATCTTATTCAAGAACGATATTCCTCTGCGCTCCGCAGAATGAAGTAATAATATCAGAATTTTTACATTCCATCACACCTTTGTTCTCTCTCTTTCTCTAAACGATAGACAGAAAAATCACATAATAAGTATAATGTTTAAAAAAACTTTCATGGTCACTAACATTAGAACAGTTATTAGTTACGGGACTTTTACCATGTACAAGTACCTTTTTGTTTTCGAGTTTCCGATATTTCGGCACTGTTGCAAGTGCCATGATAACGAATAACTATTTTAATAGAAATAATAAACATCGACTCTAAGGTCTTGACTCTTTTCGCTTCAAATTAAATAAATAAATAAATATGCGCCAGACAACACACCTCTTGTAATGGTCTCGAAATAGGGATTAATATACCTGTGTTACGAGGTACCACACAAGGAAATAAGCTAGGGGCGTCTCCCAGCACACCCAGACCCGAGTCAATTCAGAAAAGGTCGTTTCCTGAATTGACCCGACCGGGAATCGAACCCGGGACACTGCGGTAATCGGGGCGAGAAACCGTGCTATAGCGCACTACACCAATCGTGTCGTCATTTACTTAATTGTTTACTTTCCGCCCTATTCGAAACAAGATAACTCTAGCTCAATCAATTATGCTCCCCTTCATTGACAGATCGTTGTTATCTTGACACTACTGTCTCAAAATGTTTAATAAATATATATTTTTTTATTTATGGTATGTATTGCATAGTTAAGCTATCTACTCGTATATGTTCTATGTATTTATTGTATTATATTATTTTGTTCATTCATTTATTCATTCATTAATTGCACGTTACATGGAATAAGATGACAATTATAAGGGTTATAGTGTACATGTGACACCCTGTACTAGGGCGTTGCAATTTTATATATGCAATATTTAAACATTAATTAGACTATTAAGTCTTCAACAACATTGCATTTGTAAGGAGTATGTCTTTCCACAACTGTTTCAAACTCAAAGTCAAATAACTTTATTCAAATAGACTTTCACAGTAAGTACTTTCAAATCGTCAAATTTAAAGCAAGATATACTAAATAATAGACATAATTACTATTATAATATAGATATATAAATACACAGTGTACAGACATAATGTGACTCTACCACCGCGTCGGAGTTGTTTCTTGTTGAGAAGACCCGGCGAGAAACTCAGCAGTTACTCTTTTAAACTTGTTTTTGGGTTTACAACAGGCGTTAGTAAAGTACAATGTGTCATTTTGATACAAATAAACCTACTTACTGAGTGTCTAATCTAAAGAATATAAAACAATGGAAAAAAATCAAACATAAAAGAATATAAACTTTTAGCCATTTAAACAAAAAACAAATTTCAAATTAACTTTCCTGTCGCCATGGTCTGTAAAGGAAAGGAGTCTCTATCTAGAGTTGAGCCAACCTTCACCATCGAGGAGCTCATCGTTTTTAGGGCCGATTTTTCAATCTGAGGATATTTATCTGTAGAATAAAGTTTATACGAAAGTTAACAACATTTTTAATTTTTTAATGGTCAGATTGATGTTATCTGTTGAATAAAGCCGCTAACTGAGGAATAAAGTTATCTGCTTCTTGAGGAGCTTGATAAGGTTTATCTGTGTGTTCTTTGACATTTTGAGGTTATGTGGTGTGTCATTTGAGTTGAGATTATTTTCATTTTGTGTGGTGCCTATAATATTGTGATTCTCACGCACACACATTCTAATAGATATTTTTGACCAAATCGACGATGCAAAGATTGAGTAGGAAAGGCAGATACTTAACCATATAAACGCTGAAGCCCATAGAAAAGATCGAGTTGTAAAAGACTGACCCAATAATTTTAGTCGGATGAAAAAGGAGTTTTGGAGTGTAATTTTACTTGCAAACTTTTTACCACAACTTTGGACAACAAAAAAAACTGAGATTGTTTTTCTTATACGTCAGTGTCAATTTGTCAAACATCAAATTTTGTTTTGTTTTTTCTAACATTGCAATGATTGTATAGGTCTTAGAATAATAACGTATAGAAGGATAGTCTTCATACAACCGCTCCGTCAAAAATGAAGCACTAATCCGATCCACACATGCGTGACTATTGCTTGCTTACGTGCGGCGCGCGTCGACATTGAACATTGCGGAGTTGTAATGAACACTGGATAGAGGTCCGTTTGGAGCCATTTATTTGTGCAAAATCAGTGTGAAGTTAGCGATATCAGTACATAGACAATCGATAGATAGTAAGCTATTTTTTAGATAAAAGACGATTAAAAATATTAAAATATCTATTCGCTTGATAAACAGCGAGTTGATTTTATACTTCAGGTAGCTATCTAAGGAATAAACTAAATTGAAAAATCGGGTTAAGTAATTCGCGCGACACAATACCTACTACAGGTTGCGCATTTAACGAAGTACTGAGCCTCGTCCTTGCCAAGTGGAGTCTTATGTGAAAATAGATTTATCAGTCCCCGACTCGGCGTAATTAAAACCGAGGGACAATGGTTTGCGGCTATCTGGCACGTCTTCGTTTCACTCCACTAATTTACCTAGTAAATTAAACTTTTAAACATATGCGTTCCGTAACAGACTCTTATGAACGCTTCGAGGAAAATCCAAAGTTACCTTTAAGTTAAAAGGTTTCTACCTAGAATGGCACAAGGTTGAGCATTAAGGAAATGTTTCACCGTTGTTATTGTTATCGCTTACAAAAGTTTCGAGAAAAATCAAAGGCTTTAACTTAAACGGTTTCTACCGTGAATGGCACAAAGTGCGCAGTTTGGAAATATTTTTTTTAGTCAAAATTTGATCCCTGTTTTTTATTAGTGGAATCTACTCTACTCTCGATTCTGAACAAACTATTTTCAGGTTTTGCGCTTTTGTCATTAACACGTTGTATATATATATGTACACCGTTTTGAAATTAAAGGCGATATTACTACAGTAGATATTAAAGACTCTTAACTAAACAGAATATGATATCCTTCAGAATTCCATAATATAGTGAGACACTTTGATATGCAGTACAACCGAACAAAAAACGATACACACATGAAGGAAAGTAAAACAATTCGAACTCATACTCATTCATTCAAATGTTCAAAAAATGTACCTACTACTAATGTTTCGCGAAGACCTCTATCACTGAAACCAACTCATCACTAATTCACCATGCATGCCAAATACGTAATAATGAACAAAAAACCAGGGCTATGTTTATAGAAAAATGAACATTTATTTCGACCGATGATCTCCAGATCCTGTAAACCGATCTCTGGATCTATCCGAATGTTCTTCAAAAACTTGCTCATTATTTCAACTATTTATTACATTAATTTCAATGGAATAGTACAACGGCATCATACTTAAATTTACATTAAATAAATCGGAAGTGTAAAATTCAAGATCTTATGGTAGTAAATAAAACAAAAACACACAGCGAAAAGTTTTTAAAATGACGAGATTCTTGGTTAGCAAAGATCGAGGATCATAAAAAAAAATATTTTTTTGGGACCTTAAAACCGTTTGCATGGAGCATTTTCTTGTAATGTAACGTTTGAGATTCGATTTTGACCATTACATTTCAGAACTGCCTCCCTGACATGACGAACATTCGCCTGTAAACATTTCAGATTCAATTATGAGCATTACATTCTTCTTCTTATCGTGTCGATGGCTATATCCTTTTTGACCAAAACTCCGCCACCCTAACAGCATGGTCGTTGGCACACATAAGTTCCTCACGCGTACAGCTGTCCGGACACGAGGGGCATGATATGAGGTGGTCCATAGTTTGTGGGGAGGCACCACACTCGCACGCATTGTCGCCATCTGTGTAACCCCATCTGCACAGACTCTCCCTGCATCTCTTACATTACAATCCTGCCTTAAAAACTTCAGGGAAGTAGTTTCAAAATATTACACATTGTACGAGTATCATCAAATTGGGCACTGTAATGCTTGGTACCTACTTTTCCCTCACCAACGTGATGATGCTCGAATTTGTAACATTACAGTTTGCGCACTGTGATGCTCGGTTCTCCTCCCTCACTGATGTAATGATCGACTCTGTAACGTTACATCACAGGCGAATAGTCCAAGTGAGGGAGCATCTTTACATAACTTGTATTGGAAAAGGCTATTAGGTACTATGAAAATGTAATACTGGAGTTATTAGTTATCTCAAGAGTTTTAATTAGAGCTATATTTTTTTACATAATTCCCGAGTGTTAAATGACAAAATCCTGACAAATATTGTGACGACATCCAGTTTTGTGACTAAAGTGAGACTACAAACAAATAGACTATCGTCTATTTAAGACTTTAATTTTGCAACTTTTCAAGCGCCTAATTCACGACCTTCGGGAAGAATAACACTGTTAAATATATGCAAAACACAGTCCAACCTTTCGCATTGACTTTCGTAAATAAAATCTTTTTTCTGTTAACAAATGATCAGAATCAGAATCAGAATCATTTATTTCGCTTGAAAGTCAATCAATCTCGTCACGTCGATTCACCAAAAAGCATTATCGTGTCAACTTCAAGGGGCTAAATCTCTGATTAAGGCTTACTTAGTGAAGTTACATAAATAAACTATCAAAACGTCAGACATATAGTTTTGTTGACACATAATAAACCAGAATATAGAACATAATTCATCACAATAACTGTAAAACAAATAACTTTCCCAATTTTCCCGAATAATAATAGCCCAATTTTACGACGGATGTTTGTGTTGAATAAAGCTTATTAACTATTGAAAATTAATGTCAGTATACCTATGATCTTTATTTTATCGAATGAAAATATATAAATATATTTATTTATTCAGACACATGATCCATTTGTTAGTAACAATATTCCTGCAACTTTGTTAGTATACAATGGTTCACGATTATTTAAATAACTTAATGAAAATGTCCCGTGTTGGTTTATAAGGGCGGTAATCCAGTGCTTTAATAGTGCACTGTCCCACCTTGCTGTTATAACCTGGAGAATGTTATTGGGACTGCCAAGCATTCTGTTCTTGATGGGCAAAATCTTTTTAATTCCTCAATAACGCGTGGAAGCAGTCTACGTGAGCATATGCGAACATGCCAGACGCACTGCAGAATCTCGGCAGTCCCATCATCACAATCCAATCAGTTGATCAGACCTAAAAACGTAATTAGAGTACCCCAAAAAACCACGATGCAAACACGCGCACTATGGCTGCGCGTAATTTCGGTGACGGCATTAAACAATAGTATCGACTAACTTTAACTAGGTACTTGGTTTATTAATAGACAGTACCCTTGTTTCACAAAATCAGTCTGCCTAGTTTTTGAAACGGCACGTAATAGCCGAAAGGTTGCGAGTTCGATTCTAGCGATCATCTTTTTGTATTCGAATTACCTAAATTGTCACATACTCGTAGCTTTATGAAATTTTAAACTTTATGGTTTTTTAAACTTACACGCGTTTTGGCTTTGGTGGAGTTCCGCCTGTAGCATTTTCCCCCACAAATTCTCTATTGGATTAAGATCCGAACTCTTTGGTGGCATTTTGATAAGTGCCAACCAAAGAACCGAGCATCGAACTTACTTCGCGGTAGAACCCTAGCTTTAATTTGCCAAAAAAATGCTATTTACATCACAGTCCATACAGTCCTACAATTTACAACCTTGTTTTGTTGCAAACAAAGTTTATTTTAAATTTCGTAAATTTGGCTGCTTAGTTACCATTGAAAGTTTGACTACTAAGAAACCGATGAAGTTCTAGCTGCTAACGAATTTCTGATAGTAGTGTGTGTAGGTGATAATGAAAACTAACTGTTTAGATGTTATTGACTTGCTGACTGCTTAGTCACCAGTGATTTTCTAGCGGTTCACTTATTTGTGGCCAGTTTGTGTAAATATTAAGGAAAGCAGACTGCTCAGATATGATTGAAGCACCAAACGTTCCTAAGTTAATGCTAATTTCACTGTGTATATGTTTTAAAATGCTTTTTTCTTTATAAGCACCTGGACCGTATAGCGACTTCTGCTGCTGACTGTACCTACATTTTTAGCTGGTATTATGTATTATGATTCGGTGAGTGGTAAGAATAAAACAAAACAATTATTTGTAACAAATAATACCACTTTATTTACAATAATTAATACACTATCTTACAAATTAAACTTTTACCTAAACTTTCTCTACAAAATCTAATTTGTATAAGAACGCGCAACTATTATTGCTTGCGTAGAGTGAAAATAAATCTCCAATGCATGAGGAACAGGGTAAATGCTGACCTGTCAAGTTCTTCCTTCAGTCCGTAATATTAACAATGTTTCATAGTATAAAAGGTCAGTCAGGCCCACTCTTAAGTAGTCCCGAGTCCTGCACTCCTATTTTCCTATAAAAAATAGGTAGGGCGCATGTGCGAAACAGCTTCAAAGTGGCCTCGAAGTTGGACGCGAACTACATAAAGGGTGTAAAAAAAACCTTAACGAAGCCGACACCTACGTAATCTGCTCATCATCAGGACCATTATCTCTTTCTAGACCATACCTGGGAACTCGATAGTTACTAAGTTATTGAAGGGCAAAGTCAACTTAATTTTTGTCCCAAGAAACATTATCAAAATTTCAAGTATTTCCTAACAAAAAATTGCTTCAAAACGTTCGTTCTACTCGCAATGTACATCGTGCGTACCCCTTGATTATACGTAGTTACACGCGCCGGCACAAAAGCCCGGAGCGGTCTGTTGCACGCGTTACATTGCGTAGTGCGTTTTTAGGTTTAAAATTGACACATAAAAAAAAAATCGTTTCCCATCAATAATTTATTTTTTCTGTGACTTGACTTGACGCCGGCTTCATTAAGAGTGTTTTTACACCCTGTATATTGACTCTTCAGTGCGCGAGTAAGACCCGCTCTATCTGTTTTATTACGAATCTTTAACTAACTGAGTGGAGTTATTCGTCATCTCGCCCGAAAAAAACTCGGCCTATCGGGCGAGTTGGCACCTTTCGAATTTACCTAATATTTATATCGTCAACTCGCACGCTCGTACAAAGTACAGCCAGCTAATAAATTTTAAACTAAATCTTTGAAACGACTTCGAATAAAATGACATTGTATTAAATCTTAAAATAAAGCTACTGACTAACTTTTATCAGCCGTAGGTACACTATCAAAGAGAATTCCGACACTAAAAGAATAGCGCTCTTCTACACTGCCAAGCTAAACAGGTTTCTCACAAAAGGATAACGCTGTCTCTTTCTTTTTATCTAACCCTTTATCTCAATCGTGTCGCATCTTAGTGACGTAAAGAATAGCGCTCTTCTTCACTGCCCAGCTAAACAGGTTTCTCACAAAAGGATAGCGCTGTCTCTTTCTTTTTATCTAACCCTTTATCTCAATCATAAGCATCTTAGTGACACTCAGTCAGTCTTACCTTAAGCGTCCCTTTTTGCGCTCGCGCTTATTAAAATTGCAACACGCATTAAGCAATTAATTAAAAAAATGTGGGTGTTTTTTATGTACGTTGGAGGTAAGTTTATTTACAAATTGTTTTTATGTCTTAATTAAATCAAAAATGGGTTATCCTTCTCATCTGCTTTTTTTGTATTTATTAGTCAAAATAACGTAAATAATTATCATTTTGTAAAATATACATTTTATTACTGCTAGTTTTAGGATAAGTTATTTAATTTTTTTTTTAAATACCTTTGTGGCCGCTATCTTGTGTTGTCTTGACTGGCATTAGAATAAACTATGAGACTTAAATCAAATTAATAATTATGAATATACTACGAGTACTATGTGAAATTTATAAAAAAAATGTTTTGCCTGAATTGCCTTAAAAGATAATTCTTCAGATAAGAACTATTTTTTTAGGACTTGAATCACAACCTGGTCAATCTTATTCTGGAAATGGTCTGCAAATAATTATTTCTCAAAGAGGAAATCAAGTACTTCTTCGCGCGGGCCATAAATATAATTTACATAGGAAAAATAACGGATCCTGTGTTTGGAGATGCTCCAAACGACTTCGTTATCGATATGCAAAGCAAAGCTTACTATAAATACTGATAACTCTATCAAGCGGGAGGACAGACACAACTGTGAGCCGGATTTCGCGTCAAATGAATTGGAAGTAAAATTCAACGAGTGCATGGAAAAAGTGAAAACTGATTATACTGAACCCGTACCAAGTGTTTTTCGACAGAGTGTTGCAGAGCTAAGAGACAAAGGAACCTCATCCAAAAAAATCCTCAATTTAAAAATGTTAAAAATAAGTTTTTACCGAAATAGAAATATGTAACTTGGTGTAAAAAAACTATGTTTTAACACATTAAAGCAAGTTGTCGTGCCCGAAAAATTCAAAAGTTTTTTATTAGCTGATTACTACAGCTCGAGGAATAGAATTTTGGTTTTTGCTAGTGAGAATTGTAAAACAATATTGACAAATAGTAATTTGACAGTTTTATGTGACGGAACTTATAAATTTTGTGTAAAACCCTTTCAGCAATTGTACGTACACCTTGCATGTTGATTTAGAAAGCAGTGAAACACATATTAACATCATACCTGTGATTTATGCATTATTGCCTAACAAAACCAAAATAACTTACAAAGTGTTGTTTTCCCGATTTCAAATTCCTCAGTTCGATCCAAAAAACATTATACTCGACTTCGAGCAGGCAGCAATGTCAGCGATCAAAGATATATTGCCAGATACTAGCATTTGTGGGTGTTTCTTTCATTTTTGTCGAAGCTTGTGGCGAAAGGCTGACGAATTAGGCATCACAAAATCTGCACTAGCTCGAAAACATATAAAAAGGTGTACTGTTATAGTGTACCACTGTCAATAACTTATTGACAGTGGTTGGTTGTACATTATGTCTCAATGCCCCAATGATGAAAAAATTGTCCAATTTAATAATTATTTTGTGGAAACATGGTTAAGTGAAACTGCGTTTGTGATAATTGTTGATTCTATTTTTTAATGTTGATCATTTTATTCTATATCTAATTAATAACACGACAAATATTTTGTTGGTTGTAATTTTATACTTAGCTAATAAACAAGCTAAGTCCTTTGGTGAATAATTGTATAATTAAATTTTTTGACGTTGATTTTTATTTGGTGTAATATGCTTTTGTTTTTTTGAGATGTTTATTCACTATGTTGATTTATGCAATATATCTAAAATTATGATATAATAACATTTTGTTTTATTTTAAAGTAAAATCATAAAATATTAAACGTTTTTAAAAAGTATTTCTGTAGTTGACTGTACATATTTACCTCACATTTTTATGGTCGGGCGAGTTGACGACAGAAATATTATTTAAATTCGAAAAGTGCCAACTCGCCCGATGTCGCGAGTTTTTGTCGGGCGAGATGATGAATAACTCACTGAGTGGTATCCTGATTGACACTTTTTGTAATACGTTTTGTCTGTTTGTAACCTGTGTATAGTTTAAGTGTCAAAATAAATTTATTTCTATTTCTAACTACCCTGTATTACCTAAGTGGAATTTTAAGTTACTTAAGTAGGATTGGTCCACTTTTATACATTATTCTATGAGATAGTTCTTAGGTAGCATTATGAAGTTATAACGCCTATGACGTTCTATATCTCCATACACTTTAGTCATTCTATTAAAACAAGGCTTTACCTACCCAAAGTTCGCTAGGAGGTATTGACGTTGTTGGATTTAGATGAAGATTCTGTTTATTTTTCTACTTATGATTAAAAGTAATGTTGTTAAAGTCTTTTAATTAAATTAAAAATGCTTTCATGAGGTATATTATCGCGCAGAGTGTTGTAGACAGCTGTCTCGTGCTGGCTGAAGATGGCTGCCAGAAGTATTGAGTTTCTGAAAACATATGCAATCAAATTAGGGGTTTTAACATAAAATCACGTGTTCTTTAACTCAAAATAAAAATGCCTCAATCTTGGACCAACGAGTGGATTTTTAATATTGTCCTATTATAGACAAGTAAATGGTCAAGATTCACATATAATAAGCTATTATAAGCTAATTTAACAGTGTACAATAAAATTAAAGTCTTCTTTACAATTTGGTTCATAATCAATTCAAATCGAAAAGAACCGTTAAGTCTGAGAAATAATTTAATTTTTAGTACATTTGACCATATAAAACATGACGTGTGGCAAATAAGAATTTATATCAAGCTTTACATGGGCCTTCATGCAGCTGTCACAAGACCCACTTTGCAATAGTTTTGTTCCCCGTTCTTCATCGCTACCCCAGCTATCAAATTACATCGTTATTTGTATCATATGTGCACCTACTAATCGTGCCTTAAATTATATAGGAGACATGGTTGTACATGACTATGGTACCGATCTATTTGCTGACCATTTTGGAGTATTGCTCAGGAAGGCCTTTGATTTTATAAGTAGTGCCCTATAGATTGATGTAATACAAATTATTATTGACATAGTATTGTAATTTATATCTAAGCTGACATTTGTATTAATCTATGGTATTTATTGACATTGTTTTATTGTAAATTAAATTCATTATTATACCTATTTATCTGGATGTGACATTTATAAATGATTTTGTGATATTATTGACATTACTATTTTTATTCTTTTTGACATTATTGTATTTTGTGTAACTGTAACTTTATTATTGACATTAATTTATTCTCTTGACATTATTGTATTTTGTGTAGGTTATGTAAATTTAGTTTGCTTGTATTTAGTTTGAAATGACTTTACCTGTTCTAACCATACTGGCGCGTTGGGAAACTGTAAGTCGGTATGGGCATGCGATTTATGATTAAATGATTATGATTAAATGATATGTGATACATGGGGCGGGAAAAGGGTTCAATTGCTTACTTTTCTTCTCGTTAGGATCAGTGGCCCCGCATTGTCGGTAAGAGATGGTCTTCTTCCTCTTCTGGTTGACGTAGCCCGGGATGAAGATGCTGGGCTTCTCCAGCCGCCCTGAGCCTAGTAGCCTGCGAGAGAAAAACCGTATTGTAATTAATTAATGTATACTAATATTATGAAGCGGTAACCGTTTGTGAGTTTGTTTAATTTAGACTATATTAGGGAAAAGACAGTCTACGCGAGCGTAGCCGCTGACAGCTAGTAAAAAAATCAGTAAATATGCGAATACCCAACACACCACTTGTAATGGTGTCGAAGTTAGGATAAATATCCTTGTTTCACGAGCACACACAGACCCGGGTCAATTTAGAAAATATCGTTTCCTGAATTGACCCGACCGGGAATCGAACCCGGGACACCAGGGAAATCGAGGCAAGAAACCATGTTATAGTGCACTACGCCTGACGCGTCATCAAAATAGATCACTTTTTAAAGTTAAAGGTTTTAATAGCATCTTGAAATTGCAAGATAATCTCTTCTTTATGCGACAAGTTTTTGCAGCACCTTGCGTTATCTCTTTAAATGTATGTCTGTGGGGATGTCTTTCAGGAAGCCACTGAAAAAGTTCTTCTTAGATTAGATAACCTATTACTCGCTATGTAACCGTACGTGCGCCAGTACCAAAACCGGTTGAACAAATGCATAGAAGATCCCCTAACAAGTTGGTCCTTCTAGCCGGATGTTTCTTGCGGTGTCTAGTGCTGCGTGAGTTGACCGGCAGTTCTAGTGATGGTGCGCTATTTTATGCCGTAGGTTGCCTTACCTGGTGAAATCCAGTTCAATTTCGTTGGCCCTAGGGCCTGTGAAGTGCAGTAGAACCTGGATACAAGCACCGCTATGCAGTAGCCTCGTTCGCCGGGAATCCACTCCGAGCATCCATTCAGGTATACCCATTACTTTGCGGATGTCTTCTAAGAAGCCGCCACTAGAGACAAAATAATAGACTTGAATTTAAACCTTAACAATTTGTGGAATCTTCATTTTTCAGTTGCAATAATTTGAATTACTTATTATTTTTTGTGAGCCCCTAAATGGAAAGTGAGGGAATGGCGAACACCTCAGGGAGAATTGATATAAAACCGCAAAATGATAAGGAATGATTTATTATCATACTTTTTTAACAAGATAAACTATCTGAGTAACAATTTACAGAATCAAAATTGATATTTTTTTTATAAAAGGTAACATTTAAAGCGAAATACAAAACCCTTGCTGTTCGTGTTTACCCGACATGTGTCGGGGTAATAACGAACTAACAATAATCATTTTGAATCAATCTTAAATTCTTCAAATGTTGTATCTAGGACATTAGGCAAATCCTATCCTATCTGTTAGGTACATCAGAGATTTAATCATTCTTCAATTAGGTACGACAGAGATCACATTTATAGCCTGCTGAAGTTCGCCATTAGCCTTCACGGTCCGTTCGCGATTGCCCCACAGCATCAAAAAACACAAAAGTGAAAAAAAAGATAGCTTATGTTCCACTAGCTTTCCGCCCGCGGCTTCTTCCTTATATATTATGACCAAATTACATAAAATCTATATACATTGTAGCATGATGTATAAGCTGTATTACTGTAAAGTTTCATTCAAATCCGTTCAGAAGTTTTTGCGTGAAACAGTAACATACATACATACATCCTCACAAACTTTCGCATTTATAATATTAGTAAGATTTACGGTCAGCACTGTTCCCATTGTAAACTTTGATTAGTGGATATTCTAGTGAGCAAACGTTATATTTCATACTGTCCATGAATAAAGATACATTGAGTTATTTTTATAAAAAAATGCTTACTTTAAAATACAAAAACTTAAAAAAACATATCTTGACCCAGGCGTGCGAAAGGTTCGCCCGTGTTGCTGACTGGCACTGAGAGTGGCGTGGCGTGATTTTTAAGATGGCTACTGAGGAAATATTGATATCTATAACATACTCGTAGCAAAACTGGTGCATTCGTGTTTTCAGACATTTGAATGTTGGATAAATAAGCTCCTTAGAATATGCAACGTTTTACGTTTCAGCATTTTTGCTAATGGTCAGAGTTATAAACTTGTCCAATAAAGACATGATTTCGTAGTCTAAATGGTACTCGTATTATTGATTTATTCTTACTCGTAACACTAAAGCTTTGGTAACTTGGTTTCAGTTAACAACCAAGTGATTTTGAAAACATATACTAGTATATATATATAGGATAGAATTTTAGAATAAGATTTTTGTAACTTTTAAATATGTATGATGTGGCTTTTAATTAAATAAATATGTAAAGCTAACGATGTAGAAAGCGTCAAGCTAGAAATGTTTTGACGACAGACTAACTAATACTTATATAACTAACCATTCACCTAATTTATGCTTATACCTATTAAAAATCTTACTAGATACTATTCAACATTCAATTTCTCACATGGCTCCACCATCCAGACGCGCAAAAGTTCTTTCGCTACTGTTTCACAATTTATATTTAAAAAAAAACATTGTTTTCGGGAATTACCCACAACGTGTTAGTAACAAAGGACTTAAAAACTATATTAGTAAACTTAAAATACATCATGTCTCCCAAAATGTTATTTTCGTGTCTTTGGCTAGGTGGAAGAGAGTCCAGTGCTGCATAATAGCACTGTCCACGTCCAGCCTAGCCGCAACACTCTGCAGAAGATATATTTATATCTGAAATCTTTAACAATTTAATAATTTTCTAATACAATACAATGTTTTGTAAACAAATGGATTTACTCACAGTACAAATCTAGGCGGTTTCATAATATTGAAAGCCTTGATGATGTCCTTGTCAGGCTCGATGTTGGCGCAGGCAAATCGTTCGCCGCTGCGTTCAGGACCGAAGATCACTATGGAGCGGCCCATGGCGCTCACTGTGCCTTCGAGAGGGAAGTTGGAGTCTACAAAGACTTCTCGCTTGCTTCCGATATCTAGGAATGAGATTATATAATTAGTTTGTTGGTATTTATTTATTTATTTATTTATTTTGCATACCAAACACTACATAACCCAACAGATGCAATTATAAAAATAAAAACTTAAAACAAAACATGCAGTGCTACAGTAGCAAAAATGTCTCCATCTCAGCATGTGTTACGACACGGTGGCCGAGCCGTAACGCTGATTTTCAGACGGAGGCTCACAAAGGAGGGAAGCTGTCAAGAAAAATTTGCTTTACAAGATCCACGTGTAGTTATTTTTTTTATTTTTTTTTATTATTTTTTCTTTGCTTAGATCTGGACTAGAATCCAATACATAGAATATAAGATTAGAATTAAATAAATATATAAAAAATAGATATCACGCTTGTAAAAGATACTTTAAATTATACTTTTTTTTTTACACACTACATACTCGTAGATACGGCTACCTTAGATCTGTAATTTTTGCATGGCCAGCAGGTGCCGACCAAACTTACATTTAAAAGTAAACCTAGTTTTGGCTTGCCTTACTGGCGGTGGAAGATTATTCCAACATTTAGTTGCCAGATATCGGAAACTGCCTCGGAAAGCAGCAGTTCTATGCTGAGGGATTTTTAGCTTCCATGATGCACCTCGAGTGTTGTATTGAGACCCTGAGTGTGCCCAAACTAATTTGTTTTTTAGGTACTTAGGTGCATCATTATCGATTACGTCGTATAAAAGACCTGCAAAATGCAATCTACTACGAGCCTCCATTTTCAATAAATTAGCGCTGTTGAGAAAAGGGGTAATGTGGCTTCTGTAAGGCACAGCGAAGCAGAATCTCGCACAAGCATTCTGTACAAGTTGCAATAACTTTCTTGTACGCTCCAACAGACACGGCCCAAACACGGGGAGACAGTAGTTCAGCTTTGATAGAACAAGTGATTCGCACAGTCGTATACGCAATTGTTCATCCAGATTTTGGCGTATTCTATACAAAACTTTAATCCTAAAAAAGCAACTTTTCGCTAACTCAGCCACATGCTCCTCGAAACGTAGCCCCGCATCCAATTTCACACCTGAGTTTCGCGCAGACCATACCCTCTCAATTCTCTGCCTGCCAATCTCCACACTGGGATTCAGTTTTTCTACCCCTAGGATTTGCTTCTGTGAACCCAAAATTAAAAACTTTGATTTGTGTGGATTAAGTACCAACCCATTGAAATCCGCCCAAGAATGAACCCTGTCTAAATCCTCGTTAAATCTTTCTACTGCTACCAGTGCATTCTTAGGACTGAATGACAGGTAAATTTGTATATCGTCTGCGTACATATGATATCGACAATGATGCATGCTGCCCACAACATCACTACTGTACAAAACAAATAGGATTGGGCCCAAAATCGACCTCACCTCGCTCTGATTGCCGCGTGCTACAGCCCTGCCTCAATTCTACCCGTTGTGTACGATTTTCGAGGTAGCTGGAAAACCATGCTACAGTTTCCCTTGAAAAACCATAATACGACAATTTAGATAGAAGCAAGGGTATATTAATACAGTCAAAAGCACGCGTAAAGTCAAGCAAAGCAAGGATTGTAGCTTTCCCTTCGTCTTGAGCAGCCAAAACATTATCTACCACATCGATAAGAGCTGTTGTTGTTCCGTGACCCTTTCTGAAACCCGACTGGTGAATAGGAAGAATATTATTACTCTCCAAAAAAGCACTAACCTGGCTCTGCACTGCCTTCTCCTACCTTAGATAAGCATGGTAAAATGCTAATGGGTCTTAAATCCTTTAGATGTTCTGGATCAGAAACTTTGGGTAGTGGTATAACTTTGGCCGCCTTCCAAGCATCAGGAAAAGTGTGACTAAGAATAGAGCGGTTTACGATGTGGGTTATAAACGGTAACGTATGCGGCAAAGTTAACACAATCATGTCTAAACTTATATCATCAAGCCCCTTTGCATTAGATTTCAACTGTAGAATAAATCTCGCTACTTCTTCCGTCGAGACAGGTTTCAAATCAAAAGTGGCATCACTGTGTCGATTGAATTCGAAGTGCGTGAGTTGACTTATTGTAGCACAATCCCTTCCAGGTATGTTCAAAAAATGCCTGTTGATATTGTCCGGATCATCAAAGAAATGGGGCAACTCTTCCACTTTCCTACCATTATTATTAATCAAACCCATATTCCGCAAATTCTTCCATAGTATTTTGGGGTTATTGATTTTGTTATTTATACTAGTTCTAAAGAAGGCCCTTTTTTCGTTCGCTACAGCTTTGGCAACAAGGGATTTAAGTTCTTTGTACTGAATTTTATTTGCCTCGGTACCTTTCTTTCTAAACTTAACCAGAGCTGAATTACGAAGATCCATCATTTTTTTTATATTGCTAGTTAACCATGGGGTAGGTTTCTCTTTTACTCTAATCTCTCTAACGGGCGCATGGGCGTCAAACAAGGCAACTAACAGTTTGTTGAATATATCGACCATATCATTCACGGAACTAACCGTGAAGATTAGATCCCACCTCAACATAACGAGCTCCCTATCAAATGACTCTCTGTCAATGGCTCGTAAGGGTCTAGTTAATACGGTTTTGGATTTAGGCTTGTCTTTCTTGAGGTTTAGGGTAGCACTGACTATGGCGAGACGATTCAAGTCCGGAATGTCTGTGACCTTCACATCTCTCACTCGTGCATCCGTGCAGATAATATCGATTAAGGAACGGCTGTTTTCAGTGAAATGTGTTAAATACATGAGAGGCCCATAGCTTACGGCCTACACACAAAACGTACTTTTCGTTAGGTACTTACTTATCGTGCCCAATCTAGCTGTGATGTCACCAACGTGGCATCTCAACGGGTTGTCTGCTCCGCATTCTTGATTGTATAGATCATGCTGAAAAAAAAACAATTACTAGCCTGATTTAAAAAGGGCAAGAAAATGAGTCAGCTCAAAAATAAAGAGTAGTTTTTTTAGAACAATCAAATAGGCACAAACAATCTAATTAAATTAAGTATTTATGATACTTATATGTATATGCACACACGTATGTCCGCCGCAAATGTCCGTGCGTCATCTCAGTCTGGGCCTACTGAGAATCAGCGCCTGGGCCCGGCTATATGCTGAGTGAGGTCCATTTGTCTTTTTGGGCATCGGGACACCGCTGTCTGATGGTATGATCTTTTTTTTCCTGTTACCTATATGTTTTGTTAATGCCTACTTCTTTTGTGTTTACTTTTTTAAATGTAACGATGTCCATAAAGTTAATAAATGATTTTCTACTTCTATTTCTATTTAATTCAGGGCTGATTTTTCAATCCTCAGAAATTTATCTATAGAATAAAGTTTATTCGAAGGTTAACAAGATTTTCAATTTTTCGATGGTCAGATAGATGTTATCTGTTGAATAAAGCCGCTAACTGAGCAATAAAGTTATCTGCTTCTTGGGGCTGGTTATGATTTAATCTAGATGCGTTTTCTTTGACATTTTGAGGTTATGTGGTGTCATTTTGATTATTTTCATTTTGTTAAGGAGTTTTGGAGTGTTATTTATTATAATCACAAACTTTTTACCACAACTTTAGACAGCAAAAAAGCTGAGGTTGTTTTTCTTATACGTCAGTGTCAATTTGTCAAACATCAACTTTTGTCTTGTTTCATTCTAACGTTGCAATGATTGTATCTATAAGTGCACCTCGCTCGTGGATAATCATATACGTACATAGACAAACGATAGATAGCTATTCTGTGCATAAAAGACGAATAAAAAATTGAAAACATCTATTCGCTTGTTAAACAGCCAGTTAATTTTATACTTCAGTTAGCTATCTAGGGAATAAACTAATAATTGAAAAATCGGGCCTTAATACAATATATACTATTACTTGTGAGATACATTGTGTTTTCATGCGATGGCCAAGTCAATCTGTTTACGAGTATTCTATTTACCGACTTGGACATGGATCACACAACAATTTTTTTTTTTTTTTTTTTATAAATAAATAAATATAAATAAATATGCGCCAGACAACACACCACTTGTCATGGTCTCGAAGTAAGGATAAATATCCTTGTGTTACGAGGTACCAGACAGGAAAATAAGCCATTGGCGTCTCCCAGCACACCCAGACCCGAGCCAATTTAGAAAAAGTCATTTTTCTGAATTGACCCGACCGGGAATCGAACCCGGGACACCACGGAAGCCAAGGCGAGAAACCGTGGTACAGCACACTGCGCCAATCGTGTCGTCAGTCAAAAAAGTGTCGTATTAAAGGTAGAAGAACGGAATTGCGAGACTTGTTTTTTTTTACAAGTTATGTTTTTGAGGGCATTACTCCTACATGAAATGGCCTATCCTGTAGGATAATCCTACTATCCTCAGCCTTTTTAGTGAATTTTAGTATAGTACGCCTCCGTGGCCAAGTGGTAACTGAGCTTGGCCCGAAGGTCACGGGTTCAAATTTCGGTTCGGGAAAAGTGTCTTTATAGACTTTTCGGAACACAGATCGGGTTTGTGATCACTAACCCGCATTTGGCAAGCGTGGTGATTAACTCAATCCCCATCAATTGTAACGATGACTTGATTTCAACTATGGAGGCCTTTACCCATCAGTGGGACTGTGGGACAGCCTTCCTACGCTCACGACTATATCCCGAATGGAATGGTCAGAGGCAAGTTACCGTAACGGAAAACTGAGAAGCCCATTCCACCAAGCGTAAAACCCCAACGTGGTAGGCAGGGGGTGAGCCTTCCACCGTTATCCGGGTTGTTTTTTTTTATCTGTATTTTCCATCAACGAAAAGTTAGTTGGAAATTTAACAATGAACACAAATATGGGTATGGCCAGATTTGAACTCGGGATCACACAGGTTCCGACCTGGGGTCATATTGCAATCTCTTATAGCCAGCCAAGTAAATTTCTTAAGCTGAGCATAGCAAGCAATTTTGTGATATAAAAAATTCATTGCCAGTGAGCTACCAGTCAGTAATGCATCTTCAATGCGAGGCATTTACTGACGCATTTACTGACTCGCTACCGTCAGTTTAGGCAATAAACTTGGCTGGCTCTAAGAGATTGTAATATGCCCCTGGAGTGTTTAACCCTTAGGCCACGATGCTCGTTAGCTGAGATATACACGTACATTCAAAGGGTCAGCTAACTGCGTGAAGTAGGGGTTCCAGATGTACCCGCCCGCCACGCAGCGCGTGTTGGTGACCTGCACCGCCGCGTCCACGCCCACCGGGTTCACGAAGATGTTCCAGTTGTGGTTCAGAGTCTGAAACAATTGAATGTGCATGTGAAATGTTCTTGGGAAATCCTCTCTTAGTTCTCCCTCATAATTCTCGAGGAACCTGCATCCCAAATTTCAGCTTTCTATGCTCAATTCTGTTTATTCTTATTTTTGTCGTTCCCGTGTGAATTGATTAAAATTCGTGGTCAAGAGCAATACTAGAAAAATTATCGACAGGTAGACGTTGAAATTGTCATCCAATCCGGACCCATAAATGTGCTATGTATCCAATTTTAAGACTTTTCAATTTCAATTTCAATCGTTTATTGCGTGTCACATTACAATTTTAAGATTTTAAATATAATAAGGTATGGCAAACATAACTTATACTAAGTAAATAATACATTTACAATTTGTTGAATACAATAACGACTTCGAAGTATTATGACAACTTATACTTATGGAGTGCAATACAGGTACTGATTGAATTGAATTGACTTGTTTAAAAAATATGGGAGTGACTTATGTAATTTTGATTAAGCGAGTGCTAATGTGATTTTTATAGATGGGTTTGACTTGTAGAACCGATAGCTAGCTAGAACCTTTAATCAAATTTTAACTTACCAAATTAGTATCTCTGACCCCCGGATGCCGCAACTTGACCTCAATGACAGTATCACTAGCGCTCCCGTCATTGTGGATCAGCTGCGTCATGCGGATGTACCCGTGCGCGAACCCGCCGGGGTGGTGGAAGGAGGCGATCCCGCGGATCTCGCGCGCTTCGGAGGGACTGTACCCGCGCTCGATGCTGGAACAGGCCCAGCGGCGGTCACGGCTCTGTGAAAGTAGGAAATAAATAAATAAATATCCAAGACAGCTTACAACAAGGTCAATCTGACCCCAAACTAAGCAGAGCTGATACTATCCGTTATATGGATGTAAGAGCCTTTTGCACCCATAGAACACACAGCACAGTATCAGTCGTTGAGTTCCAGCAACTGATGCATACTTAAATATAGCCATCCGCCCAACTCAGAATCTGGCAAAGACCTCCTCTCCTAATTTCATAGAAGTTTATTTTTTAATTTCTCGAATCAGTCATCCACATCTTAAGAAAACTCAGAATCGTGATCGAATCAGAAATTACAAATATGTAAGCAAAATAATTAAAGTGACGAAGTAACCAAAATCAGCAATGGATAGGGCAAATTGCGCGAAGTACTGGTCAGTGGGTCAGAAGAGCTCAAGATTGGACCTTTTGAAAGCAAATTCAATGCAGCGTGGGACATCCCACTACAACGTTGGCGAACGACCTCATAGAAATCAAAAGATTCTGGTGAATTCAAACCGCCTGCTACTGCAAATCTGTAGGGAAGACCTGTGTTGAGCAGTAGGCGTCTTGTAACTGTGAATGATGACGATGTAAAGAGAGGGGAATATCTCAGGGGAGTTCAGTAAATTAGCCAAATTGCTGTCGAGATTAAAGCACACTTTGCGTTCAATGAATGATAAGGCACTCAGCGATGATAATGATGATTCAGCTTTTTAAAGATGTTACCTTCTTGTGTAATACGACGGAGCGCCCAAGAATGCTGTAAGGTCCAAACAGCGACATCTGTGTCTCGTTGTAGTAAGTGGTGATGCTTCTCATGTCGTCTAGGAGACCGTACTTGTCCCCCAAAGCTCCTAGTTCATACTGATCTGCAGTTCCTGGAAAAGGGGAAGATATTATTGATGATGATGATCATTGGCAAGTTCTGTTAGGTTCTAGTAGTGACCCTGCCTGTCGTCAGAGGCGACTAAAAGGGCCTTTGGGGTCTCGAAGCACACGCGGGGGGGGGGGGCTGCGTGTGTTTCGGTTTGCGATCCCGAGGAAGACGGTAACGCGTGTCTTTGGACACAGTGGTCTGTGTTATCGTGCACTGGAGTTGAGCTTGCTCCTTCCAAGGCTGGCTGCCAGGTGGCCTTGCGCGCCGAAGGGTCCTGCGAGGAGTCTCTTCCTCGTTGGAGATCCCGGGTCCCTTCCATTCTGCGCCGAAGATGACCACCGTCAGGTTTTAGTGGGTATCTGTTTTCCCATGAGTTCAGAGTCCCACATATCCCAGGTGTCCCGAACCCAGGGCCTTGGGAATGCCTAAATGCATTTCCCGACGCAAACAAAGAAAGGTTCTAGTAGTGATATAGTCAAGACATGAGCTTGGAAAGTTTAAGATGAAAATGTGAGATGTTGGTAGACTTAAAGCCGTAACACGTTTTTATCAAACCAGGGCAATATTTTTGTCCTATATATTACTTTACGTTTTGCGTCTCTAATGTGAGTGTGTATCGGTCGGATGACCAAGATTTTTTTTTAAATTAAAGTTCTGTGCCATATGTACCATGTCTGAATTGTGATAATTTTGGAATTCATATTTTGTAAGGATTTGATTCAACTACCTTTAGTTGGTGGAGGACTCAGAGCTTTATCTACGTTGAACGGATTGTAGGTGTCATACAGAGTCGTCTTCTCGCAAGGAAATTCTAGTTCTTTCTCCACCGGTGCCTGAAAACAAAAAGACCAGTTCAAATATTTTTCCTGCAAGCAGACAACATTTTTCATTCTTCATGAGTCTTTTGGGTGAAATCCGGCTCAAAAAAAATATGACGTCACTAGCAAACAAATGCAGACCACCTGATGTAACACCAGGGCAAATGTATTTTAATTGCCCATCCTGTAAGAACCAAAATCAGATATCCATGCTGTAATACAGCTATGCTTCAGGCAGCTTGAAAAATCCAGCATTATTGTTGATTTACCTGCACGAGACTTTCGCTTAAACATGTGCTGCGTCATGTTTTTCCGATAGCTTCAGTAGACTCCACCTTCAGCTTCGTTGAGTGTGCCCTATCTTCGTCAATAATACAGCTTACCTAAAAACTTAGATATTGGTCAAAACTGAATGACTTAACTTACCACATGAACCTTATAGTTCCTGATATCTTCTAATCCCTCCAAGGTGAGCTGCACATTAGTGACGTCATACTCGGACTGCTGCGTCATCTCCAGTCGCCCCTTGAGCTCGACCGTCTCGCCGTTGCTGAACCAGTCGCGAACCACGGCTTTGCGGCGGTGAAGACCGTTGATACTGAGGATATTAATAAGATTGCGCATGAAATCAATCCTGGACCAATTCATTGCCATGGTTTTTCTTTCCTCATACAACATCTAGGAGACGCACACTCTTGCACAAATAAACTTATACTCTTGGCTGTTCTGACGCACAAACTTATATTCAATTTCAGGCATTAGTCTCATTTTAAAATGAAGCCAATATAGAAAAGTTAGTTTTCTGATAAGCTTACTGAATAGAACCCGGGACACCACGTAAGTCCAGGCGAGAAACCGTCCTACAACGCACTACGCCAATCGTGTCGTCAAACTATACTTACATGGAACAAGCCATCCGCTCGCCGCGCGCGACCGGTCCGTGGTCGTCCAGGATGACGAGCGACTTCCTCATGGCGGAGTACTTCCCGGCCAGAGAGAGGGACGTGTCGGTGAAGAGGCGTCGCGTCAGGCGCGCGCTGTCGCGCTTCTTGCCGGCTATTGCTAACATTCCGTGCCTGGTAAGAAAAAACAATCATTTGGATATGCTATAAAACAATGCTGTTTCAAACACAAAAAGTACCTTATAACTACCTAAAACGAATCTTCTGGATAATACGCAACGCAGTCACAAACTTCTATAATGGCTGGGTTATTCCCTAACTTTGATGGCAGATTGTTGCTATTTGACGTCGAATGCTGCATTGCCATTAGCTGAAAAGCTGCCAAAATGGGAGTGACTAACAATCAACTCAAAGTAGAGAATAAAAGCACATGTTCTAGTTCTCCAGATTATGCTATGTGATCTCAGTATGATGTATCTAATGACGAGTTTTTGCGTGTTCTTTGTGAAGATGAGTCGTCAAGTGTTTTTATGACTGTTCACGATTTTAATAAGTTCATGGTCACATAATTTTTAAACATCATTTGCAATTACAATGAGGTCCATTGCTATTAATTAATTAATCATTTATTTCAGGTGATAAAAACCCATTTTGTTACATACAAATGAAATTAAAATTAGAAGTAATAGAAACATAAAATAATTGAGAAATAAAATACAATAAAAACACAAATTTAAAACATTACAAATAAGTCCGTTATAGTAGTCTCTCCATTCGACATTGTGGGATGTGTCTATCACAGCAATGTCGGATGTAGGGACAGTCCAGCCTACCAGCAATCATAGCTAGGACGGCATTGGAACTGGCCTGAACCCTTCGCACCAAGGAGGCTCCCCTTTTGCGCATGCTTGCGTGAAAGCAGTCGGTGTTGGCTGCTGCAAACATGCCTGACGCGCTACAGAAACGAGTCAGCCCCAATACCGCCCTAAACGCGTTGTTAAATTTGACACGGAGAGAATCATATACCCTCTGTGAATATTTTGCCCACAAGCTGCACGTATACAATGATGTGCAGTATGCCCGGAAAAGAGAAACCTTTACAGCAGCGAAACATCGAATAAATCGGTGGGCCACCATGTTGGCTCTCCTAGACAATGCCCTCCGTTCCCGTTCGATATCAGCATGGTCTTTGAGGTTGGCGGTAACTATATGGCCCAGAAGTACATTTATTTACTCTATTTAGACCATTGAGTCGAACAGGTGGTAAGGTTTGTGGACACTTAGCACCGGCGTCCTCAAACACCATGTATTGGCTTTTAGTGACATTGTATTTAAGCCCATGAACACTAGCATAATCTTCACAATTCTTCAATAGTTTTCTCAAACCACAGACTGACGCGCTCAGCAGGACCATATCATCGGCGTAACTTAGGTTGTTCACACACACGCCATCCACATGACATCCTATATATTGGCTGCTAAGCGCGACAATCAATGCGTCCACCTTGCCTGACCCCGCAGTTCAGCTTGTAAGGCTCCGACATTGCTCCCGCCCATCTGACGTTATTGATCTGGTGCTTATACCAATACTTGAAGATAGACACCAGTTCACATGGTAAATTAATGTCCTCGAGCTTTTTCCACAAGATCTCATAAAATACCAGATCGAATGCCCTCGACAAGTCGAGGAAACACGCATAAACGGGTGTTTTACGTCTCGTATAATACCTTACAGTGTGTTTTAGACATAGTATTGCACTCTCGGTAGATAGTTTGGGTCTAAACCCAAATTGATTATCGTGCAAGTTCAAATATTTGTCTAGTTGAGTGTTGAGCAGGCCGTCAAAGACTTTAGCTACAATGGTCGCTAGCAAAATAGGCCTATAGTTACCCTTATCAGCAAGGTTACCAGTTTTATTTTTCACTATAGGCACTACGACAGTTCTCATGAGGTCCACCGGCAGGTAGGAGTGGCTCACGCATAGCGAATAGAACATTGACAGGACCCTATGTATTTCAATGCTCAGCCCATTGTTGCCCCTGACAATTTCCCCTCGTCATCTCTTTAATGATTTTTAATACATCTTTAGCAAATAAATGTACCCCTACTTTTCCATTCTGTGGCTAAGAACTGAGCTCCTCCACCCGCGAGCCTAAAGGCAATTTAACAGAAAAATAACACCTAAAAGTTTCCGCAATACCTTTATGGTCACACACGCCATCGACGCTCACAGGTAGACCAGGTTTTGAGTTTAGTTTTTTAGTACTTTGCCAAAAACCGCGGAAATTACCCTTCGAGTGTTTCTCAGCCAAGGCATCCATTTTAATTTGGTCTTGATGGTCTACACTCCTTCACGTTCTTCTTAATCAATTCAGATCAAAAAAGGAATGATGCATGAAAGTTGCCACGCTTTGTAGCGTTGGCCAGCAGGAAGTACCTTCTCGTCGTGCAGTTTGGGTGGTCATACCGCCTCCAAAAGTCTGCAAGTTTCTCATTTAAACAACGCTGTGTGTGGGTGATGTGAAAAGCTTTTGATTATCATCATTCCGTTCAGGGTTGACTACATACCTGGTAGTCAAATCGCCAAGTCTACACAGCCCTTCTAATCCAGGTCTGCAATACGCCTCCGGATGCCTCGTGTCAATATCCACTCCATGCGGCTCATATAAGTTCCCAGCGCTTAAGCAGCGCCCCGTCCAGTTGTAGAAGTCCTTGCCTGGTGGGTGCTCGTGAATGGACCAGCGGTGCTCGAATGTGTTGTTCACGTGGGCTCCGTCTGCGTGAATCTGATGATATACAAATCTTCATTGAAAACCGGGCGGAGCATTGCCAAATGGTCACTCGAACAACAAAACAAAAAATAACAGTAGAATCGGAAATAAGCAGTATATCATTGTTAATACTTTATTAAAAAAACACAAATCGGAAAAACCACGCGGGTTTCTATTATGCAGCAATTTAATTTTAATTTGATTTGATTCACCATGTAGTAGACCACCATTTAGTAGACTATCTCTATGACACAGAATAGGTAATACTACCTATGATACGGAATACGATCATAGTTACACAACATGGTAAGGTTGTCGCGAACCAGACGCATTGATGAACCTGACTCTTGAACAGATTTGCGTCGAGTCAACCTTGAAAAAAACTCAAACATAAACCCATATTTGAAAATAAAAAGGTAACAACCATATTTGAAAGCAATAAGGTCAAAACAAAGATTAGTTTATAATCTAATGCCGATACCAGATGTAAAAGTCAGGTCTCTGTTCTTACGTGCGTGTTTATGTTTTTTTTTTTATATTGCCCGTCAAGATGACCTCACTCGGCCTGATGGAAAGCGGTCGTGAGGTCCAGATATGAGGTTGACAAGCCCAGTCATTCAACGAATCACTGGGTTGGCCATCCTCACCTTGAAGGCCTGCAGAAATGCCTTTTCACGCCCCGCTTGAAGAACCCGGGACTATACGAGGAAGGAAACACATGTGCTGGAAGAACGTTCCACGTCTGGATGGTACGACAAAGAAACGAGTCACCGGACCTTTTAGTTCGGGCCAACAAATGTCGAATTGTGTGTGGGTGACGCCGTAGTCCAGCACGCGTGGTACGGGAGTGGAAAGGTGAGGGTGGAATGAGCTGGAATAATTCGTCAGAGCATTCCCCATTGTAGAAGCGTTATAGAACACCTAGCCGTGCAATGTCGCTACGCAATTGGAGAGGCTCAAGGGTCAAAGTTCCCTCTGGGTTTCCAAATACATATAGCACGCCGCTGCAACCTGTCAACTTCGAGTAGGTACTTGGCAGAACCGTCCCAGAGATGAGAGCAGTATTCCACACACGAGCGAACTTGTGTCTTATACAAGAGACAGAGCTGCTCAGGCGTGTAGAATCGTCTCACTCTGTTCAGGACTCCGAGTTTATGTACGTCGTTGGTGGCTATGAACAGACATGTAACGCCAAAAGTATCACTAATATTACAGCCAATATTACTAAATCAAAATTATTTTCCTGCTTACCATACTCTCAATGATGATAGTAGTGTCCTCCCAAGGTCGGCTGAGTGGCTGCCGAAAGATGACCCGCCCTACGAGGGGATATCGGAATATCGCCTCGGCAGAGCTCATAGGAGTTTGGTAGTCGGTGCCGTATTCGTAGGAGAGTATGGTGGCGCAAATTTCTCTTTTGGGTGCTCTCCTGTAGACAAAAAAGCGATTTGTAAATATTTATGGGTCACATTCGACCAATATTGATTCAGAAAAAACTGAACAGAATGATTTACATTCACTAGAAGACAAATGATACTGGAGTGCATATCTAAACCTAATGTTGTAGCAATCATTTCAGCTTGTTTAGTTTCTATCTAATGATATTTCCATCAACTGAGAGTTAGCAGCAAACTGCAATGAACACGAAGATGGTTCTGGCCCAGATTTAAATCGGGGCCACACGTGAACCGTCCTGGAGTGCTCTGCCTCTAGGCCGCGACGCACTCGTTTTCTCTATTAGGGGTTCCAACACCTTAAGCCTATGGTTTCTCACCTCATCAGCACCATAGACCGATGCATGATGCTGTGCAGCCCCTGCAGCGGCAGGAACACGTCCCAGTAGGCGCCGCTGAGCTCGTTGGCGAGGCCGGGCAGCAGGTACTTGTGGTTGAGGTACTCTGTACGGTCCTTGTACTTGCCCAGTAAATCGCCTACTGGGTACTGGTCTTGGGTGCCCATGCCTAGGAAAAACCATAAATTACTACGATTTGTGGTCACGGGCAGCTTTAAGGCATTTTTTTCACAAGCATGGTAAATACTGGTTTTGTTTGGTTTGGTTGGTAAACAATAATATGGTTTGGTTTTCCAATTAGTTTCGCAACACATTACTTCGTTTCCGCAGGAATCATCTATTACGAACAAACCTTGTGTTAGTTCTATGACTGTGAATATCTAATTCATTTTATAAATAAATAAATATGCGCCAGATAACACACCTCTTGTCATGGGTCTCGAAGTAGGGATAAATATCCCTGTGTTACAAAGACAAGGAATTAAGCCAGGGGCGTCTACCAGCACACCTAGACCCCAGTCAATTTAGAAAAGATCGTTTCTTGAATTGATCTGACAGGGGATCGAACCCGGGACACTACGGAAATAAAGGCAAGAAACCGTGATACAGCGCACTACGCCAATCGTGCCGTTATTTGGCATTTAAGATACTCGTAGAAATAATGTCTCAGTATTGGACTCTCGCGCAGCTGCAGTAGTATGCAGTGTTACTTTATAAACACCATCCATTTTTCCCTGACATTAGGCATCAATCGAAAACAGCTTTTTTAAAAAAAGGCTTTCTAACTTAATAATATATATTTTTCGAACAGATTATTCGTGACGTTCGTTACTTATTCAAAATTAAATTTCAACTTCTCTGGGCGGGGAGACTGCGAGCCCGCCGCCACTCACGTCGCGCAGTATCAACGAAACTAGAGATTTCTTTAATATCATTAAGTAGTTAAAATAGCATTAATAACTTAACATTTTAGTACTGAAGGTTGCCAAACAGAAAAATACGTATTTTGCCATTTTCTTCATAGATCCTCATATTTCAATTAGGATGGTGTTTATAAAATAGCCCTGTATAGTTACCTACACATTTTGCTTATTTTGGGTTTAACTTCCCAGAGACTTATTTTACTGATCATAGTTAATTTACTGTGAAGTACAACAAATCACCAACTAATTCAAAATCAGCCTGAATACAAATTGACGATTTGATTTGATTTCGCCTGTCGTAACAGTTTGTAATTCTGCCATTCTTATCCTTGACAGCTATCTCCATTATCAACAAGTTTCAAAACACCATGGTTTGACCTTTTAACATCCTAAAATAGTTCAGAACTGCGCATTGTACTCTCCAATCTTACTCTAACACATTCGAATCAGACAATTGCTTCTGAACCACAACATCCAGATTCCTTGAAGTGTGCCGATACCGCGCGCGTAAACAGCTGGCGTGCCTCCAAGAATCGGTCTGACACAAATTGAGAACAATAACAATTTTAGACGAATCGTCTCGAATGGCGGAAACTGGGACAAAATCTATTTCAGATATTGAAATGCTCATTTCATTGCCCTTAACAGTTTCATTGATAAAATACTATTTAAAGTATTGAAGCGAAGCACAGTCTATTTAATTTGCAACTATTCCAGAGGATTTAGCCAAGAAAAACACGTCACAAAATGTATATTTTAAGAACACTTTGAAACGTATGGGAATGACATAAAATTCCATTTTAAATATCGCCAATTTGTCGAGTTCATTGTTATTTAAGGAACCTAATTAGACGTGTTTCTATTGGCTAATCCGCTAAGCGTCGATATCCTGAATAACTTTGAAAACAAGCAAGTGTGACAGACGGACCACGTCAGAAACACAAAACAGACATAATTTATGACACCACAGAAAACCCTTACCCGCTGGCGGTAAGCTCTCCAAATTAACATTAGTAGGGTTGAAGATATTCCCCGTAGTGTTGCACATGTTATTAATTTCGCCCGCATGAAGCAGCTTCGGCGGCAGTTCCCTGACGTGGTAGTGGACCATAGAGCTCACGAAGCGGAGGTTGGTCTCGTAGTCCTCGTCAGCAGCTCCTAGCTGGAAGTTCACCCAGGTGGGGTCGAAGGGAGAGCGCTGGCTGAACTCTACTGTGCCTCTGATGCCGTCGTGGTTTAGAAGTGTCCTGGGAAAGAGTACTAATGTTTTAGTTATTCATCCAAGAACCTAATAGTTCTATACCAGCACCGTTATTCATTCTGCATGTGACTCTTTTGCCTTCAGCTATTGTCACTATGAGGACATAACATAACACACCATCACGACTATATCCCAAACGGGGTAGTCAGAGGAAAGTGACTGTTGCCGTCCTGGAGAACGAAACACTCAGAAGCCCACTTATCACCAATGGTATTAGAACACGAACATGAACAAAATTCTATTAGCTGGGACATGAACGAAACCAAATACTTACAAAGGAATTCTGAAATGACAAAAAGTTAAGCAGCCCTCAGATGTGCAGTGACCCCTGTCATTTCAACCTACATTGACAGACAGTATCAAATTGAATGGTGCTTAAAATCTGTTTGGCGTTTCAGAATTTGGTATCTACATACATACATACATAATATACATACCATCACGACTTTATCGCAAACGGAGTAGTCAGAGGCAGATGACTGTTGCCGTCATGGTGAACGGAACACTCAGAAGCCCACTTTTCACCAATGATATTAGAACCCATCGTGGTAGAGGGTGGGCCCTTCTGCCGCTATCGGGGTTGATTTGGTTTTTATCGATGTTTTCCATCACCGGAGAGTTAGTCGGAAATTAAACAATGAACACAAAGAATTTGGTTCTGGCTAGATTTGAACTCGGGACCACACGATCCGAATTGTAGTTTGGTAAGTATTTAGAATTTCGTTAAATAATAACACTCAGTCACCGAACCAACACGAATGCTCTTCACATTAATTTCTGACTTGGCAAATATAAGCAGAATCTTAGATCAATCGAGGTCAAAATACTCACTTGCCACTCTTCGGTTCCATGACCCTCAGCTTGGCGCACGCAAGGAAGCTGTCGGCGTGCCTGTTGTCATAGATCACGACGTACAGGCTCCTCTTCGTCACCTCCATGTCACTCCTGAGCACGTTCAGGACTTCATCCTTGTATAGCATCTTAATCTTCTTACGATTTGCATCGGTCGCCACTTTTACCAACCTTCAGGGTATTGTGAATCTTGTTAAATAGAGTTTGTAGTTTTTCTTTTTGAACCTTTTTATTCCCATATCTCAATTAAGCCGTAAGAACGAAAAAGTTGTCGATGTAAGTAAATAAACTGGTAATGAGATAGATTAAGGTGTCATTTTAAATATATATTTATACACTATGATGAAGCAGAAAAGAACTATGACTATATCTAAACAAATCGCAATTGTTTTAGTTCTTGAAATGCCTGATTGTTAGTTTACCAACGATTCCAAATTAATCACTAGTCATGTTAAGTCTGTCTTTGGAATTTACTCTAAGAACCATTTCGAAACCATGCCTGAGAAAAGAGAATTCAAAACACGATGGTCAATATTTTGATTTTTTTTTGAAACACAAAATTTGAAGGTAATTAAACTAGGCAGAGAGGAAGATTTAATGATATATCGAGTAAATAAATCTTCAAAACCACTCACCCAAGACGGCTGTCCAAGTCCCCAACACTCATTCCATCTCCACTGTTCTCCGGGTCGAACACTAGCTGAAGAACATTGCAGTTATCCTCGTGGTTGCCTCTATCAGAGTCAAAGATGTCCGTCACAAACAACTTCCATTTGTGTTCTGTATAATCCACTTTATCTGCCACCGCTTTGGTGTGGTACAAGTCGGCTTGGATGTAGGAGTCAGACTCGTCAAACTCCTTAGCTAATAGCCATCGGAAATGTAGGGATCCCGCGACTGGAGATGTGAACCTAAATTTTAAAAAAACATGACAGTTCATGCTTGATGTTGAAGGTAGGATCAGGAACTGCGGCGACACGAAACAATGCGAGATTTAATTTACAACAAAGTCGTATTTGAAGATCTTTTTGAAAATAAAGAGTTTTAAATGAGAAAAGTAGATTAACGAATTATTAATAATCAATGTAGGCTACTTTTTTAAGATTATTTAGTAAATTTAGAGAACTTAGTATTTAGTATAGTAATTTAGTAAACCTAAAAAGGATTTAGGATACTACTGACCAAGTGTTTGTAAGTTTTTATATGTGGAAATAAATAAATAAATAATGGATGTTAGATACTTAAAGATAGCAGATTACAGTAACTGGTAGAGTTTACTGTAAACTGTACATCTTTTTTGGCATTTACATTACATTTACAAATTCGCACTCAACGGTTTTCTGCGTCTTTTCTTGTCCGCACTGCTAAGGAGTGGAACGCTTTCCCTGCGTTTCTGTTTCCGGATACTTACAACCTCGAAATCTTCATAACCAGAGTTAATAGGCATGTTCTGGGTAAGCGTGTCACCACCACCGGCCTCTTTATCGCTTACCAGCAGACGAGACTGAGGCCAAGCACAAACCTATTTTGATTATGAAACAAACACATAAGAGACTTAGCAATACAAACCTGGCGACAGCATGCTTCTCATACAATTTCTCAGTTGACGAAATAGACGCGCATATCACTCTGTCCCTTTCTGCTGTTTCTAACACTATACTCTTCCCCCACAATCCACTTATGCCTGTCAAACTGTTTCTGCTCTCAAACTCTGCATGGTCTTTTCCTGGAATGATTAAGTATCCCATTTCTTCTGTCAAGTCTATTATTTCTCTGCCCAGATTATCGTCTGAACACCTGGAGTCTGACAACTCCCTGTAGTCGACAGGGAACTCGTGTATAGTCCATCTCCAGACTCCGTCAGGATATTGAAGAGTTGGCTTCAAGTTGGTTCTGATGCTGATGATGGATTCATTTTTATGGGAGAATTCTATTTCACCGTGGAGGCCGTGTTGAGAAATGTAGGCCCGGAGAACGAGAGCGGTAGAGATATCTGGGGGTAGGGTACAAAATTCAAATTCATTTATTTACAATTTATCATTTAGGCAGAAAGCTTTCAATAACATGTCCGTAACTTTCAAGGATAAGAAACAAAACGCGCAACATTTGATGCACTAACACACCAAGCCGAAATGACTGGAAATAGAGATTTCAGTTCCAGTTCAAAAATGAGTATACAGACTAGAGCATTCGCAAGAGCATTTCATAGTAATGTATCGTTTTATGATTTAATTTAATTTTTTATTTTTTTTATGATCAGTTTTCTAAAAACGTTTACATGAAAATGTTCCATTCTTGCTTGGTTTTTAGGATTAAGTTGTAACAAAACATCTCTATAATCGCGATATTGTAAGAGTTAATTTCAAAACGATGAATGCTCGATGTTCTGATACAAGCGAATGCTCAAAGCTATCAGCACCTTTATAATAATATCGTCAGGTGGTCTATTCCGGAGAAATATTTACGAAGTTTCGGTAAATAAACTTTATATGGTAATGAGCTAATAAAAAACGATTGTGATGAATTGATAGATTGTATGTGGATACGAGTATGTCAAAAACGATCTGATAGTATGTTTTAACGCTTAACGATTTACGATACTTGTTCTGATCAAATTAAAGAGAGAGTAGGCTTCTTAAATAGGTCTACTATTATGGTCATCAACGTTAAATAAACGATTTATTACGTTCAAGTAATAAAATTAAGTTTATTAAGACGTCATTTTGGAGTAAGATTGCTTTAAATACATGGGGTAGTAGACAATTCCGGAGTCGATTTAATATGAAGTGTGAACCATGGTCTCAGTCATATTGCTGTTGGCCATAAGCCCGCCCGTAAATTTTGTATGGCATCCCGAATTCAGGAACGTCGCCGAAAGTTTAGGCTCTACTAACAGAGCCATCACTTGTACCATTACCATAATACGGGATAGCATTATTTAGCAAAGTTTTCTTAATTTCTTTAAAGTTTGAAGATAGCTTTTTTTTTTTGGTTGGTTAATTTTAGCAGTTTGAACATTTTTCCCCACATTTAGGAAGGGACACGTTAAATTAGTTTAAAAGTCCACTCAAGAGCCGGAACTAGGCTCAATCATTCGCCCTTGCTTCGTGTTTTATTTAGTTTACTCGGTTTTCAATACGAATAAACCGGTTTGGAAACAGAGCTACTCCACTAAGGACCTACTCTACACCTCGTTCGCCATTCTGACCACTTTAACAACATAATTTGGTTTCCTGGTTTATTTTTTTATTTTATTTCGATAGTTGAAGGGTTTTGTTTACACATTTCTCCTATTACCTACTTACTAATATTAGTTCAACTTTTTGCAATACACATTCATCATTCTACTAATGATTAATGCTGTCAAGTTTTTCTTTTAATCGATTTCTGTCATTATCTCATTAAGTTCTACATAATAAAATGACTCAAGTTTAAAAATAGTTCTGATTTATTTGAAATCAAAACAGACGTGTTGATGCCAAATGTATCAAGCTTGCCAAATACGAATTGGTAAATTACAATGTTTTTCTTAATTAATAAATAATCTATCCAAACAAGCTTAAATTATCTGTTATTAAAACTGATATTTTCACTAGGCCTGATTGGTTTGTGGTTGGGTTGTTTCTGCTTTTCATTACAGGGGTACCTCTGCTATACTTTTTACTACTATACTCCAGGACAAGGACTACGAAATTAAGCAATGTTCTCTTACGGTTGCTTTTTTTCTTATATTAGTACCGAAATCCAACATTCTAACCGGAAGTCCAACTTTAAATTCACTTGCTGGGTGCAATTCTATATAATTACAAACACGAAAACGTCTGATAATAATAAACTGCTTGTCAGCTGGATGACCACTAGGACCTAGTCCACAATTCAGGTATATTTTTTGGAAAACTTCGACGATAATACGTAAAGTTGGATTCATACTATCACTGCCCAACTTGAATAGCAGCTGTCTAAGTAACAAACTACATTTTGTTCAGTATTAAAACATCAGGAACTTACCAGTAAACAACAAAAGAAAATAACTTAAACACAACAACTTTGGTACCACATGACTAAAGAGTTTACACATTCTGCTAACATTTAACACACGATATCACAACATGGTCGTACGCACTACTCCGGACTAAGTTTCTCCAAGTCTCATGGCTAAGTGAAAGGCAACTTGAGACGGCAGAGAGAGAGGGAAGATCTGACGTGACTGTGACTGGTCATTGGCACTTTGGACATCGTCATTGATATGTTAGACGCGTGTTACGTCATAACGGATTGTTACTTAACGAGTTATGCCAATAAATTATACGCAGTGTTAAAACAACGGTGCGAGTGGAAGTTAAAAAACTCAATGATTCATTTTTTATTTTTAGCATTTAACAATGCACTATTTTCTACACAAAGATAAAAACTAGAAAAATTCGACCTGATCCTGGGGAATCAAGCGGGGACTCAGTTGGAAGAACAGCCACCCGGATTGTGGAAGGTCGCGGTTACGGATCCTGCTTGATCAGGTCGAATTTTTCTAGTTTCTATCTTTGTGTAACTCAATGATTGTTAGACACAGACATAGAAACGGTTTAACCATCTTTTGTTTTTTGAAAAAGGAAGGTCATTTGGGTTGCAATTTCTCTAGCATATCGACAAAAACAACGATCAAAACTACAAGCGGTTATTTCATACAAATTTAAAGGACCCTTGGAAGATTTTTTTCTCAAACGGTAATAGTCCAAGCAGTACAGCCCCACTTAATTGTAAAATTACTCAATTGAACAGATCATTCTTGAGTGACTGGATTTGAATACAAAACTTCAGACTTCAAATTCTTTATTGCATTCATGTTGTACATTGTCGGTCATTATATTTAAATTAAGTTCCGAACATGAACCCTGTAAGTAAGGGCACTGCAAGCCGGGAACACGTATAATAATTAAACTATACAACAGTTATTTTACACTATGATTATCAATAACACATCTTATTCCATCATTTGTTATGTGTATACAAAGATATTAAGTATACAAAATAAGAGCTACTCAGATATCTACCATACGTCTACTTCGAGCGCATCTTATTATACGGTCATATTAAGATATCAGGAAGGAGAAGATAACGTAGGCCAAGGCGGAAGAACATCAAACGCGTATAGTTACACGTCAAGGTCATTTCGTATAATGCCCCGTTCACATTATTCCAGTACAGCGCTCAATCAATGTGGACATTCCAGTGCAGGTTCACATTATTCCAGTAGTATTTTAGCGCTGGACTGGAATGCTGCTACTGGGATAGGGTGCCCTTCGGATGGCCTAAAATTATTGCTCCTAATTCATTTGGCCAAAATTATTCGCCTAAACCTGTTACGCAGAATTATTGATTCGCCTAATTGATACAAATCACTTATTTTCTACTCTACTTTTATCAAGATTAGTATCAGTTTAAGTAATTTCATTTTATTATCCACACATAAATCTATTTTATTTCATTTATTTACAAATTCTATGAGGTACCTAAAATGTCGGCTATGTATTAAAATCCTTCGCCATGATTCTAGTCTGCTCTACACTAGAGTGTAATTCAAGAACCGGAGGCGCGGAGGGAGACCAGCCCTCGCCCGCTGTAGTGAATCTCAGGCACCCGTGCGAGCTGAAGCGGCTGACGCTGCAGCAAGCCGAAGCTGCGCAAGCGAGCGTGGGTGACTGCGATTTACTACGCAATGGCAATAGGGCTGCACTTCCCGCAGCGCCGGAGAAGAGGCAAACGAAATGCTTGCTTGCATGTGTGCCTGCATGTTATGTAAATATGCCTGCTTGTTTGCATGCATGCTTGCACGCACGCATGATTGCTTGCTTGCTTGCATGCAAGCATGCTTGCTTGCTTACATGCGTGCTCATTTGTATGCTTGCCTGAACGACTGTTTGAATTATAATTTAACTCTTGTGAATAGTAGGGATTATGCATCATTGTGCCTAATGACGAATTTGGAAAGTCATAACACGGCGATAAAACTTTAGGCGAAATGATAGGCCAATCTTGTGATGATTGTGCGAAAAAAAATTAGGCCAAAGGTTTGTGTGCCAATGACAATTAGGGATACAAAAAATTAGGCGTTCCAATATAGACCTACTGGAATAATGTGAACGGGCTTTAAAGAACTGAAGATGTTGGCAGAATCGCGAGTGGAATGTCGGTAGCTTAACCGAAAAGAACTTCTGAATTTTGAACATCCTGTACTGCTGTGCAAAACCACCATCAATATTAAAAAGTCATCGCTACATTTGATAAATATTGGCTTAATCATCACGCTTGTCAAATGCGGGTTGGTTTGCCCGACCTCGGATTTGAATCCAGAACCTCCGTATTTGCTCCGTAATCACTCTGCGACTGCGGCATTAATGATGAGTAAACCATTATTAATTAACTACCCTAATACGTGATGGTGAAGATAACCTAACCAGCTGGGCGTGACGTCTCACGTGTAGTCGGCGCACGCAGTGCGTTCTATTCCCGGCGCATGAGTCACCGCTCTGAAATAAGGTTATTGTAATCCACACCAGCGGAATTTTTGCGCCCAGTGCGGAAACGGGTTGAGAAACTGCTAAAGATCAAAAAAACTTGCGTTAAAACTACACAGCCAAACTCCGAAATCCAACATGTACTTCTAGCTAAAATTATTGATGATTGTAGTTAGCAGTAACGAAAAAGTATATGGTCTTTTGGTATGCATTTGTATATTATATCTATTTTTTTATATTACTCGTCAAGATGACCTCACTCCACCTGATGGAAAGCAGTCGTGAGGTCCAGTTACTAGGCTAAAAAGCACCGTAATGCAAAGGAATCACTGAACTGGCCATCCTCATCTTGAAGGGCTGTAGAAATGCCTTTTCACGCCCCGCTTGAAGTACCCGGGACTATAAAAGGAAGAAAACACATGTGCTGGAAGGGCGTTCCACGTCTGGATGGTACGACAAAGAAACGAGTTACCGAACCTTTTAGTTCGGGCCAACAAATGCTGAATTGTGTGTGGATGACGCCATAGTCCAGCACGCGTGGTACGGGAGTGGAAAGGTGAGGGTGGAATAAGCTGGAATAATTCGTCAGAGCATTCCCCATTGTAGAAGCGATAGAGAAAACTTAGCCTGGCAATGTTTCTACGCAATTAGAGAGGCTCATGGGTCATAGTGGCCTCTGCATTTATACCAAAAAGTTTAATTGACTTCACACTCCAATGACAGTGGTAGTAAAACTCGTATCTATAGCAGGTTGGTTTTGCTCCTTCCTAGGTCTCCTCACCTAGTGCTACTAGCTATCCGGGTGGACTTAAGTAGTTCTAAAACTTTTTAGTCTTTATACAGTATGTACCTACCAGTGGTTTTCTGGTACAAGTATTAGGGGTCACCTCCGATTTGATTCCCCACTTGTTTTTTTAAAATATATTGCCCTGCCCGTCTAGATGACCTCAGGTGGAGTGATGGAAAACAGTCCTGAGGTCCAGATATGAGGCTGAAAAGCCCAGTCATTCAAACGAATCACGGAGCTGGCCATTCTCACCCTGAAGGCCTGCAGAATTTGTGTTCCATTTTTGGTAGTTCTCGAGATATGAACTATTCTATCTATTTATCATGTAAACAAGAGAGGTACTTATCTTAAACGGCAACATTCTTAAGAGGACACAGCACGGTTGAGAGAATTGATAAAAAGGTATTTGTAAAATCTGTTGCTGTCTCTTGCATATCTCGAGCCCCCCGCAGAGTGCGATAGAGACAACTGCAATCGGTCCGAATCCGGTGGCCTATCAAAAGTACACAAAATCGACGCTTTGTAGTCTCCTAATCCCTTTACGAAAACTTGACCGATTGAATTACTTTTTTTAGTAAAAATTAGAAAAAAGCTTTGGCCGTGTTTCGATGTTTTCCTTATTTTATAATATCTCATCATATTCGTTTTTTTTGGATGTTAGAACACAGCGGAAAATCTGACTTTTTTTTCAGATTTTCGAAGGGTCATATCATAACTCATATCTCTTTTGATTATCAGTTTATTAAAAAAAAGGGAAACATAGGGACATGCTAATAATACCATAGATTTTTTGAAAAAAAAATATTCCTCTACTAGCAATATCCAGAAAGGATACAGGGGACTAAGTTTGAATGAAAAAACAGCGCTTCTGTGTCGTCTTAAGTTTTCCTTCAAAGTATCAGAAGTGTAAAATTCAAGTCACACGCCATCATAATATTTATAACGTAATATTCTATTTAATATTGATGTTCGGAACTGTCCACCTAGTCCATAGATTAGATAGACCATCACTCAGAAGTAAGCCAAGAAACAGAAAGAAACGTGCGAAAGGGAAATAAGTACTTACTTAGATGACTTTCATTGGGATTTGGCTCAAATGTTTTGACGACTACAAGATTTACGAGCTGCACCCCTATGACTTTTTACTTCTTTTACTTATCAATTGTCGTGAGAGTACCTACGATGAAAACATTAACCAAGACAACCAATCAAGAAACAAAAATAACTTCATATTTACTTCACCCTTCAATGCGGGCCCTTAAGAGGATACAGAAGCGCTGTTTTTCCATACAAACGTAGTCCCCTGTTTCCTCCCTGAATTTTGCTATTAAAGAAATATTTTTTACCCTGAAAATCTATTGCCACTGTCCTCATGTTTTCCTTTTTTTAATAAATTAATTACTAAAAGAGCCAATCTCGCCATTTTTTCGATTTTGATATGAACATTCAAAAATCGAAAAAAATGGCGAGATTTTCCGCTGTGTTTAAACATCCAGAAAACTAATTTGCCTAGTTTATTACAAAAAAGGAAAACATAGGAACACGGCCACAGTCCTTTTTAAATTTTTAATAAAAAAAGCAACTAAATCGGTCAACTTTTCGGAAAGGGATTAGGGGACTACGAAACGTCGATTTTGTGTACTTTTGATAGGTAATTTCGGTCCTATTTGCATGTCTCTATCGTACTCTGCGGGTGCTCGAGGTTTGCAAAAGACAGCAATAGATTTTACAAATACCTATTTACAATTCTCTCGAACGTGCTTGACTTCCGCATGCCACAGCAACGAAATAATCCATTTACGGGTTTGCCTTAACCTGTCGAAAGTGTAACGCCTAATCCATTTTCCGGATTAAATTCTGGCGCTTCTCCAGGTCTGGAGCCTCAGCTGTTAATTTCCCTCATTAACTATACTTCACCATAATATGAATGATTACACCTAATCTTACGTCGTATCATTCATTTGGAATGTACGTTAAGTGCCAGGTGACGGCTGGCTACCTGCAGCACGAGCTGACGATGACCTAGAACGCTTTCGTCTAAGCCCTCAGATGATTGTGTGTATGTTTACACATATTTACTACGTTTATAAGTATTATATGTAATTGCATTCATGAATGCATAAAATAACTTCATGTATGTATATAATTATCTCACTATCTCACACTACCTTACCTATTTTCTCTGTTTAATCTTGTAATTCCCTCTACCTGTTGTTTTTCTCATAGATTCATTTTCACTCCACACAAAGCTCATGCTTTAAAAAGTTCCTCTACCTGCAGGTTGTCTGGAAGAGATCACTTCCTAGCGATAAGACCGCCTACATTGTACAATCTAAGATTATGTACTGCTTATGTTAAGTATAATTTGTTGTACAATAAAGTATATTTATGTTTATCTTATGACACTCACTTTCATTTGATGCATTTGTGAGATTGAAGCTTTGAGCTGCTTCATTTCAGATGTATCTGAAGTCGAGTGTAGGTACCTATTTCACGCCATATTCAACAGATAAAGAAATAGAACCAACGTGGTCATTCCTCATGGTTAATCAAACGCGGATGATCAACTTCTTTTAAAATAAAGTCTAGTTACTGTTACGGTTTCTAAAAATAACAAAAAAATATCAACTTGGCTTGACTCGCAAATCTCAAGTCGTTTTCATTAGCAGATTTTGACACTTTATCTAAAGAAGTAACTGTGTAGAGCAGGTTATCTTTTGATTGAATTAAATAATTATTTTTGGTCTGATTGACCGACGGTTTCGGAATCTTTGCTGTGCAAATCTTTGTTGATTGGTATGCTCAGTTAAGTACGGCAAGACTAGTTCAAGGCAAAGCCTGCTACTTTTATAGCCATTTGTGAATACCTTTTTTGTAAAATCAGATCGCTATTGAGATGCTCGTAACTGCTCTACCTTGAAAGCCAGATCATAGGATTACTCATCCGATTTTAAGATAGAAAAACAGAAAAAAATCGATTTCAAGGTCCGAAATATTTTTTATTTGGAATATTTCTTCTTTCGGATGTTCATAGGTACTTACTTGCTTTGAAACATTGACGAAATAACGTTGGCTTGCAACGTAAGCATATACTGGAAAGATTCGTTCGTCCCTCTGAGGTTTCGGTAGCTAAGTGGTTTAGAGCCGGATTGTGAAAGACGCGCGTTCGATTCCCGCTCGAGATCATTCTGTCCGAAATCGTTTTTTTACGGTTTTTCTATATTTAGATATGAGAAAGAAGCATTGTTAAATGCTAAAATAATCAAAGTAATGATCAGATTTGTTTTTTTTGACTTAAAACAGAAATGTGTGACAAGAATAGCTGACTGATGGCGCTCAGTATCTTCTTTATCTTATCCGTATTCTACTGTAGAACGCTTAAATTAGGTTACAAGTTCCATGCCCAGGTTCTACAAACTACTCGTTTAAGGTCTTTAAAGAGAGGTTTCGTAGTACGTTACATGTGTAACCATTTATATTGGCTATGCAGACTACTTGCAATCAGTACTTCTACCACGAGTTGCCACTTTAAATTTACGTTATCGTTCGCGTAAAAAAATTGTATTGGGATGACACATGTCATGTCAAATCCCAATACATTATTTCACGCGAACGAAAATTTAAATTGGCAACTCGTGGCAGACGTACAGGCCCACGTTCGTCTTTAACACGCAATGTTTTACAAAAAATACACCTTAACCCAGACTTAAATGCTACTGATGTTTGAAAGAGCGATTGTTAATCTACATACATACCATGACGCCTCTTCCTAACAGGGTAGGCAGAGACCACATCTTTTCACTTGCTACGGGCCTGAGACACCTCTTGCACTTCTTCCACTTTCATTAATCCTTTCATTCATGCTCATCGATTATGGGACTCCTGACCTGACCTTTTCTAAGAACGTCTTGGACTAGTCCTAAGTAAGTCCGTCTAGGCCTTCCCCTTCCAACAGCTCTATCCACCCTCACCTTGTAAATTTCTTTCGTTAATCGCCTCTCATCCATCCTTTCCAAATGCCCAAACCATCTTAGCATTCTTATCTCAATTTTAGTGACAACATCCTCCTTCACACCACAACGCACTCTAATTATGCTATTCCTCATTTTATCACTCAATGTCACTCCTGCCATACTTCGCAATGCTCGCATTTATCCTAATTTCATCCTTCTTTTGCCATCCCCAACGCTCACTTCCATACATAAGCGTCAACACTAACACCCCCGCATGAACAGCCAGTCGCGCCTTCTTTGACACCTTCTGACTGCTCATAAAGGCATGCAACGCTCCATTCACCATACTCACTGCATTCATTATTCTACAAAACAATAATTTTTGGATCAACTAGTATTTAATACAGGCTATAATCTATTAATTCCCACTAAATTGAATGATATTTTCAATACCTCGTTCATACATAACAACAACAACATATCATCACGACTTTGTCCCAAGCGGCGTAGTCAGAGGCAGGTGGCTGTGACGTCATGGTGAACGAAACACTCAGAAGCCCACTTTCCACCAATGGTATTAGAACCCAACGTGGTAGGTGGTGAGCCTTCCGCCGTTATCTGGGTTGATTTGGTTTGTTATCGATGTTTTCCATCACCGGAGAGTTAGTCGGATATTAAACAATGAACACAATGATTTTGGTTCTGGCCAGATTTGAACTCTGAACCACACGATCCACGATCCGAGTTGGAGTGCTTAACCACTAGGCCACGGCGCTCTCCATACATACATAACATGTGCGCATATTTTAGTGACATGTTTAAATCATTCATCAAATCCAGCTCTGCTATGTTGTTATCGAATAAATTTTAAACGTTGGCAAAGTGAGCTACAGCACATAGACAACTAATTAGTTATGATGACTCAGAAGAGAAGATCAAGTTCAAAGAACTCTGATAGGCTTTGGATACAAAAAATATTACCTTGATGAATCCTTCTTTCAGAAAATTCATATTCATGGGAGTTGGTGCCTGGTAGTAAAATTGATCTTGAGTTGAGTTTTGATTGCGATTACAAACCAAATAATATTTGATATACCTAAAGTAAATGTTTCTAAACTAATAAAAAATTACTCTATTAGTGTAAAAACATTTAATATGGAGACGCTAATCATAAAAATATCTAGGAGTAATTAGAATCACTCGCAATTTTGCCTGACATAGCTTCGTAAATGTGCGAGCACTAAGTAACAGTAGAAAGAAAGTGAAGAAAAGAACACTGAGATTTGTATTTTATTCCGTGACTGAGATTCTGCTACCATCTTACAAAATAAACAATCGGCCGAAGCAAATAAATTTGATGACATTCTCATTTCAAAATTAGCAAACGCTGTCAACGACAGTATCCCAAAATACTGTAATCCGTGAACCCATGGCGGACCTCGTAGTCTAAAACCGACCAGGTGAGCTGATTATTTTTGTAAGGCTGACCACGGCCGAGCCGGCGAGCCGCCTAAACCGATCTGAAGCCGAATCTGAGCTTCGGATTCTTCGTACTAAATATGGAAGCGCCTGCGCACCCGGGAAGTGGGGGGAGGGGGTAAACTCTTGGATCTCCCGACGGGAGCGCAGCTTCGGAGTCAGGGTGGGACTGCCGTTGAGTACAGTCACTCCTTCGTCGATAGTCCAACACACAACACAATGGTAAGTTGGAAACGTGCAGTGAAGTGATGTGAAGACAGTGTAGAAACTAGTGTAACAATTAAATAATCGATAAATGCAACCTATAACTTAAAACTGCGGATACCTAGTAGTCAAACTAAGTGAACAGATAAAACAAAGTGGAAGTGGTTTCGGTGGAAAAACATGTTCCGGATATCAAAATCAATAAAAAGTTTCAATCAATCGATAACTCTACAATCAAAGCAATACAAATAATTTAACAACTCACTCTGAATAAGCAGGAAATCTTTGAAAATCAAATCGAAATCGTAAACAAATATTTCGAGTCAGTGAACTAATCTTTATAAGATAAAATAAATAACCATGTTTCAATTTCAAAATCAAAGCATAAATTTGAAAATAACCGGGAAGCATAAAAGTTCTAATCACTAGTCAAAACAACAAACCAAATAAAAATTAATTAAACAAAAACATTTACCTACCTAGAAATGACCCAAAGCTATCAAAATAAAACTGAAACTTTTCAAATAATCCAAAAGTTACATAAACCACTTATATCTGAAATAGTAGGCAGAGAAAATACCAACAGTTTCATGATTAAATCCAACACTAAAATAAACATAACAAACTGGCTGAAGAAATGAGAACATTAGACGGTCTATTTATAAAAACTTTTACGTAACATTCTAACGACTCGAGCGTAAGCCAACTCTGAATTGTGAACTAAATATAGAGGCGGCTCGGCTCCGCCTAAACAGGAGTGAGCGATGAAACGGATCCAACTAAGATTATAGCACCGATTTAGAACAAGCGCCGGCCAGGCCTGGGTTGTACACACATCTTCGCAAATATTATAATGGTATGAAGGTTCAACACCTTAAAACAAATTAGTTCCTGTCATTTTCACAATTTCTAGATCTGAGATTTTTTTCATCAGATTTGGATTCTGTAGAAGTGCGCGTTAATACGTGTAGCTTAGTAAATAATTGATCCAGAGCCTCCCCCTATTACTATAATTTTGGGACTAAGACAAGAAGAAATACATTATGGAGAAAAATAAAGGCATACAATGCAAATTACTTAGTTAGGTAGAGCAAAGACAAACCTGAACAAGTAAAACATAGCATGAATTGGAAAGGATGAAAGCGTTACCGATTTAACTTAGTCCTGAACGAAATAGAAAATATAGACTACCTACTGTAGACCTTTTTAAAAATACCAAATGGCAAAAACAAATAAACAAAACGCGATTAGGTATTTAAATATTCCAACATTTGATCCAAACCTTTCAACCAAACATTGCAATAAACAAAGATCTTCTCTTCCAGGCGGATAAGAAAGAGAAGGTAAAGAAGAAGAAGGTAAAGGAAGAAGGAGCGCCTGCTGAAGAGGCACCAGCACCCGTATCGGCGGCGCCCTCTGCGCCCGCGTCCGGCGGTGGAAGCGAGAGACAGTCCTCCCGCGGAAGCCGTAAGGCCAAGCGCACCGGCTCCAATGTGTTCTCTATGTTCACGCAGAAGCAGGTCCAGGAGTTCAAGGAGGTAAGCGTCCTTCACGTCTCTATTGGTTAGTTGGAAAATGTTGACCAAGAGCTAGTCCTGAAACCCAGGAATATGTAGGTACCTAATTTCTGCCAAGAATTTCGCACAAAATCTTACGGGGCCACCAGCATTTTTCGTTAGGCGAGGCTGTCATGAGTAGACAGGCTTTTATTTAAGATTCTACTTGCTGCTTTTTAAAAATTCTTCACAATCTGGTTATTGTACTTTCTCGTAACAATATGTACATGTACGGTCAGTATTTAGTTGGTCCCTGTTACCTGCCGTCTATTATTTCCCTTTTAATTGCAATGACAACTTGGATGAAGTTAGTGTGATAGATATATAAGGTATTTAATTCTTAAGTTATTCCTGATGTACGAGCTCCATCTTTTGATACTTAAAAGCGAATTCACCAATAGGAAATAATATAATTCGAATAACGCAAAATTGTTTCTCTTTAGACACTGCTTATATATTTCTCGGTGTGTAAACTGTGTGGCAGCCGCAAGGCATTATCTTCTTTTGTAGCTAAACGTAAAACTTTTCTAACTATATTTAGACCTTGAGAGAATAACAATCTTAAACGTCAGAATCTAGGCCAATTTCCAGAGAACGCAGTTTAGCTCGTGTCGATCTTGTTTTGTAAACACTGACGATCATCGTTTGTTGTTGTTCGTCGCAAGCGCAGTACGTTTCCAAAATCTTAACTACTGTGACGTTATTTCGAGGTCTTAGAAAATGGAGCTTTAACTTCAATATCAGAACATCTACCTAATTCAGCTCTTTTAAATTCTCTGGACCCTTGGGGTTAGAAAAACAATGGGAAATTGCTTCAGCGGTTGATAGTTTACAAGACGTTTTACTAATGTTTTATTTTCTTTGTCCTTAGGCCTTCCAGCTGATGGACCACGACAAGGACGGTATCATCGGCAAGAACGACCTCCGCGCCACCTTCGACTCCCTCGGCAGGCTCGCCTCCGAGAAGGAGCTCGATGAGATGGTGAACGAGGCCCCTGGCCCCATCAACTTCACCCAGCTGTTGACCCTATTCGCCGGCCGCATGTCCGGAGGCTCCGACGACGACGACGTCGTCATCGCCGCCTTCAAGACCTTCGACGACGAAGGCAAAATCGACTCGGAAAGGCTAAGGCACGCCCTCATGACCTGGGGCGACAAGTTCTCCGCCAACGAAGTCGACGAGGCCTACGACCAGATGGACATCGACGACAAAGGCTACATTGACACCACCAGGCTGATCGCCATGCTCACCGCTAGTGCGGAAGAAGAAGAAGGCGGTGAAGCTGCGTAATTCTAATTCCATCCAAGACCTAGGCGTGCAGTCGCCACCCGGCCGAATCGCACCACCAGCAGCGAAATTTTTATTATAATTTCTATATTATATTGTTTCCATTTTTTTATTTATATATAAAGAAAATATAGTTCTACTATTACCAACTCGTGTAGTACTATCCCTATGAACAAGCTGACAAGATATTTTGTAAAGAATACTATGTATTCATTATAATTTTCAAATAAAGATTTTAAAAGTCTGATTATAGTTAGACTTAGCCTAACGTTTTATAACACGACTGTATCATTACATTACACACTCTAAACACTAAGCGTACGCAAACCATACTAGTATTTCTATTCTATTTCGGTAATTCACTGTTATAACCGCAGTGGACAGCAAGGCAATCACAGACCCCTTTTAAAACAACGAGATCGAAAAAATATGTATATTGAGAAGAAATTTAAGCAAAGTATTCATGGTAATGGATGGTTCATTATCAATTTACGGCCTAAGAGCTAATATTTCAAGGTACATTAAATAAGTAACGCGTCCCATGCGATCGACTTGCACACAGCATCAAATTAAAGATTACCTACTGAAATTTGAGTAACGCTTCAGAATTTTAGAGTAACACATTCAACATTTAAGTGATTCAATAAGATACTAAGTATTACATCGATACTAATATCATAAAGCTGAAGAGTTTGTTTGCTTGAACGCGCTAATCTCAGGAACCACAAGTCCGATTTGAAAAAATATTTCAGTGTTAGATAGCCCATTTATCGAGTAAGGCAGGAAGTATAATAGATACATCATCATTTCACGAAGTCGCAAGCATAAGCTAGTTAATTAATATAGGTAAACATGCACCAGACCCTTTTCAAATACAAATAACTCGAGGCCCATTTTATGCGGAGCGAAACTAGGAACGGTCGTTGGATAGTGCTTGTGATTGAGTAATCAATGCTGTAACATTATAAGCCTATGATTGCTTACAATGGTCCCTGACGTCAACGCAACTTGTCTCTATCCCACCCGTTTTAGGCAGGGCTTGGTTTCAGAACTTGGCAAAATGAATTGTATCTGAAGTCTACTTCTTACATTATCGTGAGATTGTACATGATGAACGGCGAGCTCTGTTTTAGTCGTAAGTTTACTGTACATCAGTATATTTCTCCTCATAATTTATTTACCACGAATCCGGGAAAAAACACATGTGGGAACACTAAGTGAATTTGTGACGTCATGAGTTCGTAATGTATAAAAAATAATAAAAAAATAACTACCTGCTAGATCAACGAAATATTCTAATAAGTTACATAAAATAGTAAAAGGTATTTAAAAAAAATATTTAAAAAACCCAAGTTACCCAACTTGGGTTTTTTAAATATTTTTTTTTGGGAACAAATTTTTTTGTTTTTATTTTTACTTTTATTCGATACCTTTTCCTATTATAAGAAACTCGTTTGAATATTTTTAAAATCTAGCCGGTAGTTATTCTTTTAATAATTTTTAAACATTGCGAACTCATGACGTCACAAATTTTCGAAGTGTTCTCACATGTGTTTTTTCCCCGATTCGTAGTAAATAAATAATGTGGAAAAAATACTGATTTACTGCACTTACGGCTGAAACAGAGCTCGTCGTTCATTATGTAGCATCTCACGAGAATGTTAAAAGTAGACTTCAGATACAATTTATTTTGCCAAGTTCTGAAACCAAACCCTGCCTAAAACGGGTGGGATTTAAGCGAACGGCTATTTTTAATGAATTTCTACTCCTATTAAAAAAAGTCTACAGCTCCCGTTTCGTCACAAAATAATATTTAAAGTGGTTGCGCTGCGGAGTATTTTTCCTTGCGCAACCACCATGATATATCTATTACTGTACACCGTTTAAGGATATATTAAATAGTATCAAAACCACCAGCAACAATTCTATACTGAACTTATAAACCCAAATCCTCAATCTAGTTTTAAAAATACGAAAAAATTAGTTCCTCAAAATTTGTTCAAAATAGTCGCTAAGCGCCTGACGTAATGTTCGTAGCAAATAATGTGAAATATCCTACGTGAAATATCCTACAATTTTCTTTTAGGCGTTAGGCTTATACGTGGGGCGCACTAAGTTTCCGGAATCAATAATAAAAAAATACCATTAATGGTCAAAAATAAATTAATTGTTTCTCAAAATATTCTCCCTTTGCGTCAATGCACTTTTTCATACGATTTTACAAATTTTTAAAACATTTGTGCCACTCCTCCGTGGTGACGTCAGATACGTTTTTTTCATACTCTTCGACAGCCTCTTCTGGTGATGAAAACCGTTGATCGCGTAGTTGGTTCTTGATTTTTGGGAACATAAAAAGATCACACGGTGCTAGGTAAGGACTGTATGCTGGATGACTCTCAAGTTGTACGTTTTCGCCTTCAACAACTCATTTGTCTGCCTGGCCGTGTGGGAACTTGCATTGTCGTGGTGCAAGATGATACGGCGTTTACCGTTATTTTCACGGAGTTTGCCAATAATTTCCGGTAAACAAATGGTCGTGTATGTACCAGTCACTATTCACGGTACGTCGATTTTCTAATGCAACAGTAGCCACGTGTCCAGTTTTATTAAAATTAAAAAGAAGCAATCATCCGCTTTGAGGCACTTTTCACGCGCGCCACTTTGGTTGGTTTCGGCTCATCTCTATAGACCCATACGCTCGATTGCTGCTTCGTTTTAGGATCATAGCTGTAAATCCATGTTTCGTCACCTGTTACTATGTCCCACATCACATTTGAAGCCCTTTCGAAGTATCTGGCAAGCATAGCATGGCACCAAGTGATGCGGTTCGTTTTTTGAGCATCGGTCAAATTGTGTGGGATGCATCGAGAACACAGCTTTCTCACACCAAGATGTTTGTGTAGGATTGACTCATGCCTATGTCCAAAGATGTCCGGATGTCATGGTAGGTCACATGCCTGTCTGTTTCAATCATACGGCGCACAGCATCGATGGTCTTGTGATTTGAATGAAACACACCGCTTGCCTAGAACACTCGTTTATTACTGATCGGAGTCGGAGACAAAACACCTTTACTTTTTTTTTACTTTTACTTTTACCGGCATTCGTTGTACAGTTGTATGTATGTAGGTAGTAGGTATACCAATACACATCATTCCTCCACACTTAAATTTTGGAACCTGGTGACAAAAACCATCGAATTACAAGCACACTATTTTAACTTACTTATAATATAACATACATAAATGCTGACAATCTATGCAGCTACTTAAATTTAATACTTACTCGTATATCCGACCACCACATAACTTACGGCTAATTACTCGAATACCTATACCTAATTATTATTATCTAACACTGAAAATATTCTTTTTAATCGATGCGTTTTCTCAAACGCTGCGGGTGCGCGAGTGCGGGCGAGGGTAACGCTTCATCGCTGTGCGCGGATTGGCCTGGATCGCGCGGTGACGTCACTGCGATGGACGCAGGCGCCGCCGGGGCTGCATCGGGCAGCTGCACCTCGCTACTTACTACTACTGCACCGTTCCCTCGCGCGCACACGTCGGTTTCGCAATCATCCCACTCATCACCACCCTCATCTTCCTCCGTATTACCAGGCGCAGAGAGCCGACGCTCTGACTCGAGAAATTGGTCAGATTGCACCTGGTCTGAAGGTCCAGGAATAGATTGGTGGTCCTGTATTGAAGGAACTGTCTGAAATGGAGGTGAGATTCGTTAGTAGGTGCAGCAGGTGGCAATGAGTGCGATTGATTCACATTCTTGTTAATATCTCCGTTTGGGCAGTTATTATTACCGGTGTATGTCATTATTTGATCAATGTGGCGAATTCAACATCATTCAGATTCTTTTAAGGCTGCTCGCCCACGTCCGATAATCGGTGACCGATTTTTTGTAGGAGAAAAATAGAACGTACTGATAGCAATGGAGCAACGCACACGTCCGACAAAAAGTAGGTCAGAAATAATATGAAATACAAAATCGGCCCGATTATCGGTCCGACAAAAAGTCTGACGTGGGTGTGCACCCTAAGGCTGCTCGCCCACGTCCGATAATCGGTGACCGATTTTTTGTAGGAGAAAAATAGAACGTACTGATAGCAATGGAGCAACGCACACGTCCGACAAAAAGTAGGTCAGAAATAATATGAAATACAAAATCGGCCCGATTATCGGTCCGACAAAAAGTCTGACGTGGGGTGTGCACCCTAAGGCTGCTCGCCCACGTCCGATAATCGGTGACCGATTTTTTGTAGGAGAAAAATAGAACGTACTGATTGCAATGGAGCAACGCACACGTCCGACAAAAAGTAGGTCAGAAATAATATGAAATACAAAATCGGCCCGAATTATCGGTCCGACAAAAAGTCTGACGTGGGTGTGCACCCTAAAATAATTTTGTACATTTTATTTCCATTTTTTTTTCAACAATGCCTTAGTGCCTGGTTTCCCTGCGTGCGTTGTAACAGCGACTCCAAACCACATCACACGCTTCAAAGTGTCTTCTAACCACCACCAAGGTGTGCGTTTTTTTTTGTTGGCAGTATTAAATCAAGACGAGAACGTACATTCCTGCCGAACATTAGTTTAGCAGGGGTTTCTTCGGTGGTACAATGCACAGTATTTCTATAGTTAAAAGGATGTTTAAAAGGATGCTACAAAGTTACCTTTTATCGCAATGTTAGTCCATAAGTTTATGTAACATTAGTTTTATGAAAATATTATGTTAGTGAGACTCCTGATCCCACAGACAAACTGTTTAAACAGTTTTGTGGGACAGTGTGTATTTTAATGTAAGCTTGATTTCTTTAATAAATAAATAAATAAATAAAATAAATAAGTAACCTAACAACATTACATGAATTTTATGGGATGACAAATTATTTTGTATTATACATGTAAAAATTTTTTTGCATGTTCTTACTGAGTTTTCGGCCTGACCGTTACTGGGTGGATGATAAATTGGTGACGTCATGTTTTTTATACCGTTACTCATACAGAAGTTTCTGAACTCACTGGAATTAATTTTGACATCATTTTCTGATACAAGTAGATTAAGTATCCCAAAAGTAGAAAAAATAAACTTAAGTTTTGAAATTAGGGCCCTAGTAGATGTTCCGTTACTAATATAAACCACTTACTGAATGAGTCGACTAATACATACCCTTTGCCCTATAGTCATATTATAGTCAATGTGGACCCGCCGCCAGAGCGCGGGAGAGGTCGCGCGGCGGCGCTGCTCCCAGGCTCACGACCCGATCCAGCGTTCGATGTCGCCGTCTATACCTGGCCACCACATCCTTTGTTTTTAGTTTTTGTAATACCTAAATGGGTGGCATGTAGTTCATTTAACATACGTTGCCTTAAAATTGTAGGAATTACTACCTTATGTCCTCGAAATAGGCAGCCTGCTTCAAGTTGTAAGTCAGATTAACAATAAAAATAAGGTAAAATTGATTTACAGCTTATCTTACGTGGCCAACCACATCGCATGTACTTACTGTGGTCGAGTCCTTATCATTTTCTGTTGCCTGCGCGATATCATGAATAGTAATAGCCGGAGAGATCTCGTCCAAAACCTTAAGTGCAAAGTAGCTATCTAAGTCTCGTTCGACACAAAAAATAATCTGCGACCAGATTGTTATCGCTCGAAACATATTGCACTGCATAATTATAAGCTGACAGTATAATAGCATATCTCTGTAGCCTTTTAACCCAGTGGTTACCAAGATTCCAGTATTCTTATTAAAAATTGACACCAGAGGCCTATGGTCAGGCTTTAATATGAATGGATCGCTACGGCCATGCGAATACTGATGGAAATGTTTCACACCGAATATAATGGCGGTGGTTTCATTTTGTATTTGGCTGTAGTTACGTTCGCTAACAGTTAACAAACGCGAAGCATAAGCGATAGCGCGTTCGTGACCACCGTCACCTCTGTGTGAGCACAGCCCCCAGGCCGGCAGGCCCGGCGTCCACCGACAGCTCCAGCTGCGCCTCTGGCTCGAAGTGTGCTAGCACACGCTCCGAGGCCAACTCGCGGACCGCTGCTACGCTGCGCCTTTGTGACTCGCCCCACTTCCACTCCGCGCCTTTTTGTAGCAATTCATGCAACGGACCTAATAATGATGATGCATTAGGAATGAAATCCCTGTAATAATTTACAACGCTAAGAACCTTTTGACCTGTGTGACATTGGTCGGCTCCGGCGCACTTAATATCGCTTGAACTTTGTTAGGACAAGTTTTTAGGCCATCTTTACTTATAACATACCCTAAGTCTGTAACGCTTTTCTTAAAAAATGAACACTTATCCTTATGTAGTCGTAACCCTGCCTCATTTAACCTGCGTAGAACTTCACCTAATCTGTTTATATGGCAACTTTTATTATGGGCCGTGATACATATATCATCAAGCCATATACTTATGCCCTCTATGCCTGCAAGTAGTGTTTCCATGGCTTTTTGGAATATTGCTAGTGCGTTGGCTAACCCGTACACTAATCTAGTGTATTTAAAAAGGCCTTTGTGAGTGTTAGTGCCTGACAGGACTCCTCTAAAAAAAATTGATTATAAGCGTTTTTTAGGTCAATTTTGCTATAATGCTCGCCCCTACCAATATTGGCAAATACCTCTTATATGCGAGGCATAGGGTACTTCTTAATTATGATATCTTTATTTAAAGTGACGGAAAAATCACCTGCAATTTTCACTTGTCCGTTTTATTTTAACACTGGTACTATAGGGGTGACATAATCGGGTACGGGTCTGGGCTCTAAAAATTTCGGAAACGAATTTTCTTTCAATTTTAGGCACACTTTGAATTTATTAAATGAGCCCAAATAATCGCTCCACAAATCCGGAAACTCCTCTATCAAATTATCTATGTTTGGCTTGTCAGAAATTACATTTAAATTAGTAGTTGTAATAATTAAATTAAAAGCGGACTTGAAATCTCTGCCGAGTAAGGGTGGCCCACCGTTTTCAATTACAAAAATGTTATTATATTTTGATATATTGTTGAATACTGCTCTGATTGTGAAAAACCCAGAGAGAGATTTTATGGCTGTTGTACAAACATATTTTTTTTGATTTTATCAATTTATAGTTGTAAAACTGTTCCTTGTACAACATATCCGAAAATACACAACTGCCTGATCCTGTACCCAGCTCCATTGACAATAGTTGGTTACCTAATTGTAAACTAATTTTAATTGGCTTGTCAACCACGTACCCTAAGTTAAAATTCTGACATTCCTGACACGCGATGTCCTTGACCTTGCTGATTTCGTCACAATCCGAATCTGCTTCAACGTGGTAAACGCACGACCCTTTTACGTTATAGCACACTTTCTTGTTAATATCATGTCATTAGAGTGCTGAAAGACACCTTGCTAGTCCCCTGCGAAGTAGACTTGCCTGAGTCTGAAGACGACAGACCAGTGAGCTCTTATAAAGCAAGAAAACAACCACTGTTCCACAGGTCGAAATGGACCTAAATATTCTACTTAATTTCATCAAACCCTATGATGGTACTATTACCATGAGATAATAAATGAGTTGACTAATACAAACCTAACCCAGGCCAAGCAGGTCCGGATATCGTCTGCAGATACTGCAAATTCCCTGGGCACTCTGTTGATAATTGTCGTAAACGGGAATATAATAATTGGTTTAGAAACCAAATCACTCCTAACTCTAACCAAATAAGAATGGTGAATTTCACCCAAGAATCCGAGAATGAAATTCGGGATGAATTAAGAAAATTTGAAAATTGAAATAAGAGAATTTTAAAAATAAAAATTTAAACTTTTAGGTCCGAAATTCTCAGAAATTCAGAAAAAAGATCATAACTCGAAAACTATGAACAATCGCGGAACATATATGGGGGTGATTCGGGTACCCCAAGGGGTGCTCTTTCTGTGGGCTTCCGCTTGACACTTCTTTTTGGGACACCCTGTATATAACTAACAAAAGTCGAGTCCACGTGTCATTTCGTCTACGAATCGCTGAAAAGTTTGAGCGGCATTTCGTAGACCAAATGTCATATATGCAAACTCTTCTTCACAGTGACAACCTTTTCTGTATATAGACTTACTTTTTCATGTGTCAATAATTTCACTCTGACTTTTGAGACGTCTATCGAAACAATTGATTATTTTCTACGCTTTTAAAAATATATCGCGAGTTTATTTATTAGGTCGCTGATAATTTAAGTGAAGTGTTTTTATGTTCACTATTACTGTAAATAGCTAGTGTGTGATTGTATATAGTGACTGTACAAACTACCAATCTACTCTGTTCTCCTTCTGTACATTTTCTTTGTAATATACGATTGTACATAAAGACGTACTTTATTTACGAACAAGAAGCAAACACGTAGGGGCGTCCGCCGGCAGTCGCCGCGACGGACCCGCGCCTCTACAGACGCATAACCTTCGGCATAGACTGCAGCATCGATAGGATCCGAGTTAGAAACGCAAGGAAGGCAGACTGGTCTACTTTTGAAAATAACATCAAACAGACTTAGCCAACCACGTAACGGAGATAGAAAAAGAGGCGATAAGACTAGATGAGGCCCTTAAGGAAGCCTATCACAAAGCATGTCCACTCAGAGAAATCAAACTAAGTAAGGGACAACCATGGTGGACCAAGTCGCTAGAGAAGTCCAGAAAGAGAACCCGACGCGCTCTCAGGACTGCTCTCAAAAAGGGTGATGAAGAGAGCTGGCGTAAGTACAAGGAGGAGCGAAACAAGTTCAAAGGCGACAGCAGAAGAGAGTGCAGGAATAGCTGGAGCGCGTTCTGCGAAGGGATTGAATAACACCCAGATGCCGCGAGGCTGGTCAAAACGCTATCCAAGGACAACACCTGCAAACTAGGAAGTATCAAGAAGGGGGAGGAACTGATAACAACATTAGATTACGATGCAACAGAGAACCTTTTGGCAAGAATAACTTGAATAGAGAGACACACACACACACACACACACACACACACACACACACACACACACACACACACACACACACACACACACACACACACATACACACACACAAACTCATGGTAATATAGGCTGGCTTTGTACAAATATTGTCACTATTGTACTCAATGTAAAACTGATTTAAATTAGGAGAGCGAGTCAACCCCAACACGAGTATTGCATTACTCTCTGGGGTGTCTCAATACTTTAACTGTTGATATTGAGTAATAAAGTTATTTTATATTTTATATTTTAACCGACCCGAAAATGATACTGGAGTTGTCTCCATCATTGTTGATGGAAACACACTTCCCAGACTGCGAGCACGATATAGACGAAGAAATGCCAAGCACCCCGAACCCCACAGTCGGACAGGCAAGCGAGGCCATCGCCATATCGGAAGAACAACTGGTATGGAGTATTTGCTCCTTCCAGCCGTACTGGGCGGCAGGCCCGGACGAAATACACACATCGAAAGTGTCTAGGGATCAAGCATTTTTATGCGGATTTCTTGAGATTGAGATGTGGCTTTGTAATAAATTTATGATTTTATAAATTTATATGGATCCTTTTTGGTGCATTTCATAATTTGAAACAGGAACTGTCAATCAAATTCGAGTAAAAGATGAAAATCAGCTGTCAATATTTTCCCTATAAAAACATACAACGCATTGAAGACATTATTAGTGCTACTGTTTCCCTACTACTGATTAAAACCAACGTTATTATGGAGCGGCGACGTCATTTAAGCAGGGAAGAAATGCTCAGAGCCGTGGGAATGATAGAAGCTGGTTCCCGGCAACGTACTGTACAGAACCCCTGGACGCCAACAGCGATTAAAATCCTGCCAGGAAGTCCATCCTTATAGTGGTGGAACCATCATGGTATGGGCGGGTATTTGGATCGGCGGAAGAACTGAGTTGATTTGGATCAGAGGCAACCTCAACGCTCAAATTTATGCTGAGACGATTGTATCAGACGTCATCGTTCCTCTACAAGTGCAAATCGGTATCGGCAAGTGTATATTTCAGTTAATGCATGATAATGCACGACCGCACACCGCAAGAGTTGTAAGACAGACTCTCGCCGCAGCTAACGTCAATGTCCTGCCCTGGCTTCTCAGTCGCCAGACTTGAACCCGATTGAGCATGCATGGGATATGCTACAGAGAAGAGCTCTGCCGAATATGGAGGGAGGCAAGAAGACCTTTTTTTGTTGTTGCAACGAACATGGGCGGCCATTCCACAGCGTGATTTGGATGAACTCATTTTGAGTATGCCAAACCGATGTTCTTGTGTTGTTAGTGTTCGCGGTAGAAACACGGATTATTAATTGTTTAAGTTACCCAATAAAATTTTAAAGAAAACTGTTATTTCAGTCTTTTTTTCGAACTTTAATGTTAGTGGTTCAAATGTCAAAAATCCCTTTATTAGGAAAATGGAAAATTTCTTTATTAATGCAAAGGTGACTTGGTTTATCGTTACTGTAGACAAACGAAAACACTTTATTTGATGAATCCTTAAAGAAAATTTTAATTAATATCAATCAGGAGAAAAGTTATTGCAAAAATATATGTTGATCCCTAGACACTTTTGATGTGTGTATTTCCGAAAATGCTACAAGTAGCGAAAAAGTACATCAAGGAAGATTTTCTAAAACTGTTCAACAGCAGTATAAGAATGCAGTACATACCCAAGAAATGGAGGGAGGTCAAGGTAGTTTTCCTCCCGAATCCTGGCAAGGCCTCATACCAGGAGGCGAAGGCCTTCAGATGTATCAGCCTGTCCTCGTTTCTACTGAAGACAATAGAAAAGATCCTGGACAAAACTATCAGAGCCCAGATAGAGAACAGTGGATCCCCGCTACATGAGAACCAACATGCATACATGGAGGGAAAGTCCACAGAAACAGCCCTCCACAACCTAGTTGCTAGAGTACAAAGATCTCTGAGCAACAAGGAATACGCACTAGGCTGCTTCTTTGACGTAGAAGGGGCATTCGACAAGGTCAGCCCCAAATCGATAGAGGCCACCTTAGACCGCGAAGGCATACACAGACATTTCAGGATGGGTGAAGAATATGCTTCAACAACGACTGATAAAGGCAGAGCCAGCAGGGGTCACACACACGGTCAGAGCGAGGAGGGGATTTCCGCAAGGGGGATGCCTATTTCCTCTAATATGGCGCCTACTAATAGACGAACTAGTTAGCGAGATAAATAAGACACACATATACACACAGGTGTACTCCGATTACGGGGTGCTGCTAGTAACTGGAAAAGTCCTTAGCGTCATGTGCAACATCATGAACAACGGATTGAAAGCGGCGCTATGATGGTGCAGAAGTAATGAACTCAACCTAAATCCCGAAAAGACAAAACTAGTCCTATTCACCAACAAACGAAAAATTGGGAGGGTAGAACCAGTGCAGATAGACAACTCCGACCTTGAAATGGTAAAGGAGATTAAATACCTAGGAGTCACGCTGGACAGTAAATTAACTTTTAAAGCACAGATAAGCAACACTTGCTCAAAGGCCAAAATTACCATGATGCAATGTAAGAGAGCCATAGGACACACATGGGGAATCAATCCGGAGATTGTTCTATCCTCCACGGATCAGTGGTATGGTGCCATAAGGCGGAACTAAGGACCAATAGGCTAGAACTAGAAAACTAGTGGCACTGATGACCAGCAGCAATGAGAACTACGCCCACATCAGCGCTAGAGATCATGCTCGGGCTAGAACCGCTGGACCTAGCGATTAGAGGAAGAGCGACCGAACAATGGCTCAAACTTAGGAGTAAGAACCTCTGGATCGGCAACCATACGGACAAAGGGCATCTATGCATCGGAAGTGAAATAGAGAGCAATATGTCAATGATCTTTGCCAACAACGACCTAACAAGGAAAGAAAAGATCTTTGACAAAAAATACAGAGTACACATAGGACAAAGAGACGAATGGAATTTATACACAAGCGGAACATTACAGTGTGCTACACAGATGGCTCCAGGATTGAGTCACTGAAGCTATCTGGCGCGCGTGTGCACATAAGGTGCGAGGACGGCACAGTCATAAATAGATCGATCTGCCTAGGCAGGTTTTCCAGCGTATTCCAAACAGAAATATACACCATCATGGAATGTGCTGACATATTAGACAACCAGGACAACGTCACCAAGGCCACCATATACAGTGACAGCCAGGCAGCGTTGAAAGCACTTAGCAAAGCAGAGACGACATCAGCAACTGTCAAAGAATGCAAAAAAGCTCTAGGAAGACTTGCAAACAAAACTGAAGTAGTGATTGCTTGGGTCCCTGGACACGAGGGGAATAGTAAAGTAAAAAAAAAGTAAAAAATATCTTTATTCATATAGACTTATAAAAAGTACTTATGACATGTCATGTAACAAAAAAAAATTGTAGCAAAAATATACTGAATAAAAATAAACTTACATAAAATAATACTATGATAGTTCATATCATAATTAAATATAATGTGACTCTACCACCGGTTCAGAGGTTGTTTCCGATCGAGAAGACTCCGGCAAGAAACTCGATGGTTACTCTTTTCAATCTTGTTTTTATACACAAAAATGGAATTGACAGAGTAAAGTCATGACAAAAAAGTGTGCAGAGGAGCAGATTATACCTAAGATGACCACAAATTCTTATCATTTAAGAAATCGTCAACACTATAATAACCCCGCTTCATTAACTTAGCTTTGATTTGTGACTTAAACTTGTGAAGAGGCAGTTCAACAAGAGTTTGCGGAATCTTATTAAAATATTTTACACATTGACCAACAAATGATTTCCCTACCTTATGCAGTCTTAGACTGGGAGTTACGAGCTTATTTTTATTTCTGGTATTGAGTTTATGAACATCCCTGTTTTTCTTGAAGAGATGCAAGTTTTTACGGACATATACTACATTATCATAAATAAATTGAGAGTACACAGTTAAAATATCTATCTCTTTGAATACTTCACGAAGCGAGTCGCGTGGTCTAAGGTTGTAAATGGAGCGGATGGCTCTTTTTTGAAGAACAAAGATGGTGTTGAGATCCGCTGCCGAGCCCCACAACTGAAGACCATACGACATAACACTGTGAAAATAACTGAAGTACACTAATCTTGCTGTTGCGATATCAGTCAGGAGCCTTATTTTTCTAACAGCATAAGCTGCCGAACTAAGTCTTCCTGCCAGGGCAGAAATATGCGGACCCCACTGTAACTTGGAATCGAGAGTAATTCCCAGAAATACAGTGGAATTCCGGCAATGAGCTAGCAGACGAACTAGCCAGAGGTGGTGCCGCTGAAGGCTTGGTGGGTCCGGAACCCAGGCTGCCAATAGCCCACAACATCACCAAGGGAGTAATCAAAAGTAAAATCATAGAAGCAACTAATAGATGGGAGACAACAACAGGCATGCGACAGTCCAAAATGTTTATCAGCGCCATGAACACGAAGAGGACAGGTCAACTGATGAAACTGTCAAGGCATAGTGCACGCATGGTCATAGAAATCGCCACAGGACACTCCAGACTTAACAGGCACCTTACAGTGATAGGTATCAAAGATGACCCCACATGCCCGAAGTGCATGGACAGCGAGGAAACGAGCTTCCACCTACTCGCCGAATGCCGGATGTACTCACAAATTCGATGGGAGCTCATGGGGTCTGACTCATCAGATGAAGAGGACTTGAAAGAACTGGCGGTGGATCAGATAGCAAGATTCTGCAGAGCAATGGGAAGATTCAACGGGACGCTGTGAAAATGGGACAACCTAAAGACCCCCTGCAAGGGGGGCCCGGAGAAATGGGAAAAATGGTCCATCACAAACGGACCGATCACCCGGCCTACTGCCAGCGTCCCCAGTTGAAAATATTAACACCTCGAGAGGCTCCCGCTTAGCGGCTGGATCAAGGGTCGGATACAGAAGGTGGCACGTATTGTCAGGAGCTTCCTCTCTCTGCAGCCCTAACCACCGGTAGTTTGGGCCTTGCCTGCCCCGCTGCCGGCGGCACCCTAGGTTGAGGTTTTTTATAAATCACTGTTTTTATAACTTTTAGCTTATGTTTTATAATTGTAAAGTATTATTAATCTGTGTTTTGTAAGGATACTGTACAAATTTTAGATCTAAGATGTACGTTGAATAAAGAGAATATTAATAAAAGAAACAAAAAATAAAATAATCACATTACTTTCTTTAAATGGCCTATATTTTCGAAATAAATAAAAAATAAATAGCTTCTAAAATTCTGGCATGGCCCATTGAAGAAGCATTCATTGAATCAACTAATTACCCACATTTTTACTGACATCATTGTTAATTTTAAAAACAAATTTCAAGTTCAAACATCAATAATTTGTTTTGGATGTTTTTTTGAAGTTGTTTTTTTTTTTGTTCAATTTTTTTTTTCACTAATTTTAAAGAAGGTATATATTTATTTGTAACAAGTAGTATAATTTTCTTTTTAAAAATAAAATATAGAAGAGGAATCATACATCGTTTTTTTTCACATTTTTCTTTATTTGTAACAAGAAGCATAATTTTCTTTTTTGTTTGATTATTAGAATTAAAGTAGGTATGATGTACTCGAAAAATATATTTATTCACGTTTATTTTTATTTGTTACTAGCTGTCCGTCAGTGGCTAGACTATTTCTGCCGACAAAAATAGCCTTACTTAAAATACAGCCCAATAATTTAGCTTTGAATTAGTGAAAGATATTAAATTTTTTGAATCGTTCCCGTGGGTTCGAAACCTATTCGTTACAATAGACAATAAACATAATTTTCTTTTTTGTTTGTTAATTACAATTGCAAACGTGGTGATTAAGCCAATACCCATCAATTGTAGCGATGACTTGATTTCAATGATGGAAGAGCCCAGCAGTGGGACAGTAAATAGGTTAATTACTTTTTATATTATTTTAAGAAGGTATGAAAACCGTAACTTACTTGTACCATTAATCTCCACTAATAAGAAGTTTTCTTCCTTGGCTCACATGGAAATCTTTAAACAGACTCTGGACCCAAGTCGGCCGTAGCAAGGAGAACATGTCCAGGTGGGGTTTCAGCTCTGACAACTCATGCCCGTGCGGAGCGTCTCCACAAACAATGGCACACCTATTGTCGTGTCCTGCGTGCCCTTCCACCTGCACACTGGAGGACCTCTACAGCGCCACAGACGATGCAGTTCGCGTGGCCGAGTACTGGTCGAAACATATATGACTCGCCGGAATCGATTCGATAAGAAGAAGAAGAAGAAGTTTTAACTCAACCTGCTATTACACATTAACACATATATATTTATTTACAAACTAATACATATAAATATATGTTCATAGAAAATATTTTATATTTAGCTATTGATATTTATATTATATATTTATTGATATTTAGAATATTCCTTTAATAGATTAATTCTCCGCTGAAAGTAGTTGACCTTGTCTTACTCATTGTTAAACTTGCCATGTACACATCTTTGTGGAGTTATAGCGTATCATTGTGTATGATTCGCTTTTTTTTGTTTGTCATGTTTTTGTTATAATTCTGTCTATGTTAGCTAATATATTAGTACAGTAAAAATTAAAAAGAAAACCTTAAAATAAATATAACTAAAAACTACTAAGAAAATTTTGCACCTGTGGTAAGGTACCCAAGATGCTGGCAGCATTCCCCCGTTGTATAGAAAGACTCACACGTTGTGCGAGGAATGTACCAGCTCTTGGGTCACCTGTAGTTGAAATCAATTTTTTAGCTAGAGTTTTTAAAAGGTTCTGTGCACTCGGACCCCACGGACCCAGGGTTTCGACGCCGAAAGGCACAAAAGTGTAACCGGAACCGATGTTCTGGTACTTTTGTGCCTTTTTATATTCCGCCGCTTCAGCCGCCGCGCCTGCCCGTTTACTTGTAGCGGGAACATGGGAAGGGGCCAGCGTGTCGACGCAGGTCGCATCCCACACCAGCGGCCGGCCCATGGTCCATGGAACGAGTGTCATCCCGTCGGGTCTTTTACCGTCGTCACGTACGATACCTTGCGGCTCTAACATAGCCGGTACGTTGACGGAGGCGAAGGCCCAACGAATGACATCGTTCAAAGCGGCGTGGCGGGACAAGCGGCCTGCACTCCCAACACATGAGAGCCCGTGGTGTCCCAGTGAGTCAACCACAGTACCACAGGGGCAGGTGTGTGATACGCACAGCTCTGCTCCGAGGCGCAATCCCACTGCAACACGCAGTGTATTAGGGTCGAGGCAATTACCCGTATTTGTGCAGGGGTAGGCATTTAGCCAGTGCCCAGACTCTTTACGGGAAACTGCCTCAAGCCTTGCCCGCTCGGAGCCTGAGCTGCACAGAAGCAAACTATGTGTGCAGCACTGCAGATAATTTCATCCCAACTTCCCTGTGAGTTGGGGCACGCGGGAATTTGGTTAGGCCAGGCCATTTGCCAAGCTTTTTTAGCGTTGTCTAGTTCGAAAATTTCTGACGTCGGAACGGAACGGGAAAGAATTTTTTTGGTGAGGTCGGATGTGCTGTAATATATTATTATTAATATATTATTATTATTAATTATTATTAATACATATTATTCTGTCTTGTGTACCTAATAAATAAATTAATAAATATTATACAATATCAGAATTTTGTATTAAAGTGTGTTAGTGAAAGCGTCGTGTCCTAGGAGTTGAGCACTCCAGCTCGTAACCCGTGTGGTCCTGAGTTCGGATCCGGCCAGAAACATCGTTGTGTTAATTTTTTAATTTGCAACTAACTCATTTTAATGGAAAACACTGATACAAACCGAAGCAACTCGGATAACGGCTGTGGCACACTACCTTCCACGTTCACGTGTTCGACGAGATTATTTAAATTGACATTGCTTTTTCTATTTATAAACTAACTGAAATGAAACAGACTATGTACATTTTAAGGGAAGCTTTTCACAATACATTAGTGAAAACCGCAATCAAATCTTTTAATCCGTATCTGAGAAAAGTGATATGATAAAGTGGGCTTAAATGTTGTGGTATCAATTATGGACCATGTAGGGCGCCGCAAATATATAAATCATTGTTTTGGATTCTATTGCGTTCATAAAAGCCATCTTTCAAAGTAAAGTAAAGTAAAGTAAAGTAAAGTAAAAAATCATTTATTCATTTAAGCTTGTATAAAGCACTTATGACATGTCAAAAAAAGTATACAGAAATAATAATAATAAACGTAAATAAAATAGTACAATATTAGTACACATCGTGAATATACATAATGTGAATCTACCACCGGTTCGGACGTTGCTTCTTATCGAGAAGACTCCGGCAAGAAACTCGATAGTTACTCTTTTCAACTTTGTTTGTTTTACAAAAAATAAATTCAGAGTATAGTCAATGCGAGTAGAAAAAAGAACACAATATTGAGCAGAGGAGCAGATTATTCCTACTATGACCACAAACTTTTGTCGTTCAAGTAATCCTCTACATTATAATAACCTTGTTTCATTAACTTTGCTTTAATTGCAGACTTAAACTTGTGAAGAGGTAGATCAACAAGACTTTGAGGTATTTTGTTAAAGTATTTTACAGATTGACCCACAAATGAGTTTCCCACCTTGTGTAGCCTAAGACTGGGAGTTTTCAATTTGTTTTTATTTCTGGTATTATGTTTATGAGTGTCACTGTTTTTTTTGAACAGATGCAAGTTTTTGCGCACATACATTATGTTATCTAAAATATACTGAGCATGCACAGTTAAAATATCGATCTTCTTAAATACTTCCCTAAGCGAGTCGCGTGGTCTAAGTTTGTAAATGGAGCGGATGGCTCTTTTTTGAAGTACAAAAATGGTGTTCAAGTCTGCAGCTGAACCCCACAACAGTAGACCATACGACATAACACTATGAAAGTAGCTAAAATATACTAGTCTTGCTGTTTCAATATCAGTCAAGAGTCGTATTTTTCTAACAGCACAAGCAGCGGAACTGAGTCTCCCTGCCAGGGCCGTTATATGCGGACCCCATTGCAACTTAGAATCTAAAGTTATTCCTAAAAATACAGTAGAATTTGTTAATTCTAATGGCTCGTCATTCATAGTTACAATAGTATCAACCTGTCTCACATTGGGCATAGAGAATTTGATGCACTTTGTTTTTTTTGCATTAAGTAATAAATTATTACTAGTGAACCAACATAGTACTTTTGAGAGAGTATTATTTACATCGTCAAATGCTTGCTTACCTCTGTCGACTTTAAAAATCAACGAGGTATCGTCAGCAAATAATACTATCTCACAAATATCTTTGACATAGGTAGGAAGATCATTTATATAAATAAGAAAAAGCAAAGGTCCTAATATAGATCCCTGGGGCACTCCCATACGTATGGTGGCACCGGAAGATGCAGTTCCGTTGATACTAACTTTTTGAGTTCTATCTGTAAGATAAGATTGTATTAATTGAGATGAGATACCTGAAACACCGTAATGTCTTAGCTTAATCAGTAATATTTCATAATCCACGCAATCAAATGCTTTTGAAAGGTCACAAAATATTCCTACTGCATCTTGCTTGTTTTCCCAAGCATCAAATATGTGTTTGATAAGTGCTACACCTGCATCAGTTGTGCTCTTGTGTTTAGTAAAACCAAATTGTTTCTCATGTAGTAAGTTATTTAAATCAAAGTGTGAAAGCAGCTGGTTCAATATAATTTTTTCAAAGATTTTACTGAGAGCTGGTAGTATAGAAATGGGTCTATAATTAGATGGGTCACTTTTGCTACCAGATTTAAAAAGCGGGATGACCTTACTAAATTTCATCAAGTTGGGAAACTGACCTTGGTCTATGCAATTATTAAAAAGTTTAGCTAAGTGGGGTGATATCGTATTAATGATTGATTTGAGTAGATTAATCGAAATACCCCACAAATCTTCTGTATTTTTCATATTAAGTTCCTTAAATACCTTGAGGATGTCATGAGAATCAACATGATCAAAGCAGAACTGATTTGTGCACCCATCAACACTAGATGTTAGCAGGGACTCAGCTATATGTGGACTAGAATTTAACGTGCTTGTAGTTACAATAGGTATATTAGAAAAAAAAGTTTCAAATGTATTTGCTATTTCAATCTCAGACTCAATAACATTATTTTGAATTTTGAGAGAGAATGAGTGATCGCGAGGTTTAGATTTACAGGTTTCTTTATTAATTATGTTCCAAGTGGCTTTGATTTTATTTTTAGCCAGTTTTATTTTGTCTCTCAAAAAAATGGACTTTGCAATATGACATGATTTCTTGAATGTTTTTGAATATAATTTAACATGCTCAACTAGTTTTTGACAGTTTGAGTTAGCTTTTAATCCATATAATTCGTATAATTTATTTCTACTTTTATGGATGCCTGGAGTGGCCCAATCACTAAATTTAAACTTAAAATTATCAACAGTTACTTTCTTCTTAGGAAAAATATGGTTATGTTCATGCAATATTATCTCAAAGAGATGCCTATACTGATCATCTATGTTATGATGACCTTGGGGCAGTAGGTTAGAAATATTTTTATTTATATTCGTTTGAAACTTTTTTACTCGACTCTTGGTAACTGGTCTATAACTAATATCCACTGATTGAGAGACATGACGGTGCTCAAATTTGGTCAATAGACCACAGTGATCTGATTTCAAACAGTTTATAATTGATTTCTCAATAGAGATATTTTCACAAAAAATATTGTCTAAGCAGGTGGCTGTTAACTCGGTGATCCTGGTTGGTTGATCAAAAAGATTAAGTAAATCAAATGATTTAAAAAGATTTAAAAATCTTACAGAGGTCTGAGAAGAATCTAAAATGTTAACATTAAAATCCCCACATACAACCACCTTCTTGTTTGATTTACAAACCTTTTTCAGTACTTCTTCCATGGTCTCTTCGAACTGACAATAATCAGCAGAAGGGGGTCTATACACACACACAATAATAATCTGCTCTAACTCTGCGCATGCAAGTTCAATAGTTCGCTCAATTGAGAGTGCTACTATGTCTTTACGCTCTCTAGATTTAAACTTATTGTGAATTAATATCAGTGACCCACCGCGAATAGAGGAACTTCTCAAGAACGAACTAATGATACTATAATTATCAATGCTAATCATGCATTCATTTTTTTTCAGCCAGTGTTCAGTTAAACATAAGACATGTATATCCATACAGTCTAAAAATAAACCTACTTCTAATTCTTTGCCAGAGAAGCCTTGCATGTTTTGATGCACAAAGTTTTCATAAACAAACAGCCACCAGTTACAATTTTATCATATGTAAATACGAGATATAGTTAAGAAGCAAGTATGCCATTTCATTTTCAAGTCTTTTGATGATCATCAATGCGTTCTTATAGGTACTGGGTGGCCTAAAAAACACTCTGGGGTGATATTCCACGTAGATGTTGCTATTAGCTAAGGACATTAATTCAGGCGCTTAGCGACTATTTTGAAGAAATTTTGAGGCACTAATTTCTTCCTATTTTTACTAGATTGAGGATTTGGGTTTATAAGTTCAATATAAAATTGTTGCTGGTTGTTTTGATACTATATATATCCTTAAAAGGTGTATAGTAATAGATATATCATGGTGTTTGCTCCAGGAAAGATACTCCGCAGCGCAACCACTTTAAATATTATTTTGCGACCAAAAGGGAGCTATAGACTTTTTTTAGAGCTTTCCATCCGAGGCTTCGCCCGTGTGGAATACCATGCAAACTTTCATCCCCTAAATCCCATTCCCGCACAAACTCACAAACGCTTACCTCTTTAAAATATTATTCATCATCATCATCATTTCAGCCGAACGACGCCCACTGCTGGGCATAGGCCTCCCCCATAGGATTAGAAATTCATAGACCGTTCATAGATTTTATAGTGTAACGTATATTTAAGAAAGCAAATGTGGTTCCGCCAGAGAGCATGACGTCAAACTTAATAATCAGGCCCCAGGCTCCGAATCAAATTTAGCCAAATGGCATTACATTACTCTCAGCAAAAAAAAATTTGAACCTTAATGCTTTGAAATATGGTTCATAATTATCTTGTTTGACATTTCTGCAATGCTTTTTCAATGAAATTCTGTTCAAGAGTCAGGCCCAATCTATTATTATGCTCTATGGTCAGGCCCCTGAATTGGAACGAATCTTGACAGCCGACGTAATTAGTGATACAGGGATGTGCGTGACGAACTCGATATCAATAATTTCGATTAACTGCGTTCTATTGAGTGCCTCATTGCGTTCTTACTAAACAATACGATTGGTCCTTATGTTCAGATAAGCTCTAAGACCGGGTTCTAATTAATAGAACTGATTTCAACAATTACCTATAGATCTCAAACAGGGTAGTCAGAGGCAGTGACTGCGTGCCGTGCCGTCATGGTTAACGGAAGACACAGAATTCCACTTTTCACCGATAGTATTCTAATACTGAGTTCTAACACAATATGGTAGGTGGTAAGCCTTCCACCGTTATCCGGGTTGATTTGGTTTTTATCGATGTTTTCTATCACTGGAGAGTAGGTCTGGGCTCTGGAGGCATGCAATGATAAACATACACCTGTCGTTGTATTCAAGTTGACATTAGTTCGTTTATGGGCCATAAAACCAGCCACATAATGTGTACCAAAAATAAAGCTACAATTAATTACACATTAGCTTAAGCATGCTAAAAACGAACGTGCTCATCTACTGACACACTTGTTTTTTATTAGCATGCTTTTTTTAAGCAAGCATGCTCATTTAGTAGCTACTAAATGAGCGTGCTCAAAGCAAAGGATTGAACACACGTGCTTTTTTAAGCACGGGTTCGGAATAGTGTTGTTGCGGTAGCGATAGTTGACCTTGAAAATCAGTGATACTAACGATAGTCCTATCGAAAAAATCGACCTGTGACGATACTATTGATAGTATCGATAGTGAGAATAAGGCGATACTATTGACCTTTGTCGATACTATTTATGACTATCGACACCTATCGATACGATCGATAGTATTGCTTTTGTAGGTAACTATAGAGGTATTAACGATACTATCAACTGGAAATAAAACGAAACCTTAAGAGCTTGCAATATTACCGTAAAATGTTCGACAATCGATAGTATCGATAGTTTCGATACCATCGAATATATAGCATATAGCCCAAATTATAAGAAACATATAGCCTATGTCACTACCTGGGGCCTTATTACCATCTCATAAAGCCAGTTAATTTCCTAAGCTGAGCGTAGCGAGCGATTTCCTAAATGATTTCTTACATTTTCAGCCAGTCACTTGTCAATGAAATGCATCCTCTAGGCCAGATATTTACTTTTGAAATTGCTCTTTACCCTCAGTTTAGGAAAATATTTTGACTGGCTATAAGAGATGGTAATACGCCCCCGTGTAGCTTTCCATTGGTGATAGATTTTTAAAAATCCTATTTAATACAAACAAACAAATCATATGGTTATAGAAATTTATTTCTCATAAAAACTTGAAATAGTTCACTTACAATGAGATAAAGTACAACTAATTTAATATTGTATTACATTATAATAACTATATTACCATGAAGTTTAATTGAATTACATAATTTAAATTGAAATGAGTTAGAGTAATATTAGAGCAGTAATAGGTTAAATTTAATATGTAAATAATTTCAAATCTAGATAAATTATGATCATTGGTCTGGTTTTGCCTCTTAAGCCTATCACTCCTCTTTATACTACATTCTCGCTTTATTATTAAACCGAGACTGATATCGACAATAATAATATATGAAAATCGCACGGCTGTCGATTTTAGAGCATACTCGAAAGTAGCATGCTCATAACAAGCAAGGCTTGAACACACCTGCTACTAAGTAGAACTTACTCATTAGTAGCATGCTCTCGTGCTAGTAATGAGCATGTGTAACTGTAGCTTAATGCACATAGCGCTGATCGTGCAATGATCGAAAAAAAAAAAACGATTTAATCGATATCATTTACACCTCAGTACCTCACTGCTTAGAAACGTCAAACGTCAATTTATTGACAAAAGAAGAGGGTAGATTGTTGTTTACAGTTGTTTATTGTGGTGTGAAAATGACTGCAGAAATTGTTCAAAATACTACAAAAACTTTTAAATACTCATTCCCTACGTGTACCAACGAAGATGTGCTGTTTAAATTGGAAGTTCCCGTGGAGATTCCGCACCGAGGGTCCACGAGGGAGTTGGTGCAACGGGTCATCGATATGTTTCACATTCCCGTCTATTTGGAGGATGGTAAATCTTATTTTCTACCGATAAAACATGTTTTAGATCCATTAAAGTCCTCGCGAACATCCTGAAGTAAACTCTAGCATCAATACAAATCGCTAAGACATTGATTATGACTTTTGAAATACCTACTAATTATTGTTATGGTTTCCGCCCCGTTTACCCATAATTTTGCTTAGTCGTGCATATTACAGCTGTGAACACAGTCTCAACAAATACTTTTAATTCGTACTGCAATTGCACGCACATGTGTATTTAATAATTATATTTTATGAGGGTTGATTTGTATTTCGCTCTTTTTGTTATTTGTGATCCTTATGTCTGTTCAGAACTTAATGAAAAGCTAGCTGGATTTGTAGCAGAAGAAACAAAAAACTTTCATAATGACCGTGATGAGAAACTCCTCAACCAACTCAAGAATGGTGAACTGAACGTAGAAGGCATTGTCAAGAATTGGGAGAAGATGTTCAAAGATAATGTCATGGAGTTTGCTGAGCAGAAAGGCACATCAGATGAAGAAGTGTTTGCTGCGGCATATCACAAGTTGGTACATTCACCAGCATTGGAGACAATTTTGCAAGTGGAAAACTCCTACGCAAAAACTGTTATGAACACACTGAAGAGTAGAGATGAGGATATCAAAAAGTTAACCCAAAAGTAAGTATCTATGTTTTGATGTAATTTTTGCCTGTTTTCCAAAACAACTTGCAATTATTGTATATTATACTAGCTTTCCGCCCATGACTTCGCCCGCATATTATTATATAGGTACTTTTTTTTAAGTATATATTGCCCGTCAAGATGACCTCACTCCACCTGATGAAAATGTTTAAGGTTCAGATATAACCTCATATCTGAAAGCACACAGCACACAATCACAGTACAGACAAGCACAGTAATACAAAGAAATCACTGAGCTGGCCATCCTCATACTATGGTCGAATTACATAAAATCTTAATAATTTGTAGCCTATGTTATTCTGATGTAAGCTGTATTACTGTTAGTTTCATCTTAATCCATTCAGTAGTTTTTGCGTGTAAAAGTAACAAACATACACACATACATTCATGCTCACAAACTTTCGCATTTATAATATTAGTAAGATTGTTATGTAAGTAGTACAGTTTTATATGAATGTGAGTGTACCTAATTATTTCTAAATTTTTACATTACACAGTTATCGTTCAGAACTAAAATAAGGTAATTATACTTTATTGTACAAAAAATCATAATATTAGCATTACATAGTCTTAGGCCCGTATTCTAGAATCGTACTCAAGCACTGATCTGAACTTAGTAGAGATTTCAAAACGTCAGTTCATACAAAAACGTCACTTAGATCTATACTTAAGTACTGTTTTTTTAGAATACAGGCCTTTGATTGTGAAACTCAAAACTCAAACTCAAATATCTTTATTTGAATAGACTTAATCAGTACTTTTAAAGAGTCAAAAATATACTAAATAATAGACATAAATACTATAATAATATGAATATCTAAATAAACAGTATACAAACATAATGCGACTCCACCACCGCGTCGGAGAAGTTGATTCTTACTGAGAAGACCCGACGAGAAACTCAGTAGTTACTCTTTCAAACTTGTTGTGGTTTTACAATGCAAGATAGTAGAGTACAATTTGTTTGTTGATAAAAAGAAATGATAAAATTCTAACATTAAAAATAAACAGAACAACCTAACAAGTACAGCAAAGCTACATAATATAAAACAATGTAAGCGGTCTTATTGCTAGGGATCGCTTCTTCCAGACAACCTACAGGTAGAGAAAATTACAAGATTAAAAAGAGAAATGGGTAAGGTAGTGTGAGATAGTTAGATAATAATATACACACATGAATTTATTTTATGCATTCATGAATGCAATTACATGTACTACTTATAAACGTAGTTAATATATGTAAACATACACAAAATATAACAAATAAAAACTGTAAAAAAGACTTATTCAGGGTTGGTTTATCCACGCACTAGAAACATTTAAAAGTTACAGTGTGAGGAAATAAATAATCTTTGACTCGGGATTTAAAAATAGGTAAGGATTACTAAATTAATATACTTTGGGAAATTTTGAGTTTCTGGTAACAGAATAATCTAACACATGAATGCAATATTAACTTTGCTACATACCTATTCTGCCCAGACCACCCACTAACTCTGAACAACTGAATATTGAGTTCACTCAAGATTGAGAAGCACAAGGCAAGTAGCACTGAGCAGGCCAGGCTGACTTGTGATCATTATACGACTACACAGTACACAGTAGCAACCCTTACATACATAAATTACTTTTTACATGGCATACATAGGTACTTATTATCTCCTGCTATTATATAAAAAGAAACAAAATTACATGATGTTTCCAGGCAAACAGAAGAAATGGAAGAAAAAGTCCGCCTCCTCAACACATTCACAACAGAGGAAGAGATCAACGAGCTGGCTGCTCAGCATTTCGAGCAGCAGAGCCTCATGGTGGGCCGGTGGGGCTCGCAGCTGGACGCGCTGTGCCAGGCGCAGCGGTCGCACCACCGCGCCTGGCTCATGCACACGCTGGACCAATACCAGACCTCTGCTGAGCTGGACACACCGAGGTGATGAAGTTTAAGGCACCAAAATAATGACATCAAAATTCTATGGTGCAACTTAATTTGTCTATTATTTGTATTTTTTTACCAATCTAGAATTTTGCTGCCCAATTAATCAATTTTCTAACTGTGAATAATTATGCTGCCCAATCATCAACTTAATTATGCTTCCTCTACTGCTAAAAATATATCTTTTTGTCTTACCAACCAGGAGAATGACCTACCCAGTTATTACTTATCCTTCTGGGACTAATTTACTGTAATTTTCGTCTTGTAGTTATGTAGTTTTTAAACGCTGTATGATTTCTGCTTTCATTTAAAAGTTTAAAGCTGAAGAAAGTGAATCAGGGCTCAGATCACAGCCCAGATGCTGGTATTTAAATTACAATTGAATTGTAATTCAAATGCCATGATTTTAACAGTATTTAGTATGGTCAAATGTCTGGTTTTTTACTGGGGTAAATAGGGTATTATTTATTGAACAGTTGCACGCCTTAAATTACAAACAAACCGAAAACATTTTGGAGGTGGATAAAACAATGAAAAAAAAATCTTCTTAAATAAGTTTTATCGAAACTGCTCCGCCGGATTGGTTTCCCGTTCACACAATTCAAGAACTTGTGTTTTCAAATTCAATTCACTTTTTTAAATTAGCTTGAGCTTATTTCAAGACTATGACGATTGGTAGGTTGTCTGGCTAATGTTTGTTTACATTTATTCGACCTCGCATTCCAGCAACTCGCCGCTAGCAACATTTTCATCAGACCAGCTGCCGCTGCCTTCAACCACACCTCGTCAGCGCCTGGAGGAGAGCTTCACGATCCACTTAGGCAGCCAGCTGAAGCAGACGCACAACGTGCGCATCGTGGCCATGGACATGCTGGATCTGTGCACCGTGGACCAGGTGGACAAGTTAGTCTTTTGACATTTTTTTTCTAGTTCTTACAGGGTAAAAAGTTTTTACAGGGTAAGCAAAGCGCAAGCGATGCTCTTGGTATTGCGCGTGTCCATAAGCTGCCGTAATCGCCCACCATCACGCGGTCCGCGTGCTGGTTTATACTTATGTAGAATAAAATAGTACATTGTTCACCGAGAGGATAAAGAGACCGATTACCGTCGAGGGTGTCGTTTAGGCGAGGGCTTTAAAACACCCGAGATCGGGAATCGCACTTTCTCTCGAGTGATACATAGTGCTTTATACTACACCTACAAGGAAAATAAAAAACTAAATCTTTACTAATTGAAATTTATATTGAAATTGTTGCAGTTAGTGAAGCTTAATGTAACACTTTTTCCATTAATGTTTGTTTCAACTGCGGCGGAGTTAAAAAATCTTCATCATCACCATCACTACTTATCATTTTGATAGTTTTATTTTACTTTCTACGAAAACTGAATCCTCAAACAACACACAAATTGATAATGGCGCCAATGGCGTCTGCAATTTTCACATGTTCTTTTTTCAAATTGTTTATCCTGCCGCCGCAGGGTCGCACTGCCAGCCCGACACCATCCGACACACAGCTAGTGGCCAGTGTCATTTTGCGAACTTGGAGATAAAAACTCACTGTAAAAACTTTTTGGCTTTTGATATTTAGGTTACCGGCGCATAGTCTTACCCGAAATTAAAAAAGAAAAACCACGTAAGAAATGGATTTTCATACACTTTTCTCTCCCGCTCAGATGCGTTTTCTCCCCGCATATTTGTTCGATATGCAATGACGTACTTTCTACCGTAAATTTGATAAAGTATCAAGGTACTTTCCGAGCAGGTGTAGTATAAAAGGCATTTATTGGCCAAGTTTAATAGCAATGCGTTCGAACGGTAGATAAGAATGATCTTTTGCCAAGTCTCTGATGAAAGGTTTGTCCAGGAGTGATCTTGAAGGTTATATCCACAGTTATTGTTGCTACCATAGTTCCTGGCATAAACGGAGTGTGGAGAGCGTCGTGGCCTAGTGGTTAACCACTCCAACACGGATCACGGATCGTGTGGTCTCGAGTTTAAATCTGGTCAAAACCAAAATCTTTGTGTTCATGGTTTAATTTCCGACTTACTTCCCGGTGATGGAAAACATCGATAAAAAACTAAATCATCCCGGATAGCTGCGAAAGGCTCACCACCTTACACGTTAGGCTCTAATACCATTGGTGAAAAGTGGGCTTCCGAGTGTTCCGTTCGCCATGACGGCAACAGTCACTTGCCTCTGACTTCCCCGTTTGGGATAAAGTGATGGTATGTTATAAATGGAGTGTTATAATAATCAGTTGAATATAAGTTTTTTTTCTATTTATCTAATGTATAATTTGGCCTCCCGATCCATAATTTTGTTTAGATGTTTGTGCATATCCTTTCTAATCATATTTTCTTCTTTAAATTTCGTATTTTTAAATTTGTTTTAAACTTCTATATATTGCGCTTATTCGTCCCAGATCAAAACGTTCTCAGGTTGCAGCCGAAAACCAATCACAACCTTGTTTTATAATGATGTATTTGTGCATTCTGTTCTAATTATTGAGCTTTTTTTTAATTTTTCATTGGTTAGATCGACGGGACGGTAACGGGATTTCTACCATGTACCTTTTTGTTTTCGGTGTTCCGATATTTCGGCACTGTTGCAAGTGCCACGATCACGGAGTAGTAACTATTCTTATGTTAGTGACCATGAAATGTTGATTGGTTGTCTATGTAGCCCGACGGAGGCGTCCCGGCGGCTCGGCACGTCGCTGGCGCTGTACGGCGCGGAGCTGGCGGGCTGCGTGCTGCTGTGCGACAGCCCCCCCGCGCGCCCCGCGCCGCCCACCGCCGCGCTCATTGCAGCCGCCTCCGCCTCTACTGACTACCACTTTCCGCATGTCGAGGCGCAGCTGAGGGAGATTGTTGAGAAGGTTAAGGAGCCGGTGAGTGGAACCCATTTATTTGAATGTATTTGCACTGTTTTGTTCTGTAAGTAATCACTTCTTAATCGTTGATATATCCATAAATTTGAGTTTGTAGTCGTTTTTTCAGTGATACCACAAAAATAATGCCTTTGGCCATGTTGTATGAGCGTTCAGCTTGAAAACCATAACCCTATGATTCCATTTGAGAAACAGAATTAAATAATGATTTCCAACTGTTAGATTTGTTTTGCTGCCAAGTTTATTTAGACAGCAAAATAAGTTTTAGTATACAATGAATAAAAACCTAGTTGCAATTCTTTTTTGGTAAACAAAAAAAGTAGTTTTTGAGCTATAAAGTACTTTGAACAAGTGGTTTTGTCTGCACTTGTTACCAGCTTAATTGAGTTATCCCTGTTAAATGGGTTCCTACCTTATTATAGTTGTTTAGTACCTAAAAAAGGGAGTAGTTTTATTTGACAGTGTTCTGTTTACAGGATTTCAAGTTGAAATTGACGATTTGAAAGTACTGATATAGTCTATTTGAATAAAGTGGTTTGAGTTTGAAATGGGGGTACCACAAGGATCTATTTTGGGTCCGTTCCTATTTCTGATATATTAGGTTGGAGAAAAAGTCTTTACGCATACAGAATAGCAAAAAATATTAAAATTATTAATTTTAAGTTGCCTAATGTTAAATATAACCACATTGACCTTAAAATAGGTAGTAATACTATGAAGCTTGTTGATTCTACAGTTTTTCTTGAAATAACATTAGATTTTAAACTACAATGGAACCCTTATAATAGGATGGGAAAAAAGTATCTTCGCATTTTTTAAGAAAAATTAAAAAAAAATTAATATGGTTTATTTACATTTAACTAAAGTATGTAGGTGCCATTTTGTTGGCGCTTCGAGGTGCATTTCTCTAGCCTCGCCCCACGCCTTATCCGTGCTGCAGGAGCTCTCGGCCGTTTACTGCCTAACGAGCGCGGCCCGGACGACACATGCCGGCGATTGTACGCCGGCATAATTAAGAGTATGACGCTCTACGGAGCGCCAATTTGGGCGGGGGCCCTCACCGCTCACAATAGAAACCTGCTGCGGGCGCCGCAGATGATGATGGCAGTGAGGGCCATTAGAGGTTACCGAACAATATTTGGGGGTGCTGTTTGCGTCTTAGCAGGGATGCCCCCTGGGAACTATAAGCGGAGGTTCTCGCAGCAGTCCACGAGTACAGGGCAGCAGCGAGAGCACAAGGTGAGCACCTCTGCTTCGATGAAGTAGAGGGCGTTCGCAGAGCGGCGCATAATGCGCTCACACAGAGTCGGAGGTCCTGGATCCCGTCTAGGTATGGCCGGCACACCAGAGACGCGATCAGGCCGGTCCTCAAACAGTGGGTACGTCGGGAGAAGTGGCCTCTGACGTATCGACTGGTGCAGGTGCTTTCCGGGCATGGGTGCTTCCTTACAGTTATCTACCTTGCCAGATCGGCAAGGTAGATAACTGTAAGGTCATACCCGTAGAGAGTCTTACTGCCCAACACCGTCTACTTGTGATGGACCTGCGAGTGAAGCCTCGAGGCAAATGCCGGGAGAGCTGCCCGCCCCGAACCAGGTGGTGGCTGCTTGAAGGAGTCAGATCCCATGACTTTGCTGCCGCTGTCGGTGACCTGTGCATCGCAGCGGATAGTGAATCCGGGCAACTCTGGGATAGGAGTCAGGCAGCTATCACCGGGGCGGCGAGGGTGGCGTTGGGTTTGTCTCGGAGTGGACGTGGGCTTGCCAAGGGGACCTGGTGGTGGAACGAAGCAGTCTAGAAGGTGATCAGAGTAATGAAAGCCCTCTTCAAAGCGTGGCAAGCGTCCAAATCTCCTAAAGATCGCGCCGCGTACAGGGATGCCAAACGTGCCTATAAACGAGCTGTAGCCAGAGCCAGACGTGACCACTTACGTCCTTTGTACGATAAGTTAGAGTCGTCTGAGGGGCAGAAGCTCTTTTACAATTTGGCACGTTCGAGAGTCAAAGCGGCCCCGGATGTTTCCATGTACCGCTGTGTAAATGACACTCGGTAACCTATGCTATGCGAGGACCGTGCGGTGAAGGAGAGATGGCGCTCTTATTTCCACGAGCTGCTCAACAAGCAGCACAAAGAGGTGCAGCCACCTGAACTCCCTCCAAATCAGGGACTAGTTCCCCCGGTAACGCCTGATGAAGTCCAGTCGGCTCTTCGCCGCATGAAGAACCGGAAAGCTGTCGGACCCGATGGAGTCCCTATCGAAGCGTGGAAATCGATGGGCTCTCGTGTTGTGGGCATACTTACCCACCTTTTCAACCGCATTCTCCTCACCGGAAAGATACCTGACCAATGGAGACTGAGCATTATCACGCCGGTCTTCAGGGGCAAGGGCTCGGTGCAGGAGTGCAGCAATTATCGCGGCATAAAGGTGATGTCGCACACCATGAAGCTCCTCGAGCGCATTGTGGATTCTCGGATTCGACTGGAGTGTACAATTTCGGAGTGTCAGTATGGGTTATCGACCGGGTTGCGGGACCATGGACCTCGTATTTGCCTTGAGAACGCTCATGGAGGGATATAGATAGACTGAAGAATACACCTCTGCATCTCCTTTTCTTGACATGCAGAAGGCCTTCGACTGTCTCCCTCGTGAGATGATCGGCTGGGCGCTGCGCGTGTCAATTACCTGGGATCTGTGTTAAGCGCGTCCGGGGACATCGACCGCGACGTCAGAGTCCGAAATTCCGCGGCTTTGGCCAAATGGCGTGAGGTGACTGGTGTCATTTGTGACCCAAAAATGCCGATCAAGCTGAAGGGGCAGGTCTATAAAACCATCATTAGGCCTGTCCTTTTAAAAGGCAGTGAAACATGGCCGTTACTAGAGCGACACAAGCAGGAGCTGCGCGTCACGGAAATGAAGATACTGCGGTGGATGTGTGGAGTCTCACGATAAAGATCGCGTGCGGAACACCCACATCAGCGGCAGCCTTCGTATTCGTGACATCGCAGACAAGCTGCAGGAGCGCCGCCTTCGTTGGTATGTTCATGTCTCACATAGATTGGCAAACTACGTGGGCAACAAATGTCCGGCCATGCCGCCCCGCTAGGTACCGGTAGAAGAGGTCGCAAGAGGACCCAAGAAGCGGTGGCTTGACGTCGTCAAGTGTGACATGCGTGCCAACAAACTCACCACTGAGGATGCACAAGACCGCGCGAAGTGGACCAAGAAAATGAGAAAGGCGGACCCTAGGACCCGCGCCGGGATAGACCGCACGGATGATGATGATGGTGCAATGTCTTAGCTGTAGCGCAGGCTTTTCTGAAGATTTTGAAGTACTTTTTGACATACTCAACAAAAACTGGATCAAGTTGTATTTTTTTATTCCGTGTAACTCATACATCTTACGTCTGCTTCTGTAAATCTCAAGAGTGGCCTGTTCACTAAATTTAGACTGAACTCTACAAGTTACTTGTTTGGTGGGAAAACAAGCATGAAATTGATTTTTGATACAATCTAACAATCTTGAGTAGACTGCATCAGGGTCATCCTGTTTGAAATGAACGGAAAGTACTTTAGACTTTATATTAGATTTAAAATCATAAATGCGATTACCTGTCTTCGGTCTACACGTTATTTTCCTATTATTAACGTTATTGTTAGTTAAATTTAAAAATGTTATCTTCTGCCCACAATGATTAGACTCTGCATTGTTAAGGTCAACATTATATGTGGATTTATTTTCTCTGGGGACAGCTAGCGCAGCGTCATGTCATCCGCAAAGAGTGAACAGTGATATATTATATTCTCGGGCAGATTAGTTATTTACAGAGTAGAGGACCCAAAATACTTCCCTGTGGCACTCCACATTTGATAGGTTTTGAGCATCGATTTATATACCTTCTCCATGTCAGAGTTATTATTAGACAATTCAATATATTGCGTTTTCTTCTTCTTCTCATCTTTTAAGGAACTGCGCAGCCATTGCAATGTAATACCGCGGATTCCATAAGATAATATTCACATTTATTCAATAAAAGAGCGTGCGAGACACAACCAAAAGCTTTACTTATGTCGAACAATATAGCATTTACAGGTCCTAACGTCCTAACCTGACGTTTCTTTATGGCGCGTAGGCGGAGCGCCGCAACGCCCAGCGCCTGCAGGAGCAGCCGGCGCGCGGCGGGCGCGCGCGGGCCCGCGGCGGGCGCGCGCTGCAGCCGGGCGACGCGTGCGCGACGCGGCACAGCAACCTCGCCGACGTGCACGTCGTGTTCCACCTCTACGCCGACGACGCGGCGCTCAGGGCCGGTGAGTAGTCACAGTCACAATCACTAGTTACGCATGCAGCGCGGCGCCTCTGACTGATGGTCAGCTTAGGACGATCCCGCCATTGATCACGCACACATGCACAGTGAGTTTACTGGCGATACCAGTGAGTTTCAGTGAGTCGGCTAGTCACACTGTCGCGAGTGTTTTTGTTTTGTTCTGTCAATTAGGTACAACCTACTTACTTCATTTTAAAAATTGAGAGCGAATATAGTAGTAATCCTGAGCGGTTTACGCAAGTTTAGGAAAAAGGTGCGAGAATTTCATAATTTTTGAAGTGAATATCCCCTTAGTGAACAGAGACAATTTTTATATTTATAAGTTATTACCGATCCCTCAAAGAACAAACAGAAATATTATAAGTATCATTCCTGTATCAGATTACGTAGCAGTTAACATGCAAAAGGACTCTTTTGTACCTGTACTCGACAGATACTTGCAAGACTGTGTTAGTTACGACGCATACACTCTGATAAATCCCTTAAAACAACCAGTATATCAGATGCGATCAGATGAGAATCTGTGCTTGAAAAATAACGAATCTGATCAATGTGAAACAATAACAACTATCTGTAAAAATACATGGACAGAAATACATAACACGAATATTTCTGTTGCGGACAATGCACCGTTCGCGTCATTTGCAAGAATCAAATTAACGCTGAGCAGTTAAATATGGCTGGAATTATATCATTAGTCAATCGCTTAGGCGATGAGTGCATTATCAAAGGAGTCACTTTCACGATTTATCCGCACTAAAGTCTATCAAATACTTTGAACAAAGAAGCAGATGTCATCAAAATTGACATACCACCAATCAACAATGTGATAAATTTGTCGATACCGATCTCGGCTACCGAGACTCAAAATGTAGCTGCAGGTCATTTAAAAGAAATAGTAGACATCGAACAGCAGATTCATACTATGAAGGTCAGCGCATCTGAGGGTGTGCTGTCCGATAGAGTATCATATCACGACGTACACCACTATGTTGCTATCTACGGGGTCGTCGTTCTAGCTGTTGTCGTCGTGCGGCGCCTGCGGGAGCGAGCGAGGCGCGCCTTTGCCGCCGGCCCCACAGCGTCCGCCCAGCCCTCTTCCTACCGTCCGGTTTCTATCACAGACTTTCATTCCACTCTTCTATCAACTATCATAAAAAGGTTGTGCAAACCGTACATCTATTAGTGAAGGTGTTGTAAAACAGTGTAATGCGATAAGTGTAAGTGAGTTAAGTGAATACAAAGGTGCGAAAGCTAGTGTATCAAGTGCGCGTGTACTCGATAAGGCTACGTCGCCTATTTTTCTAAAAGACTAGTTCTCTGTAGCGGATAAGCATAAATTAATATTGTTCTATCACCTTGTAATATTCTTTGTCCAGCCATTCTGACATCAGGATGGCTGGACAAATAAATATTATTGTTTCTCTAAACATACAAACATTATTGTTTTTCTAACAAAATTGGAAGCAATTATTGAACATAATTTCAGAACCTTTCTGCATAGGCAACCAGCCATTTTTAGTAGTCTGACGGTAACCATATTTTGTTTACCAACTAGCCTTTTAGGCTGACCGAATATATTTTTCTGCTCACCTACGAGGGGTGATCCAAAAGTAATGATAATCAGTTATTTCTAGTGCACACAAAAATACAAAAAAAATATCAGTCACTTGCTCAGTTACCCACTAGTTCAGGTAAAAAAAATCATATAAATAGGCCACGATTCCCGGGAGCTACATTCATTTGAATACGAACTGTAAAGGAGTGAACATCAAAATGGAAAAACACGAAATCAGAGCTGTCATTAAATACCTCTGCTTGAAAAAAATGTCTACCAAAGAGATACACAGCGACTTGGTGGAAACATGAGGGGACTCTTCTCCTCCATATTCCACAGTTGCACGCTGGGCTAAGGAGTTTAAGCTGGGAAGAACATCGACGGAAGACGAACACCGCGAAGAACGCCCAATCGACGTCCCTCACTGAAGAAAATGTGAAAAAAGTTGAAGAAGTTGTATTAGAAGATCGAAGAGCGACTATCAGGCATGTAGCTGAGGTCACAGGGATCACATATGGCAGCATTTAAAGAATCCTTGCGAACGAATTGCATATGAGAAAGGTCTCCGCGCGTTGGGTACCGAAAATGTTAAACGACGAGCAAAAGAAGAAACGAGTCGACATGTCAAGAGCAAATCTCGAAAAGTTCCAGGCAGACAAGGATAATTTTTTGTCACGTTTTGTGACCATGGACGAGCCCTGGATCCACCATTTTGATCCTGAAACAAAACAACAATCGATGACATGGAAACGATCCGATGAACCGACGCCGTAGAAATTCAAAGTGTCAAGCTCAGCAGGGAAGGTTATGGCGTCTGTTTTTTGGGATGCTGAAGGAATAATCATGGTGGACTACTTGGAAATACAGGCTCCTACTATGCAGAACAAATAAGAAGATTGTGGGAGGCTATTAAGGAGAAAAGGCGAGGCAAACTGCGGGCTGGAGTGCTGTTCCATCAAGACAACGCACCGGTTCACAAAGCTGCAATTGCCATGGCTGCCATTCAGGAAGCGGGCTTTGAGCTGGTGGAACACCCCCCCTATTTACCATATCTAGCTCTTTGACTGTGACTTCTATCTCTTTCCACGACTCAAGGAACACCTCCGAGGCAAGAAATTTGACGATGATAGCGACGTGATGGCCGCGGTTGAGGACTTTTTTGAGAGTCAAGATAAAGATTTTTTTTCCAAGGGAATGTTAGGTTTAGAAAAGAGATGGACTAAATGTATAGACTTGCTAGGAGACTATGTTGAGAAATAAATTTATTTTTTTGTTATATTCATTGTGTTTATTATTGATTATCATTACTTTTGGATCACCCCTCGTATATCTACTGAAAAAATAATTGATGGTTGGCAACCGGCCATTATTTTACTAACCAACTAGCCATTTTGCAAACCATTTCAAGAATACCCATTTTAAACTAATTACTTCTTTCTGATAAAAAAACTTGTAATATATACATATATCACAAGTTAATATATAAATTCCCTTCAACATATATACATTCCCTAAAGAAACCCTTATTTATGTCAGGAGACATAACGTCGCGGCACCCCGCCATCCTGGGGCTGCGCAACGTGCTGAAGGCGGCGAGCTCCAACGACATCACCACCATCTCCATCCCGCTGCTGCTCAAGAATGACCTGTCCGAGGTGAGGAACACCTCTTTTTACTATTACGATAAGGTTCACGGCTAACATAACATAGCATACCATCACGACTTTATCCCAAACGGGGTAGTCAGAGGCAAGTGACTGTGTCGTCATGGTGAACGAAACACTCAGAAGCCCACTTTTCACCAATGGTATTAGAACCCAGCGTGGTAGGTGGTGAGTATTCCGCCGTTATACGGGTTGATTTGGTTTTTTCTCGATGTTTTCCATCACCGAAGAGTTAGTCGGATATTTAACAATGTGAAGTAAAAAGTAAAAAATCATTCATTCACATAAGCTTTTACAAAGAAGCACTTATGAAATGTCAAAATTCACAAAAAAGTATATATACACAATAATAGACGTAAATGAAATAATACAAAAATAGTACATATCCTAAAAAAACATGATGCGATTCTACCACCGGTTCGGACGTTGCTTCTTATCGAGAAGACTCCGGCAAGAAACTCGATAGTTACTGTTTTGAACTTTCAAGTAATCCTCCACATTATAATAGCCTTGTTTTAGCAAATTTGATTTAATTGCAGACTTGAACTTGTGAAGAGGTAGATCAACAAGACTTTGAGGTATTTTGTTAAAGTTAAGTTGGGTCTGGCAAAAGAAGGATGAAAGTAGGATAAATGCAGTGGAAATGAGAGCATTGCGAAGTTTGGCAGGAGTGACATTGAGTGATAAAGTAAGGAATAGCATAATAAGAGAGATGTGGTGTGAAAGAGGATGTTGTCTCAAAAATTGAGATGGGAATGCTAAGATGGTTTGGGCATATGGAAAGGATGGATGAAAGGCGATTAACGAAATAAATTTACAAGGCGAGGGTGGATGGAGCTGTTAGAAGGGGAAGGCCTAGACGGACGTACTTAGGACAAGTCCAAGACGTGCTCAGAAAAGGTCAGGTCAGGAGTACCCATAATCGACGAGCATGTATGAAAGGATTAATGAGAGTGGAAGAAGCGCAAGAGGTGTGTCAGGACCGTAGCAAGTGGAAAGATGTGATCTCTGCCTACCCCGTTGGGAAAAAGGCGTGATGGTATGTAAGTATGTATGTATTTTACAGATTGACCCACAAACGAATTTCCTACCATATGTAGCCTAAGACGTGGAGTAAGTTTGTTTTTATTTCTAATATTGTGTTTATGAGTATCACTGTTTTTTTTTAACATATGCAAGTTTTTGCGCACATACATTATGTTATCGAAAATATACTGAGCGTGCACAGTTAAAATACCAATCTTCTTAAATACTTCTGAGCGAGTCGCGTGGCCTATGGTTGTATATCGAACGAATAGCTCTTTTTTGGAGTACAAAAATGGTGTTAAGGTCTGCAGCTGAGCCCCACAACAGTAGACCATACGACATAACGCTATGAAAGTAACTAAAGTACACTAGTCTTGCTGTTTCAATATCAGTCAGGAGTCCTGACAGCACAAGCGGCCGAAGTAAGTGTCCCTGCCAGAGCCGTTATATGCGGACCCCACTGTAACTTAGAATCTAGAGTAATTCCTAAAAATACCGTAGAGTTCGTAATTTCTAATGTATTATCATTCATGTTGATAATGGTATCAACCTGTTTCACATTAGGCATAGTGAATTTAATACACTTTGTTTTCTTTGCATTAAGTAATAAGTTGTTACTTGTGAAACAACATAGTACTTTTAAAAGAGTATTTTTACATCGTCAAATGCTTGCTTACGTCTGTTGATTTTAAAAATCAACGAGGTATCATCAGCAAATAATACTATTTCACATGTCTTTGACAAAGTAAGGAAGGTCATTTATATAAATAAGTGAGACTTTTGTAAATTACCGGAAGAGGTGGTTCCGTTGATACTCACTTTTTGTGTTCTGTCGGTGAGATAAGATTGTATAAGTTTAGACGAAATATCTGAAACACTGTAATGTCTCAGCTTAATCAGTAGGATTTAATTTAAATTTGAATGATTTAATCCACGCAATCAAACGCTTTCGAAAGATCACAAAATATTCCTATTGCATCCTGCTTGCCTTCCCAAGCATCAAATATGTGTTTGATAAGTGCTACACCTGCATCAGTAGTGCTCCTATGTTTAGTAAAACCAAATTGTTTCTCATGTAGTAATTTATTTAAAGTAAAGTGTGAAAGCAGCTGATTTAATATGATTTTTTCAAAGATTTTACCAAGAGCTGGTAGTATAGAAGTGGGTCTATAATTAGATGGGTCACTTTTGCTACCAGATTTAAAAAGCGGGATGACTTTCCTAAATTTCATTAAGTTGGGAAACTGACCTTCGTCAATGCAGTTGTTAAAAAGTACTGCTAAGTGGGGTGAGATGATATTTATGATTGATTTAAGTAGACTTATCGAAATACCCCACAGATCTTCGGTGTTTTTCATATTTTTACACCTTGATTATGTCATGATTTATATGAACAAAGAAAAACTAAAATGAGCACCATAAAACACTAGATATGAACAGGGACCTAGCTAGCGGTGCACTAGAATTTAAGGTACTTGTAGTTACAATGGGTAGGTATATTAGAAAAAAATGTTTCAAATGTATTAGCTATGTCAATCTCAGACTCAACTATATGATCTTGAATTTAAGGAGCCAATGAGTCGTCTCGGGGTTTTGATTAACAAGTTCCATTATTAATTATGTTCCAAGCAGTTTTAATTTTATTTGTGCCTGTTTCATTTTGTCACGCGAAAAGATAGACTTAGCAATATGACATGATTTCTGAAAGGTTTTTGAGTATAATTTGACATGATCTATTAGTTTTTGACACTTAGAATTAGCTTTTAAACCATATAATTCGTATAATTTATTTCTACTTTTATGGATGCCTGGCGTAGCCCAATCACTAAACTTAAAATTATCGACCTTTACTTTCTTAAATTATCGACCTAAACTTAAAAATAAAATGATGTTCCTGTTTGATTATCACAAAAAGATGCATATACTGATCATCTATGTTGTGGCATTGGGGTAGGTAGTAGATTGGGAAAGGTTTTTATTCACATTACTTTTGACCTTTTTTACTCTATTCTTAGTAACCAGTCTATAACTGATATCCACTGATTGAGAGACATGACGGTGCTCAAATTTGGTCAATAGACCACAGTGATCTTATTTCAAACAATTTATAATTGATTTTTCAATTAAGATATTTTCACAAAAAATATTGTCCAAGCAGGTGGCTTATGTGTCAGTGATCCTGGTTGGTTTATCATATAGATTTAGTAAATTATATGATTTGAAAAGATTTAAAAATCTTACAGACCTCTGAGAAGAGTCTAAAATGTTAACATTAAAATTACCGCATACAACCACCTTCTTTTTTGATTTACAAACTTTCTTCAGCACTTCTTCCATCGTCTCTTCAAACCGACAATAATCGGCCGAAGTAGACCTATATACACAAACAACAATAGTCTGCTCTAACTCTGCACATGAGAGTTCAATGGTTCGCTCAATTGAGAGTGCTACTATGTCTTTTCGCTCTCTACATTTAAACATATTATGAATTAATATCAGTGACCCACCGCGAATAGCAGAACTTCTCAAAAACGAACTGATGACACTATAATTATCAATGCTAATCATACAATAATTTTCTTTTCAACCAGTGTTGGGTTATACTTAAGTCATGTATGTCCATACAGTCTAAGAATAATCCTACTTCTAATTCTTTGCCAGAGAAGCCTTGCATGTTTTGATGCACAAAGTTTATAAAATTATTTTGGGGCTACTCTCTTGTCAACAATTTGCAAGGGTTTACCTCTGTTTTCTATATCTAATTCTGCTCAATAAAAGCAGAGTAGTTAGCCAAGTGCTTGGCTGAAATCTTAAAAAAATAAGATAGCGACATAACTAGCCATCTGTCGTTTATAAGAATTCGATAAATGAAATCTACCTTTCGTCAGGTACATATTATTATTAATAATAAGATTGATGTCAATTAGATTAGTTAAATTATTTGAGAATGTCACAGTATCAAGTGTCATATTGATTTTATACCTTTTTTCATTTCCAGCTTGTGACAGACCCGACCCCTACTGTAAGGCAATGCATCACTATTTTATTGAAATTAAGTAATGAACATAAAGTATTACAATGTATTCATTGTAATAGTTTATGTTCATGTTTGTGTGTGGTTTACTCATAACCATACATACATACTTTATATTCATAACCAAATGAAAATATTCATTTGGTTTTTGTTCACAGTACCTCGGTATCCAATAACTAGGGTTGAATTAGGGCTGCAACTATAATCAACAATTTTCTGAATTTATATCACAGTTTAATGCACCCGGTGATTAATTACCGACTATTAAATAAAATGTGGCCTATACTTTTTCCACAGTCATCACTAAACATAATGTTGCGATTTAGTTTATTATCAGTGTTTGTGACACGGCATGTATCAGAGATGTAAATGTTGGTGGCTGATTCTGAAGTAGGAGAGTTGAGAAGAGAGGATTCACATTCCGACTGAGTAACAGTGTGGCAATCATTACTGCTAGAAACTGAGTTCGGGTTGCACAAGAGTTTAGTCAGGGCCAAAATATGTTCCTCATTTTTTTTAGTTAAGATAAGATAAATATACTTTATTGTACAACAAATCATACTTAACATAAGCATTACATAATCTTAGATTGTACAATGTAGGCGGTTTTATTGCTAGGAAGCGATCTCTTACAGAAGCGTTTGGCGACTGAGAAAACGCGAATTTGTATGGCGGCGAGTGAGCGCCATCTAGCGGCGTTAATGTTGCCAGAATTATCTGCTAAATGGCGCTGACTCGATCCCATACTTATTGACATTAACGTGCTCGCAAAACGCGATGGTGAAGTCATTCACATCTCTCACTGCAACTCGCACTCGACTCTCAGGCTGAGATCTACAGTCGTTACTTAGCTAAGCACAGACTTATCACATTAAATTATTATCTTACTTATTGAGTGTTGTTATAATTATAACTAACGAATATTTAAGTTGATCTTTAACTAAGAGAAAAATAATTTAATATCGATAAGAAGTTACTGATATTAGATAGCTGTTCAAAGTCTAAGTTTAAGCTAAGCACGCTCTTTAGATCTCGGCGTTAGAGCTACGTTCCGAAACCCCGGCGTTCAACTCTGGTCCTCCGGGGCTCCGGATTTCAGGTCAAGCTTTGTTAGTCGACCCTGATGCATTGAATTCACACTAATTGCCTTACCAAACCCCGCGCCAGGAGAACACGGCCGCGTGGTGCGTGCGCCGCGCGGAGCTGGTGCTGAAGTGCGTGAAGGGCTTCGTGCTGGAGGCGGCGGGCTGGGGCGGCGCGGAGCCGCGCACGCTGCACTTCTGCGTGCCGCCCGCCGCCGCGCCCGACCTCTTCCACTCGCTGGCCAATCTGCTGCCCGCCATCTTCCGCATGTCCAACCCCGTCAAAGTCAAGCCGGCGACGACATAGTGATAAATACGACTACCATGAGTTTAAGTCATGATACGATAGTTAACTACGGCGACCATGTCATTTTTAGTTATTTTTGTACCGAAATCCCAAACAAATATGCACTTTATGAGACGCTAACGACTACCGCGGCGCTAAATCGCGTCACGGGTATAGAAAAATTCTTTGATAACATATTTGCTCGTAAAGGGTCTCTTTTTCAATATCTTATTGTATCTCATTACGTACTTGTGCGTTATTGTAATGTAAAGAAGTTTTTTTTTATTGAGGTAAAACGCACGGTTTATCAAGATGCTCCGTCTAAAACGAACGGTACTTTTTTAAATCTTAGCAAAGAGTTTCTATGTCAGAAAAGAGGTCAACATTTTATGAATAAAATTAACTTTGGGAGATAAAATATATTATAAAAACATTTATTATTTAATTTAATTAATTTTGACAGTAAATTAACATAACAACAATTTATCTGTGACAAAAACACAAAAATATAATTTACTTCATCAGTAATACTGGCTTTTTTTTATGCCTTTGCCTTAAAAAAAGCGCGCTAATGCGCGCGCATCGCTAATTTATGAACAAGTAAAAAAAAATATAACTGCTATAACAAGTGATGAAAGATTTATTCGTTTTAGAAAGTCTGAGTTTTATTTATGTCCTCGCAAATATGTTGTATAACGTCGTATGACATACCTACGTGCGCTTTGATAATTACAGCCTCTGCTTCCTTGTAGCCCTCGCGTACGGCTCGGGCTAGCAATATCGCCTCGGCTGTAATTTTCAACTTACCGCACATATATCATAATGTACTATTAGAGATCTCAATTATTTTAGATATAACTCATTTAGATTTCAAAGAAGAAACGAACTAACATAATCGTCTTACAATTACAACACACTTGAAATTGGCAAAATCATTATGCTGTATTGTATGCAAGATTTTTGGGGACATGAATAAAAAACAATATAATTTCGAAGTCGTGTCGTCGAAAGAGTGCAAGAATTATTATATATACTGAATTAGGCATCGGTCATAACATGGTGTACCTACGTAATTTATTTCCAAAACATATTTAATGAACTGTTTTAGATTGTTTACGAAATTATATTATAATTTGTATAGAATTTATATTGAATAAATGTTATTACTTTGGTTTTTCCCAATTTATCTTTCAATTCACCTTTAAGGTGGTCCCTCGCCTAGAGCATTTTCTTGTAATGTAACGATTCGATATTGAGCATTACATTACAGAACTGCTTTCCTGACATGAATTTTTGCCTGTAATTTAAATTTCAGATTCGATTTTGAGCATTCCAATACAATACTGCCTTACAAAACTTCAGGGAAGTTGTATCCAAATATTACACATTGTATCAAGTTGCGCACTCTAATGCTCGCTGCTTTTCCTCACCAACGTAATGCTCGAATTTGTAACATTACAGTTTGCGCACTGTAATGCTCGGTTCTTTTCCCTCACTGATGTAATGCTAGACTCTGTAACATTACAGGAAAATGCTCCAAGTGATTGAGGACCATTAAACAAGTAAAGCTTTTAGTATCAAGTAAAACAATAAAATGCCATTTCTCAACCGTCAATGAAGTTAATCTCAGGGTAACCACAATCATTCAATAAAAAAATATTTGTTTCTCACAATTTATTAATAATAATATTTTTAAAATCCGGATCGTATCTACGATAATATCAATTTGAAACCTGTCAATATCTGCTAAAAATATACTGAAATTGTCAATACAACATCATACTTTGTTCCCATTGCATGTCTTTTAATAATGTTTCAACAATTTATTATTGAAAATGTCTAACATTTTTTCAAAATGTAAAGTGCGTACAACAGCACCAGTATATTATCACTTTAGAATCTTTAGTAAAAATATTAATACTAGACATTGTGCATTCTATTTTGTGCTGAGGTGTTCTTAAAATAGTACCACGATAGCAAAAAAATGTAGACCTACGTCCATCACATAATTATCTAAAACAGAACCTCTATTTGTTTAAAAAAGCGAAAAAAAGATAAAATCCAAATTATATAAAATAATAACCCTAATGTTATACATCACACAGAATGAACACTAAAATATTTATGTACTAAAAACCTAAAATAATAATTAATATTAATATGCACGATCAATGTCATTCCAAAAATTACAATTATTTCTTCACAATAATTATAAGAAAATAGGTTTAATCTGGCAAGTGCTCAGAAAGATACATACCTAGTCCTTTTAAATTAAAATCATCAAATGATTACATTATACAGGTGCCCTTGATATTGTTAGCACTCTACGATTATTATTTCCAAATAGGCAACTTGTATGAATTGTCAAAAAATATATTTGGTAAAGATCTTTACGAAAAGCTGTTCACTATCCTCAATGAGCAATAATATAGCCAACAATTTCCACAGCACACCGAGAAAATCTCGTGTATATATATATATATAAATATATTTCCAAATGGTATTTTCGTTTTAAACATACAGTCTAATCAGAGCCTACCTCGACCTAATAAGCTTTATAAATATGTATATTTATGCTCTTAGTATTGTGTCACTGCTAATTACTTCAACATTGACCATGTTACCCGAGGCTTTACGAAGGTAACGAACAACATTGTCGTATACAATTTGAGCTTATTTCTTTATCAATACATTAGGTCTTTCTCATTCGACCACTCACTTAATTACCGGTGAAAATCGGTGTCTAACTAACCTTGGAACTTTCTCCCTTCTAGTCGGACAATAAAATTAGGCAGATTATTTAATCATTTTGTTACTAACTTTTCGCTATCTTTCATGTTTTATATTCAACCATGTCATACAATGTTACTTTATTCACAATAAGTGAATGGAGACTGTTTAAAGAGTGTCGTCTGAGATAGGCCTTATTATAACTCTTTCCACTATACCAAAATCTGGAATAATAGACAAGTAATGATAATTTGCATTTAAACCTTATCTAAATATGATTAATGTTAGGTTTAAATAGAACACAATGTGACAAGATCTTATAAATCCAGTATTTGGCATAGTGGTAGGGAGTCGCGACTTATATAATATCGTTTGAATCCTATGAGAATTAAATACATTGGGAATCATGATAAATCTGGATAAACTCCTCACAAAATAGCGCTGATGCATCTGTAAATAGGAAATATTTAATTATCACTATAATAATTACATAACCCTACATTTTATTGTTTAGTCCTAGAGTGGTGCATAGTAACCAGACTTTTAATAGTGATTTACTGGTAAGCAACTGGAACATTTCACAGGGCATCAGGATGTGGTATTAGCAAAATTAATTTCAACAAAAACCTGTAGTATTTCAACCCAGTAATGCAATAACAAAAAAGTGAAACTCTTATTAGTAGTTAACTAAAGTTAACTCTTATTAGAAGTTAGTGATTTTTTAGTAGCAGGAGGCTTAACTCTACTAGGGCCCGTTCCAAATCGCTTTTCACCGAGTGATTTTTACCCTCATCAGATAGAAAGAGACGAAATGAACAAAACCTTTGTCTGACAGCTGTCAGGTGAATTTGTTTGGGCTCCAGACACCGGTAGAATTCGTACTTGTCGGAGTGATAAACGTCACCCGAACCCGTTCCGAAACAACCAGGTGACAGCTCGGCCATCCTCCGTTTGAATTCGGGGTCAATTTGGAACGGGTTTGAGTGATTTTCACTCCTCAGAGTGTAATTTCCACTCGATTTGGAACGCAGCCCTAGTATAAATAACTTACCTTATGTATATCATTTGTACTTCACTTGCTGTTGCAATTGTTCATATATTTATCTTCTTCGGCTGCGGCCGGTTGCTTTGGTTGCCACTGCAAATGTAGATAACATAGGTAAATATTATTTATTGTAGATTATAGGTTGGTAGTACATTAGATTAAAACACTTTGAAACAATAGGGATGTTGACTTATTTCAGGAATTGATTTTGTTTTATAGATAGACCGTATAATAATAATTTCATAAAAAATACATCGAATTTCAATAAAAAAAATACTTTTAAAATTAGTTTTTAGAATTCCCGCCAAAACGCTCCAAACTGTCACTTGACTAGGATTACGTCACAGACCGATAAACAATCTCGCGCTCTGTCAAAGTCAACCTGATTTTAACTTGGATATGTCAGTTATGTTAGCTTGTGTACCGATCAGTGACGTCATCGCGCTTTGATGTGCGTTCGCAGTCACGTGATAATGGGTCTTAAATAACGCTATTTGAATTAATTTTCCTTAAAATTAAATATGACGTCACGATATATCCTCGTAATATCTTATAAAATATAACTTCAGATGAATTGGTAACACGTGTCATCAGTCATCACTATTAGGCGGTTTTATCTTTGGGCTATCTGCAAGAGATGCTTCTTGCAGATAACCCAAACAAGTATTATTTATTTAACTAATATTCTAAAAATGTGCCAACAGATGTGGGAAAAGTAATTGTGGTTCTAGGTTACATTGATTTTAAGGTGCTACCTCACCTTGAGCAATTTCCTGTAAAAAAATCAAGCTTCGTGTTCCCGGTAGGTACGCTCGTAGGTGGCCCCTTTGTGACCACAAAACCAAGTTTGGTTCTAACTCTCCGACTGGCAGACTGTGCAGTTTGGTCAACCAATGTACTGACTATTTGGACATTCACAATGACTCACTAAGCAGACTTTGACCTTCTATTAAAAAAATCCTTTGTGACTCCAGTCATTAAGGACGGATATAATTTAAATTGCTTAAATATTGTTCATTTGTAATGTTATGTACGTTAATAAGTAATAAAAGTGGGTAGTTTCATTAAAACCTTCAATTAAAAATGATTACTGACTTATTTTGTTACTTTATTAGCCTTTTTGCATGATGTGTTTAGCTGTAAGTGTTTGTTACATAAACCTAGATACCTCTATTTGTATAATGTTAGTAAAACAAATAAATAAATGCTCCAGGTGAGGGTGAGGGGGGGGCGTTAGTGTAGCAAACTCGCCGCCAGCTCCAGCCGGGCTGGCGGCGGCGCGGCGCGCTGCGACAGAACACACCATTACGACTACATCACGTTAGTTGATGTTGAAAGTGCTGTTTATCACACAACTTTTGAAAGTAGACTCAAAAATACCTTTTGAAAAATGTTTCTACAGTATAGACGAGTTGTAACAATCAAAAATATCGTCATTCTAATTCGTAGCTAGTAGTATTATTAGACATTTCTTTGTTCTGTCTTTTTCGTGTTATGTTGTGACGTGTATTTTCTTAATGTATTCGCTATTTAATGGTTTTTTATTTTTACTTACACAATGTAAATTGGTAATGTATAAATTTAGTTGAATTGAATATCATAAAAGGGGTAGTCAGAGGCAAGTGGCTGTTGCCGTTATGGTAAACTGAATACTCAGAAGCCCACTTTACAGCAATGGTATTAGCTAACGTGGTAGGTGGTGAGCCTTCCGCCGTTATCCGGGTTGATTTGATTATTTATACATGTTTTCTATCACCAGAGAGTTCGTCAGAGTAATAAACACAAAACTCGAGACCACACGATCCACGATCCGAGTTGTGGTGCTTAACAACTAAACCACGACGCCTTTTACTGCTGTGACAATTATTAAAAAACAACAACTTCATGAATTTTTATTTCAGTAGAAAATCATTTTTGGATCATCATAAAGCAGACTATTGTTAGTGTCAAAAAGCAACACTACACTTGGATAACAAATTAATCAGAAATAAAAATTAAACTGTGTACTTACGTTTAGCCGGCGAAGCCTCCGTTACAGCCTTCTTTTTACGACTGTTGGTTTTAGGAACTGTCACTTGAGCTGTTGCCTGAAAAATTAGTTTCTTTAATGTTTTGGTGTTTTGTAGTTCAAATATTCAATGTTTAAAATTTCTTACCCGGTCGAGGTTTAAAAGTGCATTTTACAATTTAACAGACAACTTACTTTTGCACTCCTCGCAGCCTTAGGCTCTGCAGAAGTGTTGGCCGCCGGCAGCGCGCCGAGTCTCCGCGAGCGCGCGCGGCCGTCCCGCTTCTGACTCTCACTGATTGAGACCTTGTTATCTTTAACCACTGATCGCTTTTGACGACCGCTAACCGTCTCCGTTTCTACCGTTGAAATAGTCGTTTTCCTTCCCTTTCTCGCCTTGGTTTCGACGACTTTAGTTATTTTCGACGGTATTACGTCTTCTGCTGTCGACTTCCTTTTCCGTGATTTAACTTCCGGTAGGACGGTTTTGTTTTCTGTTTCGTTCTTGCCGCGACGCGTTCTCGTGGTCGGCTCCGATTGGACGCTTTCTTGCGTTTCTAGTTTGCGTCCGCGAGTTCTCGTCGCTTTGGGCTTCTCAGTCTCGACGGTCTCGACTGCCTTTGCCTCTGCTTTAGTTTTGCGTGTATTTTTCTTTGGTTCAAGTTTCTCTTCAATCTGCGTTCTGCGTCCTCTTTTCTTCGCTGGCGATTTCTCTGGTTGTAATGAAGTTTTACTTGTACTTTTAGGCTCTACGGCATTTCGCCGGGTCCTTTTAGGTGCCTGAGATTCCTTCGGAGATTCAATCTTTTGCCGTTTAGTCTTACTCTCGACTTGTTCGATCGTTTTTTCGCCGGCTGTGGTCTTGCGAGCTCGCCTCGGCGGTATTTCTACTTTAGCTACCCTCTCCTTGCCTTTAATTTTAGGCGCCTCTTCTGATGTGTCTGTTGTAACTTTAGCTTTAGATTTCGCTTGAGGTTTCAACTGAGGAGACGGTTTGGCGACAACCACTGTTGCCTTTTGTACTTTAGCTCGCGTACGTTTAGGAGTTGCTGGTTTTTCTTCTTGCTTGCGGGCAGCCCTAGTTTTCTTTGGTGTAACTTTGGGAGCTTCAACTGGGACTTCTATGACTTTCTGTTGTTTGCCTCTTCTGGTCCTTGGGGCAGGTTTGGGGCTGTTCGCCGGTGATTTTTGGGGCGCCGGTCTGGGGCTGTTTGCCGGTGATTTTTGGGGCGCTACTTTGGGGCTCATTATTGGAGATTTCTTTGAAATAACGAGCGATTTTCTGCGCTTCTTCGTATTGGCCTGAGAGGTGTTGGCCTTGTTGCCGCGGGCGCGAGTGCTGCGCGGTTGCGGACTGGCCACTTTGCTGGGTGACTTTGGAGAGGGTTCCGGCTTCTTCGGCAAAGGTTTTGTACGTTTTGGTGAAGCTTTTGCCACTTTCGGTGAGGCTTTTGTGGCTCTTCTGCCTTTGGTTTTCGGCTCAGCTACTGGCAGTGTTTGCTGTTCAGATCGGACTGAAGTCTCCGGCACTGCGATGGGCGATACGCGGCCCAACTCCGAAGCGTTCATAGTGAGGCGGCCGCGGCCCTTCACCGGCGTCGAATGCACGACCACGCGTTTCTTGATCGGCAGCAGTTTACTGCTATTACCACTTTCCCGAACCTTACTGGCAATCCCACTTTCACGCACTAAAGACCTCTTTTTGATCGGCAAAGTGTGAGCACTATACAACTCTGAGGCAGACTTCTTTCTCTCCGAAAGATCCGCTTCAGACGCCTTCAAAACTGTGCTCACTCGAGCCCTAGACGTTCTGATTGGCTCCAGGCCTTCTAAAGTATCAGTCTTCAAATATTGAAGCTCTCTAGTGATAGACTTCGCTTTATCGTCTTTCTGTAATCGCTCTTGCAACTCCTGTTCGATCCAATCTTCAACATTTGTGGTTATAGCGTCTAAGGATATGTGAAGGGACTTCGCACTTCGCGTTTTAGGTTTCGAAGCTGGCTTCTTGACGAAGCTTTTGGAGTATACCGCCTTAATAGGAGGCTTTCCGAGCAGCTGATCGAATAGAACTTCGCTTTTGCGGAGTGAGTGAGTCGATGTATCTTTAACCGAGTTTTTAGACTCGTTGAATAACTCTTCAATTCCACTGACGTCGTTCAGTTCGCTTCTCTCTTTTTGATGGCGGAACATCCTCTTCACTCCTCTAACGTCAGAAAGGTCATTTCTGGGAGAATTTCTCTGCAATGCTCTTTTAACTCCGGAAACTCTGCGCAGATCATTCTTAGGGCTCTTTTGCGCAAACAGATTCTTCACGCCTCTAACATCGCTCAAGTTGTTTCTAGGCGACTGGCGTTCTTTTTGCGAGTGGAATAGTTTTTTAACCCCTGAAACTCTTCTCAAGTCGTTTTTAGGCGCAGGCACGAAGATTTCTTTAACTCTGACGTCGCTTAAACGGTTTTTAGGTGATTTTGCGAATACTTGTTTAACTCCGGCTACGTTTGATAGGTCGTTTTTGATAGAACGTCTAGTACGCGGAGTCTTTAGTAACAATTTGACACCTCTAACGTTTCTAAGATCGTTATTTGGCGTATTTTTGCGGAATAACCGCTTGATTCCTGTTAAGTTGGGACTATTCCTGGGAGTACTGATCGGGCTCACGAACACTTCCGGAGTGAACGCCTCTGATAGGTCTGAAATGGAACTATCTGGTGTCCGAATCGTCCCTGTAATCGTATTTCTCGTTGGTCTCCTTGGTACTTCATCATTATCATCATCAAACAGTTGCTTTCTAGAGAATGCAGTCATACTTTGAGATAGCTTCCTCTTCACTGGACTGTTGAATAGTTGCTTGACAATGTCAGATTCGTCAAGATTGTCGATTATGGAGCGTTTTGACTGCGGTTTCTTAGCAGTAGAATGCTTGTTTTTAACTGCTTCTTGCACTAACTTCACAGCACTTTTCGGCGTGACCATCTTTTCGCTATCTTCATCTGTTTTTTCAGTTAAGGAATCTTTGCTAAGTCGTAGCAATCCCCTTCTCGCTTGGAAGTTAAGGGATTTCGATTTAACCCCTGTGCGACGACGAGGTTCAGAGCGAATGACACCTATAGTCTTTCTTTTAGCATTAGCCGACTTGCCCTTTCTAGACGAATGCGACTTAAGAGAGCTTTGGCTAGAATCTAGAAGACTCTGAATGCTAAGAATTGGAGTTACAATTTCTTGAGGACTGTGTCTATTCTCTGGAGTACTGATTCCTGCATTTGGTTCTTCATCAGTGGTTGAAGTCCCGTCTCCGGTTCTTCTAGAACTTTTACGCTGAGTTGGACTTACTCCAATAATTGGACTACCTTGATTGGACTTAGAAGAACGACTGACTCTTCTAGAAGAACGCGGCGACGCGTCAAGGGAATTATCGCTTAGGACCAGCAAAAGCTCACTTTTGTTAATTCTAGATCTATTTTTAGAAGGACGGGAGGTTCTAGTAGTATTGACTGTGACGTGCTGTACGCTATTTTCTGGCGTTGATAAAGATTTTGATCTCCTTCCACTTAATATGACACTCCCATTGACGTTGGATCCGTTCTGAGAAGCGCAGGATATTCTGGTACTGTTGACAGAGATTTTTGAAACGTTTTTCGGCGTTGTCAAAGATTTCGATCTCCTAGTTGTTCCTAGAATACTCTCACTGGTTCTTGATCTATTTTTCGAAGGGCGAGACATTCTTGTATTATTAAAAGTAATCTCACTTTCAGTGTTCTCTGGAGTTGTGAATTTCGACTTCCTTGCCGATCCTGAATTCCTGATAGATTCTCTGGCTATGATAGAGCTTTTGCTTGCATTTTGCAGGGAATTCCTCGTACTTTTACCAACATATGGAGTACTGGAGCCAATCAATGTATTAGGATCGATGGTGGAGCGAGTTTTTCTTCCAATACTGTTCTGTGGGGTTCCAAACGCAAAAGAGCTGCTTCTAGTGGACTCAACCACTGAGTTGTACACCGATGTTGATCTTTGAGAATCATTTGAGTCCATAGATACTAAGTCGACGATGGAGTATGTTTCCAGGTTTTGGTTCGGTGACTTGGGAGATATTGGGGAGCGAGGACTGAGTGTTCTCGTTTGGAATGCTGAAGCAACAGTTGTGTCATAACTGGGATCTGTTAAAGTTTTAGTCGTTCTTCGAGAGAGTCTGCTTTGTAGTACTTTTTGCACTATGAGACTGCTTCTGTTCGATTTTCTTCTGGGAGAATCTGGAGTGACCGCTGCTAGGCTTCTAGTACTTCTTTGGGGGGATAGAAGGGACTCATTTAGGGAGTTTCCTAGAGATTTTTCTAGAATCCTGCTGTTGCGCGAGTGGATAGATTTGCTTGGAGATGGAGATTCTGCGCTGGATGTGTCCGAGTAGTGGAGAGAGAGGTCGTCTTCTGAGACGCTGTCATCGTAAGTACCTGTAGACAAATTACAAATAGATTTAATATGATATGATTATGACTGTAAGTCAGGTAAGTATTTTTTAATAAAAAGTACATTGTCAAATTTCACTTGTTTTAACAAATTCTTTAAAGAGAAACTTAACAGCTGCAGCCTATACAATAAATCCTGTAATGGATTACAGAGAACTAGCAATTTTAGATAACTTATCACATATTTTTCCATTTCTTAGCTTTAAATTATATGAAAATCATATGAATTGAAATTAAGCTTATCGTATTTTATTACTATATATTCATATTCAGCAAGAAATATCATCTCAAAAGAAGTAAATGAATTCCCTGGACAAACTTACACACAGAATTAACTGCAAAAATCACAATCAGACAAACAAATCAACTGATTTACACTGAAAATACCCAATTATCAAAAGACTAACAAAAACGATATGGCATGCTGAGTTAACAAAGTGAAGATTAGATTATTTCAACGAATTTTAATTGCAAGGTCTGTACAGAACCAGTCGACCCTTCAGTCTTCTCATAAGCACCCGGTGTAACTAACCAACCTCGAGTGGTATCGTTGAGCGTGAGCACTTCCCCGGCGCAGCGCTGCAGGTTGCTGAGGTCGAACTGGATGCAGTCGCGCGCGCGCGGCCGGGACGCGCACGCGCTCTTCAGTCTTCTCATAAGCACCCGGTGTAACTAACCAACCTCGAGTGGTATCGTTGAGCGTGAGCACTTCCCCGGCGCAGCGCTGCAGGTTGCTGAGGTCGAACTGGATGCAGTCGCGCGCGCGCGGCCGGGACGCGCACGCGCTCTTCAGTCTTCTCATAAGCACCCGGTGTAACTAACCAACCTCGAGTGGTATCGTTGAGCGTGAGCACTTCCCCGGCGCAGCGCTGCAGGTTGCTGAGGTCGAACTGGATGCAGTCGCGCGCGCGCGGCCGGGACGCGCACGCGCTCTTCAGTCTTCTCATAAGCACCCGGTGTAACTAACCAACCTCGAGTGGTATCGTTGAGCGTGAGCACTTCCCCGGCGCAGCGCTGCAGGTTGCTGAGGTCGAACTGGATGCAGTCGCGCGCGCGCGGCCGGGACGCGCACGCGCTCTTCAGTCTTCTCATAAGCACCCGGTGTAACTAACCAACCTCGAGTGGTATCGTTGAGCGTGAGCACTTCCCCGGCGCAGCGCTGCAGGTTGCTGAGGTCGAACTGGATGCAGTCGCGCGCGCGCGGCCGGGACGCGCACGCGCTCTTCAGTCTTCTCATAAGCACCCGGTGTAACTAACCAACCTCGAGTGGTATCGTTGAGCGTGAGCACTTCCCCGGCGCAGCGCTGCAGGTTGCTGAGGTCGAACTGGATGCAGTCGCGCGCGCGCGGCCGGGACGCGCACGCGCTCTTCAGTCTTCTCATAAGCACCCGGTGTAACTAACCAACCTCGAGTGGTATCGTTGAGCGTGAGCACTTCCCCGGCGCAGCGCTGCAGGTTGCTGAGGTCGAACTGGATGCAGTCGCGCGCGCGCGGCCGGGACGCGGCGCTCTTCAGCGCAGACTTCCTGGGCGCGGGCGACGAGAGGCGAGAGGACCCGCTTATTTCTAGGATTGACATCTGGAAATGTAACAATGATTTATAATATAACAATTAATCTGCCACGAAATTTGAAAAATCTACCGTGTCATAGGCCTACGAGTAGGTCGTTCATCGAGTAAACTGTAATATAGTGTTGTCAAAAAGTTTTGGTTTTTATGCCACATACCCAATAGGTTAATTAAACAAAAATGGATCAAAATAAATAAAAACTTCTATTATCATTTCTAATTAAAGTCGACTTTTTATCAGCTTCTTACTCTATTGTTTTTTGTTTCATGGATTACATTTTTTCTATAAAAATGAGGATCTGATTTCTAGAAAAGGAGCCTTAGAATATAAGAAATAGTAAGATTGATGACTCACGGATTGAGCACCAGATCCCCTCCTGCTGCTTGTGCGGGCAGCTTGCGGGCGGCGCGCGAGCTTCGGCGTGGTGCGCGTCATCCGCATTATGGCCGCTTGCTTGGTGTGGTCTGGAATGATACAGATGAGTAGATAGGTAGATAACCTTCAGGATATTGTTTTTTTATTTCAAAAATAACATTTTTGAGGATTTTCAATTCCCATAATTTTAATACACATTGGTGCCTTTATATGAACGAGTTTTCTTCTAAACTGAATCAAAATCGTTAGTAAGGGGGGAGTAAAGAAAGAACGGTAGCTAATATCCTTCACCGGCCTAATTGTCAACCTCACCTGCACGCGCCGGTACCAACCAATCGGTAGCCGTGGTGCTCCCTGCTAGATAACGGACGAGGCAATGGCTACCGAGCCTTGGCGGTATAACCATACCCCCAGTCAGGCAACTGAATGGAAAAGGTGACAGCGACTTTGGGGTCCAAATAACCACTAAAATGACTAAGGCAGAAGGTAATGGGAACCCACTGCAGATACTTTTCCCAAGATAATTATGTCAGGTCATTTTGGAATGGATATTTTGTCGAGCGACCCGGCTACCACCCTGCGCCACCTGACCGGGCAAGGTGGTGTAAAATATGCTACCGGCCACGTGGGAGTAAAACACCAGGCTCCGCATGTAAACTATGCGACTGGTGCATTGCATCTTGACAAGATCTCAGCGAATAAATGTTTATGATTTATGACACTTCTTCACCAAATCGGAACCTGGAACGTCAGAGGGCTGAACCAACTTGGTAAACTAGGCATTGTGGAAAGGACGACCGTACACCTTTTAGGCCTTAGAGAAACCAAGTGGAGGAAATCTGAGTATTTTGTTTCGGAATCGGGTATATAATAACAAGATACTTTTCAGGGCCGGAAAAGGAAAGTAGCAGAGGAGTAGCTTTTATTGTACCACAAAAACTGGGCAAATGTGTTGTGGGATATAAACCGGTTAAGGACAGAATAATAACCCTCAAGCTCAATGCGTGTGCCTAATGCCATAAACAACAAAACTAAAAATTACTGTTTCAAAAAATTTGGCTACACAAGATAGATTGTGATGATGACCTTCCTACGGGCATGAGGGAAGAATGGATTAAGATCAGACAGGATTTAAAACATATCACGCAGATAAACATTCCACGATGGTTAAAAAGCAACCAAACAGACATAATTCAGTTGCATGGATTTTGTGACGCATCCACAAACGCTTATGGTTGTGTAATATACTGTAAAATTATCAAGAAAAATGGAGACAAACCGAGCAAAAATCCAACTACATGATTAGTGCCACATCATCAAGATTAGTGCCACCAAACAAAAATATCACGTTGCCTCGCTTAGAGCTGAGTGCAACTCACTTGCTATCTTAACTAATGCAAAAGGTTCTGTTTTGCCTAGCAGAGTTCAACCCTAAAATATTTGGGTGGTGTGACTCTACAGCCGTACTAGGTTGGCTACAAGGTGACCCTGGACGCTGGAAAGCTTTTGTAGCTAACCGAGTAGTACAAGTAACAGATGTTATCCCAGCTGACTGCTGGCGATATGTCAAGTCACAAGAAAACCCAACTGACTGTGCCAGCCGAGGAATAACAGCAGAGCAACTTCATCAACATACCCTGTAGTGGCATGGGCCAGCGTGGCTATCAACGTTTGATGACGTAAATGAAACAGACAAGCCGATTTACGTCACCGAACAAGAGCAAAAGAGAACGAAACAAACAAACGTCACAGTTAGTACAAGTGACGATGATATCATCACGGATTTATTAAGCATACGTCTTACGTATGAAAAACCGCTTTAATCAACCATATTTATCAGCGGACGAACTTCGAACTGTGTACGGTGCAACCGTGCATTCTGCTAAATCAACAATATCGATCAATGCGCGCGATCCACCTTAATTTAAAGTTAGTTCACGTTTTCACCTACATCAGGGCGGACGCGGCTCATATCAATTGTTCTCATATCAATATCATTTTTCACTAGTTTAAAGTGGTCTCAGCAATAAATTCATAACATATCAACTACTACTCTTTTTCACTTATCAATCAGCTAAAGGTGTACCCTACATCTTTATGGTCCTTCGAGCCTCCGAACAGGCGGGACTAACTACGCGTGAACTGTGACGTGGTGCGTGTAAGTGGTTCCAGCACAGCACAATTGGACTCAGTGCAGTTTTGGAGTTATCAGTATCACCGACAGTTGGTGGGCAAGCTAGGCTTAGCACCAACATCATCGGAATAAGGAAGACGGATTTATCCGATTCCATCTAGCAGCAACTTCAGCACATCAAGGCAGTCACAAGTAAGATCTTTCCTTTTTCATCAATAATCAAGCAACATCAACATAATCAACATGGAGGATCTTCTTGCAAACCAAAATCAGATCATGGGAGCCATAAACCAGCTCCTTGTTAATTTCAAAAAAGATGGAGCTGATCGTAAGACTGCTCCTTATATCAAAAAGAGAGTAGATACTTTGGACGCTTCAATAAGCGTCCAAAGTATCTACTCTCTTTTCTTTCTTTCTTTCTTTCTTTTTTTTCGCCAATGCAAGAGTTCCAAAGCAATCACAACAAGTTACTTGAGTTTGAAGAAGAATCTCACTCATATTTCGTTGAAAACTGGTACCAAAGAACCTTACAGTTTTATAACGATGCGCGTTCTTTTATTTGCAAATATTTTTCTGCTGAATCTAGTAAGGAGGACAAGCCTCTTATTAGACCGGCTACTCCTTTAGCCGTGCAAAAATTATCAGATAATCCATCATTTGATCAGTATGCCGATAGCCGAACCGAGAAAACAACTCCGGTTCACGTAGAAACCAAAACATTCGAATTTCCAACATCAGGTAGCTCACACCCTCCTAAATTATCCTCCAGCGGAAACAATAGCCGGTTAGACGAGATGTTACGTAAACAGAAAAGCAGCTTTAAGGCATTTGCACGCTTAATCTCTAGCATAGACCTTAGCCTGATGACCGAAAAGTGGGAGTTGGAAGACACCTTAAGGTCGTTGAATTCTCGCTGGTCTGCTATCGATGACCTTCACTGGGATATCGATAGTGAACTTTACGACGATAACGCAGAATATGATCAAATGTTCAACGCTTACGAGCGCCAATTCAACCAAATGAAGCGGGATATCAATAGCAAAATGTGGTCAGCATGTCACCGGGAGAAAGCCACCCCTCAAATGGATATTCCAACCTTCAACGGTAATTATCATCAATGGCTGTCGTTCAAAGATTTATTCACTGAGGCAGTTCACAACAACCGATCATTATCAAACGCACAAAAGATGCAATTCCTAAAGAGTAAGCTTAGAGGCGAACCCGAGAAAATCATACAGCATCTACATATCAGCTCAGACAACTATCAAGTCTGTTGGGATATTTTGAATCACCGCTATAACAATAAAAAGCTTATTTTCGGGTCGCAAGTTAACATTTTACTAAATATGACCACTGCACAGCAGCAGTCGTCAGCTCATATCAAGAAAATGTACGATAACATTAATGAGAGCCTAAACTCTATTAAGCATTCAGGTATTGACATAAGCTCATGGGATCCATTAATAGTACACATTCTAGCACAAAAACTCGACTCAGAGTCTCATAAGGAATACATCGAGTCTCTGAAAAACCCCCGTGATTTGCCATCATTAAAAGACTTTCTCAATTTTTTAGAGAACAAATTTACGTCATTAGAATCATCTCGACGCAAACAAGACTCAACAAGTGCACCTAAGTCGCATTCGGAACTATCAGCTCAAGCAAAAAAGCCTAATTATTTTAAAACTTTTAGCAGCAACCAAAATCAGTTCAATCTATTTTCCACGAAAACCACACAAGGCGGATGTCCACTTTGCAAAAAAGAACACAGAATATTCCATTGCAACAGTTTTCTCAAATTACAACCTACAGAGCGGCGAAACACAATTGCGAAATTGAAATTATGTATAAATTGTCTTTACGATCACTTCGGCAAAAACTGCATATCGGACAAACGATGCCGCGATTGCCAAAGTCGGCATAACACTTTGAAACACAACGCTTTCGTGAAACAAACAACTTCTGGGAACGAGCAGCGAAAAAATGCCACAAACGTGTCACAGAATGGTGTCACAGAAACCCTCTTAGCAACTGCATTAGTGAAGGTACAGTCAGTCGACGGATCTTTTATCAAGCTGCGAGCTCTCATTGATCAGGGTTCACAAACATCTCTTATTTCCGAAAACACCGCCCAGATGCTACAGTTACCTCGACAGAGATGCAAAGGTGTAATTTTCGGAGTAGGAGCCAAGGAAAATAACTGCAAAGGTGTTATCAAAATAACTTGTGCATCAACTCATAGCGACTATCAATTTACTACTGACGCCTTCATCATGAAACATTTAATCAATGGTTTGCCGAATAATTCGTTTACCAAGCCAGCGTGGTCTTATCTGGAGAATATCCAGCTGGCTGACCCAGATTTTAACATCAGTCGACCCGTAGATTTGCTGTTAGGAGCTGACGTTTACTCATCAATTATTCAAAACGGTATCATATCATCTAATCAATCACAACCCGTTGCACAGCAAACGCGCCTCGGGTGGATCTTATGTGGCAATGTAAGGTCCTATCAATGCAATGTCGTTCTGAATAACTTGGACGAAATCCAACGTTTTTGGGAGATAGAAGATATACCTGATGATCACAACATGTCCCAGGAAGATGCGCAATGCCTGAAATATTTCAAAAATACCACAACACGTCAGTCAGACGGAAAATATGTGGTTAAGCTACCCTTATTAGCAGATGCAAAGGAAAGATTAGGAGAGTCAAAATCAAGAGCAATAGCGCAGTTAAAGCAATTGGAAAAAATATTTATAAATAGAAAAGATATTGAGAAGGAATACAAATTATTCATACACGATTATATCAAATTAGGTCACATGCAACTGTCGTCATGCAATACGAAACCAAGTGTATACTTACCCCATCATTGTGTGACGCGCGCAGATTCCACAACAACGGCTCTGCGTGTTGTTTTTAATGCCTCATCAAAAACATCAACTGGACAAAGCTTAAAGGACGTTATGTTACGGGGTCCTAACCTTCAGCAAGACTTACTATCACTTATTATCAAATGGCGACAGTATCAATACGCATACACAGCCGATATAGAGAAGATGTTTCGCCAGATTCTTCTCCATGAGAGCGATCAATCATATCAAAAAATCATATGGAGGGATTCGCCAGCCGACCAACTGTGCGAATATCAATTAGCAACCGTAACTTACGGCACAAAGGCTGCTCCTTTCCTTGCCATGATGGTACTCAAACAGCTAGCAGAAGACGAAGGCCATCGTTACAACAGTGCTGCATCATCCGTTCTAAAAGAACAATTTTACATGGATGACCTGATAAGTGGGAGCCATGACCTACAGTCAGCAAAACAACTACAAACTGATTTAATACACTTACTAAAATCTGGTGGATTTAAGTAGTACAAGTAACAGATGTTATCCCAGCTGACTGTTGGCGATATGTCAAGTCACAAGAAAACCCAGCTGACTGTGCCAGCCGAGGAATAACAGCAGAGCAACTTCATCAACATACCCTGTGGTGGCATGGGCCAGCGTGGCTATCAACGTTTGATGACGTAAAAGAAACAGACAAGCCGATTTACGTCACCGAACAAGAGCAAAAGAGAACGAAACACACAAACGTCACAGTTAGTACAAGTGACGATGATATCATCACGGATTTATTAAGCCGAGACAGCAGTATAAGGCGGGTGACACGCATACTTGCATACGTCTTACGTATGAAAAACCGCTTAAATCAACCATATTTATCAGCGGACGAATTACGAACTGCCAAAACATAAAATTATCAAACATGTTCAAAACATAGACTTTGAATCAGACATCAATCATTTAGAAACACACAACAAATTAAACCCCAAGACCAAATTATTATGTTTAAATCCATTCATAGATTCCGCCGGACTTTTGAGGGTGGGAGGCAGACTAGAGCACGCTTCTATCAGCAAAGAAATGATGCACCCTATTATCATTCCTCACGAGAGTCATTTAACAAACCTACTTATAGATAACGCTCACGAAATGACGTTTCATGGCGGAGCTCGTGTTACATTAGCACAGCTATGTCAGCATTATTGGATATTAAGCGGTAATCGCGCAGTAAAGAAGCGGTTACGTCATTGCATCAAATGTAGGAGACAAAACCCTACAAAACAGTATCAGCTGATGGGTGATTTACCCGAAGCAAGGACAAACCCATCAAGGCCATTCTATCACACGGGTGTCGACTACACCGGCTTCGTGGAGTTAAAATCAAGTAAAGGTAGAGGCATCAAAACATTTAAGGGCTATATAGCAGTATTCATTTGCATGACAACAAAGGCAATACACCTAGAACTGGTGTCGTCAGATCCACCTCATCAGCATTTTTGGCGGCATTAAGAAGAATGGCAGCAAGACGTGGGACACCAGGTCACATATACAGTGACAATGGTACCAATTTCGTGGGTGCCAATCGGATAATGAACACTGAAAATATAGAGTTAAAGTCTGTGATAAGCAACGAGTTTTTATCAGATATCAGTGAGATGAATATCACATGGCATTTTAATGCCCCATCCTGGCCCAGTGCCGGAGGTCTCTGGAAGGCGGCTGTTAAAAGCCTCAAGTATCATCTTCGCCGAGTCATAGGAGATCAAAAACTCACCTTCGAAGAGTTCTCCACTTTGTTGTCTCAATTGGAAGCCTGTCTCAATTCCCGGCCACTTTGCGCCATAAGTGAGGATATAGACGATCTTAATTACCTTACTCCATCTCACTTCCTCGCAAGTGGCCCAGTGCTGACGATTGTCGAGACGGAAAGGGACGAAAGAACACGGTGGCAGCTAACCCAAAAGATTTTTGGCAATATTTGGAAACGCTGGCGCACTGAATACCTAGCACAGTTATCAGCCAGAAGCAAATGGCAGCAATCTAAAGAAAACATCAAAATTAATGACATAGTTATCATTCATGATGCCAATTTACCTCCTGGTAAAAAGTAATTAGGGAGAATCATTGACCTTCACCCTGGTAACGACGGACATGTTTGGGTTGTAACTGTAAAAACAAAAAATAACATCATCAAAAGACCTATCACAAAATTATCCGTGCTACCGGTCAACACAGAAAAACTAAATCAGAACACACAGCAAAATAAAAACATAAAATACAGCAAAAATGAATCACCGACAAATCAAAAAGGGCGACGTTCTTACCTTAGCAACGCAATTATGTACACCTTGCTATTGTTTACCATTTTCCTGCAACCTGTACAAGCAGTATACAACATTACAAATTAAAAAGAGTCACAAAGTATTTATTTTGATAAATTATCCAAAATGCGTTTGATCCGAGATGAATGGAAAATGATTATTTACTTATGACATGGACCCATACTGGCAAGGCGGAAAGCTACTTAACAAATATATAAATCATCTCGAAAACACATGTTCAATCCTGCAAGATCAACAACAATGTGACGTAATACTCTTACAATTACATCACGGGTGCGCTGACCTACACTACTACGATCAGTTGTTGCTTGGTCAGCGATCGGCGGACTCAGCGAGACGAGTACGCCGTGGACTTATCAATGGAATTGGAAACGTTGCACATACACTGTTCGGCGTATTAGATGACCAATTCGCAGAACAGTATCAAAGAGATATTGACATCACACGAAAGAATGAGCAACATCTCGTGAAACTATGGAAAAAATCAAACATCAGTTATTGAAGCACAAAATAGTTTCTTAAAGAGATTAGAAATGGCTATTGATCAACAGCATAAACTATTTAACCAACACATAAATCAACTAGAGAGGCAAAATTTGGTAATAAAAGAGGAGGTAGAGAGGTTAAAAGCTATCAATGAATTTACTTTATCCTGTATTATTGCAAATAATATTTTAATGAACCTGAAAAGAATCCAAAGTACTCTTCTCGATACTGTTACTGATACATATCACGGAAAATTTGACCTACATATAATATCACCGGATCAACTTAAGGACGAATTAAGCACAATATCTAGTAAGTTAACGAAAGACGTATCACTACCTATCGACGACATACATGGTGGATTAACAAAACTATACCATCAGCTGAGAGTTAAAGTGAAGATCACAAACGAATATCTTATATTTGAAATCAAAATCCCGCTACTAACCAGAGAGAGCTATGACATTTACAAAATAATACCTATTCCTAAACAAATTGACGGTAGTGTTATCAACATAGTGACAACATCAGATTACATAGCTATGAATATACAAAGAGATTCATACTTACCAATGACTGAAACAGATGTGCAGTCATGTCTTCACTTTGATCACTCCACAAACCTTTGTGAGCTTCAAAGTCCTATTTATCATATGCAAAGTGATCAAAATCTGTGTTTTAGAAATCATTCCACAAATAACTGTCAAGTAAGCATGAACAGTTGCAAAAACACATGGAATGCGCTGAGTAATACAAACACATATTTATTTTATTGTTGTGAGAAATGCGCTTTGCGGTTTATGAATGGTGGTCAGGTCACCACAGAGCAAGTCAGCAAAGCAGGCGTCCTATCCATAGGGCCCGATTGCATACTAAAGGAAGACTCATTTATGATACATTCGCATCATCGTCAAAACAATGAAATGCTTGCAAAACCGGATTTAATTCTTATAGACATACCTGCAATAACCAATATTATCAATTTGACCATACCCATCACGAGGGTTGAGATCAATGAATCAGATACTGACAAACAGCAGAGAGCACGTCAGACGATCTTGGAAGAATTAGGCCATAGAATAGAGCAAATGAAAAATGAACAAGTAGAATTAGATTAAATCTCATATCACGATGTTCACCAATACGTAATACTCTACATATTGGTAGGAGTAGTTGGAGCAGTGCTCGCTGCGCCCGCATGGGGCCGCCGGCAGCTCACGGACCCCGCCCCAGGCCCCCAGGGACTCGTTCAACGTCAATAGTGCAAGTGCAAGTGATAGTGTTCTTAGTGCTAGTGAAAAACAAAATGTCGTACCAGTGAAAAGTGCGCGTGTTCATTAGGGCACCTCGCCCATTTTCACCATTCTCCGCATGAGTGATATCGATCATAATCATGACTAATATAAATCTAAGATCAAATGGAATAACTTTGTTAATATTTTTAAGTCATTATCACGTAGCATAACTAACAAAATTCATTAAATTTCCATTACCATCACCATCTTTATCTGTCGCCCGGGAGCATGTACGGTGCAACCGTGCATTCTGCTAAATCAACAATATCGATCAATGCGCGCGATCCACCTTAATTTAAAGTAAGTTCACGTTTTCACCTACACCAGGGCGGACGCGGCTCATATCAATTGTTCTCATATCAATATCATTTTTCACTAGTTTAAAGTGGTCTTAGCAATAAATTCATAACATATCAACTACTACTCTCTTCCACTTATCAATCATCTAAAGGTGTACCCTACACAATCTAAGATATACCCTTCCATCTGTCTACTGAGATTTATTTTAGTGACCCACCTGACCAACCTCCCGGTTATGCAGAAGGGCACACTATTCCTAGCACACCGTGAAGTGTACCAGGGACCATCTGCGGTAGGTCCTGCCGCCACAAAGCACAATGCATTACACACTGTGGTACTCATAGGCGAGTAGCCCGTGGCATTACCCACTCCCATTTATCCAGAATGGTACCGGAGCAGTTATAGTCGCTCACCACGCGCATCCCAAAGAACGCTAGCGGCTTCAATCCCCGCTGGGGACGTCAGAGAAGCCAACTACCATTTCTCCAGAATGGTGCCGGAGTTGTATAGCCCGCTCACATCTCAATGCACTGCCGTACATCTACCCTACTACTACCAACACAACCAAAATGCGCTTAGTACGGGCATTGATTTTTCCGATATGTACGGAGTCGAAACATGGCCTGCAACACCACAAATCCCCAGCCCGTCCGCATAGGCGTTGACGTGGCCGAGCGCACGGAGCGTGGCAGATACCTGCGATCTGTGTTAAGCGCGTCCGGGGACATCGACCGCGACGTCAGAGCCCGAATTTCCGCGGCTTTGGCCAAATGGCGTGAGGTGACTGGTGTCATTTGTGACCCCAACATGCCGATCAAGCTGAAGGGGCAGGTCTATAAAACCATCATTAGGCCTGTCCTTTTATATGGCAGTGAAACATGGCCGTTACTAGAGCGACACAAGCAGGAGCTGCGCGTCACGGAAATGAAGATGCTGCGGTGAATGTGTGGAGTCTCACGCAAAGATCGCGTGCGGAACACCCACATCCGCGGCAGCCTTCGTGACATCGCAGACAAGCTGCAGGAGTGCCGCCTTCGTTGGTATGCGGAAACACCTAATTAATATATTGAAAAGAAACTTTCATAACCCTACAGTATGTTTTACCTATAAATTAACCTTTTTACAATATATTTCACGTACTAGTACAACCACTTTCCTTAATCAGGTACAATGCTGATCATAATAATGGTCGATTGTCGTAGTTGTAGAGCAGTATTTAACGCTTTTAATGCTTGTACTCACCGATGGTGAGCGGCGCCTGTATCTTGGTGACGCGGCGCTTGTGCGCGCTCCGGGAGTACTCACCGATGGTGAGCGGCGCCTGTATCTTGGTGACGCGGCGCTTGTGCGCGCTCCGGGAGTACTCACCGATGGTGAGCGGCGCCTGTATCTTGGTGACGCGGCGCTTGTGCGCGCTCCGGGAGTACTCACCGATGGTGAGCGGCGCCTGTATCTTGGTGACGCGGCGCTTGTGCGCGCTCCGGGAGTACTCACCGATGGTGAGCGGCGCCTGTATCTTGGTGACGCGGCGCTTGTGCGCGCTCTGGGCGCGGCGCAGCACGGCGAGGCGCAGCGGAGTGCTTTTTTTGGCCGACGCGGACGGCGCGTACACCTGATAAAAATGCGAGAAATATAAAATAAACATTACAAGTAGCTGAAGTAGCACGTCTGATAGAATAAGTCCGAGTAATTAAAAACACAGAAATGTTAAAAACCCAACCAGGGGCTTACTATACCTCCAATTCGTCGCCTAACATAGTAATAAATCATTTTAACTATTGGAAAATTATTTCCCCCCCGACTAGGGTATACATTTTGGTTTTTAATTTTTAAACGTTAGTCGATAACTCTAATTATTTTAACGTATCAAGGAATCTCACTTATATTATAAATGCGAAAGTTTGTAAGGATGTATATATATATATGTTTGTATTCATATTCATATTCATTTATTTATTGCTAGGCACAGTACAGAAAAGTTGTTACAAAAAATTTGTGATCAGTGCGACACCCCGTTTGTTACTCTTTCACGCAAAAACTACTGAAACTTTACAGTACTACAGCTTGTACATCAGAATAACACATGGGCTTATATAGATTTTATTTAATTTAGCCGCGGGCAGAAAGCTAGTATATAATATTTTCTTTAATACTTGGCAACACTTTTTTTCTAAACATCATTTGCCTCTGACGTCAAAGTCAGTTCAAATGTGGTAGGATCCCGTACTTTTTGCCGGTTTAGAAACAAAATTCGTATTGTCTTGACGTTTTTCTCGTCAGACGAGCAGAAAAATTCTTGTAAGTAGATTATTGTTTTTTTTTATCTGTTAGTATAGACTATGAATTCCAGAATAAACAGTCTGAGAAAAAGTCTGAGTTTGTGGTAGTTTTGCATGTACAAATTTGGTGGGAAGACCCCAAAACCTATCGATTGGACCCAATAGATGTTCCGCGATAGTTAAGTTTTTGAAAAAGTTTCAGAAGAAAAAGTTTATGTAACTTTTTTTTTAATGGCCTTCAAAACTGGGAAAAAACGGTATTTTCCAATTTTTCAGTTTCATATTTTTTTCTGAATTAGTATTCAGTGATAAAAAGTAAATGCTTCTGAATCAAGTAGACCTAGTATTCAACACACCTAGTTTTCGGCTAACAATAAAAAAAAAAGTTAAGCATGTACCTCAACTATTTGCGCCACAGTAACCAAAAAAGTGACAAAACCCAGAATTTTTTGAAAATTTCGTAAAATGAACATATCTCGAAAACTACAAAAAACGCGGAACATACATTGGGATCAATCGATAGGTTTTGGGGTCCCCAGACCACAGACCCTCACTGGTACAGGCTACCCGGGACACCCTATGTATACTTTAGAAGTATGAAATGTAAACGAAATCTGTTCCGAGATTTTCGATAAGTCTTCTGTATTGCCGCGTTTGTTTAAGGGTTAAAGAAATTTACAGTTAGAAATTGATATTGATTTTTTGGCATTTCAAATAAAATACAAGGGGGTCCAAAAATACACGTCAATATTACGACGAAGCTGAAGAACTGGGAATTGACCACAAAACAGTTTTGGCGCATTTTAAAAAAACTGGGTACACAAAAAAGCTCGGTATTTGAGTACCTCACCAGCTCACTGTAAGAAACCTACCAAGCACCGTATACTCATTTGTGATTCTTTATTACGACGCAATGAAACCGAACACTTTTTGAAGAAGCTGATAACTGGTTATGAAAAGTGGATCACGTACGACAAGAAGGTGCGAAAAAGGTCGTGGTCAGAGGCCGGTCAGGCTTCACAGACTATGGCGAAACCCGGGTTAGCTCGCAACAAGGTGATGCTGTGTGTGTGGTGGGATTGAAAGGGCATTATTCATTATGAGCTGTTGCCACCAGGCAGGACCATCGATTCTGAACTCTACTGCGAACAAGTAATGAGATTAAAGCAAGAAGTTGAGAGAAAGGGGCCGGAATTAATCAACAGAAAGGGTGTCGTTTTTCATCACGATAACCCCCTCCTCACACATCTTTAGCCGCTCAGCAAAAATAAGAGTTTGGCTGGGAGGTGTTAATGCATCCGCCGTATAGTCCTAACCTTGCACCTTCAGATTTCCACCTGTTTCGGTCTCTTCAGAATTCTTTAGGCAGTATCAGGTTAACATCACGAGAGGACTGCCAAAACCGCTTGTCGCGGTATTTTGATAAGCCTCAAAATTCCTACAGCAATGGGATCATGTCCCTACCTACAAGATGGCAAAAAGTAATCGAACAAAATGGCACCTTCATACTTTAGTTAAATTTAAATAAACTATATTAAAAAATGTTTTGAATTTTCTTAAAAAATGAGAAGAAACTTTTTCCCTCACCTATTACAAGCTAATGAAGATGTTTTTATTCCCATAGGGGCATAGGTCTAAATAATAAAAACTAAATAAATCACGAAAAGCTTACCGGTAATACAGGGGTGAGCACTTTAGCACTTCTCCTGGGGCTGGTCTTCCTGGACTCAATCCACTGCTCAGCCTTAGTTGTATGAAGCGAGTTGGACGCGCGAGACGCGTTCGACGCACGAGTTGTGTTGGGCAAACTTGATGAACGTGTTATATTGGGCATGTTTGATCCACGTGTTGTATGGGGTGTGGACGAACTTCGTGTTGTATTGGGTGTGGACGAATTTCGTGTTGTATTGGGTGTAGATAAATTGCGAGTTGTGTTGGGTGTGGACGAATTTCGTGTTGTATTGGGTGTGGACGAATTTCGTGTTGTATTGGGTGTGGACGAATTTCGTGTTGTATTGGGTGTGGATAAATTGCGAGTTGTGTTGGTGTGTGAAGAGTGAGCGACAGGGCTTCGGCCCGATTTGCGCGGAGACAGCTCTTCGATGGGAGAGTTCGTGTCCCTATTCGAAGTCCGTTGGCGTTTCGCTTGAGGCGACGGACGGCCATTTTGATCTGAGGAATTTTAATAATTTGTTAACAAATGATGATGTTAAGAATAGAAAACATGTAAGTAATAGCACAAAAAATATACAAGAACGACTGAAAGATTAATGGAACAGACTAAACCACAACTGTTATTTTTAATACGAACCATAAAATTAAATAACAGAATAAAGGGTATCGCATCATTTAATTTTAATAGGAAATTTACCATTTTGTTCCGTTGTGTCTCGTCTCTGTGGCTGCACGACGGCCACTTGTTTCCCGCCAGCATTCGCTATAAAAATATCAAACGTATAAGTAGTCATTTAGAAAATCCATTTAAAGAACAAAATACACTTCTCATGATCATTTAGTCCTTTTTTTGCAGTCCGTATTCAAACAAGTGATGCCAGTGTACTCTTATTTGAATAGCTAAATTCATGTGGATGCAATCAAAATAATATTGTATAGGCCAATGATGGTATTCTTACTAAATTGTAGTACATTTAATAATATTACTAGGTAAATCATGTAATGAGCACATTATTTGGTGTGCATTAGGCCAGGGGGCTTTTATACCTACAATAGGGACAAACACAACAGCAAGTTAAAGTAAAAAACAGTGTGGCAGAACAGTACGCCTACCACGAGTTGCCACGTTAAGTTTACATTATCGTTTGCGTAAAAAACATTGAATTTAACATAGTCATGTCATGTCATGTCATCCCAATAGAATATTTTGACGCGAGCGATAACGTAAATTTAAAGTGCCAACTCGTGGTAGACGTACTGGTATAATCTCTGAGAGCCGGTTCACACGGCGCTGCGTCGCGTCGCAGAGCAAATATTCTGACGCATTGCCGGCCACACGGGCGCTGCGTCACCGCAGCGTGACTACAACGCAGTGGTAACGTTCCGTCGTCGTACAGATGCGGCCAGCATTTTGTAAAAACGTCGCAGTCTTGAAAAGCATGGATCAGAATAGACGTCTGGCATTACTCTTATTACTTCGTCACCGCCGAAACCGACGCAAAATCACAAGACGGTATTGGATGTGTCCCTTAATTTCACTAGGAAATAGTAATGAACAGTTTTTTTTTGTGAAAATATCGGAAAATGTTGTGAGACGAAAAGAAGTTTTATATTTTATTTAGAATAGTGTATCCAGTTTTTAATGTTTATTGAAGTCCTAAGCACTACAAATACAAAAAACGATACTAAGTGATTTGAGGAGAAAAAACTATACTACACACATCAAAAGTGTCCAGGGATCAACATATATTTTTGAAATAACTATTCTCCTGATTGATATTAATTAAAATTTTCTTTAAGGATTCATCAAATAAAGTGTTTTCGTTTGTCTACAGTAACGATAAACCAAGTCACCTTTGCATTAATAAAGAAATTTGCCATTTTCCTAATAAAGGGATTTTTGACATTTGAACCACTGTTGGTGGTTAAAGTTCGAAAAAAAGACTGAAATAACAGTTTTCTTTAAAATTTTATTGGGTAACTTAAACAATTAATAATCCGTGTTTCTACCGCGAACACTTACAACACAAGAAAATCGTTTTGGCATACTCAAAATGAGTTCATCCAAATCACGCTGTGGAATGGCCGCCCATGTTCGTTGCAACAACAAAAAAAGGTCTTCTTGCGACTGGATACCCTCCATATTCGGCAGAGCTCTTCTCTGTAGCATATCCCATGCATGCTCAATCGGGTTCAAGTCTGGCAACTGAGCAGGCCAGGGCAGGACATTGATGTTAGCTGCGGCGAGAGTCTGTCTTACAACTCTTGCGGTGTGCGGTCGTGCATTATCATGCCTTAACCAGGGACCGATTTGCACTTGTAGAGGAACGATGACGCCTGATACAATCGTCTCAGCATAAATTTGAGCGTTGAGGTTGCCTCTGATCCAAATCAACTCAGTTCTTCCGCCGATCCAAATACCCGCCCATACCATGATGGTTCCACCACTATAAGGATGGACTTCCTGGCAGGATTTTAATCGCTGTTGGCGTCCAGGGGTTCTCCAGTGTCGTATACGTCTTGTATCCGGTCTCATACCAAAACGAGACTCATCAGAAAAGCACACGAAACGCCATTGTTCTTCTGCCCAATTTCTGTGTTCAAGAGCCCATTGATATCGAATCCTACGATTGTGCATTGCTATAGGTGGTACCCTTAGCGGTCTTCGGGAATGAAGGTTCACTTCATGCAAGCGGTTTCTGACTGTTTGGTCGCTAATTAAGTTCCCTGAAGAGTGATGAAGCCTCACGGCTAACATCATGGCGGTTATTGTTGGAGCTCTTCGAGTTGTGATTTGAATGTATCGGTCTTGTCTCCGTGTGGTGCAGCGATACCGTCCTCCATGGCGCTCAGCCACGGTACCAGTGCTTCGGTAACGTGTCCAAAGTCGACTGATAACACTCTGACTTGTATTCAGAGCTAAAGCCACAGTACGTTGCCGGGAACCAGCTTCTATCATTCCCACGGCTCTGAGCATTTCTTCCCTGCTTAAATGACGTCGCCGCTCCATAATAACGTTGGTTTTAATCAGTAGTAGGGAAACAGTAGCACTAATAATGTCCTCAATGCGTTGTATGTTTTTATAGGGAAAATATTGACAGCTGATTTTCATCTTTTACTCGAATTTGATTGACAGTTCCTGTTTCAAATTATGAAATGCACCAAAAAGGATCCATATAAATTGATAAAATCATAAATTTATTACAAAGCCACATCTCAATCTCAAGAAATCCGCATAAAAATGCTTGATCCCTAGACACTTTTGATGTGTGTATTTAAACTTCTCTTTCCTGAAGTAATATTATGAAGTAATAATTTTTTCAATGGAACTCATTACACCCAGCAAATAAGACTAAATACTTTTAAAATAAATACGTAAAAAAAAATTAGCTTGCGTATGTCCTCCCTATCAACGCATAAACAACCGAGCGCTACCGCTTATACGTCGTAGTATGTACACCGCCGCCCGCTTCGTCTCGGGGGCTACAGTTCAGTCGTATGTGCGTTGCATCGACGCAGCCACCGTGTGCACACAGTGATTATTAGTACCTATGTAAAAAGACGCAACGCTGACGAAACGCGCCGTGTGGACCGGCCCGAAGTTTTCACAAAAAAACTTAAGTTTGCTTCACGGCCCCTTTATTAAGAGGTAAACTTGCAGTGCAAATTAAAAACAAATGAAAAATGCTCTTATGGATAAGTTACCCGGCATGGAAGCCCTATGCTGCATCTCAATGGCGAGCTGCAGCGCCGGGGAGCGCGGCGGCGGAGGCGCGGAGGCGCTGCCGCGGCGCCGCGCGCGCCCCGAGCGCCCCAGCGCGCCGCCTGTAGCGCGCGCACGCGCGTACAGTGCTAAAGAGAAAAAAGACACGATTCAAATAAAATTTCCGTGATCTTCATAAACACCGATGCCTAAAAACATCCGAGCTGATAAAGTCAGATAAAGTTCGCATCAAACTTCTAGTCCCCTTTGAGATCGAGAAGAGTGCCGCATTTCGATTTTTTTCAGAGTAAATTACAAATCTGGGACAAATTATCCTAAGATCATTGCAACCGAACTAAGTAGAGCTTTGTACTATAGATCTCAGATACTGATAAACATACAGAGAGTTTGCTTTTTGCGTTTGGGGTAGATGGTAAAGGTCGCATTTTTTTAAAGTTTTCGTGATTATTTAACTGAATTCAAATTAAGTATAAATTATTTCTCTATTATTGAATGCACCTTTTAATTTCATAATTATAACTTTAACTGTATCCTTACAGTAAATTTTTAAGTGTCTTATCTATTAAAAAAAACGGTTTTTTATTTAATTTAGAGTATAATTGGCGACTACCTAATTTTAGACAATTCAATGTGTTTTAAATAGTATTGTCACAAATTAGGCATGCGCGGCGCTCTGACAGACAGCCCGCATAGAACAATACGTCATTTTTGACACACGCACACAGAGACGTGAGTTTACAGGCGAAGTCAGTCAGTTTCAGTCTCGCGGCCAGTCGCACTGTTATAGTATAATGGTCAAAAATGGCTTCGCGAAAATATCATTTCTGTTGCAGTGTATTTGGCTATTTGAACACCACACAGAATTTTAATTACACGTTTTTTTCGTTACCAAATGATGAAAAAAGGTAAGTAAAACTCAATTAACTTTTACAAGTAAGTTGGTAGTATAAGTAGAAAGGAAGTAAAACATTTCCGTAACTTTCTTATCATGATGCATTGGTAAAACCCGTATTTAAAGTATATTCTTTTGTCGGGGCACGCGCGGCTGCCGCCGCCGAAGCGTTATGCTGTTACTTGCCTACTAGGTAGGTATAAGGACTGTATGATCAAGCCCAATAAGCTAGCAAGTTGCACCGGGAGCCCAGTTAATTTAGAGGACGTCTTCTGTAGGTAAATGATTTCTTGTAATCTGGTGCAAAGGTTCATGAATTTAAAGATGTCGCTAGATTATCCTTTGCCCGTTAGGAATGTTCAGTCAGAACATTATTCTTTTCCCGTTCTGTCAGGACGGGCTTATCGGGCGAACATAGTAGCAACCCTAGGCGATCGGGCAAGTTTAGGAAAAAAGACGAGAGCGGCCATTCTGTAAACTCTTTATTTTGTGGTATTATGCACACAATAATAGAGCAAAATTTAATTTTCAATTCAATGAAATTACACAAAAAAATGCAACGTTTTCGATCCATCCCCATTTAAAGCTCTTAAACATTTGAACATACTGAAATAGATACAAGACACAGCGAACACAAACGTTTGCCACGTGAATGATTTTCACATGATGGGTGAAAGTCGCAAACAAACCTTGATCTAATAATCTAGCTAGAGTTGCAACTTTTGTCTATACTAATATTACAAAGATGTAAGATTAGTTTTTTGTTTGTATTGAATAGGCCCCGAAACTACTGGACCTATTTTGAAAATTATTCCAATATTAAATAGCTCCATTATCACGGAAAGACATAACATAGGCTATATTTTGACGGGAAAGCAATCTACGCTGACGAAGCCGCTAACATGCAGCTAGTAATTAATAAGTATGGTTATGTGACATACCCATATATGCGATTCGTCCTAATTTTATAATTTTATTTATAATCACACAAACATAGAATCTAGCACATCTGTAGGGCCACATCGAAACGAAGTAATCAAGTACCAAATGCTTGTTTAATTTAATAACACTCGTCAAGCGCGTGCATGCAGTACCTCACTGTTCAAATGCAATTGTGTTTTGTGGAAGCTGTTTTAAAATAAATGCATATTAATGGTACCTATCTAAACGTCAAGTGGTCGGAAAAATAATGATAAGACTGCCTCAATTGTACATGTATTCTCTTTAATGCATTATTGTAATTTGTTCAACGCAACCCTCACGTCTAACAAAAAGGCTTTCAAAATACATAAATAAAGGAATTCATCAACATCGGTATATTTTTAAAGAAATATTGGTAATACTACCAAACTATAGTATAGAAACAAATACTGTATTATTTGCTGATGACACTTCTCTAATTTTTAACGTAGATAGAAGTAAAAAAGCACTTGACGACGTAAATAATACTCTCTCTAAAGTACTGCATTGGTTCACAAGTGACAATTTACTGCTTAATGCTCAGAAGACTAAATGTTCAATTTTTCTATGCCCAATGAAAGACAAGTCGATACCATTATGAGCATGAATAACGAGTCATTAGAGATTGCGAATTCCGCTGTATTTTTAGGAATCACTCTAGTTTCAGCCCTGGCAGGAAGACTTAGTTCGGCGGCTTATGCTGTTAGAAAAATAATGCTCCTGCCTGACTGATACCGCAACAGCAAGATTAGTGTACTTCAGTTATTTTCAGTGTTATGTCGTATGGTCTACAGTTGTGGGGCTCGGCAGCGGATCTCAACACCATCTTTGTTCTTCAAAAAAGAGCCATCCGCTCCATTTACAGCCTCAGACCACGCGACTCGCTACGTGAAGTACTCTCAATTTATTTATGATAATGTAGTTTAAGTCCGTAATAACTTGCATCTCTTCAAGAAAGACAGTAATGTTCATAAACTCAATACTATAAATAAAAATAAGCTCGTAACTCCCAATCTAACCTAAAATACCCTAAATTTGACGACCGACTTGGTGTAATGGTTAAGAAGTTGGCTACTACACCAGAGGTCGCGGGTTCGATCCCCGCACAGTACAAACATTTGTGTGCATGAACATGTCTGTTTGTACTGGTCTGGGTGTCTCCTATGTATAATAAGTATGTATTTACAAAAGAAAATGTATTTAAGTATGTTTATCCGTTGTCTAGTATCCCATAACACAAGCTTTAATTAGCTTACTTTGGGGCTAGATGGCGCTGTGTGGAATAATGTCCAGGGATATTTATTTATTTATTTATTTAATCTAAGACTGCATTAGGTAGGTAAATCATATGTTGGGCAATGTGTAAAATATTTTAATAAGATTCCGCCAACAGTTGACCTGCCTCTTTACAAGTTTAAGTCACAAATTAAAGCTAAGTTAATGAAGCGAGGTTATTATACTTATTATAGTGTAGAGGATTTCTTAAATGACAAGAATTTGTGGTCATCTTAGGTATAATCTGCTCTTCTGCACATTTTGTGTTATGACTTTACTCTCGTCAATTAAATTGTTGTGTAAAAAAACAAGATTGAAAAGAGTAACCATCGAGTTTCTTACCGGAGTCTTCTCGATTGGAAACAACCTCCGACCCGGTGGTAGAGTCATATTATGTTTATTTATGATAATCACCATCACAGAATTATTTCATGTAAGTTAATTTTATTCAGTATATTTTTGTTAATAATAGTATTTTTTATTTGACTTGTCTTAAGTACTTTTTATAAGTGTATATGAATAAAGATATTTTTAACTTTTACTTTACTATACAAAAAAATCTCCTAATTTCTACCAAAACTCTTAAATTAGCCAATTGTGTTTTACCTAATATTTATTAACAGAAAACATTTGTAGGGGACTTAAAAAGTGATTTATAATTGGTTATGGCTTTTTGTCAGTGGTAGTCGGACATAACCCTCAACCCATGAACCACTCGAAAATCCAATATCCTTTGCCGTCATCATCCTTTCATTTATGTCAAAAGACTATTTCTCTGGGCAGATTGATGACTTACCGAAATCATTGTAAATCAACACTGAAATTTATTGATTAACTAAACTGTAAGCAAAGTAATTGCTCACACCCAAATCCAGAAAAGACAATTAAAGGTTGAGCATGCCTACCAAACCTTCATTGCTACATAATAGTGTCAGGACAGCATCATTTTGGCGGGTGCTCAACATAGTGTTGACTTCCTAAAGTTCTTCAAAAATGTCTCACCAGGCTCTGTAGCAGCGGAGCGCCGCCCCGCGGGCTCGCTGTACTCCCAGCGCAGCGCGCGCTCGCCCACGCCCAGCACGTCGCCGTGGCGCAGCGCCGCCACGCTCACCGCCACGCCGTTCACTAGCGTCTCACCCTCTCCCACATTCCGCACCACCGTCTAAACAGTCACACATAATGAATCAATACATTTATGATTTTATGAGTGTTTTGTTTGAACTATCTTTTAGGCAGAATTTTAAAGACTTAAAAGATGTCAACATAAAATAATAACATAAAAATACTCAAATAGACATTACCACAGCCCAGAGACAAACAGTTGTTACATAAACATTTATAACATTAACGATTTCTCGGTTTGTCCTAAATGGTTAAGAAAACCACATCATAAACAATTTTCAAGAAGATAACTAAATTCATTTTACAAATTTAAACATTTCATCATGCAAATCAACACACTTAACCCTCAACCACTGACGTACGTAACCAACCAAATCGGATTTTCGGTCATAACTTCATTTAGCGCGGGAATTCGAACCCGCCTTTTTTGGTATTTTTTGGGGTGAACGGAAGCGTGCCACGTGTCTAAGCAGAGTAGTTTGAGTACCTGACGTATGTGATACGTAACGTCAGTGTAATTATGACTTTTTTTAATGATGTGTCGGTGTTAGTCCATAGATGAAATGAATCAAAATCAGCCTAATTCCACTTCCAGGTCATCAACATTCAAGAAAACATTGGGAGTTCAAGTCAACAGCTCCAATAACTCAAACTCAAATAACTTTATTCAAATAGACTTTTACAGTAAGTACTTTCAAAACTATAGAATTTTAGCAGTGAATCGGATGAATCATCAACGGATTAAAATGATTTCATTATACATCCGACAGCGTTGATTCATCAGAGAAAGACTGCACCAACCAAGCATGTTGCAAAACCTGCTATGGTTGTCAAACATGCCACAGTTGCAGTGTTCAAAACCGACCTGCAACAACTGCTGCTAAAAAGTGCCTTCATTTTATATTTCCTGCGATTGTGATTTTTTCTGACTAAAACCATTCTTAATACATAATTAAACCAAAAAAAACTTCCTATGCTTAAAAGTTTACTAATATAGTTTTTAAGTCCTTACCTTTGTTACTAACATGTTATGGGTAATTCCCGAAATAAATGATTTTTATTTTCTTTTCATTTATTTTGAAGAATATTTTTATATTGATTTTTTAAAAAGTCTATTTCATTCAAGTTACTGCTAGGGTGGTTGATTAATAAATATTTTTCCTATGAATATTAATACAGTTCTTTTAAGCAAAAAAAAACAATCACAAGTATTGCACTCTGTTTATGTAGTAGGAGGCATTCAAAATGGATACGTATAGCATAAGTACGTCAGTGGTAGTGTCACAAAATGACTATTAGTGGTCAAGGGTTAAATAAGAAAAACATATCATCTTACAAATTTAACACAACACACCTGGTTAGCGTGGACTACAACAGTACAATGATGGCTGCACACTGTAGGCAGCATCACCCGTATATCACAACTTGGGTCGCTCCCAAGCGTTGCAAGACCTGATTGCAGCGGATACCGTTTCACCTCCCGACCAAGCCGGTCTAACACAACCAGCCGTCCTCCAGACATTTCTGAAACAATACAATAACTAATAGGGTCACTACTCATCATCATCATTTCAGCCGAACGACGCCCACTGCTGGGCATAGGCCTCCCCCAAGGATCTCCACAACGATCGGTCCTGCGCTGTCCGCATCCAGCGGCTTCCCGCGACCTTGACCAGATCGTCGGTCCACCTTGTAGAGGGCCTGCCCACGGAACGTCGTCCGGTACGCGGTCGCCATTCGAGAACCTTTCCGCCCCAACGGCCATCGGTTCTCCGCGCTATGTGTCCCGCCCACTGCCACTTCAGCGATGCAATCCTTCGAGCGATGTCGGTTGTTTTTGTTCTCCTGCGGATCTCATCATTTCTGATTCGATCGAGCAGGGAAATACCAAGCATCGCTCTCTCCATTGCTCGCTGGGTGATCTTGAGCCTTCTTATGAGACCCATAGTAAGGGACCACGTCTCGCTCCCATAGGTCATTACTGGCAACACACACTGGTCAAAGACTTTTGTCTTGAGACACTGAGGTATTTCGGACGCAAATATATGCCGGAGCTTCCCGAACGCTGCCCATCCGAGCTGGATTCGACGAGAGATCTCTTTCTCGAGGTTGGACTTACCTAGCTGGACTGTCTGTCCCAGGTAAACATAGTGGTCAACAACTTCGAGTGTAATGTTCCCAACGTTAACTGGAGCGGGTGCAATATGGGCATTCAACATGAGTTTTGTTTTGTCCATGTTCATCTTAAGACCCACTCTTTGAGAAGCATTACCGAGATCTTCGAGCATTATGTTCAGGTCTTCCAAGGTCTCAGCCATAAGAACTACATCATCGGCAAATCGCAGGTGTGTTAGGTATTCGCCATTGATGTTGATGCCGCGTCCTTTCCAGTCCAGAAGCTTGAAAATATCCTCCAACGCAGCCGTGAACAGTTTCGGAGAAATAACGTCTCCTTGTCTCACGCCTCGCTGTAGTTGGATCGGATTAGAGCTCTGGTTCTGTAATCGGACCGACATGGTGGCGTTCTGGTATAAGTACCTTAGCACCTCAATGTACCTGTAGTCTATTTGGCACCTTTGGAGAGACTGCAGTACTGCCCAGGTCTCAATCGAATCAAAGGCTTTCTCGTAGTCCACGAACGCTAAGCAAAGTGGCAAGTTATACTCTTCGGTCTTCTGTATAACTTGCCGCAGCGTATGAATGTGGTCTACGGTACTATAGCCTTTTCGGAACCCTGCTTGTTCGGGAGGTTGGAAGTCGTCAAACCTGCGAGCGAGACGATTCGTAATGACTCTCGAAAACAGCTTATAGATATGGCTCAGAAGCGAGATGGGTCTGTAGTTCTTCAAGAGAGTTTTGTCACCCTTCTTGAAGAACAGCATCACATCGCCTCTGCCCCATGCCTTTGGCGTTTTTCCCTCGAGGATGACAGAAGATGATGAAGATTAGTAGGGTCACTACTAATCAGTGAAAATTTGCCTGGTACTACATGACGTTTATTTATTAATTTATCACATTTTACTAAATTTAATAAGATGTAGAAACTATTCACTATTGAAAAATGGAAATATTATAGAATGGCTATCTATAACCAGACTATAGACTTGAAGATAGTAAGTAAAAAAACAGATTATATGCAAATTTACTGAATGTCTAGCAGCCCAAGTAAGAGGTCACTTCGGCCATTTGCCGTCGGAGTAGAGAATATTTCTTTATCGTTATCGTCGTCGAATAGTTTCAAATCCAAACCTTATTATGTCCCAACTGTAGGCAGTATATTAATAATGCAGTAAACTACAATAGACAGATTCTCTTTTTACCATACTGCTGTGAATCAAAACAATACCTAAACCTACGCCTTTGTTATCAGCACTAGCAATTTCCCGCCACTGGTCATTTTAACTTTTTGAGGTTACCACAATATTATTGTGGAATAACTGAATTTATTGTATACAATGGAGGATTTAAACTTGAGGATAAAGATTTATGTAAGAGAATACCAAGTCCCAATTTTGAATCTAAATCATCTCAAGTCCTATGGCGTAAAGCGCGATAATCAAAATGCAAACCGTAGCTTGGGTATAAACTCACCTTTGTCAAGTTTCCGACTTTGAACAACAAATTAAAACAATCATAATAAATCACAAATAATAACGGTAAATACTTAGGGCACCAATATAAAAATTAAGCAATGTTTTTCACTGAAACACTTAGGTTTTATCCGCAAGAGCGACAGAAAAACGCTACCGTAACATCAAGCAAAAAATATGGCGTCGGACGCCCTTTTGATTTTTGCTGTCAAGATTTTTTTCAGTGTTGCCACTGATGTTTTTAGGTAAACCAGAGAGGTTCACGTCAATTGAAACTTTAATTGAACTAATCAAACTAATGTAGGTAGTCGATACAGCGATGAAAAACGGATATGAATAGGGTTGCTGAAGTAAAGTAAGCTAATTTAAAAACGAACAACCTGACTTCAAAAAATAACCACTCAAAAGGAAAAAACAAGCTAGTTCGCAACGTTTTAAATCATTGCTGCGGGGACCGACACGAATCGAACATAAACAAAACCTTTTTGTAGAATGAAAATAAAAAAGAAGTTTATCTACCAAGTTATTCCCTGTTTTGTCCCCGCCTGCCCGCCCTTATTAAAAACGTTGCGAACAAGCTTGTTTTTTCCTTTTGAGTGGTTATTTTTTGCAGTCGGGTTTTTTGTTATTTTTTAATAGGTAGGTACTTAAGAACAACCATTATTTATGGAATCGCTATTTCAAGCCCTTCATTCTGATACTCCATGCCCATAACACCACTCAAAGGGTTAGGTAGAAAACCAAAAATCTGCCATTTTGTTTTTTTATTTTTATTTTGATAATCGTGTTACTCTCACAGTAAATACGAATCTAACGACACCTCTCAAGCTTAAATCCATCGAGCCGTTCAGGCTGCAGATCGTGCCAAACAATCATACATACATACTCTCGAAAAACAAAACCCTCCTTCTGGCGCAGGCGGGTAAAAACAACGAGTTATGTCTTGCTATGAATTTTATTTAAACTAGTAAAGACCATAATTATTACATTTTAACGTTAGCGTTATTATAGACATACATAATGTTAATTTAATACGATTTCATGAGATTCATTGTAGTAAAATGAATAAATTCAATTTTAAATTATTTTTATAAAATTAAAACTGGTTCATACTACACACATCAAAAGTGTCTAGGGATCAACATATATTTTTGCAATAACTTTTCTCCTGATTGATATTAATTAAAATTTTCTTTAAGGATTCATCAAATAAAGTGTTTTCGTTTGTCTACAGTAACGATAAACCAAGTCACCTTTGCATTAATAAAGAAATTTGCCATTTTCCTAATAAAGGGATTTTTGACATTTGAACCACTGTTGGTAGTTATAGTTCGAAAAAAAGACTGAAATAACAGTTTTCTTTAAAATTTTATTGGGTAACTTAAACAATTAATAATCCGTGTTTCTACCGCGAACACTAACAACACAAGAACATCGGTTTGGCATACTCAAAATGAGTTCATCCAAATCACGCTGTGGAATGGCCACCCATGTTCGTTGCAACAACAAAAAAAGGTCTTCTTGCGACTGGATACCCTCCATATTCGGCAGAGCTCTTCTCTGTAGCATATCCCATGCATGCTCAATCGGGTTCAAGTCTGGCGACTGAGCAGGCCAGGGCAGGACATTGATGTTAGCTGCGGCGAGAGTCTGTCTTACAACTCTTGCGGTGTGCGGTCGTGCATTATCATGCATTAACTGAAATAAGGGACCGATTTGCACTTGTAGAGGAACGATGACGTCTGATACAATCGTCTCAGCATAAATTTGAGCGTTGAGGTTGCCTCTGATCCAAATCAACTCAGTTCTTCCGCCGATCCAAATACCCGCCCATACCATGATGGTTCCACCACTATAAGGATGGACTTCCTGGCAGGATTTTAATCGCTGTTGGCGTCCAGGGGTTCTCCAGTGTCGTATAAGTCTTGTATCCGGTCTCATACCAAAACGAGACTCATCAGAAAAGCACACGAAACGCCATTGTTCTTCTGCCCAATTTCTGTGTTCAAGAGCCCATTGATATCGAATCCTACGATTGTGCATTGCTATAGGTGGTACCCTTAGCGGTCTTCGGGAATGAAGGTTCACTTCATGCAAGCGGTTTCTGTCTGTTTGGTCGCTAATTAAGTTCCCTGAAGAGTGATGAAGCCTCATGGCTAACATCATGGCGGTTATTGTTAGAGCTCTTCGAGTTGTGATTTGAATGTATCGGTCTTGTCTCCGTGTGGTGCAGCGATACCGTCCTCCATGGCGCTCAGCCACGGTACCAGTGCTTCGGTAACGTGTCCAAAGTCGACTGATAACACTCTGACTTGTATTCAGAGCTAAAGCCACAGTACGTTGCCGGGAACCAGCTTCTATCATTCCCACGGCTCTGAGCATTTCTTCCCTGCTTAAATGACGTCGCCGCTCCATAATAACGTTGGTTTTAATCAGTAGTAGGGAAACAGTAGCACTAATAATGTCCTCAATGCGTTGTATGTTTTTATAGGGAAAATATTGACAGCTGATTTTCATCTTTTACTCGAATTTGATTGACAGTTCCTGTTTCAAATTATGAAATGCACCAAAAAGGATCCATATAAATTGATAAAATCATAAATTTATTACAAAGCCACATCTCAATCTCAAGAAATCCGCATAAAAATGCTTGATCCCTAGACACTTTTTATGTGTGTACATGTGCTGTGCTGGCTGTGACTGCTGTGAGTGACGGCATGTTCCTCTCGCGTTAACAAAAATTGAAATACATTGTAATTTATTTTGTTGTTTCTCGAATGTGCTTGTTTCTGATGTAATACGCAAAATGGCGGATGTTTGTGTTTGCAATGAGAATTGAAAGAGTGCGTTACTTCAGCGGGAAAGTAGCTTCTAGAGTGATTTGAGTGGAACGTAAAATTAGTGAGATATATGCTGTGGATGTGCGCGGCATAAAAAAATTGTGGGCGTTGTGGTTTTGGAAAAAAATGAAAAAAAACGATTCCTGCTGCAGTAACGTTGTTCTAGCAGGAAAATTCTAAACGAATGATCGAAGAGAAAAATGTTGTACATTGGCAGATAGCTTACTTCTGGGGAAACATGTGCGCCAAAAATATAATATGTGGGGCTTCAGGTTTTCGAAATATTGCGTTTCCTGCTGGGGTAACGTTTCGCGGAATCGTGTTTCTCTCAAACCATGGCATGTGCGTCTCTTTAATAAACATTTACTTGTAGCTCTTGATTTGTGCTTGCGGCACATATAATAAGATTTTGAAAATTATTCTTACATTTTCAGTAATTAAGGTGTCTCTAAAATCTGAAAAAAAAATCACAGCGCCTAAATGAGAAACTGTATCAACTCGCTGAAAACTGCATTCGATTCCGCTTTACACATCTAATGGTCAGAAAATGTTTCAAAAGTTTACATACATGCTTTATCGAATAAGAGATCGAAATAACAAAACCACCGGTACATAACTTTGACGTCAAAATATAAGAAATCAGTTCATCCTGAGATAAGTGAGTGTTAACCAAAAAACAGTGAGTTTCATAAAATAACACTGTGAAAATTTTCAGCCTCCAATGTTTCGTATTTATAGAGAAATAAACAAAAATCAAAACCTTTCAACAACGACTGATTATCCGACCAAATTCGAATGACTACGAAAAAGCGACGGCTTCATACATATGGATGACCTTCTTTACTGGACGTATTACACTAAACTCTTGCCCGTACAATCGCGTTCAATCGGTTTTTGGCAATAATTAGAACCTCATCTTAGATTAGAGTAAAATTTAAAAATGTGAATGAAAGCTTATACCTATGAGCCTATATGAAAGAGCTTAATTTTAAATTGAAATTCTCATTTTATCCTCTTAATTTATGTTCTTAAAGTAAGTATGGCTTATTTTTATGTCTAAGCTGTATTACTATAGAGATCCATCTAAATTCGTACTTACTGTAGTTTTTGCGTGAAAGAGTAACAAACATTCTACAAACTTTCGCATTATAATATAATAAGTATAGTATTAGTAGGATTAAGTTAGATTAGTAAAGTAATTAGAAATTAATATTAGTAAGAAGTTAGACCAAATGTCCGTCAGCGACTGTCTTTCCCATCAAAACATAGCCTTAACATACAAAACATAGCCAAAACATAGCCTAGATTAAGAAAAAGTCTCATTCACTCCCTGATAATCATGTACTTACTTAGCTTTATAATGGTGAAAGAATTTTCAAAATCGGTCTAGTATTTTCGGAGCCTAATCAAAACAAACAAACTTTCATCTATAAAATATTAATAGTAGTTTAAATTTTAGTATTGGTACTTGGTAGGTAAGTGTTAATTAAATAAGTCAAACAATACCTTTAAATACTTACCATTGCAGATCGTCATCGTAACTTGATAAGTGCCAATTATTTGAATATGAATATTATAACACCACTTTCAACTAATTTCTAATTTCACTATTGGTATTTATTATCAATGCCGGTTGCATCACCGCAACAAACGTGCCATGAGAACTGCAACTGTTTGTTTATCAACAAACAACAACAAGTTTAGTAATAAAGCGTCACAGACGTCACAGTTGCTAACAAGCGTCCGACAGAGCTCCGACTCGGCAAAATAGTGTTGCCATTGCCAAATTTTTGACTACCGTGTTTGGTAGGGGGTAATTGTCTTAACTATGCGATTCAAAAAAGAATAAGATTGGCTTGCGACAAACTGCACTCGTTCTTCAGACAAAAACAACCCATGAAAAGTCTTTGTCAGTTAGCGATAGAGTTGATGTGCCCGTACGCCAATAATTTCCCTTTAATTTGGTCGAATTTCCCTTAAAAACGGCAATCGCCGTAGCAATGGTAACCCTGGCCCAGACGCACTTCATATTGAAAAAACACTTCGCATGACTGTTAATAACAAAGTGGCGTTCATCTACCGCCTCTTTTCCACTAATGCCGCACGCTTACTAGCTGTCTCACTCACTCCAAGCTAGACAAAGCAACTCCTCGTGACGCCAGCAGCGGGTAGCGCGGGGCCAATGGGTGCGAAACAGCGGCGAAAGGTGATGTCAAAAAGGGATTAATATGGTAGGTATTGATGGATGCTAATAATTCATCTTGCTTGAAGCATAAATCAAAATATATACTTTATGTATGGTTTCATTGTTGTGTTAATTGGTTTTTTATTTATAAACTGTATCTGCAGGTTTATTTTTGTAATAGGTATTCGTAACAAACACGTCTTTATTCACAGATATTTAAAAAATATAGTTTTAAACATCTTCAATAATTTAATAAAACGTCATAGATTAGGTACAAGTTTATTTGTTTAAGTTGAGTTTTTCTACTTCAGTGTACTTAGCCAAAACTATCTTGTGAGTAAGTTAAGAAGGTCATTGATATGTATGAAACCGTCGCTTTTTCGTAGTCGTTCGAATTCGGTCGGATAATCAGTCGTTGTTGAAAGGTTTTGATTTTTGTTTATTTCTCTATAAATACGAAACATTGGAGGCTGAAAATTTTCACAGAGTTATTTTATGAAACTCACTGTTTTTTGGTTAACACTCACTTATCTCAGGATGAACTGATTTCTTATATTTTGACGTCAAAGTTATGTACCGGTGGTTTTGTTATTTCGATCTCTTATTCGATAAAGCATGTATGTAAACTTTTGAAACATTTTCTGACCATTAGATGTGTAAAGCGGAATCGAATGCAGTTTTCAGCGAGTTGATACAGTTTCTCATTTAGGCGCTGTGATTTTTTTTTCAGATTTTAGAGACACCTTAATTACTGAAAATGTAAGAATAATTTTCAAAATCTTATTATATGTGCCGCAAGCACAAATCAAGAGCTACAAGTGAATGTTTATTAAAGAGACGCACATGCCATGGTTTGAGAGAAACACGATTCCGCGAAACGTTACCCCAGCAGGAAACGCAATATTTCGAAAACCTGAAGCCCCACATATTATATTTTTGGCGCACATGTTTCCCCAGAAGTAAGCTATCTGCCAATGTACAACATTTTTCTCTTCGATCATTCGTTTAGAATTTTCCTGCTAGAACAACGTTACTGCAGCAGGAATCGTTTTTTTAATTTTTTTCCAAAACCACAACGCCCACAAATTTTTTATGCCGCGCACATCCACAGCATATATCTCACTAATTTTACGTTCCACTCAAATCACTCTAGAAGCTACTTTCCCGCTGAAGTAACGCACTCGAATTGAAAGGTATTATTTATTAATAATAATAATAATAAATCATTTATTTTCGGATATTTAATGAATAACACATATACTTTAATATGCGTGATGTCTTTTTCAATATATTTTTTTATGGATACTTAAACGCCAAAAAAAAGTCGAGATCCAAGATGACGAACGTGACTTTTTATGTAAAATCTATTTGCGTAACACGTCCACGGTTTTAGGGGGTGCCGATTTCGAATACGTTTATTTCGAAATCTAAGATAGTGGACGTAACTTTTAATTAAAATAATATTAATTCTAAAGACCTATTATCAGTATAATATTAATCTCTGTTTTAACTGTAAAGAGAGCTGCTTTACTGTATATTTCATATTTACGAGTATTTACCAATTTCAGAAGCAAGGTTCGGATTGAGGCAAATCGTAGACCTGATTTAATTTTTCTTCATTTTGAAGAAAGTATGTACTTAGGGCATGAAGAAATTGAAGAAAACAGTGATTCCTGTGCTACTTCTATCTGTTAAAGTCACAGGTACACATTTTTTATTTTAAGTACTAGTATTGTATTTTTGTTAAAATAAAACGTTTTGTAAACTTATGTTTCATTTACTTATGGATCCTGATAAACATAAACGTATCTACCAATAAGAAAAATATGAAATAGATTAAAAAAAGGAATGTGACAACCCTGCAACAATGACGAATGTCTTTAGACCATAGCGGCATTTCGCGCAGCTTCAAAGGTGTTGGACCACTGTAAGTTTTTAACACTGTGGTCGTACTTTGTACTTGGATTGGACCATCGAAACAGGCGCATGCAGCGATAGCGATAAATGAATGACGCTAGGTACATATTGATGATTAGTTTCCATAAATAATTGCAGATATAGTCAGCCCCACCATCCTTCCTAATTATGTATACTTTGTACGCTGTATTTAGTAAATTAATATATCGGACATCTTACAAGCAAAAAATACTTAGCCAAGAACATCTGACCCCAAACTAAAAGCTTATTGGGTATCATATAAAATCAGTATTCCATACTGAAATATTTCTAAATACATACATAAATAGATGATAACGCTCAGCCTAAGAACAAACACAAATGTTTTTCACATAAATGTCTGTCCTAGGCAGATACCTACCTAGAACTCTGGCGCTATGGGCAGGGTTTGCTGCCATTACGCCAACTGGTCAAAAACTTGTTGCATTAAACTTTAAGCTGCCCTTCAGCGGAGTTTTGTATTTTTTTAACAAAAAGGATTTTGCTAAGTTAGAAGTATTTTAACGCTACACAGATTAACTAAAATAGGGAGTTTATGGCAATAAATTATCTTTATAAATCATTTCTAATTCGATGTGTGACTGCAGATCTACACCATACTGATACAAACACAAATAAAACACAAGCGTATTGTCCAACTGTTTATTATTATTTTTACTTCTCAAGTTATTTCGAATTTCCACTGTCACCTTCCGGGGACTCTATACAAATACGGAACTTTAAAACTCTTAATTTAAAAAAAAAATCTCGCTTATACAATAAAACTCATAAATATAACAAATACAATTACATAATAATAATGTACACAAACAATAACGTAATAATTTGTTACACTCGGAAGGCTCGGCGGTCGCGCCGCGACTGTCGGGCGACGGTTGCCCGCCAGTCGCACCGCGCGCCGCATTCTAGACACATTCATAGCACCGCCTAATGTTTTTCATCCCGCCCGCGGCGAGATCGTTTCCGAATCCTATCTATCACTTACACACTCGCCTTCATTCTACAAACGAAAAACAATAACGAAATAAAATGCACGTAACACGATTTCGCATCGAATACGGTGATCACTTAAACGATATTACGGTATAGTGGAATACTCGTACGTGAATCTCTTAACACCCTGTATGCAACGCAATATTCTTAAAGTAACGAGTCGGGTGAAGGGCGCGAAGGTCCGTCGTTCACCAAGAAGCAGCTTCAAATGCATCTGTGATTCGGTGAAAAGTACTCCTACCACGAGTTCGGGCCCACGATAGTCGCTAGCGTATGTAGTATATTAGTTATATTACAACGTTAAAGTTACTGTGGTTAAATGTCGCAGTTTGCGTGACGAAAACTCATGGTAGAGATGCAGGGACCCAGTCGATAGGGTTGTCAACTATGTTTACTGTTAACAGTATAACGTATTCTTCAAACGTGTATAGTTATTATGCTTATTTACCGTTGAGGAGTATTTGTAAAAAACTCTCAATGAAATTAAATATTTACACATTGATAAAATAATCGTTATCTTTGTATTTGTGTTTTCGGGTTAGTGATAATTATTTTATCATTGTGGGTCTAAATACAGCTGTTTGACAAATTTGTCAAGGAACGGCCCTGCCTTGCTACGCAACCCTATTTAAAAAAATTTCAACGGCAGTTAACTTTCTAGGTCTTTTTTACAGAACCCTGCTAGCTAATATATTCATAAAGTTGGTCAATATAACTGGCAAAAAAAGTTGCTTAAAAAAAAAGATGAGGCAAATATTCTAATTTAAATAGTAAGGAATTGATAAAATTCAAACGGTCTTGGATATCACTACTAGCCGCAATTCGGTGGTTTGTATCTGATTGACGTTTACAAACATCATGTAAAAGACTCATGTATTTAAAAGTTTTCCTTTTTTAAGAAAAATATACATTATCATATCACGACTAACAAACCCAAACTATCAAAGCCCTAACAAACATTCGTTTATTATGCTTTCAGAATATATGCAAAGGGCAATGATAAACGTCCATGTATAGATTACCGAGTCAATTTATTTCTGGTGAGAAAGTAGCTTATTTGTTACATCTTTGGAAATTTAAAGTCCTTCGGGCTTGTCAATCGCACGGGATAATATTCTAATGTATACTGTAACAGGTCGTCAGCACATCGCACACACAAAATGCAGAGACATATGCTAGCTCTCTAGAACTAGCGATAACCGACAAGTACAAACATGGACGCGGCACTTCAGACGTTCAGGAAAATTGTAAAATATATTTTTCTCAATTCGGACCGCAGCCTGAGTGTATGTGCCCCTTTTCTCGCCCGCTCCATGGAGCCAGTTTTGTCAATATTTATTTTGCGTATAGCGGGTGTGCGTGCGCGTATTTCTATACAGAACGTAGTGTTTACGTGAACTAGGCTAATCTCACTAGAGTCGAAACAGCATCTCACTGTGTACGCCCAGCGAGTCAATGACATAACGGACATACCACCACCATATACATACGTAACAATAAGAAGGTTCAATGTATCAACGAGATACATAATGATAGTATTTATATCCGACACGAACACAAATTTTTGTGTCCCGGGTAAATCCAGTTACCCTGTATTTGAGTCTCAGCTCAGGATTAGTAACTTGTATTATTCGGTACATAGTTTCTGATCATCACCATGACCTATCCTATGAATCGTACCAAAGACTTAGTTTTAATGATGGAGAACATTTGCCTAGTAATCGAATACTAACCATGTATAGGCGTGTTTACTTTTTCTCGACTTTTTTCTCATGTTTAACTTTCTAATTTTAAGAGTGGCACAAGAGGCCTTTGCTCTTTATAAATAATGTTTATCATTATCTCGTTGAACCAGTGATCCCGTGTACAGCTGATTGAAAAATACTCTAACTTTATTTTGTTCTGCGACTTAGTCGCATTAGACCATTTTTCAATCAATCCTGTATTACAAGTCTTTCCCGTTGCTATTTAATTGATTACTTGTTTTTATATACAGGGTGTAAAAAATATAATGCACATACTCAGATCCCAAAACAAATTATTTCAACCGAAAGAAAATTAACCAAAGCAATGTGTGCGTTAGTCACAGCGTATTATTTACCTATCTATTTCTTTTAATGTGGCCGTTGTATATTTTACACCCTTTTACAATTTTAGATCGAATTAAAAATAGGGAAAGCATATTTGCATGGTAAACACCGAAATAGACTAAAACAAACACTAAAAGCGATTATTCGATAGCGACTATGTTACATACTAACACTGGTGAGGATTGCTCGAATCGAAGAGTGCCATATGCCATCGATATAAATTGACTACTTGCATCTAAAACTATAATAATCTCAGCTTTCATGAAATGACTTTAAGTTAACTAACAGACAGTCGTAATTTAGAAAATACTGATTGTTCATCGAAACAGGAACTCTTCGAGACGATGCATGTTCGTAATCGAATGTCTGGTATTCAAGAAACGTTTTATCGCGACTAAAAGTCATGCAATATTTTGGCAACATTTATATCGACTTTAATTTTTCCTATTCTGTAAAGATCTGTCTCAAGTGTTAAAAGTTGCGCAATAGTTTGTCAACTTTCCGCACATTTTGACAAAATATTACAGCAACGTTTGTTTTTGTTAATACGTAGATAATGAATACATGACAAGAATAGAAGTATATGCTGGCTCGTTCGTGCGTCTGCACGCGGGCCACAAGTGGGCTGTTTCGGTTCGTCTGTGGCACACTACGGCCACGCTACTGCTACTGCATCGACCGCTTCGCGGCGTACTGGCGTATGTACAGGCGGCCTGGGAAAACGGCCAGTTTCTCACGGATCTAACCTTCTTCAATAAAATGTCCACGTTTACAGTTGATTTGAAGTTTCTGGCAAGAAGTTCAATGTGTGAGACACACAGATAGAAAAGGAAAAAAAAGAATAGAATATTTCACCATTGCTCCGAATACGAAACTGAACAGCTGACTTAAATGTAAACTGAGAATAATCACTTTCATAATTTTGATCAAGTTCATTTTATATACAAAAAATACGCATCCTATTAAAAGAAAATACTTACGAATAGAACGGGACGTCTCTCCCAGGCGCGCTCTCATTTTTACATCAATATTTTATTATAATACAAACATTATAACGTACATAATATTTTAATCAGAAATAATCACAGCGGCCCCCGCGTCGCCGCGGCACATTGAGACCGCGACTAAAATAACATCCAAAACATATAAATAATAATACTTCTACAAGACTTACAAAAAAAGTTACTTCACATTGTAGGTAGACGTCAATCATCAAAGGAGTACAATAATATTTTTTTTGTCAACAATGGGGTCGGCAACTGTCAAACTGACGTGCTGGTAACTTATCGTGTTCATAATATCTAAAAAATTGTCAGCCAACCCCAACAAGATGTTTAGGTTGCTAAAATGATTTTTTACAAAGGAATAAAATTAGTAATTTACAAAAGGTCATATTTTATTTATGACGTCGACATTTGCAAAGCGAACCAGCCGATTGTACGATGTCGACGGTTGTACAGCCAACAAGCGAAGTTGCCAGTCTTGAGTTGACTTTAGTCACAATGTGTTACAGCTGGCAACTTTAGTTGCCGACCGTACAAGCAACGCGGGGGCGAATAGGCACGCGAGTAGCCAAATGGAACACAAGTAGTGTTTTTTTAATAAAGTTTTGAACATAGTATAGCCAAACCAACATAACGAAAAGTGTTTTACACAATTTTGACAAATATGAAAGTCTTATGATAGTTTTTTCATAAATGATTATTCAGCAATAAATAAGAAACATAAGAGGTAATTAACTTTTTGCATTGTATTGTTGACTGCATCACATAATCTAAAGTAGAATAACAGAAGGAATTATACGAAGCGTAAAAAACAGACAAGAAAAAAAGAGCGTCTTTTGTTTTTTTATGATTTCGTTAATTTATTTTGTTCCTTTGGCTAATCGCGTGTAGTCTTATATCATTATTCATTATATTTAACTCGTTTCATACAACCGTTCAATGGCGTATCTAGAAGATTTGCAAGAAAACAGCCGTAAGAAAAAAGTAAACACATAAGATGAACTTACGCGACCGAAATATCAACGTAATAAATATCTATACCGCTTCACTTTTTGAATTACTTCTGTAACAGAAAGTACTGAATTATTTTGTTTATAGTCGCAATAATCTCGATTGGCTACCAACCAAGACGGGGAGGTCAACGAAAGGCTAGGTACCGTCCGTTGGCCTATTTCATGAATATTGTAATTTTTTTTAGGTAGCGCAAGTTCAATCATAATTTATTTGTATACGTGATGTCTACGTCCTCGTCAGCGAGCGCGCGTCCGGCGCGGCGGCCGCGAGCCTCAGCGCCGCGCACGCCAGCGGGGGCGCCACGCCCACCGCCCCCGCCCCCGCGCCCGCGCCCGCGCCCCCGCCCGCGCCCCCACCCGCGGACTCGTCGCTCGGGTCCATCTGCGGCGAGGGAGTCTTACTTGAGGACGGCCGCGTGCAGTGAGCACGGGCCTTTGGAATAATTTGATTGTTCTTATTATATTTTATGGCTAATCGAGAGTTTATGAATCAAGTTTGCAAAAGTTAAGGACTTCATCATTTATTATCTCCTTTGAAACTGTACCAAAAAAATTACAAGAGATTGCTAAAAAAACAGAATTTTATCTCACGATTAGACTAACTTTAAACCGAGGAATAATCATGGGACAACTGTTTCCAAAGACTTCATTAGGAATAATCACCACAAGCCACAAGAAAACTACCCAAAACAAGCACAAAAGGACAAAATAGTGAAGATTTAAATCTTTTTTTTTTTTTTTATCTTTAATCATATAGACTTATAAAAAGTACTTATGACAAGTCATATACAAAAAAAAATGTAGCAAAAATTATTATTTGTTAATGATGACATAATATCAAAATGCAAAACCATACATTATAATGTTACAAATGACATGGATGCACGATCCACCTCGTTAATAAGGTATTCACTGTGAGAAATGAGTATGCTATGACAGACATGATGTAAGTGGGTAAGATGAAGATAATGATGCATCAAACGATTGAACAAGATCAACAGGAGCTAAAAAAAATGTTAACATCATATATTTTTGACATGTAATAAGTGCTTTGTACAAGCTTAAATGAATAAATTATTTTTTTACTTTACTTTAATTTTGTAGAAAAACTTCAAAGTGAACGATGGTGGCAGGTGAAATCAAACTCATGATTCCTAGCGATGATGTTCCAAAAATGTTAAAAAGGAGGTGACAATTGAATGCTTGCACAACATCAACAACAGGTACAAACGGCTAAGACAAACTGAGCGCGTGCTTTATAGATTCATAGGTGAGCCAACAGATGGCGGTAGCAAGCATGTGGTGGAAATCACAGTAAAAATGGACGTTGATGGCAGGTGAAATATATCAAACTCACGGGTACTAGCGATGAAGTTACAAAGATGATGAAAAGGAGTTGATAATTGAATGATTAAATATCAACAGGAGCTACACAGGGCTAACATGAAAAACTCAAACACAGCTGCTTTACCAATTGTTTTCCTACTTACCCTTGCTAGCGCATGCTTTATAGATTCATATGTGAGCCCACAGATGGCGCTAGCAAGCATGTGGTAGAATCAACAATAATAATGAACATTGATGGATGATGAAATCAAACTCACGGTTATAACTGATGGAATTACAAAGATCTTAAAAAGGAGGTGATAATAATATTACAACATCAACACGAGCTACAAACAGCAAACAAGACAAACTGACACACAGCTGCTTTACAGACCGTGCTCCTACTCACCCTTGCTAGCGCGTGCTTTTTAGATTCGTACGTGAGCCAACAGATGGTGGTAGCAAGAATGTCGTAGAAATTACCATCAAATTGACGTTGATGGCAGATGAAATCAGACTCATGGTTACTAGCGATGAAGTTACAAAGATGTTAAATAAGAGGTGATAATTGAATGATTATACAAAATCAACACGAGCTACAAACGCCTAACAAACAAGACAAACTGACACATAGCTGCTTTACCAACCATGTTTCTACTTACCCTTGCTAGCGCGTGCTTTATAGATTCATATGTAAGCCAACAGATGGCGGTGGCCGGCATCTGGTAGAGGACGCGCGCCTTCACACCCTTGAAGAAGCCCAGTGGGCCGGTGGCGCGCATCACGTGGGACGCGGCTTCGATCAAGCCGTCCGCGCGCGCTGCTGATTCCTGTTATCGACACATTTTAGAATTCTGTGTCTTTAAATAATCAATAAAGTTAGGGGTCCTAACTAGGCAGAACTTGTAAAATGATTGTCAGAACCCTGAATTATGAAATTACTTTAGCAAACTTCAAACTCGGCAGTCCCGGAATCTACGGAAATCTAATGGAAAATCTAACGGAATCTATTAAAGATTAGCCACACACACATGTAAGAGATGCTCAACTTTGAGTGTCATCATATAGGACTCGGGCGAGACATTGATAGCGGGCTTGGTCGCCACACGAAAAAAACATGCTCAGCATAAATTTTGCTTGTTCTATGCCTGAGTTTTATTATATTTTCAAGTATGTATGTACTACAAAATATTTGGTTTGAGGTCAAATGACCTTGGCGCAACATGTCCCAGATGTTGATTTTATTTCACACCACCATTTTGGCCCTAAATTCGCTTACTGCGCAGGTTTTGGCCAGCGTTCTTTTCTGGGACTATTCTTATTTCTGTTCACAGAACAGTTGTTCAACAATAGACCTACACACCTGTGTATTGAGTACAGTCTTGCACACATCCAGCGGCGTGGTGGCGGCGGCGGCGAGCGCGCCGGCCGCGGCGCCGCTGAGCGCGTGCGCGGTGGGGTTGTAGGTTCGGGCCGTGTTTAGCTGCGACTGACACCACTCGTATGTCACGAAATGTAACGCCTGGAAACAACATGTGAATGATATTGATTTAATTAATTAAATATTTTAATATTGAAAGTAATTAATTGCTCAAATAATCATTGACCCCACTCCAGCTGGTGGAAAGCGGCCGTGTGGCTCCGCATTTGAGGTCACCAAGAACACTGATGCAAAGCAATCACTGAACTGGTCAGATCCTCATTTTGAAAATTCCTTTTCACGCCCCGATTGAAGACTAAAATGCGCTAGAAGAGCGTTCCACGTCAGGATGGTACGACAAAGAAACGAGTCACCCAACCCTTCAGTGCGAGCTAACGAACGCTGATGTCGCCGAAGTCCAGCATGGGTGAAGCTGAAGTGGAGGTAAATTTTTAGTTGTGTTTTGTTTGAATGGAAGATTATTCTTCCTTCCTATATGCTCACCGTGAAGGGCACGTTCATAGCGACTTGCGTGGCGTACGAGCGGTAGAAGGCGCGCAGGCCCTCGGCGCGGTACACGTGCCGCGCGCACTCCCACACGCCGCGGTACGGAGAGTTTAGCATCTGCAACCGCTGTTTCACCACTGGAACAAAAAAATATGCAATTTTAAAAAAGTAAATTTTCTCCCTTTTTCTCATGAAAGATTTTGAGGGATTCATGTGGTCGATCACCAAGCTACTTGATCACGTTCCCAAATATGCTGTGACTGATCAGGGAGACCCAGAGAGCGACCGATCATTTGGGTATCGAGGATCTGAGGTCTGATCTGATGCAGGCCCTTCCTTTATGTCCCAATACTAGATTTGTTTGCTACATTTCCACCAAGTTTTCATCTTAAAGTAAGTATTCGAGGGGAGGTCAAAAAGTTCACGGAAACCCCCCTTTCCGGTGGTGTGAAAGGTAACATTTTTCTAACCTCGCTAGTTTGGACACTCATTAAGGGTATAAATACGGAGTTTCATTAGAATCGGAGATAATCTACTGAGATACGGGTCATCAAACCAGTTGATCCGGAAAAAATCTCACCATAGAGGAAATTGAGTTTCGCGCAGTCATTAAGTTCCTTCCTAAGCAAGAAAAACCTCTTCTGATTATTTTGAAAGAGATTTTTTTTGTTTATGAAGACGGTGGCCCTGGTAAAACCATGATTTATAAATGGAAAAACCAGTTCAAGTAAGGCAGAGATCCAATTGAAGATGATCTGAGGCCGAGGCGACCACGGGAGAAAACTTCGAGAAAACTTTCGGAAAAAGTACTAGAAGATGCCCGTTTAAAAAATAAACATTTTGAAGAAAACATTGAAGTACCAGCCACAGCCATTTTAAACATCTTTTTCAACCATCTGGGCATTTCAAAGGTGGTGTCGAGTCGACAAGATGGGTGTCGAGAATGCTCACGCCGCACTAAAAGCAGCAGCAAGGGCGGCAGTTTTTGGATCTCTGTAGTGAAAAGATAAACGAAGTTTTAGACCGGATTGTGACTGGAAACGAAACATGAGTTCGTCATTATAACTATGGGCCCAAGCAGGACTCCATGCAAAGCCCCAAAAAGGGTACAACAACCCAAAAGAAATTCAAGGTGTGTCCATCGGCTGGAAAACTCATGCCCACTGTTTTATGTGATACAGAAATTTATCCTTTTAATAGACTGCAAAGAAAAGGATGTCCCTTTAACTGGAGATTATTACGCTACGCTATCAAAACTTTTTCAAGATCCTGTAAGGGAAAACTGATGAGAAAAATTTACCAAAGGTGTGCTCCTTCTGCAGACAATGCACACGTGCACAAGGTGCAAATTGCGATGGCTGCTGTGCAAAGAGTGGGATTCGAAATTTCAGAATTTCCTCCCTATAAGCTAGACTAATCCCCAATCCTTTTCAGTTCCTAAAAGAAAGAAAAAAGAACTTCGAGGTAAGAAATTTTCCAGCGAAGAAGAGGCGAAGCGCGTAATTTCAGCCCATTTGGAGGACAAACACAAAATATTTTCTTGCGAGCGTATAAATTAATTTATTGATACGAGTAGATATAACAAATGAAAGTAGAGGAAGAATAAATTATTCAGCAAAAATATTTTTATGTTCAATTTCTAACTCTTTCATAACCCGCCATTTCTCGAACTATTAGAAGATAATCAGAAAAGGAGCGACCCCTTGCCTTGCATATTATTTTCTAGTCCGTCACAACTTGTTGTGTAACCTATCAACGGCTTTATAAAGTAGAGGTTCAGTTCAAAGATATTGCATTCTCATAAAGACTTATAATGTCACTTACATGAGAACTTATACTAATTAAAATTAAAAAGGTTAGGGAAGTTTTCAAAGGTTTAACCATCGAAATCAAAGGTTTAACCTGTCAAACATGCAAGCAGGTCAACAAATCAAGGTCCATACGATTACAAACACCACCCCACACATACCGAGATGAGGTGGCCATCGGCATGGTGGTACGACTCCTAGACATTAGACAGGTCTAATAATAGCAATACACACTGATAACAGCTTCCAGATAACCAGTGTAAACAACCCGAAGGTGACGTGCGATGAGAGGGCGCCACTTGTCTTGTTATTGTTATGTTCTTCGTCATTGGCTAACGAATACAATGAACAAATAAAAAAAACCGGCCAGGTGCGATTCGGACTCGCGCACCGAGAGTTCCGTACAAACCTGTAGGTATATTTATTAAAAATATTTTTATTATATGATGTAACTAAAAAATTACGGTTTTCGAAATATGCGGCATAAACGGCTGTATCTTTTGATTGCGTTTGCTTAGAAGTTTTGTTTTTTCACAGCTCCAAGGGACAGTGGACTTGAGTATTTGATATAAATTCCAGCTTGATACCTCCACGCGTTCCTGAGAAAAAGGGTCTTGACAGACAGACAGACAGAAGGTCGGACGGACGGACGTACAACTAAGAGATCCTGGGTTCCGTTTTTTCCTTTCAAGGTTCGGAACCCTAAAAATTGTGTTGTTATTGTTTATGGGCTGTCTGCGGAAAGTTTTTATTTCTACAAAAATATTTCCTATCGTTAAGAAAAGGCCTTCATCACTAAAATCAAGTCATCGCTACAGTTTGATGATTACTGACTGGATACTCAAAAAATCTTAAACTAACATGGCCCGAAATGGAAACTGAATCCCTAGCCACTCGATTGCGGAACAAGCATTCTAACCACCAGGCCATATAGGCGACGCAAACGAGATAGGTACTTACATTATATTAATAGTTTATTGAAGAGTTAATGAGACTCTACAACGTGTCAGATTCTGTTATTTACACTGTATACTGGAGATAATGCGACTACCATGAATCACAGACATTGTACAATCTGAATAATTTAATAAATTATCTTATGTTATGGCTAATTGGCTGTACAATCAAAAGCATTAATATCTGTACGTTTCAAAGGCTTCAAAAATATCTGAGCGAAATATTCACCAAAAATATCTATACAAGTCAACAAAGAGTCAGAATGGACTCTCGTTGAGATATTTACGGCTACTGTTTTGCTTAGATATTTTTAAAGCTTTGGAACTGTATAGATATTTATGCTTTTGACTGTACATGGTAAAGATGATACCTACTAGACAGACAGACGTTTAAAGATAACGTGGTGTAAACCAAAACATATTTTTTAGAAGACCTTTGACTTTAAGAACTTTGCTCATCGATGAGACTATGTGAAGTAGTACTGCTAGTATAACTAATAATTTAAAAAGACTATTTATTATCTTGTGTACAATGCAGTCATTTCATCATAATTGTACCGGCTGGTAACTGCCGATGTAGTCTTTAATGGTACATGTCTGCCTAAGACATTGGTTTTTTTTCAAGATTTTCGGGAAATCCTCCAGTTCCCTACATTACCCAAGGAACCTTCATTCTAAATTTCAGCTTTCTACGAACAGACCCGTATTCTCTCTTACGGAAAACCTCTTAGTGCTCTCCCCTACACTTCCCAAGGAACCTAATACCAAACTTCAAGATTCTACGCCCAGAAGTGTCTGCTATATCAGCAGTTTAACGCTCCAGCTACGTTTGTGTGTACTATACTATTGTTTACATTGTGGCACTAAGTTTGTTATCTGTAGACTGTAGGGGCAAGTAAACGTTGTTATGGGAGCGATAGAAGGAGGAAAACCGTGCGTTGTAAACATACTAGCAGCAGACGGATAATAAACACAGGAAGCGCTGAGTGAACAGTCTGCGCGGACGCAGCCCCGGCAAGGGAAGCCCTGGCCGGCCATGTTTATAACAACTTGGTTGATTTTCAACTGTTTTATTGATTTGTCGATCCACTGCCTGATAGGTTTACTCTTGTCGTTAGGGTATTTTAGTGAGTAATTCACATAATGACTAAAAGTAAAAAAAAATACAAAAAAAAACAACTTAAAAAAAACAATTTCAAAACAAATTAATTTGCACTGAATAATTGCGTATTCTTCTAAAACTTATACGATAATATAGTGTAGGTACGATTATCAGAGTCAGCCAAGGAAACACTACAATATACCTAGCAATTAGAATACGAGAATACTTAAAGAAATATTTTTTTACATGTCACGTTTAAGTATGTATGAATGAAGGTCGTTACTAACCTAACTGGGCGGATCAGGTGTCAATTTTTTTTATCAAAATCGGTTCACCCAGTCGAAAATTGTTTTTTTATGTTTGAGGTAACAAACATAAAAAAACATACAGTCGAATTGAGAACCTATTCCTTTTTTTGGATGCCTGTTAAAAAGGGATATTGATGGGCGACCTCCATTCAATGACATCGAGAACCAAATGGACAGCTGCCAGCCAGCAAGTGATAAGTGGTATTTGCTTCAGAAGTGGCAAGTGGGAATTACAATCAGTTACTTGTAATTGCATCGCGGCTTCTGAGAAGCGCACGCGACGCGACGCGATGCTCGAGCGCAGCACGCGCTGAATGAGGAAAACCGAGTTATACGAGTAGTTAGAAGATTGCAAGTGTTTATTGAAGCTGTTGGGATATTTTTTTCTTAACATTTTAAACTTTCTTGTTGCATTTTAACTAATTCTAATAAAAAAGGGTTTAGGGTGTGAGTCCGCTCGTGACCACGGTGACATGCAATTGTCGCCGAAACGTCGACAAAAATAGGTAAAACAATTTACCGTAATTTTGTTTCGTTGCAAAACCCGTTTTTATTAGAATATTTTTTCTTAGTAACAACTGTCGTAGTTTAAAAGTTAATGTAACTTCTTTTTACTGTGCTTTTCAGTGGCTTGCTCGCGGGCCGCATTAAAATTATTTTTTTAATTACAAACGCTGTTTTGAGCAAAAAATTCAACCTCATATGAAAAAACAGGCCACAGGATTGAAACTCATGAAAGATGTGAACCTTTTCACGAGTAACTGAGTTTTATTGTAGTTTTAGTTCTAGAAAAATTCTACATGTTTAATTGTTGATTATCCACGCCATTTTCAAGGTTTTCATTCGTCACAGTTGACAATATTATTTTACATTTTAATTGGAGGAGATCGAAGCATTTATTCAAGTGATAAGCGAGAGGGCCACGTCATACTCTTTTATGTCCATGCTCTAGTTAGGTTGAGTAGCTAGAAGTAGATTACAGGTTGATATTTACTTTAAAACGTTTGCCAACTCTCATGTGTATTGTCAGCAAAATCATTTGAAACTTGGAATATAAGCCTACTGTTTTTCCCTATTTGGGACGCAATGCTCATAATATAAAAACCATAATCAAAGAATGTACAGGTAGAATTCAATGCATTTGTGTTCTAGTAGATGTAATTTTTAACAAGTTGAACGTTTTTAGCTCCTGTTGATGTTCAATCATTTCATTCGTCATCACCTTCACCTTCTTCTTACCAACTTCCATAATTTTTTTCGTAGCATCCTCATTCCTCACCATGACTGCTTTATTAGTTAGGTGGATCGTTCATCTGTGTCATTTTATGGTTTTGCATTCTGATATTATGTTATTAACCCCTCAAGTATTAGGGGTCTAAAATTTTGGTGTTTATCACAGGGGTTTTAATTATTTAGATTTTTTCAATAACCATTTTTTTTAAATTATTAATAATGAATTACCAATCCCTTCAAAGAATCAGTAAATGTAAAGTAAAACAAGGCTTCATCTTATTATTTCAGAATTAAAACCGTACATGTGGCCTAGTGGTTAAGCACTCCAACTCGGATCGCGACTCGTGTGGTCCTGAGTTCAAATCTGGCCAAAACCTAAATCTTTGTATTCATTGTTTAATTTCCGACTAACTCTCCGGTGATGGAAAACATCGATAAAAAACCAAATCAACCCGGATAGCAGTGGGAGGCTCATCACCTACCTGGGTTTTTTATACTATTGGTGAAAAGTGGGCTTCTGAGTGTTCCGTTCACCATGACGGCAACAGTCACTTGCCTCTGACTACCCCGTTCGGTATAAAGTCGTGATGTTATGTTATGTTTTCATTGATAACTTTTTAATTGCTTCAATGTATTTATACAGTTGGCATATAATGTAACCTCATGGCTCATAAGCTACGGGAGAGGAACCAAAATTTTTAACTCTTCATAGGATTTGCCAGGGAGTAAGGTCAAGTCTGATGCCAAAGCATATGCCCTTCGCCATAAATCTAAGCCAAGCTAAAATATCGAGCTAAGGGCCAACCTTCAATTTTCGGTTCAGCGAAGATACATTTTGTACTTAGCAATCGTGTAGCAAGTTTGCCTGCGTCAACTTAGGCTCGGTATCACTTTTTTTACAATTTACATTCTAAATGTTTTATTGTTTCAGTTTAATCAAAAATTACCATAAAGACATTGGTGCCGAATTAGGACCGGTTCCTATTTAGATCAAAATAAATAAAACTTTTAAATAATTAATGAGTTGTTACTCACTTAAAAAACAATAAAAGAGTTTTCAATTTACACGTAATCGTACGGTATAGATAGCGCATCTCTGTCTTACAATAATTACTGCATTTTGCAGTGGAAAGACCCTCGTTTTTAGCTTCTGTTGAACGTTAGTTCAATTCTGAATATTCTAATGTATCTATACTTCATTCATTATAACATTAGAAATAAGAAGCAGGGGGGCTAAAATGAATGGCAATTTGCATTTGATGTTTGCCATGACGATAACATACCTGAGTATAACCTGGCAAAATTGAAAACCCTTTCCGCCACAACGTATGAAGGGATTATGTAACTTTTTAGATTTGGTAGAGTTATAGTGACAGTAAAAATGAAAACCCCTGCCTGTTTTAGGTTTTTTCATCGACAATATAGTTTGATGCAAAACAAAATAATTTATTTAAGCGAAAGCCTAATAAATTCTGAAGTTCCTTTACTTTAGATGAGAAAAATTAAGTGTGACAGCTGCTATATAAGTAGATTTTAATAAATTCGGCATAAATGTTAAAAGTAATGATGTTTATTGTACTTTGACCACAAAGTGTACCCTAAAAAGAACCTTTTTTACTTATGTCTAATACTATAATGAATGGAGTATAAGTGATAATATATTCCAAAATATTCGCCCTATTAGCTCAGCTTTAAACTTTAAACACAGCACGGGCAAGAGAATGGAAATACAGGTATTTGTAAAATCTATTGTGGTCTATTGCTAACCCCGAGCTTCCCGCAGAGTGCGATAGAGACAACTGCAACTCGGACAGAAATTAACTATTAAACGTACACAAAATCGAATTTTAATTTAATTTAATTTTCGAAAACTTTACCAATTGAAATACTTTTTTTACTTAAAATTAGAAAAATGCTTCAGCTGTGTTCCTATATTTTACTTATTTTATATAATCTAGTCAAACTAATTTTATGGGTGTTGGAACACAGCGGAAAATCTGAGCAATTTTTTAGATTTTCGAAGGGCCATATCTCTTTTCATGAATAATTTATTAAAAAAAGAAAACATAGGAACATGCTAAAAGTGGCCACAGATTTATTGCAAAAAAATATATTCCGCTACTAGCATTATCCAAGGAAGAAACAGGGGACTACGTTTGTATCCAATGGATATACGGCGCTTCTGTATCCTCTTAGGCCTCAGCCTCGAATTTTGCGGGCGGCGGGCGCGCGCTAGACCGCTCGTTGCCCGCCCCCGCGCCGCGGTGCACTCCAGTCTAGCGCGTTATTTAGTTTCAATTGAAATATCCCTAGACCTTGTTGATGTGTGTATAATGTAACTGCACTCCAGTCTAGCGCGCCCGCCCCGCTGCCCGCAAAATTCGAGGCTGAGGCCTAAGGGTTACATAGGATAATTAAAATTTTATTAGGGGTTTTAGCGCTGACTATTTTCTTGCATACAGTTTCTAGGCATGTTTGTGTCGCAAAGAAGTCAGCGGCGCGTGGCAAAAACAGCATCAAATACCAATATTAGGTAACGTTCGTAAAACAAGTTAATCAATACGCGTGTAGCTAATGAAAGGAAAACATATGTAGTGTTTCTGCACACGTATGCAGCGAAGACAGCAAAACTACTATCTTTTTAAATATGTGTCTTCGCAAGTATTTTTTTTATTTTTAGCATTATAACAATGCTCTATTTTCTATTCAAGATAGAAACTAGAAAAATTAGAACTGATTCTAGGGCTCAAGTGGGACTCGAACCAGCGTCTTCCCAAAGGACATTTGCAAAAATATTTTTTTCAGGTGTTAAAAATGGATGAACAACGTTGACTTACAACGAAAAATACACTAAACAATTTAGCCACGTCTGTTAATGGCCTCGAACTCGATAGCTGAGTTCGAAACTTTGTAGCCTGGGAGACGCGGGTTCGAGTCCTGCTTGAGCACTAGGATCAGGTCGATTTTTTTTAGTTTCTATCTTTGGATGTGCACTAGTCACTACACTGCACTTTGCTTGGTACAATGTTTACACTGTGGTTTTATTTTTCTTGCCGGTGAAAACAGAAACCGAACTCACTCAGGTTAGAAGTGAAATTTTCATAAGAAGTTTACTGATCTCTGGCGTTTAGACTTAAGGTTAAGGTCACTTAGCGAGTTATGGCATAGCCTTTCTTAGGTTTCCGCTGCGTAATCCCACGAGGATATCTGTTGAAGCGGTAAGTCGACATTGCCCGGTAGGTAGGTAAGTGAGTTGAAGTAGCAGAGGAAACAGCACGTAGTGTGGTGTGAAGCCCGTCTTAGCCGATAAATTGAAGGATTGGAAGCCATCTGAAGATAAACGCAAGACTACGACTGCAGGAAGGGCTTCGAAACTCGTTCAAACTGTTTAAACAGACAGCTTTAAGCATAGTTTTTGCGTTAGCCAACATTTTAACCACAATCGGTTTAATACAATCATAGATTAAATTCGATTAATACTTCTTTCGCACACGTGCACGCACGCCCTCGATTTCTCCAGTGTTAGCGATGCAAACAACGCGCATTACCACATCTTCATTCAACTATAAATTAAATCCTTTGTATTTTATGTACATAAAATAAAAAACGTATCTATTTCTTTTTTAAATTTGTAATGATTATCATATTGGGCAAATCATGCATACAGACGCGTTCACATCAACCTTTACAAAAATATTGCAAAATGGGTCTTATGTCAGCAGCATAAGGAGCTATGTAAATCTTGACGTGAACGCGTGTGTACTTAAATTATTTCAGATGTTATACTTCGCATAATTTCAAAGATTGGAGATCCTTGTTAAGTCACATTTTATCATAAATCAAAAATTTACAATGATTGAGCTTACAGAGTACAGTCAAAAATGTGAAGAGGAGCAGATTCTTGACCACAGATTCTTGTCATTTAAATAATCCTCTACTACACTATAATAACCTAGTTTCATTGATTTATCTTTAATTTGTTCCTTAAATTTGGGTAGAAGCAGTTCAACGAGAGTTTGAAGAATTCTGTTAAAATATTAAACACATTGTCAGTTTTATCAGTAGTATCAGTACCTATTTCTTTTGATCGTAAAAAGTACGTCCCATTTATAGTTTAATTAACTGAACGGATTGGGCTACCAGCCCACTGACCACCAAAGTTTACGAAAACTTATGATCTGAAAATGTCAATGACCATGATAGTTTTGACCAAATTTCTTCAATAATTTAAAATATATCATCTGTATGTAACATTTTGGAACGCAAGTAAATAAATAAATAAAACTGATCTAAGAGAAGGCGGTTATGCCCCAGGAATCCCGCGCACAATCACTTGTGTGATCATTCGACATAATTAGCTATCAACTTATTGACGGCGTTGTGCCGTCAACTGACAAATTGACTCTTACGAGGAACACGTTATGATAACGTCCTGCATGCAAGACTCACTCACTCAAAGTAAGTCAAACTCGTCAGGAGACTATTTAGAGGCCCTGAAACTGTCTGTTTTCTAACTCTACTTGATTAACGCCTTAGCTAAGGGTCCTGAAAATACAATCTTCTTCTTCTTCTTAGTGTCGATGATCTTATCTTTAATACTAAATAACAGCAGCCCAGTGCTTCGCCATCGCCACCCCAGGGGGGGGGGGCTCATAGAGATCTTTAATTGAGCAGCTGGTAGGGCACTGGGGGCAAACCAGCAGGTCCGTGTATCATGGAAATGTGGAGAGTTTTAGTTCCATGGTTTGTCCGCAAAGAAGGTGGCGCCATGTGTTTTAAATTGTAAATGTTTTTGTACTAAATTGACTCTTTTTCTCGCACTCAAAGTGAAAAGTACAGTTTGCACCTCGAGACTAAACGCCAACTTAATATACAATTACAATGCAATTTTCACTTTCTAGAGTCTAGACCATCCACACGAAGAATTTTGAGGTGCAATTGACAGTTAAAAAGAGTTTTTCGTCCTAAGAACCGGATTTTATATCCAAACAAAAAATATTCAACGCGGTTACGCTTAGAGTCAGGTCAAGGCTAAATGTAAACAGGGATAATATAAAACCAACGACACAAACCCGATTATGGTAAACACGGTTCATGTTTAATAAAAAATACATTTTAAGGAGAAGTTTCTAACATATCTTATTAGTTCAGTTGGCCACAACTTCAACGCAATACTTGCACACTGCAGAATCGAGTCAATGAGGCGTAAGGAAATCGCCCTTAACTCATGCATGATGGAGATGATGACCATAACACCTGACATGACGAGTATGGCTGTCTTACCTTCAGCGGGATTTGAGACTGCGTCGTGCACAAGAGACGCCAAGCAACCGGACAAACCTGAAACACAATAAAATTAGCTTACTTTTTGGAATAGGGGACGCTGCTTTTGCAAAACCCTATTGTTATGAGGCGAATCCGGAAATGCGTGCCCTTTTTTGAGCGGCTCTTTTAATAAAAATACGTTAGTGTTCATCACTATATTGAACTGAGCAAATACCTACTATGTGGTTGACAGTCAAATTTAATAGAACTCTTAAAACATCTGGTTGACTATCACAACAACGGTGTGACTCGTGTGTTAGGGTTGACAACCTGCAAGAATCTTTCGAGCATCTTTTGGTTCCTCAAAAGATTAAAAAATTCGACCTGATCCTAGGGACTCAAGCGGTATTCGAACTCGCGACCTTCCACAATCCGGGTGGCTGCTTTTTCAGCTAAGCTACCGATGCCGTTAACTGACCCGGCAAATTTATCTAGTGTATTTTACGTTGTAAGCCAACGTTTGTTTCATAAATGCCAATGCAATGCAAGCGCCTCTAACACCCGAAAGAAATATTTTTGCAAATATTTAACTTACGATTAAGATGAAACTAGCTAAAAGTAAGTACTTTTTATAAGTCTATATGAATAAAGATATATATTTTTTTACTTTATAGGATAAGTGAATTTTTATTTTTAGCATTTAACAATGCACTATTTCTACACAAAGATAGAAACTAGAAAAAATCGACTTGATCGTAGGGACTCAAGCGGGATTCGAACAAGCGAACTTCCACAATCCGGGTGGCTGCTCTTCCAACTGAGCTACCGAGGCCGTTAACTATTTTTAACCTGAGCATAATTGGAAGTGAATGAATCAGTAGCCGAAATAACCATACCACGGTGATACCAGAGACGGACAAGCTAAAATATCATTAGATAAATAACAGGAGGATAGATAAGGACGCTGCATCATCATTTAGCTTGTGGCTAAATAATAGGTCACCTTGGTAACCCAAATTTGGAAGCTAACAAAACTTGCTTGCACGAGGCGTCTATAGATAGCATGATAAGAAAATACAAAAACCCCGCTCTTTCCTTATCAACAAACTACAACTGCAACGATCTTATACTAGACTTAGGCACTGATAACGTCTAACAAACAGTGATAAAATTGATTGTTTAGCTAGCAAACGATTTATGTCTCATTGATAGAAATATTTACAATTTACACAATAATGGTGTTATCAGAAGCAGTATAGTAACAAAGTTTATTATCTCAAGCAAAATTTGAGGAAGATCCATTAAAATATTAAATAGGTGAGAGTACGAAGTCAGTAAAAGATAAAATCCGTTCATTCATAGGGCCTCTTTGGCATAAAGTTCACTTTTAAATTAGGTTGGATTATTAGGAGCACTAGTTGGTATTGCCTCCTAAAAGGTCATCTCATTATAATATGGCTAAGCATGCCTTCTGTGGCCTATCCGGTCATCTTGGGATGTATGTCACGAAGGTTTACCCATAACCTAGCACTCCTCCTCCTTTCCTCAAATGACGAATACGAATACTGCGATTTCATGTTAGTCAAAAGCACCATATTAGCTACAGCTTGATTGCAATTGCAGTACGTAATTCCCTCGCCATTGAAGGAGATCAGGAAGATTTACCATGTGTAAGGTGTTCGTGCCGATGCCTCGTGAGGTGCGAGAGCGACTGCTTGCAATGCTCGTAGGTGGCGAAGAAGCACGCGTGCGCCGGGCCCGCGCCCACCACCACCGCCGACATGCCGCGAATTGGCCTGCAACAAAAAAAATAAGCTTTGTAAAGTGTACTATCAGTGTTTATGAAACTAACTGACTCGCAGCCAACGCGGAGAGAGCAGTTCCTTCGGTAGCGTAAGAGAGAATTTCCCTAAATAAGAAAGGCGTACGAAGTCGCGGGCAAAAGCTAGTTAAGTATATTTTTGGACAAATTCAGCATCGAAGAGGACTGGACTGCTATTCTCAACAGGAAATTTGGTCAGTAGGTTAAGCACCTTTTATGAGCATTTTTAGAAATTCCATTAACCAGAGGATTTTCAATGGACAATGAAATCGAAAATATATTTGTGTGAGGAGAAGAAAAGGGGTTGTAAACGATTAAGCGAAATAAGAAGGTTGATCTGCTAGCAGATTTCAAGAAGGTGGTACCAAATTAAATTTTTGCATTTAAATTTGTTTTTACTAAGTGGAATGATGTGATGAGTAACAATGTCCTTGATGTGTATTGGAAACCATTGATACATAACAACAAACGCAAAGTTGCAGAATATTGTGATTACTGAACTGCACGCATGCCGATCAATAAATTCAATGCAGAGTTCACTAGCATGTGTGATTGAGTTTTAGTACTTTTAAGAACCCATTTCCTTAAAAATGGTAATTATTCTTTTAAGAAAAAAAAAGGAATACGTTTATTTCGCACTAAATGCAGTATAAATATTTTATTGATAACATTTGAGTAATTTAACAATATTAGCACACAAAACCTCCAGGTGATGGTCCCATTAACAGATAAGACTTTTCGAGTAAGTGCACTTCAAAATCGAGTTGTGGACATTGCAACAGACAAATCAGACAAGTCCAGTTCAAACGCAAGAAGACGCGTTTAGATAAATAGAGCAAGTAATATCTTCTCTGGCATGTAGTTACTTACAAAACCTACCGTACATACACATATATTATAGAACTGCTTGCCAAAATATAGTGAACGGAACGGAACACTCAAGATGCCTTCATTAAACAAGCTTCCCATAACCGAACTATGGCCTCTCATATTAAAACAGTCATACCCAGAAATGACGTCTGAATGAGAATCTTAGCTTAGTACTTTTCATTAGAAAACCAACAATCATACATAATAAAATAACACTATAATAATTTAAGATGTTGACGGAGTATTGTTATTTCAATGTTGCTCTATAAGCAGGTAAGGCTCCTGAATTCCTGATGATACCGCCACTAGGAAGGTGACCAGTTAGGAGATCGAAAGCTTTTCTTAAATCGATCGGAATCCTATTGGAAAGAGTCTTATTGGATTGTATTGATAAATTTAGGTATACATTCAATTTAAAATACTGGTTCATGACCAAAAACTTGCGTCATCTCCAGTATTCACGAGTCATGGTGAGTATTTGTTGTGTTATCTAATAATTATGATTTCTGCAAGTCCAAGCTTTTTTTAGTGGTTCATCATGATTAACGCTTGTCGATGGGTAAAATTATCAATTGTAATGCAAAATTTCGTACCACCGTCGCCACAAAATATTTCTCCTAAAAATCTCTTTGAATACCTATGTCAAAGCCAAATCAATGTAAGCGCGTTTTACTGACATCAGTAGAAATAAAAGGATCAGCCATACATGTAAGGGCGGCATAATTTTGAGTGGCTTTTCGGAATTGAGACGTTAATAATTTTAGTTCTAAGGGCCTTCATTTAATAATGAATCTCATTTCATACGCTAAGCAGAAAAAGAGAGGCTGTTTATGTAAAAGTCAGTTTTAGCTAAGAATGTATGTTATAAAGTGTACAACAAAGTTTTCTCGACTGTGTACTGAATAAGTTTTTTCTATTCAGTTGCTATTTTTGTGACACGAATTCACGTTTCTCGGATGTATGTATGTATGTTACAACTTGGTACCCATAGGCTAATATTTAGGTATCCATCAAAGCCTCATTACTTCTATTTTGGTGCCAGGTGTCCTTGGGTCGTATCGAATCGCATGTAGTCACAAGGTCGCTGACTCAGCGGATTCTACCATAATTGAACGATTGCCATCAAATTCAACTTACGTTATCAATAATGAACTCTACCAGATCCATAGTTGATTCATTTTTCCTGAAATTTCGAACAATGAGTACCGTGAGTAGTTATGTAGGTGCTGGCAAAGGTCTAACACAGGCATAAATGGCAAAATGCTGACGCGACTGTATGTGTTTTTTCACGCGTCAAAAGGGCAAGTAATCTTCCTCTTACGTTACAACACTCTTTCATTTAGTCCGGCAAAAAAATATTGTGAAATAGGAAATTACGGTAGCTAAAGTCTACGGCTATCGTGAAAACACAAAAAGCAGCATGTTCGGTTTTCATACGGATGGCGGGACTACTGTTATCCATCTCGATGTATGTCTGTGGGCCGAATTATCATTGCCATCACTGTCGAGTACCATGCTAACTTGCAGCAGTACAGGCTCACCTTGATGTCTGTTTAGAACGCCTTCGAGTTAACTGGTACTTAACGAGGTGGGTCAAAAAACTACGTAATCATTCAAAGTTTTCACGTTTTAGATATTGATTTAGTAAACCGGCTTCTTTGCGATACTTTTTTATTGCTTCTGCTTACCTTTGTACCCCTGTTCTACGCAATCACGATGTTTCATAAACATAACTTGTTTTTTGAATTTTGTAGAAGTCATTTTGTCCGTGTTTTTGTTTCGGATTGTTAAATATCGTTAGATAAAATGCGGGTCATCCATCCCAAATCTGTTCCGAAAATAGCATTTCTTTTCAATCAAACCCAGGCTGGCTTTTTGGGGCTCAAGTTAGCATATTGTAGGTGAAATGGTGGGTTAGCTCCTGAGGACCCCGACCCCCGAGGCACCCGTCCCTGAGGAACCGGATTTCAACAATACAGAAATGTAATCTCTTTTATCATATTCGGGGTCCTCAGGGGCTAACCCAAAATGGCTTTGTGTCCGGCTCCCTTATTCTCTAACAGGCCAAACGACTTGATTGCTAGTGGTGCGCATTATGACAGCTTGCAGCGAAAAACGATGAAGTATTTGAAGTTAAGAACGGTTACAGCCTACGTTTTAGTAGCGCTTGTAGGCGCGTATAGGCGCACGTTTAGCCACACGCGCAACTCGTTGATGCGCTTGTAACTGGTTAGCGCGAGTCGATTACTGACACCACCACCGGTTCGAGCGAACACTACGCAAAAGCCCGTGTACGGTTTTTTTTACGACGAAAAAGAAACGCTAGTCTGAAACCGTTTTTAATAGCAATGATCACACAAAACAAAATGGCGACTTTCTTGCGAAGGTTAGCATAGTGGGTTTTTATATCAGGAGTTCACGAGGAAGCGTGTGTATCATGCTTAGTCGTAGTTGTTGCGATAAATACGATTCATTTAATATTATGTCAATAACGATGACATAACGTGATTTTCATTTCCTCGCAATTATAATATAGTTGTTTATGTAAGTTGTTGTTAAGACCGGATAAATAGTAATTACTATTGGTTATATCGCGTGCCGGCACACGTATCCTCCGCTTAACAGTGTATTCGTTTTCAGTATAAGTTAGTTTTTTGATTACCATTCTAAAGAAATGTTCTAGGGCGTCAGAGAATCGGTTAGAGAATTATTGAAATGTATTTAGTTGAACACGAAATAAATTGTAAACTACATTGTGGATTGTGTTGTGATAATAGGAATGATAAGTACACAAATGTTCGCAGTTGTTTACATAAGTATCAGCAGGCTACTGCATATTCAAATGAATGTTCCATCTGTACAAACTATACTTACCTATTTGTTTTTCATTTTAAATGTTATTTTGCAAGAGCTAATTGTGGTTTAACTATCAATTTCATTCACAACAACTGTTCCCTTTCTACAATTACAACAATAATACTTTTACGTTCTGCATGTTCTTATGATATTGTGCAATGAGAGGAACAATTACAACCTAGTCATGTTTATAATACATTTTTTTTTCGGGAGGCCTAGAAGAAGGTGGCGAGACGAACTAGATGTGTACTGCAGGGATTGGCCCACATTGGCCCTGCAGTGGGACGGACCGCGGACAGATTTAGTTTTTTATTGAAGAAACTGACCGAAGGTTTACCACTTCTGAAACGCAGGCTTGAACTTGCAAATTCATACCCATATGACCTCGTCAGAATGCCGTCGTAAATTTTTGAAAACTATTCAAAAAAAGAACATTCTCAAAAAGTTATTAGCATCTCAATCTAGAGAATGATTTAAAAATACTGCAAATAGCACGCCTTCCATGTGTTTTATATATGCACTCGGCAGTTAGTGTGCATGTTCATTATGTACCTACTATTTTAATAGCACAGGAAAAGGTAACACTTAAGTCTGGCAAGTATACACGTGTAAGTAATCTCGCACAGTATATCGACATACCGGAACACTATCGACACAGAATATGAATTTGTGCTCCAAACAGGGGAAAAACATCCCTCTTGGGATTCACCGCCTTAAATCACACCACCCATTTCCAAAGAGGATTCATTACCACCTCGTCTACCAATGTGGTTAATTATTTTTTATTATAGGGGAATCAAAGTAAAGTAATTAGCCTTAGTATTGAAGTTAAAATGCTACTGGGGATAAATCAGATGGAGGTAATTATAGGCCCTTGAGCCATTGTGATAGCGAAGGTGTTAGATGGATTACTTAATAAACAACTTACTGAATGTATGGCTTTTCGAGATACACAGTTTGGTTTACGAGAGGGACTCTCTACTGAGAGTGCTATACTTACTTTAAAACATACAGTAGAATATTATAGCGATAGAAAAACACTAGTATATGCCTGTTTTCTTGATCTCTCGAAGGCATTCGATTAAGTATCTTACGAAAGGTTATGGGCAAAGCTTGATGAGGCAGGTGTCGCAGCTGAACTGAGAGATATATTTTCTTCTTGGTACAGGAATCAGTTAAATGTAGTTAGGTGGGGGAATGTCTATTCTGATGAATACTCCTTACAGTGCGGGGTAAGACAGCCTCCCTGTCTTACCCCGCACTCAAAGGAGGATTCATCACCTTCACCGAAGTTGTTTAATTTATATGTAAATAAACTCATGCAGGAGCTCAACAGTACACATGTAGGCTGCTACATAGATGGGATACGTGTTAATAACATTAGCTATACAAAAGACTTTATATTCTTTGAACTTTTCGTTTGGTACTATTTCAATAATACGTGGTTTCCTTAAAACGTGGTAAAACCGACAATGATCGATTTTTATTAAAAAACCTAAAAAATAACATTATCAACAATCGATATATTACGATAAGTGCACGCAAAGCTAAGCAGTCTTAGCCGTCGACTGGGAAACTACAAGCGCCTGCGATAAGACACGTTAAGATCATTCATGATCATGAATCATGGCAATGCGGTGAATCTTGGGCCATTCTTACAAGCATAAGATAAGATAAGATATTCTTTAATATTATTAATAATAATAATATTAATTTATTTATTCAGACATCATATTATGGTCCATTTGGTTAGTAACAAACATAACAATCATTGCACAAATATAACAATTACAAAACAAAGTTTACATAACTTAAGACTACATACATATCATATGTATGAGATTTGACCCGAAAAATAATTATTCGTACAAATCCCGTCACATAAAAAGAACGCCAGGCGAAAGCGGAGGGGATGGGTACAGTACGAGGGGGGTTGCATCATACCCCCAATTTGGCCCTAAACTCGCTCAATGAGGTCCTGGCCAGCGTTCTTTTAACATAACGGGAACTATGGGAAACATGATCACCACCATAAGCAGCCATGCTCGGAGAAGTCCACTTTTAAACATGGTCTTCTTAGACTTGGACGCCATGTTGATGACTGGGGATTCGGAGCTGTTACCTGAATCCCTTAAAACTATTAACATACTTGATTAGATCTACGTAAAGTCGTTGTCTACTGACAAGACTTGCTAGCCCATTCCAAAACAGACTGACTATCGATTGACTACACATTAAATCTAAAAAACTGAATTTAGATATGAAAATTATTTCCAAGGTGACTTTTTCTATTCTGAAATCAAGAGACTGAATAGCGTTAGTTTTCATAATGCCTGTAGAAAAAAAGTTGACGGAAAAAAGGTTAACGGAAGAGTTCACCGTAAATATCAAAACGTCAAGGTAACGACTGAAACGAACACAGTGTTTTAGGAACCATTTCTATAAACTTCACTAATGTTAAACCAGTTTCTTACACGGTACACCCCTGTATTTTAACATGCTACTTTGATTAGACAAACTGGATTGGTGGCTTGATTAAAATAAACCAGCATTCATTGGAACAAAGATGTAAGTTCCATTATACTCGTATGTAGTTAAATAGTATTGATTTCAAATTATCTAGGAAGGTGTATTGGCCTCTGTCAACCATAGTAAAAGCTCTGTAAATTTGGGGTCAGGCCGTCCTTTGTTCGTTGAAATTTATTTAAGTCATCAATTCATCATGGTCAGAACGTTCTAACTAATTTATTTGTCTATCCAATAAATTTTCTTCTATGAACTTGAACGTAACAAGTGAAATACGAGTTTAAGTCATCGAGGTCGTCCTTATCTGTTCTTGTTAGGAGGAATCCCCAAAGGGGAAGTTGATTGCATCACTAATTGAGTATCTGTATGAATCTGGTACTATTATTAGTAATTTAAGTAAATGTGACTCAAAATGGGATGAAAAGAGACTGACCATTTGCAGTTTCAAATTGTTAACCACATTAAAAAAGGACTACAATTTAAGATTTCAATTTTCACACAACTTTCCAAAATCAGGCCATAACTTCGCCAGAGAAAAATCTCCTTGTTAAAAAGTAATTTATTTGTTTCCTTTCGCACTGCATTGTCTGATTTTAATGCAACGTTCCGGTTAGGGTTGCCCGTATATGAATGTACCGATTTCAATAATATATTCGATTAGTTAGATTGATGAATAAAATAAAAAAACAGTATTTGTACGGTTATTGGAAAGTGTGAGTCCTTGTCGGGCAGGCGCTCGCGTTCGTCTGAATTATTAAATTATCAGTAAATGCTACAGAAAACTATCAGAAATGTGACGTCATGATGTCGTGGATTCGTGATGATATCTCCTTTAACCTAATAAAATATTCTGTGCTATCAGAAAAACATTACGCTAGTAGGCCATCATCCTGTTTATCCAAAAAAAAACTATAAATACGAGTATTACTCGTATATCGCCGTTTGATCTGATCTTTAATGTTAGTCAAATGCTCTATTTTCTCGTTGATCACTCACTAGCAATTGAATCTCTAATGCTTATTTATTATTTACTACACAGAGAGCAACTTCCAGAGCCAGTCGACCAGTCGCATGCCCAGCTCGCTTTCACAACTTATGATTCGATTAAAGAACTAATAACGTAGTTCTAACTTGTTGTAAATATTCTCTCAATAAACTGGTGGTCAGAAATAAGGAAATCTGCAGAAGAACTAAAGCCACTGACACACTGGTCTAGCGGGCTAGTCATTTGAAGCGCCAGCAAGTAGGGCACAATCAAATGTAAATGACCCAAAGGCGCTCACTGTGGCTTTATATGGGGGAGGTGTATCTCCAACAGTGGACTTCTGAAGGCTGTTGATGATGATGATGATACAGCAGGGATCTCGGATTTTGTATTGGAACTCAGGGCCTCTGGTTGTGCCAGGATTTCGCTATGAAAAAGCTGTGGCCTATCCAATCATCATACATATGTCCGCTTTGCCCTGCGTAATCTTATCACATACTAGATCGCCACGCCTGCAAGCCTTGTTGTGACCTAGCCGAAAGTATTATATCGCAGCTTATCAGATAAATTTCGCAATTGCTCAAATGTTATCATCGCGATCTTCACCTACTGGTGTATATTTGCGTTGCAAATAAATCACACCGGTTATCAGATGCGAATCATAATAACACTGAGCTGTAACTAGGGGTAATGTGACCTAGTAACAGGTTAGCGGATCGGCGAGGATCCGGCCATGACGGCAAATGGGATGGGTGAAGGAACACACTCATCGAAATTTTTGGATGTATCTTTCACCGTGCTTTACAAAGCATAATAAATACAGCTTTATACGTCCCACTGCTGGGCACAGGCCTCACCACAACTATGAGGTGGTACGAGCCATACTCCCAACACGCAGGCTCATTGCGGATTGTTGGAGAGGTGAATGTAAGGCCAGTGATAAACCTTACCGTCAGATGTTAGGATGTCTTTTTATGCCTCTGAATAGGCTTTACGACTGATATCTTTCGACGTCAGCCGGGACCAACTGTTTAACGTGCCTTCCGAAGCACGGAGATGCCCGAAAAACACATCACTTAATATCGGCCGGGAGGGTCACCCATCCATATCCCGACCTGACTGGTGTTGCTTAACATCGGATCGTTGCTGATCCGCTGCCGTCACTTAGCCACGGGCACCACGACTTACAAAGCATGTTAAGCAGTAAGCGGCAGTATTTGGCAACCTTAGAGCGTTTTAGATCATCTCCAGTAGGTCCTCTTGTTGAAGTATGGCCTTACCATATCGTTGTTGAGCTGATGATGAGGACTTGGTTTAACAGTGACCTGGGATCTAGCTGTTACCTCTGAATCAGAATTAGCAGCTGAATTGGCCCGTGGGGTATAGCATATGCCGATAAACCAATAATAAAATTGTTGGAGTATGAGTGGAAATCAGCAACCTGGGTCCAAATCCTATATTAGATACATAGCACATTTATGGGTCTGGATTGGACATGACAATATAATAGAGAGCACTATACTTCCACATTTCTAACATTACTAAACTAGGTATTCAACATAAAAACCAGATTATATATTGTTTATGTACGAGTATGCTTTGGATTCTAAAAATGATTTTAAAGACTTATCACCTAAATACTCAGCGACTGCTGATATGCTTTATTAATAAGTAATCGTTTAAGTTTATTATTGAACTCTTTTTCTTTATCTGTCAGTATAAGCGTGGAAAGAAATATTTCGGTAATGCCAATACTCGAGTACACTTATCGTTATCAGGACATGATGCAATGACCGTGGTTACATCGCGCCAGTGATAACGCCTACTGCGGTTACTATACACACGGATTTATCTACTAAACGCACATTTACTCTTATTACATTGACTACAATTTACTAAAGACTTCCTTTTTTTAAAACACTTCTATCAATAAGGTGGTCTTATCACGTTTGTAAAATTATACTTGGTTGCAAAGATGTAAAAATCGGGAACACATTGCTCCTACACTCCTACATTATATCACCTACATTATATCACCTAACAGTGCGTTTACATCAAGCGACTAAAAGCTCATTCTATCCCAACTCTAAGAACTCTTTGTTTGTCTTAATGAGCATTCGCTCGCTTGGTTTAAACGCAACTGACTAAAACTAAGTAGAGCTTGTTTGTACTATGGGTGTTTTTTTACGGTAATGATGAATCGAACATAAACGAAAGTTTAAAAAAATGTATTCGATGATAAGGTAAAGGAAAATTGCATCTTGCTTGCAGTTTTTCCCGTCACAGATGTTTTCACACTTAAAAGGTTAAGTCAATTTGGCAACACAGTATGCCATACAATTTTCCTTTTTGTTTTTTTTGCCCGTCAAGATGACCTCACTCCACCTGATGAAAAGCGGTCGTGAGGTCCAGATATGAGGTTGACAAGCCCAGTCATTCAAACGAATCACTGGGCTGGCCATCCTCACCTTGAAGGCCGAAGGCAGAAATGCCTTTTCACGCCCCGCTTGAAGAACCCGGGACTATACGAGGAAGGAAACACATGTGCTGGAAGAGCGGCGGCCTTACGGTATACATATTCAATCACCCAGGATACTTAAGGCTGCCCGAACGCACTATCACATTGACATACATAGGTGCTGGTTTATATAACGAGTGCGAACCGAGTGCGGATCGGCAATTAATTCACTGCTTCATACCACCACTTAGAGTGATAAACTATCAAATCCAGGCTCTAGTTCAAGTGGTGTTATCATAAAGGCAATTATGAACTCACCTACTTATAAATCGTAAACCATTCATAAACGTTATTATGTACTTTAACTGAGGTACTGTTTTCGCACGTTAATTTTTAAAAGAATAAATAAGTCAAAACGTTAGAAACTTTGCAGCAAATGTTTTTTATTTGCAATAAAAAATATATCTAGAAGTGAAACTATTATAAGAGTTCTGTTCCAAAATTATAAAACAGAAAACCGGTGACTGACTGGTGACATCGTCTCTTATCTGTCAATGTTCTTTGTAATTTCGCTTGTACTCGTATCGGCAATTTGTCAATCAGTTGGTTGGTTTCATATAAATAAATAAGTATCTGGGACAATTTACACCGAAATCATCTGACCCCACAAACCAAGCAGAGCTTGTACTATAGCTTTCAGAGACTGATAAACATGCATAAATATTTCTAAATATATAGGTACTTAAATAGATGATAACACCCAGACGCCTAACAAGCACAAAATGTTCGTCGTATGCGTTCGAAGATCATAATATAGATCATAGTTCATGTTTTAATTTATTTTTTGTGATATTTAATGTAATTTATAGTAATTTGTTTGACAACTTTAATTTCTATTTTGTAATGTTTAATTAAATTCATTGTAATTTTATTAATTTAAGTGTCATTTACGTATTCAATTTGATTGATGTTATGATTTAAAATGTTCTATGGGTGTAATTTGCCTGAATAAAGATTGATTAATTATTATGTATTATAAGTGTTTATCATGGGTGGGGATCGAACCCACGACCTCCGGTGCTACAGGCAGGATCGCTGCTGTGGCACCAACAGGCTAGTCAATGTGGCACAACTTAGTTCTTTTATGAAGCCACTTTTTCACCCAGTATGTCCTTTTCATTTTCTTTTTTTTTTGCGGTAGAACCACTGGAGAGCCAGTTCTTTGCCGTTCTTTTGATTTTTCGATAATACTGGTGCCATCCTCAACGCGTGAGTTTAGCTCAACTTGTACTCGAACACTGAACGGCAGGTATGTGTGTAGAGACAGTCCGATATTGCCCCGACCGCTGTGCGCCCTAGATTGCCCCTGCAGCAGGAGCGTGAGTAGCCGGCTTGAACCTAAATAGTCAAAATAGTGTCTGTTTAACTTGATTACAAGCAAAAAATAAACACACGATCAACTCTGTCATTGGGTCAACTTCGTCTAGTTCAAATCGAAAGCGGTTAATGACATTCTTGCGTAATCTATCGGTGAAATGTAAAAATCACACGCACAGCAAAGTAGGAGTAGGATAAAAAATATATTTCTGAACATAAAAGAGGCTTACTTGTAATATTTATGATAATAATATAATGAAGAAGTGAAAAAAATGCTGGAGGAATAAATAGGACACTTAAGGCATTGCTAGACGGAAGACCACCATCAGAAGGGAAAATATAAATATAAAATATAAATAAATAAATAAAACGTTTATTCTGTTCAATTAAGGTTTACAATTTGGGTGTTGACTTCCTCTATTAAGTACATAAGCACCTGTGTCAGAGGAAGTCACTCTTCCTTAGCTAAGTGGTCAAAACGAATTGACCTTAAAATAGTAGTTAAAAATAGCTTATGGCTGAAAAATCAATACAGCCAGTACTACCAAGTCTAAAATAGTTCTCAGTTACTCGTCGAGAAAAGAAAGCGTTCACTAATATCATTTTAATTGGTGTTTGTATTGTTCTATTTATAGTATACGCTTATTGAGCGATCGAGAGCAGTGGTCCATTAGTTGTGGCCTTGGTTGATACTGGAGACTCTGCAGAGGCATTGTTCATCTACCTATGTAACATATGACAGCACTAATTACAAGTCACAAACAGATTGAATATTTCTAATTATATGCTCCAAAACTCGAATCATCGACGTATCCGAAAAAGGTCCCTTAACTGAAATGGAACTGGACCGGCCACGTCTGCTGCATCCCTGATAGGAGTGATCATCAGCTATGGTCTAGACAGAATTTAGGTACCCCCGATCTCACGTCGGACAAAACGATGAAATAAAAGCTGGACTGTCTCAATTAGGGACAGAAGAGGAGGGGAAACTTTTATGACACAATTCCTCCACACACAGGGATAGTTTGACCTTATATTATTGCCTTGAACATTATACCAACATCTTAGGAAGATTACCTTACATTAAAATGATCATGCGTCATACGTTTTATTGCTTCATTTTCCTTGTATTTTACATGTTAATGTAAAAAAGTTTCTTACTTTTTTAAGAACAGCTACTATTACTAACATTCCTTAAACCACGGCGAGTTTCGACAAAATTTGTTTGCCCGACAGAAACCCAAAAAAAATTGAAATGTATTCAACACAACACATTTATAAATCTGAACAAAAGTCTTTCCACAAAACTTCGAGAGCCCTATTAAACCAACTAGTGTTTAAAGTTGTTTATGGGGAAAATTACTGGCTACTTATGTTCTCCTTAAGGTGGTCCACCACCTAGAACATTTTCCCTACCTAGATTTTGACCATTACATTCCAGAACTGCCTCCCTGACGCGACGAACATTCGTCTGTAATGTACATTTCAGATTCGATTTTGAGCATTACATTACAATAATGCCTAACAAAACTTCAGTAAAGTTGCAACAAAATGTTACACATTGTATCATCAAGTTGCGCACTGTATTGCTCGGTGCTTTTCCCCCACCAACGTAATGCTGGGTTCTCCTCCCTGACTGATGTAATGATCGACTCTGTAACGTTGCATTACAGGAAAATGCTCCAGGTGAGGGAACACCTTTACGCGTAATTCCGCAACCGCGCACATGTCACACGCCACGCTCCCCACGACCCCAATGAATATGAATGCAGGGATGATGTAGCGTTTTGTGACGTCACAGCACCGGTGCAGCCGACCCCGCGACACTGACCTTCGCGGACAAACATGCGCGTTGGAACAACAACCTTATCGACTGCCGATGCGGCACAGAAAAAGTACAATGCATAAGTGCCGTGTAATTGCTTAGGGAGTGTTCTTGTTTACCACTGTTTTGTTTGTTCACATCGAGAAACAATGAAAAAACTTGATAGCTAAACTAGCATGGAAATAGCCGGCTTTGATGTACCGTACCCAGCTTTTGTCACAGCGCAGTTGTTAAAGCTCTGTCTCTGATTCGTTTATTTACTCACAAGCATGCCGCCCGCGGCTTCGCCCGCGTGATCTTATCGTTATATTATCTTATTATTAATTATGCATGTCCCATAATTAGCGTGCCAGCATTTTTGGCAAATCTAAGACAAAAATGCTGGCACGCTAATTATGCATTGATAAATGAATGAATAAAATAAATTAATAAATATGAATATAATGGCCAAATTACATAAAATCTTTATAAATTTGATGTATAAGCAGTATTTCTGTAAAGTTTCATCTAAATCGGTTCAGCAGTTTTTGCGTGAACGAGTAACATACACAAATACATACATCCTCACAAACTTTCGCATTTATAATATTAGTAAGATAAGATGTTGTTTAAGCTTGATGTTCACCATCTCAGCCTTTCGAAATTCTTGAGTCTTCTTAAAAATTGTGACGTAACTTTAGGTAGTCCATAAGTTTCTCTAAATACTTGCATTAAAATATTCTTTTTTTTTGTATAAATATAACTACTGTATAATTTTACGAACCAAATATCTACTTTTTTATTGTTTGCATGCTGAGATTACCTGTTATCTTAAGAACAGTTAGGATAAGCTATATAAATACCCAAATGTACATGTAATACTGTTTCTTATGTTGGTAGTCCAATACATAAATAAGATGTGGCACTGGAAAGCGTGCACGAAGAGGACTGTGTGAGTGTCGTATGAGTCTTAAGCCGGCTACTCACACTCCGGCCGCAGGGGCAATCTACGGTGTAACAGTAGGGATGACCCTTATTTGGCTTCTTAATTGTGATGTGTATAGGCAAGCAGGGTCAATTTCCTAGATTGGCCTTGCGGCAGGACGCCAGGGTCGCGAGACCATCCTGGGTCCCTAGATTGACCCTGGCTACGTTGCCGCGTCTGTAGCGCGGTCGGGGCAACTTGTCAGTCAGTTGGTTGGTTTCATATAAGTAAATGAATATATATGAGACAATTTAGGCCACAATTTATTTAATTATCGTCAGATAATTGTAGTCACCCAAACGGAGGGATACAGACTGAAGAATACACCTCTGCATCTCCTTTTCTTAGACATGCAGAAGGCCTTCGACTGTGTCCTTCGTGAGATGATCGGCTGGGCGCTGCGGTCCAGGGCCGTTCCTGAGGTCTTTATTGACATTATTCGGGACATGTACAACTGTGTCAAGCGTGTCCGGGGACATCGGCCGCGACGTCAGAGCCCGAATTTCCGCGGCTTGGGCCAAATGGCGTGAGGTGACTGTGGTCATTTGTGACCCCAAAATGCCGATCAAGTTGAAGGGGCAGGTCTATAAAACCATCATTAGGCCTGTCCTTTTATATAGCAGTGAAACATGACCGTTACTAGAGCGACACGGAAATGAAGATGCTGCGGTGGATGTGTGGAGTCTCACGCAAAGATCGCGTGCGTAACACCCACATCCGCGGTAGCCTTCGTGTTCGTGACATCGAAGACAAGCTGCAGGAGTGCCGCCTTCGTTGGTATGGTCATGTCTCACGGAGATCGGCAAACTACGTGGGCAACAAATGTCTGGCCATGCCGCCCCCGCCAGGTACCGGTAGAAGAGGTCGACCCAAGAAGCGGTGGCCCGACGTCGTTAAGGGTGACATGCGTGCCAACAGACTCACCACTGAGGATGCACAAGACTGCGCGAAGTGGGCCAATAAAATAAGAAAGGCGGACCCTGGGACCCCACACACCAGTGTGGGTTCACAACCGGGATAGACCGCACGGATGATGATGATTATCCGGGACGTGTACCACGATTCCAGTTCCATAGTTATAACTGAGGTTGGTGACACGCTTCCCTTCCCTATCACCGTTGGAGTACAAGGCTCCGTGCTTAGCCCGTTTCTGTTCAGCGTAATATTAGACGTTTCGTCAAACAGCATCCGAGACCACCACGAGGCGCCACCCTGGTTGCTCATGTATGCTAATGATATTGCGCTAACAGATTCGGACAGGGGACGGCTGGTACAACGGTTGAAAAATTCACTTTAAAACGGCGGTCTGAAACTTAATGTGGCGAAGACGGAGTTTATGGCCTGCAACGCCATAGATCCCCAGCCCGTCCGCATAGGCGATGACGTGGTCGAGCGCACAGACCGTGTCAAATACCTGGGATCTGTGTTAAGCGCCTCCGGGGACATCGACAGCGACGTCAGAGCCCGAATTTCCGTGGCTTGGGCCAAATGGCGTGAGGTGACTGGTGTCATTTGTGACCTCAAAATGCCGATCAAGCCCAAGGGGCAGGTCTATAAAACCATCATTAGCCCTGTCCTTTTATATGGCAGTGGAACATGGCCGTTACTAGAGCGACACAAGCAGGAGCTGCGCGTCACGGAAATTGAGATGCTACGGTGGATGTGTGGAGTCTCACGTAAAGATCGCGTGCGTAACACCCACAACCGCCGCAGCCTTCGTGTTCGTCACATTGCAGACACGCTGCAGGAGTGCCGCCTTCGTAGGTATGGTCATGTATCACGGAGATCGGCAAACTACGTGGGCAACAAAAGTTTGGCCATGCCGCCCCCGCCAGGTACTGGTAGAAGAAGTCGACCCAAGAAGCGCTGGCTCGACGTTGTCAAGGGTGACATGCGTGCCAACAGACTCACTACTGAGGATGCACAAGACCGCGCGAAGTGGGCCAAGAAAATAAAAAAGGCGGACCCTGGGACCCCACACACCAGTGTGAGTTCACAACCGGGATAGACCGCACCAAGCAGAGCTTATACTATGGGTTTCAGAGACTGATAAACATACATAAATATTTCTAAATAGATAATAACACCCAGACACACAACAAACACAAATGTTCCTCTCATAATTATTTGTCATGGGTGGAGATCGAACCCACGATCTTTGGTGCTAAAGGCAGGATGCCATTGCACCAACAGACCGATCTTTTGATTTTTCGATAATATTGGGGCCATTCTACACACGTGCGTTTAGCTCAACTTGTCCTCGGACACTGAACGGCAGTATATAAGTCGAAAGGATCACGATTCACACGGTCAGAAATCGGAAGACTAGCCTTAAACCGGCTACTCACACACCTGCCGCAGGGGCAATCTAGGGCGCACAGCACAGAACTCACATGCCGTGCCGTCGCGCTTAGCAATATCATATCATCGGCATAGTTCAGGAGAACTATCAACCGCGGGCAAAAACCGTATTCAATTTTGATTACACATACAAAAAACTAAATGGATTATAATAAGGGAATGATTACCGATATTACTCTTAGAGAAGATGTTATTGTTCTGGGGTGTTGGTTTTTGTGAAATGTGGTTTAAATACTCAGAATGTGGTTGAGTTAGCGCCTTTGCATTGGAAACTGGATAGCTCAGGGTTAGTATAGTCTTTGGTCTTTGTTCCAATCATAAATATTATCATACATACACCACTTTCATTCTCCTTCCAATATTTAAAAATAAATCACGGCCCATATATAACACGTTCAATGTCCGACAAATCTATTTTGAGTTAAATCCATATACGGTACGACAAATCTGATATGGGGGAATTTAAAGCAAGTAGATAAGTGTGGTTTATTTACAACGAATTTAACCAAACATAACATCTACAACCGACGAAAGGGAAAGTAAAGACTACAGAGGAATGATACAGAAATATCAACTTGATTTTGACATTCAGGTAAAGCATAAAGTAGAATGGACACTGAACATAAAGCCGCGACAAAGGAAGAGCGTTGCACTCTTTATTGGGACGCGAAGTACACACACTGGCGTCATCTATTGGGATTGTCTGTGGCTGAAACTTACGTGGGTACTTGATAACTGTTGTGATGCAATCTCAGTCCCAATACTATATGCCATGACTTGCTTCAGCAAACGCACCCGCAGTCGCTCACGTAATTGATAACGAGATAAACGTCGGTACGATAGGCATTTTATAGTAGGTTTGGCCAGTTTTATAACTACGGTTTGTAAATTATTTGTATTTCAAGCTGTTCTAAAACATATTGTCCATGCGTTATCAAATTGAATCACATTTAGTTTACCTATATACTGTTAGAATTGACGAACATATTATAACTTACTAGATGTCCGTCAGCGGCTTCGTTCGCGTAAACTGTGTTTACCGTCAAAATATAACCTTGCACGTAACAAACATACATACATCCTCACAAACTTTCACATTTATAATATTAGTAAGATATCACTCCTGAATAATATAGCTTTCTGTTAGTGAAAGAATTTTCACGATATTTTCACACCTATTCAATACAAACAAACAATCAAATCTTTCCTTTTTATAATATTAGTATAGAATAGATGTCACTCCCTGAAAATGTAGCTTAATATTGGTGAAATAATTTTTGAAATCGGTCCAGTAGTTCCGGAGCCTATTCAATACAAACGAACAAGCAAATATTTCCTCTTCATAATCTTAGTACAGAAGTATAGATTACGTTCAAATTGTTTGATGATATACACGTGTGCACTACACCACTCATTACAGTAAACCTAAGATGTCACTTTTATCATTTTGTAATCACGACTGACGTGGAAAGCTATCGAAGTGTTAAAACCAGTTAATGAACTGCGAGCAGAATCCGTGGAAATAAATTACCTGATAGTTGTGCTCAAGTTAACCATTTGGTATGAATATTTTGCATTTTATTGTGGTATGAACCCCGTAGGGTGCGACTGAAACTCAGGATTGTGGGAGTTTTGAGTGTGTTATTTTTATGTGCAATTATTAATAACCTTCTGCAGTCTAACATGATGAACCAGGGCACGCTTGTAAGGTGGCCTTGGGTTCTCCAGGACCTGCACAAGGGAGGATCTACATATGGTATACAACTACAGAATTCGCTCAAAACGCCATTGACATAAGAAGAAGAGGCCCTTCAATCCAACGCACGTTCTAAGACGTTCAAGGATAAAGTTTAGCAATAATCAGAATGATTAGTGCAGGTTTAACCGATAGACAACTCAAAAGAACTCGAACTCGTTAATATAGTGAATGAGCAACAATTGCAAAAAATCCACGCAATTTCCTGGCATACTTAATTGAAGATGCAGTACCTACTTTGTTCACTGTTGTTTGAATCATACAATCGTGTTCAGAATTAAACATTATGAACACATCCACGAGACGGTACAACTTATTTTTTATCACTGGAAAAAACAGTACATATTGTGTGGTTGTTCTTGGACTGCATGGTACACGACATATCTATTTTGATAAACTTGTTTTGTCGAAATTTGAATAACAATCGTTTGAATTGTTTGCAACTAAGCTTGTATCGTGCAAACAAGTTTAGCCTGACGGCTCATCGGGATATGACTTATCCTGAGGAGACAGAGGAATCCCTAGGCTTGCGTTAGAACAGATGGAAAGGAGCCTTAGGGACCTTCAGTGCGGATTCGAGGACGTATCGCTGTGGTGGAACATCACGGATGGAACGCGGGTCCCACGAGGCTTTTGACGTTTATGTTGTGGTACAAAACCAGCAGTTGGATATGTGACTTTTTGAAGATTGACTTATTGGGTCAAGTTCTACAAGATGCCTATTCGAGGATTACACATCTGAAGTAAGTTGATTCATAAACCTGGAGAGTGATTCTTATATAACATTTTCCCTAGTGTCATGGTAACCAGAAACCACGAGGGTCACAAAAACACCTAGATCTAACACAAATATCTATTTCGTCAAAAGACATAAGCCCGCACCACCGGGACTAGAAACAGTGTCCATTAGTGTCTAGACCGGCGCTTGTAACCACTAAGCCATGTGGTTCGTCCTACTTGTGTTACCCAGTTTTTTTAAGTGGGTTGTGTGAAATGTGGTGCGGATTCGCCGAGGGTACCCCTTATTTCATACTACAGAGTGTAGGTAGTTTATGTTATATACATAGCGGGCACAATGCCAGAGCCAATTCATAGTTTCCTGTCCATTCTATGATCTAATATCGCCTGGGTAGAAAGATTGCTAAATTACAAGATAAGGTTGTTAGGACTATCCAATCGTTCAAGTTTAGTTTCGAAAATTATTAGAACCCAATATTCTTATCAAACCAATTATAGAAATCATTAAAAAAAATGTTTATTTGCTTTTTAGTTTTACAGTTCTTCATTTTACATCCTATCATTACTATCCCGTCATTGTTAACCAGTTTCTCTTCGGTTGATTCAATTGGACGGTTAATACAGAATGTCCCACTGAGCAAAGACCTACCTCTTCTCCAGGATTGCGGTCTCGAAGTAAGACGTACCGATTCTCTAAATACGAGTTTAGCTCGTCGTCAAGCCATCGCCTTTGAGGACTACCACGCAATCGTGTTTCAACAAAAAATACATAACATCATTGTTAATGACCAGGATAAGTGGAGTAGAATAAAGTGGGTATCATTTCCCAAATTACTGTAATTTGGTTGTGACATTCAATTTGCGTAGATGTGCTTTTAAACTTACCAGTACTTCAATGGCATAATTCAAAGGTGGTTCAACGATTCGGAAGACCTGCGGTCGGAGTTTAAATATGAATTCTTGTCGTTTTTTATTTGGCGCTACTGTCTGCGCCAGCGGCCAATAATATTTTTTAACAAGCACGAAGCAAAAAAAGAATGACTTTCTTGGCAACTTACTTGAAGAATTTAGACAATCCTATGAGTACCATATCATCGACTGATTCGGTAAATTTCTTGGATTATATGGAATTAGTAGTTCAGGGGCAGCAGCGGTATCTTATATTGTCTATGTCATATCTATTTAAAGGGTAAAAGGACAACATTTAAAGTGAGCGTAAAAATTACATACTATTTAAGAGTTCTATACAATAACTAAACATTTGGCTTCAAAATAAGCAGCTTTTACTACAAATATCAGAAACCTATTTTGTGGTCAGATGGCTATATGTCGTGTTAAATAAGTTAAATTAGAAGTATATGTTTGTTTATTGTTACCTTAATAGTCCCTCCCGTTTGACCATGTGCCGGAAAGTCTCCACGATGGTGCTGTTGTGCGCCGTCCGCAGCGACTGCATCCGCGTCTGCAACAACACCCAGTCTCAATCAGAATAGGCTACAGCTTTTTTTTTTATATTGCCCGTCAATTCAAAGTAGTAAGTAAGTTTAGTAGCTTACTACCACGCCGCGACCTGCGACCGAGTTGAGTGGTAATTCTGACGAGCAAGGCCTCTTCCTCACCGGATCGGTGCCTTTTCGTTTCGGTACCGCCTCTGCACCGAAACTGTACCTACAGCTTGTTTACCGACCGCATGTAATCAAATGAGAGTTTTCAGACAGACTCGTTTCGGTCCGATTTTTTACCGAGCATATGTGCGCCTCTGTATAGTCTGTACAGAGCGGCGGGCCTCGCCCGTCTCACTAGAACGATACTGTACCGAAAACATCCAGAGCCTGTCAGGAAATGTTTTTCAGCAGAAAATCTGTACAGTTTCGGTGCAAAGGCGGTACCGAAATGAAAACGCACCAATCTGGTGAGGAAAAGGCCTTAGGTAGCTAGAGCTCATAAGGAGGGCATTGGTTTGTCATCTGGGCACCTAAAGGTCGTAGCACACATATAAACTCGGAAAGGGAATGTACCCGTATCAACTCTAGCCGTTCAGTATTCTTTGTATGGTACTCCCTACTGCTATTAACACTAATCGGAATCGTAATCGCCTCGCCACCGGAACAGCTCAAGAACCGCGATGCGGTGCGTGGTCAACTTGCAATCCGTGTTTACGGCAAGGCGAAAGGCAATACGGTGACGATCCCTTTCCAGAGTTGATATGGGTACTACAATCCATAGGCCTACTTTAGGCTGGCCAACCCTAAAATGATTACCTTGGTGGCACGTGTCCACCAAGTCACTTGCTTCACCATAGGATTCAGTCAGCGCTCACCAACGAGCGCTTCTAGCTTGCTATTGACGTTGTTGAAAAAACCTACCAAGTAGGTACGCTTTTTTGTAAATAGGGGATTTCCTAGTCAAGAACCTGCGCGAAGTAAAAAGTGACATTAAAGAGTAATGAGGCAAGTTGCCTGTTGCTCCCGTGCCGATGTATGGAATACACAAAACTCTACATTTCATTCAATACAGGTATTTAAACCTAAATGTCTACATCGTCGCAGAGGTCTGTTAAAGAAAGTCCTGTCTTGAGATTTGGACAGGCAGGCACTCTAAAATTAGTATGGACCTTTCAATCTATGAAGAGAATCAGGGGATATAGATCTTTGAACGATGGTGTACTATGTCACTTCGGAATATGAGCTTACAGTCAACATGCAAAATAATTGATTTATTAATTCTGCAAGCATTCCAGTGAGTCATGAAGTCATCTTTCATTAAAATTCATAAAAACAAGACACTAGGCCTTATGAACTTGCAACAATGTAGAAGCAATTGTTCTCGTTTAGTGATAAAGGCGTAAGAGCGATATCCTGAGTCACGCTGCGGTCGCGTTTGCTTGAATTAGTCCTTTCCTCGTATCGCTATTTTGTTTTAGCTTTGCACTTTATTGCACAATACACATAAGAGTTGGGAAAATGATTTGATTCACTAGATGCGTCGCAAATACATACCATCACGACTTTTCACAAAGCAAGCCTATTAGAACCCAACGTGGTAAGCCTTCCGCCTTTATCCGGATTACTAAAGTTTTTCATCAGTTTCCGGAGAGTTTTTTGCAAATTTGACCATGAACACAAAGATGGATCTGGCCCGATGTGAGCTCGGGACCACACAGGTTCTGAGCTGAAGTGCTTAACACTTAGGCCACGACACTTTCCATCATGACCGTAACTTACAGAGCCTGCCTGCCACGTAAAAAGAACGTTGGGCGACAGTGGAGGGGATACTGCTATAAGAACTGAGCGTGCAGGAGGACACGTGCAAATGCAGATTTATCAACCAAGCTGCTGGCCCTAGAGGGTATGGGGATCTTTAGTGTAGTTAGCAAGATGAGCAATGGTAAACCTGATCAGTTAACAGATCAGTGTTGTCACAAAGAGGTGGCCACCCTTCCCATCAGCGGCATCAGCACATAACACTGCCTAAGCGCTGATATTCAAATGTGTGTTTTTATGCATGAAGGAATCAGTTGTTGTGAACCGCCTCTCCCAAGCACTTCTGTCTAAATACCGGTACTATCATAAACGCTTGCAGATTCCGCAGCATAATACCATAATAAACTGTTTGCAGTTTCCTCCCCCTCAATATTCTCATCAAGCAGACATTATGTGTTTAACAGAAGTGACACCTCAAAATTCGTTTTGACACAAAACACTACTTCGAAACTAGCAATTGTGACCAGAAAAAAACTTGATCTACGAGCTGATTAGTACACGTCGGAGGCTTGCAATTGTTTCGAATGACTTCACAAATTTTGCGAAAAATATCAGTTTACACAAGAATCACAAAATACACTCGCATACGGAGCGGCGGACTAATAACTGGACTCGTTGCTAAAGTGTGTAATTTGGGCTTCAAACGCCTTTCGAGCGTATGTGATCATTCTGACATTGAGCTGATGATATAAAACGAAGGGATTTCGCTAATTAATCAACAGTCAGCACCAGAGACATGGCGACGGCGATAGCATTCGGAGTGGTTGTGATGGCACTGACGGCAGGAGTGTTTTGCATGGACGAAGAAATGGCTGAGCTAGCGAAGATGCTCCACGATAACTGCGGCGAGGAGACAGGAGCCGACTTGAGTTTGGTGGACAAAGTGAATGCGGGGACAGACTTAGGGTCCATATCTGACGGGAAGTTCAACTGCTACATAAAGTGCATTATGGAGACTGCGGGCATGCTGACGGACGGAGTGGTGGATGTGGAGGCGGTTCTGGCGCTACTGCCTGACGACATGCGCAAGAAGAACGAGGACGGCCTGCGCGCTTGCGGCACGCAGAAGGGAGGGGACGACTGCGAGACTGCCTTTAAGACGCAGCTCTGCTGGCAGAAGACTAATAAGGCAGACTATTTCCTCATTTAGACGTAATTATACTTTAATCCAATAAAGATTTAAAAAATTAATGGACTTTCTTTGTTCACTTAAACACGCTAAGATTCTTATTTATTAAATAGACCAGAAGCCGTAAGGCAAGGCAACACACTATAAGTTTCTTCATGTAGAAAACTTTCAAAATTATGGGAATGACATTAGATGTCACTTTGAATATCACCGATTAGGCAAGTGGCTAGTCATTCCCACATTCACATTTGAAAGTTTTGACATGTAGAAACACTTGTAACATGTTGCTCTGGGCTAGCTTCCCAGTCAGGTGATTCTATTCTAGCAAACCATTGATTTGATAGTTAACATTTTATTAATTCTAATAAAAACGGGTTTTTGCAACGAAACAAAATTACGGTAAATTGTTTTACCTATTCTTCAATAAATTCAATTTTGTTTCGTAGCAAAAACCCTCTTTTATTAGAATTAGTTAAAATGCAACAAGAAAGTTTGGACTGGCTTAAAATCTAATTTAGCAAACAGTACATTTACAAATATTATAGAAATTAATAAATATTTCACAGCGGTTAAGGCAAACCAGTTATCATGCTAAATTAAATACGACACATTTTAGAAGATTGTTTTTGTCTAAAGATATGGCAAAGAATAAATGCTAGTCTAGTAATTTAACTTGAATTTAAATGATTACACAGAGCCAAGCTTTTTTGGCTAAGCTACGATTTGTGGGTTCTGTTGATCCCTTACTTAACATTCATGTTCAAAACATCAGCTTTCTTCAGTTTCGGAATGTTATACGAATTTAACTATTGGTATTTCACACCTATGGTCCAAGGTCTCCTTGGTTTTGGTATTAGGTGGCTATGTGTAAATTATCACTTTCAATTCGTGTACCAAAAACAAAGTGGTGTTTGTTAAAATGGTGACAACAGTGTTACATCTTTATATAAATAAATAATAGTAGTAGTTGGTAGATTGAATATTTTTATTTTATTGAAATTAGACAACAAAGATGACAAACATTGATACTACATGGTAGTTACAAGTCAAAAAAGTTTAATTTATATTTTATGCCAGTCCTTTGATTATTTATACTAAAGCTTGTCTGAATTACATTTGACTGTAACAGAATTTTACCATTCTACAGATTACTTCACAATTTGTGCCTTTGGGCAACCAATTAAAATTTTTTCAACCTAAATTAAAAGCAGATGGGGATGATGAAAAAAAAGCAGCAAACCACAGCTTTAGCTTTCATGCAAAATCAGACCTCTAAAGTATTTTTATCCAAAAATGTATTATAGTCAAAGGAACTACAATTGAAATATGGTGATAATGATTACTAACTATCAAAGCAACACAAAATAGTATCAAAATTACAATAATTAGGTCAAATCACATGTTGACAAAATATAGTTAAGGTTGCTGTTTTATGCAGCTTGCATTATCACAAACTTTATTATGAGAGCTCTTCAGAAACTTCAATACTTAATTCTAAATGATTCTTAATGCCTGACACACAAGTCAATTTAATGGTAAGTTTTACAATCAAGAAACCAAATTCTAATTTAGCAAAGTTACAATGCACTTGGGTGATGGTATCTATGCACGATAAACAAATATTATGAATGCTGCAAATACATGAAAAAAAACTAGCTATTTGTTTTAGGGTTATCACTTGAAGCTGTAAAGACAGATCTTTTATAAATAATTATAAAGTATCCTTAAATTAAACATTGCTACTGTGAAAACTTTACCTACATCATTTCAAGGAAGTCTTCCTCCATGCTGATTATAGAAATAGAAAACATTTATTAAATTATACACTATTATATTATCACAGGAATTCTGGGAAATAATATTTCTCTACTAGCAATATTCAGGGAGGAAATAGGGGATGGTAGATATCATTTATAAAAAGTGGTGTCTGACACCATGCTTCAAGGTCACAAGCCCATCTGACATGTAAACAAGCATGAGTTTTAGGTTAGTTTACACTGCACCCTAAATACAAACAAATCCTTGTTTTCATCTCAAATTAGAATTATAACTGAAGCTTATTGGAAATATCTACAATATTTCACTAATATACCAATTGAAATACCAATGACCCAACATGTCAATGAAGCTAAGTGAAAAGTAAAGTAATGATTTGATATGAACATCATGTCTTCAGCCAATTTGTTACTAAATTTTTAGACGGTTATTGTCGACGACGGGAACATCTTTTGTGATAAAAATAATAGGTCAGATAGTACTAGTCTAAGGCTATCTTGCAATGATCAAGGAAAATCATCGCCGGAAAAATTTGATCAACGAGTGGCATAGCATAGTTCATTAAGATCTTGTACGTCCGAGATTTATGCTCTCAAGAGATGTTGCTTTTTACATAACCTCGGACACAAATTGGTGGCGTAATAGGCCAGCCGATGGAGCTGTCATCCATCGGAGGTTAGGTTTTACGAACGGAGCGTAGGCCTTTGTCGGGCGGCTTGGGGCAACATACCTTCACGGAGTCGAGGGGATACATTATGCAATGCTCCATCACCCCCGCAATCGCTCCAGCGGTCATGTGTGTGGTAAAGTTCTGGCTGGTCGGGAGGGTTTCATAGTCCTCAAAGTTCATAATACTCACTGAATACTGACACTTAGCACAAAATAAACACTGATTATATTTAATAGGAGGTTTTTGCCTTTATTTACCGAATTAGCAATATCATTTTCACTACACTATTTTCGTCACAAGTCATTCGAAATTTAGAACAATCAAAATTGATTCCAAGCGCGACTTGCAAGCACGCGCGACAATCTGCAAATTGGATTCACAGATACCACAAATCGAACAGCCGCTTAAGCAAAACGTCAAAATACATTCAATTGAATGTTCAATTGCCAGTCTCTTTTACTATTTTTGATCACATTAAAAAACGTTAATGAATAATACTCTTTTCGATTTTTCTGTTGTCGATTTCTTTCCAAGAGGATTCAATGTATTGTTAAGGAAGGAGGTTTTAGCTAGCGCGAGCATTTTCCTACATTGCCAGCTGTTGCCAGAAGCGACTTCGCCTCAAAACTTTACTTAAGTTTCAGATATTTCTTCGGAATCTCATACTTACCATCTAATTTTTTTCGAAATAGAACTGTTTAGAAGTAATAAATCTACGTAGGTATGTCTGTGTTAAAGTAAGGTATCCACCTCTCCTAGATAAGGGTTAAGCCGAGTCTTGTTCCCAGTTGGTGTAACGATGCAGCCCTCTTACAAACGTTTATCATTGCTTATTTCTAAAATAGATAGTTGAGTCATTTAAAATCTCAAACCGCACTCAGAACTTAACAGTTAGGTGGTACTGGTATTTCGATCAGGTAACTACGTTGACATGTGTGCCCAGTGTGCCAAATTTAGAATAGGAAAATCCAACACAAATGCTTTAATGCAGACGCTAGCGACTATCGTCGGCATAAACCCATACTGACTGATGTGTGGGTGAAGACGAAGCATGTCATTCCAGCTGACTGGATCACATACCTTATGGATCTCGCATCTACAAATAGGTGCGATGAGTTTACAAAACTATCAAAGAAATATAATAGGCATAACGAGGCAGTCGTTACAGATTTAATCATACACTTCTCTGTCATTACTTAATTAACTAAGTCTCGCAGTGCACAAGACAAACGCCGAGGGCAAGATGAAGTCGTCTTTGCTATCTTTTTGTGTTCTAAGCGGATTTTTTACTATGTATAGTAAGTTTAAATCATCTGACTTTTTATTTTGGTCATTCCCGCCCATCCCATATTTCCCAACTCTATGTAAGTTGGTATAACCACCTAACCAATTTGCTTGAGTCAATTGGCATTAGTTATCGGCCACTGCGACGACGGCTTTATTAAGAACATTATCAAATTGGGCACTTAGGTTTTTGAATACGAGTATGAGGGATTTAGAGACCCCACCCAAACGGAAATATACCTAACGTAGAACTTTCCGCATACAGCCTGAGTAGGTATTTTATAATTCTGAGAGTCTAATAAAGAATTGTAAAGACTTATTCATTTTTCTCTTTATTTAACATGAAACTTAGGTATAAAATTTGTACACTATTCTTATAAAAACAACTTATGACTCGGGTCTGGGTGTGCTGGGAGACGCCCCTAGCTTATTTCCTTGTGTGGTACCTCGTAACACAGGGATATTAATCTCTACTTCGAGACCATTACAAGAAGTGTGTTGTCTGGCGCATATTTATTTATTTATTTATATTTATGAATTATAATTATAAAAACTAAATATTTACAATTATAAAACCTAAGCTTAAAGTTACAAATCCAATTATTTATGAAATTACTATCAAAACCTTAACCTAGGGTGCCGCTGGCAGCGGGGCAGGCAAGGCCCAGACTACCGGTGGTTAGAGCTGCAGGGAGAGGAACCTCCTGACAATGCGAGCCGTGTCCAGGAGCACCGCCTTCTGCATCTGACCTTTGACCCAACCGCTGAGCGAGAGGCTCTCGAGGTGTTGGTCGAGGCTCTTCGCTGTTAAGCCGTTCACTGATACGACTATCGGGACAATGATCGTCGAATCAACATTCCACATGGCGGTCACCTCGTGAGCCAAGTTAAGGTACTTGCTGAGTTTGTCCTTCTCAGCTTTTACGAGGTTATCGTCATGCGGAATGGTGATGTCGACGAGCACTGCCCGGCGTTGGGATCGGCCTACCAGCACGATATCAGGCTTATTGGCTACAATAATCCTGATGATGTGAATCCTGTGATGATAGAGCGATCCCAATAGAGCAATGCACGACCATTCTCGAGAACTGGTACCGGTGCGTACTTATAGTACGGTACCTCTGACTCGACAAGACCATATCGAAAAGCAAGTTGCTGGTGAATGATCCTGGCCGGTTGTGCCTGTGCAAGAACGTACTCTCCGTTAGCAAGGTGAGAACAACCGGAAATAACATGGCAATACTCGCCAGGACGGCGGCATGCCCGATAAATGTCGACCGTACCGTCCTTCATGATTTATTTCCGGTAGTTATTCACCTTGATAACTTCATCAGCAATTGCGCAGACAAAACCCTCGGTTTCCCCAAAGAGGTCCCGTAGCCAGCTAGTTCACCGATGCGGCGAGGTCACCACCGGGCCCTGTTAAGGCCCGCTAGAACCTCCAATGCAGCTCCTTCCTCTTCCATATTTCCTTGCGGTTGTCTATGGTGAGCACCGGTAGTTGACGCCAGTTCTCGTTTGCTAAGGAGAGCGGCGTGAGCCCCTTGTCAACTGCCACGAAACGTCGCGAATCGCGATGAATCCCACACTTCGTTGTTGAGTATTTATTTTATTATTATGATATTAATGTTTGAATTTTTACTGTGGTAGTAGGATATCCACCGGTAGGTACATACATTAAATACACAAAATTTACGTAAGTTATTATTCCAGTGTTGGTGCGCAGCGCAAATGGTCAGTGGTTCGACGACCCCTCCCTGACGTACCAGAACATAACGTTCGACATGGCCAACCGAGGCTCTTACAACACCAGTGACTGTCTCTTCGACCTGCTGCAGTGCTGGGAAGTGATCAAGTGAGTGAATGGTTGTATGGAGGAGAATAGGCTATGGTTACCTACATTATCATTTGTCTCTGAGTAGAGGACCAAGGCAGTAGTAACTATATAATATCTATCTTGATAAAGGAAACGGAAAACTTAGCAAAAGCGATCGCTTGCTCGATTGCAAGGGTGATACGAAGAATAAACGTGCAGTGGTAGCGCCGCGTCTTAGGCTGCTTTCCCGCCAGAGTACTATGCAGCTATGCTGCGAGGATGTGCAAGCTAAGCTTCGAAACTATTAGACCGTTTCCACTCATGCTATGCTATATAACGGAACGAGTAAACGAAGATGCGCCGCTGCAAGGTAAATCTGCGAGGAAGTTGCGCAGCTGGAGCTTAGCAAAGCTCCAGCTGCGCAACTTCCTCGCAGAGCGTACTGATAGTAGGGAAATCACGCACAGCACGCATCCAAAGCATGCCCTCTTATCACGCATCCATTTATATAAAAGCATCGCTTAATAGAACCCGATTCCAGCAGTGCTACGCTATGTGGAACAATGAATATGATTGGTGGATACCAAACGCATCCACAGCAACGTAGCACCACACATCTCTGGTGGAAACCCACCATATGTTCCTTACCCTTCCTTAGCTTACCTTTCCTAATAGACACCAAGAAGGAAAATAGCCATGCTTCACCTACTCTCTAAACTGCTTCCAGGCCTGACATGATCTGCTTCTGGTACTACCACTACGCGTCGTACTGCTCTATCATGCGGGAGCTGTGCGCGGAGTCCTATGGTGACCTAGATAGTGAGTAGCTACACCAAAACGCCTGCGCAGACGAAGGACTTTTCCGCGGACTCAACGCACACGGTTTGTTGTCCGAGAGTATTTAAATAAACTGAGATTACGTTGTGCTGTAAATCACAGCATGATGTTTAAAAGAGAAGACGTTTTTAAAGAAAATACTGAGTCCATCACTTTATTTCGAATCGATTTTTAACGCGGACTAATATCCGCGGTGTGCGTTGACAGCTCCTGATTCGTCCGTTCTATTTTTTTCGCGGATGCCCGCGTACTTTAATCCGCTACGCTCCGTAGGTGTCCGCGGTGTTTCGGCGGATTTTTGGTTCGGCATACTTTTAGTCGTTCGTGTGCGTTGTTCGATACAGTTTGTAACGAATCTATTTTGACGAACTAAAAAGTACGCCGCGGATAATCTGTCGTCTGCGCAGGCCTCAACACAAGCCAATCCGTAGTTTATAGCACTTTCACACCTTGGCGCCGAATGTAATTTCTTTGCGTCCATTGTTATCGCTCAGCACCCGCATTATTCGCTTAAATGAAAAACGGACTACAAATAGCACAAACCCCGGGCGGCCACTCGGCTCGAGCGAGTGACAATATTATCCGCACTACATATTAAGACCGTTTCTCATTCGAATGGTGCAGGTCTGGTTGTGCGCGGTAATGGACGAACTTTTTTCGACGGTACTAGACTACATTCAGGCTGACTATTCCTTCATTTGAAAGGATGGAATAAAAATGCGGAGCAACATATTTTTAGGTGGATACAAATCAATTCACGAGTAACAGCTTGCAACTACCGTAAGTGGCCTCTCTGGTAAAGCCAAGACATTCGGTTCGGTTTGGTTCAATGTTCTGCGCTGCTGATTTGAGGTCAGATATCTTCAAGTTAGATAAACGAACAGTAAATAATGTAACTCTAAAACTGTAGTAGGAATATTAAGAATTGTAACTATTACGAACGCTGTCTGCTTTCAGATTACAGTCAGAAGCTGAACATAGTGCAGAGTATCTGCTACAGAAACTGGATGCAAAGGTGGACGTAGTCGCTGCGAGCGGTCTACGCTATACATGCATGAACGGACGAAAACGTATGCGTTGTATGACTTGATGGATGAACGCTCAAGAATGGAACCTATCTTGATAAATAAGATATAACGCTTACACTGTGACTGGCTGACGATAGACTTGAAGATACTTACTTTTTGCACGGCTAAGCGGCCATTTCATTTGTAACCACCTTTGTCTCGTCTGATGACAAAACAAATATATTATATACTGGGTTCTGAAGCCATTCTGTTGGTCTACCATGAGCTAACTAACACCAATGACAATCGGAAGCGTTCGCGACGTTTTCGTATAGAATTTCGGTACAACGTCTCCAGTGATTAGAGATGGAATTAAAAATGACATACGAATTGCTGAACTCAACGATGGTAGTCTACGTGCCGGAAACTCATGGTAGGCGTACTGGAAGTATTAAACCGAGAGGCAAATCTTCTAAAGAAGCTTAAACAAGCATACTCGAGCATCGGCGTTATCGTCGTATTTTATTAAAAAAACTATAAGCTATAAAAGTCGAGCCCGGTGCCATAGGTTTGTAAAACATTTTTTTAAGGCTTTGGCATAAGAACTTCCAAAGTATATTAGGTAAATAACTAAGTATAAGGACAGAAAAAAATACACATATAATTTGAAATGCAAGTTTTATTACTGCAAAAGCATAGTCTTCACTTTAAAAATCACTGATAAAATTCCTTTCATTCGACTCTCAAATTGCCATAATCTGATAATTATTATAAACTGTTCATACTAATATTATATTATATGAAGGGTGCGCCTGCGTTAGCTCGGCGGTAATCATAATATTCTGTCATACATAAATATAAGCATTATTACAAAATAAACTCTATATACATCTACATAGTTACAGTATAAATAATTTAGATCACTCTCATACACTCGATACACCGAAAGCTGGCCTCTTATTATGCTGTCTGCTGACGTTAGCGTCACATTCACTTTACATGTAGTCGACCATACTTATTTAAAAGGAGTGAATTATAATTTCCGTCACAAGCGACTCTTTTAATGTATCTATCGAAGAAGCGTACGGCTGCCAACAAAGGTGGTCTAATGCAAAAAAACTTAGAGAATCGGCCCCGCCTACTTTCCAAAATTACTTTCAAGAAAGAAAAGTACATTTACACTTATATATAAATTGAACATGTGTGTATGGTTACAAATTATTTCGCTGTCATTTATTGTGATGATTTCGTTCGTGGAATCAAACTCAACAAGGACAAATAGGCATTATCTGCCGGCATATGTAGCTGCAAAAAAAACGAATACTTAACTCGACAAGAAAAAGAAAATGCAAGAAATAACCTTGTTGTCGATAAAGCGGCTCGAAAAGCTTGGTTATCGACAAGATACGGTTCAATGAAAAAAACAAAAGTAACCTGAGTGAATGAGCGATGATTTTAGGAAAATTTACTATTAATCAAAGTTAGCGAATAGCCCTACAGAATACCCTATACTAGAGAAAAATAACGTGTTTAATCAGTAATCACGTTAGAGTCAATTCACAGCGAGACGCGACGCGACGCTGCGCGCACTTTTTAATAAAGCTACTCAAAATTTAACTTATTTACTACACGAAAAAAAAAATCAAAAATGATTGATTACGCCCCAAAAAATGTATTTTTGTCATTTTCTTGGATCCTCCAGGTATCTGTCTGTTATTTCTTTTACTTTTTGTCTATCTAATGTGAAATTGCTATTATTATGTATATATGTTTATGTAATCTCTTTAAAATCTTCTTATTTTAATTTAAACAATTTCACGTTCTTTACAGGTGTAATTAGGTAATTCAAAACTATTATCTCTAGCATTGCCTGTAATATCTCTGTCTGACAGTGTGGTTGACTGGTAGAGAATAGTCCGCCCTTTGTAGCATAGACTATGTGCAATAAATAATAAATAAATCAATAAATAAAAGATACAATATGAGAATTCAGAATACGTTGCACCACGTAGCACTACGTCGCCAGGCATCTCGTGAATAAAGTTTTATTCTGATTAGCTCTATGAAAAAGTGCGCGCAGCGTCGCGTGGTGTGAATTGACTCTTAAGAGTAAGTTAAAGTGACAAGAAATGATTTAATTTGAAAGATAAGTTTCAATGGGAAGGCGAAGAATGGCGGCCGGCGGACAATGTATTACGTGACTTCACTAATGGTAACGAGTTAGGCATTTCAATTATTTGTGGAGCGCGTCCATAAAATAAGTCACGCAATATTCAAATTAAACCTAAGCCTATGTCGTCATCATCATCCGTGCGGTCTATCCCGGTTGTGAACCCACACTGGTGTGGGGTCCCAGGGTCCGCCTTTCTTATTTTCATGGCCCACTTCGCGCGGTCTTGTGCATCCTCAGTGGTGAGGTTGTTGGCACGCATGTCACCCTTGACGACGTCGAGCCAGTAAGCCTATGTCGTACGTCTTACCAATAATGAAGTTGATCCTGTGCATGGACAGCAATGGACTCAAAAATGATATCATATGTGTGTCAAATGGTCCAATTTTGAATCCCATGTTTTACTTAGGCTTAGTTTGATTGCGTGTCTTATTTTACAGATACGCCAAGCTATCTATCCTTATACATAAACCTTACTTTCTAATACAATAACGCTTATAAGCCGTCCGAATGCCGAATGAAAACACTACCTTATGTATTTTAATCGACTATATTGCAACCAAAAAATATTATCTGCCTATAATAAAATTAAAAACAATGGCGGGTCTGAATCCGGACCCGCCGCATACACGCACACACTCACACACACTAGCATAGTTTAGGAACATTCACATGTGTACAGTGACGTAATATAAGAGAGTATACAGGTTCGTACAGACGGCGACAGAAGTGGATTGTGTAAAAAGGACTTATGGCCGGAATTTCCGAAATTGAATTAGAAATGATAAATTGAGATAATTACTTTGTTATTATGTGAAACTTTTTTTGTTCTGTTAGATATTATCAAATTGTATATCTCGCCATCTGCCCGTACCTTATTTTGTAAGAAATGTAAGTAAAGCAAACGTGGTCACATCTTTTAATTACAGTAGCGAAGCTGAAACGTTCGTTTTCGCTTCCATTCCTTACGAAACCTAGCACCCTTCGAACGTATAAAACTACAGTGCATATCTACAGAAGTCGTGCGATGGGTTAGCAGAGCACATGCGAATATAGTCATTGCTGGCTTGTATTAGATTACACAGTAGTATAGCACTCGATTTGATCGCGCCAATGTTCCCACACCTCTATACACAATAAACGCCGCCCAAAGACAATATCTACGGATATAGCGACGAATCTCTCAACTTAGCCTAATGCAAAATAAGGTTTCTTACGAATCGTAACATTTGGTTCTCACTACGCGCGACGCGGGCGGCGGTCAACAAGGCATCGACAGTACACCCTGCAGCAGCCTCGAAGGACAAATACAACTTTTGACTTTATTGCTATGGCGTAGGAGCTAGTTATGTTTGTCTTTTGAGGTTGTACTGTCGAAGAAATTGATTCCTAGCCAGTCGCACTGTAGCATTTAGTCACGACAATATAAGCTCAACTGCAGTATGGCTGGCAGTGTTTTAATTTGTGTGGTAGTTCAGGATTCAATTTCTCCGACAGCACGCGCGCGGTACTACAGAGCACGGAGCAGGCACGCCATTGGACATTTACCTTTTTAATTGTTATGAAATTGACGCAAGCCAGTGTTGCCACTAAATAGCATTACAAATTCTCAAAAACTGTGCTAGTTGGATTACAATGGATGAATTGCCTTTTAATGGATAACATCTTTAAATTGTTAAAAATACCAATTTCATATTGGATAGGTATTTAAATGCAATTTTAATTTCGGGCAACACCGTTCTAATCATATAGCGTGAATCGGAACAACACACATGCCTACTCATTTTATTATTATTAAGCAAGTTCTATGAACTTGAGTAGTACCGCACAAATCACACTGCATACACATCAATTTAAATTAAATATATTATCATGTGTAATAGTTATCATAATATCATCACTATAATTATTTAAATAAAGTAAAAAGAAGTCGTATTTATAAAAGGTAGCACTTAGCTGCACTTAGGTAGATATTAAAATTAAATTAAATAACGGTAAAACTGTAAAATTATGCGAATATCGTCGTGGCCTCGTACGGTCTACGTACGGGTCGACACGTCTCTGTTGGGGTAACGCGAGAACCAAATAAGCATATTTTTATTAAAATTATATCTTAAGCAAGTGTATCATGAGATGACACGTTTATTTAAGACTCGGTATATTTTGTTTAGTATAATTTACTTAAACATAAGAAGCTTTGATTCTCGCCATATCCCACACTGAACGTTTTAAAACAATATTTTGTGAATTCTTGCCCTTCACATTCTTAGCACTGACAAATCAACTTTATTTATATTTTACTAGTAAAATGATCATCAACACTTCGATCAACATTTCAGAAATCACCAAAATTACATGATTGCCTGGAGCCTACAAGCAGAATCCGGTTCGATGGGACCTTTCTGATCCGGCTCGAAGGACCAACTAGCAAACCACTGTTCGCACCCAGTAAACAATATATTTTACTACAGTTTGAAACTTTAAATCGCTTGGAAGATATTTGCCTAATCTGGCTGATGTCATACTGCCAGTATTACTTTTCTAGTTATATTTTTTTTCATATTCGGCAGGCAAATATCATTGTTTAGAGTTATGAAGCGTAGATTTCACTTACAAAAGATTATTTAACAATAGTAAATATTTTCAAGATACAAATTCTAATACACATCGTGCTGCAGCGAGAGGTAAGGTTTTTGAACTTCTAACAGCGGAAGATAAAACATCACTTGTGATAAATAAGGTAAAGACATTAAGGTTATGAAGGTAATCTACAATAATTGTAACCTTCTTGTGACATTTGACATTAAATATAAAAAAAGAGTTCGTCAAACTTCAGGACAAAAAAAAACATTATCAGAAATTATTTACTAATGAACGTTTAATCTGGGCATTGCGTGGTTAACATAATAACCAGGACCTTGCCACAGTTTCTCCTGCCGCCTATCGAGGATTCCTTGACTTGGCTCGTTTTCACGATCATCATTTTGACCTAACCTCTCGCTGCATACGACGCGGTACCTACGCCCGGGTCCGGGTTTGGTGCGGTGCGGGGTGGGAGTGGGGGGTGAAAGGGAGCGTCTAGAACAGCCTCGCGCGTCGCTTGAGCTCGTTGCGGCGCCACTGCGGCAGGCGGTAGAAGTCCTGGCGACCGATCTGGAGGATGGCTTCGAATTCCGCGTCCGATAAGTGTCTCTGGAATTAGAAAAGCAATTCGTGAATGCTGATTTTGCCCGTAGGCGTAGTAGCTAGCCATTTATTGGTTCTTTAATCGAATATCAAAATCCTTGGTGCTCCTAAACTATTAAAGGGTGGTGTGAGTCCAAAACATATTTATATAAAATATACAGGAATCCTCGCAAAGCCAAAGTTACTACACTAACAATTATACACAGACAAATGAAAAAAACAATTTTAAATATGAATTCTACTTGAGGAATCTTAATTTTTAGGCAAACTGTCAGTAGTGCCGCACACTGACCAGCAGGGCTTAGATGCGCAACTTAAGGTAATTTCTCGTTTCTCGTCCGTGAGAGTCGACAATAGAGGTAGACAAGACAAGTTTCCTCGCATGACGAAGAGGTGTAGACATTTTTAACACAGATTTATTAATATAATAATCGATATTACCAATAGTACATTCAACTAATCGATTTAACTGATCGATTGAACTGATCGATTCAATTTATCGATTCGAAATAATAATCGTTGAATAATTAATTAATTGATTATTCGATAAATAACAATCGATTTATTGAAACGAGTAGTCAATGAATCGATACAAATAATCGATTTAATCGATGCCAATAATTGAGATAAATAATTTTATGGATACTATTGATACCCCAAACTATTTATTGAACACTTGTTTTTTTGGAAATTTTACCTTTAAGTAAGTTTATTCGCAATAAGAGAAAAAAATATAGTCTGACTTAGTTGAATTTAATATTTTTATAAAATTTACACTCATAAATAGTTAAAATAGCGACGGCTCATAAATGCATTGCTTTATCACTGCACTTACGAGATTTTTCATATAAATTAGTAAGGCATCGGAACATTCGGAACAAACCGGGGGCCTACTACGGTACACATTTACGAAGTTCGTTTAACTTTGGTAGGGTGAAAATAACACAAAACGAAGTATGTTTTGAATAAATATAAATAAATGTAAATAATTTAAAGACTGAAAGTTCCCTAAGTTTTCGACGAACGTGAGTAAGCCATCTGAGCATACAAATGGACGCCTGTGACAAATGTACCTAGAACGCACTCGGTCTAGTGAGTCTGCGACAACACCTAGAAGCAATGCCTATATTCCCGCACACACTACACACTCACCTCCAGGTTTAGGCGGTCTACATCAGGCGGCAGGCGGTAGTTGGTGATGAGCAGCAAGTGGTAGGGGTATAGCTTGGCGGGCTCGTGCAGCAGGTGCGACGTCGCCATGTTGGGCAGCGAGCGCCGCACGCCGCCGCCGCCGCCCACGCGCGGGCACGCGCCCAGCGTGCTGCCGCCGCGGACCACTATGCCGCCTTCCGTCGTCGTCTGCACGCAAACGAACGATCATAAGCGACCAGAACGAACCAGCGAACGAATGGAAGCAATGATGCGATTACATTCATAAATATCTCGTCGCTTTTATATTAATACTAAACACGAATTTTATACCACACTACGGTCAAATTTGAAATTCATTTATTGCATAAATAAGTGACGCGATCTAATTCCGCACAATTTACCTTAAGATCGCATCGGTAGTTTCGTGATCACGGCCACGTGCAATGTTGTCGAAACGCCAAACAAAAAAAGACAAAAACAATTTACTTTTAAAATGTGATAATTTTATTAATACTTAGGGCTACGTGACGTACGTCGGTTTTTGACTTAAGTCCATGAAAATGCAAGTACCTACCTACATAATAACTTAGAACCCCGCCGCGCGCCGGTACGCTGCCTATTACTTTACTTTATTAATAAATGACATTTAAAAAACTTACCACAGCACTTCTGTCCACATCAGTGATGGATCCGGCAGATACTGGAAGGGAGAATTACATTTTAAATATACGTTTTTTTTATATTTACTTATATGACCTGTGCTTAAAACAGCTGTATTTGTGAAAAACGGACTTATTGAATGCAAATATTTTATAGTGAAGAGGTGGCTATAAATATAGGAAATAGTGATTTCTATTTTTTTCTGATATGTGTCCTAGCGGTGATAGCAGTTCAATTTGATTGGTTACCCTATAAGTAGAAAAAAAACAATGCTGATGATTGATACATTATTACAGCTAGTTTTTCCCCTCACTATACATAAAAACTATAGTTTGTATTATGAGAAACTAGTCTTCGTTTTTGAAATACTCTAATATAAGTTACAATAATAAGAATAAATAATGACAGATAACCGAAAACGGTTGAAATAGCTTGTTGGCATTAGGTATGGAAAAAGTGATCATACTTCCTTCATTTTTGTGCTCAAGAAAGAAACTGAGTACTTTATTCATAAATATTTTAGAAAAAGGGACAAAAAATACACATCTCAGATAAAAAAAAATACTAGCACTTATTGCTAAATATGTAATTTACCCAATGTTTACCAATGAATGTTTAAAAATAAAACAACAAGGTAACTTATAATATAACATAATGTAAGAAGAGTACAGGATAAGAATGATCAGTCACTTTTTATAAATTAGAAGATAAATGATTTCTTAACTCAGAAGACTCATAAGTACGAAATGACACAATAATAATAATTTTTGTCTTAAAATTACTACTAATACTTTGGTTATATAATTTACCAAAAAAATACAAATATTTTATATTTTTAATTACTAATTATAAGCACCTCACAATTCTAACCCCACGTCCGGCATGACCACCGATGCCACGTGAGGGGTGGACATTGGAAGCTTTTGAGCCGAACACTTAACCAATGACCAACGGGGCTCTAGAACTCCTTCAACATGAAGAGAGAATTTAAGAATGTACGTATAGGACCGCTTCCGGGGGGCGATCGCCGGGGCACGTCTGGAGCTGACGCTGGACGTTCTAGCATACGAACCGTCAGTGGCTCCCTGCAGAACAGGCGGGTGCGAGTCGGGGAACCTGAAGTTACTACAGCCGACCCACTCAACAACACCGACGTTACTTTGCAAAAGAGGGCAATCCCATCTACTTCTGCCGGTACGCCGGTTCTGACCACGATATCAACCTCTCAGGAAAATGATAGTAGAAAAAAATGGTCAGACGAAGAAACTAAGAAACTTTTATTCTGTTACTACAGAGCCAAGTCGCCAGGAGCAGGATACCTGCAGCGACTGTACAGACTGTTCAAGGAAAGAAACCCAAGTAATCCGAAGATACTTAAATTAACTAATCAACCGGGGATTAATCTCAAGTGAACTAAGCTGAATCCAAAGAAGAGCAGAGCAGCTGGATACTACTCAACTATCACAAGAGACTTCTTCACGTGCATCGCCTAGAAATTAGTCGCCATTGCAAAGTAATGACAACTCAGGAAAAGCGAATAACGAAAATGATGACGGTAGAGGAAAGTGATCCCAAACAGAAATGCACGAACTCATGTATTGCTACTACAAATCTAAAGCAGAAGATGGAGGTGGATATAACAAAGAAATGCATAGACTCTTCAGAGAAAGAAACCCTAATAAGGTCAAAAATCTCAATGGTGTTAAATTATCGAACAACCCCCCCGATTCAGAACAAAGTTATCGACAGATTCGGTTATTTTCTTTTATTTTCAATCATTTTTTTAAGTAGGGTAGATTTTATGTAATTTGTTTTATGAAAACTTATAGCCTTTGGCTTTAACATATCAAAATATTGATTGCTACCGCTAAGCGGATCATTTACTATAATATTTTTTTTATATTGCCCGTCAAGATTAAAACAAATTTACCGAATTAGTCGATAACTTCGTTCTGAATCGGGGGGCAGGTGCGCAAGTATACTAAAACGTCAGGCTATAGCTATTAATACACTTAACGACATTAAAGTAACAGCAGAAAGTACACGTTCGACGCCAAATGTCTTAAGCCCTTTAGAAAACCTACACGAATCAATGGGCGATCACTCATTCCCATCGTCACCCATAAATACGGACATGCAGACTAGCCCTTATACTCTCGCTTCAGGCAATAAGGTTTAAGGTTTAAAGACATTTATTCTCATAAAGACATACGCCACTTACATGAGAACATGAATACAAAAAATAATTATAATAACAAACATTCGTTGCCATACATCGCAGAACGATCAAACAGATATTCAACAAAATATGTTTTATTTTTCCTTATATAAATTATTGGACTAGGTACCTACCTTTGTATTAGTAACACTAAAAGTTAACATACCATAACAATCTTTAAATTTTAAACAAATTGCTGTTAATATTCAATTGACTTCACGAATTCATTTTTGAGAGTATGTGTTTTGCTAGTTGCTTTTTAAATATGCCGAATGAGTCAACACTCTTGATGTCCGGGGGTATTTTGTTAAAAAGACGCGCACCTTCGTAAGTAATCGAGGTTTGACCGTACTTCGTTCGGGCCTTAGGCAAAACCATGAAGCTCGTGCGTCTAGTGCAGGTGCGCCCAACTTTCTTCCGCTTTGTAAATTGTAGGTCAGTATGGACTTTTTTGTTCATGGTCTTGCGGATGAAAATGCAGGTATTGTAAATATATAATTGCTTAATGTTCATTAATTTTGTTTCGTGAAAAAGCTTTGTAGTTGGCGTTCGAAAGTTTTAATTAAATAACATTTTTATTACTCTTTTTTGTAATCTTGTCTTTGCAGCACTTCCCCAGATTTCGATTAGGTATGACAAACGTGGTTTTACAAGAGCATTATTATAAATTTGGTAACGCATTTGATCTGGTATGCATCGAATATAAATCCGGAGGGAGAGATATTGTTAATATAGACTAAAAACAAGAGGGGACCCAGTATTGACCCTTGTGGAACACCATAGGATATAGGCAGTGGGGGACTTTGAGGGTTTTTGTCTATTTTGACGTTCTGCCATCTGTTTGCAAGGTAAGACTCAATTTTTAAAGCTTAGCCACCAATGCCAATTATTTCGAGTTTTTTCAAAAGCAATTGGTGACTTACAGTGTCAAATGCTTTTTTTAAGTCAATGAATACTCCCAGAACAATGTTTCGCTTGTCGATATTATGCTTAATTTTAGTAACGAGATCTATTGTTGCTATTAGTGTATTACTTCTAGATCTAAACACGTGCAATCTAACTTATGCGTGCCTTCGCTGCCCCCACTGAGATTCCCTGATGGATCGTTGGCTCATCAGCCGCAAGAGGAAGCCGATTTACTGGCTAACCTCTTTGCCGCAAACTCTTGCATCGATGACTGCGGTGCTGCGCCGCCTGATATTCCACAGTGCGGCTCCACAATGCCTGATATTCGTATCAGGCAGTGTGATGTTCGTGCCGAACTGCAGTCACTCGATGTCAGGAAAGCCAGTGGCCCTGATGGAATTCCAGCTGTGGTGCTGAAGAAATGTGCAGCGGAGTTGTCTCCAGTGTTCACTAGCCTGTATCGCCTCTCCTACATTTCGGGTCTTGTGCCGTTGTCTTGGAGGGAGGCGAACGTTCAACCAGTTCCCAAAAAAGGGGACCGGTCTGACCCTGCCAATTACCGTCCAATAGCCGTAACCTCAGTTTTAGCTAAAGTGTTTGAGCGGATCATAAACACGCAGCTCATCCGCTACCTAGAGGATCACTCTCTCATTCACGACCGTCAGTACGGCTTCCGACCAAAACGGTCTACGGGTGATCTTCTAGCGTACGTAACACACATCTGGGGGGAGGCTATGGACAAGCATGGGGAATCTTTGGCCGTCAGCCTTGACATTGCCAAAGCTTTCGACCGTGTATGGCATCGTTCGCTTCTTTCCAAGCTTCCGGCATATGGTCTGCCACCTCGCCTATGCGACTGGGTCGCCGGATTTCTGGAGGGACGTAGAATTCGTGTCCTTTGCGATGGTCAAAAATCACGCTTTCTCCAGATTAATGCCGGAGTGCCGCAGGGCTCCGTCTTGTCGCCGACGTTGTTTCTTCTGCATATCAATGACATGTTATCTCTTGGTAATATTCATTGCTATGCGGATGATAGCACGGTCCACGCGCGATATTTCGAGCGCCCTGGGGCAAAGCAGACTGACATCGAGGAGAAGAGGCGAAGTCTTGTTGTTGAGCTTGACGGAGTGTTGGACCGCATTTCAGAATGGGGTGCATGCAATCTTGTCGAGTTCAATGCCAAGAAAACGCAGGTGTGTGCATTCACAGCAAAGGCGTCGCCTTTCCTTTCCCATCCCACTCTTCAGAGCACCCCACTACCGATTAAGGATAGCCTAAACATCCTTGGCATGGATGTTCGTAGCAACCTAAACCAGCGGGACTACATTGAGAGCGTCATTAGAACTGCATCCCGTAAACTCGGAGTCCTGAACAGAGTGAGACGATTCTTCACGCCTGAGCAGGTCTGTCTCTTGTATAAGACACAAGTTCGCTCGTGTGTGGAATACTGCTCTCATCTCTGGGACGGTTCCGCTAAGTACCTACTCGAAGCTCTTGACAGGTTGCAGCGGCGTGCTATCCGTATTATTGGAAACCCAGAGGCAACTTTGACCCTTGAGCCTCTCCAATTGCGTAGAGACATTGCCAGGCTAAGTGTTCTCTATCGCTTCTACAATGGGGAATGCTCTGACGAGTTATTCCAGCTTATCCCACCCTCACCTTTCCACTCCCGTACCACGCGTGCTGGACTACGGCGTCACCCACACACAATTCAACATTTGTTGGCCCGAACTAAAAGGTTCGGTGACTCGTTTCTTTGTCGTACCATCCAGACGTGGAACGCTCTTCCAGCACATGTGTTTCCTTCCTCGTATAGTCCCGGGTTCTTCAAGCGGGGCGTGAAAAGGCATTTCTGCAGGCCTTCAAGGTGAGGATGGCCAGCCCAGTGATTCGTTTGAATGACTGGGCTTGTCAACCTCATATCTGGACCTCACGACCGCTTTCCATCAGGTGGAGTGAGGTCATCTTGACGGGCAATATAAAAAAATAAAGAAAAAAAAAGAAAAAAGATCTAAATCCATATTGTCGCTCAAAAAAGAAATTAATAGAGTCCTAGTAGTTCAGTAGCCGTGTATGTAAAACTTTTTCAAGGATTTTTGATAGTACAGAAATTGGTCGATAGTTGCCAGGTTCTGTTTTGGCTCCCGATTTTTAAAACTTTAGCTATTTCTAGTGAGTCTGGAAATGATCCGTCTTGTTAAAGCTTATTAAAGCAAATTATTATTCGATTTTTTATTTCGTGGTTTAAACATATAATCACTTTTGTACTGATACCATCCAGACCAACACTACTACTAGAATCAAGGTTGCCAACAATGTGAAGGATTTCTTTTTCAGTACATGGCTCAAAACCATTCATTTGCGAATTTTGTGAGCTAGAGTTTGGCAGTACATGACTACAGTTAACATGGGAATCCTTAGGAATTTTATCAGCTAAACATGACCCTATGGTAGCAAAAAAGTTATTGAATATCTTACGTATCTCATTAGGATCAGTATAGTAATATATAATAATACCTCACCAGATATATTTACACATTCAAACACAACTCACGCTCAATTAAATCAAACAGAATACTATACCATGACTATTTCCCAAAACTTTACAAACACATGCGAAAACACTACGAGTACTGGCGAACTGGACAATATCACTAATTTTTATTCCATTCGAAAATACTTACTCTCTTTGCGTGAACTCAGCTAAGTCAGAAACTCATAGTACCCAAAACCAATCTCAATCTTAAAATACAAATGTGAATGAAGACACTGATCCAATAATATTACAGTACTTACAGAACCTAGTCTGCTAGATTACACTGAACTAGGGAAACAGATATTGAAAATAAACATTTCCTATCTAAAGATAACTTCAATAAAAAACTCTCAGAAAACCTACAAAAATTAAATAATTTCCTACCCACCGTTTTTAAAACCAACAACAGCTTACGTGATATCAATGATGCCTTGTATGCAGCAGTAAAAACCCTCTTAAATGATAATAAACAAAAACCTTTTGAACCTAACTTGACTGTTAAACCAAAATCAGAACCTCCATGGAAAATCAGAATAAGGAAAAGAATTGAATGAGAAACGAATTAGGACAGTTGACAGAAAGAGGAATAGGCGCTAACTCCAGAAGAATGATTAGGATAAAAGAACAAATTTACAGTAAATACAATATCAATAGAGAAGTTGATTACAACAACACAGTAGAGATGCTGAAACAAAAAATAAAAGGTCTAGCAGGTAAAATCAAGCGGCATGATGACCAGAACAAAAGAAATTGAGAACCAAACCAGAATTAAGAGTCTGTCACTACGGAGCCTATTTATGTACGTCGGGGAATCTTCCAGGGAGAAGGGTTGTCACCACTACTAATCTGTATTGCGATAAATCCTTTATCACAACTACTGAATACATTTTCTACAAAAGGCTATAAACTCAAGGAAAGCATAAGCATTAATCACTTGCTTTACATGGACGATTTAAAAATCTACGCAAATAGCAGATCTAATTTAAGAATATTACTAGATAGAACGGATTTTTTTACAAATGATATAGGTATGACATGCGGTTTAAATAATTGTAACACATTGCAGTTAGTAGCAGGGAAAAGACAGGAACATGAACGACAGGGGCATATCTTACTAAGTGGACATAAATTCAAACATCTAGAGAAGAATCATACTTATAAATATTTAGGAAGCCATGAATCGGGCAAAATAGACCATAGCAAAATAAGACAACAGTTACAAAAAGAATAAACCAGGAGAGTAAAGGCATTAGTTAAATCTCATCAATACGCAAGAAACCTTATCAGAGCGATTTATGCTAACGCTGTTCCGGTGCTGCTTTATTCTTTTGGGATAGTAAATTTCAAAAACAGTGATCTGAAAAAGATAGACACCAAGACCCGAAAATTTTTAGCAATGAACAAGATCCACCAACTAAAAGCAAACTTAGACAGATTGTACTTACCAATAGATGAAGGAGGTAGGGGTTTAGTTAACATTGAAATGCTACACAAGACACAAATTATAAAATATAAGGAATATTTACACACTAAGCAAGACCATTTGATAAAAGCCATAGAAGAACATGACAAACACCGGATCAAATATTCAATACAAAAGAAAGCCAAAGAAAATTTGACTGAATTAGGACTAAAACTGACGGATAACTACACGGATAGAGAAATCTAAACTGCAGTAATTAAAAAACAAAAGACTAACTGGAAATCAAAACGCCTGCATGTTTCCATTCATTAGATCAGTTTTAGAAAAGCTGAACATTGACCTTTATATGGTTTAAAACACAACAGTTGATACCATGCATTGAATCATCAATTTTTGCTCTTCAAGATCAAGCAGTCATAATTAAGCAACATGAAAGAGATATCTTAAAGAAACCAGTGGACAGAAAATGACAACAAAACAACACGATGTGTTGTCCGGGTGTGAAAAGCTGGCCCGCACTTACTATACCAAGCGATATAACAACCTTGTGCAATACATACACTGGACACTGGCTAAAAAACAGAACTTCCCCGTTCTACAGCTTTGGTGGAAACATGAACTCAATCAGCCACATACCATAGAAAACGATACTGCTAAAATAATGTGGGAAATACCAGTTCATACAGATGTAACAGTTACACATAATAGACCAGACATAATATACATAAACAAAGCCGAAAACAAAACTTACCTAATCGATGTCAGCGTGCCTTCGGACTACAATATTGGAGCTAAGGAAATAGAGAAAGTGAGCTAGTACCATCTATTGAAAACCGAAGTGCATCGATTATAGCACATCTCAAGCACAGTCATCCATATAATAGTAGGATTGTAGGAACTACTGGAGTTGTAGCTACAAGTATATTCAGATTTTGTGACACGCTCAACTCTAACCTAAACACACAAATTTTACAAAAACAAAGTTTTAGGGGGATCAGTGTTCGTGAACACCGAATCTGGGTATTCTTTTCTCTGAGGGTCTCGGAGCGGAAGACTTCAGATTGGAAACCGGTTTCAGACCGAGCTCAAGTTAATTTACTTTACACATATTCTAAATCTAAACCAGCCTATTTTGTCCCACTGCAGGGCAAAGACCTCTTAGGTCTCCCCTCCCAATCTCCTTCCCTCACGATTCAAAGCCATTGTTGGCCAATCCTTCTGATGCATATCTAACTCGTCTCGCCACCTTCTTCTAGGCCTCCCGCGTAAGCGTTTGCCGTTGGGATGCCATTCCGTTGCTGTCCTCGCCCACAACTCAGCTAGCATGCGGCAGACGTGCCCAGCCAGCCCATTTCCACTTAAGCTTGGCTCATTTTTTGGCATATTTTTTAAACATAAATCTTATATTGTCATGTCACAGAGCAAGAGAACGTCATCTGACGTTTTGATTATTCATTCGAAAACTTGTAAGAAAAATCAGAGTCCGAAGACTATTTATAACTTTTACCGCTTAGACTATAATCACTAATAACTTTTATGTTAAAAATAAAACGTGATTTTTCGGGACTTTGTGCGTTTGTATTCTTTTCATGCCTAGCGACAGGCAAGCTTAGCATCTTACGAACTAGATGGCGTTATTAACCTAAAATCAGTTTTAGGGTGACTTTGATCGCTCTTTCCCTGTGCTCTTCAATTTAATATAACGAAGCCAAGCTGTCATGCTATGAGACGGCACCAGTTTGACCACAGAGTAGCTAAATACAATACTGAAAGTGGATTTGTTTTTTTGTTTTAAAAAAAAAAAGATATATATTATAATTTGAATTAATTTATATGAGTGCGGAAATGAAGTCTCAATGAATATTGTGTTGCTAGTGTCGACACCTAGTAATACATCGATAAAGTCTAAACGAAAACATATAGAAAACTATTGAATAAGCGTTTAAATGTCCATAGTAATAATATTGGTTCCCAATAGGGTGTATTAAAAAACAAAAACAGAAATTGACAATGATTTCGTATTTTATATCTAAGGCGTGTGCGGCTGGGCGGAGTTGTGCCTCGATATCTGTCTCGCTCGCACATACGCGGTAGCGGCGTCCTTGTTGCGCAAACGCAAGCGCAAGCGAAGCGCGGCTACTTACTGCAGAGATCCGTCCGCACTGCGCGCGCATCCAACAATAATACAAACTCAATAAATAGAACATTTCTTATATTTGCATAGATTACACGGCTACAACCATTTTACTGTTGGGATTCACTTGATTTCACTGGTAGAAAATGTACAGATATCAACCATATTATTATAAACTTACTGAATAAATAGCAATAAATATCTGCAATCAATAGACTTACTAATAAACGCTTAAAGCATAATTATTAATTACAGATAAATACAAAAATATTTATGTGTCAATTAAATTGTGTATGTATTTCATTTATATGTCTTAAAGATTGATATAATGTATGTAATGTATCAATTAATGAAATATAGTATCAAACGGTAACTAATGTCAGTGGCATATCGTAAACGCATGGCGACAATTGATTCACGCTATACTACCCGTCCTCTAAAAAGGACGCTGGCCAGGACCTGCACAGTGAGCAAAGAAGATGTCCCAAAATGTATGGAGTCTTGGCCACGTCTATGTACGTACACCATAGCTATACATGGAACATGTTGTTAAATATAAAATTTCCTTAAAAAGCTATATTTTCTTCGTTCAAACCAGATTTCTTATAACAGAATTGCAACTCAAAACAAAAAACATCATGGCGGAATCTACACAGATTACGCGGTGTCAATTAGACAAAATAACAACAAAAACATGGAGCTTATTTTCACATAACCAGTCGTTACGAACAACTTTTGTGGTAATTGTTGCCTGAATATAATTTTAGAAGTTCTGAGTTCTCAAAACATATGCTGAGCTGAGACAAATATCAGGGCAAATTGCAGACAGAGCGTCACAAGAACTGTAATTAGTTTAAGATCTATTTTACACTGTGGCAAGCAATAAAGAATTTGAATCTGAATCTTGCAAAATCGAAAGCCAAAATATACGAATGATTTTTTTTTCAGTATTGTTTTACGGCTCCGGATGAAATCCCGAATGACACTAGTGGCAGTGACAGTTCGCCCTTAAGGTCTTTAGAAAAGAGAATTGCCATACTGAAAAATGGGCTTGAATACTGAATCATTTATATAAAAGAACCAGAAAATGAAGTAAATATTCTTATAGTTTGTATTTTCACCGGAAGAGTTTTGTTCAGTTTTCAAGTAGGTGTACATAGACCTGGCCTGAAATGAGACTTCTCCTTCAGGGCCAAATGAGTGGTCATCCACTGTCGCCTAGCGTTCTTCTCAGGTGAGAGATCTGTACTCCACTGAGTAGTACACCACTAAACGTGCTTTAAAGGCGTGTACTCACTGTCTGACTTGCCGCTACTGAAGTCGGTGCTATGCGTCTTGTCGCCCATCCCGCTGAATGTGAAGTCACCCTAAACACAAATATCCGTTAAAAATAGTTCACAAGTCGAACATATGAACATATATTGAACCTTTACCGTATATCCAGCATGACAAATGTATAGAAATCATAAAAACATAATTAATATTTCATCATTATTTTTGTTTTTATGTATTATGAAGTATAATATTCAATGTATTGCTTTTAGCAAATACTGACTACAGCACTATAGGGCGCGCCCCTGTATCTCAAGGGTACTGGGGAACTTGAAATTCTGTCGGTGCAATTGGCTAGCATGAACTGCTTATAGTCATGGGTATCGAACCCAATACAAGAAACATATTGACTAATTAAAGTTCGTACCTTACACGTCCCAGTGCACAATGTCAGGTGACCAAACTTTTTTTTTCTTTTGTGTCTAATTGGTTAGTATTATAAAGATGCCCATAGCACAGGCCCCAAGATATCTGTTTATTAACTTATGCAGTGGGAATATTTAAACATAACACTAAGTATGTAATAGCAAAACATATTACAGACGCCTTCAATAAACTACACGGGTCTGAATAATTTTCACCCGCCTATACTCCATTCATTATAGCATTAGACAGAAGTGAAAAAGGTTCTTTTTAGGGTACACTTTGTGGTAAAAGTACAACAAACATTATTACTGTCAAGATTTATGCCGAATTTATTAAAATATATAATAGCAGCTGTCATACTTAATTTAAGTTTTCATTTAAGGTAAAGTAACTTCAGAATTTATGAGGCTTTTACTTGAAAAAATTATTTTGTCTTGTATCAAACTATATTGTCGATGTAAAAACCTAAAAGGAGCAGAGGTTTAAATGTTACATAATCCCTTCATACGTTGTGGCGGAAGGGGTTTTATAATTTTGCCAGGTTATACTCAGGTATGTCATCGTCATGGCATCGTCAAATATAAATTGTCATTCATTTTAGCACCTCTGTTTCTTATTTCTAATGATATAATGAATGAAGTATAGTAGCACATGATATTGTAGTACAAAAACGAATTGGAGATGGTTTATAATATAAAGGCTTTGTATTTGGACTTTCCTTATACCGTTTAGCTTATTTTTGCCCGAGATTAGCATCCACTTTTGCCAAATGAATCAGTCGTCATATTCCTTACTCACCGCAGTACTCGAGGAGAATGTGTGCGACCTGTTGGCGAGCCCGTAGCCCGGCCGCGGCGCGCTGCGCAGCGACGACACCACTGCAACACTCGCCGCTGTACGCGCGCCTACAGGCCGCAGCCCTAGCCTAGCCTAGCCTCGCCTGCCTACCACGCCTAGCTCCTAACTAGCTTACATGTTATATAGATGCCAATGTCGAAGACCAGTCATTTTTGATCATGAGAGAAATAGGACGATTTTACATGTGTGCCATTCAATAAGGTAAGGCAAAAAATCATCATCTTCGAAGTGACATCTAAATGATTTTATTCTAGCCTTAAAACATTAATTACCGAGGTGTCAGAGCTGATGTGCATATAGTACTTATATTCATTGTTGATAGGAAATACGACTTCTTCAGTTGAATAGCATTGAAAATGTTAGATGCTTAAATAAAGGCTGAAAAACAAGACTTGAACTCTTATATTTACCAAATAGCTTAAAGAAGTAAACTTTCATGAGTTTTGATTGCCTTAGTGTACAATACTGTATTAAATATAACCGTGATATTATTGATTTATTGCTGATATTGTACGTATTATGTACATACAATATTTCCAGACAGATATATTCTTTTACTGGCCACATATGGCCTGTAGGCAGACAGTGAACCGGTTAAGCGTCAATTTATCCAAAGATGCCAAAACTATCAAAAGCATCACAATTTTCAATCCTATTCCTGGTCTACTCGAATCGTGAGTAAATGGAATATCAAGTACCGTATATGCACCTCCCCCCGCCCCCGGGTTACCTGCCCCCGCGCGCACTCACGTTGTGCTGCCCCGCGCCCGCGGGCAGCGTGCTGGCGCGCAGCCCGTAGCCCGGCCGCGGCGCCGCGTGCAGCGCTACGAGTACACACTCACATACTATACCTATCTACTATACACTCACTATGGGCCCCGGAATTACAGTCGGAGAGCAAAAAAATATATATTTGAACGAGTAAATGGTTCAAGTCTAGTAATTGTTCTTAGTGAATGAAGGGCGTCTCGTCTCGCCTGTTTAGCTTGGGTGCGATCACCGAATTTGCCGCTAATTTAAGGTAGGTACTAAAATATGGTAAAAAGTACTTTTTTTTCTACCCAACGAAGAAAATCTGGATTATACAGATTATATGTATATTTCTACTATTTCCTATTGTATTATTATGACATAATTCCAAGGTCATAGTTCGATAAACCATAAACAATCGCTCCAAAATATTCAATGCAAAGTCAGATATCCAGTATATTTTAATTATCAAAATAACGTATTTCAACTTCTATATCTGACAATACATTAAATCTAGGCAAGCACATTTATTTCAATGCAAATAAACTGTACTCAACGAAGCCATTGTAATTAAATTGTAAAATAATGTGCTTGCCTGAAACATGCGAATAATACGTCTCACAATACAGCAGCAACATAAAATATCATTTAAACGTTACATTTTGAAAATAAAATTACTTATACTTAGATAAAATAATAATGTAAAATGTATAGGCAAAACAAAATGTACTGTGTATGTGAGTCAATGGTTGATGAAAATGAAAACTTATCCAGCCAATTAGTCGAGGTATTTGATTAGTTTTAAATTAGTACATACAAGTGCAAATAGTAGTATAATTAAAGTATAGTTTGTTTATTAGAGATGGATCGACTATTCGCGGACTAGCATTAGCTGACGACCAAAATAGTAGTTCCCTGTAGTTTTCGTCATTATACTTTCCAAAATAGGTATAAAGCAGATTCTCTTTGATACCTATAAATCAATTAATATTTTTTTTTTAAATTTAAAAATATCCTTTTATCAATGACATTATTAAACCGTACGCGTAGGTGATATAATTAGTAGTGAAAATAGCAACTCTTCCAGTGGTTTATTGTACTAAAAGTAAACGCTGGCCCGGCCGAGCAGTCGGATCATCCGGCATCCCTAATAATAAACAACATACTCGTACATATTTATAAGATATTGCCACCAACCACTGTAAGTATAAAAAGCTGTAAAAGCGTCAATCAGATTATCAAAGAACAATCAAAGCCTTGTATGAAACGACGCCGCTTGAACTAGAAACACTACCGGGTCTGGGTATGCTGGGAGACGCCCCTGGCTTATTTCCGTGTTACGAGGTACACAGGGATATTAATCCTTACTTCGAGACCTTTACAAGAGGTGTGTTGTCTGGCGCATAATTATTTATTTATTTACATTCGCCATTATGTATTCAACTGAAATTCTTTCGAACTGTTCAATTCATTTAACTGAGTAGGAGCACGCAACAACGTGCCCATGTCCTCGGCTTGTGAGTTTGCATAGCATCAAACAACTTGCCAATTTACGAGCAATGTTATTAAAAACCAATCAATTTTGGTAATTTAAGTAATTTTTTCCTCTTCTTGAGATAATTTATTTTTGGATAGTCATTATATCCAGGGTCCAGTTTTATCAAAGGTTATTTTTAAACAATCATTAATATTTGCATTTATACTTTTAGCTTCAAGTTTGGGACGTCCAACATTCTCTTAATATCAAAGTTTTCAACATTTCCACTGTAACCACTTTCTCAAGACCTTCAGAGCATCCTACCAATCTAATTATTGTGTCATCTAATCTAATCTAATATCTATGCGGCGTCGCCATTGTCAGCGCAAGGAACATCGTGCAAGCTCACCTCGGTGCCTGCGCCGCCACCCGCCTCGACTCGGCGCCCAATTTGCTTAGTCTAGATGTATTCAAACTGAAGCACAATATTATAGCATCTTTTCTTATGAAACAATGTTTTTTTTCTTTTTATGTCATGTCAAGAAGAACTTAAGGCGACAAAAAATGACGTATACGACTTTGTTCCTTACAAAACAATTAAAAACTAAACGTTTTAATTTACATAAAGTGATGTTCCGAAGAAATGACGCTTAAACTTTGTGCCACAGAAAGTAACTTATGTTTTTATTAGGTAAGAGGTATGCGATGAAAGACAAAGCATATGTATCGAGCGTCAAGTAAATCATCAGAATTTAGGCAAAATAATCTCGCAAACAGCTGACGGGATGGTTTATGTATTCATTTTGAAATAGTCGAAAGGCAGAATATTTTCTTATGAAACTCACCATCGCGATCGTCTATTACTTCTGTGAAGTAAGATTGTACTGCAAATGTGTAACACGTCAGTACACTACGCTCTGTCCGTTCACATACATTTTAAAAGTACAGTCGGAAATAATCAAAATTAACTCTACTGAGTTCAAAGAAAAATATTGCTTGACTCAACTTTAGGTACTACTTCTGAACAAGTTTAACCGCAACACAGTCAAAACTAAAACGCATGATTTTATAATGTTAACATGTTTATTACCGACAGTACTAGAAATTCAACTTAATTCTATTTTATTTGCGATGATTCCCTAAGTAGCGAATAAGGTAGGCATTATTTTGTTCACGATAGGTGGCCACACATTCAAAAGTTTGAATTTTAAAGTCAATAAGTAAAACAAACTGTCGTCAAATAACTACCAACTCTCGAGAACAAATGTACCTTAATATTTTTAAGACATCTTCGTTAGTACATACATGGTTGTGATGTATTTTTAATAAAAAATATAACACGACCACGAGAAAAACATTAAACAGGGAAGTCAAAGATTGTGCTTATTAGTAAGTTATGTCAGTTTGGGAAAAATAGGACTACAAAGTTGGTTTCCCGTTTCATCAGCGTTTGAACACCCACATGCTATCAGCATACGCCTGCGGTGTGGATGCACGTTTTAATTTGGGATGTGTGTGTTCGAACGCGAATTAGGAAAATACCTTAGAAGCTGTGAGTTTGAGTTGTGAATAGATGTATTCAATGAGGACATGATTGTTATTAAAGTATAATTGGAATGCGTTTGTAAACGTGTAAAGTGTCAATAAGTGTTATGTCATCGATGGAGTTGCAATATTCTATGAATGTGTTATTCTTACGTATGACATGACTTGTAAATCTGATCATGACACAAATTTCAAGACATTTGATAAAAATTTATGATTTGAAAAAGCTCAAACATTTATTTGCATTTTTTTTTTAATCTGGCATTCATGTTAGTCAATTTAGCTGAATTTATAGAACTTTGACGCAGGAAACTCAGTTTTTTAAACTGTTATTCAATGCCAAATTCCAAAGTGTGTATAATATGTGCGTGTGTGTGTGTTGTGTGAATGCGAGGGCGTCAGCTGCAGTACGTACCGTTGTAAGAAGGCACGTGGTGGTGGTAGGTGTCGCTGGCGGAGGCGTGGCGCGGGTGGTCCAGCGAGCGCGACGGCGACGCGCCCACGGGCGACGAGTAGCGCAGCCGCGAGCCCGCCTCGCGCATCGCCGACGGCGTCCTACCGCGACACGCGGACGTTAGTCAACTACGATAGTTGGCGACAAGGCTTGGCACCGGTTAATAAATTACGTTTTCAAAACGTTCCGAACGGTTCCTTGCATTTTGTTCGGAACGCGAACAAAATGGGATCATTTTATGACAACAGAAAAAACCGGATTATTTAGTAATGTACAAGGCTCGCGGCTTCCCGAGTACTTTTGTCTAGAGCTCGGTGTCGTTTACATGGCTCGCGTCGTTTGTATGAAACTCGACGACTCGGGAGTCTTTTCCAGAACTCGAACCTTCTTGAGAGCTCGATCGATCTCGAGGCTTTTTCAGGGTTCGATCGATTTTGAGGCTTTTTCAGGGCTCGAGTCTTTTTTAGCGCTCGAGTCATTCTTTACGTGGCGAGTCGCGCTCAAGTTTGTTTCCGTTTGGAGTCTTCTTTTTCAAAGCAGGCAATAACATATGTGTTTGTGGGATATAATATGTGACCAGAAGGGTATTTCGCAAATAGAGGTTCAAAATACATTTAGATCGTCATGAAAAATATCATAGAGAAAAGGTTTAAGAAGACTCGAGCTCTTCTGAGACTTGAGTTCTTTTGAAGGCTCGAGCTTTTTTGATAGGTTCGAGCTCTTTTGAAGGCTCGAACTCTTTTGAAGTCTCGAGGCTGGGCTCGGGACTACGAGCCTATTGTGGTCACTGAGTCCGGCCAATCTACCTCGAAGCTTCAAAAGTAGAGCTCGACGCCTCGAGGTTTGTACATTACTAGGTTTATTTCACGAGGAAGAGGCTCGTAACATGAGCGCGAAAATTCAAACATGGCAAACCTTTTTATTTATCTGAGAATGATAATATTTCGTGGCGATAGATCTATTCGTTAGATCATACAAGTTGATGACAAATTATAAACGTTGCTGACAAAAAATATAACTCCCATCCATCAATGTTCTTTAGTTCAAACTTTAACGATACGGCCCGTGACTAAGCTACGTAGTAATAGAAAAAACGGAAACAAAACAAATACGTTCTTAGGCATTTTGAACGAAAACGGTTTGAAAAATTAACTGATTTCCAAGCCTTGGTTGGATACTGCATAGATTACGACAGCAGGGAACACAGTTCGAATTTACATTATTTATTCTTTTGATAACATGTCACATGGAAAAAAGATGACAAAATTCAGGATGCAGTAATATAAAGACTTACCGACGAATTAGCTATAAGATTAACTAAATTATGTAAAAACGTGAAATTTGATGGTAAAACATGAAGTCTGTTAGCGTCTGAATCAAGAAGGCTACTTAATATAATTTAGGCATATTATGCCTGATATCGTATTATTGCTTACCTGCTTGCATTTCTTGGGTCTAAATTTTGTTTCTTCCACTGCTGTAGCTTTTCTCTTTCTTTAACTTCTTTAAGGAAAACCTGTTAACAAAATCAATTCTATTTGTAAATTTGATCACGAGAAACTATAGTTTTTCAGTGGAATGTAATTTCAACAATGAAAATACGAGCTAAGAAACAAATTCAAAAGTCAAGTTTCGAAAAGGCCTCATAACGTTGCGTCGGCCCGCATAGTGTTCTGCTCGCTTCGCTCGCTCAGCTCGCGTCTTGCTTTGGCCACTTTTTTCACCTGACCTGATTTACGATGTTACCCATTTGTTCATCAAGGCCCTTCGGCTGCGATGCCTACTGTACGCACCCTAGTTCCTCACTAGCCGAAATTGTACATTTAAGCGCCTCACTTCTAATAACAGATAACAGTTGTATTAGTTAGTGGTACGGAGATCGATGAATGTTATCTGACCTGCGCGATGCCGGTGTCGATCTTGGCGAGCTCCTGCTGCTCGCGGCGCAGCTTGTGCGCGTCGCCGCCCTCGGGCTCCGCGTCCGACTCCACGCCCTTGTACGTGTCGGACCAGCGGCGTCGTCTCTCTGTGAAAGTTACTTCCTATTCAGCATGGCATCATTTATTGGTTGGGACTTCATAAGAGAGAAAACGGAAATTTCCTTTTTATACTCTATGGTAGAATATGAGAATTAGCAATGAGAAGTTCGATCCAAACGTCGATGGTTCATATCCGGCTCGAAGGACCATCTCTTGGTAAGCTGGTCTTGGTTTTTGTAGAAATTACGCTACATGGATAGTTTTCAAACATGAATTCACATCGTAGAATTTAAGACGGAAAGAAAAAGACAGCATGAGAATATAGACATCCATACCCCAGAAGTTTTTGTTGTTGATTGTTGTGTTCTGACCATAGAGTTGAACAATAACCCAGACATAAGTTTAACACATTATTTTTGAACAAGAGATTTGAAGGAAGAAACTGCACTAGTTATTCTCAAGAGACATTAAAATAATAAAAATACAAAAAAAATATTTAGATTTAAATCATAACTAAGAAATATTTATCTCAGACAAATAATGTTTTAAAAAATAAAGTGATGATTTAAGTTAAATTGAACATCTTATAAAAGGAGGATAACCAAGAGCAACACGCAGAAATGTCACATATTTTATGTAGTAAATGCATGAATCTGTTCACAATGACCTGGGTCGGTGTAGGGGTAGGGCGGCGCGGGGAAGTCGTCGCGCTCGATGCGCGGCTCCGCGCCGGGCGCCGGCTTGTAGGCCGACGGGTAGTGCGACAGCTCGATCGGCTCCTGCGAACGTACGGACAGTACACAAGTTTAAAGTTAGTAACTAGAATTAAACAACCTTAGTTCTAAGGACCTCTAGCAGGATCTCAAAGACCTTTTTTCTAGTTTCTTTCTTCAGATGGAAAAAAGAGAAAAGGCTTAACAATAAAATTAGGTATACAATTTGTTTTGTAAAGTATCTACAACAGCCAGGCCAGTTCTCAACGTAGGTATGCGATCATTGCGCCATCTGTGTCACGATTTGCCGTGCCGTGCATCAGTGCATCTTTGAAGGAGCTCACACTGTGGATATTTTGGTCCAAAGTAAAAACGTAAATAATTGAGCTGAAAAGGCGCTAGAAAGACTGGCATGGAAGCAGGAAAGAAGAAGACCAGCAATGGGATAGTAACAGTTGATTTAGATTATTCATATCAAGGTACAACAAGGTATATGTCAAATCCTCAGTAGATTTTGCCCACAGATATATATTTAATTAGATAAAGTAAGCCTATAAGCGAGGCGTGAAAAGGTATTTTTGAAGGCAAGGTGGGGTTGACCATCTTTAGGATGCTTTCCTACAGTAATTGGGTCTCACGGCCGTTTTCTTTGTGTTGGAGTAAAATCACCTATTCTTCATTCATTATAACATTAGAAATAAGTAGCAGGTGGTTTAAAATGAATGACAATTTGCGTTTGACGTTGCCATGACGATAACATACCTGAGTATAAGCTGGCAAAATTTAAAATCCCTTCCGCCACAACGTATGAAGGGATTAAGTAACATTTTAGATTTGGTAGAGTTATAGTTACAGTAAAAATATGTTCGGATAACCCCCTGCTTCTTTTAGGTTTTTACATCGACAGTATAGTTTGATACAAGACATAATAATTTATTTATGCAAAAGCCTCATAAATTCTGAAATTCCTTTACTTTAAATGAGAACAATTAAGTGTGACAGCTGCTATATAAGTAGATCTTAATAAATCTCATTGTGCTTTTACCACAAAGTGTACCCTAAAAAGAACCTTTTTAACTTCTGTCTAATGCTACAAGGAATGGAGTGTAGGAAGAATGCTAGAATACCTCATTGTTCATGTGCGGCGACTTGGGGCGCGGCGTCTCGGCGCGCATGGAGTCCACGAGCGCGCGCATGCCGGGGCGCGGCGACGCCTTGCAGCCCGCGCGGGACGACGCGCGCGTGGACGCCGCCGCTGCAACGCAACCGCTGGTGAGCCCGCGAGTGGGGCTGTCTTGGCTCACATCAGGCTACTGACCAAAGACTGCTAGCTATTTGCTAAAAATATAGGGACTTTAAAATGACCAGCCGTTCTGGTATCAGAAAAGGGCCCAGACACTGCTATTCGAATGCCAATGGAATCGTAATTAACTGACGTCATTTTGACAGTTTTAGTGTGGACCAAACGTCAAAATCATGTTTTTCAATTATGATTCTATTGGTTACGAAATAGACCAATCGGGCCTCTGGTCAATTTGAAAGGGGCAGCAATTAATTGACTGTTGTAGATAGCAGAAATTAGCAAATAACTAGCAACTTTTAGTCACCATCCTGATAAGAACCGATGCAGACAACCAGCCATTCTATTGCTCACTTGATATAACCACACCACGAGCGACATGTAATTGAAAAGCCTAGACATGGAACGAGCGTTCATTATTTGATTTCATTTTATGTTGTGACTTTTCAATTTATTGTTATTTTCACTATGTTAAGCAAAATTTGGCTAAGCACTTATAACATTTTTAAACACCTTTTACTATAAGAACTTGTATTTGTAAATAAATGAAACATTTCAATTCGATGGACCGATGACCAGGTGCAAGTTGCAACCATCGCATGCAAAAGGGCTCAAGCCGCTCGCAATGGTCTCCCATAAGGCCTACGTCCAGGAATGGACCTCTAAGGGCTGTTCATGATGACGCTAACACAAATAAAAGATTGACATATTTCTTTGAGTATACAGCCTAGATGTTGCCTCTAGGTGGCGCTAACTCGCCAACAAATTCACGTTTCGTGCTCGCAAAAAGCGATGGTGATGTCATTCGAATCTGTTTGTGCCACTCGCACTAGGCACTCAAGACACTGTGCAAGTCGCACTAAGCACTCAAATACTGTGCAACTCGCACTAGGCACTCAGCTACTTGTGTAACTCACAGGTGGGCCGGTGGAAGTGCGGCGAGGTGGGCGGGCGGTCGTAGGGCTGCACGGGCCGGCGCAGGTACGCGGGCTCGCACGTCAGGTACGAGTAGGTCGTGATCCGGTGCGGGCTGTCCTCCGCGCGGTACTCGCGCAGCGTTAGCCCGGGCGACACGGCGCGGTAACCGTACTGAAGGGAAACAGGCCGTCAATGTTAACTATAATTTTATACTGTCAAAAAAGTCATATGAAATACTCATCGGTGACACTTCAAAACCTATAAGTGTCATTTAACACGATGATTTTGATCAAGTCTACTTGCACTACCTAATGGTGCACTACAGCAGTTATAGTCTTTGAAACGTTTTTGAACATTTGTAACTCACTAAAAATCTCTTTTAAAATCTAATAAATGTTAGAAAATGTTACAAGTAAAATGTCAGATAATTTTCTATGACATTTTTAATGATTTTACAAAACAGTGTGGCAGCACCATAACATTGCTTGCTTTTATCGCTTTTATCGCTATTTAAACCATGATTATGGCCTGTTTATAAGTTCTGTCTAGATATTGTAATTTTACTTGTTTTTTGGTAAATGTGATTAAGTTAGAGAGACTGAAAAATATGTATTTTCTTTGTTTAAACCGTGTACGTAACTTACTAACTACGAATTATGAGCGAAAATTGTAAATTATTCATGAATGTCAGTTGTATTGTACGTAATATATTGAAATAAATATCTCAAAATAAAATGATTGTACTAAAAACAACTATTACACAACATTTTGCAGTTAGTCAACACATCCACATGCTTGCGGTGCGAGAGACAACATGAAGGAACATCAAAATAATAAAGAAACTGAAGGAAACATAATAAAAATAAAACTAAGAAAAAAACTTGTAAATGTATCAACTGAAAAGTAAAATAAATAACGAATGTGCCTTTGAAAAAGAACAACACAGGGAGTAAACTTTACCACTTAATTTATAACTAGGCAGAGAGAAGAGGTAGTAATCAAAAGATTCGAAATTTTAGTTCTTGTTCAAGAGCACAGTAAGCAGAATGCACAAAAAACATGATGGTGTTTCGAGATGTAATTATGACATCTAAATACTGCATTTCAGATTTTGCAATTCACGAATAAACGAACTAAAAACTGTCTGAAAGTGATGGAAGACGACATTAGGAAACTATTGAACTTGACCAGTGACAATGTTGTATATTAAATTATTTGCCAATTTCAAGTTTAATTGACAGAATGTTGGTTCAAACATTCTGTCAATATAAATTTTAAATTGCAAGAGAAATGACACCACGGAGTTTTCTGCATTTGCAGTTCCACGAATTTTTATATGACAAACAAAATACGGGCGATTTTCTATAATATCTATGATTATAATTTATTAAAATATAAAAAATCGTTTTAGTAGTTCACGGAATTCTACAAACGTATTCTTAAAAATATAATCGTTCTTTCCAGTCAGTTAAAAAACCTAACATTCAACTAAAAAGTTTTGTGTGCATTCAAAATAAAACTAAAAGAAAAATAAACAAATGGGTGAGCTACCTTCCTGGTGAGGGAACTGTAGGGGCTGCAGTAGGAGCCGTTGACGCTGGGCGTGCGCGAGCGCAGCGAGAACTGTGCACAAACATGCGCGACACTACATAACTACATCACTTACGACATACACACAAGTACCCGCTGTAAGGATAAGAGATGTTACATGGAGAAACTTGGAAAGCAGTGACAACACTTGGGACCAAAATACTTCAATGAATATTTGATTTTAAAGAATTAGTCTACTAAACAACTTACCTTCACGATGTATTTTTTCATAACTAGTACCTTTTGTATAACAAAAAACCACTGCTTTTTCAGTTTTCGAGAATGTAACACGTCACTTCCTTACACCATGGAAAATGGAAAGCCAAATTGAAGAGATTTTCTAATGCATACAAAATTAAAGGCAAAGAAACTATAAAATAAATATAATTATTTTCAGAAGTTTTTAAAAGTTGGATCTATGGTTTACGAATCAACTTTATTTGGCTTAAACTTCAACAACTTTCAACCTTTCCATCAACAGTCAAAAGCTGCAACAAGGTTCAAAGTGTTTAGGATATTTGTTAAATGACAACATTCACTTCATATTTATTTTGTCATACACGAAAAAGTAAGATAAAACAAAAATGTGCTTGACTAGGACCTTTTGTAGCTTAATATACCGTCATCTTCTTCTGTCGGGCATTATTGCGATATAAAAAAAAATTAAAGGAAAGAACCAATTCTATTTGCAAGGTTTCTTTCACTGACACCAACAGGAACACTCAGTTGAAGAAGTCTCGCTATTGTCCATACAATTTCAAAATAAAAATAAAATGTCTAGAAAATGTATGGACAACAAAAGGATCACAGACACAGCTTGCATATGACAACATCGAGATCCACAAGACAACAGGAGCACGTTGCACAGAAATGAACGTTGTTGCGGAAAACAAAAGGTGTGTTTTAACCTTTTAACAGTCAGGAACCATCGGTCAGGGACAGTCACATGCAAGTGTGTGTGAGTCTGAACATGCAACAAAACATTGTCGTGAGTAATGCTTTTTTTGCTAAATGAAAAAAATATACCACCAAGGTAAAAAAGTCTTAACAATAATCTATGAGGGAGTTTTGTTACACATACAATTAAACAATCAATAATATATTTTGCAAAAGAATAAATAAAAAACAGTTTAATGCGCGAAAATAATGTATAAATAAATATCTGAAAAAAAAGCAATTAAAAAAACAACATAGTAAAATTACGGCTAAGTATTTGTTTTTATAAAGAATAAAGTAATAAAAGTACAAAGCAGTAGAAACTAACTAGCAACGCTGCAACCCGGAAACGCTCAGCAGGCGTCTCCGGGTAGCAGCGTCTACTCTACAGCTCAAAAACGCAGATGCTCAACTGTTTTCAATAAATAATAAATGACTACTACAACGAAACCCGTACTGGTAAACTTTGTGATAACAAGAGCGAATACGTAGTCTACTGATTATTAGCATACCTATGAGATACATTACGTGAAGTTTTTAATTTTGCATTTACTTGTCTTTGTAGCTGTGTGATGCGTCATGTAACTGATTTAAAGTATAGCTACCGTTTAGCATTAGATATGCAGTACATGGAGCCGGTTTCGGACACCAAAACCGTATTGGAATGGAACTCAACCACAATGTGACTAGTGTCTGCCGCTGTCTGTGTCTGATTGTTGTTGGTGATTGTCGTTGTTTGCTGTCCTTCGTGTTTGCCCGAGTGTCTGTTGTTGATGTCGTTCGTGTCTGTTGTCAGTGGCGTCCGTGTCTGTTGTTGGTGTCGTTCGTGTTTGTAGTTGGTGACTTTAGTGGTGTCTGTTGTGATATCTGTTGCGGTATCTGATGTAGTATCTGTTTTGGTATGTGTTGTGGTATCTGTTGCGGTATATGTTGTAGATCTGTTGTGGTATGTGTTGTAGATCTGTTGTGGCATCTGTAGTGGTATCTGTTGTGGCATCTGTCGTAGTGCCTGTCGTTGGAATGCGTAATTGGTGTCTGGTGAAGTGTCTGCGTGTATACCTGCAGCTCGGAGCAGGGCCGGTCCAGCGCCAGCGGGTCGTGCGGCTCGTGCGGCGCGGGCCCGCAGCGCGGGTGCCAGATGGCGGCTCCTTGGAGGAACATCTCTTCACCGTCTCCGAAGGGGTCGCCGCACTTGCTGCAGCGCGCGCAGGTCGGGTGGAAGTGGTGGTTCTCTCCCGCCTGCAACGAATATAGATACGCGTTTTGCGAGCACGTAAATATCAATTACTATGGAATCGAGTCAACGCCATCTAGCGGCTAATTTGGGCAACATTAAGGCCGCTAGATGGCGCTCACTCGATGCCATTCAAATTCGCGTTTTTTTCTCGCAAACGCGATGGTCAAGTTATTCACTTTTCTCCCTGCAACTCGCACTCAGCACTCTGAACGTGGAACAATCTATGGGGACCTTCGAACGAAATTTTGCAGATGGCGACTTTTTGCAGCCATTTAGTGACGATACAAACAATCTTATCGCGAGGTTGATGCCAGAAATACTTTGTATTACTTTGCCTTAGGATCATTACTAAATTGAAAATGCAACTATTTGTATAAATTAGGCTGTAGGAACAAAATATATTTTAGCTACAAACATTTTGCGTGAGGTTGTAAATGCAAAGTCTTCGCCATCTCGAGTCAAGTTGCATAGCGTACATGTTGCTCTTTTTAAAATTCCACTTGGAAAACTCCGTGCTTATGGCTCATTGGAAAAATGCCGGAAGGGGCTCATTTTAAAATTTGGACCTTTATTAGGACACGACAACAATACGAGTAAAATTGCAAAAACTGTTACTACACCCTTGTTGAACTGAAGGTGTGATTTCATAAAGAAAGATAAGGAAACGTCTTAAGAACTGAATTATATGAGATCATGGCGGTTTTAGCATTTGAAGAACCCCTGTCGATTTAAGAGGTGTGATATTTGACTGAGCGGCGTCATACCAACATCAGCCCTACAGTACAGTACAGTACAGTACAGTCGGGTCTGGGTGTGCTGGGAGACGCCCCTAGCTTATTTCCTTGTGTGGTACCTCGTAACACAGGCATTTATTAATCCCTACTTCGAGACCTTTACAAGAGGTGTGTTGTCTGGCGCAAAAAAAAAAAAAGAAAAAAAGTACAACACTCCACGCACCTGCAGCACCTTCCCGGAGATGTACCGCTGGCAGTAGGCGCAGCGCACGCCGTACAGCCGCTGGTAGTCGCGCTCGCAGTACGGCACGCCGCCGCGGCCCATGTACTCGCCCGCCAGCACGCAGCCGCACTCGCCGCACGAGAAGCACCACGTGTGCCATTGTCTGGACAGCATATCACTCATTATTTGCAGCCACAAAACAATCTGGAGGGATGTTGCTATTACTGCTGCTATTTTCCAGTTACATGTTTTTTTTCTAAATTATTTATGAGTGTTATGAATCTAAATGCTTCTAAATAAAGTAGATCAGTTAGTTAATAGTTCAGCTAGCGATGAAAAAAAATTGGACACGTATTTCGATTATTCGTGCCACAGTAACCAAAAAAGTGACTCAACCCAGAAAATTTCGAAAATTCGTAAAAAAAACCATATTTCGAAAACTACCAAAAATCGCGGAACATACATGGGGGTAAATCGGGTAGCCCTAGTGATGCTCTATCACTGGGCTTCCGCTTATCACTACTTTTTGAGACCTGTATAGTAAAAGTTTGTTAGCCAATGAAATTTGTTTTAGAGACTCTCCGTGATAAACCATTTCCGTATCGACTGATGCCTTAAAAAATCTGCTGTATGGTCCTTTAAATATGTCTCAAAAACCATTACATACAACTAAAAATCATTGCTCATTATAAGCATATTATAAGAAACTCACCTGTCTAAAGCAACTAACGCCTGTCCTTCCGACAACTCCTGTCCACACCCCGCGCACTCTGCAACAATACGGAATGTTCACTCGTGATTACGACGAACACACAGGCCCTGCCAGAATACCAGCGTCTCTGCAGTCCTGTACTGCAGCGGCATATGCTGAGGCAGGGACCTGATTGACCCGCTACTGTATTTTTCTTTTTCTTTTAATTGTTTGTTAAAATTGTTTCTTGTATACTTAATATTTTTTGTTGCTTGTACTGTTAGGTTAATAAAATATTTTATATTTCTTATTTCTATTTCACATCAACACACGCTTGGAACGGAACGCGCAAATCACCGGTCGCTCTATTGGAACGCTAAACGATTTGAACGAACTGGAATGCCAATCGCTAAACGATTGACGGACGTTCCTGTATTCGGAATTTTAATTCGAATGGCTAATAACAATTGAATTAAATTCCGCTAATAGATTACGTCCGGTACTAAACGTAGGTATTTACACGATTCAGTACATTTTAGTGCAATGGTGGTATCCAGATTGTATGGAATGTACTCGTTATGCACAACATGACCTTCTGAAATTAAGATAACAAGTAAGACTAAGCAGAAGACAGATATGTTGAAAGGTTTTTCTCGGAATTAGCATTTTCCTTAGCCGTTTTCATACCAAATAATTAAAGTTCGCAAAATTGCAAATTGCAAAGTTGAGTGTATTGAAGTCAGCAAAAGAACATAATTATCTTGGGTGTAATGTAAGCACTGTGAGTTGGTTTTACACTAGTGAGATTATTTTAATACCAAGGCTTATATTGGGAAACTCAAAATTTCTCAATAAACAATAAAGTTAGGTGGAAAGCCAAGGAAGCTGCTTTTGAATGTTTCTGCTCGCACTAAAAATCAGCAATTTAGTGAGCCACTCTTCTTTCGCACTGCAACTCTACTAACTCACAATCTTAAACAAATAAAAAACCTCACCATTCTGATCTCCATTCAGATCAGCACGATCCGTGGTATCCCTGCTGATGTGATTGGTATTATTTCTTACAGGCGAGGCTGCGGAGACGGGGGAGGCGGGGGAGGCGGGGGAGGCGGGCGCGGGGGAGGGCGAGGCGCGGGCGGCGGAGGTGGCGCGCGCGGTCTGCCGCTGCGGCGCCGACACGCAGCGGGAACATACCACCTCGGCGCCGGTGTACGTCACCTTTTCGCCTGAGGGAAACGCGCGTCTGGAAAGAGGAAGTATCATTGTACAAACACGGCCATCATGACTTAAGCTTAATAGCTGGCTGTTGGAGTGGATACCATTCGATTGATAAAGTCCAATCATATGCAAGGTGCTCCCCTTTACTTCCGAGGAACCTTCATGCCATCAGCTATCTACGCCCAGAGGTTTCAGCTGTGCGTTATCTGGCACAAGGTGTCAATTTCTTTATTACCACGAACTGGCCTTCCAATAAGTCACCGACTTGCTCGTCATAGCTACTAGTCTAGACTAATTAATACCATAGGGGTCTCACCAAATACTAGCAGAAAAAACCTGTGTAGATAATATTACATGTTCACATGTAGGTACGTGGTTAGTGTTTTTCTTATTTAATATTCAGCAAGGTAAAAGGTTAGCCTTAATGCAATCAATGAATCTCGTCATTATTATCTGATCCAATACTCAATACTTAATTTGCAAGCCATAATAATATTATATAATATGTACAGAAGATGGTAAATTATAGTATGATACATGACCAATATGGACCCTGTCGGGCCTGCAAAATGGTAATAATTGATCACTTTCCATCAGGTGACCTTCCAGCTCCTTTGCTCACTATTACATAAAATAAAACAATATGCGCTCCAAAAACGAAGTTCAGATAGCACTACGTAGAGACCCAACTATCTCCTCCAGCGGGGCTAAGATGCGCGCCTCACGAGAAGAGTAGACAAAAAATACACCAATCAAATTTCGCCATTTCTCGTTTTTGTCGACAAAATCGAGAAATGACGAAATTTGATTAGACGATGTTTTGTCTACTCTTCTCGTGAGACGCGCATCTTAGGCCTGCAGGACAGGATACAAGTACCATAAGAACTACTAAGTTCATGAACAATCTGAAAAATTAAGTTACTCGAGGAAGTACTTACTTGCATCGTGCGCACGTAAAGCATTTCTGATGGTACGTGTTCCCGAGCGCGGAGACCACCTCGCCCTCGACGTACTGGTTGCACGCCGCGCACCTCGTGCCGAAAGCGCGCTGGTAGTCCTGCAACGTACAGACAACACCAAATTAGACATCCCTTCTTATGATGTCAACACAGCGGCTTAGAAGTAAATAATCGAAACAGATATAAAGCTTCAACATTGCGATGTGACAGCAGCACTAAGCTAAAACTGAAAGTGAAACTGGTGAACAAATAATGTAATTGGATAACGACTGGGGGCAAGAGACAAGCTTAGGTCATGTCCTACACATTGTACACCATGGGAGTCAGTGGTCAGCGGTGACCCCTTAACAGATAGACAGGTGACTCTGCTGTAAAGGCCTAGCGACAAGCCATTGAGTCCACTGACTCTACATGTTTTCCATTACGTTACCCAAACCGTCATGCTATTTACTATATCGTTTCATGCTTCGTTTGTCTATTGTACGTTTGGAACTACACAAGCATTGTGCATAACACCACCCGAGAAGAGGTCGCGACATCAAATACAACGACCAGAACGACCTTTGAACCGTTGACCTGTTTTTAACGGAATTTGAGGCTTACTTTTGTACACGGCAGCTGGCATGGATGAGCGGGCCCTTTTCTTTTACTAGGAACTTGTGCATTTACATAGTCGCAATGCGAATGCAAATTGAACGAATTTATCGCATAACATCACGTTACGAATAATAGAACGATGCTGATTACAATTACAAGCCCACTTCAAGTGTTAACTACTACCCACTCAGATCCTTGCCCTATTTGGCCTAGTTCAATAATGGCTTTAATAACACGAATCGCTTTAAATGTAATGCAATCCTGTTTGATCTACGGATGTGTACCACATTGAGGTAGTTGGATTGCCGCGTCAGGCGCACGCGGGTTGCTATACATTTGAACAACAGAAGGACGTGGCTTGACAGTCAACGTTGGCAGCATATGCAATGCAATGCAAATACGGTTCCGTTGTCGTGACGGCTGCGACACCCAGTGTCCAGATGTCCCAGTGTCGAGTCTGCACGTCAAGCACGTCTGACTGTGAAGTATGTCATGACCAGTATTGACCAGTCTTGCTTTCTTCATACCGTTTTAAAACTCAAATAAAGATAAAGATATTTGAAGATAAAGTTAAAGGACTGGTTGCTAACGTAGTGGTTAACTAAAAGAAATTGAAATGATGGTTTTGAGTTGATTAGTGGGCTTTGTTTGTTTTCATCATAAAAAATATTAATTTATCTCCCTAACTTCTTTTTCGTTTATCGTATGATGTTACTTGAAAATATTTCTTTTGCAAGATGCTAGTCGTAAAAGCAAGCCTCAAAAGCGGCCTAAATAGGTAGCTCGGAACACGTATTCAAGGGTTTCTATACGTAGTGGAATTTGCTCCTGGCAGGAAATGAGCAGTTAGCGATGAATAGGGCATTTCAAAGTCCTGAATTCCGGGAGGGTTGGTAACCCTAGGGCAGACACCTGTCGCTCGCGTGTCGCCGCGCCCCACTTACATTTCCGCACATCGTTACTGCGACCAGATAATTACCAACTACTTAAGTTCCATCCATCTTTAGTCTGACTCGTAAATTAGCTAAACAGAATTGATATAAATAAAATAAATAAATAATAAATATCCAGGACAAATTACAACAAAGATCATCTGACCCCAAACTACGCAGAGCTTGTAAAACATACATACTTAAATAGATAATAACACCCAGACACAACAAACACAAATGTTCGTCACATAAATGTTTGTCATGGGTGGGGATCGAACCCACGACCACCGGTGCTAAAGGCAGGATCGCTGCCATTGCACCAACAGTCAGTCAAATTTTAACACTAAAAAACCACGTAAAAGTTGCCTCTGTTAGTTTGCTTTTTCGGAACAACTCGATGGGAATGAATGTTGTGTCCACTACAGTCATTAGAAGAACTTTTATCGAGGTTTGTGTTCGTAAAATGAAAGTCCGGATACCTTAAGACGCCACAAAGATCAGCCACCAGGTCAGGTAAGCAGCCAAATTTAATAAATAAAAAATATCCCTGGACATTATTCCACACAGCGCCATCTAGCCCCAAAGTAAGCTAATTAAAGCTTGTGTTATGGGATACTAGACAACGGATAAACGGATTTACTTTTCATTATTCAAGTACTAGCGGCCCTGACAAACTTCGTTTTGTCAAAAGTTATTGGCAAGACAGCTGTGAACATTGAGTATGGAAAATGTGAACACATGTGTGTGTGTTTTTAATACTTATTATCATATTCCCGATGTAGACAAATCCAAAAACACACAAATCATAAAAATCGGTCCACCCGTTCTTGAGTTATAAGTGGTGTAACTAACACGACCTTCTTTTATATATATTATATAATCTAATTAGATTGGTATTTATTGTTTGGCAGTTACTAATGCCCGATTGCGAATGCTCCTATCTAGCAGCCGGTGTGGGTGCAGCCGCTACAACCTGTCGAGATATTCACGAGAGTGCCTGGCGGGACCATCCCATGAATAGGAGCAGTATAACAGTAGCGAACTTGAGTCTCATATAAAAGATAGAGTTGTTCAGGTGTGAACAAGCATCTCAATCTGTTCAGGATTCCGAATTTTTAGGTACTTACAAACATTAATGCCGATGTTTAGATTATCCTTTACCTTCGGGCAGAAGTAGTGTCCGTCCTTGCAGAAGAAGCCGCCCTTGGCGAGCGAGGCGGAGCAGGTGCAGCAGGTGAAGCAGCCGGTGTGGAAGTACTTGTCGGTGACGCGCAGCACCTCGCCGCTGCATTTTTCGCCACAAGTGCCGCACACCACCTTGCCTGAAGACAAAGCAAACATTGTTTCAGCAAACAGACAACTGCCAAATAGATAAATTAAATAATGGCAAAACGTCCAAAACTCACGAAGATTTACAATTAGGGGATCACCTAATTGCTATAGACAATACAAACTACGATCATAAGATAAGAGATAATGAAGTTACCAATTCAAGATCGTTTAGAAAGATCGAGATAAGATACAATATTAAAGCATTATCATAACGATGAGGTCTGTAGTCAAGATTTTAGGCTCTTGTCTATTAACGGCAGACGCTTGCGCTACATGCGGGATAATACGCATACTAATGAAAGAAAGGTAGGAACCGTCACTATATCTCATCCTAGAATAGTAATCAAAATATCAGAATACTCCCAACGAAAAGTGAATGTGAATATACACGATTAGAAAGACACAAAGGCCTTACAAGCAGGCAAAACTCACTACTCCTAAATCATCAACATCTATTAATCGTCGAAAGAAAAAATTCAAATCCAGACGTGAATTTAGCCAGCTCCTCTGACGACATAGATTGATACAGAGCTGTGTATTTTTAATACATAGTTTTATAGGCTATTCCCCTATTTGCACTGTACAGGCCTGACCTAATAACTCCCCTAGATCCGCAGCGCTCCGGCGCCGGGGAGCGTCGCAATAAAACGCTTGCGTAACCGATTAGCAGGAGGCCTACCGCGGTGCAAAATTTTCGAAGTTTCGTAAAACTATAAAAGGCTCAGAGCCAATAACAAAACCCCTAACTCTACCTGATGAAAAGCGGCCGTGAAATGAGAGTGACAAGCACGGTAATGCAATGCAAAGCAACCTTTGAGCTGGTAAACTGTATCTTGAAGGCCTGCAAATATACCTTTTCATTGCTCCGCTTGAAGACCCTGGGACTATAAGAACAAGAGGAAGAAAACACATGCGTCACACGAAAGAGCGTTCCACGTCTGGATGGTACGACAGAAGAAAGAGTCACCGAACCTAAAGAGATTACGTTTAAAATATAATATACCTAATGCTTATAAAACCCAGAAATCAAGTTCAAAACGAACTGTGTGCGTTTTAACGCCTAATGATTTACGATTCTTAGTGTACGCACGGACGAGAGTAGGCCCCGTGGCTAGCGAGAGAGCATCGATACGAGCGCCTGACTGCAGCCATGCACTCGTATCGATTAGCCGGGTAGCACATTAACACACTTTGCAACGCCTTCCGCAGTTACTTGATTGCTTCAAAGCGAGGGTTGGGGATGGCGTCAAAATGCGAACCTTGTAATTCAATACTTTTAAAAGCTCACGAATTGCTACGAAGTTAAGCCAATGTTGCATACTTACAATGTATTAAATACAGGAAATAGTTGTATTTCAGAACGAAAATATATTTAAGATTCAGCTACCGGATCGGAAATTTGATCCTGGGAATAACCCTGCAAGTTATTTTATCGCTAGCAAGCTTTTCACTACAAATTATGCTGAAGCAACATCAAAGTAAATATTAAAATTTTGAAGATTTGTAGTGAAGAATTTACATGTAATGTTGTTTGAAAATAACGAAACACAATTGAAAACCTCAACCACGTTCTGAGGTCAATGCAGACAACAAGGGAGGACCCTTGTCCCCTTGAGAGAAAACAATTGAAAGAGGGCCGAAGACGGACACACTAGGGTTGGGAGCGAATAGAGACTATAGCTACTGAAGGCACGTTTTATTATTATTCTTATTAAAAACATCCATCAAGCAAAGGCTGGATAAGTTTTATGTATATTCACCATAACACGATTTTTTTTATTGTAGAATCAGAAAAATATATCAGGCAATAACTTGAATGTGCAAGACAAGGGCAATCTAAGAAAAAATATTAGAATTGAATAACAAATAAACAATTTAAGTTAAAAGACGAGCGATAACAGTCAATATAGCCTCTAGATAGCTATCTCCTGTCTACAGAAGCTCGTTTCAAAAATCAACAATGCCAACCCTACAATGCGCATACGCCGGACCAATGCTGCGGCTGCCATCGGCCGACGTCATTAATTCAATCAGCATGACACAAATTACCACTTGCCCCCTGGGAGGTTAACTCTCCTAACACTAGAACGTAATAATGACTGACAAAATGTCACAAGAAATTCTCCGGGGACTTCCGAATAACGTTGTTTAATCTGACGCTTGCGATAAAACCGTGAATTTATATTATGATCAAAATCTTTTTGTTTTACGAAGGAAGTTCAATGGCATTTGTATTTGTCTTATTGCGAATTTTGTTCTTTGTTCCATTCTGTAAATATTTGGATCTTTAAATAATGTTAATGTTCTTTACTTTCTCAAATAATTTCAACAGCGCTTTTGCAAAGAAAAATGATCAAAGGAGCACATTTTAAAAAAGCTAAAATCCGTAAACTGCTTCTTGTTGAATTCGAATGGAAATTTTACGTTAAAATAAAACCAATACTTTCATAACACGCGAAAAGTAAATGTGTGATCAAATCGCTTAGTCCATTTCTACAATGGTTAAAAGAATAAATGTAGCCGCAAGTAATATTTCGAACTTACAACTAAATGACATACCTAATAAAGTGGTCGCATGGCGTTTTACAAATAGTTTAAAGTTAATGTTTGAGCTTTCCAAACATAGCAGCGCTCGTGCACTATCAAAGAATGCAGAGCGTCAAGAACTTAAGATTAAATAAACTAATCAAAATAATTACCCAAACACACCATCTCTCTCCAAAGTGGATTGCGCAACATACTTACTCGTAATGTTAACGATTTATAAATTACTTTAAGATGTAGCGGCCACAGTCTCACTCAAAATGAAGGCAACCAGGCCTATTTCAGCTTAATACCTTAGAAATAAACATCTGCTTAATGTTACATCTTAGGTGCGATTCACTTCATAATCACAGCAGGTAAATAGTGTATGTTGGTGAGTTCAGAACCACTAGCAAAAAAATGATTTATTAAGAAAAAAAAATCCTGAATTTCTGATTTCATTGCTGCAAATAAATGTCAAAGAATCATTCCATTTGCAACGCATGGGCTTTTCAAATCCACTTCTCTTCTAAGGGATGGGTGCTGTCGGCAGGTTGATGCAGGCTTAGAGCTTTTATCGCCTGCGCCTTAACAATCCAATTACACAGAAAGCTTTAGCTACCTACACCTATTCAGAAAATGACATCTTGTAGTTCGACAGTTACAGGTGAAACAAGTTCCACAAGGCTCTGTTATGCTATGCCCAGATCGTGATAAACTTTCCAGTAGTTTATTTTAAGATGAAAGGAATGCCTCGCTTTAAGCACGCTATCTCATTTGTACAAATTATTTTCACTCGTGAAATATTGTAATAAGTCCGCATCGCCGCCCGCGTCCCTCAACACTTTGATAATAACAACATCCGTTTATTTGTGGCAACAAAATATAACAAACATGTTATTGGCCTACATTATTTACATTAACTCGGGTTATTCAACAGTTGAAGGGATTAAAGTGTTAAATGTGGATAGTATCCACAAGGTATCCACTGGATACCTTCTTGAAAAGTGTACGTTGGCTATTAAATGTCTTTTAGGGTCCAAAACCGAAAAAAAAGTTCTCACGTTTATATTGAAGTAACTGTTGTAATATTTGTGATGTCGAATTAGGAATTTATTAGCTATCCTGTACTTATCGCGCACAAAGTGAGACATTAGTTTGAATAACGCTTGCAGTTTATCATTCTAGCGCACCGCGGCGGAAACACACGACGGGGCCGTCACGATCCCGACCCGGCACAAGGTTACCAACTTAGGGATTCCCTGAAACTTCTCACATCTAAAATAAAATATCAAAATAAAGCAGTAAGTCAAGTTCAAATTTAAGCATCCACAGTATGACGCCTTTTCGGGCTAGGCGAACACAACATCTTTACTTGCTAAAATCTTGACAGACATGCACACCCTGTGCTTCAAGTAATACCCCTTAATACACACATCATAAGTGTCTAGGGATCAACATATATTTTTGCAATAACTTTTCTCCTGATTGATATTAACTAAAATTTTCTTTAAGGATTCATCAATTAAAGTGTTTTCGTTTGTCTACAGTAACGATAAACCAAGTCACCTTTGCATTAATAAAGAAATTTGCCATTTTCCTAATAAAGGTATTTTTGACATTTGAACCACTGACATTAAAGTTCGAAAAAAAGACTGAAATAACAGTTTTCTTTAAAATTTTATTGGGTAACTTAAACAATTAATAATCCGCGTTTCTACCGCGAACACTAACAACACAAGAACATCGGTTTGGCATACTCAAAATGAGTTCATCCAAATCACGCTGTGGAATGGCCGCCCATGTTCGTTGCAACAACAAAAAAAGGTCTTCTTGGGACTGGATACCCTCCATATTCGGCAGAGCTCTTCTCTGTAGCATATCCCATGCATGCTCAATCGGGTTCAAGTCTGGTGACTGAGCAGGCCAGGGCAGGACATTGATGTTAGCTGCGGCGAGAGTCTGTCTTACAACTCTTGCGGTGTGCGGTCGTGCATTATCATGCATTAACTGAAATAAGGGACCGATTTGCACTTGTAGAGGAACGATGACGTCTGATACAATCGTCTCAGCATAAATTTGAGCGTTGAGGTTGCCTCTGATCCAAATCAACTCAGTTCTTCCGCCGATCCAAATACCCGCCCATACCATGATGGTTCCACCACTATAAGGATGGACTTCCTGGCAGGATTTTAATCGCTGTTGGCGTCCAGGGGTTCTCCAGTGTCGTATACGTCTTGTATCCGGTCTCATACCAAAACGAGACTCATCAGAAAAGCACACGAAACGCCATTGTTCTTCTGCCCAATTTCTGTGTTCAAGAGCCCATTGATATCGAATCCTACGATTGTGCATTGCTATAGGTGGTACCCTTAGCGGTCTTCGGGAATGAAGGTTCACTTCATGCAAGCGGTTTCTGACTGTTTGGTCGCTAATTAAGTTCCCTGAAGAGTGATGAAGCCTCACGGCTTAACATCATGGCGGTTATTGTTGGAGCTCTTCGAGTTGTGATTTGAATGTATCGGTCATGTCTCCGTGTGGTGCAGCGATACTGTCCTCCATGGCGCTCAGCCACGGTACCAGTGCTTCGGTAACGTGTCCAAAGTCGACTGATAACACTCTGACTTGTATTCAGAGCTAAAGCCACAGTACGTTGCCGGGAACCAGCTTCTATCATTCCCACGGCTCTGAGCATTTCTTCCCTGCTTAAATGACGTCGCCGCTCCATAATAACGTTGGTTTTAATCAGTAGTAGGGAAACAGTAGCACTAATAATGTCTTCAATGCGTTGTATGTTTTTATAGGGAAAATATTGACAGCTGATTTTCATCTTTTACTCGAATTTGATTGACAGTTCCTGTTTCAAATTATGAAATGCACCAAAAAGAATCCATGTAAATTTATAAAATCATAAATTTATTACAAAGCCACATCTCAATCTCAAGAAATCCGCATAAAAATGCTTGATCCCTAGACACTTTTGATGTGTGTATTTTATGCCTAACCAGAGAGGTCAAAACTTCATGAACTTACCAAGGTATGAAGGTAAGACCAACACTTCTTTCCGATTTGTAAAAAGCTTTCTGAAGAAGACTATTCAACAATTGATTTTTTTAACTGACTGTTAGACACTCAGTCAGGAGTTAGCAACCCTGGCTTAAAGTCTGGTGCCGCAAATAGGCTACAAGCATGGAATCGATAACTGCTGCTGAGGTCAGCGCTTTCCTTGCAGGTGCATTGGGTCTGGGTGCATTCACCGGTGGCGTGGGGTTTAAGTTTACGTTGTTCCACAGAACAGCCAGTTACGTGCTCGCTTTGCTTTTCATTTATGTAATTGTCATCTATTAAACGAAAATGATGTTTCCTTTGCAACGTACAGTCTTACAAGATCCTCAAACGCGATAAGTCATTACTAGAGAATGTAATTGGACTAAAAAACCGAATCGCAAATAGATTGCTTTTATAAACACTCAACAAGTTCTCTCACAATTTGATCAATTAAAAATCTCGATACACACTATTTGCCGCACGCCATGTTTTTGCGTCTGGCAATTGAGCTAATGGCTCATTATCTAAATTCGCAAGCTGACAGCGGCCGGGTGATGACAGGGTGCGTCTGGCAAAGCTAAGTCACGCTGCAAAAAACGTTGACTCGGCACTCCTCGATGCGAGTTGAGAGATGATATTCACATTGCCACTTTTTGTTCCGGCAGCACATCCTGCAGTGTTTTATACTACACCTGTGGCAAAGTAGCAATTGAACAGCCTGACGCAGAGGAGTTTCGCTTATCGACTTTGCATTGTCTCAATACGCAGAAGTTTGACTTATCTAAAATATTGGTAATTAAAGAGAAAATATTTAGATACACGAATCACAGATTCATGTTGATATTCGCGTCCTTAACCCATGATGTGATCAGATTTGAAGGAATTGTATCATCATTACTCATGCGGGTAATCTAAAATTGAACATGCCGCACATCTGTAAATCGTATTGTTGTACTATATGTAAGCCGGCATACGAACGCGTTGTAGAAGCGCCTGCGAGCTCCCCTTGGTCCAATCAGACGCCCCTCGCTTTGTGAATTGCAGATGCATCTGTCGCGTGTTTCGTGCGCCCGCGCACTGATGTTATTGTTTATCTGAACATTGTTGTTTTACACAGAAATCGTTAACTATCGAAACCCGGATCACAAGCATTTATGAAATCAAGGTGCAAAAAAAGCCAAATTGCATCATATTATGGGTTCTCTAAGCGCAAAAACACACGTACATAAAAGCTTTGTTTATTTTAGGCTACGGGTACTCTCGCTTTCAAACAGCACCTGCTTGCAAGGCAACTACAGTTGAATGTTCTACTGTATGTACCTAAAAGAACTAAGTACCAAGTCAATGTGAAATTTCCGTACTATTTTCATAACGTTTAGGTATTATTCAAGTGTAAAATCTAGCTGAAGCCCTCCGTTTTAGTCTTCGTGTGCCTATTACGTAATCTAACCTCTACTAAGTAATCTGTTCACACACATTCCTGACAGACCAATTTAATCATAACTTTCGGAATAACTAAATAAGGGGTCAAAAGGACGTATGAATCCTTTGAATATCCTTGCATAGATCATCTTACCTATTACTCGAAAATTGTCTACATCTGCTGCGCGTTAAGATTGGCTCGTGCGCGCACGCATTCATGCTTCCTTTGCCTGATCTAATTAACCTCCATCCACAGCTGGGACCTTTTAGATCTGTTTACCGAACCGACTAACTGTTACCTTATGCTCTAACTAAGGAACTACTGATTTATGCTCACTCTTCGGATAAGCGCTGTTTTTCCTTTTCCTATTCTTTATTTAGGTACAAAGGTTTTGTAACAGATCGGTGTGAAAAAATCTAGGAGCTGCTCCCTGGATTTTCAAAGTAGCGCTTATGACTCAATAAAGTCAGATTTCTAGTGCATAGCTGTACCTACATAAATACAATGGCCCTTGGCCAAGCTGACGCGATTTGGAACACAGGAACTAGACTCCTTTTCACTGGCTTCCTATCTATTGTCAGATATTCTAATTAGAAAGTTTGCAACTTGCATCGGGCAATAACTTTCTTGCTACGTTGTTGCTATACCGTAAGTAGTAATTTACAACTAGTAGATAACTTTCTATTCCAATTTCCGCACAAGTAAACAAACACAGTTATGTTTTGATCCAATAATGTCACATTATTACAGACGTATATTCTATTGCTTGCAATTGCAGCGGCCAAAATCAATACGAATGTCGGGAGTACGCGAAATTATTTTTGGCAGCGGCAAGACATTAATCAGCTAGTTCCAAGGAAAACACTATTTCTCGGAAAACGTACACAGAAACTAGGTAATGTTTGTAATTACATTGAAGCGCGTTGAAGTTCTTTGTCGGTGCATAATACTATTGTTTGAAATCGAAGAAGAGGAAAACGTAAATCAAAATAATTCAACAACTTCACGTTTAGTTCAACTATAACCAACTACAAGTTAAAATTTACACAATCATAATTTAGGATGAATAACTGTCAGTCAGGCTGAGAGCAAGTAAAGTAGCAGGAACTAAAAAACCAATTACTTATTAGTTTAGATTGTATTCACATAACATACATTGGAGAAGATAAAATCAACAAAATTTCAACAGAACTTAAATCTGACAAAATAGCGTTCCCCAAAAGCAATAATTAAGATTTACAGCATATACCACGGATGAATTTGAAACTGCGGTCGTTAACTGCATCTAACCGGCCAATAACTTCTAATGATGCTAATGGTTATTAATTCGATGGGAATGCTGTCGCTTTACTGCTTCGTAAACGTTTCCGCGGTGTCCTGCGCGCGCGCCGGTCGGCAAGTTCCCGTCCCTTTATAGTGTAGACGCAGACGGAATGCGCGCCGGTAAATATATCCCGCACTTTGGCGCGGTGCCAGCGCTGGAGCCCCAATAAGTGCTTTTTAGACGACACGATTTTGACAAGAAGCGTGTAATTTGTGGAAGATGCAATATTTAAAGGCAAAAATAGATTACTTTAGCCTGAAACTTCGATTGTTACCTTGTTACTTTCATACCGATGCTATGGTTGTGTTTCAGAATATGGGAGTTATGAAGTAAAAATTTAATGAGATCAATGTTGTAAATACATTAGCTTATTAAGCATATGCTCAGGCAAAAGAAATACTCCGTTAACCCAGATTTTACACTGACGCTATTTGCTGAAGACCTCTTCAATATACTTTAATAACAAGCTTCATAAAATAACAAGGAGTGCGAATAATTGAGATGTATCCTCTACCTATCCACATGCATCACATAGAATCAACGTAAAATCATTAAAAAATAATAAAGCAAGATATTGCTACACTGTCACCACGCTTTCCAGCAGTACAACGCAGTCTAGTCGCTTTGGCTCAAACTGCAGGGGTTCTTAGACTCTTAGTTATCTTTCCAAGATCAAGGAAATGCACAGCCTAATTTAATATCTAATCAAGGACTTTTTTAAATAACAGGTTAATAGTTCTGAACTTCTGACCGTAAGATGTAAAGAGCGTCGCTCGTGCGTCGCGCTTCCGTCTAGCGGCGCCTGTTGAGATAGGTTACCGCGAATAAGCCTGCTAATAATACCTGTGGCGGCATTGCTGGGATGCCGAGTGCCGACACATCTAGCACACGGGATTACTGAGATCATTTATTAAATTCTAAAGTTGGCACACATAGCCCTCTGGTACGCCCCTTTGTTCGTAACATGGTGAATGTTTGGGCATTTTCGAACAGAATCTTGAAGTTCTTGCCTTCAGTTGCAGAAAAACGTTCAATAGTACCCTGACGACCGAGCAACTGAATTAGTTGTACCATTTACACTCAATTTTATCTGCTTGCATATACAAAGCACAGTACAAAGCTCCTACATGAATGAAAGCTATACTTGAAATTATGAATCATGATTAAAAACTGTATTTCAGAATCCAAATGCTAGACTAGAATAAACACCGCCACCGCCGTAATCACCTTCAACGCAAAATCCGCTGATTATCTCACCGAAGCTGATTGTAATTGCTCTATTTGAAGAATCACAAGAACATAATTCTCCGCAATTACTGTAATCGATCCATTGATCACAGGATCCACCGGCGCGGAGCGTAACCACTGGGGTAGTAAACCTAGACTTAAACGATACCCATTCAGTTATTAATTGATTCATTTTCCGGAATGATAAATGTTTGGAAAATGTGGTTCACATAGACGATCAAAATAGCTAGTGAACGTAAATATACATCAAGCAAGCATAGTGAATTAGGATGAATGGACTGATGTAGATGCATAATGAATGACAATTTGAAAGGATATCAAAACAAAACCACAAAAATGGAGGATGGGTTTCACAGATAATTCACTGATGCCGCCTTTTTATATTTTCAATTAAAGCGATCTACGTCAAGCAGCTAGAAACTGTATCTATCAAGCAAGTATTTCGTACTACCTAAGCGCCAAAAGGTTCTTATTCAAACTTAAACCGTCTATGAATTGGCAATGTTTGTCTTCACTCAGTGTCTACAGAAAGTAACCATATGGCAAGCGTAGCGAACTCTGCAAAAGCTTCCAAACAAAAAACCTGTCTATCGCACAAGTGCGGCGTGAGTCACTGCGCAAGAACACCGCGGTTACTGACACCACGAATAGATAATGACGCGGTCATTATCATGCGTGACGCGGTTTATGTAATAGGTAACTTATTTATTTATTTGCCCAATGAATAATCTAGAGCTGACAAATTCAGTGACTATCAAATCATCTTGTAAGATTTTTTGTAGTAGCGACGCGAGGTTAATGATATTGTTTTGTAGGAGCTGAGGCAGCGTAGCACAATCTTAAGCACATTTGGCACTTTACAGGACGGGAAGCAATTTTTTAGGTTTTAATAGTTGTAGTATGCAAAAGAATTAGCTTCACAGATTTTGGGTGTCTTAGTTACACTTGGAGAAACTCGTCCTGTTTGTTTGAGCACATTTACATCTCAGGAGCGTCGTCGCGGCGCCGCAATGCGCTTCTCGGTCTTGAATAGTCTTGTGATACAACACACAGTGCACGTTTTCTTCATACTGACATGGCTCAAGGAATAGCTTTATGAAATTAACTATAGGCAAAGAATATCCATTATTTTATCTATGCTATAGGTACAACTTTATACCGAGGAAAAGATCGTGAGTAATTGTGTGGGACTACTAAAATCACACTAAATCATAGCCACCACACCCTGCCACACCCTTGTGCATTAAGAAGTAATAAGAAAAAAAGCATATGAAACCCTAACGATCATAGTCTAAAAAAATATAAAATAATTGAAACTATACTCACGTCCTATGCGTGCCTAACTGATTGATGACTAATTGCAAGTGCTTTAGTAAATTTATTCTGAATGCAGGAAAACTTATTATTACTGTCGTTAAATTAGGTACTTACGCAATGAAATATAACCACTAATTCACATTATTTTTGTGTTACCTAATAAAAGCAAAACCGCAACACCGATATTCGAGTTAATCACTAGTAAGCAAGTATTGGCACATACATACTCGTACTCTGTACTTTATTGTAGCACCTGACTTTATCCTCATTACCACTTTGTCACTTCAATATACAAGCGATTTCGATAAAGCAATATTACGAAGTGCTAGCCTGCACATATTGTCAGATACCTAAGTTTATCTTTCAACGTTTAAGCATATGTTTCAAGGTCTTTCTACACGAAAATAATGATATGATAAATAAATACTTAACAGATTACTTAATTGCTTTGATATCACAATGCGTCATGCTGGAAACTCATCCACACATTAATGTTGTTAAATATGTTTGATAACGCTATCTTTTGTCTAAAAATGAAGGAGCTGAAAATGTAGGTGTTACCTAGATAAATAGATATATTTTTTAGCTCACTAGTTAGTTCTTAACTGTTGTTGTTTTGAAATGTGTTCATGTACGAGTATGTACTGGGGGTGTGCCTTTTCCATGAATAAATGAACATTCTGGCAGAAAAACACATACCTAGTTACTGTCAACATCACATTATTATCTTGTTCGTATTGTTCAATTTAAAGGATATTACAGCCCAGGTTCGGTCGGAATTCAGAATGAATCGGAAAACGCAGTAAGCTTTGCAAGAAATCGAGATTTCTGATGAACCAACACAAAAAGAGTATATAGTTAAAATGGTCTAACTAACCAGCAAATAATTCCAAATAGGTATAAGAATTCCAATTAGGAAAACATGTCAGTATCAGCCTCCAGTCCTCGGGCAGGGTCATTAATTAAGCTGTTACTCGACACTTGACAGCAATTGGACTGCAGTCTGCAATCCTTGAAGTTTTCAACTCCTTATCTACAACTGCCTTCTCCGAACCCGGCGCCACATATTCGCACGTCTTCCATGTAACCATTAGCTGCTTTCCACCCGCAGAAACATTCCTCATTAAAAATCTATGGTATCGGCACAGTCTTAAGGTGCTTTATAATACTGTGGTATCGGTCAGTATTCTGAACCGACCATTCGACGCACTTGCCCCAGAATGATCGTCGATAAAAAAAGCACGGAGATGTTTATCGGCTCACCTATCGCATACTTGGTTAGTACCGAGTCGTGATCTGACGATCACTCGAACAATTAACACGCACTTAACTCTTTTCTTTTGATATTAACAGAAAATGTAAGCGTCGAAACTTTCTCTCGCTCCATGTTTTCACTTTACGATATAGAAATAATAACAAATGAAGCAAAAAGGTCAGGCGGTGTAGATGCTTCATTTAAATTGAGTCACGAACGATGTCATAATAACTTGTGAGAAGGTCCAGAAGTTAATAAGCTAAGTATAGCGCTGTCAAATGCATTAGCTGGCAGGTAGGAATTGATTTTGCGAGACATTTGATAAGAAAAAGAAAACTAATGAGAAAGGCGACACGCGACGGGCTCTGCCGGAAGACGCGCATCCATCATAGTCTGGTGGTTGACAAATCGTCGCGTCAATCAGCGCTTTCGGGTCGCGACGCGATCATTTAGACAAATCGGCGGCTTTGTCTGGGGAGACAGTCGCACCACACGAGCAATGGTCACGGAACTAGCGCATTGTCTGCTCGTGAACCCTGGGCTGGACGACAAATGGTTAAGCGGGAAGCGCTTTAATAGCGTTCGCCGCGCTTGCATTGAGCATGACAACAAACGATAATACAACCTCGCATTTCCACTATACATCGGCGTCGGTACCAGCCTTTTTAGTTTTTGAGTTGTTTAAATGTTAGATTTGATTTACTTTAATCAACTTATGTACGACATGGAATACGGATTACGTAGGATTGGCTTCATTTGCCAAAGAAAATGGTCAACAAGATTTGTATGTCAATGGCGCATTCTCCTTGTATGCACCATTTCTTTGCTACGAGTCAGTGAGTAAGTTAAGTACGTAAGAAGCTTCACTCTTGAATCAAGTCGAAAATAATAAAATTGCGGAACTACGCAATAAACAGCGTATTGTAAAAAACAGTTTCATGAGTAGTTGAACATGAACCCAGACGCTCAGGAATGTTTTACGAGTTGTGTAGAACGCATCATATTCAGCAATTTGTACAAGTGGGCGGGCCCCAAAGTGCGGCGGACGGCGGATGAGCACAATTTGATATGCAGCCTCGCTCCCACGGCTCATCCACGCTTTGCTGTACCATGGTATGGCAGCGCACACGCGTCATCCTGCATTTTGTGTATGGCTTGGTAGTTATCTGCACTTCTTCTCACTTGGAGGTAAAAGTCCATGTGTTCTAATTACATGCAATAAACATCGCAGTACTCAGAGAATTAGTTACTAAACGCTCATCCAGATTCTTCATAAGCTAAGGTAATCTGCTTCTAGTATCCTCATTTCTAAAGCAAGCGAAATTAGTTTCCCAATTTGGGCTTTAAAATACCGAAAAGCAAACCGAGACCAAGCAATGGCTGGTATTTCTTTGTGTTACTAGAATGTGTAGTGTGAGCAATAACTCAAGCGCGTAGCCAGTGACTCCTTGAACGAGCATGTTTTGTTTACATTTCCCGATTTCGATTGTATTTCACGGCGCAACAGCGGCAATCCATTATTCAGCATTCCAATCCGTAATTTCAATGCTAATTCTGTTTTGCCGAGTGCTTCGAACCTAAGTCGAGTTTCTCTCAGACAAAAACTCGTCAATTCTCCAGGCGTAATGTTTGCTAATTTGGCCGTTCACATTCGTTTGCGGGATCAGTTACTCTAAATGTCTTTTGATTACGCTCGTCCATCAACGTCGGTGGATAAATTACAGAGGCCGGGAGCGGGTACGTCGCCTGCTTGCTATAATTAAATAATAGCGGATGCATTTGTGGGCAGATCTGCTTTCACCTGCGACCGAGCTGCATAGAAAGCGCAGGGTCCGCAGGCGGCGACCAGCAAGGTTGTGACTGTAACTCAACACGGTGACAACCGACGCGAGCTGAGCTTGAAAACTAATCCTCAGAATATCTTTGCTCCATTCACAGATTATTCGAAGACGGATGTAACCGATGGAATCGAAGCGAGCAATAACGATGTAATTTAACACCTATGACAACTAACCTGACACTGATTTATAACGCTCTCGAAGAAAGTTCTAATGCTCTGAACTACTAATATGCCAGTTGATAAATGTTGTTCACACCTATCATTATAAAATTTATTTGGCAAGCAAATTGAAATAACTACATAAATCATTTTAAGCGATAGTCGAAACGCTTCATCATGGAAATTACGAGTACCAATTACAAAACTTGAGGCTTTGAATATGCAAATATCGATCTTTGAGTATATAGCCATATTATTTTTTAAGAATATTTCATTCTTGAAGGCTAAATGCTAAAAGGCATCAACAATTAGCCTATCAAGCTGTCAGGTGCCTGCCGCTTAAGATCTCAAGCTTTCTACCTCGGCAGAGAGGGTAAGGAGGGGAGTTCGAGGGTGTCATTCATCATCTCCTGGAATTGGTCGCGTTCGCAAACAAAGCAGAAATAGAAAGCAATGGATGCCGACACGTGTGGATGCAATCACAACCTCGTATTAGCGGGCTTTCACTGACAGCTATTCTGAAGTTGCATTACTCTTTTGGTGATGCAAGACAATCTGCGATTTCCGAATGAAAATCAACTTTTGAAACAATAATTTTCACACTGTTGATCCTAAGGTTGTTTGTTTATACGTTTGAAAACATTTTTGTATGGACTAGTCTTGTCCGTTTTTACTGTCAGTCGTCGCAAATCATAAGTAGATGGCGGATGGCATGGCAACTTTGATCAATAAACGACAATAAGTCATGATTTGCGTATAAATCATTTTTGATGACGTACATGAAGGTTGACGTCCGCCCTGAGCCCATTAGGTCAAGCCTTTTTAAGGGGACCGACCATCGCTAGCTTAATATAATGAATCGTTAATCTAATTCCTAATTTTCAGTACCGGTTTCAGGCGATAGCAATGCAAAAGTGGCACTGCTCACGCAGTCACTTGCTTTTAATTTCTAAACCAAAGAATGTGAATGAAAAAGTTTGCCGCCTAATTTCGGTATGATATTATCACAAAAAGGCATGAACGCATGCAATCAGCCCGGAGGCGGGTGAAAAAGATCATTAGACAAGGTTTGCCAGCTTTCGTCTCGGAGCGATTGCTGCTTCTTCAGCAGAGGTGACGCGGGCTACGTTATTTTGATACCTTTTTTTCGTTAAAAATAGTTAGGATTCGAAACAGGCACATACAGCGAGAGCATTTTAAATAGCCCTCATTTTTACCCAAACGAAAACTATTAAGATTAATCTTTTGCAGTACATATTTTGTTCTAGAGAATTAGTTACGTACGCTGCATTAATCTACGCTGAACATTTAAGTTCAAATAGTCGCGAAATTGTCAGTAGGACTGAATGTGACCTTGCAAATTGTTCCTTAACCTGGAGGAGGTATTGTATAAGAGTTCAGGGGGGCTAGCCAAGAGCAACACGCCACGATGATTTCTACAATAGAAATCGTTCAAATGTATGGGGATAACATAAGCGCCAGTGACAGCTTACTGCTCTTGGCTAGCCCCTCAGTAGTTGAAGTCTATTAAGCAATCGATGTCCAATTAGAGACAAGTCTGCGCCCTCGTACAAAATCGTCTTCATGAGAATGAGGCGATGGCCTTTGTCTCTAAAGCCCTAAGTGCATTCAACTTGTTCACTTCAAAACAAGGATGAGTCAGCGTTTTCCGACGACGCGTCGTGGTCTATCTTGGCAGGACAGGTAGTACGTAACTTAACGACTTAGTTGGCTCTATTATTTGGGAATCACTGCAGTAAATAGCTGTTTGCCCTGCATGCAATTACTGTCTGAGATCATATAAGTTATTTATAAATTTCTACCAGCTTGATTTGCGTATCCCTCTGCCAGTTATGGTATTCTACAACCTTGCCTTTCATTAAGAACTACCTATATCGATTAAGTTTATCGTGAAATCATTGCAAATTATGACATTACCTAGTCTTTCGACTAGGGTTCTTGACACGTTAGCTTTGTAACCCAAGAAGCTACTCTCACAAATCTGAGGGCGGATTTTTGCAGCTCTTCATAGGAGGGTGTTTTCAACGGCTTTTATCGGGTACGTTTACCAGGGCTTGAAACTGGAGATTCGCAGCACGAATTAGGTTAGCTGGCTCTCAGGCCGAATATAGCCGAGGAACTTTATGCAAGTTATCTGTCTACAGCAATATACGAGTCAACCATGGAGTTTCGCAACTTAAAACGCGTACGAAAAGGGACAGTCTGGCAAGGTTTGCACGGCACTCGGAAAGAGTTTCCAACAACAATTATGACTCAATCATTCAGCCCAGCAGAACAAAACGTGACTGGTGGTTAGGTGGATTAGTATATCCCTTTAACGAACCAGAAGCAGAGATGGCGAGTTGACCTTACACTGATGTAAGCTCCAGGGGGAAGCCCACGCTTATTCAAGCTTACGAGTCCACTGGTAACTGAAGTACGCTTACCTGAAAATAAAGGAAAATTCATTAATAAACATTCCTCGGAAAGCGAAGGTGATAAGGAATTAGATATAGGCATTAGACAGACCGTGAGTCATGCGCAAGTATACATCTATCTGCACGCTCGGGGCATGCTCTTGAACGTGAAAACAAACAAACAGATGAGGGAACAAAGGGACATTACTTATATTACAGTATACAGTTATGCGCGTTTGTGATGCACGACGGATTTGAAACATTGGATAGGCTTTGCTTTGACACCGATAAATGTGCGTAATCTGCGTTATCTTTCTTATCGCGCATGTTTTTCTTTACATGCTGACAAACTGACTGGCAGGGACACTTTTCACAGGCTAGCTAAAGATTCTGGAGACAAGGATTTTTTAGGTTTAACTTAATTCATCAGATTGACCTCACTCTCTTTTAAATCGGCGACTCAACAGTTAAGACATTGTCACTATTGATTGTTATTTTATAGAAAAAAATATATCTTCATATAGCACAAATAAATCACGTAACTGGTCACATGCGCGAAGTTAATTGAGATCGACCACAGATAAGGGCGCTACGCTTACGCGACGAGGCAGACCGCACAATGGTCGACGCAACGAGATTGCATCACGCACGGGGAAACCCGTCACAAAACACAGTTTTGCCTAGTATACATAATAATGATACAGCTGTAGCGACATCCATCTCGCAACATACGAACTAAAAACTGACGTATCCTACATCGCGATATTAAAGTTATTCGAGCGATTGAACATGTGCATACAAGAACCCGACAACAACCGTCGGGCAGTAGCCCACCAGACACAACACCCGTCTGGTCAGAGGATCCTCCCTTTTTAATGGTGGATGAGGAACTTTACACCCTGTTCCTCAAGCCCCCCAAACTGGTGACCCCGAGCATGAACGTCAGCGCAGCCTGCGCAAAGCTACGTCATCGTGACGTCATTATCAATTTCTCAAGCTTTAGAGCAGCGAGTCATACAGCCAGCCACTACGCAGCACTGCACCACACCGATTCACTGGAGCATTTGCAGCATCACCCCGACTCACTGGGGCATCACCGCAGACAGTTCCGACTCACCGTGAACTATGCGGCATCTGGTTCCGTCTCACTGGAACATTCCACTGGCCCGGCAAGCATCACATAGATGTATGGACGACTCAACCTGCTATCGACCTCCGGTCTCGGAGAGGAGTGATGTAGCGACATCTATCTCGCCACATACGAACTAAAGACTGACGTATCCTACATCGCGATATTAAAGTTATCCGAGCGATTGAACATGTGCATACAAGAACCCGACAACAACCGTCGGGCAGTAGCCCACCAGACACAACACCCGTCTGGTCAGAGGATCCTCCCTTTTTAATGGTGGATGAGGAACTTTACACCCTGTTCCTCAAGCCCCCCAAACTGGTGACCCCGAGCATGAACGTCAGCGCAGCCTGCGCAAAGCTACGTCATCGTGACGTCATTATCACTTTCTCAAGCTTTAGAGCAGCGAGTCATACAGCCAGCCACTACGCAGCACTGCACCACACCGATTCACTGGAGCATTTGCAGCATCACCCCGACTCACTGGGGCATCACCGCAGACAGTTCCGACTCACCGTGAACTATGCGGCATCTGGTTCCGTCTCACTGGAACATTCCACTGGCCCGGCAAGCATCACAAAGATGTATGGACGACTCAACCTGCTATCGACCTCCGGTCTCGGAGAGGAGTGATGTAGCGACATCTATCTCGCCACATACGAACTAAAGACTGACGTATCCTACATCGCGATATTAAAGTTATCCGAGCGATTGAACATGTATACAAGAACCCGACAACAACCGCCGGGCAGTAGCCCACCAGACACAACACCCGTCTGGTCGGAGGATCCTCCCTTTTCAATGTTGAATGAGGAACTTTACACCCTGTTCCTCAGGCCCCCCGAACAGGCTTTAAGTTTATACGTCACACTGCAGGGTACAGGACTCGACTCAACTATGAAGTGAAACGACACGAGATCAACTCCAACACTATCACGGCGGATTGTTGGAGAATTGCATGAGAGATAGCGACATAATGGGGGACCCTGCCTCCGAACTACTCCGAAGCAAGGAAATGCCAGGAAAAATACTTCACTAGGTAGATCAGTATATCCTTTTAACGAATTAGAAGCAGAGATTGCGAGGTGACCTCACATTAACGAATCAGAAGCAGAGATGGCGAGGTCACCTCACACTGATGTTAGAGCTTCACTAAAGTTTGGTCGGGGTAGTCATCGATTTCTCAACCGAACATGGCGTGCTAGCTGATCCAACAATTAATGTTAAACTCGGATACGCCCCAGAAGACACAGCAGATGGTAGATTATTTTCAGTAGTTTGCAACTTGCAACTCAATGCCTTGATGAGAAAATGCCAATTTGATGAGGAAACTAATTCATCATTCGTTTCAGCGCGAAAAAATTAAATGGGAAAATGTAGTGCAGTACAACAATAGAATTTGCTACAAAACTGACTGGCTTTAAAATACAATGGTTGCAATAGAGATATTCATTATGAAATTTTACAAGGTCTAGCAGATGCGTAATGTAGAGTCACGAATCGTTACATACATTAACTAAACAAAGGCCAAACTATTTGGATTGTGTCACACGGGGTAAACCATGACCGTTGTTGGAGGCAAGCAGACCGCTGCTACGTATGAATGGACGATTAACCTAAGCTAGAATTAAGGGGGATCAAGATTTTCTTGATCTTCATAAGAAAATAGAGAAAGCGCTGTTGAAGAAGAGCGATCCATCCATATTTTCCCTTTTTTGTAGTAGTATGTAGTAGTGTTGCCTTCGCCTTCACAGATAGCACAAGATATTGCAACAAAAACCATTCGCAGCCAAAGGTCGTCCGCTAAGTCCACACAGTTGATCAATGATCAAATGGTAGCCATTCCGGAATAGAAGTTCTGGCACTTAGCTGCTCCAACAGCAGTCAGTTCATTCCGCTATATGTTTTGCTCACCACCACTGCAACTTTTCTTTGGTTTAATGAATGCATATACTTACAACAAGTAATGAGAAATACCGCGCGGCAGATTTACAAGCGTCCGCCCTTTGCCGCAGCGCAGCGGAGCAGCACTATCGCTCGCTCATCTCCGCGTTGCATTGCATCATGAGCTCGCGCCGCTACAAGCCCTGCACTCGTATAATTTACGTCAGCTTCCGATTCCGGTGTAGGTCGTTTTAAATTGATTATCACACTTCCGGTGAGCCCGGATTCCTATTCAGTTGGAGATTTATTGTTAAATAATCGAGGCATCTGATATGGAACACTAAACGGGTAGACAATAAAATATATTTTACAGTTTCCCGAAATAAAAAAGGTATAAGTCTGATAGATGAGGTAAATAGATCGATGACAAAAACTAACAGTTGTCATTGACAAAGCACGTTGGAGTATTGTCTGAGTGGGTCGAGTACGCGGATGACGTCACGAGTTGGCGACAGCCCCACGCCCATTCATGCCGTTATGTCAGCGCATCACTGATGCTATGAGACTTTACTTTTTTATTCAGGAGCCATTGTTGCAGAGCCGCTGTGATATTCGGAAAAGCGTGATTTTTTAACGCCCAAAGGTGAAATGCATTGTTTAAACATTCACACACATTGGTATGCAAACAAAGGCTGTGAATCCTTAGGAATGTCTAATCATGATGTAAGGATTAGTGATAAGATTGCAATTCAGTGGTTACTAAAAGTTTTACTATGTATTCCTCAGGACATCAGAAAAACAAATTCGTCATATTCATCTACATATTTCAATTCCGATTTGTTTATTGCAAACTATAATGTGTACACATGATAGTATTGAAGGTAAGCATCAATTATGGACCATGTAGGGCGCTGCAAACGTACATAATTAGCTAGCAAGGTTTTTTTCACTTGTAACCGAAATTTATCATAAAATTTATTGCCTAAACAGCGTTGCCAACATAAGCAATACAGAATTAGATCTAAAGCGACGCGAAATTTCGAGAGCCCGATGCTACAATTACCGAAATAAGACGATGTAAACTTGAGTAAGCACTCGATTGAGAAGCCATTTGATTAAACGTTCAATATTTTGTCGATATTTCACAAAAAAATTTCAATTGTGTAGATTTATGGTGCAATTCAATCATACTGAAACTCTTTCAATTAACGGGGATCTATAAATTGAACTTTACAGAAGTATTAACCAATAAGCTCCATTTTTCTTTCTTCAGCTCGAGGTTACCATCACCAACGTCGTGCGCGAAGGGTTCTGGCAGTAAGTCGGCGGTCACCTAAAGACAGGGCGCGCATATCGGAGTGAGATAGGCTGATGATCATGATCAAAATACGCAGGTCAGACTTTTGGCTGTCACTGTGTCTGAGGCGGACACGATGATGAGCGCATCGTGTCCCGATGACGTGACGTCGCGTCGCGCGTCGCGGCAAGGCGATAACAAAGGGCGTCACGGACCATTGGGCCATCTGAACATTAGCTACACCATCTAACGCCAAACCTGATTCCATGCTATAAATACAAGTACACAGGAGATCCCATGCTACAAATACAATGCATAATAGAAGTATTATACAGGACAATCTTTTTCGAAATCTACATTCAATAATTAAATCGACATCACATCCTTTCTCAGATTTAGGGTCAATTATAGGCATTATCGCACATCTTTTAATAAATTAAATATAAATAAATAAATATCTGGCACAATTCACACCAAGATCATCTGACCCCAAACTAAGCAGAGCTTGTATTATTGGCGTCAGAGACTGATAAACATACTTAAATATTTCTAAATACATACTTAAATAGATAATAACACCCAGACACACAACAAATACACATGTTCGTCACACAAATATTTGTCATGGGTGGGGTCGAACCCACGACCTCCGGCGCTAAAGGCAGGATCGCTCCTATTGCGCCAACAGGCCAGTCCAATTTTGTGTCTTGAAGTTGAAATAAACAATGACAATTAAGTATCATAACCTTGTTTATCTTTCTAAACACCATTCATTTACGAGAAGTGTTATAAAAGTTAGTTTTGGACATTTCAACTCCTCACATGGAATTCGGATTCCGTCACTGCGGTGATGTCAGTGCACACATCATTGTAGCTGGTGGGCGACGATAACAACTCGCCAATGCCACTGCCTAGCTGAAGATGCTAGTTACTTTTAACGAGTCATAATTAGGAGTAGTGATACCAAACATAACATGATCATATAAAATGATTACTAAAAACAGTTGGAATTTCGGCAGTAAAACGCTAATTCACGATTGTACCAAACTTGAACGGTCTAAACTCTAAATTGTCAGTTTACGCGACAGTTTGACGTTTATACTTTAAAAAAAAATAACGGTGCGCTTACACCAAGCGAGCGAATGCTTATTTTATCCTCTCTCTCTCAAATGCTCTTTGTGTAAACAGAGACTTCGCTCGAGCATTCGCTCGCTTGATCTAACGCACCGTAACCGGAATAACTTAGCAAGTGGCACTATCGGTTTAGGCGTTAGATAAGTTTGGTGCGATCATAAATGTCTCTATCCTAGTTCTAGAGCAGTGTTATGTTTTCTGTTAACTGCCAAACGATAAATGCAATGAAGTGATACAGATTGTCTAATCCAATTAAGCTCTGCAATGTTTAACGACCTGCAGGTTAATGTGCTAAGGATATCAAATAGCAACAATATTCATACGCATGTCGAACTATAACTTCGACCATAAAGTCGGCACTTTTAATGTCCGTACTAAAGGTTTAATAACAGACCAGTGCAGTAGTAACATCTGTCGATAGTAAAAGTATTAATATCGGCGACTGGGACTGTAATCTTCATGGTCAATACGTCGAATAACCTGTACTTTGAACAAGGCTGAATTTATAAAGCTATCTTAAATCAAAAAAAACTCGAGATATTTATGCATAAAAACCAGATTATAAACAATTAACGGTTCAGGGAAGCTAGAAAATAATTTACGTTACGTTACGTAAGAAATCGTACAAGTGTGTTATTTTTTAGAAATCCGCAATAACAACAAAGCTTATTTTAGTTTGTGGAAGTTGTTTTCAGCATCAATGCAATTGATAATAAATAAATTATCGACTCGTTATAATTGAATCCAGCCGTCACGTACCTACTAATCTGTTTATTATTTAATACTGTGGAGAAATCCTCTTTGCAGGCCAGCAAAAAAGGAGCCGGAGCGCCGGGATTCGTCACACAATATTTAGGAGTAGATGTAGTTATGGAATATTGAATAAAAGATCAGCCAATCCAGTGACTGGTTTGTTGTATAGGGTAGAAGTATGAAGAACCCGATACACGGGTTCCTGTTACATTATAACTGTTTACAATAGGTTATTTAAAGTATTTAAAAATACACAGTCACGTAATTTAATTAAAATTATACTGGTAATCTGCTCGCAAGCTCTGTTCAGTACGATGGTTTTGGTAGGACTCACTCAGAATGCTGAACAGGGAACGTGGAACGATAAATTAAATTTTGAAAGCACAGTTACAGAATATTATTGATGGCCAGTAAGTTAAACTATGAAGTTTCCAGCCATCGAGGAGGTTCTAACGACCATGAGACTGGGACGAAACGGCATCGTTACACTACTACTGACACAAAATGTAGTAATTCCTTAAAATCCTAACTGAGGGATGATTTTATGTAAAAAATACAACTAACAGAGTTAGTAAAGTTAACACAAATACATTTCTAGAAAATAACAACAATAACCTCAGTAAAGAAGACGCGAGTAAAAAAAGTGCGAAAGCAAACACAGATAGCGCAGTTTGCATAAGCGCTGGCATGTTTGCGTGTGTGCGTGTGACCGCGCGCGGTGACATCACCGCTGATAGCGCTAATAATGCCAAGGGCAGTCGCGTCACCGCGCGGTCAACTCACCAGCGCACGCGCCGGACACTCGCACAAACTCATTTGAATATTTTAATTTGCAACACCGTTACTGGGTAGAATGGTCAACTTATACCACCTGGAAAGCTTTGAGTAATATACCATCCATAGATTGAAATTTATACAATTATGAAAATGGTCATCATCGAGAATTTGGAATATTTATAAAACCACTTGCCTATAATACCACAGTTAGTGTCTTAACAATATTTCCTATTTACGACAGTGCATTATTTATCATGTTACTTTCTTACATACATTGACTGCGACAAGAAATTACCAGAAAAACAATGCGTTAAATAAAACAGTTCATAAACTGATTTATAATAAGGTTCTTATTGGATGAAAACCTGTAAACTGAACAATATAAAATGGTCTCGAAGTAAAATACCCAAATAAATAAATTGATAGGGAAACATAATCAAAATAAAAAATAAAAACTCCGCATCCGAGTCTCTCAGTGAAGTAGATTTTCAAACCATATGCCACGCACGCACGACGATTGTCGTCATATCTATAAAAAAAAACCATCTGCCGCGCAACTAGCGCCCAATTTATTTAAAATTATGATACACGAATTGAATGATAAATACGATGTGTTTTAAAAGACAATGTCGCAATGTCGTGGGAATCACGGAAATTAAACAATCTCTTTTCTGGTAAAGAATTACGGTGTGCACTGTGCACGCATACCCTTTTTCACAGAGTAATGTACATTAACTATGAATTAGGCTAAAAACGTAACAATAGCCATAGACGCCACCTGATCACATCATACTAACGTGAGTATGTACTCGCAAACATTCGTGTAATTTCGGCTGAACAAGGTTACTCCACGCATCCGCCGCTGACGCATTGTGCCGGTGGCGCTCCGACCTGTCGACATCGAGATCGAAAGTGACCCTGAGTTGTGCTTAATTAATATTATTTAACGTCGCTTTACGCAAAACGACTCGAACCGATTCGGCTTCTTGCGATACCGCTTCATGAGTTCTACTAAAAACGCTCTGAATCGAAATACACAGCGGAATCAACAAGCAAGTGGCAATATGAACTCAAAGCAGATGGCAGTTAAACGAAAAAATAAGACAAAGTGGATTATAAAATGAAAGAAAAGTTCTATTGAAAACGATCTGAATCAAAATACACAGAGGGATCAACACGCAGCAACAGGCACTATAGAAAAATAACTTTAGCCAGATGGCAATTGAATGAGCAAGCATGACACAGTGGACTATAATACGAAAGAGAATAGTAAAGGACAAAAGTTGGCGACGCGTCGTCGCTTGGCTGCTAACTACCGAAACAAACAGATTAGTTGAGAGGCCCAGCGTGGCAAGACAATGTTCAGACTAAACAACGACGCCGCAATTCCCTCTGAACAACTACTTCAGTCGATGTCCCAAAACAAACGGAGCATTATACTTAATTATTGGCCAACGACTAACAACGTCGTCGTCGTGCCATTACACGGACGACCGGCTACGAATCGGGATTAGATAATTTAGATATGTGATGATAATGACATTCTGTTATTTACAACAGATAGATTTGTTATTGGACCTCCAAGATTCATTGTTACAGAGATTAATTTAGGGCTTTATCAATTTCTAATCAATTTATTATTAGATTTGCTTGTAAAGTTATTTCTTTCAAGCCCTATTCATTACTACACAGAGAACCTGTTGTGTGTGATAATGACGATGTAACTGTCAATACATCATCACTTCATCCGATTTATGCCGTTACGAACCAGTTATCGAACCGTCCTTTTTAATGAGACTCCAGAAACCGACAAGCAGGTAGCAAATCATTTTAAGATGAATCTAATGAAAAATAACTTTGACAGCAAGATTGATAATGAGAAGTTGAATGTCAGATGAAGATGTTTGATAAGATAGGCATCAACGCTACGAAGTATCATCCACTTAATAAATCAAAGTATGAATTTTTCGCAAACGTTCCAATAAATTAGCAATAGTCTATTACGGAGACAAATTGAGTTCATTCGGACTGGCAAAATCAGTAATTGTTACTGATTTTATGGTGTATGTTGCACGCTATAAAATTATAATATAGATAACAACGCAGTCACGCAGTGGGTCAATGCCCATCACAGCAATGACTTTCAGATTGCCGACGGAGGTGATTCTAAAAGCTTTTTGTATTTTCTGTTTATGGTATTGAAGATCGATTGCTTGGCGATTGATAGGAATCAGGTGACAATTGAGTCCCGTTAGTGGGGTAAGGCCGTGCAGACGAGACGCGGTCACGCAGCGGGTCGACGACCTCACCATGCGACGAGTAGGTACCTACTAGGGGCGGTGCAGACGAGCGGCGCGCGGCTGCACGCGATGCGACTGACACGCCCGTGTTTTTCATGTTAAATTTAATTTGACAAAGAGGGATTGCCAAGAAATCTTCATGACTTTATTGTTAACACAATAAGCGATTGTTATTAAATACTTCATGAACAAGATCACATTGAAATAAAAAAGGAACGCAAAACATCTAATAAACGATCTCTTTATTTAATAGCAGCTTCTCATAGAGGTTCATACAAGGAATTTCCGGAAAATGTACTATTAATCTTATGACCTGAAAAGTGTTTAACAGACAATAGCCCGCGCAACGCGTAAACAGAGAGTTGTAGTAATTATACAAATGACTACTAATTATATTCAAATTCAATGTTAAGTGGCGTCCAGTCGCAGACCAGGGCCGGTCCGAATTGGACTCCGTTCAGAGCCAATTACTCGAGATGCTTCCGGATAAGAGTTCGGTAATTACGAGCCCAGGCGATGTGGCTATTGTAACGAAATCACATAATGTCTTCCTGTAATCAGCAACAAATGAACGGTTCTGGGTTAACGGCGTTGCAACAGATACTGTTCGGTTGCCTAAACCGATCCAGATTCAGATTTGCTTCAGTTAGGAAATCTATTACTTAAACATTGAATTTAACTTACAATAGCGTTACTCTTTCATATCTATAAATATTTCTTTTTCTTAAGCAATTTTTTTGTGAAACTACTAATTTAATAATACATTGAATTATAATTTAGGTAAAATCGGTCAAACGTATTAAAAATGCCCTTTGGGATAGGGGAAAATATATTCAACAACAACTGCGAAAAGAAGTGAAGTCGAACAATGTACCTACATACATAATTTATACATATTTGTAGCTCTCTAACTGTACCACTCCTCCTATTTCACTAAGGTGATCACTGAAAACCAGCATCGTGGTGCTAAGTCCCTGACGTCACTGCGGCTGAGTGGTAGCCTTTCTGACACTTTTCTTCTTCTAGGTTTATAACCTGTGTTTTATTTTAAGTGGCAAAGTAAAGTAAAAGTAAAAAAAAATATATCTTTATTCATATAGACTTGTTCGGAGGTTGTTTCCGATCGAGAAGACTCTGTCAAGAAACTCAAAAGTTACTCTTTTCAATCTTGTTTTTTACTCAAAGATTGTCATAAAAAAATAATAATATTGGTATTCTATTCTTATCAAAACAGGGACTAAAATAGGAAGCCATCCATATAAGAACTTTCAAATTCCAAAGCCCATTTTTATTATTTGAAACATCTGATGGTATGGTGTTCACAGGAAACCAGTGCCCTGCCCAGATACCGTTATCATGCTGAATTGGGATTTAGGAATCATTTCATTGTAATCTTGCTTAGTACCTGAATAAATGATTCTATTTCTAGAACTGTTGAGCAATTTAGGTACGAGGGTGGATTAAAAAGTATTCGGCCTAACTAAGAAAATGGACACACACAGAATCGATAATATTTTTATTTTCTTACGTAATCACCATTAAGTTGAATGCACTTCTTCACTTCACTTCACTCCTTCCAACAGTTTATACCATTGAAAAAACTACCTCTCTCATTATTCATATGCGGTCTTGCATAACTAAATCAAGTACCTTTTCTCTTTTTTCGTCAGTAGTCGACGTTGAAGGCCTTCCAGTGCGGGGTTGGTCTTCCACGCTCTCTCTACCACGCTTGAATTCCGCTAATCATTTTTTTACGATTGAATATGACAGCAGAATCCCATAATGTATTGACCATAACATCATGGATGTTCTTTGGTGATAGCCCCCTATTTATCCCAGTATGTACTTAATCCCAGCACGCTGCTCAATTTGCTCTCTTTGCGGTAATTATGGCGGATTGCTTGATTAATAAATTTATAAATCACAACTAATTATCGCACACGTTTCAAACTCCGCACAGTTAACTAGACTGAACTGAGGTAAATAATTTGGGTAGTTTTAATTTGAAGAATCAAATAATTAGATATGGAAAGATCTTCCTGCGTCGGTATTTCCAAAGGAATATGACATCGGAGCGTTCAAGAAGAGAGCGTATTCCCATTTCAAAGGCAAGCAACGCATCGGTGACACCTCTGGTGTTGCAGTTGTCCATGGGCGGAGGTGATCACTTTCCATCAGGTGACCTTACTGCTCGTTTGCTACCTATTAAAAAAAAAAACTTCGGGATCAGGCCGAGTACTTTTCAATCCTCGTATCGTAAGTCCAGACTTGTCATATTAATTTTTGTTTCTTTAACTGTGGATTCTGGTAAGCAACTGCTTTCCATTCGCAGCGAGTGAGCCGGCGCATACGGACTGTCGGACGTTGTTCACGGATGTATAAAGTGTGTTTCCGCGACCGGCATGCGTGTGAAATATTAATACACTGCAAGTGCACAGCACCTCCGCGTGCGGCTGAATGTTATCGCCATGGTAATGCGAGCTAAAGCTGATGATAACTCGGGCGTGTGCCTTGCTGCACTGGAAGATTTAGTGACGTGCCACATAAGCAATGTACATGTACCCACTAGTATAGTTTTATTCGTTCACAAAAATCTTTAAATATCGGGCGAGGGTTACAACCATGATAATAATATTGTGCAGCAAATTGAATGACTGAAGCTGAACAACAATTACAAGTAACGAGGGGATAACTACCTATAAGTACACTCGAAAGAAAACCAATTACAAATATGGAAGTAATTGCAAGATCTACCCAAACAAAAAGCAGTAGTTATTCGAAACAAAAAAGGCTTATTACTTGTGACATGCTTGTGAACGCCCGCCAGCCAAGGAGCACAAAAAGCGAGCTCAACATAATCGGCATGAGTCACATGAGTCTACAGCTTAGTCTACGCGGAAGCACTCTGCTCACAGCTGTCAGATCAGGCCACAGACCGACGGACAGCATCCCACAAAGTGTCAGCAGACAAATAATGATTCAAGATTCGGTACAACGGTGATGTGGACACAAAAATGTTTTCTCACCTCTTTGAAAATCTGTTTTAAGGTAAAAATTTTGGGCATTGTTTTATTACTTAATCAAAGATAAAAACATTGTGATGAAAAAGTTAGAGCAAAGCACGTGAACTCTTGACTTGTGTAATGAATTCTACCAAAGCGACAAATTCCTGACGGAAGCAGCAACTAGTTAACATAACATACTTTTAAAAAACATTAATATTATTAATGCAAGTTTTAAACATACTTTGACTCTCTGACTGCTGCTGAGACAAGTCCTTCAACTTTAATACAATGTAATAATTACGGTAGTTAAATACTACAAATTTTTTGTAACCCAGAAACTTTATTGTTATATGCAAATACAAGGATAACCAAAAATAATACCTTACAATACGGCTTAGCTCTGACAACCACAAAACTTGGCAGGCCAAGTTAGGAGTCCTATGGCATCATATATACAAAGAAGTTATATTACAACTATCGAACAATAACGTTTTGTATACAATTGTAATGTAGTAATGCCTGAGTCTATTCGTAATGGGACTAAGCAGTAAATCCAATTCCGAGGATTGTGAACAAACTGGTGTCGGTGTTGGCTGTCTGTCTGAACTCGGTTTGTAGTTCCTATTCGACAATAAAACAATACTGCTAAATTTCGGACAGATATCTAAATATAAGCAATGAGCAAGATTACAGCATTCAACATTGAAATAAACATGTTTATCTGCTCCATACTTAGCAGATAAACTTATTTACATACGTAATTAAACTCCAGTCTAATAATATACTGTTTGACAGATGTACCACAAAAAATTACAATGTCTTCCAAGAAACCACTGACAAATTTATTGAACGGTGCGGTGAGACAAAATAGGCTGATAGATTTCAACAAAGTCACATAAATCGAGTGAGCAGTTCACCGCTCTTTACTAAAGACGCAACAAGTCCCATTTACCCAATGCCGGTTACATAAGTCGTCCGATTGACCCCGATGACGCACCGCCCTGTCCACTCGCGCTCCGAGTGCAGACAGGCAGACCTGAGTTTTGGACCACACACACACACACACATAACAGATTTGTTAGGGATTAAAACCAAAGAACCACCGGAATTAACACGCTTCGAGGATACGGGTAGTCAAATGGGGACACAGTATGAAATTGGATTGTTCGTCAGTAAAATAAATCCTATTAGCAGATCAAATTCCTACGGAGCCGATAGAACACGCCTCATCGTTTTTTTATTTATTGTGTTTGCTGCAATCGAGAGTCCTAAAGGTTAATCTCATACGTCTACCGCAGCGCTTAATAACCAGTTACTATCGTCAAGCTGACCTGTATTGTATGACTTACTTCAATTATTTTTATTTTTGCAATACCATATGGCCATTTAGCCTTTTCAGAGCACATTGCTTCTAAATACTTTTTCAACCAGCCTTGGATAAAAAAATCGATATCGGAAGATCTGATGTCAGTAAAAACATATCAAAATTGGAAATAATAAATTACCTATAGAATATGCTGATTCAGAACCCGGAAACCAATGTGATGATTGCGTGAACTTCAAATTGTTACTTCTTTGTGTGGCCGTAATGACAATATCTTACGACACACACTTCTAACTTTGCCGATTTCTTTTTGTTTGAGCCAAATTGCTTTTAAAGTAATCTTATTAGCACACAAAAAGACCAACAAGGTTGCAGCTGTTAAGTACAGTCAAGTTTTAGAAATATTTTATAGGTATACTTCGTTTGTGGGATTACACTTTATTAAAATCTCAATCTTCACGCAATTCTCGTAACTTGAGTACCTCGTACATACACTTCGGTGAACCACTTTCCATATACCCTCTGATAATTCCATGAAATAATCCAATACGATAAAAGGGCTAAGACACATTTGGCATCAAAGGGAATCGGCATGCGTGAGGGGACCCTTGGCCCTGACTGCTGCCAGGTGAGCATCAAAGCGGTACGCACTTAGGGAAGTATATATACTACTAGTTATGTAATACCTAAGTATTTCCCAACTTAACTAGCGCACGTGTGATCCCATCGCAACATGCGTCTCTTTTGCTAGGTCAAACTGTTACTTCCTGTTGTTGTTTTCTTCGGCCTAAAATGGGTGTAAAGATCCAAAATTTTGGTAGGACATTCATAGTTTGATACAGTCCGTGAATTCAACTCTCAACTTTGAGATAATTTCCTGTAGAAATTAATAGTGACAATTCATTTTCAGCACTGCTCAAAACTTCCAAAAGGTTATGATGATAAATGAAATGAGTATCCGTAGCAACGAGAGGCCTCGGTATCTCTCATCTGTGTTTGTGATATCGTCATCGCGCTAAGTTTAGATGCACATTGGATTGTCACGGAGTCGTTCTGACCGCAGGCTCACTAATCTCCTAACGAAAAACAAAATTAAAATAACATTAAGCTGTATCGAAATGGTAAGCAATGTTATTTTAAAGTCAACAACTCGAGTTGTTTTGTAACAACACATTTGCGTTAAAGGCGTTGTTGTTACGGTTAGCGGGTTAGTGTGTTCAAACAAAGAAAGAGGGGGCATTCATTGGGCAATTAGTGCGAACGAGGGAAATGGAACAATTCCCGCGTGGGCGGGCCCGGGCTCGGCATGTACTCGCGTTGCGCAACCACCAATTGACGCGGTGATGTAACAGGACTACAGGACTCGCCGCTCTTTATGGATTTATCCTGCCGCTCGATTTGCACTTACTGGCCTTGAGATTGGCACAATACCCAATAGCTTGTAAATGAGTCATTCATTGATCTTCGCCGCCATAACTTTGTGGTGGTAGGTAATTATGAAAATATGTGCTTGGCTACATTGATGTTAACCTTATTTCTACAGGTCTTATTGATAAAATCTAGATGTCTAATAAATAAGAATCTAAAGTGAATTGTCATATTTACTACGACATCGTAGGAAAGTCGTGATTTCAAATAAATTACATGGCTAAACTCGAACATTCGACTGCAGGACACAGCAATTAAGCCGACAAAAATCTAGTCTATTTATCTTTTCAGTTACTCTTATGTTATAGGGACTGCAACCTGCAACTCACGATCACCTGCATATACATGCTTCAAGGTCTAGAAGATTCAATAACATTTGAAATCGCATCGGACCATGTTTATCACCTCCAAAATCTTCCGGATAATAAAATGAACCGCAAAACTTCTGAAGGCGTTTGACCGTGACGAGCAACTCGCGGCTGAGTCACGCACTTGCTCGTGATACTCTCAATTAATGCAAATGTAACAAATAGGTACGAATATTTTATTTGCTATAAAGTAGGGTACAGTACATGAAATATGTGATATAAATGATAAGAAGTGCATTAGCCTACCTAACTACAATTGTATAGCATGCAAATAATAATAATTTAAGAAAAATAATTTACAGTAACTTAATCAAAGCTCAGATACGCATCTGATAACTAAATCGATAGCATTTATTATTTAAATAGTATTCATTTATTTATCTCTAAAAAAATAAATATTATTTTCTAAATTATTGACTAAACATCAAAATCATGTATCAACCACATAAAACTTTTACAATTCTTTAAAAAAATTTTTTTTCAAAATCAGCGAGCGAGTCAAGTGTCATGGTCCAACAACCACCTACGCAAAGATGTTTTAAAACTATTTTAAGGGAGTCCCTAATGCGATTTGGTATTTTGTTATATATAGTGCCGCACATAGCATAGCAATTGTTTTGGAATCTTCACGTTTTTGGGACTATCTCTAGCACCAGTCTATGACGATTTCGAGTTGTTCTTTGGTATACGTCCTTCGCTTGTACGAACTTGTGAATATTCCTTTTGATAAAAACACTTACTTCTAATATGTAAAGGCATGGCAGAGGCAGTATTCGTAGCGTCACGTAATTAACGCTGACCTACACAAATGACAACACTTTTTGCAGATCAAATAAACTTAATAAATTAGAACGGCCGACGACACACAGGTGTCATCGACGGGAGTAGTAAAGGTTTCAAGACCACGAAGCAGCCGTAGACGTGATGAGGGACGGACGGCAGATATAACACATTCTGAAGCTTGGAATTCGGTAAAAATAACAACCATACGCTGAAAGACTATTACGCCCCAAAAAGATTTGTTAAGTGTAAATATTTTTAGAACTAGCGAGATTTGGGTAAGTTTTTCCTAGATTTAACTTGATATTTTGGTCTGCAAATGAGAAATTCGAAGAGTGACATTGCAATCACTAGAAAATGGCGATAGAAATCTTGCACATCAATACTCAGTAGAAAGTTGTTCATCAATAATGACATGACTTTGATGATATGTAATAATCTATTCTTACGATCCACTGTAAAAAACACATTGGATAGATCCGAAAGCATTGTGTGAACAAGTGGATGACGCAAAATGTGCCTGACTCATAGCGGTTTTATCCCGGCGAGATGACTTTAGCATGTAGGCTGGTATTAACCTACCTACCACGAGAAACTTTATATACAAGAGCATCATTACGATTGTTTACATCAGTCAATTCCCCGCACCCCCCACCCCCCCAGCGCTTCGTAACAGATATCTAGTAAAAACATTATTAAATTAAAGCTTCCGTGCTAAAGTCATGTTATTGTTCTACTAATCCAGTCCTTTCTGTTGACCCTGACTTGTAGTACCTGCACGACCGGGAAGTGCAGAACGAAGACAATTGCCCTAGAGCAGCAGTGGCCGCGGGCGAGGCCGAGGGAAGACGCGGGGGGCTTCCTCTCGCGAGACAATTCGCGAACACGGACAAGGGCAAAATAAACTGCTCGAACTGCGAGGGGCTACTCAACAACGTCTAAGAGCATGCAGGAATAAGTTAGCAAACGATTAGCCCAAAAGTCCTGTTTCAAGAAAAAAATCTGTTGTTTTCTTCGTGGCAACCCACTGTAGTGCGAGTTAAGTGCGTGAAGTAACTCAATAAATATTGGGTTAGCCGCGTTTGTATGGTTCAGTCAGATAGAATATAATTAGGTATTAACATAAAACACACACATAAAATTATGGTTTCAGTTGAATACTAGTTATTTCTCACAAAGTGTACTCACAGGTTGAAGTCTGAGTTAGAGAACACTAACAAATTCCACTATAATTTAAACAACTTTGCACCTAGTTGCGTGTTCTGTAGGCTACCACGCTGTCCACGCCTGATAAAACTTGTTTCCATAATCCATAAAGACGAAGTTATAATTGCAAAAACCGATAACAAGTCTGATTATTTCAGAACTAGTCATATGGTTATCGATACAGCGAAATATTTTCACCAGTAGTAATATCCAAATACTATTCCGTTTGTATAAATAGATCGGCGGAAAATATTGCTGAACACAATCGCTGCAAAGGTCCAATAATACATATTTTAAACTTGCATAATGGCGAAATCATTTGATCACAATATAATATCATCCCAGTGACAATCAACCTATATCTGTTCGGTAAATTTCGATCTACTTAAATATTAAAAAGACCCAAGTTGAAGCACAGGCACGTAGCTGAGGGACCCACGAACAAAAAGATACACGGCCGCAGTTATGAGGCCAGTCGCGTATAGTTTTACAATGCCGCGCCGACGTCTCTCGAGTCTACTAGCCACTGGTCTAGCAGCCTCATGCATACTACGCCCGGCGCTCAACGAACGCTGATTTCATCAGACCACAGGGCCATATGGAATTGCCACATCCAGTTGTTTTGGTAATACGTATTTTTAATTTCGACGACTAATGCGAAGCGTCTGCTTGTGTAATCGACATTCCTCGAATATTCCACAACCGTTAAAATGAAAAGCGTTACCACATGAGTATAAACGTTACTGTCAAGCAAGCGGAATGAGTTTTGCTTGAGGATGACAAAACAATAGCTAATTAAAGAAACAAATGTAAATGCGTTAACCGATTATTGAGTTTTAAAGTTATTAGCTCCAACAATGGCCCCAGTGAACTCAAACGCAGTGACGATCTAAGTAGCTCGTCAAAAATCTTAATATGTATTGTAACGTTGAGTAAAATATTGCATCTAGAATAATGTAAACGTTAGTCTGACGATTTTGTATTATTTATAACTGATGAAAAACATCGGTGAAGCATTGCAATTACAAAAGACAGTACAATAGGCGCTCGTGCTCGCATGCGATGTGCATGATGCACGCATTGTATGTTTACTCGACTTATTGACAACAACACAAACGCTTACTTTTAAGACAATACAAGCTACAATACAAAACTAGCGAAAACAACGCTACTAACAGCAACCAAGCGCTGAGAACAGTTACACTCAAGAAATAAATATAGAGGGCGAGGAATTTTTGGTATCCATTGATACACTCATAGAGGGTCAGGAAATTAAAATTGTTATTAGTATTCATCCATACCAACAACCGATGACCTGAACTAATTGAACATTGAAATCGACAATATCGAGCAATTATCGGTGATAACCGAACATCAATGGATGACACACGTCACGAGTGTCACGACGGTACTGAATGACAAATTGTCAAGGGATTAACAGTACAAGTACAGTAAATCAACTTCAATGACGAAAAATCTTGAGTTCCTTCAAAAGCAAAGCACAGGAATCACCGAATTCACCACGGGACCCTACCACTGGTCTAATTTTTTTATGAGGCTTTGTTTACTACTGAAATTACCCAAATAATGATTTACTTACAAGATTTGGGTTCTTTTTCTGACAATATTTGTAAAACATCTTTTTAATTAGGAACGATCTTTGCCTTCTACTGTCATAACTCCCTACAGGTGCCCGACTCTAGAATCTAATATCGCCGGATTTACAATTCCGCATCATTTGAGATTGCTTTATTATCTTATAGCTTCAAAATGAGGTTCTTACATTTATTGTTTGACATTTCTTCAAGGCTGATCAGATTAAATGATGTTCAAGAGTAAGGCCCCTGATCTTTAGAGCACCTATGACTGACCCTCTCCACCAACCAAGTCATCGTACCACTGTCTCTTGAAAGGTCTTTCGTTAATTTTCACTTTGATGTGTACTACCCCTGAACATTATCTTTTCAGCCCGAGCCCTCCCACGGGGCGCGTTATGCAAATGTGCAAACAGCGAGTGCACACGCGAGGACGCGCGTGACCGCGCATCGCGCAGATTGCTTGCGCTTGCGACCGTGGTGGCCCTCCGGCGGGCTGCTTTGTTGTGCCTACAAGTTACAGACAGTGGTCAGGCTCTATCATGAACATGCCAGGAAAAATTACAGAGGGTAACATTCGCCAAAACCAAGGTAGCGCAAAAATTCGAAATCAGCATGACTTGAAAATCAGTCAATAGACAGACATGTATAAAAACTTTGAAGAGCTTGGATTTTTGCGGACAACAATGAAGAGAGAGATCAATGAAGTCTCGCTACTATCTCCGATTTTAAGATGGTTACTTGAAGTTACTTCAAAGCGCGGCCATATAAGCATATTTAAAATTTTATGCGACAGACTGTTAGTTGAAAAATTAAGTCGCGCAAAAAGCCGACGACGAATAAGAAACGTTTTAAAACCAATGTGTAGAGGACTCGCTCCAAAATTTATAGGAATATGAAAATTCAAATGTTATTTATTTGTGAATACAGAAACAAGAGAAAACGGCACAAGTTTAAGCGTATTTTTTAAAAATATAGGTAGGTTCCTAATGATAATAAGGTAAGTTTACCTAATTAAACTTCGACAGGTGTAGGTAGACAGATAACTCAACTAACTTTGTGTTGGCAATGACAACGCAAACATTGCAGAACAAAGTTTTCTGAAATCGTGACTCTTGTGACAAGGTAAATCTAGTAAACACGAGTGGACATGACTAGCGAAACATCGTGCGGCGGTGAACACTCGTCAGGCCCCTCCAGACAAGGTGACTTTGCTTGCACACACACAGGCGCGCGATAATGCACATAAACATTTGTAATATCAAGCGAAATGACGGTGTGTTGACCCTGACCTTGAGCGGACCCTACTACCAAAGCGCTCGCAACTGCGTCGCTCGAATATTCACAATCTATCAAATCACACAAAGTCGCTCGATTCGACCAAGTAAACAGACAACTCGGCGAGATGTGTAAGAGTGTTAACTACGGTGGGGTGAACACCAAACGTGCGCGTCACACGCATGAGAGGATTACACTCACAATAACAACGGAATTTAATTAATGCACTGACATAACATAATGACCCTATTTACTGTCGAATTGTAGATGAATCAGAAGCAAAGGCCGGATATTAAAATCCGAACTGTAATATTAAAAGTGAATTTACAATAATCGTGTTTACAAAAGAGTGTGTTCATAGTAATGAGCTTAACGACGAAAAACACAAGACCAAGGCAAACGTTGCTTAATGAACATTTGGTTGTGTTTTCTCAGCTTCAACACTGCTTTTTCCTTATATGCGACAAGAGGATAAACGTTTCTTAAAATCTAGAATCTGACGTAATGCGGATAAATATCTAAAGAATATTGGCTGTGACATAAGCAACGTTTGAATACAAACAAGGCTATAAGACTACGAAAATTATTACGAGTATCGTGAATACAACGAGAAACGTTTATTAAGTTTCGATAACGTTTAACGTAAAATCATCTTTCTTTATTTTGGTATAATATCTATTTTTGCATCGATTCACAAGGATTTAGGTACTCTATAATATGGAACAATTATGTTGACTGAAAATGTAGTAAACAGAAAGATAAACCTTCCGAAAATTAGATACCCATTTAATAATTATGGTAATAAATCGAATTAAAATCTTTTCAGAAGTTTAGATGATTCATGCTTTTCCATATTCTGCTAAAAGTTCATATTCCCTAAGGCACTGATTTATTGCAACATCGTTAAAAATCGTATTGTATCAAAGACCGATGCACAGGTACGATACTTAACCGATTTATTTTGATACTTGTGCGTTCGTCAGACCGATCAAATTAGTGATAAATCAAGAACAATACCTGATTCTACAAAACTATTATAAAGAAAGGCATCATGTGTCGAATCACAATGTTTGTTTCACAAGGAATGCTGAGGTGAGCTCTTGTATTTCGTAACAAGTCCCTCAAGGTTCTCTGTCACCTACCTTATTGTAATCACGCCCATTGCTCTCTATGTGCAAGTGTTATTGATAACACAATAGCGAGGTGGACTGTTATTTCTTTGGTTTAATTTTTTAATTATGCTTCGCAGTTTATTTAAAACAAATAATCACAGAGGACATGATTTAATTATTTTTTCATGGAGTCATCGAAAACGTACGCATGCTCACGATATAAAAACGTTAGAAGCACTGAAAGGTGTGATTAAGAAGCCACAACAACGATAAAGCAACCCGAAATAGACTAATGGAGTACATCAATAATAAAAACAGTTTTATGTCGCAAGAGATTAGCTATATCTGCTCCCCTTCACGCTGCAGCCAGCTGGAAGTGGTTTATTTTAGTTCATAACATTAAATAAATACAACTATAACTCTGAAACTATAACGCCTTGGTAGTAATCTATATCTTATCCAAGATGAATGTATTTCATAGAAATAAAGCTCAGAGCGCGTTTTATAGAGATTCCGATTTCTCGTTTTTATTCTTGCATTCAAGTGGCTTAAGCCCGCTGTAACGTCCACATACTCGATTTCACCATTTGTGTGTTGCTTCTAAAAGCTCAAAACTGACTCCCTAATTAAAAGTGCCACCATGCGACAATTCTTAGATTCTTATTTTGAACAGAGAGAACATTAACTGCGTGTTTTAGTAACTTTGTAAAATACTCACCTATGAGCATTCAATAAAATCACCTAATTATTCTTAGCATTGAATCATCGGTTGGCAAATTAGTAGTCGTCCAGCATACTAATGATAGGTGCTGCATAGCGCTGTTGTAGAACCTATTTAGAATGTAATCGGTTGTGATTGTCGCTATAAATCGATCAATGGATTATTTATGTAGACAAGCTACGGACATCAACTGGTTTGAAGCGTGATCATTATAAAAGACGTAATCAAAAATGTAGAGCACTGGAGGAAATGCCGAACCAAACATGGAGTTTAATAATAGACGGTTTGTCAACGTGACAGTTGACTTGTTCTATTTTTGTCGACGTGTGCGCAAGACATCCGCAGGGGCGACAACGCACACCCCAGACCTTTCCGAGTTTCGGTAAAAAAAAGAATGAGTAACCACTCAGGCCCGTATTCTAGAATCGTACTCAAGTACTGATCTGTACTTGAGTAGAGAATTCAAAACGTCAGTTCATACAAAAACGTCACTCAGATCTATACTCAAGTACAGATTTTGTTTTAGAATGCCCAAGTTCCTTAGCATTTACAATAATGGGAAGTCGATTTTATTAACAAAGTGCACTATATTGCATACATTGTTGACGTTATTAATCGAGGTCCGAAGATATTGTAGTATTTTTGGTATCTACTTAAACTAATATTAAGAGAAAAGATTTAATTTGATTGTTTGCTTGTTTGTATTGAATAGGCTCCAAACCTATTGCTACGATCGTGATTTTTTTTTTCACTAATAGAAAGCTAAATTATTCAGAAGTGAGATAGGCTATATTTTATTACTTACTTTATTTCAAACAAAAAAATCAGTAAAAAATAAAAGTAAATATAAATCAAGTCGGAAAAAAGCGGGCAAAATAGACAATCAATAGCTGTCAAACATTTGACAGAACGAAGTCTGTCTGGGCAGCTCTTTTTGTAATACAGTGTGAGTTTCTATAAAGTGCATATTATATTGAAAATTAGGAAACTATAGTTAATTTTATCGATGGAAAATCTTAAAAAAATAGTTTTGTAGTTGAGTACTTTATGCATAAGTAAATAATGATATAACTTTTAAACTAAATGCCTAATCGCAATGAAACAAAGTTGCTGAAGATCACTAATACCAGGGCATAACTCACAAAATGAAAAAATAAAAAATTAATACCATAGACTTGTAATTATATGATTTTTGCAGAAAATCATTACTATTTTCCTGTGTTTTTTTACAATAATCATAAAATTTCTAAATATTTGCCCTCTTTACCCTATTATTTTTTTAAATTAAAATAAATTTGCCTTGTGAGAGCTTTCATATTATTATAGTATAAATACCACGTTCTTAACACAATAACAACATTTTAAATCAGCGCTTAAAGAACACCCTAGTTTCGCACACTTGATAAGCAGTTTTTTTTTCATAGGACAATTTCTTTTATTCTTCCGCTTCAGCTGCCTCCCCTTGCATCAGAGCCGCTCCGGTTTATATTAACTTACAAAAAAGTGTGTTTACCGCTTATCAATCGTGCGAAACTACGCGCAAGTCTTCTTTTAGGCGCTGAATTAAAATGTTGTTATTGGGTTACCAACACGGTTTTTATGCCATATGAAAGTTCATACGACGTAAATTCATTTAAATAAAAAAAATAGGGTAATATGGGCAAATATAAAAAAAAAAATTAATTTAACAAATTATGGAAAATAAAAATGTACTTATTTTTCATTTTATAAGCATGGCCTGTTATTAGTTATCATCAGAAGCTTTTTTTCATTGCGATAAAGCTTTCAGTTTAAAAGTTAAACATTATTTCTGCCAGAGTACCAAACTACAAATGCTTTTTAAAAAAATTCCATTTAACATTTTAAAAAAATGTTGGGATTATTTAATCACTTCTTCATCGATAAAATTTACTAAAGTTTCTTATTTTTTAATATGTGCACTTTATAGAGACTTACACTGTATATAATATTCACCTAATACCTTGTTTGTAAAATATTATTATATTTTTAATGATTTCCGTAACTAAAAAAGTTCATCAGTTTCTTAGTTGGTCTATACCAATAATTAAATTAAATAACCATTTCACTATTACACACAGCAACGCACAAAAAATCTGATCCCAATTCGGTAACGGGTCGGTCGGTCGAATTACAGCGTTACTCACGTTCAAGGCACGTTCAGTTGCTTCCACAATCTACGAAGAACATAATTCAACATTGCGTATACGCAACAGCGAGTAATTTAGACGATGCGCTAGTGATGTAATATAATTCGATTAGTGGAATGTGCCTGATGACCAATGTCCATTTACTTGACTCTAGAGAGACCTCTGCAAGTGGATGCAATTTTATTACCTGAGACATCAGGGATTCCTTTGCAATAAACGTCTAAAATATGAATAGTCTACTAATAGGAGAAGTCGTCTTAAAAGAGGATCACATACATAGAAATAGAGTGAATCTGGATCATCACTTCATCAGAAATAAAAAGACGATAAGTTTATTCAATTCCATCCATTTATTTCAGGCATAGCCCAAATGAGTGTTAGTAACGAAGGTGAGTAAAATACAAATTAAAAAAAGCAAATACGATGAACTTAACAAGTGGAAGCCTAAGCCACCCCTATTAGCAGTGGCAAGTCCCAGCTGTCAATAAACACCTTTAGAACACTGTTGGAGCTGTTACGTAAGCGAGTCAGCGCCGAAGCACACCTTTCCCAGATCACAAATGAGATGAGAAAAAAGATGATGAGAGAGATAAGATGAAAAAGAATGATGCAAAAGATTACGAACAAAATATTTTAACATGTCTTGGATACAATGGTTTAAGACAGTCTATGATCGTTTACAAAACGTGCTTACAGCAAGGTACATTTCTAAATCGCAATAAAACAACTTACTGAACGTAGCCAATGTCATCATGTATAACTGCACTTATATCATTATAGCGGTATTCCGGGACTGAGCATTGTATTGCATAGTTATTACCCAACGCTCACGTAGGAAATGAATTAGTGATACTGATTGCGCATCTTCGGTTACCGCTGGACGATCTAACAATACCGGGTAAAAATATTCTGACACGTGATGCGATAGTTGAAAGAATATAAACCAAATACAATTGCTTAATAATAAAAGGGAAGGATTCCCAAATTTACCACGATATGGCCCAATTAACGCGAAACTTTCTGCGCTTAAAAAACCTGTTAATGAAGAGAACATATTCAGAAAAACTTTATCACAACTTCATGAGAACCGCTTAAACCCAAGGCTGGGAACTTTTGTTGGAACCTGTCCTGAATTTAAATCGAGGTACGGGTAGGATCCGGGTCGAATTGGAGCACTTAATATTTGTGCGACATCGAACAGCGTGCGCATTGCCGATGAGAATGCCAGCTGAGACGCTCGTAAACCACTCTACTCTACGTCTGTATGATGAGAGATGATTACCGTACTTTAAGTAAATCTGAAGAAAACATTAAATCACCTCGCACACAACTGGTGCAGTGCAGCGCTAACGTAAATAGCAGTCTGCGGATTCTTATAACACGATTCGCACTATGAGAGTCTAGTATGACTTAAATAGTGTGCGTAAACTCACATCGACGATACCATTTGGAGAAAAACATGGATGCTGAGAGGAATTCAGACTGTTTTAAAGATAATATCTAGATATTGCAACACATTTTGATCTATTTTTTGACATTTTTTGACGGCACGGTTGGCGTAGTGCGCTGTAGCACGGTTTCTCGCCTCGATTTTCGTAGTGTCCCGGGTTCGATTCCCGGTCGAGTCAATTCAGGAAACGATCTTTTCTGAATTGACTCGGGTCTGGGTGTGCTGGGAGACGCCCCTGGCTTAGTTCCTTGTGTGGTACCTCGTAACACAGGGATATTAATCCCTACTTCGAGAACATTACAAGAAGTGTGTTGTCTGGCGCATATTTATTTATTTTATTTATTTATTTGATTTTCATCATGAGATAGGATATCATAAATTGTGTAGACATTGAAACGGATATATCCGCCAACCTTGACAAATTAACCTTAGTTCGTTCTATTGATGTTGAATTCGTTGAATAAAAACAAATTATGTTAATTAATTTATGAAAAGACATTTAACAAGGTCGCAGGGTCGCAGCAGTTGTCGGAACGGATCATAAACCAAAAGAGGTTATTGTGACGAGTGCCAATACCGGCAGTCAGTCGGATGGGAAGCGCGGCGACAACAAACTCGCATCACAATAGAGTGCGTTCTACTCTGGGAACGCATTACTGCAGTGCTGTCAAGGTAATATGACTGAGCAAGCGAACTGGACTTATCTAAAGCAAGATGAACAGTTTTTTTAACATATATTAAACTCAAGTATGTGGTGTATGATTGAATTGATAAATGTTCCGGGCATATTAAAAACTGCTGATTTTATTGATACATCGTTTTTAATTAAAATGTATGTGATAAGTACGTACGTAACAAACAAGTCTTGCTAAATATATGTGAAGCATACGTTTAGTTAGATGTTAAAAAAGTGAAGCGTTGATTAATTACTTGCCGTAAAACATTCAAATTACAGAGTTACAAAAACACAAACAGCAATGAATTAGAAAAACTACAATTCCGTGGAATCATAACCATAATTTGAGCTTTAACGAGCGTAGACTCGTTTTCGGCCGCACCGAGCCGCGCGTCGCAGCACGCAACCAGTGATATAACGCGCGAGACCAGGCTCATTCAACGCACCGGAGGCAGAAGTGGCGAAATAAATGTTGTTTTTACCGATACATCGCGATCTAGGTTACGAGCCAACTGCAATACTTCAATACTCAATTCAAACAAACGCAATAAAGAGAGTGCTTTGACGTACAATGAACTTCAGTCAACCTAGATATCGACGAGAGCGCACCAATTAAATAGGTTCGCAGAAGCGCGAGTAGAGTCGACATCGCCGAGTTTCCCTCGGCGGAGGAAGTCGGGAGGCATAATGCGCAGGAAGCGGACCGGCCAAGAAAGCTCGTTTTGCTTAAGCTACCCAAATAAGTAGCGGGAACGTGACCAGGTGGCAGGACCACCTTCGGCTCGACTTCGCGACAAAAACGCAATTTCTCCCGAACACGAGAGTCGCGGTCGAGATTCATTTAAATGCAAGCAAAATCGTGACAACCACTTCGAGACTTTTGTAAGTAAAACAGTGAACATAAATCTTTCTCAGTCGGCGTATTCAAGCCCGCAGTGCGCTGCTGTCACGCTCCACGCACTGTTTGTATGAAATCGGAGAATTCATAAACCATCGTAAATGTGTATGCGATTGATTGAAAGAGAAACCTTGCATTTCAATAACATACAGATCGAGGTGAAACTGAAATGGTATTGGTAAGAACAATGGCTTGCAATTAGCCAGAATTACACTCTAGTTAGTAGTGACCGGACAACAATAGTAAAATTTACCAAACTTAATGCTTTTTGATTTGATACAGCTTTTATTATTTTTAACGCAAGTTTGACAAAAAATTAGTAGAGGGTGAAAAGGTCGCAAAAGAAAAACCAAAAACGTATAATAATTAAACGACATAAACACACAAATTAATACAATTAACTGCAATTCAAATTCCAAATCTATTTGTATCTGTGTGTGAAGTAACTAAATAGGATCAAGGATCTGACTTACGAAATTGTGAGATGAAGAAAGTTGAAAAAAGCATGTAAAACACACTTTAACAATCGCATTCAACCCGATTGTTATCAGTAAGGTTAAACAACATAATTAGTATAACAGTATCAGAACATTATTTGCAGAAAGATAACGGAACTAATTTACTGGAATTAAGATAGGTAGCGTTAACGATCGCAACACAGAGAGCAGGAATGAACAAGAGCATCAAAGTCATTCAGAAGAACGCACATTATTTTAAAGTTATGATACGATTCTAAATAATATTATAACACAAATACCAAGAAATATTTTATATGAAGGTGAGCGAGTGCCAACAGAACCTCGCGGTAAGTAAGCGACGCGTGCGAAGATATTTTAAGAAGTAAAAAATTATATTATATTTCGAGATACAAAGGTAATTGACTCTGCCCACAGATCGACTTTAGAGGGTTCACGTGTAATAAACAACCAATTACTTAACATACCAAGAGAAGCGTCGCGGCATTGCGCACATTCGCGAATCATCATAACATAACACGCGGCAATCAAATGCAAATTTATAATTAAAACCTGAATCTGTTTGTTTTAAACCTGTTATGGGCTGTTGTCCATATCCGTAGAATAAAGCCAAGTATGGATGTAATTTGCCTATTTCTGCGGTATGATTACCAATATTAACGTTAAAAGTTATACGAATATCAATTTGTCAAAGCCATCTAATGCATTATTAACTAATTTAACTATACCTATTAATAAACGTATTTTAAACCAATATTTCTCATAAAACGATTTAGATGAAAAATTCAACAATCTCTACGATAACAAAAAAAGTAGATATTGTGTAATCAGCACACAGTTATCATTAAGGAATATTTGATAAGTGACGTGTTAACGAAGGTCGACTAACAATAGACATGATCCGTGTGAATACTTCAAAGTAAAACAAATATATTGCTTCGACGACCGTGGTCGAGAGCTTGATATCTATAAACAAGATGACATCATGACAATTTGTATCTGCGTTAACATAAAATTCGTTTCTTGTAGACTTATTTATTTATTTATTTATGATGACTTACCTTTTTTTTGTTTTTCGCGCTCCTTTTCTTTTTCCCTGGACTTCTTGTCTCTTTTTTCCCTTTCCAGCTTCTCCTTCTCCAACCGCTTAATCTCTTTCTTCATTTCCTTTTCATTCTTCTTCAATTTCGTGTCATCAATTTTCTCGGACAGTATGAAAGTCCCCGTCTGGACCTTCGTGTCCGTATCCTCCTTCGGCCGCATCTTTTAGCACACTATCGGACACTATCAAATCACACAAGGATAATGTAAAAACGAACAGAATCCAGTGTAAATTCACTCTCGGGGAATTAATCGAGGTTTCGTCAGCGTTAAAAATTCAATTCGGACAAGATCGGCGCTACGCGAGCCACCGGCTTATCGTTCAGGTGCACTGAAACGCGCGCTATTGGCGAAACCTAATCGCAGTTATCACTAGCACTCGTGAGCGACTTCGGAACGCGGGGCGCGATGATACGGAATCGAGAGCGGCTGTAGCCGAGTCGCAGCGCGCACCAACCGTGACTGAGGCTCGGAAGGCACTGATGACGACGCCCTCCGGCGGCCGGCCTCGGCACTCAGCGCCCCGACGTGCGCAAGCGACGCGTGCGACCGACAGATTCTATAAATAAAGCCTCACTTCCTATACAGTATGGAATCAGAAGGCGATTTATGGCCAATGAACCCACGAAAGCTTTTCACCACGGATGACTGAGCGGAATTTTGATACGAATGGTCCAATTCGTTCGAATTAAGTTTACGTCTGTTTCGATGCCAAGGTCTCCACTTGACTCCCATTAGTGAATGTGCTTTCAAGGTTAGCTTTGAAAAATATTTTAAAGTGGCTCTCGAATAGACAGCATTTAATATTTTATTGCTCTCGGATTTTTGAAGTGCGAAATAAAAACTTTACATGGGACTCTCAGTTCACTGATCATTGGTCAAAACTCGAAAACCGCAATCGAATGCAATGAAATGACCGTAAAAGAAGCTAATTGCTACAAGTCAATATGTTTTCCGTTTCATTCCTAACACAACAGACCACGTGACTGTTCGGCTAACTGTCACAGTAATCAGTGCATTGTTTCCCACAGAGCGGGTACTGCGGCTTTCGAGACAAAGGGCAAAAAGATTGAAACTGTTTTCCCAGGCGTATTGAAGCGTGTCGAATTCGAGACGGCCGCAGAGGCCCCAGCACTTGTGGTGATGCAACGAGCCTGACCCTGACGGCAGTCATCCCGAGAAAGCGACTAACCGATACTCGACACCCAAGATATCGACATAAGAACCTATTTCTGCTGCACTCTCTATTCAACCGTTTGCTCCCTAGTTCAATTTCACGCCTCGATATGACAGCAATAATTTCACCAATAAAACTGATGTCCTATTGCAATAAGAGTTAGATCACTTATCTTACGACGGAAGCAGAACATAGCTAGTTAAATTACAACATTGAACATTGCATTAAGGAAAATATGCTGATTTCGTAAGTGTGTTTATGAAAAAGATGTCAAACGACTATTTGAGGTCTGTTAAATATTAAATTACTTATTTTGCAGTTAGTACTTCGAACAATGTTTAACTGTAAAGAACCTCAACCGCAAAGAGCTTTTCTATAGCGCAAAACAAGCGAAAGTTCGGAAAAACTGACGATATACTGTTGTTCGGACTTGCAACACTTACTCGAGCGTCAAAACTTGCAACTGCAAAGTGGACCTCCAAGAAAGCGTCGAGCCTCAAGTGTTGAGATCTTACCAATAAAGCTTCCTGGTCGAGCGGAATTTTGCGAAAGAAAGCGCGGCCACCAGCGAGCTACCACCCGGGAGGGCACAAAGATTGACCGTTTAATTAACACTGACGCAGCAATGCTTGCCTTCCGCCACATGCCGCTATTCATCGAGTCACTAAAGAATTGAATGTGGAAAGTCTTGTAGAACTTGGATCATTACCTCACCTCTAAGAGCTTCAGAAGATATTCACGCTATAAAACCTTTCATCTAATCATAAGCATAGAGTTCCTTATTCAATAGTTTTGTGCGTTCTCATACTACTGGTTTACAAGTTGGTATATAATTAATTATCATTGTGCATGCGTATCAGCGATTATATAATCACCATTAATATTTTCCTTGAATGACATAATGTGTAAAGTATTCAATTTGAGAGCCAAGGGCATTCATAAACACGCACATTATGTTATTTCTTCAAGAGGCGACTAAAAGGGGTCCCCTCGGGGTCGCGAAGCGCACGCGGGGGGCCTGCGTGTGTTTCGGTTTGCGATCCCGAGGAAGACAGTAACGCGAGTCTTCGTACACAGTGATCTGAGTTATCGTGCACTGGAGTTGAGCTTGCTCCTCCCGAGGCTGGCTGCCAGGCGGCTTTGCGCCGAAGGGGAACTGCGAGGAGTCTCTCCCGTGTTGGGGATCCCGGGTCCCTTCCATTCTGCGCCGAAGATGACCACCGTCAGTCAGGTTTTAGTGGGTAGAGGTCTCTGTTTTCCCAGGAGTTCCGAGTCCCACATATCCCAGATGTCCCGAACCCAGGGCCATGGGAATGCCTAAATGCATCTTGACGCAAAAAAAAGGCTTTACTTGCTGTTGGTGGTGTAACACAAACTTACGTAAATCAAGCGAAATGCCTAGTTTCATAACGAGCCGTCAGTAAAGTGCGATTTTCGCAACTATCCGCGCCTTTAAACTGGTCCAAACAATCGAAACTTGTTTGTGGACAGAACCTTAAAGCAGCCGAGCCTGGAAAGTGATGACGTAATGTTTGACACTCCTCAGCGATGTACTAGCCTCCAGAGATGGGCTTTTTCAGACGACTAGTTAAGATAAACTGTCGTAACTCGGAAGTCACTTAGCGAGATACAAGGCTTTGTATTAAGGCAGCCTACCAGTTTACAACTTATGGTTGGTGCGAGAAAGTTGAACTAATCTATCTGGTTTAATACTTTTAATAAATACAGATATGTTCAGAATAGACGAAGATCAAATACATTGTACAAATATTATCCTTTGGGTTATTAAAAACAGAAACAACGAAGGTGCCACCAATACCCAGCACTCATATCAGTATCATTAAGACATTAGTGCGGGCCGGAAGAATTGCACCCGCGACCTTGTGGCTTTACTGATAATAGTAACCAGTGCGCTAAACGAGTCCTCAGAATCAAGCTTATAATAAGTAAAAGATTTAAACCAATTAAACCGCTTGTGAACCAGTGTCAACAGAGAACGCTAGCCACTAAGTAGGTTGCGACGTCTACCTAGTGGAGGTTCTAATCTCAAAGATTAGAAGCTAGATGACGTCTACCGCCACAACAGGTTCCACACAGTATTATAGATTCGATTTGATTGAATATGCGCCCCTCCTGGACATGAGGAAAATTGCATGATTATGTCAAACAACAATAACCGTAGCAAACGATTTGCATCTTCAATAAACGTAACCCATCAAGAAAAATTTGGCCCATTTCGTTCAGTCCAAAAGTACTACAAAATAATTGCTTTAATGATACCTTTATTTGATACTAGCCTTTTTTTGCTGTTCCTCATTGCTTTGGCAAATACCTCTGCTAGATTGCCCTATTTCAGTTTTCTGCCAAATGGTGTGCGGTGACAAATGACCAAAGATAAGGTAAAGAAACTTGCATTGTGCGAAGTGTGCCACGTGGATTGCGCTATATACGGAGCTTCCGGGGGCGCCGACCGACGATCCCTGAGACATTTCGCCGGCAGACGCACCTTCGCGATTATAGACACACACACACAACGATTGTCATACTCAGTCCAGCTTTAAAAAGAATACCCTGCCAAAGTATAATATGTTGAATGATGGTAGAAAAAATTAAAAATATTGTGTCAAATGAAGTAACGATTGGGTGCTTGATAGCATTAAAATTCCAAATCTTGTTGAGAAAACCATAACGTTGGTCAACTGACATCTTAGGAGAATTATCTGCACCTACAGATAAATAAATAATAATAAATATCCCTGGACATTATTCCACACAGCGCCATCTAGCCCCAAAGTAAGCTATTTAAAGCTTGTGTTATGGGATACTAGACAACGGATAAACATACTTAAATACATTTTCTTTTGTAAATACATACTTATTATACATAGGAGACACCCAGACCAGTACAAACAGACATGTTCATGCACACAAATGTTTGTACTGTGCGGGGATCGAACCCGCGACCTCTGGTGTAGTAGCCAACTTCTTAACCATTACACCAAGTAGATCGTCAAAATGAACAGATGAACGATAACTTAAGGTGACCGTCCAAAATTTGCGATGTTTTGCATATTTTTGAAAATAAAGGCTTTGAATTGGACCAATACTGCTGTTATTGCACATTTCGGCAAAATTCTAAATACAATTATGTAATTTATTGCAGCAACACCCACCCACAAGGATTTGGTGTTAATGACGTGCGTTTAAAGGGCGCTGATAGCGGCGTCATCGGTTACGACTCTTACGACGACGTGACCACCGACGGGCTGATGTCGCTTCGACGCTAAAGGTGCGTTCCCACCAGAGATGTGCGAGGATGTGTTGCGAGAAATGTGTTTTATAAGAACCAATAGAATCGCGAAGCTAGGTGAATGCAACAATTCTATTGGTTCTTAGCATGATATTCTCCGAAACAACTGGCCGTGCCTAACCTTATTACACAAAATGGTTTTTGTATACCTAAGGTCCGCACGCGGCACACTCCTTTGTTCAACGTTCCCAAACACCGTACTAATTATTCAAAAAAATCTGTCATGACAAGGTTGTCTAGAACCTACAACGAAAAACTTAAGCACATTTGACATCTTTTGAACATGAAAACGAACTATGAAAAGGAAAGCATTTAAAGAGGCCTATAGTCATATTTTGATACCTAGAAATAAAAAAAATATACTTAAAATTAAATGAATAAAATAGAAAATAATAAATACTTAACTAAATTGAATACTTACTTGTTAGAATAATTACCTTTATTCTAAGATTTTCATGTATTGTATTGGCCTGGTCTGGTTTGTGGATTATAATTAAAAATAAAATAAATAAACTAACCTGACTTTTATTTAACCTAACAAATTAACCTTAACTTAGACACTTTGGGAGAGTAATGAAGAATTTATATAAAATGTATGTTAAGTTTTAAACCTGTCACCTATTCAGAAGTGTTATCAGACGTCTTCGCTGTATTTCATTACGTTGTTGTTTGCCTTATAATATAATGTCTGAGGACAAGTATTCTGGTGGTTGATTGTGCTTAGTTACTAGTGAATTACTTCTTAGTGGTGGAACTATGTAATTGGCTTGAGTAAGTTAGTTCATATGAGTGTTTTTCAATGTATTTGTGAAAAAAGCTGTTGAGTTTCCAAATAAATAAAAAAAGACAGACATTCCTCGCAACGCATCCTCGCACATCTCTGGTGGAAACGCGCCCTAACGGTCTGCTGCAGCGATGTTAATGTGGTGTCGTCACATTGAAGGGTTAACTCCAACGGAATACATAGGGGTTTAATACCTGTTTTCAAAGAGTCATGACCAATATTTGATGACAAAAAACTCAAATCAAGAGGTTTTTTTTTAAATATTTTAATATGTTAATTCTGCAATAGAATAATAATTCACTTATCACAGAATCGGACGCTATGTCATTGAAATTATCCAGTCCACAATTTCACAGGCAACGCGAATTAATGCAGCAGATTATTATAACTTGAGAATGAATAAAGTGATAAATTTCAATCAGCTATGAATGAATATAATTAAATCGCAGAGAATAACATTCCCGTGTTTATTTATATATCACATTGACACACTGCTTAATGACCTAATAAGCCAGTTCTTGTTAAAACAAACAGATTATTGGCAGTATTAACTAATGTATCTATTCCAATGCGGGTGAGACACCACACCTTGTAGTTTCGTCACATGTTATAGTAGCATTGGATAGTTTAGAGGCCAAGTTGGTCGTAGCTATGTCCAGAGAACGAGAGGGGGTTATCTTATCGGTTGACATTTTATAGTTTGTTGCCGATTGCGAAACAACCAATCGCGTTAGTTGCCGAAGACGTCTCGATTGTTCGGGCACGACGCTTCACCTGCGGGCTACAAAAGAATACATTGGACAATGTCATTACACATAATTTGTCGTCAACCACAGCGCTGCTAAGCTCTCAATACTTACAAGCCAAACACTACGAGTGGAGTGGATAGCACGGAATCTACGAGTGAAGTGGATGATTGCTGTTTTTTGCTTTTTGTTATTTTGGCGCCTCCTCTTAGGCAACTACGGAAGACCAGCGTCGCGGTGTCTTTAAGATACCCCGGCATATGCTGAGAACATGCCATTTTGGTGCCAAAACGTGTCACCCCATTTTAAATGTGCACTTTTATGTTATTTTAATTTTTTATGTTTTGTCACCAAATAAATATATTTTCTTTCTTTCTTTAAAATCAGAAGTTATGCCCAAGCTGTGTTTGGTAACCTGTCCGGCTAGGCAGCTCCCAATAGTATAGTTTGCACCATTCTTCTATCGGTGTATCATAAGATGAGACTGTCTTTGCTGATCATCGCTGCGGAACATAATTTCAATGTCGGTTTCGATTTCGAAAATACAAATGATGACGACTTCTGTGGTAAATCTAGAGGCTAAGAAAATAGCTATCCGAGAGTTTGACTCATTCACGTAATTCAATGCAAAAAGCAAGGAAGGAAACGGAATGAAGTAACATCGACATTAATTAGTTAAAACAGAAAATTTTATCAAGTTACCAGAACTTGTTAACACGCCCTGATTAATAAATGAACCAATAGCATTACATTCGAATTCAAATGACGTTTGGCCATATTTGTGCCACTCCGGTACGAGTGCATTTAGATAGGATTGAGTAAGGTTGAAATCACTTATTATTACTGATTAATAATTGTGTACTACGATTTTACTTTATTTAAGGAACTCAGATACAAAACACATTTCTAGACTTTGCTGAAAAGTACAAGCTCCTTACTTCAGTTAAGAAAAAGCTTGAACTGTTGAGAACAACGTGAGTAGCAAACAAGCATCTGAAATTCTGGGCTGCATTGCGAGGAAGATGGCAATACCGTACCAAGGACCCATTCAACCCACATGCATTCACAGAACCTTGTTTTGGCAAGTAAATATTTGGCCAAGAAGTCGCATGACATGTGACCAACACAATTGGACTAGCGCCCGACCGCTGGCGCACTCGCCACGCCCGCTGGAACCGGTAGCTCGTGGCAAACTCGCCGGATCGCCTTCACCTACATATTGAACTTCGTAATGGAGCGACTGCGCCGGCGCCCGCGCTGACTCATCACCATCAGTCCGCAATAAACATGCATCGGACTGAAAGTAAGAGGGATCACGATACGAGACGAACCAGAAATTGATGTAATGATGGCAGAATGGCGTCAGCTAACGCCAAGAATGCCTTAGGACTTTTAAATTATTTGTAACTTAGCAGCCGACCGCATAGTGTCCGCAATATGCCCAAGTATACCTATACTCGTATATGGAAGCCAGAAACACAAACCCTAGCAAAAAGTCTCGGAGACATTGAAAATATCTGGGACACCTTACATAAAGATCTTCTTGCCTGGACAAGCTTGTATTTCACTATGGTTATCATCAGAGATTGCTAAGTACACTCAAAAATGTCTAAATACACACAACAGGAAGCTAGTTCCACAACTTGCACTAAGAAGATTCCTGTAAAAATAGGTGTGCTTTTTTTTCAAAATAAACAAATAAAAGTTGAGGACTCAGGAGAGTAAACCTACTACAAACCAAATGTCTAAATATCATGGCCTAGTTTACGTTCATTGAACATTAATGAAGATTCAAATGACACAGAATTTAATCTCACTAATGGAATTAATTAACAGTAATTAATGCCATTTGAAGGAGAGATGTTTAGGAATTTAATGCTAGCAGGTACTTTGAACCACCAGTAAATATAGAAAAAATTCAGGAAAACCTAGGTCTACCTCAACATGGGACATCTTGATTTTTCTCGGCCGGCAGCGGGAAGGAAAGAGGTTAACAGGAGCAAAAATACTATAGCTAAAAGAACATTAATGGCTTTATACAGGATAAGACAAACCCAAACAAAACATGAAATTAACAAGCTAGCTAACGGTAGACGATTCTCTTGTCAAGAGGTCAAGTTTTCATACAGACAACGCAGCAAAGTAATTTAGACGAAATAGACAATTGCATTGTTAGGCAGAAATACTTCGCGGCTTAATAACAATATAAGGATGCCAAACCTGCTTTTTTAACAACGACACTTGAAGAGACACCGGTCCATTAATGCTGGCGACTCAATTACCAGTGCAGTTACCGACGCCGTTCGCGGCCGCGGTGACTCGCCACTTCGACTGGGAGTACCGTACGCCAGCGGCTAGCTGTCTCGAGTAGCAGCAGGCAGATGATGCGTTTATACGAAACGATTGGTTTTTCAGCCAGGAATCAAACACTAAGAAACCTTGATAGGAGTTTTGGCAATCTCTATTAGTAATCGATACAGAGGGCTGTTTATGTACTACGAAAAACCTGCGAAAAAACTTACTATAACGAGTCTAAAGTTTAAATGGATTTAGTCACTGCACTTAAGTTTTTAACGGTTACCAGTGACCACTACGTCCAATTTATTCTCTATTAAGGTGATCATTTTTGATTAGCATCTTCTAAAGTGAAGTTAGCCTTACATACAGTCATATTACAAGTAAAAGCAGAAAATAAATACCTAGAATCAATAAATTTTGACGACCGACTTGGTGTAATGGTTAAGAAGTTGGCTACTACACCAGAGGTCGCGGGTTCGATCCCCGCACAGTACAAACATTTGTGTGCATGAACATGTCTGTTTGTACTGGTCTGGGTGTCTCCTATGTATAATAAGTATGTATTTACAAAAGAAAATGTATTTAAGTATGTTTATTCGTTGTCTAGTATCCCATAACACAAGCTTTAATTAGCTTACTTTGGGGCTAGATGGCGCTGTGTGGAATAATGTCCAGGGATATTTATTTTATTTTATTATTTATTAATTTCACACGCCAGTTAACGATCGCAAACTCTATTTCTGAAACGACCGAAAACCACATGTTGATTGAGCCCAAGTTCTTCAAATGACGGGCAGAGCTATTAAGCCATTCTGCCATAACTATAATATTAAAGTGAAGCAAAAACTATATCTAATCAGCTAAGATCGTATCGTCTATTAATAGGCCTGTTAACGGAGAGCTTCTGATGGACAATGTCAGAAACGGTACCCGCTGCGCTGCCCTGTCAATCACATTGCACTGTCCATCTATAAAACAGGTCAGCTTTCCTCAAACGCACGTAAGATATAAATTTAATATCATGAAAACTTAATCGCGCAGCCGAAACTGCTAAAGGCAGAAAGCAGTTTACAGCAGGTTTCCTTCCATGACGTACTTTCTCTTTGACGATTTGAGGAAAATCAGTGGGCTGAACTGAAATGGGCCACTTGAGGACTAGTCAAGTGCGTTAACTGGAATTTGGACGGGCGAGTTATAGTCATTGATTTTTTTTCTCTGCAAATCTCATGATCGCTTGAGAGCTTCTTTAATAAAACTAGCACCTGATTTAATCATAGTACGTAGCATCCAAGTCCAAGGTAGTAAAACGCAGTTATAGACGTTAGACAATGACTGACAATCCATATTGAAGGGGCTGGATAGACGTAACCTACTTTGCTGCTGCCGTTCGGCTTGGTCAAAACATGCCCCGTTGCGCGTTGGTCTATTGGCGTAGCCAATAAATATAAACAACACGTCAGAAACGACATTTGAAACAAACAATGTTCTGACTTGAAATAGTATGGATAGGCGGTAGGCCTGCTGAACAGAGGTTGGTGATCCTGCCAAGAATCGTGGTTTCGTTTCCCACCCAGGACAAAAATACACGAGACAAGGATCTTATTATTTATTTTCATTTTATCATTTCTACATAATGATATGTGATATCGATTGATGCGGAATAAATAAATAGGTAAATATGCGCCAAACAACACATCACTTGTCATGGTCTCGAACTCTCGCAGTAGAGACAAATATCCCTGTGGTACCAGACAAGAAATTAAGCCAGGGGCGTCTCCCAGCACACCCAGACGCGAGCCAATTTAGTAAAGATAGTTTTCTGAATGGTCTTGATAAAGTCGATGAGGGATGTATGCAACAATGGCTGGGAGTGGTGATTATATAGATAGACAAAAAAAAGGCAAATTTAATTAGTTTCCAAATCTACTAAATCATAAAGATAACACCTTACAAGCTAATGTAATAAATAATAAAATATATGTAAAAAAAATGTATAATGAAAGTAGTTCTCTAATTCTGTGCTTTGAAATGATTTATGAAAATTATAATGATAGTGCTTACATCTTTGGACATGATTTCAAATGACTCTTACATAACCGAGAGTTCGTTGGAGTAGAAAATAAAGCAGATTTGTTACAATACTAAGTGCAATAAGTTTATATCACAATCACTTCATCAATAACGAATGCTCATTACACTTGCGTAACTTAAAATTATTTATATGAATAATGGCGTTTCATTGAGCAGCGAGAGAGATTGGGTATATCACATTTCGGGTTATGTAATATTACATGCAATCGTATAGCCTATTACGACCTTATTTAAACCTGTGTTCTAAGTTTTGATTGCGTAGCGTCCAACAGCAATCGTAATAAGTCTAACTATTTTGTTTTAATACCAGTGCGAATATCCTATTTGTAATTTGTTACAGAGCAGTAATTTACCGGTAACATACGCGTGTATTGTAACAATCAAAGATTCAATGAATCCGATCCGATCCGATTCTTTTCCAGAAAGAGATGACCATTATTGGATCCGCTACAAACCATCTACAGAATTTGAAATCTGACAAATCGAACTAGGCCTCAGATCTTCAGGACGAACAACAACAAAAGAATGGATTTATTTATACCCTTCGGCGCAGTAGTTGAGCATCGGCTGAGACGTAAACGGTCCGGAATTCATTCTCGCATTCGCGTAAATGCTTGTTGATGCAACAGTGTATAAACAATCTTTTCATTACTCATACTCTGAAAGTAGATCTGAAGTTGCCTGAGGAGCGGGATGAAAGTAATACTTTTCATCCCTAGCGAGAATCACTTTCAACTGACAGCTGGCAAATTATTTAAAAAAAAAAACTAGTTCTTTTTCACATATCTATTGAACCATGTTCCAACTTTCTATACAGCCACGATGTAAAATTGAAATAACTTTATTATAATTTAGTTTCAACAATTTCTTTAAAATAACTCAGATTTGGGCAAAATATTTACCATTTTTCCAATGATGAAAATAAAAAATAATGGCTGAATAGCTGGCCGGCCACAGAAAAAAAAACAAACAAAATAGGCGGGAAAGCGCAATTCGATCTTCATTTATTTTTTACCATAAAAGAATTGACAAAATTACTTTGGGTCTAGTTGTTAGTTGTTGTTAGCGGATAACTGCTGTCCGCGTTCAAGAGAATGGACTCTACCAATGGTAGTCGTGAAGATTTATAAAAATACCAAGCACTTGCTCAAGTGTGTAACCGGACCCGGCGCAAGCATTCGATCTGGCATCGACACCGCCACCGGACACCGTCCCGCTCCGCCAGCCAGCGACACGACACTGAACAGTCACACTTGACAGCCTCACCTCGAGAGAAATCTTATTTTTCTAGGCCTATTGATGTCACAAATAATAGCCGCTGAAGTAGCGAGGTCAGTCCGCTTGACTTTACCGCGAGTTGCGGATCATGCGGATGCGATACGGATACGATACATCGCGTTAGTGTGGGAGCGTGCGTGAGAGAGACTAATCTACAACGATAACAATTCCGATTCAGCTTCTACTTCACCTCTATTTATTTCTGAACCGACATGTTTATGATGATTTGACAACACCAGAAGGACTAAACCACTCAAAACCAGGAGTATCATGAAACTCACATGATATTAACTCATCAATGGTTAACTACTCGGCTAGCCGTAACCTGCCAAACTAGACCAGCCGAATATTTCGAATCAATTAATAGTGAAAAGGTTTATCGGAATGATCGTTGAGTTGCTGGCCGGTCACTCGCGGCTGGCTCATTTTCGAACTGGATGCACCTTGCTTATGTGCTCGTTACGGCACTAGGCAGTACAATAATTTAGTAATAATTATTGAATAACGCCTCCGTGGCCGAGTGGTTTCAGAGCTCGGCCCGAAACCCGGAGGTCCCGGGTTCAATCCCCAAGTCGGGCAAAGTGTGTTTTCGGATTTTCGGAACATAGCCCGGGTTTGTGTTCACCAACCCGCATTTGGCAAGCGTAGTGATTAAGCCAATACCCATCAATTGTAGCGATGACTTGATTTCAATGATGGAGGCCTTTGCCCAGCAGTGGGACAGTATACATATAGGCTTTACTTTACTTTTGAATACTGAATTTTAACACCATTCTATTGGGACAGGAGCAGAATCTAATAGAAAACGCGTGTCGAAACGAAATACCATTTAAGTAATAGGAAAATCATAAGAGTTCGAATGCCGAGCATTTGAATTCCCTATCTTAAACCTTATTCGATTGGAATTCACACCTCGGGAATCGGGATCAAACGTGCAAAAAAAACACTTTTTTCTAAGCATTGTAATATTGGTTAGTTTTCGGCTTTCTCAGCGTTATCGAACTAGAGCGGTATTTAGTCTGGGCGGAAATAACAAAGGCGATCATCTGTATTGGCAACCCGTTTAGGTCGAAAGCAGTTTCTTGCAATTTCTGTATTAATTTACTCAAAGTATTTATGTATTTGGTTATCCTACTATTGGAATTATCATTTTGCAAACCAGTTAAAATGTCTTACTTACTCAAGTTGCTGGGCCAATTTATTTAAAAACAGCAACGATAGAGCAATAAACAGGCACTGGCGCGATGATACTGCGTTACAAAACTGATAGCCGTGTGCGCAGCCAGAAACACATTCGCATTAATTACCTTCTCGACCTACTTTGCTCACAGAATTAATGATCTAATAGGTACTTTAACATTCCTGAAATTATACCCACTTATCATACTATTTATTGATAAATCAAATGTTTAAACTTTATTTGATTTGATAATGAATGACAGTTCTGCCAATACTAAACTCTATCCATTGGTATTCTATTTTTTTTTATAGCTTTTGCATGCGAAGTATCATTATAACATGTTGGCCCTGACTGTTTGATTGTACCTGAAGCCGGGTACACACTAACGCAATGTAACATGCAATGTAACACGCAATGAAAGAATTTGCTGTCAAAATCTTCGCAATGTATCATGCAATGTAACAGAATTCCTATAGTGTCGACGCTTTACGCGCACAAACCGTGCACACTACGCGCACTAATAGAGCATTTCAACACGTGCGCGCCGCGATCCGCCATTTGTCGGTTTTTTCATCGAACACAAAGGGGTGTGCAGTGTCGGCAGACCGAGCTATGTTCGCCGCGTGCATGTCGGAAACATATGCGAGTAGGTACATGCTTGGTTCATGCGTATGAAATGCTACTTTCATGTTACATTGCATGTTACGATACTGCAGTCTGTACCCAGCTTTATAACTACCATGTTTTATGCAAATACATGTATTTTTTCTTTTTTCAAAAATGAGATTATTTTTCATGGATATATTGAACAGCTTGAAACTTTGTCATAGTAATATTACATTCCCCATATAGTTTTTTGGTGGCATTCAAAAAATTACCAGAGAGTTAGTTAGAAATATTGATTATTAAATTAGAAATAAGCATTGATAAATTATTAATTGTGTTGTTGTTGATGGATATTATACATATACCTACTTAACATGTAAGTAAACTTTCCTACAATGTGTCATTCAACATAATCACTAAGTTGTCTGTGGGAGACGTGGGTTTAATTAATTACTGAGGTTATGCATATTCATAAATTATTAAATCTTTAAGAAAACTATTTCATTTTCTTTTTTATGTTTTATTAAGAGTGTCAATTGCCATGCCAAACAGATGTGAAGAAATAGATGAAGTGATATAAGTGTTCTCATTTATTGCAATTTTAACATTTTAACAAAAATTATCACATGTAACACTTAGACTTGCAAGAAATAATCATCATCAATAATCAATTACGCAAAAACTAAAATCTATTTTCATATTGCACAAAAACATGTTCCATAGATACTTAACAAACACAATTATCACTCAACGGGGCAGCCAAGGACATGCATGTTAGAGTCTTAACACTGATTTAATAGCCTGGCAGATTTATGTTAATTACTGCCTCCGTGTTGCTCAATTATACTTTTAAACATGGTCTGAAAAAATTGCACTTTCTTGAACATATTTTACTGGTCAAATGTTATAAACAAAGCATAAAAATGAATTCCAGTAAGATTAAGAAGTATCAGAATGGCAGTTCGAGAATTTTCTTTATTGTCGGCTAATTAGAATTACTTCTCAATGAATTCTCTAACACACAAAAAGTCAAATCGGATGATTTTAACCTCAACAATCGTTGAAAGTTTGGGACGCATGAGAAAAATCAATAATTCTACCAATAAACAAAAGGCGTCAGCCGAATTTCGATTCTACTATGAATGTTGCTATGTAGACTACAAGCTGTATGGTGAAAGTGGTAGTCCTTGCAGTTTTGTGTTAAATATTGTATAAACAAACTTCTAAGGGCAGAAGTAGGCGACAGCCGGTATACTCACCCATTTTGTTTCACCTGCTATGGTCGCAAGGTCTGCTGTTCGAATAATCTTATTTATTCAGTAGAACTCTTGCTCATCATCACAGGGCACACTTATTGTTACACCGACACTGTGTTTATGTACGTTAACCAGTAACAAACTCACATAAAACTCATACAATTCTTATAAAAGTTAAAAACTCTACGGAGCTCCCTGCGACTGACAGACAGACGCGGCAGCTGTCAAATGCGGCGAGCGAGCGTGCGTTCACAATCGCATGACTCGGCTGAGGTTTGTGCGCGTTCATAGCTTACTAACTTGACTTGTTCACTTCACAACGAAATCCAGGGACTGATATCGATACTTTCAAAAATCGGTCTCAGCTGAACTGAATACCGATATTATCAATCACGTCTAATACGGCTACAAAACGATTAGTTAGGTGAATTTCTTTAATAGTCGCCAAATGAAAAACTTTTTGTAATATTTTTTTGTACATGATTTTACTCTTACTGATACTTTAAATGGAGGCTTAAGGATAATGTCATTGAATTACCACTTGAAATCAGCATGTTAAATAGTTGATAGATTTTGAAAGTTAAGATATTGAAAAATATTTGAATGAAAATTCTTTTTAGCTTTTTTTAAATGGCATTTGAATAAAGTTTTGAAACTTCAAGAAAAAAGTCAAGCTTGCGTTACAAGTCGAGCTTTGATTAGCCTTATGGATGTAGATGTTTCCGAATCAACTAGGTCTGGTATTTATTTAATGGTGAAGGAAAAATCAGGTGTAAAGGCCAAGTCGCGCCACTATGTCCGAAAAAGAGACATTCTAAAAATTATCAGGTGTATTTTAAGTTTTGATATTTATTTACTTTAATAATAATAATGATAAGAAATTTATTTCGAACAACTGTTTACAGTTCATATTGGTTAAGTAATACAAATAATCTTAGAAATAATGTTAGTAGAGAACGTATATAGGTACTCGTATAGTATGCTTTGCCTAAAGTTTAAACTTTATAGATAATTATTTACCTATGTTTTGTTTTTTTCTCCATTTAATGAGATAAACAAAAACTTCATTTAGATATTTCAAAAATCTCCTGCCTAAAATGAGATTGAGCGGCAACCTACTGTCATATATCCCAGAGAGGGGCCACGCGGCCGAGCGTACATAAACTTTGAAGTGACACAGGCCTGGTTGAACGTCTATCGTTGTCGGTAGCTGAAAAGTGACTGATTGAAGTGGTTGATTGGCTTATAGCATTCAGACTCTAAGTTGATTGGCCGAAAGCATCCCCCTCCCGCGTCCCGCGCACTATCAGGAGAGTCGACTTTATAGCGGTCAAGCTATAGATTATTCATCAGGAGTGATATAAGCTATATTTTAAAATGATTGAACAAAAAATTCAGTTAGAAAAAATAGTAAACGTAAATCAAGTCGGAGAAAAGAGGGCAAAATGGACACCAGCTGTCAAACATTTGACAGGACGAAGTTTGTTTGGGCAGCTCGTTTAATAAAAGACACTCGTGAAATGATTTTCACACATTGACACCTGTGAAGCATTATAAGTAATCGACAAAATTTATCGATAGCGTCAAGCACTTAATAATAATAATAATGGCGTCAACCACCGGTGCTCACCACCGATGACCGCAAGGAAATATGGAGAAGCAATGAGCTGCATGGGAGGTTCTATCGGGCCTTAACAGGGCCTGATGTGTATCTCTCAGCGTCGGTGAACTGGCTACGCTTCGGGGACCTCTTTGGGGAAACCGAGGGTTTTGTCTGTGCAATTGCTGACGAAGTTATCAAGGTGAATAACTACCGGAAATACATAATGAAGGACGGTACGGTCGACATTTGTCGGGCATGCCGCCGTCCTGGCGAATCTATTCCCCATGTTATTTTTGATTGTTCTCACCTTGCTAACGGTGAGTACTTGCACAGGCACAACCTAGTAGCCAGGATTATCCACCAGCAACTTGCTCTTCGATATGACCTTGTCGAGTCGGAGGTTCCGTACTATAAGTACGCACCGGTGCCAGTTCTTGAAAATGGTCGTGCGTTGCTCTATTGGGATCGCCATATCATCACGGACAGGACTATTGTAGCCAATAAGTCTGATATCGTGCTGGTAGACCGATCTCAACGCCGGGCAGTGCTCGTTGACATCACCGTCCCGCATGACGATAACCTCGTCAAGGCCGAGAAGGACAAGCTTAGCAAGTACCTTGACTTGGCTCACGAGGTGACCGCCATGTGGGATGTAGATTCGACGATCATTGTTCCGATAGTCATTTCGGCAAACGGCTTAATTAAAAAACTAATCAGGATATTCGTTTTGGATAGTTAGTTTATCACCTTTTACTTCAGATGGATGGTTTAAAAACTAATCAGGATATTAGATTTAGATACCTAGTTGGTTATTTTTTTTTATTTCAGATGGATGGTTAGGTTTTATGGTTAAACAGCCTATGGATAAATATTATTTTAGGGTAGCCAGAAATCGTTGTAATCAGATGGTAAGGGCTGCAAAGAGACGGCACTTTCATGAAAACCTTGTCCAGTCTTCTTTTTCTGATACTTGGAAGTTTCTAAATTCCTTGGGTATTGGGAAATCTGATCCTTCAAACGTTAATTTCCCTCACTCTCTAAATGACTTGAATCTTCATTTTTCCACAACCCCTAAGCTTCCTGTTGACATAAAAACGCAAACCATAGCAGCTATCTTTTCTGAGGTGGTTCCCATTAGCGTTTCCTTTGAATTCACCACTGTTTCTTGTGACGAGGTTCGTAAGCTCATTCTATCCATTAAATCCAAAGCGGTAGGCTGTGATGGTATCAGCAGAAGCCTTTTGCTGCCCATCCTTGATTGTATTCTGCCAACTATAACGCATATTATTAACTTTTCTCTTCTTTCTGGGACTTTCCCCTCTATCTGGCGCAATGCTATCATCCGACCTCTCCCGAAAATTTCTAGCCCTAGTCTGCTCAGTCATTACCGATCTATTTCAATTCTCCCATTCCTCTCTAAAGCACTTGAAGCCGTCGTTCATAAACAGCTCTCACATTTCGTCTTCACCCATAACCTCGTCAGTGAATACCAATCAGGCTTTAGGCCAGGCCACAGTACGACCACTGCTCTCTTGAAGGTTACTGAGGATATCAGAGCTGGCCTGGAGGCTTCCAAAATAACTGTTCTCGTTTTAATAGATTTCTCTAATGCCTTTAACGTCGTTGACCATGACATTCTTCTTGCCATGCTCGCTCATCACTCCACAGGCATTGGATTGATTTTCGTCATATCTCCGTAACCGGAAACAGGCAGTGCGCATTGACCAAACTTTTTCTCAGTGGTGTGACCTCGATTCTGGAGTCCCACAAGGAGGAATATTATCCCCTCTCTTATTTTCTATAATCATTAACTTTGTAACCCATGTTCTCTGCAGCTCTTACCATCTGTATGCTGATGATCTTCAGCTGTACGTACAGACTGACGTGAAGGGGTTTGATGATGCTATTTTCCAGTTGAATGATGATCTCAAACGCTTACTTGACTGGTCTATCAGCTTCGGGATATCGGTAAATCCAACTAAGTGTCAGGCAATTGTGGTAGGCACCCCGCGGCAGCTGGGTAGCCTTGGGACTGATTGGCCGGTGTTAACCTATAACGGCACTGTTATACCTTACAGTCCTCACGTCAAGAACCTTGGCCTGTTTATGGACAATACTCTGAGTTGGGATAAGCACATTATTGAAACGAGCAGAAAAGTCATTGCGTCCTTACGCTCCTTATATAAATTCAAAAACTTTCTTCCTCTCGGCACCAAAATTATCTTAGTACAAAAACTCCTTATGCCCCTCATTGACTATACAGACGTTTGCACTTCTAATCTGTCCCAAGGTCTCCTTGATAAACTTGAACGTCTGGTAAACAGTTGCATTAGGTTTATCTATGGTGTACGAAAATACGACCACATTTCTCCCTTGCGTTCTCAATTAAAATGGCTTAAAATTCGTCACCGTAGGAATTCTCGAACGCTCTGTTTACTTTTTAATATTCTTAGTAATCCCAATTCCCCCCGACATCTGAAATGTAATTTTAAGTATAGGGGCGAGTGCAGCACGCGCAACCAGCGCTCGCATAGCCTTTTGCTGCTTCATACTCCTCTTCATACGTCTTCCCATATGTCGAATTCTTTCACATTAGCTGCCATTAGGCTATGGAACTCGCTGCCTAATAAAATTAAATTGTCAACCAGTAGGTTTTCCTTCAAAAGAGCAATCCATAACTTCTTCATAGATAAACCTTAACTCATTTAACCAAACCTCTCTCCTTTCAAGGCAATATTTTAAGATTTAAGTACGATATTCAGTGTATGTATCTTTAAATTTATGTATTATGATTATGTATGTGTAATATGTATAATTTTGTTATAAGTATGTTTTTTGTATTAATAGTATATTTTATTTCCGGTTTTATGAGACACCGCCAACACGATTTCTGCTTCGCCCAGTGGTTGACTGGTAGAGAATGCCATTAGGCATTAAGTCCGCCAATTGTACTTTTTCTTTGTGCAATAAAGAATAAATAAATAAATAAATAAATATTAATATTTGTGTTGGAATGATTGGATGAGAGTGATAGGTAAATTGAGTAAGGTAGACAAGGACATTTCCATATAAGATATAAATATAAACCTGTTAGTTTGTTGTTTTAAAAACCTATATTATGTATTATTTTATATTTGTGTTCAAACAATTCGATGAGAGGGATAGAATAATTGATAAAAATAGATAAAAATACAAATGGATATACCTGTTACTTTGTTTATATTAAAACCTGTGCCAATATTACATACTTGAATCAGAAAATTTACAGATAATATTATTATAAGATATGTAGCTATCCATTGACTGTCTTAATTGTAATAAAACGCAGAAATAAAAATGTAAACCTACATTATTGTCATTAAGTTGTATTATAACTACCTTTAGCAAGTATATTGCGTAAGAAAATGTTGTATTAATTGATATAAGTAGGCGAATTTCAATACGATGTACCGAAAATTGATTCTATTAACTTTATCTTGAATATCTTACTATTGTTTTAAAATAGGTAGGTGATCTCTTGTAGTAATTCTAGGAAATAACTAATGTAATCTAGTTCCAGCCAGCCAAGTGTAAGATTTCCAAATGGTTCATCTACTAGGGGGCCATACAACATGTATGGCCCCCTAGTAGATGAATGGATGGGCGAGTGTAAGATTCAGAAATTTAAAAACGAAATTTACCTAATCAGATGTTTTACAAGAGTTTAAACTTAATTTTAAATAGTAGTTTTTCACGGGCAACACCGAGGAATGACAAGCCGGGAACGACTTGGCTGGCGGGAGCTCATTCGGTGCGCGGTCGTCTTCTAGTACGGTCGTGTCTACTCAGAGTGTGTCTGTACTGAGCGATTCTTTAAGTATTCGTTATGAAGTAACCACGTTGTCTTCATAGGATAAAGTATTTATTATAGAGTTTGTATTATGGAGTTTGGAATTAAAAAGTGTTAAACCAGCAAGTGTTATTCATTATACTACAGCACCTCTTACAAAATTTACTTTTTATGGGTGTTGACGCTTCTGGTTCAGTCTAAAACAATATTTCAATATTGATTGGTAAAAAGATTTTAGATACCTTATTTCCGAATAATAGTAAGATGTTAAGAAGCTGCGAAGATAGAAGAACAACAATTCAAAAGTCACAGTTAAACGCTTACACATTTGACATTATTTTGCTTTTATTTTATACAAGCAACAGAAAAACAGAGAGTGCGAGTGTAAGGCGAAAGAGTTCTAGTTAATGAAGGTTTATACTACTTAAGTATGAATACGTTATCTTCTAGTTAAGCTGGTTCTGGTTGATAAAAAGTTCCAAAAGCCGGAATAACGTCGACAATGTCTACAGCAAGAACAAAAGCAAAGGTGAATTTTAACTGTCATAACTGCTAATAAAAAAACTTACTTCTGATAAATTCAAAGTTGGTGCAGCCGATTGTTCAAATCTCTTCTTGTTATTAGCTTGCATGATAAAAGCTAAACTTTCAAAATGCAGTGAGAAAATTGTGCTCGTGCGTTTAGGAGTCCACGATACATAATTTGCACAAACTTGGTACGTATCAAACGTACTAACAAATCTGATATCGATATTTTGTTTGATTATGTACTGCCCTCATCACTAACTTTGATGGATGTGGCCATGTTTAAGTTATTGTTTTCGGAATATGGCAGACTGCGAAACAGTAACTTTTAATGAGGACTTTTTTTTATTAAATTGTAATTATGACGGATCTTTAAAATTCAATTATAGAATTAACATTTTAAAAGTATTTATGTAGTTTGAAAATATTTTGAAAAACTTAATAAAATTAACTCATTTGCAAACAGTAATCTCTCGCTAATTCAGTGTGTAGGTATCTATTACTATAAATGATTTAATAATAATAAATGATAATGGTTTATGTGAGAAATAAGTTTAAATTATGTTAGTTTATTCCACTTTCAAAGTTATTTATTTATTTATTCATTCATTATATCAAGTGGTAATGAAGATATAAAATTTATTATTTTTTATTTAAATTTATTACGCAAATTATATCATGTACGATAAATTTTAATAAATCATTCACCTGGCAACTATTTCTTATTATTTTGCACTGGCAGCTTTAACCATTTTTTGATAGTTGCGCCAAAAATATTCACGGAAGCGGCACGTTTTCCATAGAGGCGATTTAAATTTTAATTTTTGACTGAAATAAAGTGTTTTCGAGGCGCTGTTATAAAACAAAGGTAAGAATATATTGTCTTTCTTGCACCTTACATACCTATTTCTAGTGAATAATCTCATTTAAAGTGAATTTGGGCTTAGGGTTGTCACATATTTTATCAAAACTTTCAGTAAAAATAAGAATATTTAGTTGATTGTCTTTTATTACTATACCTTATTTAAAAGTTGTAACTTGTTGATCGGCTGTTTACCTACATAAGAGGGAGGCGATTTTTTTTGCGTTTTCAATTTTAGTCCTCTAAAGAAAGTTGTTCTATTTGAGGAATAGAATACTACTGAAGTAAAGTTAACTAAGAAGATAGGACTTCCTGAATACATATAATATTTATTTATTCTTCACATTATACCTACTGTAAGTATTTGTAGTTTTTCAGTGATTTAAAACTGATTACAGGTATACCTTATCATGGCAAAAACTAAACAACAATGAAGAAAGCTTAGTGCTTTTTACATCCACCCTTAATAGAAGAGGACTAATAGTGTTCAGAGTAAATTTTAATAAATATAACATTCAATAGATTAAATCGTTTTTAAAAAAAGTTTAATATCGAAGTTGTTACTATGAAATTCAAATTTATAATTAGTTATAAGGTAAAGTTTATTTCTGCTATCTGTGGACTCTACTGAAATTGATCTCCAAGTGAACACATGTGTTATATAAAAACTTTTGTAATAAAATGTTTATCTTTATTTTAGACAACCCTACATTTGCTATTAAACTCGTATGGAAAGTTTGTGGAACCTACCACAACTTTGCCTATAGCTTAAAAAATATATAAAAGTGCTAGAAAAGATATAAACTCTAAAACAATATTAAAGACTGACTAAATATGTACAAGTACTGATAAAAATTTAAAATAAACTTTAAAAAGGTTCAAATTCATAATAGGCAATGTTGTGTTTTACAGATACAACTTTGCCTATGACTTTGGCTGTTTGTAATTCAAAAATAAAAAGTAATTCAGATAGTTTGGACTCTATTTACTATAGGAGAGGTCCTAAATTTGTTTCGAATCTTTGAGTTACTCCTCTACCTTAAATAAGACAAAAGGTATTTACGAAAAACCTTAAAATCCAGGCAATATTGTAGCGTTTTACGGTACCCATTTAAACTTGTGAATGAAAAAAGAGAATGCAATAATATGTTGCAAGCTTTGCAAGTTGCAAGCGGAAGTTATTCGTTAATACCGGTATTTTAATATCAGTACCTATACCGATAGGTACTGACACATTAAAGTGGTACTGAAGTTTTGTATCGGTATTTATACCGATAATTTGATACCAAAGTATCAATACCTATCTATCGATATTCAGAAATATTGCTATTACGGTCCCTGTACCAGTAGTTACCGCTTCCTACGGATTACGCAGCTACGGTAGAAAGAGTCACCGCACCGCCTGCGCCACTGCAAACGCACAATAGTAGATTATACACCAAGGGGATAAAGCACTGTTTTATGTCCGGGCGCTACATTGAATCCTGAACGTAACGAAGGACTCCAAATTTAACTCCCGAGCGCAGCGAGGGTGTTATAAGTTAATTCCCGAGCAAAGCGAGGGAATTAAGATTCGAGTCCTGAGTGCAGTGAGGGATTCAAGCGCCCAAGAAAAAAACAGTTTTATCCCGGTGGTGTATACTCTACTTTTCTCACTATATGCGAGACAATAAAAAACCAGGCTTAGTAGATAGTGTTTATTACAGCATATTAAGGAATCTTCTAAAGCTAGTAGTACTACTAGCTACGGCTATAGCAACTTCTTTCAGCTGGCGTGGCCTACTCGATTTGACAAACAAATGAAGTTCGTCTCTGTGCGAATCTAGTGGGCCACGGCCTCGGTCTTCGTAAATCGAGTTGGCCGCGCCCGCTGAGGACACATTCTGTTTAGTGAAATTAGACTTTATAGAAATAGCAATAAGAATTATGAAAGTGAAAATCACATTATTGACCAGCGGGTTATAACAGAACATTATAACCCGGCTAAAGCCAAGAAATATGTCTTGCTTTCGGTAAGGTTTACATGACATATAATACGGCATTGTCGAGCATGTGGTGTGAAAATGTATTAAAATACACACATCAACATGGTCTAGGTATATTTCAATCAAACCTAAATAACTAAAATCCTATTAACTTTTTGTTAAGACACCTACACATTAAAATAAACCTTCCGAGGTCTTCAATTCCGAGGTGGGAAATAATAGTGCTATGGCTTATTAAGGGTAGCCTATCTAATTTGAGAAATAAACTTTTAGATAAAGTTTAATTTAAAAAAAACTTATAAGTAGAGGAAATACTCAGACAAAATTTCAATCTCACCTGATCTGCAGCGGTTCTGCATACTCAAAACAAGGGTGTCAATATCCTGTTGTGGAATACTGTCCCAAGTCCTGCTGAGATGCAAGAAAAGCTGTTTTTCATGCACAATATCTTCAGGGAAATTCCTAAGAGCTCTTCTCTGAAGCATATCCCAGGCATGCTCAATAAGATTTAAGTCAGGGGATTGTGCAGGCCAGTCTAAAGCTTGGATATCATGCTGTTGTAACTAACTTGTAACGATACGCGCCGTATGTGGACGGGCATTGTCGTGCATTAGCTATTAGCTGAAATTGCCTTGTATCCAAACGAGGTCCGTTCTACCGCCGAGACGAATTCCTGCCCAAACCATAATCGTGCCACCTTGATATGCATGAACTTGTGGGTGCTGCAGTCGATTTCAACGTCCAGGTTGTCTCCAAACGCGTACTCTTCGCGAATCAGGATGAAATCAAAACCTGGATTCATCAGTGCAAAGCACAAGTGACCATTGAGAATGGTTCCAGTTTTCGTGTGCAAAAGCCCATTGTAATCTTCTTCTTCGATTGCCTCTCCTTAGCGCTGGTACCCGAAGTGGCCTACGAGCACATAGGTTGACTTCATGCAGTCGTATTCTCAAAGTTTGACCGCTTACCAGCAAACCATACTCTTTCTGTAGCCTTTGAACCAATTGCATCGCCGTTACATTTGGTTGACTTCGTGCAGCATTTACTATGAATCGGTCCTGTACATGTGTTGTAATGCATTGAAGTCCTCGGTACCGTTCCACCACTTCCCCCGTGACACGATAACGTGACCAAAGCCTGGATATAATGCTTGGACTGGTCCTCATGGCTTCAGAAACCGCAATTTGGGTTGCGCCAGCTTGAATCATGCCCACTGCTCTTAACATTTTGTTCCTGGTCAAGTGTCTACGGGGCATGATTAAATGAACACCGGAGATGCGTTTGATAACGATTTATAGAAATTTATGGAGTTTTAATCAAGTTAGAAGTTTTTACTTCTTTGAAAGAAATTCAATGAATGCGAATTTCATCTTAAAACAAAACCTTTTATATAAAAATTTGAATTTAAAAAAGGAACTTATTAATGTTTTTATAATCTGTCATTCATAGTTTTTTTGTAAGGCCAGTACATACTTTTTTTTAAGTTAATTAAAAAAGTTTTATATATCCCTAGACCATGTTTTTGTGTGTCCTTAAATTGATACTGACACCCAGACAGAACACAGAGTATATAATTCTCCATTAAGGTTATCGAACCCACGACCTTCTGAGTTTTATGTAGACAGTAACTGCTAACAGGTCAGTCGGAGTCCTGACGTGAGCGGATACAATACAAGCGGAGTGGCGTTGGTTGGATGGAGTACGCCAGTACTTATGACACAACCAAGAAGGCTAGAGACTAAGGAGAGATAACTCCTTGGAAAGGGTTGGACTAAATCCGTATCCCACAGTGACGCATGCGCATTACGCTTCTTTGCCGCGATCCTCGCGAAGTGTCAAAATTGGTCAACACAACCTCGAAAAACAACAACTGTCGCACGTGACACCGTTCAAAACAAAACCATGTGACCCTGAAATGACAAATACCTGCCGCTGCACATGCGCAATACAGCGTTTTGCCCGGCACAGAGTATACGACTTTCGGCCCTCGAAAGCTTACCCCCACTTCGGGAGTTATCTCTCCTTAGTTTCTAGCCTTCTTGGACACAACCAACATTTTAAAACAAAAGATAGAAAAACATGTACTTCTAAAAAATACATTTCAACAATAAATAAAAAGAATAAGGTCTAAAAAGGTTAACCGTAACCAACAAGTAGGTAGAGGTGAGGAAGCAAAATTTAGAACGTTTACTTTTAAAATGGACTCTACGAGAAGAGAGTAAAATATTTCAAATTCAAATTTCTTTATTTCAGACAATATAGGTCCATGGGTTGGTGAGACTTATGACTAGAGTTAGTATTCCTAGAGATAACAATTTATTTACTTAATTCATCTTTCAATTATTTTAAAAATATGTCATGTACCTCAGAAATCATTCACCATTCATTCATTCTCATATCAAAAGCACCTTAGCCATACTCCCGAGATTCCAAGATATAGCAATGTTAAAAATCTCATTTTTGGACTTGCCAAAACGCTCCCTACAAACTGCAGCATAGCATGCAAACGACGTCATTTGCGAGCTTTCCGCTCTGCGAAACATTAGTTGGACAGGTATCTACCTATATTAAAATATAGTTTCATAACAAAAGTTGCTATAAATTGTGTACCTAAATTATCGAATGGTATAGTTTTTTTCATTTGTTTTACACTTTCAGAAATCTAAGTTTGAAGGCCCATTAAATGAATTGAACATAGTATGCAAACTAAATAGGGTCCTTTTTAATGTATTGTTTGATTTCAGCAAATTATTTTTAGAATCTGGTGATGTAGTCAAATACGCTAGTAGAAATAAAGATATACCTTACGGCTGACAAAGTGATGGTTATCAGGTACTTGCTCCGAAAAGAACGAAAGATAAAAGGATAAATAAAACAAAAATCGAACAGCTTCATAAAATAAGTGCTTTATTGATTAAAATTAGTAGGTATATAGGTAGGTACATAACTATAATTGTAACGTGTTGTTAAACAAAAACCATGGGATTGTGGTCCAGAACGAAGGTTGTCCTCTGCTATTATTTACAATTTTGGGATAATATTAACTAATTAATAAAGCTTCTTCTTGAATTTCAAAATTTTCAAACAAATCAAGTTTAATGGATCTTAGTAGAGTGAAAAAAAACGTTATTTTAACAACATTCGCTACTCATTTCGGCTCATTCTGCAGGCGAGTGTGAGATTACAACCTTATTATTATGCTTTTAGAAGGGTCAGACTCAAAAATATTTACGTACCTACATTTTGTCTTACATTCTGGCAACAAGATGAAGTAAATATTTTTGAAGTAGAACATACACCACATTAAACAAAAATATTAAAATTAAGGAAACAAGTTTAATAACTAACCAAGTAAAATGACTAATTTATAACGATTGCAAAACCCTACAACGGACCTAAGGGGAATTAAATGACCTACATACATAGTACAATGTAAGATAACTAGGAATTGTATGAAAATTACGAAACTAGGGAGGCGAGCGGTAAGGTCGCACTAGTCTACACAATGCGCTGGTGCGCGGCTAGGGCTGCCACACATTTTTATTTTGTTAACCATAGTGCAAACAAATACAACAAAAATGAGATTTACGCTCACTTTAAATCAAAATGAAAGGATTAGTGAACTGGATGGATTTATCTACTTTTCATGAAACTAAAAAGTCCTGTGATTTCAAAAGTAATTAAAAAAACATATGGCAACCCTAACTCATCTGTCTACGCACTACGCGATTTATCTATACAACTATAAAATCATTACTTCACGAATCGATTTAGTTTTATTTACATATAACCGAAACTATATAATACATATTAGAACCTTAAACTCTCTGTACATGTCGTTAAACTTTTTAATAGACTCTTTGTATTTACATCGGCAATTTTTAAATAAAACGTTAGTTACATTGGGCACTGAGGGAAGCATCGCGCTGGCCGAGCGATTACACTCAGTGGGCAGTGAGGGCTCACAAGACCGGCTGGCCGCTGGGATACGTGGCAATGTCAGCGCCGGGGGGGCTACTCTCAAGCGCCTGTTAAGGAAGCATCGTGAGACGTTGCAAAAACATACAATACAATTTTCTTGCTATTCTAAGTATCATATTACATTGTACAAAAATTCATGAAACTAATAAACATCAAACCCGTTTTTTAACATTTACGAAATTTAGTGACACTCTGACTGGAGTAGACCCCCTGTGCAATGTGCATCTCACACACACGTTGTGCCTAAATAGTGAGAGTTTTCAAAAAGAAAAGATACAGTGACCTCGGCACATGAAGTTATAATCCACTGAGTGTAATCTTCTCGGAGCGGACCAAATGTTGAGCACTCCGGGAGTCTTAACCTAATCTAGCGTTACAGATTCAAACTATCGTATATCTAATATAAGAGAGATGCATCGGCCGCATGAGCTGACCTTCCGACTCCTTCCTCAACCAGCGAACGACCAGTGATCGAACCAACAACAATGTTACCTGCAACCGGTGGTCCTAGTTGCAAGTTACTACATTTTATAGACGCTTAATTTAAGGCTTATAAGAATTAAGATAATTTCTCAATTTAACCGAAATAGTATCTACTCCAATCAAAAAGTGGGTAGTAGTAGGCAGAGGGTCCGATCGCGCTACATTTTACGGTTTAAACGCAACCGAACCATAACACAAAGCTACAGCTTTGCAAAATAACAGTTTTTCTCCCTTCCCCATTGCACATCTTATGATTTTACATTCGAACGTCAGTTCAGTAACGTATCAGAAGCTACCTAGTTACATATAGCGCGATCAAGCACTTCAAGCTTACATTCACCGACTTTAGCTTCGCAATTACAAACGTAATATATGATTGTCTTCACAAGAACACGATACAGCCGGTATGGTCCTCGCTACAAACCACAAAAGTCAGTAGAATTAAGCTGGCAGGCCACCTTCTGTAGAGGAGGAGCTTGCTTGGATTGGATCCCTTTCAACACTACTATTATATAAGCTAAATACCAAGTGCATTCTGCAAAGTAAACACAATTCATAGCTTACATGAGGGTTGCACAATATGCAGGCATTGATTGGACATTCGGCAGCTATTACACTAAATCTACAGCTTCCTAAGGCAGCGGCGCCACACAGCGGCCGCAATACTTGTGAAGGCCCAAAACCACAATTTGTAGCAGAAACTGTCTATCAAACTATAGCTGCTCGACGACGTGTTAATTAAATTTAAAACTACGCAGACATTGCAAATACACTTGCGAGTTGGTTTTGTACTCGACAAAAAAACTATTAAGAACAACAGCTAAAGTTGGTGCGTCACGCTGCATGCATTCAGTTGGACATTGGACCACTAATTGTGGCTAGTGGTTCAGCTGGGCCAGTAGTCACAAGTAGCTGGTGGCTCGGACGCGGCCACTCCAACACTCAGTTTGCGCCGATGTCATACTATTTCTCTGAAAATCTCGTCCATATGTAAGCTACTAGTGGCGCAATGTGCAGCACTTAGTCGAGCACTTTTGCCCTGTTCACATTTTCCAGTCCAGCGCTCAATCAATGTGGACATTCCAGCGACGGTTCACATTATTCCAGTCCAGCGCTGGAATACCACTGGAATAATGTGAACCGGCACTGGAATGTCCATCCAATCATTATTCTACTGGAATAATGTGAACAGGGCTTTAGTCGTCATTCGACACTTTGCGGCCGCTGACAGTTTTGGGAACCACAGGAGAGTCCCATTGTCCCGAGCGGACGAGACACCTAACCCTTAAATACTCAGTTATTAAAAATATATTATTGCAATTCAATAAGTGCTATTATAATAAGTAAATTCAACTATAACGTACATGATCGCTTCCCAGTGATGAGCAACACACCTACGGATTAAATTCTCGTCATCAGTAAGATCTACTTTATAGAATGTGCATCGACTAGTCTCGGCCCTTTTAAAAAAAACAGGTCCTAAACTGCCCGGTCCTGAATGACCATAGATACGCTTGTATTTTTTGAGAAAAGGGTTTGTGTAGAAGTCTTAGCAACGATTTCGTAAGAACTGAAGATGTCGAAACTCCTCTCACGCATGAGTTTTAGATTTATATTTATTATAGATTTTAGACGCTTAAGACAAACTTTGTGGTATTTCTCGTGGTAGGGTTATATTTTGAACATCATCCAAAATTTTCCCAGACATTAGGCATCAATCGAAGACAGATTTTAAAAAAAAAGGGTACATATGTCTTTCTAACTTTCACATTACAATATTTTTTTCGATTGGATTATTCGTGCGGCGTGGTTACTTAGTCAAAATTAAATTTCAACTTCTGAATAAAGCGCGGGCGGGGAGTTGAGAGACAGCTGAGAGGCTGCGAGCCCACCGCCACTCACGTCGCGCAGTGTCAACGAAACTAGTGTTTTTTTTAACCTTTTATTAGTTATAATAACTTAACAATTTAGCACTGAAGGTTATCAAACAGAAAAATACAAATTTTGCCATTTTCTCCACAGAACCTCATATTTCAATTTGGATGGTGTTCATAAAGTAACCTTGTATAACGAAGCATAAATTTTGAGTAGAAAAATAATCACACTTGTGCCCTTTTAGGTTCAGAAGATATAAAATGTATATTAACATGTTAGAAATTACACAAAAATTCGGTTTTATTAGAAAGTGTATCAGTAGCGCACGATACAATTTTTAAACATAGTGAAATATGCAAACATATCATGGTGTTATGAAAAAGGCGAAGCAGACTTTAATATTAAAAATTATACGATCACATGAGACATACCAAGTTATTGATTAATTATTATAAAAAATTGCGATGTTGTATTTTTTTTATGAAAGAACACCATAAATATTTAAACTATGCATTATTGCAAATTCACTTCTATTTGGAAGACTTGAGAATAGAGAGTGTGAATCACAAAAACCACTAGAGTAGGTACGGGACACAAGAAACCTCAAAAACTGGCTATGTTCGACATAGATCGCGCTTATATATTCAATGCTAAGCGTGAATATTTTCACGTACCGTATTTTTATCTTTCGTGTGCGATTTGGATATGAAGCATAAAAATATTCACTCTCGCAGGACACGGGTATGACGAAAGACAGACACATTGTTTTCTTGAAGGTTTTCAAAATTATATGCTTTGCTTCTTTGTTTGAGAACAAACAGCGACATTCCAACCAATCATAAACCTAAGATCAGAACGTTTCTTGGTGCATGTTCTAGCGGGTGATTTTTATATAAATGTTTAAATGTTAAGGCATGCTCTGTAGGTGATATTGAAACTATTCAAGTGATTTTTTTTAAATAACTTTTTTAAAGTTTTTCAGTAAAATCAGCCGGACAATTAGTTTTTTATGAAAACCTCAAAATTTCACTTTATTTCCAATCATAATTTCTTTTTACTTCACATACTACAGTCCAACTATGCTAAGATATACCTTTTGACGTTTCATGGTTGTCACAGTACTCACAGTGCAATCACTTCATTGTAGCGTACCCACTAATTTTCAAAAATTCATCTTCTATGTGATACACAAATTATGAGGTTTTACTAAATTCACTACATCTTGTTCACAATATAATCACACAAGTCTTTTTTTTAGTTCAGGTATTTAGCATATCATGAAAAATTAACCGTAAACATGTTTTTTCTTGACGTCCTACCTACACACGTTATTACGTTATTAGAGTATCAGACCCTTTACAATAGTGTTGGGACATCAATTCATGTTGATACCAATAATCTGTGTAAATTTACGAATAATCGAACATTTCATTTTATAAAAATACAATTTAGTAGCTTCTTTAGTAAAAAATAAAAATGTACAACGTAGAGGGCGCCAACTGTTCATTAAAAAGAAACTATCATGAACCATTTAAATAGTGTGATATTTTACGTTACACGACTTTTGTTTAAAATGGGACACTGTGCAGCTTGTTACAGTAAAGAAATAGGTTTATATTACCTATACACGTTTTTCCGTAGGGTATTATTTGTCTCTGGTCGGAAGCTGCATACTTCAGTGTTTGCGTGATTTTCTTTTTTACAAATTCTACTTTATTGGTTGATCGTAAAAAGTATGCTGGACTCTGAATAAGCAGATCAGCTATACGAGTAGTCAGAACTTAGAATATCCTGTCCTATCGATAGGACCAAGGCCCGAAAAAAAAAACAACTATTAGTGTTTAAACTGTCTTGTATTGGATTCTTTTTATGGTTTAATACTATTTTAGTTTCTCGTTTCTCAAGTTATTTTCTGTTTGTTATTAAGAGAAAACACTTTGTTATTTTTAAACCCTCATTTGTATGATTCATGTTACACTAGTGAAGGACTAAAGAGTCCTTGAGGGGCGGTATGTTTAAACTGTCTTGTAGTGGTTTCTTTTTATAGTTCAATACTATTTTAGTTTCTCCATTAACTCTACTAGATGGAGTTATAGGAAGATAGCTCGCGCTATAATTGTGTTTCGAGTACTTGAAAAAGAGCGGTGGCAGAGCATTGGGCTGCTGCCGTATAGTTTTATGGATCATCGACACGAAGAAGAAGAAGAGTACTTGATAAGTAGTTTAAATTACAAGAAATAAATGTCTTTGCGTTCCGCAGTCCTTTTCGGTAGGCTATTTTTTGTCGGTCATAAAAAATTGTGACTACCACCGGTGGAGGACGGTTTTTAAACAGTTAGTTTTAATAGGATTCTTTACTTTTCAAACAACACAGTATTTTTTAGCAATAGAAACATCCATTGTGTGTTCGGTTTTAATTTATTCTGTTATTTATACAGAAAACTTGTAATCGGTTACCATTCCTTAGGAATATAAATCGATATCTCATAAGAATCGCAAATTTTTGGTACCGATTATTTGGACCACATGCCTAGGCCAATCAGTATGACATCTGTCAGAACGCATTTTAAAATAGTTGGACTGTAAGTATGCCCTGTCATTTTCAAATGGTATAAAAAACACCCGTTAATAACATTAGCATCATTTAACCAACCAAATAACCTCTTGTCAATTTCCCACTAGCTGTCCGTCCAGCGCGCGCGCGTGTGTGTGTGTGCGCTCACTCGTCGTCGGCGGCGGCGCCGGGCGCGCGGCAGTAGGCGGCGGGCGCGCGCGGCGGGAAGGGGCCGCGCGGCGGCTGCCTGCGGCGGGACGGGGACACTGTCAGCGGATGTGACCATGCTGAACGGCATTTAGAAGACCATTCCGAGTATTGTACGAAAAAAATATCAATAACGCACATCTATTCTAGGATTAGGTAGTACATACTTTAAGGGCTAATAAGAGAATTTATTGAGTGTTTTAGTAAGCCTCAAAATGACACTAAAATGTCTAATCAATTTTAAATCACCCGTTACAATCTCACTACAGGGCAAAGGTCTCTTTTACTCGTTTTCATGCTAATTTATCTATCGCCTTTTCGGGGCTTCTTTTCAAGAACTGTTTTAACTCAAAAGAAAACTGTCATTCTAGGCTAGCCCAATCCCAAGTCAGACTAGCTGCAACTTGTATAAAACCTTTAATCACATTCCGTAACACTTATGATTAAACACAAAGCGAAAAAGTCGTTTTTATTATAATGTATGAAATTTCCTGATTGCGGCGCTAGTGGTTCAGCTACTTTTCTTAGCCGACATCCAGCTGTGCACATGCCGCACAACTGCAGACATCCTCAGCAGTCCTGTACTCACGCGGAGCGGCGGTAGTGGTTGAGCCACTGCTCCAGCAGCTGCGCCTGCAGCAGCGGCTGCGCGCGCAGCTCCTCAGCGTCTACACACTGTACTCACGCGGAGCGGCGGTAGTGGTTGAGCCACTGCTCCAGCAGCTGCGCCTGCAGCAGCGGCTGCGCGCGCAGCTCCTCAGCGTCTACACACTGTACTCACGCGGAGCGGCGGTAGTGGTTGAGCCACTGCTCCAGCAGCTGCGCCTGCAGCAGCGGCTGCGCGCGCAGCTCCTCAGCGTCTACACACTGTACTCACGCGGAGCGGCGGTAGTGGTTGAGCCACTGCTCCAGCAGCTGCGCCTGCAGCAGCGGCTGCGCGCGCAGCTCCTCAGCGTCTACACACTGTACTCACGCGGAGCGGCGGTAGTAGTTGAGCCACTGCTCCAGCAGCTGCGCCTGCAGCAGCCACTGCGCGCGCAGCATCTCAGCGACTACACACTGTACTCACGCGGAGCGGCGGTAGTGGTTGAGCCACTGCTCCAGCAGCTGCGCCTGCAGCAGCGGCTGCGCGCGCAGCTCCTCAGCGTCTACACACTGTACTCACGCGGAGCGGCGGTAGTGGTTGAGCCACTGCTCCAGCAGCTGCGCCTGCAGCAGCGGCTGCGCGCGCAGCTCCTCAGCGTCTACACACTGTACTCACGCGGAGCGGCGGTAGTGGTTGAGCCACTGCTCAAGCAGCTGCGCCTGCAGCAGCGGCTGCGCGCGCAGCTCCTCAGCGTCTACACACTGTACTCACGCGGAGCGGCGGTAGTGGTTGAGCCACTGCTCCAGCAGCTGCGCCTGCAGCAGCGGCTGCGCGCGCAGCTCCTCAGCGTCTACACACTGTACTCACGCGGAGCGGCGGTAGTAGTTGAGCCACTGCTCCAGCAGCTGCGCCTGCAGCAGCGGCTGCGCGCGCAGCTCCTCAGCGTCTACACACTGTACTCACGCGGAGCGGCGGTAGTGGTTGAGACACTGCTCCAGCAGCTGCGCCTGCAGCTGCGCCTGCAGCAGCGGCTGCGCGCGCAGCTCCTCAGCGTCTACACACTGTACTCACGCGGAGCGGCGGTAGTGGTTGAGCCACTGCTCCAGCAGCTGCGCCTGCAGCAGCGGCTGCGCGCGCAGCTCCTCAGCGTCTACACACTGTACTCACGCGGAGCGGCGGTAGTGGTTGAGCCACTGCTCCAGCAGCTGCGCCTGCAGCAGCGGCTGCGCGCGCAGCTCCTCAGCGTCTACACACTGTACTCACGCGGAGCGGCGGTAGTAGTTGAGCCACTGCTCCAGCAGCTGCGCCTGCAGCAGCGGCTGCGCGCGCAGCTCCTCAGCGTCTACACACTGTACTCACGCGGAGCGGCGGTAGTGGTTGAGCCACTGCTCCAGCAGCTGCGCCTGCAGCAGCGGCTGCGCGCGCAGCTCCTCAGCGTCTACACACTGTACTCACGCGGAGCGGCGGTAGTAGTTGAGCCACTGCTCCAGCAGCTGCGCCTGCAGCAGCGGCTGCGCGCGCAGCTCCTCAGCGTCTACACACTGTACTCACGAGGAGCGGCGGTAGTGGTTGAGACACTGCTCCAGCAGCTGCGCCTGCAGCAGCGGCCGCGCGCGCAGCTCCTCAGCGTCTACACACTGTACTCACGCGGAGCGGCGGTAGTGGTTGAGCCACTGCTCCAGCAGCTGCGCCTGCAGCAGCGGCCGCGCGCGCAGCTCCTCAGCGTCTACACACTGTACTCACGCGGAGCGGCGGTAGTGGTTGAGCCACTGCTCCAGCAGCTGCGCCTGCAGCAGCGGCTGCGCGCGCAGCTCCTCAGCGTCTACACACTGTACTCACGCGGAGCGGCGGTAGTAGTTGAGCCACTGCTCCAGCAGCTGCGCCTGCAGCAGCGGCTGCGCGCGCAGCTCCTCAGCGTCTACACACTGTACTCACGCGGAGCGGCGGTAGTAGTTGAGCCACTGCTCCAGCAGCTGCGCCTGCAGCAGCGGCTGCGCGCGCAGCTCCTCAGCGTCTACACACTGTACTCACGCGGAGCGGCGGTAGTGGTTGAGCCACTGCTCCAGCAGCTGCGCCTGCAGCAGCGGCTGCGCGCGCAGCTCCTCAGCGTCTACACACTGTACTCACGCGGAGCGGCGGTAGTAGTTGAGCCACTGCTCCAGCAGCTGCGCCTGCAGCAGCGGCTGCGCGCGCAGCTCCTCAGCGTCTACACACTGTACTCACGCGGAGCGGCGGTAGTGGTTGAGACACTGCTCCAGCAGCTGCGCCTGCAGCAGCGGCTGCGCGCGCAGCTCCTCAGCGTCTACACACTGTACTCACGCGGAGCGGCGGTAGTGGTTGAGCCACTGCTCCAGCAGCTGCGCCTGCAGCAGCGGCTGCGCGCGCAGCTCCTCAGCGTCTACACACTGTACTCACGCGGAGCGGCGGTAGTGGTTGAGCCACTGCTCCAGCAGCTGCGCCTGCAGCAGCGGCTGCGCGCGCAGCTCCTCAGCGTCTACACACTGTACTCACGCGGAGCGGCGGTAGTGGTTGAGCCACTGCTCCAGCAGCTGCGCCTGCAGCAGCGGCTGCGCGCGCAGCTCCTCAGCGTCTACACACTGTACTCACGCGGAGCGGCGGTAGTGGTTGAGCCACTGCTCCAGCAGCTGCGCCTGCAGCAGCGGCTGCGCGCGCAGCTCCTCAGCGTCTACACACTGTACTCACGCGGAGCGGCGGTAGTGGTTGAGCCACTGCTCCAGCAGCTGCGCCTGCAGCAGCGGCTGCGCGCGCAGCTCCTCAGCGTCTACACACTGTACTCACGCGGAGCGGCGGTAGTAGTTGAGCCACTGCTCCAGCAGCTGCGCCTGCAGCAGCGGCTGCGCGCGCAGCTCCTCAGCGTCTACACACTGTACTCACGCGGAGCGGCGGTAGTGGTTGAGCCACTGCTCCAGCAGCTGCGCCTGCAGCAGCGGCTGCGCGCGCAGCTCCTCAGCGTCTACACACTGTACTCACGCGGAGCGGCGGTAGTAGTTGAGCCACTGCTCCAGCAGCTGCGCCTGCAGCAGCGGCTGCGCGCGCAGCTCCTCAGCGTCTACACACTGTACTCACGCGGAGCGGCGGTAGTGGTTGAGACACTGCTCCAGCAGCTGCGCCTGCAGCAGCGGCCGCGCGCGCAGCTCCTCAGCGTCTACACACTGTACTCACGCGGAGCGGCGGTAGTGGTTGAGCCACTGCTCCAGCAGCTGCGCCTGCAGCAGCGGCCGCGCGCGCAGCTCCTCAGCGGACACACACTGTACTCACGCGGAGCGGCGGTAGTGGTTGAGCCACTGCTCCAGCAGCTGCGCCTGCAGCAGCGGCTGCGCGCGCAGCTCCTCAGCGTCTACACACTGTACTCACGCGGAGCGGCGGTAGTGGTTGAGCCACTGCTCCAGCAGCTGCGCCTGCAGCAGCGGCCGCGCGCGCAGCTCCTCAGCGTCTACACACTGTACTCACGCGGAGCGGCGGTAGTGGTTGAGCCACTGCTCCAGCAGCTGCGCCTGCAGCAGCGGCCGCGCGCGCAGCTCCTCAGCGTCTACACACTGTACTCACGCGGAGCGGCGGTAGTGGTTGAGCCACTCCTCTAGCAGCTGCGCCTGCAGCAGCGGCCGCGCGCGCAGCTCCTGCCGCGCGCACAGCACGCCACCTCGCGTCACGCAACACGACATCCAGCGCTGGCACATGCCACGCTCGTCTGCCATCTGGAACGGAGAGGCGATCAATAAATATAACGTCTAACAAATGTGTGATGGGATCAGTAGAAGCCTATAGCCTTTTTTTGAGGTTATCTTGAGTGAAATTACTTAGAATACGAAAACACTAGTTTTCTGTGAGCTGGCTTATTACATGCTTCTACAATAATATGTGCCCTGTTTTAAGAATACGGATGCAAAAAATCATGTATGTATATACCCATTACTTTAGACAATAACGATAAAAAACCAATCGAAATATTTTTGGTAGATTATCCGACCAAATTCGAGTGAACATTAAAAAGCGGCCGCACGATACATCAAACTATCCTTCCGAACTTGATGGCGTTGTAACGAAATTTAAATAGTACAGATGCGTACAGAATTGTTAAGTTGGAAAATAGTTTATATTAGGGGCATGAAATAAAATGTGAATTGTTTTTTTTCAAATCAAAAAACAACCCAAACAGAAAACCCATGTAAAAGGAGCTATATAGCACCAACTTTGCAAGGTGAATAGTCACGCCGAACGCAGGTCTTCGACAAAAGTAAAAAAGGTTCTTTTTAGGGTACACTTTGTGGTAAAAGTACAATAAACATTATTACTTTCAAGATTTATGCCGAATTTATTAAAAGCTACTTATGTAGCAGCTGTCACACTTAATTGTTCTCATTTAAAGTAAAGGAACTTCAGAATTGATAAAGCTTTTGCATAAATAAATTATTTTGTATTGCATCAAACTACATTGTCGATGTAAAAATCTAAAACAAACAGGGGTTTCCATTTTTACCGTCACTATAACTCTACCAAATCTGAAATTTTACTTAGGTACATAATCCCATAATACGTTCTGGCGGAACAGACTGTCGGTCGAGTGTATTATTACAAAAAAAAACAATTCACATTTTATTTCATGTCCCTAATTTAACTATTTTCCAACTTAACAATTCTGTACGCATCTGTACTATTTATTTCGTTACAACGCCATCATGTTCGGAAGGATAGTTTGATGTATCGTGCGGCCGCTTTTCAATGTTCACTCGAATTTGGTCGGATAATCTACCAAAAATATTTCGATTGGTTTTTTATCGTTATTGTCTAAAGTAATGGGTCTACATACATGATTTTTTGCATCCGTATTCTCAAAACAGGGCACATATTATTGTAGAAGCATGTAATAAGCCAGCTCACAGAAAACTAGTGGTTTCGTATTCTAAGTAATTTCACTCAAGATAACCTCAAAAAAAAGACAAAATCGTTAAGAACTCGGTAACGATATGTAGTAGGCCGGCAAAACTTCACAGGATCATGTGAATATATAATGGGTACCAGTCGGCACTAACGCGAAGTCCTTGGTCTTGTTCGTTCGAGAGCCAGAGCATTTTTCCATTGTTTAGGAAATAAAAGAATAGCTTCTGAACCATGCTAGTCATGTTAATGAAAATTCCGGCACAAATTTACTGTATCTGTATACAAAAAATCAAGAGTGTGCGTTCAACCGTTTCCGATATATGGCAATCACCAAAACGTTCGCCCAGCAAAAAACTAAATTACTCTGACATCTTAAAGGGCACAAATTTGGCTTTCACGGCACATTTATGCTTGTATATAAGCTACATTTTTGCATATTTAATATACAGCTGGACCCATCAATTAAAAAAAGTTTTGCTGGGCGAACGTTCGTGCAGCAGAATCCGTTTTTCTTAAATAACTCTGAAGCTGTTGGACGCACAAATATAAAATTTCGGGCACATTTACACGATATAGGGCTCTAATAATCTGCATCATCCAATTCTTGAAAAGGCGATACTTTTTGCTGGGCGAACGCACTCGAGGTGAGTGCAGCTCGCGTGACCATCGCTCAAATACTTTTGCAAACTTCACACTCCTTCTCATCTGTCCCCGCACGTGTTCAACTCCTTCCCTTGGACTGCTATTAGGTTATGGAATTTGCTTCCTAACAAAATTAAAATGTCTTCCAGTAGATTTGTCTTCAAAAAATGCGTTCACAATCTATTCTTAAAAATACCCTAATTTGTATAATTTATATTTAACCAAATGTTTCATCTTATATTCAGCTCATCAATCATATAATCATTCCGAGATAAAGTGTCTGTGTTTATAAATACACACATCAAAAGTGTCTAGGGATCAACATATATTTTTGCAATAACTTTTCTCCTGATTGATATTAATTAAAATTTTCTTTAAGGATTCATCAAATAAAGTGTTTTCGTTTGTCTACAGTAACGATAAACCAAGTCACCTTTGCATTAATAAAGAAATTTGGCATTTTCCTAATAAAGGGATTTTTGACATTTGAACCACTAACATTAAAGTTCGAAAAAAAGACTGAAATAACAGTTTTCTTTAAAATTTTATTGGGTAACTTAAACAATTAATAATCCGTGTTTCTACCGCGAACACTTACAACACAAGAACATCGGTTTGGCATACTCAAAATGAGTTCATCCAAATCACGTTGTGGAATGGCCGCCCATGTTCGTTGAAACAACAAAAAAAGGTCTTCTTGCGACTGGATACCCTCCATATTCGGCAGAGCTCTTCTCTGTAGCATATCCCATGCATGCTCAATCGGGTTCAAGTCTGGCGACTGAGCAGGCCGGGGCAGGACATTGATGTTAGCTGCGGCGAGAGTCTGTCTTACAACTCTTGCGGTGTGCGATCGTGCATTATCATGCATTAACTGAAATAAGGGACCGATTTGCACTTGTAGAGGAACGATGACGTCTGATACAATCGTCTCAGCATAAATTTGAGCGTTGAGGTTGCCTCTGATCCAAATCAACTCAGTTCTTCCGCCGATCCCAATACACGCCCATACCATGATGGTTCCACCTCTATAAGGATGGACTTCCTGGCAGGATTTTAATCGCTGTTGGCGTCCAGGGGTTCTCCAGTGTCGTATACGTCTTGTATCCGGTCTCATACCAAAACGAGACTCATCAGAAAAGCACACGAAACGCCATTGTTCTTCTGCCCAATTTCTGTGTTCAAGAGCCCATTGATATCGAATCCTACGATTGTGCATTGCTATAGGTGGTACCCTTAGCGGTCTTCGGGAATGAAGGTTCACTTCATGCAAGCGGTTTCTGACTGTTTGGTCGCTAATTAAGTTCCCTGAAGAGTGATGAAGCCTCACGGCTAACATCATGGCGGTTATTGTTGGAGCTCTTCGAGTTGTGATTTGAATGTATCGGTCTTGTCTCCGTGTGGTGCAGCGATACCGTCCTCCATGGCGCTCAGCCACGGTACCAGTGCTTCGGTAACGTGTCCAAAGTCGACTGATAACACTCTGACTTGTATTCAGAGCTAAAGCCACAGTACGTTGCCGGGAACCAGCTTCTATCATTCCCACGGCTCTGAGCATTTCTTCCCTGCTTAAATGACGTCGCCGCTCCATAATAACGTTGGTTTTAATCAGTAGTAGGGAAACAGTAGCACTAATAATGTCTTCAATGCGTTGTATGTTTTTATAGGGAAAATATTGACAGCTGATTTTCATCTTTTACTCGAATTTGATTGACAGTTCCTGTTTCAAATTATGAAATGCACCAAAAAGGATCCATATAAATTTATAAAATCATAAATTTATTACAAAGCCACATCTCAATCTCAAGAAATCCGCATAAAAATGCTTGATCCCTAGACACTTTTGATGTGTGTAGTTATAATTTTTAGTATGTATTCTTATGAATAATTATTATGTTTTTATATTATATACAAGTAGGTATTTACTTTATGTAAGTGAACTGTTTTTTATTTTTTATATTGCCCGTCAAGATGACCTCACTCAACCTGATGGAAAGCGGTCGTGAGGTCCAGATATGAGGTTGACAAGCCCAGTCATTCAAACGAATCACTGGGCTGGCCATCCTCACCTTGAAAGCCTGCAGAAATGCCTTTTCACGCCCCGCTTGAAGAACCCGGGACTATAAGAGGAAGAAAACACATGTGCTGGAAGAGCGTTCCACGTCTGGATGGTACGACAAAGAAACGAGTCACCGAACCTTTTAGTTCGGGCCAACAAATGTTGAATTGTGTGTGGGTGACGCCGTAGTCCAGCACGCGTGGTACGGGAGTGGAAAGGTGAGGGTGGGATAAGCTGGAATAACTCGTCAGAGCATTCCCCATTGTAGAAGCGATAGAGAACACTTAGCCTGGCAATGTCTCTACGCAATTGAAGAGGCTCAAGGACTGTTTCTTTTTATTTTAATTACTCTTGATTTTACAAAACCCCGCGTAAAGATTTCTGCTTCGCCTGGTGGTTGACTGCTAGAGAAGCCCTCATGGCATTAAGTCCGCCAATTGTACTTTTTCATGCAATAATATTTATGTTTTTATTCAAACATTTATATTTAACCATTTTTTGTTACAACCTTAGTTCTACTTAACCAGTTTTGATAATACACACATCAAAAGTGTCTAGGGATCAACATATATTTTTGCAATAACTTTTCTCCTGATTGATATTAATTAAAATTTTCTTTAAGGATTCATCAAATAAAGTGTTTTCGTTTGTCTACAGTAACGATAAACCAAGTCACCTTTGCATTAATAAAGAAATTTGCCATTTTCCTAATAAAGGGATTTTTGACATTTGAACCACTAACATTAAAGCTCGGAAAAAAGACTGAAATAACAGTTTTATTTAAAATTTTATTGGGAAACTTAAACAATTAATAATCCGTGTTTCTACCGCGAACACTAACAACACAAGAACATCGGTTTGGCATACTCAAAATGAGTTCATCCAAATCACGCTGTGGAATGGCCGCCCATGTTCGTTGCAACAACAAAAAAAGGCCTTCTTGCGACTGGATACCCTCCATATTCGGCAGAGCTCTTCTCTGTAGCATATCCCATGCATGCTCAATCGGGTTCAAGTCTGGCGACTGAGCAGGCCAGGGCAGGACATTGATGTTAGCTGCGGCGAGAGTCTGTCTTACAACTCTTGCGGTGTGCGGTCGTGCATTATCATGCATTAACTGAAATAAGGGACCGATTTGCACTTGTAGAGGAACGATGAGGTCTGATACAATCGTCTCAGCATAAATTTGAGCGTTGAGGTTGCCTCTGATCCAAATCAACTCAGTTCTTCCGCCGATCCAAATACCCGCCCATACCATGATGGTTCCACCACTATAAGGATGGACTTCCTGGCAGGATTTTAATCGCTGTTGGCGTCCAGGGGTTCTCCATTGTCGTATACGTCTTGTATCCGGTCTCATACCAAAACGAGACTCATCAGAAAAGCACACGAAACGCCATTGTTCTTCTGCCCAATTTCTGTGTTCAAGAGCCCATTGATATCGAATCCTACGATTGTGCATTGCTATGGGTGGTACCCTTAGCGGTCTTCGGGAATGGAGGTTCACTTCATGCTAGCGGTTTCTGACTGTTTGGTCGCTAATTAAGTTCCCTGAAGAGTGATGAAGCCTCACGGCTAACATCATGGCGGTTATTGTTGGAGCTCTTCGAGTTGTGATTTGAATGTATCGGTCTTGTCTCCGTGTGGTGCAGCGATACCGTCCTCCATGGCGCTCAGCCACGGTACCAGTGCTTCGTTAACGTGTCCAAAGTCGACTGATAACACTCTGACTTGTATTCAGAGTTAAAGCCACAGTACGTTGCCGGGAACCAGCTTCTATCATTCCCACGGCTCTGAGCATTTCTTCCCTGCTTAAATGACGTCGCCGCTCCATAATAACGTTGGTTTTAATCAGTAGTAGGGAAACAGTAGCACTAATAATGTCTTCAATGCGTTGTATGTTTTTATAGGGAAAATATTGACAGCTGATTTTCATCTTTTACTCGAATTTGATAGACAGTTCCTGTTTCAAATTATGAAATGCACCAAAAAGGATCCATATAAATTTATAAAATCATAAATTTATTACAAAGCCACATCTCAATCTCAAGAAATCCGCATAAAAATGCTTGATCCCTAGACACTTTTGATGTGTGTACTTGCACTGTTCCCAAAGTTAATTAAGCCAATAAAGTCATGAGAATTTATTTGAAATGATTATGATATGATATGATTTCCCTGGTATCCCATCATTAGATCCTGATTTGATGGTAATGTGACCACCTCGGAAGTCCGCTCTTTCAGTTATAAAAGAATTTTTAAAATCGATTCACAAGTGACGGAGAAATCGCTGGACATACATAAACTAATTTATATCATTAAATTTGCTGATCTACCTACGTCAAATTCTGCCGTATTCGAAATAAACAATTCGTTTTATAATCAAATGTTCATGCAATTAGGTATGGGAACATTTTTTTTATTTTTCTTATAATTTTTTAAAATACCTTTTACTGTTTTAAGCAACTATTTTGAGTATTACGTTAATCTAGCCGGTAGTTCATTTTTTATCATACTACTTTCGCCGTATGATAAAAAATCATGATATCCCTGGCAGTTCATAATTGTCAATTATAGTGCTGTAACGAATGTAATTCAATCGAGTTGGCAAAGTAAATAGAATCCGATTTACAGATTTTTAATTTTTAAATAAATTCTTATTAAACGGGTTATGGTTAATAATAAGTTATAGAATAAAACGCGGTATCTCGAAAATAATAGTTAAAAATAGCACACAAGGCAGACGCACTGGTACTGATGCGAAAGACGTGATTACAAATTACAAAATGGTTGCTCCTATTCATCGATTTTTTGTCGATTCAGTAGTGTCAATATACTATTGAATGGCGTTCCTTTTCACGCATCAGGCGCTGCAAAGATATATCAATTTCATTTCAAATACTTCATTTATTAACGGTTAATAATAAAAACAATAATTTACTTGATAAGATTCGAAAGAAAAATAGTTTTTAATAGTTTATAACATTTTCTTTTACCAGGTTATTTTTATATAGTTCGGAATAGTATGCATGACACGAAACAATAAGAGCTGTCTGGCATATCATCTTACAGTGAAAATAGTATACATTTTGAAAATTGCGAACTCATGACGTCACCAATTTTCTTAGTGTTCCCTCCCACATGTGTTTTTCCCCGATTCGAGGTAAATAAATTATGAGGAGAAATTTACTGCACTTACGGCTGAAACAGAGCTCGCCGTTCATCATGTAGCATCACACGAGAATGTGAGAAGTAGACTTCAGATACAATTTATTTTACCAAGTTCTGAAACCAAGCCCTACCTGAAAGGGTTGGGATTATAGCGAATAGCTATTTTAAGTCCTACCTGCCCGTCTGGGCAATGGGCGTAAATTAAGTACGTATTATTAAAAGTTACTTTGTGGAATAATGTTTTTCACCTGGGGGAATTTCAGATCTGCCATCTGGAAACACTATTAATACAAGAGATGTCACGAATATTCGGCAACTATTCGGTATTCGGCCTATTCGGCCACTTTTTTGATATTCGGTATTCGGCCTAATAATACGTACTATTCGGCCGAATACCGAATACCTAATCATGAAAAAAAGACACGTCATACATACTCTAAATGGTTTTCGATTTAAGACATGTTTAACTTTTTATCCCATAGTCATTCTTACCTATAGTCTGCTTTTTCCTACATGTCTTATTATGTCAACAACTATGACGTATTGACAACCATATAGCCAATTCGTAGTGTTGGGAAATTATTGAATGAATCATACAGTCATTAGCCTACCATACACGTCAAGGTTTGCCAGCCGGGTGTCAAATGGATAGAACTGTGCGAGTTCGGCGAAACGACGACTTTGCCCTTTACCTTTATGTGTATGAAGGCATTAGAGGCTATTAACTTTAAAGGTAGATCTACCGAAATTAGTCTTAGTTTACTAAAATACTGATTCTGAACGACAATCTATTGATTTTTACCAAGCCTTTGAAAAGGCTCACTAATCCTAAGCATAATGTTCATTTTCATACATAATTTCATGTTCCATATTTCAGATTTTTCTAACCGTCACGAGTTTCAAATCAACTCAATAGAGTGGCATATTTTTAAAAAGCTTAATATAGTGTGGCCTAAACTTGTTTGGCATACTTATTAAAACGCATAAGCTCAAAAAGCAGAATAATTTTAATGCACAGGGTCCGAAGCACAATAGTCAAAAGACAGTATTGGTAAGGCATACATTTATTATAAACTAGCATGCTTTTGGGCGCTTCACCGGCCGCTGCTGCTTTGAGTAGGGTATTCCTTTAAAATCAATTACTTGTTCGCTCACGATCACGACGATGGGTATTAATACGATATCCCATGTGGCGCCTTTGAATGTGTCATTTTTTTTGGTACGATATATTTTTTCCCCTTATCCCTATAATCTTGATACCTAGTAATGACACCCTCACCCTAATTTTCCGTTAGATATTGTTAATAACAAACTCAAATTCATATTCTTTTATACTTGATACTAGGTAATTGACTTGTAATATCTCAAATGTACACCTATTCGCAAATAAATCACTTTGACTTTGACTTAGGAACCGTAAATCGACAGCATTGTATTTACAACGATACAACCTATTTTATTCAAGAGGAAAAAGTATTCAAATTGTTGTCTAACAAATTTCATAATTATTTTATAATTTCATTTTTGATAGAAAAAAATTGTAGAGAATGCTTAATTCTAACAGTTTTGCATGAATTTCATGTTCTGTGTTTCTTTTTTACAACGCAAGACGTTTATGTGCGACCTATAGTACGTGATCAAAGGTGTGATCTTTGTTCACATAATAAGACACGGATGAAGATCTAGCTAGACTATACATACACCGAGGGAGTTCTGAATTATTTTGCTATTGACACATTATCTTTTTTTTGTCATGTGAACTTTTCATGATGATTACTCTACTTCCGTTTTTTTATTAAAAAGATAAATATAATATGTGTTAATAAAATATGAATAAACGTCATATTGCCTATTTACACTATTGCATTTTCGCTAGTCTCTCATTAACGTGTATCATACACAAAATGCGAGAGATACCAGGTGATTATCAAAAGACTTACAAAAACGATATGGCAAACTCAGTGATAAAGAAACTATCTAAGAGAAAATAAAATTTATTTAATTAACTTTTATTTCAAGTTCAACATACAAATCCGACAAACAGTCAGTATTTTTTGTATGAAAACCTTTAAGTGAAAGTCAATTCAAAAAATTTATGTATGTAATGTGTATGCCATATCGTTTTTATAAGTCTTTTGATTCTCACCCGGTTTAATAGGTTGGGGGGTTATGAAAATTCAAAACTTTTTAATATAGTTTATTTACATTTAACTAAAGTATGTAGGTGCCATTGACATGATCCCATTGCTATAGGAATTTTGAGGCTTCTGATCAAAATACCGCGTCAAGTGGTTTTGGCAGTCCTCTCGTGATGTTAACCTGACACTGCCTAAAGAATTCTGAAGAGACCGAAACAGGTGGAAATCTGAAGGTGAAAGGTCAGGACTATACGGCGGATGCATTAACACCTCCCAGCCAAAAATAAAGATATATTTATTTAGGTAAACATGTGGGCATAATACATATAGATGCATTCAGATGTTTTATGATTTTATGTAGCAACTTGTCTTGTCGCAAGTGGCGTGTAAAAATTGAGTGAAATATTAATTAGCCAGTAAATTGAAATGACAATATTATATTAAACGTTATTATTAATCCTTAACAAAATTACAAATAATAGCGCATGTACTAGTGTCAAAAGTATAACATAAAAAAGTCAAATAAATAAATTAAAGATAAAATGTGTCATTCAGGAATTCAGTAATATTATAGTTGCATTTTTCTATTAAATTTTTTTTAAATCTAATTCTAAACAAATGAAAGTTGAGCAATTTAAATGTCTTAGGATTTTTATAATAAATTTTCAGGGCCATGCACACTACGCTTTTTTGCAATAAGGTAGTTTTAGAAGAGTGCATGCAGAGCCTGTCCTCCCGTCGGTTTCGTACGACTTTATCGGAAAGGCGGGAAAATAAGTGGGGGTTACTTTTACAAATATGGCAATCCCCATTACGTAGAGAGACGGAGGTGTAATAATTCTGTGCTTTTTAATAATATAATAATATCATTTATTTTCAGGCCTCTCAATTACATTTAAGATCTTAAAAAACATAATTTTCCCATAGATACATACCTTAGAGACTATACATACTATTTAATATAAAACTAAATAAAACTTATTTTACACACGCATTGTTAATCAGCAGCGGCGCGTGACACACCATGGTGTCAGGTAACCGGCCTCGGTACCGCCGGTAAAACCATTCGGCCAAAACTCCACTTTCATGAAGGTCGACAGAAGGTGTTCAGTTGGAATCCTCACAAATTGACATTGTGGCGGCTCTCCAACCGTTCGACCCTCACGGTGAGCTTGGTTTTTAGTCCGACATACTGCACAATATCCTCAGACTTCGTGGTGAAATGTAGTCGGGACACGTACAGCAGCGTCGACGGTACAGCTGGACACAGAAGATGGTTATGTCCAGTCGGGGCGGTACCACGAAGATTACGCCTGACGGGCTTATTCTTCTTCTTTCCTACTGGAATAAAGCCGCAATTATGGTCTCGTGGTGCCGCAGGCCAAGCAGGGATGACTACCCTGCTAACTCTTTTCCTCTCATGTGTTGGCCGCTCAAGTTGCGAAGCAATGGTGGCAGGTCGGCTGGCGGCTGCAGCGGCGTAAGCACGTTGAGGAGTTGACGTGCAGACGCAAGACGTTTCCGGCGTGGCGGAGGGTGAAGCGGCAGGTAGCGGGGCATCGCGCGAGGTGTCGACGACCGGTGACGCACTCACATGCGCCGATTCGAAACTGCCGACGGATGCACTTTGCACCCCGCGACGAGTGTTCACGTTACAAGCCTCGGTTGACCTACATACCCAAATAGTGCTACTTAATAACACCACCTGGGCACGCAACTCACTGACGGTGTTTTCCGAAGCTTCCAACTTTTTCATGACGTCAGCCAAACTTGCTTTAAGGAAGTTAATATCCTTAAGTATTATGGTAGCGTCGACGTGGTCGAACGTGACTGGAGGGAGCTTATGCAGCTCCTTCGGCACGAATGAGGGCACTTCGTCCAGATCCATCACCTTCAACAGGGTGATGATGTCCTGCACACTCTTCTCTGTTCCATCTCTCCGGCGAGACGGCATCTGGTCAGCCTTGCCGACGGTTCGGAACAGCAGCACCTTAGCACTGCAAATCTCATCCTCCTTGAAATTGGACTTACAGATCTGCAAGATGCTGACCTCGTCCATGATGTAGATGGCATTTTGAACAAACGCCAATATCTCATTAACTACAAGTTGTTGGGAACCCATAGTTAAAGACGGCGCTACAGTTGTTGCCGCGCGAATCGCGAAAAAATAATTTTCACTGTGCAGTGGCGCACATCCGTTTCCAAGCGCGCATTGCACTGCGCACAAAACAAAAACTTTAAACATTGGTCTTGGGTTGGTTGTCATTTTGAGCCCAAACATAGCTCGAATACAGCGTTTTTGGCACTTGGAAGCTATTTCTTTGTCGGTTGAGTTTCCCCAAAATATAACACCATATCAAAATACAGACTCTACGAGGCCATGATATGAGTAATACGTCTGTACTGACTGTGTTGGCGAGTTTAAATAAGGTGAAAGCCAGAGAACTAGTCTTTTTACTCAGTTCATCTATATGGTTTTTCCAGTTTAGTCTTTTGTCAATCAATAAACCAAGAAATCTATCCACATCTACCTCGTGTATAACATAGTTTTGGTAAGATAATTTTATGTCCGAGGATATGTGTGTTCTTTGGCTAAAATGCATCAAAGTGGTTTTTGTCATATTCATTTTCAAATTATTATTAATAAGCCATTCAATTATCAATTTCAAATTATTATTTATGTCAGATTCATAGGTATTAATGTCATTAAATTTTATAGTAATTGTACTGTCATCAGCGAATAATGTCATAAATTGATTTGTTACTTTTGAGAGATCGTTAATGTAGATTAAAAATAGAATTGGTCCCAGAACACTACCTTGAGGTTCACCATACAAAACTTCACGCTCTTCGGATGTATGCATTTGCTAACATTTTGATGCCAAATTTACTCTTGTAATTACAGTTTTTTGGCGACGATCAGTCAAATACGATTTAAGCAAATCCAAAACATTGCCTCTTTTGCCATATGCTTTAAGTTTCTTTGGCAAGATATCATGATCAACTTATTCAAATGCTTGTGTCATATCACAGTACAAAGCACAGACAGGTGTTCTGCTATCGACTTGCATTAGAACATAACGTAAAAATCATAAATTGCCATATTTACAGTATTATTTTGACGGAAACCTTTTTGTTCATGGCACAAAATGTTATTTCTTTCCAGGTAACAGTTAATTTCACGATAATAATACTTTTCAAATATTTAAGAGAATATTGAGATCAGCGCAATTGGTCTGTAAGATTCCATGAGTTCTTTCGAATCACTCGAAGAGCCATCAATAATATTTATTGATAATGCACCCTATCACTTTCGTCAAATTAATAAAATGCCAACGCAGGCCAACAAAAAACATGAAATCATAAACTGGCTCCGTGACAATTGCGAGGAGGTGGACGAGTCCCTACTTAAAGTAGAGTTAGTAAAGATATTAAAAACAAAGAAACTGCCAAAACGATACGTAATTGATGAAATGGCAGCATAGCACGGGCATACCACCCTCAGAATTCCCCCATATCACTGCCAATATAATGCAATTGAAATGATCTGGGCTCAAGTTAAAGGATATGCTGCGAGGAACAATACAACTCCTCTTTTCACCGCAAGAAAAATGCTGGATTTACTAAAAAATGTGATAATGTCGGATTGGTATCGGGATGTTTCATTCGACAATTTATCTGTCCAAGAATTGATAATCAATATTACTGAGAACTCAAGTGATGATGATTCCTGGTCATACGAAGAAGACGATACTTTATAATTAAAAATAGTATTACAGTACCTTTTTTGGTTGTTTTATTTGTTAATCCCTCAAGTACTATGAATTTCAACATTTTGCACCTGTCCATTACATGTAGGTACCGCAGTTCATTCACATGCTTTTTATTTGAACCAACTACAGTAAGTCTAAATGATTATTTTAGATTCATTAATTTGCAGCGAATAAATTCGATCCCATTACTAGGTCCGAGTACGATGGAACTGTTTTCATTACGCAAATTATTTATGCATTAAAACAGAGACATTTAGGGCATTTTAATGCAAAATAATAAAGGTTTTTACGTGATTTGATATAAAATATAATCACAATAATTTGATTGTATGTTTTATTAATATAATCGATAATCGATTTATTTCAAAACCGTTTTATAGTTTGTGGTCATTAATTACGAATGACACATCTCTAAGTGGGGGGAGCCCGTCCATGAAGTTCAGTATTCCCTGTAGTACATTGTATCAAAAATTATTACAAAACTTTATGTGCGTGATCTTTCAAAAGTTAAATAAACGATTGGAAAGGGTATACTAGGAAATGAGCCTGTTTGTATGCTAACATTAATAATATGGCTTAGATGATAGCATAAATGTTCATTAACAGCTTTACAATTTAAGTTGAAACACCATCATTCTAACACTGCTAGTAGGTTTCAATTTTTTTATTATTTCCAAACTATCTTAATTTTTAATTTTTTAATGGCTGAAGATGTGTGAGGTCTAGCGCTATCATGATGAAAAACCACACCCTTTCTGTTGATTAATTCCGGCCGCTTTCTCTCAACATCTTGCTTTAATCTCATCAGTTGTTCGTAGAAGAGTTCAGAATCGATGGTCCTGCCTGGTGGTAACAGCTCATAATGAATAATGCCCTTTCAATCCCACCACACACACAGCATCACCTTGTTGCGAGTTAACCCGGGTTGCGCCACAGTCTGGTCAGGTACGGTTTCATTACGTCGTAATAAAGAATCACACATTTTCCTAATTTGAATTTGGAATTATCTTCTTTAAAATTTAAACTTTTAATGATACCAAAACCAACCAGATACAAATAGTATAGCCAAAGAGATTTTATTACAAGTTCATACATACTATATGCGAAAAGACTTTTTCCCGAACCTAATATATCATTTTCCAGTGGCAAAAAAGTAATTACCTCATCGCAGGAGAGGAAGTGCACGGGCAGCAGCTTGTCCTCCACGTCGGTCAGCGGCAGGAACGTCGTGTCCTCGTTCTCTTCGCGAGGCTCGCTGCGACAAACGAGTTACGATCAGTTTCATTCTTTTTAGAGGCGAAAGACCTTGCAGCCCTAATAGTAAATCTGCTTGTGGCTAAAAGTAAACTACATAATAAGAAATATATTTTTGATACCTGTTTCTTATTCTAAGGCCCGTATTCTAGAATCGTACTCAAGCACAGATCAGTGCTTGAGTAGAGATTTCGGAACGTCAGTTTATACAAAAACGTCACTCAGATCTATACTCAAGTACGGATTTTGTTTTAGAATACGGGCCTAAGTAATAGTATTGTATTTTGTTATAAACTAAACATTTTGTAAACTTGTATTTCTTCTGAAAGGATTAATGAGAGTGGAAGAAGCGCAAGAGGTGTGTCAGGACCGTAGCAAGTAGAAAGATGTGGTCTCTGCCTACCCCGTTGGGAAAAAGGCGTGATGGTATGTATGTATGTATTTCTTTTACATAAATACGATAAGCAAAATATTAAATAGACTAAAAAATGAATGTGACATGTAACAATGACGAATGTCTAGACCAGAAGTTCCCAAACTTTTTTTCGCATAGACCACTTTCAAAATTTAGCTGGTTTCCTGTGGATCCTTCAGATACACATTCCTGCCATATTCTCAAAACTCGAAAATAAAATAACAATAACATAGACCCCCGTGGAGTCTCCCGTAGACCCCTTGGGGTCCATCTGGACCACCGCGACGACGGCGAACAGAACTCCGACGGCGAACAGAACTCCGGCTCCCGCAACAGAGCTAACGTTAGTATTAGTTACTCACCGACAGATGTAGTGGCTGGACGAGTAAGGCTCGGAGGGCACGAGCGCGGCAAGTGCCCGCGCGTGTAGCCGAGGCACAGCGGCGAGCAGAACTCCGGCTCCCGCAACAGAGCTAACGTTAGTATTAGTTACTCACCGACAGATGTAGTGGCTGGACGAGTAAGGCTCGGAGGGCACGAGCGCGGCAAGTGCCCGCGCGTGTAGCCGAGGCACAGCGGCGAGCAGAACTCCGGCTCCCGCAACAGAGCTAACGTTAGTATTAGTTACTCACCGACAGATGTAGTGGCTGGACGAGTAAGGCTCGGAGGGCACGAGCGCGGCAAGTGCCCGCGCGTGTAGCCGAGGCACAGCGGCGAGCAGAACTCCGGCTCCCGCAACAGAGCTAACGTTAGTATTAGTTACTCACCGACAGATGTAGTGGCTGGACGAGTAAGGCTCGGAGGGCACGAGCGCGGAGAAGTGCCCGCGCGTGTAGCCGAGGCACAGCGGCGATGGCGAGCAGAACTCCGGCTCCCACAACAGAGGCAGGTAGATACCTGGCACAGACACATTTTAGACATGAAATATGGCACAAGTTAGTGGCACTTGCCCAAGAATTGAAGTACAACGGTAAAAAAAATAAGCAAGGTAATTGACAAAACTATCTTAAGTCGAATTTCAAACAGATAAGAAACGTCGTTATTAAAACAAGACACTCAATCGCGGTTTGAACCGATCAGACCAGATTGTACTGAATGCGATTAGTGGACATTTGTTTGACTTTTCATAATAATCATCAAAGTAAACAAAATCTACCTCCAAAGGTTTTCTATTGGCTTATTAAAGCTGCGTTCTAAATCGAATGGAAATTACACCCTGGGGAGTGAAAATCACTCAAACCCGTTCCAAAATGACCCCGAGTGAAAACGAGGATGCCCGACAGTTTCCCAGTTGTTTCGAAACGGGTTCGGGTGACGTTTATCACTCTGACAAGTGCGAATTCTACCCGTGTCTTGAGCCCGATGAAAATCACCTGACAGCTGTCAGACAGACGTTTTGTTCGTTTTGTCTCATTCTTTTCGACGAGGGTGAAAATCACTCTACAAAAAGCGATTTGGAACGAGCCCTTAGTTACCAACGAAATACAGTAATCCAAACCAGCGAATCAGAATCAAATTTACTTCAAAGACAGTATAAAATTATGTTACTGTTTATGAAGAACTTGCATAATCAATATCATTTATATTATAATACAATGATTTTCCTAAAATTAAGATTTCAACTCCCAATTATCACACACACACACACATCTTTCGTCAGTTGTTTAATATCAAATTTATTTCGTTGTCAATCCTAGATGTAAGAGTGTGTTAAGGAAGAGTGGCTTCTTCTGGCACAGGTGCTTCTTGCACTTAAAAGAAGAAGTCAACCCTATGTTTTTTACTTTAAAATGTGTTTTTTATGATGAAATAAATATTATTATTATTATAAATATTTTTTCTATTTTCATATTTTTAGGTTCATTTTGACTGTCAATCCAACCAATAAAAATAATAAAATGAACGAGATAATAGGTACCGTGGAACATGGCGTATCCGAGCGGCTCCCCGCGGAAGGAGTTGACGACGTTGACGCCGTACACCACGATGGGGCGCCGCATGATGTGCGCCAGCGCGAACACGTGCAGCTGCAAATTTACACACGTTTCAAAACTATAGCACAAGGCGCGGGTTCTCCTGGTGGGGCCAATGGAGTGGGGGTGGTGCTGTCCGCGGAATTCTAAATGTCTCGGAAGTCAACGTTAGCGACCGCGTTGTGGTAGTGAGGGTGCTTATCGAAGGGGTCACGACCAATTTGAACAGTGCCTACGCACCACAGGTCGGTCGATTCGGATAAGGCACTGTTTTGGGAGCAAATCGACCAGCTCCTTTGAACTATTGCATTGTCCCATGGCGTCATTCTGGGTGGCGATCTGAACGGTCATGTGGGTGAACAGTGTGAAGAATATGGGCGTGACCACGGTGGTTTTGGTTATGGCAGTCGTAACGCTGAAGACGAAGAGATTCTCCAGACGTGTGTGGTTGCCGACTTGGACCCATCGTGAACACGTTATTCAAAAAGAGTCTCGAGCATCTGATCACCTACAAGAGCGGTAGGAACGCCACCCAGATCGACTACTTTCTCACCAGAAGAGCCCAGATCGGCAAGGTAGCTACCTGTAAGGTCATATTCGGAGAGAGTCTCACTGCCCAACACAGTCTACTTGTGATGGACCTACGAGTAAAACCTCGAGGCAAATGCCGGGAGCGCTGCCCACTCCTAACCAGCTGGTGACTGCTTGAAGGAACCAGATCCCATAACTTTGCTGCCGCTGTCGGTGACCTGTGCATTGCAGCGGATAGTGAGTCCGGGCAACAGCTCTGGGATAGATGTCAGGCAGCTATCACCAAGGCGGCGAGGGTGGTGTTGGGTTTGTCTCGGGGTGGACGTAGGCTTGACAAGGAGACCTGGTGGTGGAACGAAGCAGTCCAGAAAGATCAGAAAGATCAGATCAGGGTAAAGAAAGCCCTCTTCAAAGCGTAGCAAGCGTCCTAATCACCTGAAGATCGCGCTGCGTACAGGGATGCCAAACGTGCCTATAAACGAGCTGTAGCCAGAGCCAGACGTGTCGATTTACGTCCTTTGTACGATAAGTTGGAGTCGTCTGAGGGGCAGAAGCTTGAAGCTTGTTTACAAGTTGGCACGTTCGAGAGTCAAAGCGGCCCAGGATATTTCCATGTGCCGCTGTGTAAATGACACTATGTCATGACACAAGGACCGCGCGGTGAAGGAGAGATGGCGCTCTTACTTCCCCACGAGCTGCTCAACAAGCAGCACAAGAGGTGCAGCCACCTGAACTCCAGCCGAATCAGGGACTACTGCCCCGAAAGCTGTCGGACCCGATGGAGTCCCTATCGCAGCGGAGAAATCGATGGGCTCTCGTGTTGTGGGCATACTAACCCACCTTTTCAACCGCATTCTCCTCACCGGGAAGATACCTGACCAATGGAGACTCAGCATTATCACGCCGGTCTTCAAGGGCATTATCGCAACATAAAGGTGATGTCACACACCATGAAGCTCCTCGAGCGCATTGTGGACTCTCGGATTCGACAGGAGTGTACAATCTCGGGAGTGTCAGTATGGATGTCGAGCCGGTTAAGGGACCATTGACCCCCATTTGCCTTGAAAAATGTTCCGCTCATGGAGGGATACAGACTGAAGAATACACCTCTGCATGTCCTTTTCTCAGACATGTAGAAGGCCTTCGACTGTGTCCCTCGTGAGATGACCGGCTGGGCGCTGCGGTCCAGAGCCGTTCCCGAGGTCTTTATTGACATTATCCGGGACATGTACCACGATTCCAGTTCCATAGTTAGGACTGCGGTTGGTGACACGCTTCGCTTCCCTATCACCGACGGAGTACACCAAGGCTCCGTGTTTAGCCTGTTTCTGTTCAGCGTAATATTAGACGTTCTGTCAAACAGCATCCGAGACCACCACGAGCAGCCACCCTGGTTGCTCATGTATGCTGATGATATTGCGCTAGCAGATTCGGACAGGGGACGGCTGGTACAACGGGTGAATAAGTGGAGGAATACACTTGAAAACGGCGGTCTGAAACTTAATGTGGCGAAGAGGGAGTACATAGCCTGCAACACCACATATCCGCGGCTTGGGCCAAATGGCGTGAGGTGACTGGTGTCATTTGTGATCCCAAAATGCCGATCAAGCTGAACGAGCAGGTCTATAAAACCATCATAAGGCCTGTCCTTTTATATGGCAGTGAAACATTGCCGTTACTAGAGCAGGGGCTGCGCGTCACGGAAAGGAAGATGCTGCGGTGGATGTGTGGAGTCTTACGCAAAGATCGCGTGCGGAACAACATCCGCGGCAGCCTTCGTGTTCGTGACATCGCAGACAAGCTGCAGGAGTGTGCCGCCTTCGTTGTTATGGTCATGTCTCACGAAGATTAGCAAACTACGTGGACAACAAATGTTTGGCTATGCCGCCTCCGCTGGGGACCGGCAGAACGAGGCCTGCAAGCGCTCCCACCCAGCCCAGCGCTCCTAGCGCTAGCGCAGACAGCAGAGCTCTAGACTATACCTGGTGCAGCGGCGTGCCGGGGCGCGCGGCGGCGGCCACGAGGCGCGCCCACTCCGCGCGCAGCTCAGACTCGTCCACAGCGTACTGCAGTAGCGAGGCCTGCAAGCGCTCCCACTCAGCCCAGCGGGAATAGAAGCTGGAACAATAATCACTGTTAATGTGCCTTTAGAATATTGTTAACAAAACATGCTCATTCCATATAATAAGCAACAGTAAGCGATCCTGTGCACACACACAGTGACACAGCCTCACCTCCTGTGCGCGTGCTGCAGCGTGCCGGCGAGCGCGGCCCGCAGCGCGTTGTGGCGGTCGAACACGCCGTACGCCGCCTGGCACACTGCGTCCGGCAAGCAGTCGCCGCACGACCGGTTCCACAGCGCGTACAGCCGCGATCCTGCACAATACATCGTACAATATAGCGGCAACAATGTTTAAGTCACCAATTAACAACAATATTTGAAACTGAAATCATTGAGATACTTTATATGAACAGTGATTATGAGCCACCTTCTTAAATGCCCCTCATGCCCTTTTTTTATACTACGTCGGTGACAATCAAGCATGCGGACCACCTGATGGTAAGCGGTTACCGCAGCCTATGGACACGTGCAACACCAGGTGTATCACTCGCGTGTTATCGACCCTACAAAAACCTTTTCAAACCCCTCTCGAAGAACTTTATACTATAACTCATCGGGAAAACCTCGGCAGGGAGTTCATTCCACAATTTAAGCGTCCTCGGAAGGAAACAACTCTGAAACCGAACTGAACGAGACCATTGAGAGGATGAACGCCCTGTCGGTGGCAAGTGGTGCGGTGGTGAAAAGTAGCCGTGGGCATCATATCAAACAGTTCTTCAGAACAAAACCCGTTGTACAAGCGGTAGAACACGCATAGGGAGGCAAAGTCTCTCCTCAGACTTAACGCTTGTCAGTTTGGGATCGTCGACAATCCGGGTCGCACGCCTCTGGACGGAGTCAAAAGGACTGAGTTGATATCCAGGCGCCCCTGCCCAAAGGTGACAACAGTACCCCACGTGTGGCCTGACTTGCGCTTTATACAGCCACAGTCTTTGCCTAGAAGTGAAGTACTGCTTCGCCCTGTTTAGCACACCAAGCTTTTTGGCTGCCAACTTCGCCTTTTGTTCCAAATGACTCCGAAACCCTGACTGACCGAACCTGACTCCTTACAGCTGCACACGCGACGACCGGCTGTGTGCCATTGAAAAAGCTGTAAAGGTGGCGGAATACTGGTCGGGTGAAATATAGTGCTGCTGTCGACACGACAAGAAGATGTGAACAGTCAAAAGTTAAAACTCTCGTACTGAGCCCATTACGTGAATGAAACAGTAGGCAACAGTAAAGGGGATAGTTTAAATAAAACGGGTGATTTTTAGATGACGGGATCGTCAACTGTACAAAATGAATTTCCAAAAATAATTAGCATATAAATAATTTAAAAAGCATGTTTATTTCTAGATGGGTCTCGCCTTAAGCTGTGTTTCCTGCGACACTGATTTGTGTTTTCTAACACCTAACATCAAACATTTAACAAAATATAGGCGTGATCTAACTGTTTTGTTGCCTCAAACAAGCAAACATGTTATCCGATGCGGTGGGAAAAAAAACATCCCCGTATTCGCCTGCGGGGGGAGGGGTTATTTCATTTCGTCGTTGCTTGCGAAAATTGAGGAAGTCTTCTTCGTCCGAAGTCATTTTGTCAAGTAGGTAGATGTTTGTTAGATATTCGTGTTTCAAAGTCGCAGGAGACTTCAATGTTTTGCTAACAAGTATAATGCCCTCTATTATATTGTCATGTCCAATCCGGACCCATAAATGTGCTATGTATCTAATTTTAAGACCTTCATTATAATTATAAATTAAAAAAATTATTAAATTAAATTAAGTTTATTTCAGACAACAGGGTCCTTACAGGCTTACACATTTACATGTCAATTAAATATTATACAATAAAATTAAAATTAGAATGCATTGAAAGCATATAATAATTAAATAATTTAAAATTCACAATTAACAATTTGAACATAAAATTAGAAATTAAAAATTCCTCACACCTCCACAGCTTGATATGTGTCTGCTCGAGCAATGTCTGACATAACTGCAGTCCAGTCTGTCAGCAATCACTGACAGAATAGTGTTGGAGCTGGCAAGCACTCTTCGCACCAGGGATGCACATCTCTTGCGCATGGTGGCATGAAAACAATCTGTGCTCGCTACCGCAAACATACCCGAGGCACTGCAAAAACGGGGCAGCCCCAGCACCGCCCTAAACGCGTTATTGTACTGGACACGAAGGGCGCTGTAACTGCGCTGTGTGTAGTCCGCCCACAGGCTACAGGTGTATAGCGATGTACAGTAAGCTCGGAAAAGTGCAATTTTGACCCTGTCTGAACATCGAGGAAACCTGCGGGCCAACATATTCGCGCGTTTTGACAGCGCCCTCCGTTACCGCTATTATGGAGTTCAATAAACTGATTGAATTGAACATGTTTTAATAACATGTTTTGTTAGTTAGTATTGTTATTTTTAGGCGCAGGAGACACGCCTTTATATTTTTACGATGTTAAGAGCGTTAGCTGGGGGTGGATCGAAAACGTAGCATTTTATTGAGATTTTCGTTATTATTTCATTAAATTGAAATAAAACTTAATTTTTTGCTCTATTAGTGTGTGCATATTACTATTTAAAAAAACATTGAATTGGGTATGGGAACTATTTTTTTTTATAAATACCTTTTACTATTTTAAGTAACTAATTTGAATATTTTGTTGATCTAGCCAGTAGGTTTTTTTTATTAATTTTTAAATATTGCGAACTTATGACGTCACAAATTCACTTAGTGTTGCCACATGTGTTTTATCCCCGATTCGTGGTAAAAAAATAATGGAGAGTGAGAAAAGGAGAAAATTACTGATTTACAGCACTTACGAATGAAACAGAGCTCGCCGTTCATCATGTAGCATCTCACGAGAATGTGAAAAGTAGACTTCAGATACAATTTATTTTACCAAGTTCAATAAGAACCTTAATGTACTCTTTGCGTACGTTGAAAATCTGGGGTCAAATGAATGATCCCAGTTTTCCAACGTATTTCATTAAAAATATCCTAGATCCTTTGCTTTTAAAAATGTTAAATATTTAAATAAGGTATAAAATACAAATACCTTGAAAAGGTTTTCGATTTAGGACATGTTTGATTTTTTTTTCCCATACCCAATTACGTAGATACTGCCCCTGGTAATGACTAGCTGAAAAACGGATATTTTAATTACATTGTTTTTTTTTCTCTGGGGTTCTTAGAATAGCACCAATGAATACGCAACTGTATCAAACCGTAAAAAATATGACTTACCTAATGTAACAGTTAGTTCGTGGCTCCAGTTTATGAGGGGCGGGTCAGCCTCTAGTGTTTGCTGCGCGTCGCGGTCTAACAACTCGGAGAATAGTTGCTCTTGGATCGCCGCGGGGAGCTCTTCAATTTCTGCACATAGCCACAAAAAATTACGATATTGCCCTCTTCTTATCTCTAAGACGTTTTCAGAATAGAGATATTGCAGCTAGGGATACTTCTTGGCCAAATAAAAACAAACCTAAATCTATTCACAAAAAAAACAAATATTTTTCATGATTTCCTAAATTACTTATTAGACAACGTGGTAAGGTAGATATTAGTTAACCTCGAAATACAAAGCCCCTCCAAAATGCTAATCATATAAAAGTATAAATTTACAAGAGACTCACAATGCATGTCTGCGTGGTGTCACAGCTATCAAACATCTAAGGCTTAATTAGTAATATATGTATAGTTTAAAACAAACAATAAATATAAATTTGAGCAAGACAACACACCACTGGTCATAGTCTCGAAGAAAGGATAAATATCCTTGTGTTACGCGGTACCAAGACAGAAAAATAAGCCAGCTGCGTCCCCCAGCACTCAGGCCAGAGCCAATTTAGAAAATGACTTTTCCTAAATTTATCTTACCTGGAATCGAACCCGGGACACCGCGCAAATCGAAGCGAGAAACCGTGCAACAGCGCACTACGCTAATCGTATCGTTAATGCCTATGATTTCTCTGTTACCCTTGTGCAATGAAACAGGCTCCAACTCGAAACTGTTCAAAGAATGTAAAAACAGTCAGTTACCACCCCACCACCCTTACTGTTCCAACAAGGTAAGAGAGGCAGTTACCAGCGGGCAGCGAGAAAGTGCAGAACTCGTTGATGTAGCGGCACGGGAAGCTGCCCTTCTTGTGCCGCACGCAGCTCGCCATGTGCCGCCTGATCTGACTCCACTCTAACTGTTCCCACAAGGTAAGAGAGGCAGTTACCTGCGGGCAGCGAGAAAGTGCAGAACTCGTTGATGTAGCGGCACGGGAAGCTGCCCTTCTTGTGCCGCACGCAGCTCGCCATGTGCCGCCTGATCTGACTCCACTCTAACTGTTCCCACAAGGTAAGAGAGGCAGTTACCTGCGGGCAGCGAGAAAGTGCAGAACTCGTTGATGTAGCGGCACGGGAAGCTGCCCTTCTTGTGCCGCACGCAGCTCGCCATGTGCCGCCTGATCTGACTCCACTCTAACTGTTCCCACAAGGTAAGAGAGGCAGTTACCTGCGGGCAGCGAGAAAGTGCAGAACTCGTTGATGTAGCGGCACGGGAAGCTGCCCTTCTTGTGCCGCACGCAGCTCGCCATGTGCCGCCTGATCTGACTCCACTCTAACTGTTCCCACAAGGTAAGAGAGGCAGTTACCTGCGGGCAGCGAGAAAGTGCAGAACTCGTTGATGTAGCGGCACGGGAAGCTGCCCTTCTTGTGCCGCACGCAGCTCGCCATGTGCCGCCTGATCTGACTCCACTCTAACTGTTCCCACAAGGTAAGAGAGGCAGTTACCTGCGGGCAGCGAGAAAGTGCAGAACTCGTTGATGTAGCGGCACGGGAAGCTGCCCTTCTTGTGCCGCACGCAGCTCGCCATGTGCCGCCGAATCGCCGCTGCGAGGTCTGGCGCTGCAAAATATATGTTTATGTTATTTGGCTCCAACCTCATCAGAAATAAGGTAATCCTTAGCAGAAGAGCCAGTAATACCCTAGCGAGTAAGTTGAAATATGAGTGGGTAAGGCACACAAAGAATTTACAACAGTTGGGGCAGAACAGTTGTAAAGCAAACTCATTCACCATGTATATGGAAGACCTTATCAGCAGATAGACAGCCTGTGGACAGCCGCTTTAAAAACTATAAGGGTGTAGCAGAATGTAAGTTTAGCAGTATCATAACAACAACATTCTGAAACATAGGTTTAGTTTAGGCCGCTAAATAACGCCTGATTAGTATTCACTTTATTAATAGTAAAGATTTGCGAGTAAACCCAACGTCATGGCGGCATGCCAGGAACGTGTAGTTAATTAATTGAATGATGATTATTGTGCATGAATAAACACGTTCACGCAGTGCGGCTTCTTGTTTTCTTGTATCAGAATGGTATTATAGTATTATCAAGTAAAGTGCAAACCTACAGATATAAGTATTTTTGGCCAGTAACAACTTTTGTGCAAGATCTGATAGGTAGTGATTGAATTTTTTAAGGAAATTGGGATCCTTACTGTAGCTTCTCAATACATTTACAACTGTATTGTTTTGGTAAGGAAAAATATCAGCCTTTATTCATACTAAACACAGTGATATACATGGCAAAAATAGCAGGAATAGAGATAAAATTGCGCTCCCATCCTTCAGGTTACAGAAAGTTTTAGGTGAATTTATGGGGCAAGGTGTACACTTATACAATAAAGTCCCAAAGGCAATAATATGTGAGCTACTCGTACCACCAAACAAATTCAAAAACCACTTTAAGACAGTATTATCAAAAAAGGGCTATTACACTACAAATGATTACCTTTTGGATAAAAAGGCCTGGGTTTAAGCTCTTTACTCGGTGCATGATTAGTTAACTCTTGTAATATTTATATAACTAGTTTGTACTGACTAACAAAAATCTAACAATTTCTAGGCTTGAATTTTATAAACTTTGTACAATGTTTTTGCTTTATATCCGGTAGTTTAGATGTACTTTTAGGTCCATATTTTAAGGAAATGTTAGAACGTAAGCATTTTTTTTAAATACTCTTTGTACTTTACTAACTCTTTTTGTGAAACCGAACCAAGTTATGTATTCATATTATTATAGTATTTAAGTCTTTTACTAAGTTTTTTTTTTCCTTGTAATGACGATTTTAAAGTACTTGTTACAGGTCTATTTAAATAAAGATATTTTTTGTTTGTTTGTTTGTTTGTTGTTTAAAATAACCTCCAGGCCGATTTCGGCTAAAGCTAGTGAATTTACATTTTATTCAATTGTGAAAGACATACCTATGTAGGATGGAGAGCGTTTCAGTCCGGGCCCTCCTCCTGATATCCGCGAGAGTAAAGTGGAAAGGATGTCTTGTCTCTGAAACCTGTAACAAACATTTTAATTTTAGTTTTTGCTTCAAATATGGAACTACGAAAATTTAAATATCGTCTGCTTGCTGCGAAAACCGAATAAATGCACCTTTTTACAAAATCAAGTTAAGAACACAGTTATATGTAATTTTTCATGCTCTTTCTACTGGTAAAATCGAACAAATGTTAAGTGTAACTGTTGCAGAGTTAGCCAAAAAGAATAACACACAAATACAGATGTTTGGTTGCATTTACAAACAAACACCTGTACCAATAAATACGGAACGCTAAACGCTCACACGTATGATAAAGGTATTTGTATATTTTTTCTAAAGTACGTGAAACCTCAGCACAGACAATTTTTCTACCGTAAAAAACGATTAAAAGCGTTTATTCATACCAGGAATGATCTAGTTTCGGGCAAAACCTGATATATGCATGCGCTAATTGGTTAAAATTTAATTTTATGCCATTTATACTATCACGACACTAATAAATATATTGCATTCATAAAGACATATACAACAACATTTTAACACTGAAATAAAAATGTAATAATTTATTCGAACCAAAATAAACCCACCGTCACATAAATGTCGAATTCGTTCGTCATCAGTCTTTGTCTTAGTCGCGTCTGTCTGCTGGCCGGTTAGCCAGCAGAGTCAAAGAGTCGGTAACACTATGTATGAAGGCGAGATAGCAACATTAGTGTAGTTAAATGAAGTTGTTTTCATTTTACATTCGACCCCCCCTGCCACACATCTGCCAAATGTCAGCACTGATTAGTCCTTGGCGATTTTTTTGTAAGATGTCCGAAGGCAGATTGGAGGTTGTATTTTCGTTGTACTGACCTGATGGCGAGGTGCACCAGCGTGTGGCCGGCGTCGAAGGCCGAGGCGCGGTTGAGCAGCTGCACCTCGCTGGCGGACAGCGCGCGCGCCGGGTCGCCGCCGCTCGCTAGGTAGGCGTCCACGCGGCGCGGATCATCTTCTACTATGCCTGGACACAACAATTCATTCATTAACCAACCACATTTGATCCACAGCGAGTAATTCTAGTTTGCGTGTCAAAAAAGAGTACAATGCTCCTTATTTGACGTATTTTTTAGTCCACGCTTTACAGCTATAACAATGTCAAAGTAAGGTAGATTCTTTAACATTTTTCTGTATAAGAACAAAATAAAATCAACTGTGAAATGGAGAATCCCTATCAGCAAAACGCAATAGTTACATCACAATTAGCGTCAAAGAAGTAGCATGCTTGGTTTTCAGGTAGACGGAGGACTTGAGTTTTGTTTATCTCACAAAAACTCAGCTGGCCGTGACAATCTGCTTTAAAACTTCAAAACCCGACGAGTTTTTTTGCTTTTGCGTTGCCGGTATAGAAAGGAAAGAAGAAAGAAAGAAAGAAAAAACATTTATTGACCCATACAGTGACAGAATTACAGTACAAAAACATTAAAACAAAACACAGAACCTTAATGAGTTACAAAAGATAGTTGGCCAACCAGGACCCTGCCTCAGAACGTGCCCCTGCCGTGCAGGCACGGCAGAAACGCTGGTATTCTGGCAGGGCCTGCTGCGGTGGTCGTCCATCCTTTATAGGTAATAATTAACATTATAATAGGAAAAAAGGTAATTCGTATATGCAAAAGTGCAGTGTGCAGTGTAGTGTGTTGGGAAAAGTATAATCGTAATGGGGGGTAGTGTACATGAAATATCCAAATAAAACAAAAACAGTGAATAAACTAAAGTGTGAGTGTAGTGTGTCTTTAAGGCGATATTTGTGCAATGTATAATCTGTGGTGTGTCCGGTGTCTGTTTCACTGACAGAGTGACAGAAATCGATGTATCGATGACGTGACGTTTACTGCCACGTTGAATGTTGTAACCGCGTGATGAAAATAAAATTAAAAATTAAGATTAAGATTAAGCACCCAACTACCCAGCAACGGTCTCTCCAAAAAATAATAACAATAATAGGGGCGAGATGATAAACAAGATGCGTGATTAGGTACTACAAATACCAGCAACCTCGACTAGAGCCCCCCAGCGTATCGCGTCGTGGACAACTCTGAGGTAAGACAATGGCTATACTGAGGGTCTGAGATTTGTTTAGAAGTGAGGTACTGTTTCAATGTTTTCCTAAATGTATGGACGGTTTTCAGGTCGCGCATAGGTGGGGGAGGTCATTGCAGCACCGCGAAGCGGCGAATCTGAAGGACCCACGAAAGGCCATGGTGCGATGTTTCGTGGTTACAAAAATGTGTGTACACGACCGTCTGGGGCACCCATGCCGCCCCTGAGCCCACAACAGCTTGTCAAACAGGTATTTGGGTTTCCCAGTACTAAGCAGACCGAACAGCAAAGTGGCTAGATGGAGCTTTCTGCGTGCCTCCATCTTCAGCATGCCAGCAGAGTTGAGGAACGGAGTGAGGAGTTCTACAGGGATCTGTTTTCGGTCCTTTGTCTTTCAGAATTTGTGTGAATGATTTATCTCTCTATGTTAAGGACCTAAGTAAAAAAAAATGTTTGCTAATGAGAAATTTCCTGTAAGTGTTCCAAAATTAATACCTAGAAAATGGAAGTGGCTGAGAAAATAAGCAATAGGGATTCAAATAACTTAACAAGTCAGAATTATTGTTTTTGTTTGTGTGAAAGCAATAAATTTCATTCATTCGATTACCTACATATGTGAATGATTCAAAATTGACTTTTCTCTCAAGGTCTGTAAAAACATATTATTATGAAATTAAAAGTAAAGTTACCGAGACAAGCCTGTAGCCAGATCCAGTCGATGTTGTTGTTGCGGCGCTTGGAGCGGCGCGCGCCCTCCGTCTCGTGCGCCGCGGGCGCGCTGTTGCAGATGTCGTTGATGCCTACAGACAACGCGACACACGTCAGTGTTATGGTTCCATGGCACATGAGACAAAGCTTCATATAAGGGGCTGTGGCAGGAAACATTGCCATGCGTGTGTGCGCTAGCCCTAGCTTAACCAGCGGAAGAGCTGGTTTTTCTCGGTACCCGACGAAGCTAGCAGGATCGTCGGTAACCAATCTGGGGCCCTGGGCGAATTAGGATGATTGGGCCCTTCTATTATTAGTTTAACTTGTTTTTATGTTTTAAAATCTACAAAAAATATTTTTAGGGCCCCTTGGGATTGTGGGGCCGTGGTAAAGAGGGGCCTGGAGGCCGGCGTTCACGCGCCTGCGTGTGGTAGTCACAGCGCGTTTATTTAATTTTCATTCTTATTTATTTATTTACAACAAATCCACAGCACTTTAATTAACTTTACACTAGTTATTATAAATTCTACTGCCAATTAAGGATTTGAACTTAAAAGGCAATTTGTGGTTAATGAAGCTTTGTCCCTGTTTCGTTTTTTTACTCGTGTGTGTGCCCAGCCCATGGTTTACATGCAAACAAAGTCTAGTCATAATGATATCTGTAGAAACGGATTGTTAACGCATGTAACGCGAATCTGCGCACACCACTAAAAACACGGCGCATCACTAGAGAACAACGCGGAGGCGGCTCGGCGCGTCGCAGGCGACGGCTCTTCCTATTCGCTCCGGACCAAGGCAGAAGAAAGACGTGTGGACGACGCGGCCGCGTCATCGCAGCGTGTGCTAGTTGCTCGCCATAGTTAAATATAAGTTTGCTTATTCATCAGTCAGTTAGATAACACATACATTGTAAAATTAAGTAAAGTCGTTCGAACCCACTACAGGCGTCGTTATTAACCAATCCCGGCTCACCAAAACACCACACCGATCTAGGCCTTTTACAGATTTAAAACCCCGCTGTAGACTGATTTGGTAAATTTCTAAAAATGTTTGATAAACACATTCAGTGTTTTTTTTCACCAAAACCTTTAAATTAAAAGTCGATTGAAAAAAACATTTTTTACTACATCGCTTGCTGAGTATGCCATATAGTTTTTTATGGCTTTTGATAATCACCTGGTATTTGCTAATAACTAAGTACTACTTAGAGTGCCCCCACACTAGCGTCCTTTGCGTCAGCGCCAGCGCGCGACGGCCACGCAACGCTAGCGCAGCGAAGCGCCTCAACTCGGGCGCTTGGCGCTTGACGTTCGACGCGAGGTTTTTTGTTAACAGTACAATGAACAACGCACATGCTATTGCCGTTAGAGTACATACCTACATTATACACATTTCATGTACCTTTTTAGCCTTCTATGTGCGAATGTGTAATTTTACCATTTTACGTAGGTACTTTTGGAACTTAACATCGAAAATCATGTAAATAAATTAGAACACGACGCAAAAATTTCATATTATCAAATAATGATGATATAAACAAGAACAGAGGCGTTCATAACCACCTTATGCCAGCAGCATAAGGTGCCCCTATGTAAAGGTTGATGTGAACGCCTCTGTACTTAATCTTGACTTGAAACTTTTTTGAATTGAGTAAAACTTTAAAAATGCCCTAATAAATATTAAAGGTAACTTTTCTCAAGCCTAGAACTCAATAAATAGTACTTCTTTTGTTGAGAGAAGTGATTTTAGAAAAAATCGACTGAATCCATTTTCTCACCGACTGTATAGGGTGTCTGCGAGGCGCGACGCGACGCTCGGTGCGCAGAGGACGCCCAGCGCCAGCGCTGCGTTCGGCGTCGACCAAGCGCCGCGCTAACGCTGCGCAGGCGCCGGGACGACGCAACGTCGCTAGTGTGGGGGGTCGCCAGCTAGACGCTAACGCTCAAATGACGCTAGTGTGGGGTGTCTCTTACCCATGTGAAGCTTGTCCTTCGGCTGCGGCGCGGGGGGGTGCGGCGCGCGCGGCGGGGAGGGAGCGCGCGCGGTCGCGGGGGGGCCGGCACCGCACATCGCGCACTTGAGAGCCTTCGGCCAGTTCTCGTACGTACACGTCTGTACACAAGATACACAATGTCGAACAGTGGGCACTGAAGCTTATTTTAGAGACATCAGAAGCCTTAGCCAAGAGCTACACCCATGACATTGTTTCTACATACATATGTCGAATCATAAAAAGTATGGGGATAAAAAAAATGGTTATTGCTTTTCACTTTTACAGTTTTTTCATTTCACAAAATCTTCCAAACCATATAATTTGTTGGCCGAAGCTGGCTCCCAATTTAATATAAACTTAGTGGTGGCGCCTCCCAATTTGTTATAAGTTGGTGGTTGGTGGTAATTGTTAAATAGAACATCAATAATGGATCCAGTACATTTTTCCAATTTATTACGCCCGCAATATTAGGTGAAAGCCAAAACTGCAATAATGACTTCGTAGCAGTTGAAAGAATCTCATTTCGCGTTGAAGCCGCGATAACAACATGAATGGGCAATAAAATGTGCATGCGGTTGCTGATATCGACGCTATGTACCGACACTTTTATTCCGCACGACCTTGATCTGCGTTTTTTATCGTGTGGTTAACCACTTTTGCCTTACTTGGGAAATGGTTAAGTGTTTTAACGCCATTCGGGGGAGTTGGATGATAATGTAGAATGCATGCATTATGGTCGAACGCGACCGCAAATCGAGCTCGCTAAATCTAACCTACTAAAATCATACGGGACTTTACTCCATAGATTTCCAAAGCGACCGGTTGGAGGCGGCCTGCATCCACCAAAATCCTGGCACCTTCACCAGGCGGTCCTATGCTGAGTTTGACTTTAAAAGATCTTCAGAGAATCTAGAACTTTTCCTTGGACTTAAATAACCAGTTATCATCATACAATTATGTAAGGCGGAAGCTTTGAGAGGGTAACCTATCTTACTTTCGAAGAGGTTTAGTTAGAATTTCAATAGGCAATATGCACTTAAAAAAGATGAGGGTAATATTTTTTTTGGGTTCTATTTTGAATCCTCTTTACGTATCTATCAATATTTCCTAATTTTATTTCTTTTTCGATGTGAAAATAATTATTAAAAAGTGCAAAAAAAAAATTGGGAATTTCAAAGCGGTTGAAACGGAGCGTTATTGGTCCGACGATTTGACCAATGGCGTCAGTCGAGTGTGACGACAAAGTCTATGTGTATGTATGTTCAGGATGCCATAGGGAGACTTAAAAACAACAAGGCCCCAGGTATTGACGGCATTCCCTCCAAAGTGTGGAAGTATGGGGCCAGAGCAGTAAAGTCCCAACTATTTGAACTGGTAAAGATGGTTTGGGAAAAAGAACTTCAACCACAGGAATGGTGCACAGGCGTCATCTGTCCCGTACATAAAAAGGGCTGCAAAAAGAGGTGCACGAACTACTGTGGAATAGCGCTGCTTCCCTCGGCCTATAAGGTTCTGGCATATGTACTGCTCAGGAGACTCGAACCGTACGCGGAAAGGATTCTGAGTGATTATCAGTGTGGGTTCAGGCCAAATCGCAGTACCATAGATCAGATATTCCTTTCCTATAAACAGTTGATGGAGAAGAAGTGGGAGTACGCGCAGAATATTCACTCGCTGTTTGTGGACTTCAGGAAGGCATATGACAGTATTGATCGGGACGCCCTGTATACCATCCTTAGAAATTTTAACCTTCCCAAGAAATTGGTCGATATGATCGAGATCGCTACGAGGGAAAGTAAATTAAAGGTACGCGTCGAAGGGGATCTTACGGAGGAATTCGATGTTGTCACTGGTTTGAAGCAGGGCGATGCTTTATCGCCTATGCTTTTTAATTTGGTCTTGGAGTACGTTCTGCGAAAAGTTCTGGAACTAGATGTGGGACTTCGATTGAATGGAAGGCATAAGGTGGTTGGCTATGCTGATGACCTAGCTCTGCTTGGAGAGAACAGTGAGGAAGTGAAGAAATCCGTAAGACTCTTGGAGTTAGAGGCGCTCAAAGTTGGCTTAAGCATAAACCACGAGAAGACGGAATATCTCCATATGAAGCGATACAAGAACGTTCGCATCAAACGCAAAGATCTTCATGTTGGAAGTAAAGTCTTCAGAGGGGTGACCAAGTTCAGGTACCTAGGGTGCACCATTACTGACGCCAACTCTCGGGAAGAAGAGATAAGAGATCTGTGTTCAGAATGCCCTGCGATGTAGTGCCGCTCTACACAAGGTATTAGTGTCCAAGCTTTTAAGCAGAGACACTAAGATCCGTGTCTACAAAACCGTTATTCGGCCTATATTAATGTACGGTTGCGAAGCTTGGACACTGACGCTTAAAGAGGAGGACAGGCTTCTGATCACCGAAAGAAAGATCTTAAGAAAGATTCTGGGGATGGTGTCAAGGCCTGATGGTAGCATGAGGGTGCTAAAAAATGCCGAGATTGAAGAACTCGTGGCTGAGCCTAACTTCATTGGGGAGATTAAATCACACAGACTCCGGTGGCTTGGTCACGTTGAACGAATGGGAGAAGATCGCAGCGTCAAGAGAGCCTATCTGGGCCGGTCGACGGGGCGTCGGCCGGTTGGCCGCCCTAGGTAACGCTGGAGCGATGTTGTGGAGGCTGATCTTCGCGAGTTGCAAGCTGGAGATTGGCGTGCAAGATCACAAGATCGTGAGAACTGGCGAATTCTTGTCTCGGAGGCCAAGACACATTTTGGGTCGCTGAGTCATCGGAGTAAGTAAGTAAGTATTTGTTTTCATAGACTTTGACGTCACGCGCCAAGCGCGCCATAATGGCGGCCGTTTAAAACGCCTGAAATAGTTTGAAATTTAAAATATATATATACAGGTAGGCCAGAAAAGTGCCGTTCAAATTTTTTTTTTAAGTGCCTCGTGTTGAAAGGTATCTGAATCACCCCTATGTATGTTCTGCGATTTTTGTAGTTTTCAAGTTACGATTTTTTTTATGAATTTTTCCAAAATTGCGACCAGATCCGTTTGAAAAATTTATAAAAAAAAGTAGAGGGTTTCTTCCATTTTCTTTCTTGCAGCTAAATCTCTATGAACTGTGCATTTATGCATAAAATAACCAGCCTCATAACGTTACTGAAAGTTACTACAAAATTAACCAAAAGTTGAGAATTTTTGTTAAGTGAGTTATCATTTCAATTTTCAACTTAAAATTAAAAATCTAAACTGATAATTTCTTAGTTTCTAAGTAGCTTCAGAAAATGCGCTAGAATCTAAGCTTTCATAATAATAATAAGAAAGTAGTACTTCACAGGGTATTGTCCGACGGTATCTTAACGAAACGACAGATGGATCGGCCGCAACGGACCAATCAGATGGCCACCACGCTCTCCTGACCTCAATCCCATTGATTATTTCATCTGGGGCTACTACAAAGAAATCACATACGCCCGAGAATGCTCGAGCGAAGAAGAGCTTAGAGGGAAGATTGAAGAAGCCGACAGAGTGGTTAGAACAAATCGTGAAGCTTTCAGACATTTAAAGGATAATTTCTTACGCAGGTGTCGTTTGTGCATTTCTGTGGGAGGGCCCCCCTCCCACAGAAATGCACAAACGACATTTTGAAAACCTATTGTAAATAAATTTAATTTTATTACAATCATCTTTGTTTTATTAATTCAATCCATTCAATGTACCAAACCTGATAAGCTATTTTCCAGTATTTACAATCATTAATTTTTGACTTTATCATTAACAAAATTTTAAAAAAAGTGCATATTCCCTATTGTACGAAAACAATACAACGAAGTTTCAAATCCCAGATGGATCTTTTTCCAAATATTTGGAATCTAGATATGTATTTTTCAAATGTTTCATTTTCTAGAAAAAACTGTCAACCGGATTATCAGAACATATATTTTTCTTTGCACCGAAGTTTTATAAGCAATAATTCCAATTTCAAGAAGTTATCTTTTATTATGTTTTATCTAATTTTTCATTTGTCAACCCATTATGATTTAATTATAACTGAAAATACTTGTACGTTGAATAACCTAACAGGATTAGATATCTAGGTTAGGTTGGAACTGTGACCAAAACGCGCGATCCGAGCGAGCGATGCGAGACAACCTTTACAACAACATTCTATATGTATTTTTCACATTATTTGCTTTTTAAACATTTCGATTAAGTGACAGCCAGTGAAATTATTAATGTAATTTGTTACGAAATTGAACAGCCTTGTTTTAAAAAAAATGGGATTATTCTTATGGAAACTAAATCAAGTAACATTCAAAGTGTTAGTTAATGTCGATTCAGAAGAAGTCAAATCATTTGAGATTCGAAAAAAACAACAATTGAAAATCAGAATTTCAGCAATATGTCAACTGTGCAATCGAAGTTTAACTTGTAATTCATACTAAATAAAATCGGATTTAAGGTATCTTCAATGGCGATGCCTGCTACAATAAACCACTTGATGAAGTGGTTAATCGCTATGTTTACACCCAGACAAATATGAATGATGACTTACAGCGCATGCCCACTTGGCGGAGGAGGCGCCGGGCTGCCCCTGCGGCGAGGCGATGCGCAGCGGCCGCAGGCGCTCCGCCACCGCTTCGACATCTGGGTGAAACAATGAAACAGATTTAATTTCCCAGCAATTCGGTATATCGAGTCCAAAGCTACAAAATGGTCACCTTTACGCAAAGTAGGGTGGAATTTTTAAGATTCCAATAATAAATAAACTACAGTAAACTAATTGTAATCTCATAAAATGTCGAAATAGGTAATGATGATGTATGCAATAAAATAAAATAAAATAATTGAATATGGATAAATAACAAATAGAAACAACAATAAATAACATTCGCAAAGAAACTTAAACCAAATTTCTTATACAAACGAAAAAAATCGTTGACTGGGCTTTACCAACATGGTCAACGTGTTTAGATAGTTACATGTCCATTACCTACAAATTTGCTGGATAATTCCTGTTGGAAGTGGGTAATCTCATGGGTCGTAAAAGACAAAAATTTGCGAATTTCGCTAAACGGAATACACAGATCGATAGAGAATTAAATTCTGTGAAAAACTGTGTATTTAAATCACTTTCACCAAAATGTCCTTTACGACCTTTGAGCCCAGAGCGGTCGATATATCAGGATCATTTATTACAAAAATAGTCCCTTCTCCATATCAGCACAAGAATATAAAACATGGTAAAAAGTATTTGAGTTAAAAAATAAATATTTAGGACACCTTACACAAAGATTGTCTGACCCCAAACTAATAAAATTAAAGAGTGACTGATAAACATACTTTGTTATTTATAAATAGTAATAAGACACACCGACACTGAACAACTTTGTCCTGGGTGGGGATCGAACCCACAAATGTTAGCGCCAAAGACAAGATCTCTACTGACTAATTACAGACCGATCTCACTGGCTACTGTTGTAGCTAAAGTGCTTGACAGCTTGCTTAATTCAGAGCTAGATGCATACGTGAGTAGTCATGACAACCAGTTTGGCTTTAAATCCGGGCTCTCGACAGAGACAGCAATTTTATGTTTAAAGCAGGCTGTTAAGTACTACACTGATCGGAAAACCCCTGTGTTTGCCTGCTTCCTGGACTTATCAAAGGCGTTTGACCTGGTGTCCTATGACATTTTGTGGCAGAAACTAAGCACTACTTCTATGCCAAGTGAACTTGTTAACCTGCTTAAATACTGGTATGGAAACCAGGTCAATACGGTGCGCTGGAGGAGCACATTTTCGGAACCATATAGGATGGAGTGCGGGGTGAGGCAGGGAGGGTTGACCTCGCCTAAGCTCTTCAACCTATATATCAATGCCCTTCTGGAGGAGCTCGGCAGCACACATGTCGGTTGTCATATTGATGATGTTTGTTTTAATAATATCAGCTATGCGGATGACATGGTGCTGCTGAGTGCTTCTGTATGTGGGTTATCGAAATTGATAGCTATATGTGAACGCTACGCACTTAGACACGGCCTGTCATATAATGTTAAAAAAAGTGAGTGCATGGTCTTTCGAGCCGGCGGGAAGTGTCCAGGTAATACACCGGTCATAAAACTAAATGGTTCACCACTTAGAAGGGTTGAAAGTTTTAAATATCTTGGACACCTGGTTACCGCCGACTTGAGGGATGATGCAGACATTGAACGGGAACGTAGGGCGCTGTCTGTTCGGGCTAATATGATCGCGCGCAGGTTTGCTCGTTGCTCGGAGGATGTCAAAATCGCTCTTTTTAAGGCATTTTGTACGTCCTTCTATACGAGTAGCCTGTGGGTGGAGTATACCAGGAAGCAGTATAGCGCCTTGCGCGTCCAGTATAATAATGCATTGAGGGTGCTGCTGGGGCTGCCTCGGTTTTGCAGCGCTTCGGGGATGTTTGCTGAATACCGCGTGGATTGTTTTTATACAACCATGCGTAAGCGGTGCACATCCCTGGTCCGTAGGGTTCGGGCCAGCTCCAATAGCATCCTTGAGGTGTTATCAAATAGATTTGACTGTCGGTACATGAATCATGCAGCGATGATTCATGTGCGAACATCAAGTTAAGACAGCCTTGCCTAGGTAAGAATTTTATTTTAATTTTGTTGATTTGTTTTATTTTTGTAGTATGATATTATTGTATGTAATTGTTATTATTTTTCGTTTTATTTCTAATTATAAATGTTTTAAATTAATAAGTATTGTATGTATAATTTTCTATGATCCCAAGAGGGTTGAAATAAATGAATTTAATTTAATTTAATTTAATCTACCATCCATCAGGTCAGTCAATATGTACACACAAACGTGACCCTTTGTGTTAAAGCAATCAAAAATAGTTTATAGTTTGGTTGTAAGTAAGTAAAATAGTTATTTGGCACAGGTAAACGCATACTTACTTAATATACTTAACATACTTTTTTCAAAACTTAAACTACAAATCTATTATGTGTAGGCCAAAAAGGTAATGGAATGTTATGGTTATCTGTAATTTACCTAATGCTAAAGGCATCTTGCCGCAGGCGTCATTGGTGGAGGCGTGCGTGGGCGGCGAGGCCGGCGAGGGCGGCGAGGGCGGCGCGGACGCCGGTAGCGCGCTCGCGCCGTCCTGCAGCTTGAAGATGTCCTCATTATGGCAGGGCTTGGCCGCGCGGCACATCGTGCACTGGTGCGAGGGAGAAACGGCTTGGTCAATGGGTCAGCGTGTATGCAGGTGGTACCAGGCGCGAGCCCAGCGGGGGGGGTGTTCTCCCCCCGCTGGCCATCCACGTCAAATTTCTAAATTTTTTTTGTATTGTCCAATAACATCTAATTTAGGTACTCGACATCTTGTATAATTATTAGTGATCCTCCAAAATATCAGGCTCCGACCGCGACTGGGTGGTACATGGTTATAGTTCCCGTCATCGAGACAGAACGCCGGCCCGGACCTGAGGGCCTACTCGCTAACTCAATGTCCGTAGTTTCGGTCAAACTAATGTGTCAAAAAAACCAACAAAAATATGATATTATCGAATCTTCATTATCATCTTTCTGTATGTACTACAATTTTCTACATTCTTCTGCATTGTGAATATCATAATAAAGAGTCCAAAAGTACATGGTGTTTTTTAAAATCATCTTTGTTTTCATACTAATTAAGACCATGTTAGTTTGCCCGAAACTGCGGACATTGCATTAGTTAGTAAATACCCTATACCCTCTCCAATCGTTTATTTAACTTTTGACAGCTCAAATACTTAATCAAATAGTGATATCCTGACCCGTTACCGATTCGATTTCTTTTATCGATCGATTTTATTCAAGAAGAAGTTTTAATCGATTTAACACACTCATTATTTTATAGATAATTTCGTAATTTTATTGATTATTAAACGGCAACACTGGACGCGGCAGCGACGCGCGACGCCATTTTGTTGTCAGTGTTAATCCACATTTTCATACGTAGAGTTGAGTATTTATATTCCTCCGTATTGATTTATTTGTGAATTCTCACGTTTGGTTGAGTTGAGCGTATCGTTCCTCCCTTCGTGCCAAAATGCCAAAATGCCAAAAAATAAAGTACTTAAAGGACAAACAAGAGAGTTTGTCTTGCGACTTCGTGAATACTTTGAAAGGGAAATCCGTAATGGTGGGCCTCTTATACCAGTGACTCAAGTTAGAGACCGTGTTGCAGCAGCATTAGGTATTAGTGCTCCAACAGTGGCAAAAATAACAAAAGAAGGCTACGGCAGCAGGGGCATGGAACAGAATAAGCTATCTACACCTAAGAAAAAAAGGAACAGGATCACACATGAACAGATAGATTTATATTCGATAAATAATTATAAGTTTGCTTCTATGTATGGTCGAATAAACAGAAAAGGAGGGGGTGTTGCTATCATTCTCCGGAATGACCTCCAACACATAGAGAGAACAGACTTTACTGATCTCTCAGTAGAGCACGTGGTAGAATGCTGTGCCGTCGAACTACCAGCGTTTGATACACTGATAATAACTGTTTATAGAGCGGATCGCGAGATAACTAAGTTTTTCGAGTTTCTTCATAAAATAGTAGCTAAAATTCGTATATCAACCACAAAGAAACACGTAATCCTAGGAGGCGATTTTAATTTGGATAGAACCAACAATAAATACATTAAAGATTATAAAAAAATATGTAACACGCTGCTAGAAATTAATATGCGCCATATAGTCACACAACCTACCAGAGTAACCAACAACAGCTGTTCTTGTATTGACTTTATCTTCACAAATTATAAAACTTGCAATCTGAGCGTTTGCGACTATGGTATTTCAGACCACAAGGCACTTATTTACGAAGCCCATATAAAGCCTGTCAATGCTCAACCTCAACCACATAGGCTGTTTGAGCACAAAAGACAATATAACACTCAAAATACGTACAACTTCAAAACTAGACTACAAAACGTACATTGGAACACAATAATATCAGAAAACCTAAACATTAACGAATGCTACACAAATTTTGAAAACAAACTTTCAGAAATTCTAAACACAAACATACCAAAAAAGAGAATATATAAAAAAACAAGAATAAATATAACATGGTTAACACCTGGTTTGAAAAGGTCAAGTAAACATAAAAGAACTCTGAAAAGACTGGTTAATTATTCAAATAATACTGTGCTGAAAAATCACTATAAACATTATAATAAAATTCTTCAGCGAACTATAAAAGCATCAAAAAAGATAGTTCACAGTAAGAAAATGAATGCATCTACAAACAAGAGCAAAACCATGTGGAAAATCATTAACGAAGTTACTAATAAAAAAACTCCGATAAGTTCGTCTATGGATAACCTAAAAATAACATCCTGTAACAATCAACTTGTGGAAGACCCATTAGAAATAGCCAACCTTTTCAATGATTACTTTCTATCAATAGGCCAACCACAACAACGGATTATTACTTCCTCCGGCTCTCAGCCTAGTCAAACGACATTCACCACCCACAATGCCCCACTCACCTCAATGTTTCTAGCAAATGTTTCTGAAAAAGAAGTACGCTTAATTATTCAGAAAATGCCTAATAAGCTTAGTCGTGGTACTGATGAAATCCCTCCTGCACTACTAAAAACTTGTATCGAGGAACTAGTCCCACCAATCACCCAACTTATTAACAAATCGTTCGACGAAGAACAGTTCCCTGACAGTCTTAAGATTGCAAAAATAAAACCAATCTTTAAAAAAAAAAAGGAAATCGTGGGGATGTTTCCCAATATAGGCCCATTGCTCTGCTACCTACTGTGTCGAAAGTGTTTGAAAAATGCATTACCACACGCCTCTATGACTTTTTAGAAAAACAGAACCTCTTAGACAACCACCAATATGGCTTCCGAAAAAAACGGTCTACAACCCATGCTATGTACCGATATGTTCAAGAAATACTCAGTATCATTCGGGAAAAGAAATATGCAGTAGGGCTGCTTCTTGACATGTCCAAAGCTTACGATAGGGTCTCCCATAACACATTATTACACAAACTTACGAATTTGGGTGTGAGGGGGAAGCCCTATACATTAATAAAGTCATACCTACAAAATAGAAAACAGTTTGTACAGGTCGAATACAAAAACAACAAAACGAATGAGATAGAACTTATAGACTCTGAGTGCAAAATCACAAATTGTTCTATACCTCAGGGCAGCGTGTTGGGCTGCGTTCTTTTCATAGCCTACATAAATGAAATCCCACAAGTAACAGACACATCATGCGTGCTTTTTGCTGACGACTGGTCATTGTTATTCGAGTACCCAAACACAATAAATCGCAACCAAATAGAAGATACATACAAAAAAACTGAACAGTGGCTTGAGCAACACAACCTAACAATCAATGTAAAAAAGACTCGGTTAATCCAATTTAGGCCTTCCCAAAAAAAAGCTCTAGACATCAGTGTGATCGCAAAGAAACTTCACATAGGAGGAGACAACGGCGTCTCCTCTGCTGGGTTTAACTTTAGATTGTCACCTCACGTGGAAACAGCATATAGATACCCTTAAAACCAAGCTATCTAAATTCATCTACGCCCTATCAGTGCTTAAGCGTAACACTGATCTAAAAACCGCATTATCCGCATATTACGCGTACGCGCATGCCTGGCTCGGCTACGGATTAAAAATGTGGGGACACTACTGATGCGAGTGATATTTTCATCATGCAGAAAAAATGCGTGCGCGTATTGGCTAACATCCGCTACAGAGAAAGCTGCAGGACACACTTTATAAAGTTAAACATTCTGACCCTGTACTCGCTTTATATATTAGAAATATGTGTTTTTGTTTTAAAAATCAATGCCTTTTTAAGTACTACAGTAATCCCCGACGTAAAAACAAATTGGAACTACCTAATCCCAAATTAGAAATGTTTAAAAACGGACCTCATTACAGAGCTATCAATATATTTAATAAAATTCCGGATGACATGAAAGGTGAACCCAGCTCAAAAAGATTCAGGATTAGACTTAAGACATTGCTGCCTAACAAATGTTATTATTCATTGAATGAGTTCAGAGACGACAAGAAGCTTTAAGTCTCGCTATCTGACTTTGTTTGTAAATGTACTAACGCTATTAATGTACTTTAATATAATTCATAATGTATTAAATAGATAGGTAATTAATAATTTTATTATACTAACATCAAATGTAATTGGAATCAATAAAATATTAGGTGTACTATATTTGTAATGCCCTTACGGGGTTATGTACTGCACTGATAATTGTAATGACCATCTTTAATGTGAATGTACATATTAGCAAATGAATAAATGAATAAGAGATTCCAACTTAAAAAAAACTAACAGAATCTCTACGAAAGAGTGGTTTGTTCCGTGGTCAAAAATCTTCTTTGGCAAAGGCATTGAAAGATATTGGATTCTTATTCCAAAATTGTGACAAACGAAAATTTTTAATGGAACGCAATGATATTGCTTTGTATCGATGCGAATTTTTAAGACAAGCGAAAAAAATAGAAGATTGGTCGAATGTTGTTTTCACAGATGAAACTTGGCTCAATGCGAATCATACGCTGTCAAAAACTTGGACTGACAACACTGCTGGCTCCACTTCTGCAGTACCAATGGGAAAAGGCGAACGACTGATTATTTGCCATGCAGGAACAGTAAAAGGATTTGTGCCAGACGCTCTATTAGCTTTCAAATCCCAGAAAACAGGAGATTATCATGAGGAGATGAATTCGAACGTGAATGAAAAGTGGTTCAGAGAAAGGCTTACATCTCTCGAAGAGCCATGAATAATATTTATTGATAATGCACCCTATCAATCTCGTCAAATTAATAAAATGCCAACGCAGGCCAACAAAAAACATGAAATCATAAACTGGCTCTGTGACAAAGGCGAGGAAGGTGGACGAGTCCCTACTAAAAGTAGAGTTAGTAAAGATATTAAAAACAAAGAGGCTGCCAAAACGATACGTAATAGATGAAATGGCAGCAGAGCATGGACATACCGTCCTCAGAATTCCCCCATATCACTGCCAGTATAATGCAATTGAAATGATCTGGGCACAAGTTAAAGGATATGCTGCGAGGAACAATACAACTCCTCCTTTCACCGCAAGAAAAATGCTGGATTTACTAAAAAATGCGTGTGAAAAAGTAACTCCTGAAAACTGGGCGAGTGTTGTAGAAAAAACAAAAAAGGTGATCATTTCGGATTGGGATCGGGATGTTGCATTCGTTTGTTGTGTTGACATAAAAAATAATCACAATAATTTTATTGTATGTTTTATTCATATAATCGATAATCGATTTATTTCAAAACCGTTTTATAGTCTGTGGTCATTAATTACGAATGACACATCTCTAAGTGGGCGGAGCCCGTCCATGAAGTACAGTATTCCCTGTAGTACATTGTATCAAAAAATATTACAAAACTTTATGTGCGTGATCTGTCAAAAGTTAAATAAACGATTGGGAAGGGTATAGGCAGTGAATAATGAAATAAATAAGAAATATGCGCCTGACAACACAATACTTGTCATGGTCTCAAAGTAAGGATAAATATCCTTGTGTTACGAAGTACTAGACAAGGAATTAAGCCAGGGGCGTCTACCAGCACACCCAGACCACCAAACCACCAGACCAGAAAATATCGTTTCCTGAATTAACCCATCCGGGAATCGAACCCGGGACACTACGGAAATCAAGGCGAGAAACCGTGCCACAACGCACGACGCCAATCGTGTCGTCTTTACATTTTATAAATCCCCTCCACTGCCGCTTAACGTTTATTTTACGTGACGCGAACGCGATCTGTACATGCGGTGCCGGTCCTGTACCCTACCCTATGCGGAATGGGAGTCTATTATGAATATTATGAAACAGGATTTTTAAACATCGAATTTCATTTCACAGATAACTACTCCACGAATTGCGATACATATTTTTTACAAATAAGTCATACTTATGCATGTTGCATCCATATTGCTGCTCTAAATTTAAACTGTGTTTTTATTGATGTACATAATGATTTCTGAAATGGATCATTAATTATTTTATAATTAGCAGACATTTTAGAATGACTTTACCAACTCGATTTACACACAATATAATGACTAAAAACACAATTTGTAATAGGAATTTTACATTGATATTATATTATTTATATGAAAATAAAATTGAGTCTAGCGATAATAAAGTTAGGTTTTTCCCAAATAGGTTGAAAACTATAGTAGATAATCTCACTTCTTACTATACATATTATTATACGAATGCGGGATCCGATAGCGACGTTCAGTTAATCCGACAAAATTCCCAACGAATTTTACCTTCAGCCTTTTTTATGAAATTGGATAGACGCATCAATTATAGTTCACCAAAAGTATTTTTTTTGTACAGCGTAATAATTACTCAGCCCAAGTAAATTTTGACTTTCTAGTTATCTCAATGGTTCAGTTCAGACGACAATGAGGCAAAAAGTAAGACAATGGCGGCCGACATCGCTTGATCGCGGCGAGGTTACCTTTCGCGAGAGCGGGAAGTTGCAGTAGGTACACACGTCGCAGCTCCACTTGCCTCCATCGCCCGCGGGCGCGCAGCTCGCTGTCATCTGCGGCAAAATGAAATAATAAGATGAATGACCAAACCACAACTTGCACCACTTATCATCATCATAATCGGCCATAACACCGTTGCCTTTTAGTCCAAGTCAGGGATGAGCAAGCTACGGCTCGGTTTAGTGGTTGAAATGCAGTTCTCGACAAAAAACAAGACTTTGTTTAAAATATAAAACTAGCGGCCCCGACAAAATTCGTTCTGTCAAAAGTTATTGGCAAATGCTTGACAGCTGTGGACATTTAGCATAGAAAAATGTTTTAGCTTTTATTTATTTTTTTGTCAATATCCCAATGTTTTTATCCTATTCCCGATGTACAAGTTGGCACGTTCGAGAGTCAAAGCCATGTGCCGCTGTGTAAATGACACTCTCGGTAACCTGCTATGTGAGGACTGCGCGGTGAAGGAGAGATGGCGCCCTTTTTTCCGCGAGCTGCTCAACAAGCAGCACTAAGAGGTGCAGCCACCTGAATTCCATCCGAATCAGGGACTAGTGCCCCCGGTAACGCCTGATGAAGTCCAGTCGTCTCTTCGCCGCATGAAGAACCGGTAAGCTGTCAGACCCGATGGAGTCCCTATCGAAGCGTGGAAATCGATGGGCTCTCGTCGTGTGGGCATCCTTACCCACCTTTTCAACCGCATTCTCGTCGCCGGGAAGATACCTGACCAATGGAGACTGAGCATTATCACGCCGGTCTTCAAGGGCAAGGGCTCGGTGCTGCAGGGCAGCAATTATCGCGGCATAAAGGTGATGTCCCACACCATGAAGCTCCTCGAGCGCATTGTGGACTCTCGGATTCGATAGGAGAGTACAATCTCGGAGTGTCAGTATGGGTTTCGACCGGGTTACGAGACCATGGACTCCGTATTTGCCTTGAGAACGCTAATACAGACTAAAGAATACACCTCTGCATCACCTTTTCTTAGACATGCAGAAGGCCTTCGACTGTGTCCCTCGTGAGATGATCGGCTAGGCGCTGCGGTCCAGTGCCGTTCCCGAGGTCTTTATTGACATTATCCGGGATTCCAGTCCCATAGTTAGGACTGCGGTTGATGACACGCTTCCCTTCCTTATCACCGTTGGAGTACACAAAGGCTCCGTGTTTAGCCCGTTTCTGTTCAGCGTAATATTAGACGTTCTGTCAAACAGCATCCGAGACCACCACGAGCAGCCACCCTGGTTGCTCATGTATGCTGATGACATTGCGCTAGCAGATTCTGGTACCATTGGTGAATAAGTGGAGGAAGTCACTTGAAAAGGGCGGTCTGAAACTTGATGTAGCGAAGACGGAGTACACGGCCTGCAACACCACAGATCCCCAGGCCGTCCACATAGGCGATGACGTGGTCGAGCGCAGGACAGTGTCAAATACCTGGGATCTGTGTTAAGCGCGTCCGGGGACATCGACAGCGACGTCAGAGCCCGAATTTCCGCGGCTTAGGTCAAATGGTTTGTGGTGACTGGTGTCATTTGTGACTCCAAAATGCCGAATAAGCTGAAGGGGCAGGTCTATAAAACCATCATTATGCCTGTCCTTTTATATGGCAGTGAAACATGGCCGTTACTAGAGCGACACAAGCAGGAGCTGTGCAGGAGTGTGGAGTCTCACGCAAAGATCGCGTGCGTAACACCGGCATCTGCGGCAGCCTTCGTGTTCGTGACATCGCAGACAAGCTGCAGGAGTGCCTTCGTTGGTATGGCCATATCTCACGGAGATCGGCAAACTACGTGGGCAACAAATGTCTGGCCATGCTGCCCCCGCCAGGTACTGGTAGAAGAGGTCGACCCAAGAAGCGCTGGCTCGACGTTGTCAAGGGTGACATGCGAGCCAACAGACTAACCACTGAGGATGCACAAGACCGCGCGAAGTGGGCCAAGAAAATAAGAAAGGCAGACCCTGGGACCCCACACACCAGTGTGAGTTCACAACCGGGAAAGACCGCACGGATGATGATGATGATCCTATTCCCGATGTAGACAAATCCAAAAACACAAAAATCATTAAAATCGGTCCACCCGTTCTTGACTTATAAGTGGTGTAACTAACTAACACGACTTTCTTTCATATATAGATTTTTCTGCCTGTGAATCACTCACATTATCTTAAATGATAGAATTGAAGATTTTGAAAAATATCTAAAATTCCCGGCGCGTCATAAATTATGTTAGGTAAATATTGGCACGTGAGGGGTAAAGTTTCCCTGCTCTAGATGCTAAGTGGCATTTCCCCTCCGTGGCCCCGCAAATGAGTAGCACTGGCGCGAAACCTTTTAAGAACACCAAATCTCCACCTAAGTTCTGAGGATGAGTACCGAGGGGTTTTATTCGGAAAGAGACCAACAAAAACTCGTCAACCCCAAGGTGGCGAGGTAACCGCTAAGGATTTTCTCACAATTATAAAAAAAAAAATCAAAAACCCTGCACAACTTACACCAAGATCATTTGACCCCAAACTAGGCAGAGATTGTACTTAGGGTGTCAGATATAAACCATGATTGAATATTCCTATATTTACATAAGTATATAGATAATAACATCCAGACACAGAACTAACACAAATATTTGCTTTATTTATAAACTGTTCTTTTCACCAATGGTATAAGAACCCATGGTGGGTGGAAAAGTGAACTTCTGAGTATCACACCAACAGTCACTTCCCTGTTTTGGATAAAGTCGTGATGGTACTTGTATGTTATGTTATGTTCTTGGTGGCATCAAAACTTTAGCACTATTCAGGATTTCCACCATTTTGCCAACAGGCCATTTATTATATTAATTAATTTGAATATTTTGTATGTCAATCAATACTAGGGTATCAGGTAAAATATTATTTAACACCTCGAAAGAACTGTTAAAATGGTCTCCTGGATAACACTTAAATAAAAATTACAATGGAACCCTCATATAAATATCCTTTCAGGCAGGCTCAGTTCGGCTGCATTCGCTATTAAAAAAATAAGGTCACTAACAGATGTAGACACTGCTCGTTCTGTTTATTTCAGCTACTTTCATAGTATCTAGTGGATATTTATTCAGAAGTATTAAATAATTAATATATACAGTACATCAAAAATCAAAAAGAAAACCTTCAAATAAATATAACTAAAAACTACTAAGAAAATTTTGCACCTGTGGTAAGGTACCCACGATGCTGGCAGCATTCCCCCGTTGTATAGAAAGACTCACACGTTGTGCGAGGAATGTACCAGCTCTTGGGTCACCTGTAGTTGAAATCATTTTTTTAGCCAGATTATTTAAAAGTTTCTGTACACTCGGACCCCACGGACCCAGGGTTTCCACGTCGAAAGGCACAAAAGTGTAACCGGAACCGATGTGCTGGTACTTTTGTGCCTTTTTATATTCCGGCGCTTTAACCGCCGCCCCTGCCCGTTTACTCGTAGCGGGAACATGGGAAGGGGTCAGCGTGTCGACGCATGTCGCATCCCACACCAGCGGCCGGCCCATGCTCCATGGAACGAGTGTCATTCCGTCGGGTCTCTTACCGTCGTCACGTAGAATACCTTGCGGCTCTAACATAGCCGGTACGTTGACGGAGGCGAAGGCCCGACGAATGACATCGTTCAAAGCGGCGTGGCGGGACAAGCGGCCTGCACTCTTAACACATGAGAGCCCGTGGTGTCCCAGTGAGTCAACCACAGTACCACAGGGGCAGGTGTGTGATACGCACAGCTCTGCTCCGAGGCGCAATCCCACTGCAACACGCAGTGTATCAGGGTCGAGGCAATTACCCGTATTTGTGCAGGGGTAGGCATTTAGCCAGTGCCCGGACTCTTTAAGGGAAACTGCCTCAAGCCTTGCCCGCATGGAGCCTGAGCTGCACAGAAGCAAACCACTGTGTGTAGCACTGCAGATAATTTCATCCCAACTTCTCTGTGAGTTGGGGCACGCGTGAATTTGGTTAGGTCAGGCCATTTGCCAAGCATTTTTAGCGTTGTCTAGTTCGAAAATTTCTGATGTCAGAACGGAACGGGAAATAATTTTTTTGGTGAGGTCGGATGTGCTGTAAGCAGAAGATAAAAAAGCTGGTAGAGTTACACTTGAAATTTTGCGAATGCCTAGTCCTCCGAATCTTATGGGGAGAGAGGCTTGTGTCCATGAAGATTCACGTAATTTTATATTAAGGACAGTTTCTAATGAGTTTTTGATAAGCGTCTATGGACAAAAGAAGATTTTGATTTGTCCAAAGAGGGGTTGATCGGAGGAGGTAAGTAAACTTTGGAACGAATAAACAAAATCTTAAAATGAATAAGGCCAAATGGGGGGTGATCTTTACCAAGCGGTCGGATTTTTCTTTAAATTTAGAGATTGAATTTTCTACAATATTTGGAAAAGAAATCGGAAAAATGGGGGACCCAAGGAGACACAAGGAGGTTTTGTCAATAATTTTGATGTCTTTTGCCAAAAGATTATTTTTTTTTATTATAAGGTCTTTGTTTCCCAGCTTTTCAGGAAGGTAAAGTTCACATTTTTCAAAATTTAAATCTAAACCCATTGATTGAAATTTATTAATAATGTTTTTTAAATCCAATAGTGCGGTATCTGGTTTGTCTCCTAGGGTTCCGTCATCCAAATACCAAACGTTAAATTTTGAATGCAAGTTTTGAATTATAGGGTTCATAGACAAACTAAAAATGGCTGGACCAAGAGGGTCACCTTGTTGACAACCGACCGCTGAAAGAATTTCGTGGTTTTTGTACATAAGTTTTGTAGGTTCCAAGTAGCAGTTGCTTAAATAATTAGTGAGTTATATCACATTGGATATTGTGCCAAATTTCTGTCAACATGGTGGTCCGTCTACCGAATTAAATGCATTTTTCACGTCAATTTTATAGTATTATGTCTTACGGCATTGTACTCTGGGGTAAGGCAGCAGATATACAGACGATTTTTATCCTTCAGAAGCGAGCTTTTAGATTCATATATAAGCTTCGCGGACGGGCCTCGCTTAGGGAGCTTTTTAAGGAAATTGGGATCCTTACTGTAGCTTCTCAATACATTTACAACTGTATTGTTTTGGTAAGGAAAAATATCAGCCTTTATTCATACTAAACACAGTGATATACATGGCAAAAATAGCAGGAATAGAGATAAAATTGCGCTCCCATCCTTCAGGTTACAGAAAGTTTTAGGTGAATTTATGGGGCAAGGTGTACACTTATACAATAAAGTCCCAAAGGCAATAATATGTGAGCTACTCGTACCACCAAACAAATTCAAAAACCACTTTAAGACAGTATTATCAAAAAAGGGCTATTACACTACAAATGATTACCTTTTGGATAAAAAGGCCTGGGTTTAAGCTCTTTACTCGGTGCATGATTAGTTAACTCTTGTAATATTTATATAACTAGTTTGTACTGACTAACAAAAATCGAACAATTTCTAGGCTTGAATTTTATAAACTTTGTACAATGTTTTTGCTTTATATCCGGTAGTTTAGATGTACTTTTAGGTCCATATTTTAAGGAAATGTTAGAACGTAAGCATTTTTTTTAAATACTCTTTGTACTTTACTAACTCTTTTTGTGAAACCGAACCAAGTTATGTATTCATATTATTATAGTATTTAAGTCTATTAATAAGATTTTTTTTCTTGTAATGACGATTTAAAAGTACTTGTTACAGGTATATTTAAATAAAGATATTTTTTGTTTGTTTAATATCTGAGCCAAATAACAACAAGGTCATCTCAGCTGACCCCAAACTAAGTAGAGCTGGTGTCAAAGACTGATAAACATATTCAAATACTTAAATAGATAAATCAAGGCAGACTGTTACAGAGACCTGGCAAGCGTCGAATTAACGATAACGAGCCACAACAAGAACAAAGCAAGGGTACTTCTCGTCTCTGCATATCTTCCTAGCGAGAGTGAGTTTGCCAACAAGAGAAATGGACGAAACCATCAAAAAGTACCAAGGTAAGAACATTCCTGTTATTTAAGGGTACGCCGCCAATGCACATCATGTGGTGTGGGGCAGCACGGACTGCAACAGGAGAAGCACTCCCAGAGTATATTAGCGCATCCGGCCTGGAGATATTAAACGAAGGTAACACACCAACGTTTGTCACCAGAGCGAGAAATGAGGTGTTGGACATCACCATCGCATCAGAAACGATCATCCGACGCAGCATAAACTGGAAGGTAGACGAGAATGAATGCATGTCAGATCATAGACGTATAACCTTTAGCATAGACTGCAGCATCGATAGGATCAGAGTGAGAAATGCAAGAAAGACACTGGTCCACTTTTGAAAATTACATCAAACAGTGGACACCTGGAAACCACGACTTAGCCAAGCACGTAACGGAGATAGGAAAGGAGGCGATGAGACTAGATGAAGCCCTCGGGGAAGCCTATCACACAGCATGTCCGCTCAGAGGAATCAAACAAGGCAAGGGACAACCATGGTGGACCAAGTCACTAGAGAAGTCCAGAAAGAGAACCCGACGCGCTCTCAGAGTGGCCTTCAAAAAGGGTGATGAAGAGAGCTGGCGCAAGTAGAAAAGAGTGTAGGAATAGCTGGAGCGCGTTCTGCGAAGGGATTGAAAAACCCCCAGATGGTCTGGTAAAAACGCTTTCCAAGGACAACACCTTAAAAAAGGAAGTATCAAGGGGGAGGAACTGCTAACCGACCTAAAAACTATACTGGAGACTATGATGGAAACTCATTACCCAGACTGCGAGCACGATATAGACGAAGAAATGCCAACCACCCCAAACCTCACACTGGTAAGGGCAGGCGAGGCCATCGCCATATCGGAAGAACAACTGGTATGGAGCATTTCCTCCTTCCAGCTATACAAGGTCCGGACGAAAAATGCTACAAGTAGCGATAAAGTACATCAAGGAAGATCTCTTAAAACTGTTCAACAGCAGTATTAGTATGGTCCATATTGGTTAGTTAGTATGTAACTAACCAATATGGACCTCTGATGTCCGAAATAAATGATTTATTATTATTCTCTTTATTTAGCATAAAACTTAGGTATGAAATTTGTACAGTATTCTTTTAAAAACAAAGATTTACAACAATAAAACAACTTTAGAATTATAATTATTATTATTTATGTAAAGATTTCTCTTTCTCCAACCTTAGAAAAAGGCGGGTATTCTACCTAAGACGCGGACCTCAGTCAAGCGTCATAGGGTTGAGGGTGGTTGATCCAGAGGATAAGAATTTTCGGGTTATGCGACAGGTGTTTAGGATTACGGCTTTTTGGAGTAAATACGTTATTTTAGTAGGAATGTTCAGGACTTCTAGGCTCCTACTAAGGGTTTTCGGTATGACTCCAGTGGATGATATCACGATAGGGACTATGTGTACTGTTTCTGCGTGCCACTGGATTTTAAGTTGAATAGCCAAATCGTGATATTTGGATATTTTTTCAGATGGTAGTTTGGAGGTTATACGTGTTGGGGACTGCAATATCTATCAAATATATGGTTTTATTATTTTTGTCATGGAAAGTAATGTCTCGTCTGTTGTAGTGTACTGTGCGGTCTGTTATTAGTGTTCTGTCCCAGTATCTTGCGTTGATTGTTTTCAAAAATTGTTGACGGTGTGTATTTGTAGTATGGTGTTTTTTCTGTGATGAATTTGTGTTTGTGTGCTATGTGCTGGTGAATAATAGAAGCAACCTGATCGTGACGATGTTTGTAGTCGTTTTGCACCAAAGTCTTACAGCCTCCAGTGATGTGCTGGATTTTCTCTGGTGCACTGTTGCAGTGCCTGCAGTTGTCATTTTGCAGTTCTTTGGTAATATGCTTTCTATAATTCCGCGTAGCTATCACCTGGTCTTGTATGGTCAGCATAAATCCTTCGGTTTCGGGGAACAGCTCGCCTCTTCTCAACCATTCGTTTGACGCATCTTTGTCAACGTGAGTTTGGTTGAGATCAGCTTTATGCCTACCGTGAAGAGATTTTTTGGCTCACTCATTGATTTTATTGGTGTTTGCGTTGATTCTTTCGTTTATCTGGGCGTTTATTTTATAAAGGTTAAGTGGTGTAAGTTTTTTGTCGGTCTCAGTGACACACTTGTGTAGGGGTGATATTTCTGCTTTATTGTGGAAGTATTGTCTCAGTGTTGTGATTTGCCTATTGTGCAAGTTTGTGATGTCGATGAGTCCTCTTCCGCCTTCACTTCTTGGGAGAGTAAGTCGCTGTATACACGACTTCGGATGGTGTTTTCTGTGTTGTGTCATCTGTATATTTACAATGCATTGTAGTGCCACTAAATCTCCCTAAGACCATGAGATTATGCCAAACGAATAAGTCAATATTGAGATGGCGTAGGTTTTGATGGCTTTAATAAGGTTTTTCTAATTGAGATGTGTCCTTAAGATCTGCTTTAGTCGGTGTTTAAACTTTAACTTTCTATTATTATTATTAGAATGCAGTATATACCCAAGAAATGGAGGGAAGTCAAGGTAGTTTTCCTTCCGAAACCTGGCAAGGCCACATATCAGGAGGCGAAGGCCTTAAGATGTATTAGCCTATCCTCGTTTCTACTGAAGACAATGGAAAAGATCCCGGACAGAACTATCAGAGCCCAAATAGAGAACAGTAGATCCTCGCTACATGAGAACCAACAGGCATACATGGAGGGTAAGTCCATAGAAACAGCTCTCCACAACCTAGTTACTAGAGTACAAAGATCTCTGAGCAACAAGGAATACGCACTGGGATGCTTTTTCGACGTAGAAGGGGCATTCGACAAGAACAGCCCTAAATCCATAGACGCCACCTTAGACCGTGAAGGCATAAACATAGACATATCAGGATGGGTGAAGAATACGCTTCGACAACGACTGATAAAGACAGAGCTAGCGAGGTCACACACACGGTCAGAGCGAGAAGAGGATTGCCGCAGTGGGATGCCTATCCCCTCTACTATGGTGCCTACTAATAGATGAACTAGTGAGATAAACAAGACACATATATACACACAGGTGTACTCTGATGACGGGGTATTGCTAGTAACTGGAAAGGTCCTTAGCGTCATGTGCAACATCATGAACAACGGACTGAAAGCGGCGCTATCATGGTGCAGACGTACGGGACTCAACCTTAATCCCGAAAAGACGAAACTAGTCCTATTCACTAACAAACGAAAAATTGGGAGGAAAGAATCAGGGCAGATAGACAACTCCGACCTTGAAATGGTAAAGGAGATTAAAACCTAGGAGTCACGCTGGACAGCAAATTAACTTTTAAAGCACACATAAGCAATACCTTTTTATTTTGCGTCAGGAAATGCATTTAGGCATTCCCAAGGCCCTGGGTTCGGGACACCTGGGATATGTGGGACTCGGAACTCCTGGGAAAACAGAGACCCCTACCCACTAAAACCTGACGGTGTTCATCTTCGGCGCAGAATGGAAGGGACCCGAGATAGACTCAACAAGGGATACTCTTCGCAGGACCATTCGGCGCGCATGGCCGCCTGGCTGCCAGCCTCTGGAGGAGCAACCTCGACTCCAGACACTCCAATGCACGATAACACAGACAACTGTGTCCGAAGACACGCGTTACCGTCTTCCTCGGCATCGCAAACCGAAACACACGCAGGCGTGCGCTTCGCGACCCCTAGGGCCCTTTCAGTCGCCTCTTACGACAGGCAGGGATACCTCGGTAGTATTCTACTCCCCTAACCGCAGAGAACCGCCGGGATTAGGAACCGTCACCCAGGCGGCCTCGCCTCCGATGTCGGGCGGGATTGTCCAGCTCGCGCTGGCGCTCGGCGCTCTCGTGTCGCAGAAGTAGAGCACCGCATACCACGAGCTCGCGCTCGCCACCATGGCAGAAACCACGGACATAAGCAACACCTGCTCGAAGGCCAAAATGGCCATGAAGCAATGTAAGACAGCCATCGGACGCACATGGGGAATCAAACCGGCAACTGTACTATGGATATACAAAGCAATAATCCTGCCACGAATCCTTTACGGATCACTGGTATGGTGGCATAAGGCGGCTCTAAGTACCAACAAGCTAGAGCTAGACAAGGTCCAAAGACTAGTGGCACTGATGATCACAGGTGCAATGAGAACAACATCCACATCAGCGCTAGAGATCGTGCTCGGGAACCGAGAACCGCTGGACCTAGCGATTAAAGGAATAGCGACCGAATAATGGTTCAAGGAAAGAAAAGATCTTTGACAAAAAATACAAAGTACATATAGGGCAAAGAGACGAATGGAACATAGACACAAGCGGAACAGTGTGCTACACAGATGGGTCCAGAATTGAGTCATTCAAGCTATCTGGCGCGGGTGTGCACATAAGGTACAGTGGTAAATAGATCAATCTGCCTAGGCAGGTTTGCCAGCGCATTCCAAACAGAAATATACGCCATCATGGAACGCGCAGATATATTAAACAACCAGGACAACGTCACCAAGGCCACTATCTATCTACAGTGACAGACAGGCAGCGCTTAAAGCATTCAGCAAAGCAGAGACGACATCCGCAACTGTCAAAGAATGGAAAAAACTCTAGGGAAACTCGCAAACAAAATAGAAGTAGTGATTGCTTAGGTCCCTGGACACGAGGGGAATGCCAGCAACGAGCTAGCAGACGAACTAGCCAGAGGTGGTGCCGCTGAAGGCTAAGTGGGTCCGGAACCCAGGCTGCCAATAGCCCACAACATCACCAAGGGAGTAATCAAAAGGAAAATCACAGAAGCAACAAATAGACGATGGAAGGTAGCAACAGGTATGGTACAGTCCAAAATGTTTATCAGCGCCATGAACATGAAGAAGACCGGTCAACTGCTGAAGTTTGCAAGGAATACTGGATGAGTCGGAGAAGATCGCATGCGTAACACCCACATCCGCGGCAGCCTTCCTGTTCGTGATATCGCAGACAAGCTGCAGGAGTGCCGCCTTCATTTGTATGGTCATGTCTCACGGAGATCGGCAAACTACGTGGGCAACAAATGTCTGGCCATGCCGCCCCCGCCAGGTACCGGTAGAAGAGGTCGACCCATGAAGCGGTGGCTCGACGTCGTTAAGGGTTACATGCGTACCAACAGACTCACCACTGAGGATGCACAAGACCGCGCGAAGTGGGCCAAGAAAATAAGAAAGGCGGACCCTGGGACCCCACACACCAGTGTGGGTTCACAACCGGGATAGACCGCACGGATGATGATGAGGTGGGGATTGAGCCCATGACCTCCGGTGCCTTAGGCAGGATAGCTACCATTGCACCAATAGGCCAGTCTAACTTTAAATGATTGATTGAATTATTTGGAATGCAAATAAGTAATGACATTCATTGTTGTGCAACTTTAGAGCTCTGCCTCATTGGGATGCCATGGTGACGTCGCTGGCTACATATCCAAGAAGTTGTTATTGAAATGAATGATTGCTAAACTGCTCCTAAGTAAGTTAGGTACCATACCTTTCAATAATAACTACTTGGATACATAGCCGGCGATGTCGCCAAATCGTCCAAATGAGCAAGCTCTTAATGAGATACATTGACAGCAAATATTTTTGATAATTCTTTTTTTATTTGAAAGCTGATGCTGCCCGTGTGGTCCCATTTTAATTTGGTCCAGTTCTGACAGTGGCATCCATGGGAAATCCATATAAGTCTTAAATCTAGATAAACCATATGCGCGACAAATGGACGAATAACTAATTATCACGCCAACCGATTTCGATGCTTCTTTTTTTACTGGAAAGGATATACTTCAAGGGTAGTTTGATGAGTGTTTGGTTAGGTTCTGATTATGGGATCCATGACAAAGTAACGGAAGTCTTCAATTCTCAGGAGCAATTGAACGATACTTTTTCGATGTATAAAATAAATAAGAACTATTCACTGATAATCAAGTAATAAACAAAAATTTTTACCAAAAAAAAAACCAACTTTTGTAATTTAAAATCTTGGTTGGAAATAAAATGTGGATTTCATTATGGAATCAGAATTCTTTTTAATGTTTGATCTGATATCTTAGAAGTTCCTACACCATATATTTTGTTCCAACTTACTGCCAGATTCACCATTTTTTTAACTCTCAATCATATTCACTTGTCTTTAAGAGACAACACTACTCTTTTTCACTTGGACATTTTAAATTTCCAGCACAAAACATAAACAAAAATAAAAGACAACCTTTCAGTTGAACGCTATCAAAGAAAATGAAACAATAACACAAACAAATGAGAGCAAGACAAGAGTACACTGTCGGAGGCGGGAATAAACTTGGTGTATGTGTCTCGTTGCGCCGTTAAAACATTAAAATGTTTGAATTTTAAAGATTATTAAATTTTGATTATTATTAAATTAATGAGTATGGATTATCGGATGTTCGGATAATCGGGATTGTACTGTACTGAAAATGAGTTATTGTTTAAAGTATGAAGCAGCATATTTATCGCAAATTGAAGAAATAAATAAAATAAATAGATTGATTAGTATTTTAAGTTACCCACTAATTATGTGACCCACACTCAATATCTGATATATTGGTAAGTTTGGTAAATAATTTCCAGGTATATTATGAGTCGTAGAGTAAGTAAGAATATAGTTTTGCACCTGTGCGATGTGTGTCTGTGAGACATTGGTGGAGGCGTCGATGTGCGCGCCGCAGTCGGCGAGCGCGGCGTCGGGGGCTGCGGTCTCCACGGCGAGCGACTCGGGTTTCGTGCTCGCTTCATTCTGCACCTCCTTGTTCATTGTACCATCAATTATAACATCGGGAAAGCAACCACGTTCGTTGTTGCAACCACCGACTACGAGGTTCGCATTGTGCGCGGGTTTGTAGGAGCTTCTGTGTACACAGCTGTACACTATTTGTTCTCCACTTAGATATTCAGCTGTGAGAGAATAAGTGCGTTTGTCGACCTAAAACAAAATTACCATGCGTATAAAATGTATGCATTTTATGCGTATAAAATAGATAACGCAGACAACTTAGTGAAATAGGTAGCAAATCGACACACAACGAAAGAAGAACGACAAATTACACTACGATATAGCAACGAAATTTTGACATGTACGGCAAAGATATATCATTCGAGATCTACGGGTTTTCTTATATATAGTAGAGACGTCGTCGATTACACATTACTGAGAAACTTGGCAGCGTCCGTCTGCTAGTTTTTGGCGTCGTTACACAACATAAAACATCACGGCATCAGTCACTAAGGTCAAGATCTCAAGTGATTCGATTCACTTACTTACTCGAGAAGGGCGAGGAGACGATAGCCTGTTATGAAGGTTTCTAAGCACCCGACTACGTATTTAGATATGATGGATAAAAGAAACTTGGGGAACACGGGAGAAAAACTTAAAAGAAACAATGGAGAAAAAGGCAATTATGTTTATACGGTATTTTGACAAATTTTGTGTCAAATAAATGTCAATTCCCTTAAATCGAGATGGTAAAGTGTCAACTTTATTTAGTTTCACAAATCCTATTGGAGAATATTTTTTTAAGTTACTTTGTTTTCTTTTACCACCAATGAAAATAATTGTTCTTTCGAAACAACCAATCAAACACTAGTCGGTTTATTGTTTATACTTATAAAAAAAGTATCAATTTTTGTCTTTGGTTAAAACAGTTTCAGAAACTCTCACGTTGGAGCAACGTCACTCTCGCAACCACTCGCAACACAAGTCGCGTCTGTGCAAGTCGCCATTTGACCAAGTTGCCACTTTAAATTTACGTTAACTTTCGCGTAAAAAAACTGTTTTGGATACATTTCGAAGTAGAAAACGTTCTTTATATTTTATTGTTTTAGAACAAATCTCCATTTTTAAATGCGCGGGCAGTGACACATGAACGGTCATGCGGGTGATGCGGGCCATGCTGTGACGTCACAACTCTGATATAACTTGTAACTTTGTTAAAACTTCGTTTGGTTTACCAGATAATCCCGAGTCTACAGGCATTTATTATTGCATTCTCTTAGTTTACAAGTTTAAATATCGAAAATTATAAAAAGCAACAAATGAAAATTTGCTCAAGACTGGTGAAAACTCATTTTGAGAATTTATAAATTATAATCAAATTCAATGAAAGTTATACATTTCTACACGTGGAAAGGAACATTTTTTAACAGTAGTGACGTAAAATTCACGTGACGCAGCGTTATTGCAAAAAATTCACTCCACGCCGCGGCGCCGAAGCAACTGTAATTTTCTCTATAATGATACATTTTTTTTTGAAAAATCTTTTGCGTGGTGATTTATTAGTTCGTAAAAATAAGATGATTAGAATGGCACACAGAATTAAAATCTGTCGTAAATTAAAAAAAGTGACGTGATAACTTTGTACCGGCGGCAAATGAGCAGCTACGCTTGATTTGCAATTTTAAACGCAAAATCATTCCATAATTGCAAATAATCATTCCAACTTGTCGTGTTTAGTTATTCTAAATAGTGCTTAACATTTAAAAAAAGCGTATTTTATGAAACCAGAGCTTCAATTTGCACATTTTATACAAATTCATAGGCATCAATGCATTTAATAAAGCGTCAACCGATTAAAAACGGTACATAAAATATTTTTTGCAGAAATCAATTTCCATGTATAATTTTAACGACCATAATACGAAAGTTACGAATTTAAAAATCTCTATTTATCTTTTTGTATGTTCTTTTTGATTATCATTTAAATAGATTTAAATGAAACTTTCCATTTAAACTATAACATCTGGATTAAAATACAATCCACTGTAGATTCAAATACTGAGTGAAGAGATTCAAGAGCTGAATACGCGCGGGTGCAGCTATTATAAACCAATAGCAAACTTTTTATCTTATATAGGTACTACGACTTCCTTTAAAGATTACGTCATGTTACTAATATTTTAGAGATGGGACACCGATAGTTGCTCATCGATGGAATAAGACTATTATTTATTTGGTTGGTATTATTCATGCAAAACAGTATTTCCTTTAGGTGCCTTTACACTGCAATCTATTTATACTTCTGTACTAATATTATAAAGCTGAAGAATATGTTTGTTTGTTTGCTTGAACGCGCTAATCTCAGGAACTACAGTTACTGGTCCGATTCGAAAAATTCTCTCAGTGTTAGTTTGCCCATTTATTGAAGAAGGCTATAGGCTATATCTCCGTAATATCTGTATCACAATTGATAAAAATCTCTCCTGGCACACCCAAATCGATCTAATCGCTAGCCGAATCAGGAAGCTGATCTGGATATTTAAAACCCTTAGGTACTCTGCTAGTAAGAAGATATTAGCCTTAGCACAGTCAATTATGATTTATTGCGTACCAGTGTGGGGAGGTGCGTCTAAAACAGAAATTTTGGAGGCCGAGCGGGCTCAGAGGGTACTCCTGAAGGTTATGCATTTTAAAAAACTTGGATCCCCAACCGATACTCTGTATGCAATAGCAGACTTATTTACTGTTCGGCAATTATATATCCTGTACACTGTAATAGCAAAAAAAAAAGTTCTTCTAGTTGATAGCACTGTGTTAGCGAGAAGACGTAATGATATTTTAGCCAAAACCCGAAAATGGAAGACCTACTTTGCTAGACACCAATACACATATCAGTCATCTTATTTTTATAATTATGTTAATAAAATTCTTAAACTTTATACAAAATCTAGCTTTGAATGCAAAAAACTGTTGACAGACTGGCTAAAATCCTTAGATTATGAGGAAACAGAAAATGTTAAAGTACTTGTTATAAAGTAGTAGGTTCTTGTACAAGAGCTATAGTTTATTCAAACTCAAACTCAAATAACTTTATTCAAATAGACTTTCACAGTAAGTACTTTCAAATCGTTAAGATTAAAGCAAGATATACTAAATAATAGACATTTACTATAATAATATAGATATATAAATACACAGTAAACAGACATAATACAGTATACAGATATTGATTTCTAATATTTACACACGCACACACACACTGACAGGCACTCTCTTACACACACTCTCACTCACACACATGCACTCACTCACATGCACTCGCACGCACGTTTCAACTTTCTCATTATTTACTTGCTTAACTACTTTTAATAATGTAAATTGAACTAAAATAATTAAAAAAAGTAAGTAATATATTAGTTAATAAGCAATAGGAAAATTGTATTCTGCTATGGGAGAGCGGCTTCTCCTGTCACAGGTGTTTTTACACTTAAAAGGAGAAGTCAACCTTAATTTATGTAGGTTTTTTTTTCCTTTTGAGAGCTCCCGCTGCGTGCGCTGCGTAAACGGTTTAAGTTTCGCAAAAATCATGTATCACATAATTGTTTCCCTTTAAAAATTCTAAAAAAAAGTTAATGACAGCTTAAGTCTATCTTTGAAAGGTTGGCTCACTATAACCCTTTTTTATGCGAACCAAATTAGTTCTAAAATAATGCATTATTTGCGAAGGTGTTTTTATAAAAATGATATTAACCCTGATCCAAATAACTACGTTATTCATCAGAGTAGTTAATTTAAAACAAAATTACCCATAACATCACTCGATTTTAATAAATAGCTTAGGAGATATCGCAGTTTTGAAATAACATCGCAGTCGCACCGGTGGCCAGTCATATTTTAAAATATTTTCATATTCTACGTATGAAGACGCGGGTTAAAGTTAGCGTTAGCGCGCGCAACACTTGATCATTATTTTGCTGCGATGTTATTTTAAAAAGGCGATATCTGCTCAGTTATACATTAAAATCGAATGATGCAAAGGTCAATTTTGTTTTAAATTAAACACTTGTGTAATTTAAATTAAATAGATGCTGTATTTGATTTTAAAAATAAATGTTAGAAAATAGAACAAAATTATATTTTGCTATAGAAAGATACGTTCTCTTCATCTTTAATATTTGGTAAGAACCACGGTATTATTCATCGGGAATCACCAAGTAAATAAATTGAATAAAAAAAGTCACATTAACAGCAAAAAATAATAGTGATTTACCAATTATTCCATATTTCAGACAAATCTTAATGATCTGATGAAAGTATACCCATATTTCGAAACAAAACCAACTGAAGATTATTTTGAAATTCAACACCTTTACTAATACACAAAATTCTAGCATTTTAAAGGAATTTACGAGCACACATTACATAATCATCCATGATAGGCGGCAGCCAGTTTTCACCAAGCATATTAAATTACTTGACCGTCACTGGAAGCTTATATTGAGAGAGCATTTCCGTTTCCCGTCGATTTCCTGTATCTTTTCGTACTTTTAAAGACCACGTGTTTCCTGTTCAGTGGCGCCACCTAGCGACCGCGCGCTTTTTTAGTTTTCATAAGAAATGTCGTGCCATTTTTAGATCATTGGCGTTAAGTTTTCCGTCGAAGCAACTTGTGCACAGTGTCTCTGTCAGAACCTGCGATTGTTGCAAAATAATTTTATGGTGAAGTATACAGTGTGTGAATAAAAAGTGATAATATTGTGTTAAGAAAATTTCCTGTGAGTACTAAAAATTCATTTTTCAAATATTATTTGTACGTATTCCCTATCTTTAACGGAATTTACCGTTCGAATCACAGACTGCATTTAATTTTAAATGTGTTGACTACAGTCAAGAGTCTAGTGTTAAAAACAGACGTTATCGTTTTAACTGCTTTTTCCGATGCCGCACTACCCTACCCGCATTAAATTATAAAAAAGTATGTGGAATAATTTAAGATTGTCCTGCTCAAATGATTTATTACAATTTGAAATAATAATACTTTAAGCGAGGTGTTTAACTAAATTAAACATTAGTTTCTTGTATCATTGTTTTTAAAATTAATAGTTTTGTACCTTGTTTTTTACAAGTAAAATTAGGGTTTGAATAGATTTTAACCTGATTAATTTTCAGTCATTTACCCTTCCGAAACCAAGCCGCAGCCTGTAGCTGGGCCAAGCGGTACGTCTCTTAAGCGGATACGGCAGCAGGAGCTCTGCGAGCAGAAGCTCTTCAAGCTCCTCTAGTTCGAGCGTCAAACAAGGTAAGCGGTCGCGCCGCTCCACCGCCGTAAGAAAATAAACGTGTCAGCAGATCTAGCCGTATGATAAAGAAACTTTTTGAAGAAATGAATGAAATCCGTAAATATATTGCGAAGCCAAATAATGATGACCTTTTTCGTGACACTATCCATTTGTTCGCGAGTTAGTGGGGGACCTCTATGAATAAAATTACGCATCTGACGGGCCTTGCCCTATGGATGGACTTGAAAGTATAAATCCTGGCTTTACTTTTGACATTGAAACGAAATTTAAGGAACCGTCTGTTCCGAAAACTTCAAATAACTTTTGAAAATGTTACTTGATGTTCAGTGTTCAGGCAGTACCTCATGGTCAGACCTGAGATACGCTGATACCCAAAAGTTGTACAATCATGCTCCAGGTTTCATAGACTTGGAAACAAACGAAAAGGTGAAAATGTATGATACCTTACGCCACTTGGCAAATGTGGATAAGTCATATGCAGCTATAACCTACCGCTTATTAAAACAAAAAGAATTCCTGGTCAAAGTATACAGAGCTTTAAGTATTAAGATGGAGGAACTATTTCAGAAAGGTGACTTACACAAAGTCTCTTCAAATTTATTGCAACTTGTTCCCGGCTACCGTGCCGAAACAATTGAAATGCGTCGAGAAACAATCACAAGTCAGGTTAAAGATTCCCTAGTTAAAGATTCACCAAACAAAATACCCGCGATATCGACTAACTTGTTCGAGTCTGAACTTTTCGCATCTGCACTAGAAAAGGCTGGGGCCAAAAACGGATATATCACAATTCAAAGTGAACCAAGCTTACCAACGCCTCTCGCGGAGGCAGGGTACGCGAATACATGCAGTTCCATCGCGTGGAACTCGATACAGTGCTCATGAATCAGGTTTTGCATATGCAAGTGCATGCCTGTAATATTACACTCTCGCGGGGTGGATAGCTTCACTAAGCAAAATACCCCCTTTATAAACCAACTTGTTCGAGTCTGAACTTTTCGCATCTGCACTAGAAAAGGCTGGGGGGTCCATAAAATCTTTTAGCCGCCAAAAACGGATATATCACAATTCAAAGTGAACCAAGCTTACCAACGCCTCTCGAGGGGGCAGGGTAAGCGAAAACATGCAGTTCCATCGCGTGGAACTCAATACAGTAGTCATGAATCAGGTTTTCCTATGTAATATTACATCCCCGTGGGGTGGATATCAATCCAACCAAAGGTTTCATTAGGTTCAACAACAATATTCGCAACACTAGCACAGAGGCAATAGAAGAGGTAATTTTCACAACCGAGGCTCGCGACCTGACCGTGGAAATACCAGAGGTCGTTCGAATTTACAAGGGCCGCTAAAGATGTCAATGACTCGCAACAGTTTCAAGCCGGACAGTTAGCAAACTACCAATCAAAATGGGATGAATTGGGGGCACCACTGATTATACTGAAGTTGATCCAAGGGTATCGCATACCAGTCCATCAAAAGCCTCCACTTATGTACCCAAATGTACTAAAAAGGCCCAGTTTAAACTCCAACGTCCATTTGATAAATATGTATCGCATACCGGATTTCCTCCAGGCTTGCGATTGGATGTGTAAAATCGATCTTTCTCAAGCCTACTTTCACTTGAAAGTAACAGAATACCACAGGCGCTTTCTACGCCTCATACACAAAGAATAGTATGACTAAAGATAAAAAGGAGGTTTCGGTAGCTTAGTGGTTTAAAGCAGTCACCCGGATTGTGAAAGACGCGGGTTCGATTCCAGATTAAGTTCATCAAGATCCGAAATCTAATTTTTCCAGTTTTTCTATCTTTAGATATGAAAAATTCAATAATCAAAATATAATATTAGGACTATTTAATTTTGCCAGTTTTGTAGTCCCGAGAGGTCGCCTGAACCATCGGCAGTTGTTAATGTTCATGAACTCCCTACCAGACCCATCCGCAATTTTGCTTACACACTACCACAGGGTGTAAAGAACGAACTGAATTTGTGGATTCAGAATTGTCGGCTATCAACCCCTTTTTATATTACCCTCCTTTAACTAATTTCCTGACCACCAACGCATCGGATCAGGCTTGCACAATTGAACAACATAGCGATAACAGGCAGTTGGTCGCAAAAAGAACACTACATTGCAACCATTAAGAAATGTTTGCAATTCTTCATGCGTTGGAGTACCACGCATACTCGCTTAGTCACAGCTCGATTCTCGTACGGTGCGACAGCAAAACTCATGTCTCTCATCTGCGAAAGGAAGGAGGTACGAAATCAAAATGTATGATGAAAATAACATACCAAATTTCTAAATATGCTAGATCGACATCAAATCTAATCTAATCTAGGTTGTAATACCATTTGTGAAAAGTGCACTTCTGAGTGTTTCGTTCACCATGACGATACAGTCGCTTGCCTCTGACTACCCCGTTTGGGATAAAGTCGTAATGGTATGTTATGTTATGACATCAAATCCATCTCAGTGTTCATTATATACCAGGCAAATACAACAGCCACGCCGATCATCTATCCCGATATCGCTAACCCCCAGAATGGCACCTGCTGCCAGTGTATTTGCAAAGTGGGGAATCCCAATGGTGGATCTATTTGCTTCAGAAACAGCACATGTAGCAAGCAACTATGTCTCACGGGATCTGAGAGACACTCAAGCGCTATTCCACGACGCGTTCAGTATCCCTTGAAATTATCCACTTGCGTGGGTATTTCCGCCACCGTACCTAATACCCAAAGTGTTGGCCCACTTGAATCGTCGACCTGAGTGTTTCTGCTAGTAGAACCACGATGGACGATGGTTTTCTGGCGCGCTGATCTCAAAGCCTGAGCGCTTGCAGCACCTTTAACGCTGAGGAACCTGCAGAAATATCTGATCGATACGTCCACCGGCCTGCCACCTCCGAAAGTCGAAAACATGACGCTAGAGGTTTGGAAATGTGGGGGTGGTCCAAGGTGGTAAAGTCATTGAACACTGAGCAACTTTCATTGCTCAAAAATTAATCGCGTAAATCCACAAGAAAACCTATGAAGTAGCTTTGCCGGTGTTTATGGGCTAGTCAAAAAAATGTAGATATTTCAAATATCCTACTGGATCACAGTTAGCACAATGTTTGTGTGATTTATATTTAATCAACAAACTTTCTTAAAATACAATCCTCTTACATAAATCTGTGGTCTCGATATTGTGTAACTCTGAAAGCTCAAGTCAGTTACGTTCACACGTACTGGTAAAACACATTTTAAAGTCAATTGCCCTGCCCAACTCAAAAAAAATCGGAGCCGTCAAGGTCCAACCAAGTGTGCGATGTCAGCAAATTAACAGATCTTTTAACCAAATACGTTACAGACATTAATAACACATTCCTGGTTTCAGGTCATACAAGAATTTTTGTTACTACATTGTTCAGGTAGGCGTGTACATGATTTAACCTTGCTTAGAACAGATCCAGATTTTTGTAAGATCAAGTGAAAGCATTATATTTTGGCCACAATTCGGCTCAAAAACGGATAGCAGTAATTATAGACAATCTGGTTGGAGGCTGTTAACAAATACTAAAGATCATAATTTAATTCTTAATTTCTGGGTAGAGAAGACGATAACAGTACTTAATGAAAGACTAAGTACTGCGAAATCTTCTAGTTTATTTATTACTGTTAGAGGGGCAGCTAAATCTGCGTCATGCACTGATAGCGGGCTGGATAAAAACTTTGTTTATAGAAGCTATTACAGCTGCCCCAGGAAGCGTGCGATTACCCGATGCTTCTAAAAGTTAGCTAGATAACCACCCTCTCGAGAAAATTTTAGCTTGGGAAATTGGCAATCGGCTAATACATTTTAACGTGAAGTGATTAATAGCAATAATTCAGAAGAAGAAACGCAATTGTTTAAGCCAGTGAAATAAACTTAATATACCTTACTTAATAGATATAAGAAACATTATTTGAAGTTTGTTCCTACAATTGAATAGGTATTTCTGATTGTTTTGTCTAAGCATTACGTATGCAAATAATAGTTAAATAAATCGAATTATGTGTCTACACAAAAAGTGTATAATGATAATCACATTGGCGTCTTTCTAGTTTCCTAGTAGTTTCAAGTGACGCCACCAGGCGATAACAAACAGGTCTCAATATAAGCTTCCAGTGACGGTCAAGTAATTTAATAGCAGCGTTTTACCCTGAAATAAAACGCATATTAAAATACTTACCTAACTGGAAGCTTACACTTCATTTCTGCCTGGTGGAATTGAGCCAATGATCTAAAAATGGCACGACATTTCTTATGAAAACTAAAAAAGCGCGCGGTCGCTAGGTGGCGCCACTGAACAGGAAACACGTGGTCTTTAAAAGTACGAAAAGATACAGGAAATCGACGGGAAACGGAAATGCTCTCTCAATATAAGCTTCCAGTTAGGTAAGTATTTTAATATGCGTTTTATTTCAGGGTAAAACGCTGCTATTCTCACTTCTTCGTCCGCAATTGTTGTACATAAGAGTGGTGGCAGAAAAGGTTGACCATAAAAAACACGCGGAGGGAGACCAAGCAGCCGTGTGAGGATGAGAGGCATGAGAACTCAAGATACGGGTTCACCGCTACCATAACATAATAGTTGAATAACTAAACCCAGTATTCGCCCAATTGTGAAGAAAAAATCAGGCATTTGCTACAACAGATCGTGCCACAGCAATCAAACAAGTGACTCAACCCAGTTTCTTTTTTAAATTCTTTAGGAAATCATAACTCTAAACAAATAATCAGGTATCGTACACGGGTTACCTATTTTTGGATACCTGTGAGTGAAAGCAATCTTAAAAAAAATACTGTCGTGTATGTTTGGACCATCCTGTATAATATAATGCATATTTATTATTTATGAATAGTTTAAGTCACATATACTATAATATAAATGACAAATAATATCCACGTAATAGGGAACTTGTGTCTTATAATATACAAGACATTGAGAAAATCTACATCTTAGTACTTATATTTAAAAAAATTTTTTTTTTGTATATTGGAAGAACTAATTAAATGATAACGCTAGTTTTAAATAGAATCCCAAACGAAAACTATTCGTGGTCCCGAGGAGGATAACATCTTTTACGAACATCAAAAACCATTTTTGACAAAGTGTCAAATAGCGAATTCAACACACTTGTGTATTATACTACTCTATGATATACATGTTTTTGTATAGTGTTTTTTATTACCTAAATCAAGTTTAAAGCTTGTTTCTTTGTTTTTTTGGTTTGCATTGCCATCTTCGTTTTGTTTTTTTTTATTCTTAAGGTGAGAATGTCCTAAAAATAATTAATGTTTACTTTCTTTCTTTTAGAGAATCATAAAAAAACTAGATTTTGAAAAGTCGAATAAGCGAGTGATCAGCAATATAGTCGCGTTTTGAATAGAAAGGAAAAGACGGAGACAGACAACCACTTGGTCGGTACTCTTTAGTACTCTCAATTACTCTATAACTTTAACACAATAACTAGGACATATTAAAGTCCCTCCCTTTTTAAAAAAAGAATTTGTCTATGGTCTCAGGTATGACCAGCATTTAAAAATTGCCTCAAACTGAGGTGTTTATATAAATTGTTAGGTGATGTCTGTAAATAACTATAAAAAAAAACAACTTCAAAAAAAAACTATTCCAAAACAAAGCACTAAAAAGTAAAGAAATAATTGCGTATTCTTCTAAAACTTATACGATAATATAATGTAGGTACAATTATTGTTATTGTTGGAGTCGGTGTCAGCCAAGGAAACACTACAATATACCTAGCAATATACCTATTTCTTACTTATCAGGTTTACATATGTATGTAGGTAGTTACAAACCTACATTGGCTGACACCGACTCCAACAATAACAATAATTGTATTTACATTATATTATCGTATAAGTTTTAGAAGAATACGCAATTATTTGTTTACTTTTTAGTGCTTTGTTTTGGAATAGTTTTTTTTGAAGTTGTTTTTTTTTAAATTTTTGTTTATTTCTTGATTTTCAGTGAATAGTTCATATTTACTTTATACATCGAAAAAGTATCTTCCAATTGCTCCTAAGAATTGAAGAGTCCCGTACTTTTTCATGGATCCCATAATCAGATCCTAACCAAACACTCATCAAACTACCCTTGAAGTATATCCTTTCCATTAAAAAAAGAAGCATCGAAATCGGTTGGCGCGATAATGAGTTATTCGTCTATTTGTCGCGCATATGGTTTATCTAAATTTAAGACTTATATGGATTTCCAATGGATGCCACTGTCAGAACTGGAACAAATTAAAATGGGACCACATGGGCACCATCAGCTTTCAAATAAATAAAGAGTTATCAAATCGGTTGGCGTAATATTGAGTTATACGTCCATTTGTCACGCATTTTGTCTATCTAGTTTTTTTTTCCACGTGTGGATGGTACGACAAAGAAACGAGTCACCGCACCTTTTAGTTCGGGCCAACAAATGTTGAATTATGTGTGGGTCAAAATTCACAAAAAAAAATATATAAACGATAATAGACGTAAATAAAATAATACTATAATAGTACATATTCTAAACAAACATAATGCGAATCTACCACCGATTATCGAGAAGACTCCGGCAAGAAACTCGATAGTTACTCTTTAGAACTTTGTTTTGTTTTACAACAAATAAATTCAGAGTACAGTCAAAAGAACCTTAGAAATACATTATTTGTGCAGAGGAGCAGATTATTCCTACTATGACCACAAATTCTTGTCGTTCAAGTTTAATCCTCCTCGTTATAATAACCTTGTTTTATCAACTTTGTTTTAATTGTGGACTTGAACTTGTGAAGAGGTAGATCAACAAGACTTTGAGGTATTTTGTTAAAGTATTTTACAGATTGACCCACAAAAGAATTTCCTACCTTATGTAGACTAGACTTGGAGTAATAAGTTTGTTTTTATTTCTAGTATTGTGTGTATGAGTATTACTGTTTTTTTTTTAACATATGCAAGTTTTTGCGCACATACATTATGTTATCGAAAATATACTGAGCGTGCACAGTTAAAATATCAATCTTTCTTGGTTCGTAGTAGCGGCGGTGACGCCGTAGTCTAGCACGCGTGGTACATGAGTGGAAAGGTGAGGGTGGAATGAGCTGGAATAACTCGTCAGAGCCTTCCCCATTGTAGAAGCGATAGAGAACACTTAGCCTGGCAATGTCTCTACGCAATTGGAGAGGCTCAAGGGTCAAAGTTGCCCCTGGGTTTCCAATAATACGGATAGCACGCCGCTGCAACCTGTCAAGAGCTTCGAGTAGGTACTTGGCGGGTCGTCCCAGAGATGAGAGCAGTATTCCACACACGAGCGAACTTGTGTCTTATACAAGAGACAGAGCTGCTCAGGCGTGAAGAATCGTCTCACTCTGTTCGGGACTCCGAGTTTACGGGATGCAGTTCTAATGACGCTCTCAATGTAGTCCCGCTGGTTTAGGTTGCTACGAACATCCACGCCAAGGATGTTTAGGCTATCCTTAATTGGTAGCGGGGTGCTCTGAAGAGTGGGATGGGAAAGGAACGGCGATGCCTTTGCTGTGAATGCACACACCTGCGTTTTCTTGGCTTTGAACTCGACAAGATTGCATGCACCTGAAATGCGGTCAACACTCCGTCAAGCTCAACAACAAGACTTCGCCTCTTCTCCTCGATGTCAGTCTGCTTTGCCCCAGGGCGCTCGAAATAACGCGCGTGGACCGTGCTATCATCTGCATAGCAATGAATATTACCAAGAGATAACATGTCCAAACAAAACTAAAGATACACTCACTGGTTCTTCTTAAAATTACATTTCAGGTTTCTGGGGGAATCAGGATTACTAAGAATATTAAAAAGTAAACAGACCGTTCGAGAATTCCTGCGGTGACGAATTTTAAGCCAATTTAATTGAGAACGAATTGGAGAAATGTGGTCGTATTTTCGTACACCATAGATTAACCTAATGCAACTGTTTACCAGACCTTGGTACACGTTAGAAATGCAAACGACTGCATAGTCAATGAGGGGCTTAGGGAGTGCTTGTACTAAGAAAATTTTGGTGCCGAGAGGAAAGTTTTCAAATTTACGATAGGTTAAATCAAGTCACAGAAAAAAATAATTATTAATGAGAAACGAAATTAGTTTTTAGTTTTACATTTTAAGCCTAAAAACGGACTTCGCAATGTAAGGCGTGCAACAGACCGCTCCTGCGCTTCTTGCGTCACTGTTACGTATAATCAAGGGGTACGCACGATGTACATTGAGAGTTGAACGTTTTGCAGCAATTTTTTGGTAGGAAAACCTTGAATTTTTGTAATGGTTCTTAGGACAAAAATTAAGTAATAATGATAAGAGTTTGTTTTCAAGAAATCGCGAGTTTTTTTTTGACTTTATTTTTGAACCTTACAGCTTTAGAATAAGGTTCATAAATTTCATGTTTTACATTTATGTTGCTTGTCCAATAAAATTCTTTTTAAGAGTTAGGCCGGTGGCACTATTTTCATGTCTCTAGCACTGAAATTTTATAGTAAAGTAGATTAAAAAATCTCTTTATTTATATTGACTTTTAAAAAGTACTTAAATTATGACAAGGCAAATAAACCAAAAAAAGAAATAAAATAAAAATATACTTAATAAAAATGATACTATCGTAGTATATCGTAAAGTCATAACAAAAAATGTTATGATTTTACGATACGAACAGGAGCACACTATACCTAAGATGACCACAAATTCTTATCATTTAATAAATCCTCTTCACTTTGATAACTTCGCTTCAATAACTTAGCTTTAATTTGTGACTTAAAATTGTGAAGAGGCAGTTCAACAAGAGTTTGCGGAAACTTATTTAAATATTTTATACATTGATCAACAAATGATTTCCCTAGCTTATGCAGTATTAGACTGGGAGTACTCTTCTCATTTTTATTTCTAGCAGCACCTAGCACTCAATCTAGCACTAAATACCCAGCAATCTTTCTTACTAATTTAAATTAAAAAGCTGGATATAGCTAAGTGTAAGTGTATGATTCAAAGATGATTTTTATGTTATAATAAGTTATAACTTATTTTGTATTCTTTTATTATTAATATTTGTAACAGTTATAGAAATATGCGGTGATATATTATTTTATTTCACATGTTTAGCACTATTTTTGGAAATTCTTAGCAATCTAGCACTTTTTGAGGAATTCAGCCAGCAGCACCCGCCCATGGTGCGGAGTTGGCAACCCTGATTGGCGACTTTGGCAAGTACCAAGTGGTAACACTGTCATCCAGATTTGTGTGCGCCGGCATCGCACGTGAACGTGTCGCAAAAATCTCAATAATTTAGTGAAATCATCATGTCTGACGAATATTTCTATGGTACGTACTAATCTTCAGTTAGTAATGTAATTAGTGTTGTGTTTATTTGTTCGTTTCTAATGGTACTTAAATGCATAGACGGTTTTAAAACGGGCGTCTTTTCTGACACCCGGCTCGCCATTTTATTTTGCAAACATAGGCTCTTGGTGAAAATAAAGTCTCTAGGGTTTAGGCGTAGAATACTTTTTAATCATCCGTGTTCATTTGTGTGTATTTGATACTACTTAGAGTGGATTTACTTTCTTTGTTTTCAACTTGCCGCCATTTTTGAGCATCTTGTAGAAATGGCATTTTTTTGCCATGATACTGATGTGCCGTACTTACAATTACCTACTCTACTAGTCTTCTTTATATGTGTGAGTGGGCGTGATATTGTATTGATTTTATGAAACGTTCTGAAGCTGTTGCCTTGCCTTGCACAGCTTGCACAGCTTGCACTTAGATAAAGTCGTTGAGCGCGGAATTCAAAAGTATGGCGTCCAAGCGTCATCACTTCTACTGAATACTTACCTACTTGCGTGAATTAGTTGACTCATTATGATAATACCTATGCCTAGGTTATGTTCTTTATCTTGTCGATGCCAAACGAGGCGGTCGGCCTTTTTTTCCGCTATGAACGTGGTGTTTTGGAGGTTATGCTCGATAAATTACCATGAGCCGACGTTTGCCTGTTGTACACTGTACACAACAACACCGCTTTAGGACTGCATGGGGCTTTATTACTATAGTTGTAAGGGTTATTATTGCAGCATAAGTTTTACCTTTAAATGACTTACGTTTTGTGTAATGTGTAGCAGTATTTATAGTTGTGTAAAGGAAACATTGCTTTGCAGGAGTAACTTTGTCGGCGTCACATCAGTCAGAGACATGGGACCCAGAGGCGAAGGCCGAGTACCCACGCAGCAACAAGCTGCTAATTCGCCAGGCGCTTCTAGGCCCCGACGCGAAGCCCGATGAACTTAATGTAGTTCAGGTAATAAGCATCATCCATACTTCAATTGTACATTTCCAAGTGAGCAGCTACCTACTTTACAACCTGAGTGTCAGGGTAGTTACTGTTATCCCTAAATAACCTGTAGAAATATTTTGACACTAATAAACACATGTGGCATTTTACACTTCTGTACTCTAGATCCTTTGTCAGGATTCTGTTGTTCTGATTTTGTACATAATCAAGAAGACATCATTCTTTAAACTGAGCATTAAAAGAGATAATTACTGTTTGTTTCATTCATAATTTTTTTTCTGATGAATTCTAATTGAATGCTTGCTGTCTGGTGTTGAATAATCTTAAATGTACTAAAAAACATGCAGTGTTATTGTACTTGACTTCATTGTTATTCCTGGCTTGTGGCTTGAAACCAAATAATTTCACATCAGAAAGCAACATCTGAATTTTTAGATGATGTAACTAAACACATTGGAGCCGACTCAATATATTTTCAGTTAAATTTATTGTGATGTCTAAATGTATGTTTCAGGTGGAGACAATGTCCCTGCAAGATGCGATCAAGATACCAGTAGCTGTGCTCAAGGCCGGCGAGACGCGGCACGCGCGCTTAGACATTGAATTCCCAGATGCCCCAGTCACATTCACCCTCATTCAGGTTTGTGATCCCTTCTTGATGTATGGTACCCCATAGAAATAATTTGTCTTGAATGTGGAGTTGAATACCTAAACACAAAAATTGTTGCAATAATGGATACTAACTTTTTGAGAACTGATATAAATGTTAACCTATGTATTTGAGTAATTTTGTTCTGTTTATTGTATAGTTTATTGCAAGACTTAAATTAAAATGATGATTAAACAACCATTGTAATGATGGGCACGCAAAGTCGTTTTGACGGAGCACTGCCCTCTCATGATTGCTTTCGAGGCATTTGGCTGATTTTTCTTCTATAGTTACTAGTAAATGCAATTTGAAGTAAACAAACTAATCAAGATTCTATGTAACAGGGCTCAGGGCCCGTCCACTTGATCGGCCAGCACCTGCTGGGGGCTCTGGTGGAGGAATTCGAGGACATGGAAGAGATGGAAGAGGAGATGCTTGATGAGGAGGAAGGAGATGACTCTCAATTCAAGGTTTGTTTTAGATTCTCTTTTCTTTTTATTCAGGTAGGCATCTTATAGTCCAAAGTGAAATAAAAATATTTTAGTTAACCTCTCACAAACACCACAGTCATAATGTGAAACTGGACGAAAGGCAATTTTTGCTTAATTCAGAATCTTAAGAAGATACAGAAGTGCCGTTTTTCCGTACAAACGTAGTCCTCTATTTCCTTCCTGGATATGGCTAGTAGATGAATAGCTTTTTACCAAAAAATATATTGCCACCATTGGCATGTCTCTGTTTTCCTTTTTTTAATTAATTAATTATTATAAGAGATATGATCCTTCAAAAATCTTAAAAATGGGCCGATTTTCCGCTGTGTTTAAACAACCAGAAAACTGATTTGACTAGTTTATTTACAAAAGGAAAACATAGGAACACTGCCACAAGTCTTTATTTAATTTTTAATGGAAAAAGTAACTAAATCTGTCAACTTTTCGAAAAGCGATTCGACTATGAAACATCTATTTGTGTACTTTTGTTACAATTTGCATCTGTCTCTATCGCACTCTGCTCGACACTAGAGGTTTGTAGAGACAGCAATAGATTTTACAAAAACCTATTTTTCAATTCTGTCGACCGTGCTGTATCCTCTTAATCATTGCCTAATATCTTAACTTTTCCACATGATAATCTATAATTTTTTGACTAAAGCATGTACTTGTGTTTGTTAACATTAGTGATTCAGTAGATTACTGCATTTACAGGATGACGAAAATAAAAGGAAATTGTCAGCCGGAAAGCGCAAGACGAATGAGGTACTGAAAACCTTCAACTAATATGATTCAAACTATATTTATATATAACACAGTAGGTGCTCAACAGAGGGAAAAGGAGCAATATTTCAGTTTATTGGGTTTCATGAGATAAAAAGCTCTGGCTTGTGAGAATTACTCACTAGTTAATTTATCATGAAACCCCGTTCATCTGAACTGGTGAAACTGGATTTGTTTTCAAAATTTATTTTATCTGATTATTGATTTGTACTGTTCATTGGCTGTTGGTTTTCTGTATACTCATTCAAGAACCCTTTACCTTCTGATAGCTTTAGTGTTTGATTCATTAATCAACTTGTTGCTAAAATAGTCCCTTGCTGCCTTTACATTATCTATTACTCCTAGTGGTTTAGTGTTTGGCATTATTGCAATTTTCTAATCATGTGAACGATTTTGTTCAGGTAGCGTAAAATAAGCCAAGGTATTTGAGGAAATATCTGTGGCAAAATTGAATTGCTGAGGATGTTGCAGATAAGATTTTTGGATCAATGATTTGCTTGTTCCCTTTCTCTACTCAATCAATATAGACTAGTTCTGTTAAATCTAAATGTAAGCTAAAGTGTAACGTGTTTATTATAGGATGAAGATGATGAGGAAGGAGAGCCTAAGGGTAAGAAGGCGAAAATTTCAAACAACGCCAAAGGCAAAGCCCCATCGCCGAAGAAGAACGCCAAGAAGTGAACCGCCTGCGCCCCGACGCGCCCAGACTGAGCGCGCGGCGCGTGTCCCGCGGCAGCTCGCGCGCGAACGACACGCGCCGCGCGCCCAGACTGAGCGCGCGGCGCGTGTCCCCGCGGCCGGCTCGCGAGCGCTGTGTGCCGCCGCGCCGGCGCCGGGGCACGACACGCGACGCGCGCTGCCGGCGGCGCGGCCTGCCGGCGTTTAGTTGTAACTAAATAGTGTGGTAATTCAGATAGGTTAGCGATGTATCGACTTGCGTGAATGGAGAGTGGACGTGTGAGCGTTTGTTTGTGATAGTTTACCGGTCGAGGTATCTACAGACTTTCGATCATATCCTGTGCGGTTACCGAAGATCGAGTGTGATTTCTTCACTGATTTTTTTATTTTATTTGTCTAAATTAATTTTTTTTCCATTCCTCACTGTGGTATAGATGTCAAATTTAATATTTTAAGTCATAAATTCACACAGACGTATTTTTAAGTTAAGACATAAATAAGCATAATCAGTGTACTTTTAAGACATTGATATTGAATTTGCTAACGATTTCTCATTTCAGAATGAAAACTCATTATCTATTATAGTTTGTTTGTACATATACATATAAAAGCATAAGAACGGTAACAATAAAATAAAACATTTCTAAACATTCTACGTTTTATTATTTAACCATTTAAAACCCCAAAGTGTGCATCTGGATTGAGGGCCCATTTTTTATCCTTGTACGAAAATTTCCCCTGTTCCCTGTAGTCTTACCCAGTAGTCTTACCAGTAGTACTACTGGGAGTTTTCATCCCAATACACTTGCTCATAGTAAGCCTTCGCAGGTGTCATATTTGGGCCAATTTTTCTCAGTAGTACTACTGTAAAAAGTAATAATAACACAGACCTCGGAATTTATAGATAGTAGCAATTATAGTTAAGAAAATAGAAAAACCAAGAATATGGGTCCTAATTGCCTGAAATAAAGACCTTATTGTTATTATTAGGTTTATTTTTAGAGTGCGTTACTTCAGCAGGAAAGTAGCTTCTAGAGTGATTTGAGTGGAACGTAAAATTAGTGAGATGTATGCTGTGGATGTGCGCGGCATAAAAAATAAGTGGGCGTTGTGGTTTTGGAAATGTGGGGCTTCAGGTTTTCGAAATATTGCGTTTCCTGCTGGGGTAACGTTTTGCGGAATCGTGTTTCTCTCAAACCATGGCATGTATGTGTCTCTTTAATAAACATTCACTTGTAGCTCTTGATTTGTGCTTGCGGCACATAATAAGATTTTGAAAATTATTCTTACATTTTCAGTAATTAAGGTGTCTCTAAAATCTGAAAAAAAATCACAGCGCCTAAATGAGAAACTGTATCAACTCGCTGAAAACTGCATTCGATTCCGCTTTACACATCTAATGGTCAGAAAATGTTTCAAAAATTTACATACATGCTTTATCGAATAAGAGATCGAAATAACAAAACCACCGGTACATAACTTTGACGTCAAAATATAAGAAATCAGTTCATCCTGAGATAAGTGAGTGTTAACCAAAAAACAGTGAGTTTCATAAAATAACACTGAAAATTTTCAGCCTCCAATGTTTCGTATTTATAGAGAAATAAACAAAAATCAAAACCTTTCAACAACGACTGATTATCCGACCAAATTCGAATGACTACGAAAAAGCGACGGCTTCATACATATGGATGACCTTCTTTACTGGACGTATTACACTAAACTCTTGCCCGTACAATCGCGTTCAATCGGTTTTTGGCAATAATTAGAACCTCATCTTAGATTAGAGTAAAATTTAAAAATATGAATGAAAGCTTATACCTATGAGCCTATATGAAAGAGCTTAATTTTAAATTGAAATTCTCATTTTATCCTCTTAATTTATGTTCTTAAAGTAAGTATGGCTTCGCCGGCCAGCTTATAGTATCAGCACCAAACCCGTAAAGACACCTTAAAGTATCGATATTAGATATCAGTATTTGGTTCCCTTTATTTCTCATGTAGTCATTTATGTCCGAATAGGGTATTTTGACAACATCGTCAGATGCTCAAAAATTATTTAATGAATGTAATCAAAAATACATTAAAAAGGGGTCTTTAAGGGCCTTTTGTTTACTCATGTACAGTTCATTTTATAGCCCTTTAAACTTGGTTAGGAAATTTATAGAAACATTTGATAAGAAACCACATTTCTAAACGCAAAATTTAATATAGCTGCCGAACGAATGTTTTGCAGAACGCAAGGAAATAGACAGCAAATGACGTCATTTGACGGCAGCAGTTTGTAGCTAGCGTTTTGGGCAAGTCCAAAAATATGTTTTGTTGCGATTGAAATACATATTTTTTCAATGTTTCTATAAGACCTCAAAAAAAAGTCAAATCTCCTATTCTCTTATTGCATAATAATCGTTTGTAATTAAATCAGGTTTCAGTGACAGAAAATAATCACCGGAAAACCTACTTCACATAGTTTTGTTTGCCCTACCCCAAAAGTGTAATTCATAGCCGCGTAGCTAGGCGCGTAGGGACGACGCGGCTTGCGAGCTGAAGCTGGCCGCGTAGGGACGACGCGGCTTGCGAGCTGAAGCTGGCCGCCGGCCAGCAAGCGGAAGCTGTGGAGATGACTGAAAGCCGTCTGCGACGATTGGCACGCGCGGAGTCCTGCAGCGCCGGAGGCATCCAAGCCACGGATTTACTTGCCTGCGCAAGGAACTTATTTCCTTTCAATACTTACCTACATTAAGCACCAAGCTGGATTTTGGTAGAAATGAAACAATTGTAATATAAAATCAGATAATATTTATTAAAACATTACTCAAAGGTCATTTTACAATTTGAACAGAACACTAAGCTAATTTCGTACTAGCTGCTTTTTGTAGATCAGCGCGTTCAGGCAAACAAAGACAAACAAACTCTTCAGCTTCAAGATATTAATAGTAATTAGACATATCAAGTTCGGGCAAGTTATCATTCGGAGAAATTATGTTTATGGTAAAAAACATCATGAGATGTTATATAATGAATAAAAATATTTTAAGACAACCTTTATATCGATATTTAGAAATATGGGTAGGAACTTATAATATTCGGACTATTCGGAGTAGGTATAAACTTTCTGTTTAATTAGGGTAACCCTTTAATATATTGGGAATTAAACTCATACCTACGTGATATATTTAGAATTTTAAACTGTTGATAACCTGTAAATGATTTTCATGTAAGGAACTGCTTATAATTAGATTCTTAAACTGCACTCGTTCTTCAGACAAAAACAACCCATGAAAAGTCTTTGTCAGTTAGCGATAAAGTTGATGTGCCCGTACGCCAATAATTTCCCTTTAATTTGGTCGAATTGAGTTTTTCTACTTCAGTGTACTTAGCCAAAACTATCTTGTGAGTAAGTTAAGAAGGTCATCGATATGTATGAAACCGTCGCTTTTTCGTAGTCGTTCGAATTTGGTCGGATAATCAGTCGTTGTTGAAAGGTTTTGATTTTTGTTTATTTCTCTATAAATACGAAACATTGGAAGCTGAAAATTTTCACAGTGTTATTTTATGAAACTCACTGTTTTTTGGTTAACACTCACTTATCTCAGGATGAACTGATTTCTTATATTTTGACGTCAAAGTTATGTACCGGTGGTTTTGTTATTTCGATCTCTTATTCGATAAAGCACGTATGTAAACTTTTGAAACATTTTCTGACCATTAGATGTGTAAAGCGGAATCGAATGCAGTTTTCAGCGAGTTGATACAGTTTCTCATTTAGGCGCTGTGATTTTTTTTTCAGATTTTAGAGACACCTTAATTACTGAAAATGTAAGAATAATTTTCAAAATCTTATTATATGTGCCGCAAGCACAAATCAAGAGCTACAAGTGAATGTTTATTAAAGAGACGCACATGCCATGGTTTGAGAGAAACACGATTCCGCAAAACGTTACCCCAGCAGGAAACGCAATATTTCGAAAACCTGAAGCCCCACATATTATATTTTTGGCGCACATGTTTCCCCAGAAGTAAGCTATCTGCCAATGTACAACATTTTTCTCTTCGATCATTCGTTTAGAATTTTCCTGCTAGAACAACGTTACTGCAGCAGGAATCGTTTTTTTCATTTTTTTCCAAAACCACAACGCCCACTAATTTTTTATGCCGCGCACATCCACAACATATATCTCACTAATTTTACGTTCCACTCAAATCACTCTAGAAGCTACTTTCCTGCTGAAGTAACGCACTCTTATTTTTAATAAAAACCAAAGCATCCTTAAGTTATAAGTAAATAATTAGTCTTTTAATATCATCACGTCAGCCTAGGTGCCGTATAGTGCCGGCACATAAAAAAGAATAGCACTACCCCCTCTCTTCCCGTGGGTGTCGTAAGAGCCGACCGAGGGAAAATTGCCATAAGGAGATGGGCAGCAGCGTCTCCGGATAAGAGCAGGCCATACTGCGATCGCCAACCCGCCTGCCAAGCGTGGCGATTATGGCAAACCCCCCCCAAAATGTCTGCACAACCAAAAAATCGGCCCCCAGTCCCCGGCGGCCCTGCTATTCCTAGCTACGGCAGCGGCTATGGTAACGGCGGGGCAGAGGGTGCTAGGAATCCCCGGGTAAGATCCGGCTGCCAACAACGACGACTCGACCTGGCGACATATTATAACACGCGCACACTGAGGCTCGACGCGAAGCTCATAGAGTTGGAAGAGGTAATTAGTAAGTTACATTGGGATATCATTGGGTTATCTGAAGTCCGAAGAGAGGGGGAGGACTCGATAATCCTGCAATCCGGTAACTTACTATACCACCGGGAGGGCGACCAACAGTCCCTAGGTGGTGTCGGGTTCATCGTCCACAAATCCCTTGTCAACAACGTGATTACTATCGGAAGTGTTTCGAGCAGGGTAGCGTACCTGATACTCAGAATATCGAAACGATATTCGCTGAATGTCATTCAGGTCTACGCTCCGACCTCAAAGCACGACGATGTCGAAGTGGAGGCTATATATGAGGAGATCTCTAAATCCATGCATAGCTATAAAACCCACTACACGGTTGTGATGGGGGATTTTAATGCAAAGTTGTGGCAACGTTGCAGTGATGAGTTGAGAGTGGGGCAATTTGGATTTGGGCAACGGAACAACAGGGGCCAGATGCTGGCAGACTTCATGGAGAGGGAGAACCTCTTTATGATGAACTCCTTCTTCAAGAAGCCCGTAAGCCGCAAATGGACCTGGATCAGTCCGGACGGTAGAGTCAAAAACGAGATCGATTTTATCATGTCGACGAAGAAGCATATATTCAATGATGTCACTGTGATCAACGCTGTTAAGACAGGAAGCGATCACCGCATGGTCAGAGGCACATTGAATATCGACCTAAAGCTTGAGAGAGCGCGACTGATAAAATCCACGCTCCGACCAATACCGGCTCAAATTCAAAACCCCGAGTGCTTTCAGATCGAGCTTCAAAACCGCTTCGAAGCCCTTGAGAACAGCATCGATGTGGACGATCTGTACAACATGGTGGTGGATACTGTCCGTACGGTAGGGTCCAAGCACTTTAAAACCCGCCGTCCCAAATCAAAGAAACTCTCCAGTCAGACTCTCCTACTCATGGATCAGAGAAACGAAATGAGGCTACAGAACTCAGCGGATGCCCATCGTTATCGGCAACTCAATAGACAGATATCTAAGTCTTTGACGAGCGACCTTCGCCAATTTAATACCCAGCGTATTAAAGAGGCAATTGAGCGGAATAAAGGCTCCAAAGTGTTCGCCAGAGATCTGTCTATTGGGCAAAGCCAATTGACGAGGCTGAAAACTGAGGCAGGTAGCATCATTTCGTCAACACCTGAAATCCTGAGGGAGATTGAGAGTTTCTATGGACAGTTATATTCCACGCAAACACCTGTTGAAAGCAAGGCTAAAGATCCTAGAGCCAAGCTTACCTGACACTATACCGAAGATATCCCGGACGTCAGCCTGTACGAGATTAGGATGGCTCTCAAGCAGCTTAAAAACAACAAGGCGGCGGGTGATGACGGAATCACAACCGAGCTCCTGAGAGCGGGCGGTAAGCCGATACTTAAGGTCCTCGAGACGCTCTTCAGTTCTGTCATCCTCGAGGGAAAAACGCCAAAGGCATGGGGCAGAGGCGATGTGATGCTGTTCTTCAAGAAGGGTGACAAAACTCTCTTGAAGAACTACAGACCCATCTCGCTTCTGAGCCATATCTATAAGCTGTTTTCGAGAGTCATTACGAATCGTCTCGCTCGCAGGTTTGACGACTTCCAACCTCCCGAACAAGCAGGGTTCCGAAAAGGCTATAGCAGCGTAGACCACATTCATACGCTGCGGCAAGTTATACAGAAGACCGAAGAGTATAACTTGCCACTTTGCTTAGCGTTCGTGGACTACGAGAAAGCCTTTGATTCGATTGAGACCTGGGCAGTACTGCAGTCTCTCCAAAGGTGCCAAATAGACTACAGGTACATTGAGGTGCTAAGGTACCTATACCAGAACGCCACCATGTCGGTCCGATTACAGAACCAGAGCTCTAATCCGATCCAACTACAGCGAGGCGTGAGACAAGGAGACGTTATTTCTCCGAAACTGTTCACGGCTGCGTTGGAGGATATTTTCAAGCTTCTGGACTGGAAAGGACGCGGCATCAACATCAATGGCGAGTACCTAACACACCTGCGATTTGCCGATGATGTAGTTCTTATGGCTGAGACCTTGGAAGACCTGAACATAATGCTCGAAGATCTCGGTAATGCTTCTCAAAGAGTGGGTCTTAAGATGAACATGGACAAAACAAAAATCATGTTGAATGCCCATATTGCACCCGCTCCAGTTAACGTTGGGAACATTACACTCGAAGTTGTTGACCAATATGTTTACCTGGGACAGACAGTCCAGCTAGGTAAGTCCAACTTCGAGAAAGAGATCTCTCGTCGAATCCAGCTCGGATGGGCAGCGTTCGGGAAGCTCCGGCATATATTTGCGTCCGAAATACCTCAGTGTCTCAAGACAAAAGTCTTTGACCAGTGTGTGTTGCCAGTAATGACCTACGGGAGTGAGACGTGGTCCCTTACTATGGGTCTCATAAGAAGGCTCAAGATCACCCAGCGAGCAATGGAGAGAGCGATGCTTGGTATTTCCCTGCTCGATCGAATCAGAAATGATGAGATCCGCAGGAGAACAAAAACAACCGACATCGCTCTGTTATAGGGTCCCAGTGAAAGTTTTTTTAAAAAAAGATTATTTAATTAACACAGAAATGGAAAGAATAAAGTACAATATTAATTTGGGGACCCTTGGGCAGCCGTACCCGATTGGAGGTTGAAAGCAGACTGACGCGTCCGCTGGGCGAACTGAGCTCGAACAAAGGGACTATGGGAACTGCTGACATGCATGTTCCCTGCTCAGCACTTTGGCTTACATAGTCTGAGTATAACACCTCCCCCTTTAAGAGGAAACTTCTGGGATGAAATAGAAGTTTCTGGAAGGAAAACAGCAGAAGAGTCTTACTCAGATCTTGGACCTGATGGTTGGTAACTGTGTACATTCTTCATTAGGGTCATGTACGTCCAATTCTATATCTTTCTTTGATCCTGAAGGGATTGACAAAGGTTGGGTGTTCCTGCGAGAACGTAAAAGGCTGCTGCTGGGTAAACATTTATAAAACACAATAAACAGCTTATAGAGTAACGAAAATATTAAAACTAAACTAATTATAATAACTATAATAGAGTAATGGGTCCCGTACTGAACTATGTGAGGTTCCTCAATTATCTTGTCTAATTTCGTTGAGGTTTTTATTAGGATTTTCCTTTCTTTTTCTAGGTTATCCAAGTCTATGTTCTGTAGTTCAATAGGGGATACATTTTCTATAGATTTATTTAACCTAATTAAATTACAGCAGGTGTCGTTAAGGAGGTTAAAGTCCGGTATTTTAATAGGCGAAGTTACATTAAGGGGTTCGCTTTTTAGGTAAAAGAATGGTGCTTCGGCAAAAGCCGGTGCAACTATTTGGAATTGAGATAATGCCTGTACCGGATATGTTATCTTCATAAAGTTTTGCGTTAATACAATCAATGGAAATCTTGTTTGGTCGGGTTTGTACATAAATCCATCTGTTATTACTAATTGGTTTCCATACATCAATTTTTCCGTAAATGAATTTGGTTTCGCACTGCACTGGTGTTTCATAGATCACTTTAGACATAAGTTCACTTTCACAGGATGGTTTGGCGTCACTCGCGTAAACGTTGGTAACGTCACAAATGTAGTTATTCACTGAGGGGTTTCCGCATTGGGTAATACTATCAAGGTTAACGTAGTGGACTTTGTCTTTGGTCATTGCTATAAATTTTGCGTTTGGTATAATTAGACTAAAAGAGTTAGGTCTATTTACATCATGTGGCATCGGCAAAGCGATGGTATGGAATAACATAAATTCTTTTGTAGAGACTAAAGGAATCTATAATACAAAAATAATCTTACTGTCTATATAGTAACACAAAACCTTAGAAATATTTAATATAAAACTAATTGAACTTATATCTAGTGCAGTTGGTAATTTAGAGTCATCAGCTAAATGTTGGTAACTGTCGGTAAGCTCTTGGTGTAGCTGTTGCGGGTTTAATACTGAAGGGTGTAGTATATTCTGACTGCTGAAGAGAATGGCGTTGACTAAGTCTTCTATTTGGAAGGACATTACCAGAATGGCAGTCTCCAGTTTAATCAGGATTTGATCCGCGTATGATTTCATTAAAAATTCATCGGATTTTAGAGAGATGTTTTGTAATCCGGAAGAGAGCTTGTCGATAGCTGTAAATAAATTAGCTTCATTGATTTTTATCTTATTTAAAGTGTTATTGAATTTTAATATCACTGAATTTGTGACCAAAATATTTTCCTTCATCAATGTGGCTAATTTCTTTTGACCATTCTGTACTGACTCAATAGCTTCGTTATATTTGATGCCATCATCTTCGTTCAATGTGCCAAAAATATACTTAAGGACGGTTCCGCCGCCTCCTATCCAAGCACTGCGTTTGCTTCTGTTATCGAGAAGGTAAGAGATGGATGTATACTCCTGCGCCATGTCATGATACAGTACCGAAAGGGGTACCAGCACGCTCTGACATTCGGAGAGTTCAATGAAACTGGTTTGATAACACAGTTTTTCTGCAGAGGCTAAGGCGGACTTTATGTTCCCTATGTGGAAGGCTAGGTGTGAGATATCTATTGGTATCAGGACGTCCAACTGACCATTCTTGATTCTAAGTTCTCCAAGGTAGTCGAAATAGAGACCCGGACCTGTTCTGATCGGTTGTATGTAATCCTGCTGTCCGTGGACTTCCGAGAAGATGCTGAAAGTGAAGTAAGTAACTTTTGTCTATTATTTACGGTACCTGCTTTTTAAACTAATCACTTAATTATTTATATATATTTATATGTATCTAACCTATTTAATATAGCAGCATGATTACAACTACTGACTACTAGCTAACTAAACTAACATATTTTGCAGGTTCTTCCTGAACTTCTGCAAGCTTTACTTGATCGTAATGATGCCGCACATGTCGGCGATTAATAAGCAGTGAGAGTGTATTATTTCCGTGTATTTTAACGACTTTATAAGGGCCTTTCCACACTGGTGAAAGGGCTTTACGTAGCCGAAGGTGATTTCTTAAATAGACATAATCACCAATTGTATACTGAACAGAGCGAGTATGTGAGTCATAAAAGATTTTTGATATAGTTTTAGACCGTTGAATGTGTTCGACTGCTTTCTCATGGGAGTATTTAAGACGATTTTGTAGCATTCTTACGTATTCAGGGTAAGTTACTCCTGAAATGTCTTCAAAGACAGAATTTGGTATGAAAGGCTTAGTGCCAAATACCAGTTCATACGGTGTGTACTGGGTTGTTGTATGTATAGCTGTGTTGTATGCCAGCATAGCAGTATATACATAGCGGGGCCAGTTATCCTGACCTTCGTTTACATAGGATTTTAAATATTCTTTTAATGTGGAGTGACTCCTCTCTAAAGCTCCTTGAGTCTGTGGGTGATAAGGTGAAGACCAGAGTTGTTTTATCTTTAAGAACTCACAAGTCTTCTTAAAGAGATCTGACGTGAAGTTAGTTCCCTGATCCGTAAGTATAATTTTAGGGATGCCGAATATGGAAATGTAGTGTAATAGGCATTCACTGGTTTCTTTAGCGGTAGTACTACGAATGGGAGAGGCAGATGAAAATTTAGTAAGGTCATCTTGTATGGTGAGTATGAACCTCAATTTGGCTGGCCCGGACTCAGGAAGTGGACCTACAATATCTAGGGCTACCCTTTGGCATGGTGCCGTCGAAGTGCTCGTTATCTGCATTGGAGCGCGATTTATTTTCCTAAGAGCTTTGTTTTCCTGGCAATGTTTACACTGTTTCACATAGTTTTCTATGTCAGTGCGCATTCCCTTCCTGTAATATTGCTCCTTAATTCTGCCGAGCATGCGAGCGGACCCTAAATGGCCTGCTATAGGTATATCATGATTGTCAAACATGATTTTCTTGGTTTCGCTAGGCGTAGGATAAGTAATTTTATTATGGTAGATGTTGACAATGATATTTGTATTGTGGAAGACATATAAAATAATGTTATAAATTTTGATGAAAGAGTGGACTTCAAAGGCATTTCTGAAGTCATGGATACTTATTTCATGCGTATCTCTGGTTACTACTAATGTGTCACGGACTCTTTTCAGGGTTTTGAGTATCTCCGGGTAAGAGGCGACATCGAAATGGTTTACCCTAGTGAAAAGAAGGTAATATGTTTTGTTTTTTTATTCGAACCTATAATGCGAGTAGAGTTCTTTTTCAGCGTCTTGGACATTGGTGAACGAATCGCCGAGGATTTCTTGAAGGTAAGGATTGGATTCATCCATGTCGATGGAGGTAGGTATTAGAATGACTTTAGATGTACTTTTAGTGAGGGCTTCATTGTGTTCAATCATGTGAGTGTTTAGAACGATATCTTTGTTGGACAAAGTTTTGAGTAGATGAGGATAGTCGCCAGTAATATGAGCGGGGTTGGAAGTCGAAGGGATAGGTTCGGTTTCATTTATGGACCCCTCTTTTGCTTCCTTTCCAGGACTGTAAGTAAGTGAAGGCAAGTCATCATTTTCAAGAAGGTCTACAGGTGGAAGGTCGTTGCTTTCAATATTGATTGGACTAAATGGAAGTTGAACATCGAGATCTTCCAAGGTTATGGGACTAAAGGGGGGTGATGCTTCAGCAGCACCCTGATTGAGGCCGGCCGTATTAGTAGGAGGAACTTCTACTGCGGGAGGAGCTGGTGTTGCTTCCTCATTTGGCGCATTCTTTCCCGTTGGTAGGATAGGATGGACTGGGTAACGAGACAATGCATCGGTATTTGTATTCGTTTTACCCTTTTTATAACGGATGCCACATTCAAACTCCTCTAGTTTGAGCTGCCAACGGACGAGTCTAGAGCCAGGATCTTTGCTGTTGAAGAGCCATTCTAATGGCTTGTGATCCGTAAGGATTTTGAATTGATTACCATACAGGTAAGGGCGAAAGATTTTGGTACCGAAGATTATAGCTAGGCATTCCTTTTCAGTGACACTATAATTACATTCAGCCTTGTTGAGTGTACGAGATGCGTATGCAATAGGGCGATCTTGCCCAATGGGACCTTGCGATAAAATAGCAGAGATCGCATAATTTGATGCGTCGCAGGTCAGGAGGAAGGGTTGTGAGAAATCTGGATATACGAGTACTGGGGTGGTAACTAGCTTTTCTTTTAAAGTGTCAAATGCTAATTGTTGTTCGTTCTGCCAGTTAAAGGGAGTGTCTTTTTTCAGAAGCGATGTCAAAGGCTTCGCAAGTTTGGAGAAATTTTCAATGAAACGTCTATAATAAGAGACGAGTCCCAAGAAGGATTTTATGTCCCTTTGGGAGCCTGGTACTGGAAATTCGGTTACTGCTCGAACCTTTTCGGGGTTAGGTTGGACACCGTTTTCGTTAATGACATGACCTAAATAGACTACTTCCTTACGGAGGAATTCGCATTTGTCTGGCTGAAGTTTTAGTTGGAATTTTCTGATTCTGTGGAAAACGCTTTGAAGGTTATTAATATGGGTTTTAAGGTCATAACTGTAAATGACTATATCATCCAAATAAACGAAACATCTGCTTCCCTGTAAGCCAGACAGACAATTATTCATTAATTTTTGAAATGTAGATGGCGCATTCTTTAGACCAAAAGGCATTCTATTAAATTGGAAGTGGCCCTGCGGGACCGAGAACGCAGTTTTGGGTGCGTCTTGAGGGTCTATGAGGAGCTGATGAAAGCCAGAAGCCAGGTCTAGCGTACTAAAGTATTTACTTTTTCCTAGCTGGTCAAGGATCTCGGAGATCTGGGGAATAGGGTATGTTTCACCTATTGTTATATTATTCAATTTGCGATAATCTATGACGATTCTCCATTTTCTATGGCCCTGAGAATCTAGTTTCTTGGGAACTATCCAGATAGGAGAACTCCAAGGAGAGCACGAGTGTTCGATAATGTTTTGATCAAGCATTTGGTTGATCTGAGTTTCTACTTCTTTCTTATGGCATTCTGGGAACCTATAGGATTTTGTGTGAACTGGCACGTCAGTAGTGGTCTTAATTTTGTGATCTAACGCAGTTGTATGGGTTAGTTGGTCGCCGGGTAAATGAAATATATCAGAATACTGAGAGCAAAGCTCTATGATAGCCTCAGTTTCCTCTGCGTTTAAATGGTCGAGCCTTAGGGAGTTTACAACCTCTTTAGTGCGACTTATCACGTTTGATGTGTTAATAGGAGCTTGTACCGAACCAGGCGAGATTCCATGAGGGATTCCGATAGGTGTTGATCCAGAATGATCCCTTCTCTTAAATTAGGATTTTGAACGGTACATTCAATAACCGCTTCGCAACGAGGAGGAATGACATAAGTTGGTTCAAAGAAGTGGAGTTTGATTTGAATATTGTTCATTTTGAGGATGTCTTTTGTATAATCGATGTTACAACCAAAGGTCGTGAAAAAGTCAGTGCCTGAGATACCATCATAAGGCAGGTTGATGTCCTGAATGACATGGAATTTATGCTGGATTATTCTGTGCTCAGAAACTTGAAGTTTTAGTTGGAAGTGACCAAGAGTCGGAGTTGTGCCCTCACCAGGGTCGATACCTTTTAAATTCACTGGTTCTTTTATGAGTGATTGAGGTTTGAGTATTGAGGACTGTTTCAGAAGTGAAATTGCGGACCCCGAGTCTACTAAAAGTGTTAAAGGAATGTCGGAAACTTGGGTGTTTATAAGAATGTGAGGTAACAACCTTTGAGTTGTATCCAAATTGATTTCGTAAATTTCATGTTTTGGTAGTTGAGGAAGGGCGCTTGTTAGGGGCTGGTTACCCAAGTGGTCCCTTGAAGTTGGAGGAAGGGCGCTCGTTAGGGGCTGACTACCCATGTGGTCCCTTGGAGGTTGAGGAAGGGCGCTCGTTAGGGGCTGGCTACCCATGTGGTCCCTTTGATTTTGAGGAAGGGCGCTCGTTAGGGGCTGGCTACCCATGTGGTCCCTTGGAGGTTGAAGAAGGGCGCTCGTTAGGGGCTGGTTACCCATGTGGTCCCTTGGAGGTTGAGGAAGGGCGCTCGTTAGGGGCTGGTTACCCATGTGGTCCCTTGGAGGTTGAGGAAGGGCGCTCGTTTGGGGCTGGTTACCCATGTGGTCCCTTGGAGGTTGAGGAAGGGCGCTTGTTAGGGGCTGGTTACCCATGTGGTCCCTTGGATTTGGTTTGGTGTCGTTAAATATCGTTTCTAACAATTGAGATTTAGGTCTCGTGAGACACCGACGCGAGCCTACTGGGCGTTTAAATGATGATTTTCGTCAACTTCGTCATAACCTGGATCGCTTTCAGCTTCTTCAGGCTCCTGGACAAAATTTATTCGTCTAGGGAATTGATGACCAGTACTGGGCCCTGCGAGTCCAGATGCGGACTGTTGCTGGCTCGCCCTATTAGCAGCATACTGCCGTTTCCTACAATCCTTTATGTCGTGCCCAGGATTCCTACAATAACGACAGAACAGGCCGGTGCTACTATAAGTTGATGTGCCGTTGGATTGTGGATTGGGATTTGGTCTGCCCTGAGCAGGTGTGAACCGCTTACCGCTGTTGGTTGGAGCGGATGATTTACCTTCGACCTGTGGAGTTGGCTTTTTATAAAGGGACTGCTGGATGCGTTCTTCCGATATGGCGAAGTTGATGGCCTCGTTTAAGGTTTTAGGTGCCTGACACCGCACAATATTTGATATCCTGGGGTGAAGCCCCATTACAAAATGATGAAGGGCGAGATCGGCCATAGCCGCTGTTCTACCGGCTAGTTCCTTTTGTTTCGTTGTTGAAAGTGATACTTCGGTTAGAAGCTGAGAGAGACAGGTTTCAACTCTGAGAGAAAACTGCGATACGTTTTCAGATTGACCCTGCCTGCTTTCCTGTAAGTCCATGAGCAGGTGAGCATAATGCTTGCGCTCACTGAATTGTGTTTTAAGAAAAGTTTTTAATTGGTCCCACGATTCGAATGCTTTTATGGAACATGCAGTCTCTGCCTTGCCCTGCAATTGGCAGAGGATGTATTTGAATAAAATATCCTTTTGTTCACTTGAGGCTAGATCATATGCATTATTGCAGTTTACTAAGAAGGAGTTAAGGGTCTCTCGGTTGCCATCGTATGGCTTGATAAATTTCAATAGAACGTTGAGATCCATTACAACGTTTGATTTAGGTGTTTGGGTTTGAGACCGAGTTTTGGTACGAGGAACAGGAGAGCTGGGGGCGGAGCACCAAGCTTGCTGGACCTCGGGGACGTCGATTTTTAAATCTTCAGGTTCCTCCACTTTGGAAGGTTTTGGCATCATTGGGCAGATGACGACAACAATAACATGCGCTTCATTCAAAACACGTATCGTTAAGCAAAACAAAGAACAATGGATTAAAATTGAAGTACAAGTACAATTAACAAAATGCAATGACCAAAGACTTACAGGTACAACAATGTTGCAGCTAGCGACGAGACGGGCGGATGTGCGGCTCGCATTCCGGAGCGATAAGATGGCGACGAGACGACGCGACGCGTGGGCTTCGAAGCGCGATGCGTAGTAACAACACTTGGGAGACTTGTTGTTTGGATCGCGATGTTACGATTATTTACAGGAACAATCAAGCTCGGCCACGACTGATGAAGAGTTTACAGGTGCTGTTGGCGTTTGCCGTGATGGCCACAGCTCGATGGTGATCACGATTCTGGTGCTGGTGATGATGGTGATGAGTTTATGTTCACACACATCTGAGGGTTAATACACTGATGATACACTAACACTGAGTTTTTCGGGTACTGCTATGAGTCTGCCGTGTTAGGTATAGTTGGAGTCTTTTATTATTGTAAGACACTGGGGATATTCGTATCCCACCGCTGCCACCAAATGTTATAGGGTCCCAGTGAAAGATCTTTTTAAAAAAGATTATTTAATTAACACAGAAATGGAAAGAATAAAGTACAATATCAATTTGGGGACCCTTGGGCAGCCGTACCCGATTGGAGGTTGAAAGCAGACTGACGCGTCCGCTGGGCGAACTGAGCTCGAACAAAGGGACTATGGGAACTGCTGACATGCATGTTCCCTGCTCAGCACTTTGGCTTACATAGTCTGAGTATAACAGCTCGAAGGATTGCATCGCTGAAGTGGCAGTGGGCGGGACACATAGCACGGAGAACCGATGGCCGTTGGGGCGGAAAGGTTCTCGAATGGCGACCGCGTACCGGACGACGTTCCGTGGGCAGGCCCTCTACAAGGTGGACCGACGATCTGGTGAAGGTCGCGGGAAGCCGCTGGATGCGGACAGCGCAGGACCGATCGTTGTGGAGATCCTTGGCGGAGGCCTATGCCCAGCAGTGGGCGTCGTTCGGCTGAAATGATGAATATCATCACCAAAATAAATATTTTCACCAACGAAGCTTCTCCAAAAAATGACTAACGCTTATATCGCCATTGATTAATTGCATTTGTGCATTCTGAATAAGCCGGTCGCGTTCAATATAAATGTTTTATCTTTTTTTTTTACATTAATTTTATTTTTGACTTGGAGGCTATGCACTTTTTGATACGATGCATCAGAAACTAAAATGTTCAACAATTCGTGTAAATTGCAGGCTTTCTTACCAACTTCACCGTTCAACACAAAATGCCACGATTCCACATAATTGGTAGTACGATGCCGTTGGCCGAATACGCACATTCTTTCAATAATATTGTTGGACAACCAATTTCTGTTCATATATCTTTTAAATTCTTTAATTTTTTCTTGTTCGATGAGCGAGTTCAACAAAGTAACTTTAAAAGTGTTGTGTTGTTATTAATGTTTTTGCGGTTGATTCTTTTTCTTATTTTATTTTATTGACATAATAATAATAGTAAGATGAAATAATTTAATAGATAATATAATGTAATAGATAGTTTAAATTTGAGACTGAGTATAATGTATAATATAATGAAATTAAATACATATTTTTTATTTTTATTAAGGGAACTAAATTTAATGCATGAATATATTAATTAAGGAAAAATATTAGCTGGCTACACTATTGTATTAGGCATGTGCCTGTAATAATAGATGTATTTGTTTTTTGAATAAATAAATAAATAAATAAATCTATTACGTAACTCCAACCATCCAAAATATTTTCTCTGGGTAATAACGGCAAAAGTTTGCAAAGTGACACTATTCTGTACGCCTTTAATTTTAGAGATTTGGTTTTTCTTTTCAGACTCTCACAATAGTGATAATAGCATCCGCTCGGTAATACTTGTGGAAAAACATATCTAATAGCCTGTATCATGGCATCTTCGTAGTCAGTTTTAAATCGCTTGGGATTCCAGTGAGGTATTTCTTTTTTTATTAATTGTAGTAATGTAATGTATGTGTCCTTAGTTTTATCCGGAAGAAGGCATAGACAACGGGTATTATATTTGTAACATCTTGAGAACTCCCCAGATCGCAATGAATTGTGTAGAGTTGCAGGAATGGTTCTGGAATGGCACCAAATGTCCCATCACTGAAATAGTCGTCACATTCCGTCATAACATTTCTTGCCTCCGTGGAGGCAAACACTAAAATTCTTGCACCGTCATCACGATAGATAGTAGGCCGCCAAAAGAAATGAATGAAATGTTGATGGAACCATAATATCGGTAAAAAATGTATAATATAATTTGTCTACTTTAAGTATTCGATTTCTTTGCAGGTAAAGTGTTGATTTTATACTGGAGAACTGAGGTAACTTCTTTATTATGTCGATACCACGATCTTCGAGTGAACCCATGGCTTTTCTATAGATCTTGGGTACAGACACTGTATCTGATTCACTTACTTGTTTTTTACAGTCATCTAACTTCATGTCTATCTCGTTTTGAGCATAATCAGGGGAACATGTTGGTAAATGAGATACAGCTTTGGACACAATACTTCTAATGATAGTAACCGAGTTTGCTTTTACGATATAGAGCACATCGCCATATAATTCCTCCATCTTTGTAACTCTTTAATTTGTAATACTGGTAACCATTTAACAGTAATACTTCACCTCGTCTCCTTTTTATTATATTTATATCACACATTTTAGAGTATAATATAATTTTATCAGAATTAATTTAATAATTGAAGAAATAATTTGAGCCTTTTGGTGTATATTCAGTGACAAGATGTCAAGGAAAATGTTTTATAATATGTCATAGACAAATGCACTGAAGAGGATAAATACCTATTTATAAGGGAACATCAACAACTATTCAGGTCTACATTAAAATATTGTTTTGTTTTACTGGTAAGTCTACTGGGAACAAAGTTCCGTGTAATCTTACTAGTAAGTGTATTAGGATGAAAACTCCCAGCAGCAGCAGTAGTACTACTGGGTAAGACTACAGGGAACAGGGGAATAATTCTGGTATCTCACCACGTCTATCACTGGTGATCTCTATTAGCTTCTTTATATGATAAACTGGGCAAACCTTAGGGTTTTGGTGTTCCATTAATAACCACCCAGATTGTTGGCGCGTTCCATTATCAGTTTTCGAACCAAATTTAGGCCATAATATTATTTTCATATCTTGAATAATACAATTTTCTCCAGAAACTAATAGTAATGTTAAATCATGTATTCTGTGCCCCGAAGCTAGCAGTGGTATAATTTGCAGTACGTCTTGCTATATCAAAGTGTGTATTGAAACACACTGAATTAATTAGCCATTGAAATAAAAGTTTTGTGTCCCAAACTGGAGATTTGTTAGATTTAGGCTTGGCAAGGGAAATGGCTTTTAGTATCTGGTGAATGAAGAAATCCTTATTGTAATCCTCTGTTGAGGTTCTACAGTAAGTAAGAATGGCTGATTTGTGTAACAGGATCGTACTATATGCAAAGTTGTCCTTTAAAAATAAGTTTGCTAGAAAACGGGCAATATCTACACCCTTTGGAGATTTATCATTGATTCTAATAGTTCCGCACCAAGGAATCCGTCTATTTATAGGAGCCCTATAGGTAGATAAAGTAGATGACCTCCAGCTACTTTTCAATAGATTATGTTCACTTGGACTCCAGTCTGCTACTTGTTCAGACCACCCCCAACTATCCAAGCTTGAAGCTGCAACTGGTCCACCTGAGCTGGGCTGAGGCCCGTGGACTTGTCTACAAGTACCTTCCGCAGGTGTGGTACTAGAATTGGCTCCATCAAGGCTCGAGACCGTAGATCCGGCAGCCAAAAGCGCTGGTCCCAATAAGGTGCTATCAGAATGTAACTCCCTTTTGCGGTGTTGAGGTGAGCTAGTATTCTGGGTATTAGGTTGGGGGGCGGGAATATCCAAGCTAGATTGAATTCCCACTTGCGACTGAAGGCGTCGTAAAAAAGAGCCAAGCCATCGTTTGAGTCTAAGGTGATATACCGAGAGACCGCAGCGGTTTCTCTGGACGCGAACAGGTCTACCTCTGGAACTCCCCACTTTCTGAATACGACCTCCGTGGGCTGGGGTAGTAGATGCCATTCGGGCAGTGTTCGACATCTTGATAGGCGGTCTGCTATTCCGTTTAGCCTCCCCGGGAGGTAGCATGCCGACAGCATTATGTTGAGCTGCTCGGTTAGCTCCAAAAGTCTGGTTGTTAAGGTCAACATAGCAATGGAGCGTGTGCCTCCTTGTTTTCTTATGTAAGACACTATTGTACTGTTGTCCGACTGAATCGGTATGTGAGCATCCAAGAGGACATTTTTCTGGGACTTTATGGCAGCAAAGACAGCATACAACTCTTTTAAATTGGAATGCCACAGCTTCTGAATCGGAGACCACTTGCCTGCTAAGAGCTTGCCATTTAGATGAGCACCCCAACCTACATCTGCTGCATCGGATGTTAGGAAGTGAGTGACTTCTCTTTTTTCTAATGGGACAGAGCTGTGATCTATCATCTCCAGCCACCACTTCAGGTCTTTCATAATCTTTGGAGTCAGAATTTTCTTTTTCTTTGCCTGCCCTGCTTGAACCCTCTGAGAAATATTTGAAAATTTCTGCAGTGTAAGCGTCCCTTCGGAACAGCGTGATTGGCAAAGTTCAATAGACCTAATAGGCTCTGAGCCTGTTTCAGAGTGCAACTCTTTTGGCCTATTATTCTGGTCAGGACTGACTTGACCGTGGCGACTTTTTTTACTGGCAGTTTGAGAACCCTTCTTTGTGTGTCCCATAGAAGGCCCAAGTATTCTATTTGTTGGACTGGGTTTATGATCGACTTTAGGTGGTTGATGTGCCAGCCTAAAGTCTGCAGAAGTGTCACAGTTTCCGAAACTTGACTTTTTAATTCTAGCCGGTCCTGGTTAACCAACAGGTAGTCGTCGAGGTATACTAGGATTCTGAACCCTCGAGTCCGAAGGATTTCCGCAATCCAATTGGATACGGCTTCAAAAATTTGAGGCGCTGATGAAAGGCCAAAGGGAAGTGCAGTTAATTGGAGAATTTCTTGTTTGTAAATGACCCGAAGAAATCGCCTGTGGGTCTCGGCAATTGGCAGATGGAAATAGGCCTGTTGGAGGTCGGTTTTTAGTCTCCAATTTGAAAGAAATTCAAGACATCTGTCTGTGAAATCAGTTGGAAATGTTTTGTCGACACAAACTGGTTCAGACCCCTGAGGTCGAAAATTGGCCTTATTCCACCATCGGGCTTTGGCACCTGGAACATTTTGGAAAAATAGCCTGAATTGTTAACTGGGGGTTTTTCTAATATCCTTTTAGATTTTAAGTCCTCGATCACATTGGACATTTGCTCTGTTTCCTTGGTCATGAATGCTCTCTGAAAATGTTTGTATGGATACCTTAGGGGTCCCCCCCATGAGCCTTCGCCTTGTCGTGGCGGGGGGGCTTAGTACTGGTGGTAGGTGGAACCACCGGGAAGCTAAGAGGGCTCAGGCATGGCAATGCGGTGGACTTCCCACCCACCCATTGCCTGCCGCCGGGCGTGGTGGTGGTATGGTGCTACCACTGCCCGCCCAAAGGGGCGCCCACGGGCGCAGCGCCTTAGTATATACTTTAACTTGATACTTGGCCTTTTTTGTGGTTTGTTTTTTCGGAGTATTCTCCTTTTTTTTCTATTATAACTGGTTTTCTTCACCACTTTATTGATAACTGCATGCTCGAAGTCCACTTTTGACAACTTAAGGTAACCTTCTATTTAATGTGCAAAGATCTGAATGAATTCACCAATTCTGTATTTCTGTGCTTTTGTTTTAAAGATCAAATACTTAACGGTTTTGAGAGAGCTTCCTCCACCCGAAGACGATGAAGTCATGTTGTCGGATTTAAAATTCGAGACTAATATATTTGACCATAGTAGCAATTTGATTAATATCCTCCGCAATGTTGCTGCAATCGTTGGAAAATAGAATGGATTATCTTCTTCTTCTCTATCATATATTATGTTACATTTTTTTTTCAAAATAACTTCTTGGTGAAACCAGCAAAAGAAATCGTTATTAATTTCATGCTCACTGTGTTTATTATTTTCTGTTGGAGCATGTACGCCTTCATTTTTCAAAATGCTATCAAGCTTTTTTTTAGTTGAAGATATTTTTCTACTGTACCATAAGTCCAACACATCGCTAAGGCCGTCCGCTGCGTTAAGCGGGTGCACGGCGCGGGCGCCCGTGCGGCGTGCTGTTTCTTGTAATCTCATAGATCAGCGCTGCGTGCAGCGGGTCCCCCGTCGCAAGCGGCGCGGGCGGCGGAACACGCCCCGCGAGCGACGGGTGTCCGTGTGACGGAGCACGCGAGCGGAGATGTTTCTAGAGCGCCGTTGCGTTATCCGTGCCGCACGTTCCGTGATTGTACAGTCTTTTTCATAATTTGATAACAATGAGTATTATTGACACGGAACGTGTTATTTTAGAAGTCCAATGTCGCCCCGTTTTATGATATCGACTGTACACCCGCGTGATCTAAATTGTACTGGCGGCGCTGCGAGAAGCAGGAGTCCATCGCATGCGTCCGTGATGGGTTAAATTTGTCCACGACGGACTTCCATCAATTTAGTCTTTATTGATCCTCCCCAAACGAGCATACAGTAGTTTAAAAGAGATTGTGTAAGCGCTTGGTACACCATAATAAGTGTATCTTTGGTGGCACAGCGACGCAAAGCCTTCATTATGTATATGGTTTTCCTAATTCTACCTGCTAAAACAGTTAAATGTTTTTTAAAAGAAAGTTGTTCGTCTAAAGTTACTCCTAAATATTTAATGTTACCTGTGTTACTTATTTTGTGGCAGTCACAAGGCCTACCTTTTCCTTGGCATGTGTGTATAGTCAAAGCAGACAGCGAAGATGGTTTTGATGCCGCTGTCTTAGTAAAAGTAAGTATTTAGTTTCATCATAGTTAAGCGTTAATAGGTTCCGGTTTAACCATGTGGCTAATAATGATAAGCCCTGCTCAGCTGTGTTAGCTACGTCCTCCCAAGAATTTTCATGAAAAATAACTGCGGTGTCATCTGCATAACAAACGACGTCTGCCACATATAAACACAAAACAGAGTAGGGCCCAGAATACTTCCTTGAGGAACACCCACATCGATTTGGAGCGGATTGCTCACGGTTGACCCTACTTTTATGCTCTGATGACGATTTGTGAGATAACTCTGAAACCAGTCAAGTGTAGTACTTCTATTGCCCTTTGCCTCTAGTTTTCGAAGAAGAATGGGAACGGAAACTGTATCAAACGCCTTAGCAAGGTCAAGAAATACACCGAGGCACTGGTTATTCTTGTCCAATGATTTAGACACCACGTCAGTTAGCATCACAACAGCGTCCTCTGTGGACTTTCAATTCCTGAAGCCAAATTGCTTGTTAGAAAGCAGATTATTATTCTCCAAAAAATTGGAAAATCGTCGGCTCATAATTTTTTCCAAAAGTTTTAAAAATATACTGAGCAAGGCGATCTGTAGTTTCCAGGACACTGCTTGTCTCCATCCTTATAAATAGGTACGACCAGTGCTTGTTTCCAACAGTCTGGAAAAGTTCCAGTAGACATACTCTGATTGAAAATATACGTTAAAGAGTGTAAGATTCTATGCTTAATATGTTTGACCAGCTCTGGAGTACAACTATCACTGCCTGGAGCACTATCTTTCTTGAGATTATCAATGAGCCCGCTTATCTCATATGGATCTCTCGGATGCAGAAATATTTTTTTGCTGGCGTTAACTTTGGTCTGTATTTCGTCGTTAAAACCTGTTCTTCAGTCTGTAGATTTTGCAGTTTCATTGGCCAATTTCCTGCCAACAGAGGAATAGTATTCGTTACAAATATTCAAAGAAGCAACAGGATCAGGAACAATTGAGGTCAACTCAGTGGCACTGCAGCATTTTTTTGAAATGTTACATATACTTTTAAGGGTTTTCCACAGCTTTTTGGGGTTATTTTTGTTCTCCTGTATCTGCCTATTTTCATAATCTGCTCTAATGTTTCGCTGTAACGCTGAGAGGAAGTTCCTATAACGTTTATACGTGACTTGGCTAATAAAGTTATCAGGGTTTTTTCTAGCTTCTTGGTGAAGTTTGTCACGATTTCTTTGATTTTTTCTTGGATTGATAATCCTGGAGTAATCCAAGGTTTCAAAACACGCTGCGAGCTCTTGACTGAGTAATAGGTCGTGTAGTGTGTTTACGTGTTGTTGTTTATGAGTGAGAGAAGATTTTGTGAGGGAAGGTGATGTAGGAAACCAAACCCAATGATAGTCGTTCTAACACTGTTTTATTTAATAAGTAATTGTAAAATTGATAAATAAACAGAAATACGTAAAGTAAAATCATGTGAGCATAAGTAAATTATAATGTCTAAGTCTATGTGACCCAAATACGGAGTCATTGACTTACACCTACTGTGCGGTAACCCTTACATCCTGCAGGCCCCTAAAGGGAGACAAATAATAAATAAATGAGAAGCATCACAAGTGTAAAATATCAATAAGAAATAATATAAACCCAATTAAGATAAATTAAATTAAACTTAGATATTTCATCACTGCACTATACTGGTCATGGGAATGTCTAGTCGCAGTCGTAGGGGGTGTGATCCTTCCCTGGTCGCCGCTCGTGACTGTCGTCATCGGGTTGGAAACCGTGGGTGAGCTCGCCGTTGCCATGTTGAGGGATCCTTTATGTCTGCGCCATCGAATGACCAAATAGATGCAGCCCGCGACGAGAATCAAACTCAGTATAGTATAGAGAACTGAGTATTGATGTACGTGATGTATGCTGAGTGGTGCGTTTTCTTGCTCTTTCAGGTTCGTGATTTGAGTCTTGATACGGCGCCACTCGTCTTCGTGATCTTCTGGTATATTGTGCGAAGCCCGAGACGTTCAATATAGGTCTAAGGTCAGAATGGACGTTTGCGACAACATTTGAATGTCTCCTTGTTTTTTGGCTTGACTTAAATAACTTATTATTATTATTTATTATTGGAAACCCAGAGGCAACTTTGACCCTAGAGCCTCTCCAATTGCGTAGAGACATTGCCAGGCTAAGTGTTCTCTATCGCTTCTACAGTGGGGAATGCTCTGACGAGTTATTTCAGCTTATCCTACCCTCACCTTTCCACTCCCGTACCACGCGTGCTGGACTACGGCGTCACCCACACACAATTCAACATTTGTTGGCCCGAACTAAAAGGTTCGGTGACTCGTTTCTTTGTCGTACCATCCAGACGTGGAACGCTCTTCCAGCACATGTGTTTCCTTACTCTTTTAGTGTCGGGTTCTTCAAGCGGGGCGTGAAAAGGCATTTCTGCAGGCCTTCAAGGTGAGGATGGCCAGCCCAGTGATTCGTTTGAATGACTGGGCTTGTCAACCTCATATCTGGACCTCACGACCGCTTTCCATCAGGTGGAGTGAGGTCATCTTGACGGGCAATATAAAGAAAAAATAAAATAAAATAACTGTTATGTCCGAGTATGGAGAAAGTTTCAGTCTTTATTGTACATCCTTGGCCTATTTCTAATAGACCATTACCGGTGAATGACTTCATTATCATGCTAGTGTCGGTGCAAAATATGCGCACCGCGCATTTACCACAGCAAGAGAATAGCCACCTGTTATCGTGGTGTAACTTGATCCACCGCTCGACACAGCTCCTTCTTCGCATTACACATTGTTTTGTTATGAATGTTCAAGTTACAAATTGATTGTGTTGTTTTCAGCTCATAAATCGGTTCATCTATAGAGCAGAGTAGTTTGTTTGTTTGAGTATGAATGCAATTTTGAACATCTGTTTCAGTTAAAATGAGGAGTAAATCTTTTTGCAAATTGAATGCTATATAGGGTGCAATAAATTCCACGATATAGGACTGCAGGGGTTGTAATTCCGAAGTCGATAGGTAACTTTGTCGTGGAATTTGTTTATTTCGCAACCACTGCGAATACGCATATACCTGAACGCCTTCGCTTAAAGTTTCTATAACTTTCTTCATGAGTTGTGATAATAACAGCGCACCACAAAGTTCAAGTTTTGGTAGCGTTAACTTATTTTTCAAAGGTGCTAGTTTTGTTTTTGCGATTACAAGTGTCGATGTAAAATCGCCTTTAGAATTTTGTGTTATGACGTAAATGGCACAGGCGTAAGCCTTTTCTGATGCGTCGCAAAATCCGTGGACTATGTAATTGCTTTTTTCGCCCAAATATCTTGGAATCTTGAAGTTTTCAATATTTTAGAAATCACGTCTCAGCTGTATCCACTCATTGTTTACGTCATCTGTTAAGAAAGTATCCCAATCAACCGTTTCTTCCGACCATGTTCGTTGAAACAGTAGTTTCGCTCGTATAGTAAGAGGCGATAACCATCCGAGCGGATCAAAGATTTTGGAGATGTGCGATAATATGTAGTTGTCGCTTTGTTGTTCTAATCGCAGAATCGATCGTCTCATCTTTGAATATGTTTTTGAAAGAGAAGTTGTCTGAACTAGGATTCCAGCGTAGGCCTGATGTTTTTCTGTTTTCAGTACATTTGAAATCAAGTGGCATGTCCAATTGCTCAGCTGATAAGTTCTGGATGAGCTCGGATGCGTTACTGAACCACTTTCGTATATTCATTCCAGCGCCTTTGAGTATGTAATGCGGTAGCCCCAAGGGGAAACTTGTGCGCATCATCCATAGCTAATTGCTTTAAAGTGCGCATTGCCAAGTAGGGTGCTGCCTTGGTCCCGTAGGTGACGGTTGCGAGCTGGTACAACTTCAAGGGCTCGCCTGGCGTGTTTCTCCAAACAATGCGCTGTAGGTGTTGGTCAGGTTCTCGAATGATTATCTGGCGAAACATCTTCTCGATGTCAGCGGTAATGACGTATCTATGATGACGCCATACTAAAATAAGATGTTGTAAGTCCTTTTGTAGGTTAGGGCCTCGCTCCATCAAATCATTGAGACTTTATCCAGATGTTGTTTTTGACGATGCATTGAAGACAGTTCGCAACTTTGTCGTAGTGGAGTCAGTTTTCAAAACACCGTGATGAGGGAGATAGCATGATGTATCATTTATTATTTATTTATTTTATTTATTAAAGTAAAAAAAATGCACAACATAACAGCAATACCAGGGCATTGTACAATTTAAATAAAAACAGTTATGAAATAATAATGAAAAAAAAATACACAGCAATGGTTATAATTTATAACGGCCCTCGCAAAATTTGAGGCATACATTGACAATAACGTGGGGCTCGTCAGCAAATACATCACATGGTACCGTTGCCAGAAGGAGGTTCAGATCTTTGAGCCCACGTATGAAAGGTGAGAAACGGCGAGCCTGAGTTCTGGTAGTTGGCACCGCCAGTAAGTTGTGCCGACGACTACGCGTATAATTGTTAGGCACAAAAAATCTGCATACACGGGTCACCAACTGGTGACAGTCAGATTCACCGCGTAGGATACGACAAATATAAACAATCAGATGCCAGTTACGTCGCACCTGCAATGAGTTGAAACCCAGTGCACCTAAAAGGAAACTAGTCGGGTAAAGAAAAGGGTAATTTTTTTCATCATAAATATCATAAAGGGTCATCATTATTTTGTGTCACTGGATACATGTGACCTTGTTGTTCATATTCTCGCAAGAGTTGTCTATAACTATCGGCAAATACTTCATTCTTTAACATCTTGTTTTCTAAGTTGTGAAACTGTGCGATCGCCTTAGATTTCGATTGACCCAGATGTTGTTCGAATCCTGATTTCATCGGGATTGCCACCTCGTATCTTCCTGTCGCTAGGTGCCTTGTAGTGGATCGGTAATATGGTTCACAACGCTCTTCATCTTGCGTCAGTTGAGGAGTCGAGTAACTAATATCTTCGATCTCCCAATACTGTGCTATCTCTGTTGAATCGTTAAGTAAAACATGACATTTAAATGTCTTCACGCTGCCTGAGCGAATCCAGCCCAATCTCGTCTGTTGGGCTATAGGTGCCATGTGAGGACCTTTAATCAAGCCGTTCATTATGATTTCAGAGTATAAGCTAGCGTCCAGCAGTAGATCAATGGGTCTGGAAACTAAAGAGTCTGGAGTCACAGGGTTGATTACTAGGAGATCAGAGAAAGACGTCTTCACGGTAGTACATTTATTGCGAGACAAAAACCATCGCCATGCAGAACATTCTAGTAACACTGAATATATGTATACCCACATTTTGTATAGTATATTACACCTCTCTACTTAATTTAGCAACTACAATTTATTACAACTATGAAACTTTTATTAACAGCTATTATAAAGACCTTAATCTATCTCGAACCTAATTACTCATATTCATATTCATATTCATTTATTCATTGCATTCATGTTGTTACACTTTTGTAAGATGGTACATTATGGTGTCCAGGTATTACATGAACCCTGCTAGGGTGTAGCAATATTCAAAATTAATTTAGATTAAATATAGAAAAATCACATCACCAAAATAAAAATAAGATTAGAAATAAGTACAATACAAAATTATCAAACATAACTATAAAATTTCAATTAAAATTAAAAATTAAAAACATTAAAACAAAAATTAAAAATTAAAAACAGGGGATAGCTTACACCTAATCAAAATGAATAAAATAATGGTACTAATATGTACAATTTATCATGTCATTAAATTTTACGAAATTAATAAATAAAAAATTATACATTTAGGTGCAAACATCAGTGAAAAACTCCTGCAGATCATAATAACATTTTTTTATCAAATGCTTTTTTAATTTGTTTTGAAATTTTCTACTTTTACCTTCTTCCTTTATGCTATCAGGAATTTTATTATATATTTTTATGGCACTTGAGTGGGGTCCTAATTTATGTATTTTTAATTCAGAATTTAGGGAAGCTAGCTTTTGTTTCTGTCTTAAGTTCGATGGTCTTGTGTAAGTAGGGAAAATATGTATGTTCTTTCTGACAAATTTGCAAATCTCAAGCACATAAATTGCTGTGAGCGTTAGGATATTTAAAGCAATAAAATGAGGCCTGCAACTAGTCATATTATCTATGTTAGCTAGTATTCTAATGCAGCTTTTTTGTTTTGTAAACAAGGTATGTACTTCGGTGCTGTTTCCCCATAGTACTATTCCATATGAAAGCCAAGAGTGAGCATATGCATAGTATGCCATTTTTGCTGTATTTAGGTCAGTAACTTTTTTAAGGTTGTATAGAGCGTATGTGAATCTAGCTAGTTTACTGGAGATATCTGAAATGTGGCTTTTCCAATTCCCATGAGTGTCAATGGCAATTCCTAGCAACGAGAAGTTCTCAACCCTTTCAATTTTGTGGATACCAAAGGAATAATCAATATTAAGCGCTGTTTTTTGATAGGGTCGGAACTGTATTATTTTTGTTTTCTTTAAATTTAAAAGTAAATTATGGTCATTTAACCATGACTCTATACTTGAGAGTGTATGACTTAAACGCTTCTTTAGTTCAACACTGTCCTGGCACGGGAACGTCACAGAAAGATCGTCTGCGAATAGAACTCCCGTTGAGTCTAGTATCTTGGGCAGGTCGTTTATATAGATCAAAAACAGTATACACCCAGTTACACTGCCCTGAGGAATGGATGCAGTGACATTTTTTTTGTGTGATCTGACATTTGACACTAATTGCAAAACAGGGTTGAAATGCTCTATTTCAACGAATTGAACAGGGTTTTTAAGATAGGACGTAAACCAGTCGTGTGCTATCCCCCTTACGCCTATGTCATACAGTTTTCTCAAAAATATGGAATGCGAAACGCGGTCATAGTCATTTATTGTGATAAGAATTTCTGATATATACTTGAAGACTGCAGTTGTTGTCGACTTGTTTTTCCGGAACCCATTTTGGTTTTCATCCAGGATGTTAAATTTTTCGCAGTAAGAGTAGAGCCGTTTAGTCATTGCCATTTCAAAGACCTTAGAGAAAGTAGGCAGCAGGGCTATAGGGCGGTAGTTCGATTTATCAGTTGGGTTGTCTTTTTTGTATATGGGCTTGATGATTGCTATTTTAAGAGGGTCGGGAACTGAACCTTCGGCAAAAGATTGATTAATCAAAAGGGTTAGGGGTACAAACAACTCGTCAGAGCATTTTTTAATTAAGAGTGGCGGCAAGTCGTCATACCCAAAACTTCTTTTGTTTTTGAGGTTGCGCAAGATATCTTTAACCTCCTTTTCGTCCACTGGCCGTAGGTATATTGAGTTGTTAGCAGGCGATATAACAGGGCGGCCCGACGGTTTTGAGTTTGAGTTCGAAATTGAGCTATCGTTACCTACTGTTGTGAAATAATCATTAAACAGGTTGGCTACAGTGTGTGGATTATCTATTTGTTTGTTATTTTCCGTTAGTTTAATGTTCTGTATATTTCGCTTAGGCAACTTCTTTGTAGTTTCCTTAACGACACGCCACATTGCTTTAGTAATGTTGTTCGAATTTTGAATTAGACGTATGTATTCTAATTTTTTTGATCTCTTTACTGTGCTTCTAAGATTTTTTTCGTATTGTTTATAGTGTTTTTTTAGAGTTGGATTTTCGATTTTATTATTTAGAATTTTAAGTAAACGTTTATGTTTACATGACACTTTAAGACCTTTAGTAAGCCATGATTTTGTTGTTCTATTTTTTAATTTAATTGTTGTCTTTGGAATGCATTTATCTAGAATTTTGCTCACAATTTCTATAAAAGAATTATAGTTTTCGGATATGCTTTGTTTATTTATTATGATTGTATTCCAGTCTATATTTCCTAGGTCAAATTTAAATTTGTTTATGTTTTTTTCATTGAATAGTCTTTTATGTAAATAAACAGTTTTATTATAACTGGGTACGTGGCGTTGTAAATCAATTAAAATGCCCATGTGGTCGCTTAAACCATACTCATTTACTTCAATACTCAAGTTAGTTCTATTAAAATTTGTGAAAATGATATCCAGACAAGTTGAGCTCTCTTTATAAACTCTGGTGGGACTTTAACATTTTGATGAAAATTATAATTTCTAAAAGTGTTTTTAAGGTCGCGGGTTTACCTTTTATTATCAAGAAAATTTACATTTAAATCGCCACCAATAATTACATTTTTCTTATTGTATTTTTTATTTAGTATCTGAAAAAGTTTTTCTAGCTGTGTATTGAATATTAATTCTTCTCTCTTATTATTTGGCCAATAAATAGCAATTAGTAAAATATCTAACATAGGAACTTCGACTGCACATATTTCTATTACACACTCCACTGATAGTGACTCAATATCCTGACATTGACAGTACTTAAAATCATCTCTAAGCAAAATACAGACACCTCCTCCTTCATGATTCGATCTACAGTAAACACTTACTAAATTGTACCCTCTCAAAGTAAGTAAATCTATTTTAGAAGTAGTGATCCAAGTTTCAGTAATACATAAGGCACATAAATGGTGCTCCTCTGTGAGCGCCTCAATCAAATGTAATTTATTTTTTATACTACGAGTGTTCTGGTATAGTATTTTGGGATAAGTTACGAAAGGAACTATTTTATTGTGCACTTTTCCGGGCCTTTCGCCGAAACGTGAGCTTGCGTGAGGGCTGCGTTTGGGGTTGACTTAGAGGTTGAACTGTTGTTTTAATTGCGATGGGCTGGGGAACGGGGCCCTGTGTGGGCTGGGCAACGGGGTCCTGTTCGGGCTGGGCAATGTGGTCCTGTTTGGGCTGCAAGTCAGGGTCTTTATTGCCCTGAGGTGAGGACAGGGTTGATTTAGCGGGTCTTGAGGTACTATGGCCGCGTTTTTTTGTTTCTTGATATTTGTCTTTTTGAAGTTTTCTTGTGTTTAAGCCTTGCTCATCCAAAAATCCTGAAATCCATAGGCCCGACTCTTTAAAGTATTTGACGTTCAACAGCAGGTTCGTTACCATTCTTTTGCTTAGGAGTTCTATCACAAGTGGCCTGCGCCATCCTCGTCGTCTAATTCGCTTCAGATCTTCAACATACCCGATCAAGTCAATATTAGCAATTTCATAGAAAATGTTAATTAATAACACGGTCGTATAATTCCGTGTCATTTTCATACCGATATTCGTTTAATCCGTACAGTACCAACAATTTGCTATTGTCTCTCCCGGACGTAGGATAGTCGGGTGTCTTGTCAGTACTTTTTTGAGATTTCATAATTTTGTCATTTGCAGATTCCAAAAATTGTGAGGTGTTGTTAAGTCCAATTGTAATATCCGATGATGAGGGCCCAGTTAAACTAAGAGACTCCACTTTAGTTGCTATTTTTGTAATATATTTCTTAGTCTCTTCCAATTCCATCCTCAGTTGGGTGTTACTAATTTCTAATTCGCTAATTCGCTCGCTGTTTCCAACGCTTTGCGCTCTTAGATCCTTAATTTCAGTTTCTACAGCCATTTGAATTTTTTTCATACCTAGTATCTGATAGGTCACGGATTCGTGAATCCTGCTTTTGATATTGTTCTGAAACCTGAGAGCTCAGAGCACGCTATTCCAACAGTAAAAGTTCGCTGTTATCTGGAATAGAGTCAGTCAGCATGGTGTTCCCTTGCGGTGGGGAGTTACCATCTGTTAGATTGCTATCTAATGATTCATCTAGAGCAATCCTAGTGCCTTTGTTCCTATGAGTTACGTAGGAGTTGCTTGTGTTATCATCATTTGCAGGTAACGGAAACTCCAGCAGTTGACGGATTGGCGTGTTTGTATTGTTGGATTTTCTTTGTTTTGACCTACAGTGGGGGCATACCCATGTCTGTTTGTGTTCTTTAGACATCGTATTGTAAAACCTCGCCTCCGAGACATTTGCGCAAAGTAAGTCATAGCTATCCATACATTTATGGCATACTAGGAATCTTCGATCTGGTATTTCACTTGAGCAGCCTGCACAATGGTGTTTAATATTAACGTCCTCCATATTTAATAAATTACGCAGCGCAGAAACAAATAACACAGTATTAGTCCCTTGTAAGCCAGGCGCCGCACCGTGGCGCAAAACAGTGGCAGATGGCAGTACTAATTATAATTGACCACATAAAAGAAGTTCAGAAAAAGCGCCATCTAGTGATATGAAGATGTTTCACTATATCACCGTCAGAGTTTCCAATTTGTATAACTAGGTGGCACCACACGCATGTGCAGCGAAAGTTCACGCATGCGCAGTAGGGCCAAAATTGATTGTTTATGTTTCGATTGAAAAATAATAACGGCCCAAACTGAGAGTTTTTTCACAAAAGCACCAAAAACACTTTGTTTGTATATGGTGGTGGTATAACCATATGGTTGTCATAAAAACTTACTGCCAAGACCATTTATGTCCATTTTTTCCATACTTTATAGTTAAAATATAACTTAAAACCTCAGACACTACCGAGTCTTGCACATATTTTACACTCACTGATTTGCCGTTTATTATCGAGCGTATTGTCTCACAAACGTTTTCAACTATTTTCCAGAATATTAACTTCACTTTGTATACTTTTTTTCATGTTTATTATACTGGTTTACGGATTCGCTTAGGAGGCGTTGGTGAGCGGACAGTTCGGCTGTTATCCTCCACAGGAGTCCCACTGATCACTGAGGCACCCACTTCCGAGGAGCTAGGCCGGGCCACCGGTTGCGCATCTATTATATCGCTCTCTGCTTGTGCCGCTTCCGCGGCCACCACCTCGTCACTCGGACAAGGCACGCACGATAGTCTCGATCTACGTCTGATTTCATCTGTATGTTTCTGTACCATTTGACCGTTTTCCTTAGCGAGTAAGTATCTACGGGAACCTAAATCTTCAACAACCGTACCTTTCGACCATTTACTTGGTTGACGACCGACTTGGTGTAATGGTTAAGAAGTTGGCTACTACACCAGAGGTCGCAGGTTCGATCCCCGCACAGTACAAACATTTTGTGTGCATGAACATGTCTGTTTGTACTGGTCTGGGTGTCTCCTATGTATAATAAGTATGTATTTACAAAAGAAAATGTATTTAAGTATGTTTATCCGTTGTCTAGTATCCCATAACACAAGCTTTAATTAGCTTACTTTGGGGCTAGATGGCGCTGTGTGGAATAATGTCCAGGGATATTTATTTATTTATTTACTGCAACCACTAAAATCTCTGGCCCATACTTCTTCCCCAGAGCTAAACTTGCGCACAGAAGACCCACCCGGTGCGTATTGAACCTGTTTCCTCTGGGCCTCACGTACAGACTGTTCTAAAGCGTGCCCACTGCGCAATAAGTCCAAGCGCGATCGCAGATTGCGGCGCTGTAACAACATGGCCGGACTATCCCCTGTTCAACTATGTATACTATTACGATAGCTCAACAAAAATGTTTGTATCGCGCTATCTACATCTACAGAATCCCTATATGCCTTCTTAATGGCCCGTTTACATAGCTTAACTGCGTTCTCAGCAGCACCATTGGATGCAGGATGATATGTAGGCGAGAACGATTGTAAAATACCATTGATTTTTATAAAGTTACTAAATTCCTGACTAGAAAATGGTGGGCCCTGATCAGAAACTACCTCGGTTGGCAATCCAAACCTAGCGAAGGTACAACGAAGTACCTTAATAACGGCAGCCGCATTAGTCCTAGGCATTTCAAAAATCTCTAGTCATTTAGTGCTTGCATCGATAAGCACCAGGAACGTTTTCAAGGAAGTCAATATGTATCCTAGACCATGGTTTTGGATGATATGGCCAGGGGCTGGAGCAGCGCACACGCCGGCTCGCTCGCCTCCGCCGCGCATGTATCGCAGTGCTTACAAGCCGCCTCCAGTTGCGCGTCGATGCCCGGCCACCAGACATACGAACGCGCTAGCGATTTTGTTTTCACTATACCCTATATTATGTGACTTACGTGTAATTGTTTTATTATAACTTCCCGTAACAAAGCCGGTACAACTATGCGGTACCCCCACATTATACACCCCCGATCTATGTATAACTCATTACGCCTTAGGAAGTATTGTTTAATTTCGTCTTCATCACATTTCACTGGCCAACCGGTTTGTAGATATAACCTAACTCTGCTCAAGATCTGATCCTTTGCTGTTGCACATCTAGCTTCGTCGTGAGTAATGGGTAAAAAGTTTTCTACAAAGTTAACGTAAGTGACTTCGTTAATAGCGGACTTTAATTGTTCCTTTACCACAGGTAAACGAGATAACGCATCTGCACAATTTTGTTTCGATGACACATATTCAATATCATAATGATATCCCGACAATAGCACCACCCCACGCTGTAACCGGGACGCCGCCATGAGAGGTATGCCCACTTTATCCCCGAGAATGTAAGTTAAAGGCTTATGATCCGTCCTAAGGGTAAACTAACGACCATATAAATATTGGTGAAACTTACGAACACCAAAGACAATACCGAGGGCCTCCCTGTCAATCTGTGAGTACATGCGCTCCGCCTTGGTGAGCGACCGCGACGCATAGGCGATGGGGCGCTCGCCCTCCGGCGTCACGTGCGAGATGACTGCCCCCACGCCCACGCTGCTGGCGTCCGCAGTTAGCGCTAGCGGCAGCGCCGGCGAGTAATGCACTAACACTTCGCTTGAACTGAGTGAACCTTTGATCCTAGAGAAAGCTTCCTGACATTCCTTACTCCAATTAAATGGAACACCTACTTGTAACAGTTTGTACAATGGGGCTAAAATTGTGCTAACCTTTTTTACAAATTTCCCATAATACATAATCATTCCTATAAATGCCCTTAACTCAGATACATTAGTAGGTGATGATCTTATCTGGGCACGTATGCACCCCCTGTTTGCTAATAACATGGCCAAGATACGTTAAAGACTTACAAAAAAAATCACATTTTTCTTTTTTTACTTTCAACCCTAAAGATTGCAACCGGCTAAACACTTTATGTAAATTTTGTATATGGATTTCGTCAGTAGGCCCCGTAATAATTATATTATCCAAGAAAACCCCTACCTGTGGTAGATCAGCAAAAATACCCTCAAATTTCCTTTGGAAAATACCCGGTTCAAGACCGGGTAGCCAACCCATAGACTAACCTGTTGTACTGAAAAAACCCTTTGTGCGTATTAATGACAGTGTACTGAGATGAGTCATCTAACTCGAATTGAGCATAAGCTTGTGAAAGGTCAATTTTGGAAAAGTTTTCACCCCCAGGTTAGGTTAGGTTAGGTTAGGTTCCCGTGGGAGTTTTCAGTCTTCTATCGGGCGCGTCCCCCGGGTGGCGGATAGGGGAATGCCCTCCAGATATGGGGGGTACCGGCTAAGGCCGGCGCGGACCAAAACTGAAGAGGTGGGGCCGCTCTTCGTATTCCTCTGCTAAGCAGATGATGCGAAGATGTGGCCGCTTGGCGGCTATCCGATTTTCCGTGCTTTCACGGCTAACGGACCCCCGCCAGGCAAACCGTAATCCGCATTTTGCGGACCGGGGACTCTGCTTGCAGAGTTACGAGGAGAAAACCTCTATAAAAAACACCAGGAGGAGGCGGAAACGCCATCTTCACGGCGCGGCGGGTCTGACTGGTTGTGCTTGCACGACTGGCGGACACTGGCTTCGGCCACCGTCGGGCAACCGTAATCCGCAGTCGCGGACCGGGGGTCTTGCTTAGCAGGGCTGCGAGGATGAAAACCTCTATAAAAAATCACCCGCAACCCGCACTGAGCGGACCGGGGACTCTGCTTCGGCAGGGTCACGAGGATGACCACCTCTCTAAAAAATCACCTGCGCGGCGTCGATCTCGGTCGGCGTCGGGCAAGCCGTAACCCGCACTGAGCGGGCCGGTGGCTCTGCCTAGCAGGGTCGCGAGGAAGACAACCTCTATAAAAATTACCCCAACCCTACGATCGCCGCACGTCTATGGGGTGAATGGCTGGTGGGAATCCAGTCCCGAGTGCGGAAAAAACAACAAATATGAATGGCCTTTCCGAATTAACTACCCACGCGGGTACCCAGCACGAAGCCGGGGAATCCCGCATGACGCCTGTGGTTGACGCCTCAGTGGCGACAACGACAGACGTTGTCGGCCCTCACTCGTATTGTGGGGAGGGCCAGAAACGCCAAAAGGACGAGCCACGTCCCAAAACTGGCAGCGAGGTGGTGCGGGAGCCCATAGTGAGGCTGACCCGCTTGAGCTCCGAGGAGCTCAGAGCTGCTACGCCGGAGCCATCTACTTCGGCGGCGGCCAAGCGCATTTTGCGTAGCGGCCGTTCAAGCGCAGCAGGAGAGCGGTCGCGTTCTCCGTCTGCCCAGGAGTCAGATTCAGGCGCGAGCCTGATGACCGTGGATCCTTCCTCCGGGGAGGAACTCGGCCGACTCTGGGGCACACGGAAGCGGCCGTACTCAAAGAGTGGGGGCTCAGGCTCCGATAGGAGTGACCCCGGGTCAGTTTCCCCTTCTGGGAGACCAGCAGCCCGTAGAGGCAGGGTCAGAACCCCGAGGGCCGGTACCAATGCCAGTATGGCGGAGGCCCGGCGGGAATTTATGCGCCCCAGGCGCGAGGAGGAAAGGCTGGAGGCGGAGCTACGGTCCGAGCAGGAGGTTGCGGACATGGATCGTGCTCTGCACCAAGCCCAGGAACGCATGTCACGTCTGTCGGAATCGTCCCAGGGCGAGACCGACGAGCGCAACATGACCGCCTCCGCTATCAAGGAGCGCCTGGAAATTTCATCGGCCATAGTCCGGAAGGTCATCGCGTCTTCCGGACATCTGAAAGGGACCTTTCAGAAGGCCTTAAAGACGGCAGTCGGAGACTGGGAGCTTTTAGCTCCAGTCCTGTACGAGCGAACAGTCTCCGAGGAGACCGAGAAGTTGCGGCTGGTAAACCACCGGCTGCTCTCCGAGGTCTCTCGGCAGGGAAAGGAGCTGGCCCAACTCCGCAAGGAGATGGACAGCATCCGGGAGAGCCTCACTGGGCAAACGCCCCGAGCGGCTGGCGTAGCTGACGACAGCAATGTTGTCGCTTACGTCAACGCTCGGTTCGAAGCCATCGAGGCTCGGCTACCCCCGGAGCGGCTTCGGCCCCCGTTGGCTGCCGACAGGCGTAAGACAAACGCGCCGCCTCCGGCCACTGCGCCGGCAGCCGCGCAACCACCGGACACGACACATAAAAACCCGGAAATGACGTCCGCGAGCACGAGGGGGACTAAGCCGCCCCCTGCTCGCAGCACACCGGCTGCAGCTGCGCCGAAGCCTAAGGCTCCAGCGCCGCCCAACCCCGAATCCCGAGGGAATCCTCCCAAGGGGAAGAAGGGAAGGAAGTCGGCCAAGAAGGGCAAGGCGGCAAATGCTGCCCCGCCCCCAAGGGAAGACGTTCGAGTTTCCCGACCTGTGAAGTGTGCAGAATTGCGCATTTCTGAGTTAGATGACTCCGTCACCGCAGAGGAAGTCGCAGCTGCTGTCGCTAAGACTGGGGCGTGCTCGGTGGAGTCCGTGAAGACGGGCGAGATCCGCCGAGACAGGAGGGGGCAAGGCGCCTGCTGGGCACGTTGCCCCGTGGCGGTGGCCAAAAAGCTGGTGGACGGTGCTCGTCTGCTGGTCGGTTGGACATCGGCGCGGGTCAAACTGCTAGAGGCCAGGGAGTTACGCTGTTTCCGGTGTCTCGAAAAGGGACACGTCCGGAGCAAGTGCGGCTCGGAAGTTGACCGTAGCAGTCAGTGCTACCGTTGCGGTCAGCTAGGCCATCTGGCGCGTGCCTGTGAGGCGGCGCCACACTGCACGGTGTGCGCAGTGGCCGGCAGAAATGCCAGTCACAAGGTTGGGGGTCCAGCCTGCAAGGCCTCCAAACCAAAAAACCGCGGTCGGCAAGCTGCCACCGAGGCCACGGCCCGGTCGCAGCCGGCCCGCTCCGAGCCACTCGCGGATGAGGAGATGCAAATTGCACCTCCTTAAAATGGCACTCAGATTCCTCCAGGGGAATCTCAACCACTGCGCCAGAGCTCAGGACCTGTGGGTCCAGAGTCTGGCGGAGAGGTTGATAGCCATAGCGGTAGTGGCTGAGCCGTACTACATCCCGCCCGATTGGGTTTCGGATGTGGACGGCACAGCGGCCATTGCCACCCGAGTGGCCAACGGCGCCCCCCCTTTTCAGAGGATTGAAAAGGGGCACGGATGGGTTGCGGCTGAGTTGGGAGACACCCTGGTTATCGGGGTGTATTTCTCTCCTAACCGGCCTCTCGCTCAATTCGAGAGTTTTCTCTCCGAGTTGGAGGCTGTGATCGGCCGCAATCGTTCGCTCCAAGTGCTGGTCGCTGGGGATTTCAATGCCAAGTCCTTGGTATGGGGATCTCCAGCGACAGATGTGCGTGGAGAGGCGCTCGCGGAGTGGGCAGTCGCTTCTGGCATGACTGTCTTGAATCGGGGCTCGGTAGACACCTGTGTGCGCATGCGGGGAGGGTCCATCGTGGACTTGACGTTCGCGACTCCTTCGCTAGCACGACGTGTCCAGGGCTGGGAAGTGCTGGAGGGTGTGGAGACGTTGTCGGACCACCGGTATATCCGGTTCGACGTTTCTACGCTTCCGGCAATTCATACCGGTCCAAGCCGTTCTACCCGGCATAGAGACAGTCCGAGATGGGCTTTGAAGCGACTCGACCGCGAGAAGTTGGAGTGCGCGGCTATCGTCCAGGCATGGGTGCCTGTGCCGGATGGGCCTGCTGAGGTGGAGGATGAGGCCGAATGGTTCCGGGAGGCGCTGTCGCAAATTTGCGACGCGGCCATGCCCCGGGCCGGGCCTATCCCTCCTAAGCGGCAGGTATACTGGTGGTCCGCAGACCTCGCGAGCTTGCGCTTTGCGTGCGTGAGGGCAAGACGCCAGTATTCCCGGTACCGTCGCAGACGCACCCGGATTGAGGACGATGAGGCCCGCCTTTATGACGCCTATAGAGAGGCGAAAAAGGCGCTCAAGGTTGCGATCAATAGAGCTAAGTCCAGGGCAAGGGAGGAGTTTCTTGAGACTCTTAATGCGGATCCGTGGGGAAGGCCGTACAGGTTGGCGTTGAGTAAGCTCCGCCCCTGGGCACCCCCGGTTACGCAGAGTCTCTCTCCTCCCTTGCTCCACGACGTCGTCCAGGCTCTGTTTCCAACCCGAGGAGAGCACACTCCGCCAGTGATGACGCCACCCTCAGGTGTGAGAGTAGGTGTAGACGAGGTCCCTGCCGTGTCGGACGTTGAGTTTGATGCGGCAGTCTCGCGGCTACGGGCCAAGAGTACGGCTCCTGGTCTAGACGGCATACCCGGCCGCGCTTGGGTTCTGTCCCTCGAGTGGCTGGGGCCGAGACTGCAGAGCCTGTATTCGGCCTGTCTGTCGCAGGGACGTTTTCCGCGCCAGTGCTCGATGAGGTTGGGAAACTTCTCGAGCGCATAATCGCTGGCCGCCTGATTGGGCACCTCGAGGAGGTGGGGCCGGACTTGGCAGACTGCCAGTACGGCTTTAGGCGTCGTCGGTCCACGGTTCACGCGATCCTCCGCGTGAAGGACATCGCCAGGGAGGCGATGTCGCAGGGTCAAGTGGTGTTAGCGGTATCACTCGATATAGCTAACGCCTTCAACACCCTGCCGTGGACCTGCATAAAGGAGGCACTACGGCACCACGGTGTCCCCCTTTATCTACGGCTCATCCTGGAAGACTACCTGACAGAGAGGTATGTCGAGTTCCCGGGGCGCGATGACTGGCAGCGTTATCCCATGTCGTGCGGTGTCCCACAGGGTTCGGTTCTTGGGCCGCTCCTGTGGAACATTGGTTATGACTGGGTGCTGCGCGAAGTCAACCTCCAGGGCGTCGAAGTAACTTGTTACGCCGACGATACCCTGGTAACGGCGAGAGGGAAACACTTCCGGGATGCAGCCGTCCTTGCCACAGCAGGCGTGGCGGAAGTCGTCGGTAGAATCCGACGCCTAGGGCTACACGTGGCCCTAGAAAAATCCGAGGCGACCTGTTTCCACGGGCCTCGGAGAGGACCTCCAGCCGGTTCAAGCATCCAGGTGGGTGGAGTCCAGATCCGTGTCGAGTCGACCATGAAGTACCCGGGATTGGTCCTCGACAGTCGCTGGAACTTCCACGCCCATTTTAAGCGCTTGGCGCCTAAACTGGTGCGAACGGCGGCCGCGTTAGGCAGATTGCTGCCCAACATTGCGGGGCCGAAGGCTTCATGCCGGAGGCTTTACGCGGGAGTTGTGCGGTCCATGGCCCTGTACGGCTCACCTGTCTGGACCGACATCCTGACAAGCCGGAGTATCGCCGAACTGCGGAGACCGCAGCGGGCGATGGCAGTCAGGATCATACGGGGCTACCGCACAATTTCTTACGAGGCGGCCTGTGTGCTGGCCGGCACACTCCCCTGGGACCTTGATGCGAGGACCCTCTCGGCGGTGTTTCACTACCGGGAGGAGGCGCATCGGTCCACAGTCCACGGGGTTACCCCAAGCCAGGTTTCATCCTGGCTGGAAGAGTTCCGCACACTTGCTGTGGAGCTCTGGGATGTGCGGCTCGCGGATCCCGGATCGGGCCATCGCACGATCCAGGCGATCCGCCCTGTCCTCACGCAGTGGTTGAATCGGCGTCACAGCGCCGTAACGTACCGTCTGACGCAGATACTCACGGGGCACGGCTGCTTCGGGAGTTATCTGTGCCAGATCGGACGGGAGGCTAGCGATGCCTGTCACCACTGTGACGCCAGCGAGGACACGGCTCAGCACACGCTGGAGGTGTGCCCAGCTTGGGCAAACGAGCGCGAGACGCTCACCGCCTCGATCGGGCGCGACCTCTCGCTGCCATCCGTGGTTTCTGCCATGGTGGCGAGCGCGAGCTCGTGGGATGCGGTGCTCTCCTTCTGCGACGCCGTTGTGTCGCAGAAGGAGAGCGCCGAGCGCCAGCGCGAGCTGGACAATCCCGCCCGACGTCGGAGGCGAGGCCGCCGGGGTGGTGGTGCGTAATCCCGGCGGTTCCCTGCGGTTAGGGGACGAGAATACTACCGAGGTATCCCTGCCTGTCGTAAGAGGCGACTAAAAGGGCCCTTGGGGTCGCGAAGCGCACGCGGGGGGGCCTGCGTGTATTTCGGTTTGCGATCCCGAGGATGACGGTAACGCGTGTCTTCGGACACAGTGGTCTGTGTTATCGTGCACTGGAGTCGAGCTTGCTCCTCCCGAGGCTGGCTGCCAGGCGGCCTTGCGCGCCGAAGGGTCCTGCGAGGAGTCTCTCCCTCATTGGGGATCCCGGGTCCCTTCCATTCTGCGCCGAAGATGACCACCGTCAGGTTTTAGTGGGTAGGGGTCTCTGTTTTCCCAGGAGTTCCGAGTCCCACATATCCCAGGTGTCCCGAACCCAGGGCCTTGGGAATGCCTAAATGCATTTCCTGACGCAAAAAAAAAAAAAAAAAAAAGGTTAGGTTAGGTTGAAAAGACTCCCCCCCATGAGCCTTCGCCTTGTCGTGGCGGGGGGGCTTAGTACTGGTGGCAGGTGGAACCACCGGGAAGCTAAGAGGGCTCAGGCATGGCAGTGCGGTGGACTTCCCACCCACCCATTGCCTGCCGCCGGGCGTGGTGGTGGTATGGTGCCTACCACTGCCCGCCTAAAGGGGCGCCCACGGGCGCAGCGCCTTAGAGCGCGAGGTGGGAGCCGCGGTGCACAACCGTTTGGAGGGGGTCAGTGATCCGCGGCTGGCCCCCCCTGTGCACTGCGGCTCGGCGGGGCCGTACCGCCAGATGCGGCAGCGGATCCACCTTTTAGGTGGATCGTGGTTGCGGACCTAGTAGGGTCCGCGTACGGTGAGAGCCAGCGGGCTTGAGTACGGGGGTGCTTTTGCCCGCAATGCACGGCTTTCACCGCGACGGCGGAAGTACCTGTGTGCTCCAGGTACTTCCGTGGCCTCCCCCCTTCATTGGGGGGTCGGCTGGAGGGGGCCCCAATACGGGGAAGCACTGGCGGCGGGGCGTTGCGAAACTTTTTAGGGACCCCGCCTCGCCGCTGAAGTGTTGAGGTCGAGTACCGTGGGGTTTTAGTCGGTAGAAGTCCGACATAACCTCGTCGTTCCCCCGGGCGGCGAGGTATCCATGAGGATTTCCCCACGTTAATAAAAAAAAAAAAAAAAAAAAGGTTGAAAAGACTACCCACGCGGGTACCCGGCACAAAGCCGGGGAATCCCGCATGACGCCTGTGATTGACGCCTCAGTGGCGACAATGACAGACGTTGTCGGCCCTCACTCGTATTGTGGGGAGGGCCAGAAACGCCTAAAGGACGAGCCACGTCCGAAAACTGGCAGCGAGGTGGTGCGGGAGCCCGTAGTGAGGCTGACCCGCTTGAGCTCTGAGGAGCTTAGAGCTGCTACGCCGGAGCGATCCATTTCGGCGGCGGCCGACCGCATTTTGCGTAGCGGCCGTTCAAGCGCAGCAGGAGAGCGGTCGCGTTCTCCGTCTGCCCAGGAGTCGGATTCAGGCGCGAGCCTGATGACCGTGGATCCTTCCTCCGGGGAGGAACTCGGCCGACTCTGGGGCACACGGAAGCGGCCGTACTCCAAGAGTGGGGGTTCGGGCTCCGATAGGAGTGACCTGGGGTCAGTTTCCCCTTCTGGGAGACCGGCGGCCCGTAGAGGCAGGGTCAGAACCCCAAAAGCCGGTGCCAATGCCAGCTTGGCGGAGGCCCGGCGGGAATTTATGCGCCCCAGGCGCGAGGAGGAAAGGCTGGAGGCGGAGTTACGGTCCGAGCAGGAGGTTGCGGACATGGATCGTGCTCTGCACCAAGCCCAGGAACGCATGTCGCGTCTGTCGGAATCGTCACAGGGCGAGACCGACGAGCGCAACATGACCGCCTCCGCTATCAAGGAGCGCCTGGCAATTTCGTCGGCCATAGTCCGGAAGGTCATCGCGTCTTCCGGACATCTGAAAGGGACCTTTCAGAAGGCCTTGACGACGGCAGTTGGGGACTGGGAGCTTTTAGCTCCAGTGCTCTACGAGCGAACAGTCTCCGAGGAGACCGAGAAGCTGCGGCTGGTAAACCACCGGCTGCTCTCCGAGGTCTCTCGGCAGGGCAAGGAGCTGGCCCAACTCCGCAAGGAGATGGACAGCATCCGGGAGAGCCTCACTGGGCAAACGCCCCGAGCGGCTGGCGTGGCTGACGATAGCAATGTTGTCGCTTACGTCAACGCTCGGTTCGAGGCCATCGAGGCTCGGCTACCCCCGGAGCGGCTTCGGCCTCCCCTGGCTGCCGACAAGCGCCAGACAACCGCGCCGCCGCCGGCCACTGCGCCAGCGGCCGCGCCACCACCGGCTATGACTAAAACCCCGGAAAAGACACCCGCGAGCAAGAGGGCGACTCAGCCGCCCCCTGCTCGCAGCACACCGGCTGCAGCTGCGCCGAAGCCTAAGGCTCCAGCGCCGCCCAACCCCGAATCCCGAGGGAACCCTCCCACGGGGAAGAAGGGAAGGAAGTCGGCCAAGAAGGGCAAGGCGGCTAGCGCTGCCCCGCCCCCAAGGGAGCCCCGCCCTTTGCCGCCGGCCCCCGAGACCATGGAGTTACCGTGGAACCTCGTGACCGGCCGCAAGGGCAAGAGCAAGGGTGCGAAAGCTGCGGCAGCAGTGAAGCCCCCCCGCGAAACCCCAGACAAGGCAAGCTAAAGTGCCTAATCTCCGCCCCGCACGCTCGGCGGCAGTAGTGATTACGCTACAGCCAGAAGCCGAGAAGCGGGGCGTGACGTACTCTGGCGTCATCTCGCAGGCTAAAGCCAGCATCAGCTTGGCCAGCCTCGGGATTGAGTCCGTGCGCTTTAAGCGAGCAGCCACCGGAGGCGCCATTTTGGAGCTGCCGGGCGCTGCGGAGACAGACGGTAGGGCGGACTCTCTGGCTACCAAGCTAAGAGAGGTCCTCAACGCAGAAGACGTCCGAGTTTCCCGACCTGTGAAGTGTGCAGAATTGCGCATTTCTGAGTTGGATGACTCCGTCACCGCAGAGGAAGTCGCAGCCGCTGTCGCTAAGACTGGGGCGTGCTCGGTGGAGTCCGTGAAGACGGGCGAGATCCGCCGAGACAGGAGGGGGCAAGGCGCCTGCTGGGCACGTTGCCCCGTGGCGGTGGCCAAAAAGCTGGTGGACGGTGCTCGTCTGCTGGTCGGTTGGACATCGGCGCGGGTCAAACTGCTGGAGGCCAGGGAGCTGCGTTGTTTCCGGTGTCTCGAGAAGGGACACGTCAGGAGCAAGTGCGGCTCGGAAGTTGACCGTAGCAGTCAGTGCTACCGCTGCGGTCAACTGGGCCATCTGGCACGTGCCTGTGAGGCGGCGCCGCACTGCACGGTGTGCGCGGTGGCTGGCAAGAACGCCAGTCACAGGGTTGGGGGCCCAGCCTGCAAGGCCCCCAAACCCAAAATCCGCGGTCGGCAGGCTGCCACCGAGGCCACGGCCCGGTCGCAGCCGGCCCACTCCAAGCCACTCGGTGACGAGGAGATGCAAATTGCACCTCCTTAAAATGGCACTCAGATTCCTGCAAGGGAATCTCAACCACTGCGCCAGAGCTCAGGACCTGTGGGGCACGGATGGGTTGCGGCTGAGTTGGGAGACACCCTGGTTATCGGGGTGTATTTCTCTCCTAACCGGCCTCTCGCTCAATTCGAGAGTTTTCTCTCCGAGTTGGAGGCTGTGATCGGCCGCAATCGTTCGCTCCAAGTGCTGGTCGCTGGGGATTTCAATGCCAAGTCCTTGGTATGGGGATCTCCAGCGACAGATGTGCGTGGAGAGGCGCTCGAGGAGTGGGCAGTCGCTTCTGGCATGACTGTCTTGAATCGGGGTTCGGTAGACACCTGTGTGCGCATGCGGGGAGGGTCCATCGTGGACTTGACGTTCGCGACTCCTTCGCTAGCACGACGTGTCCAGGGCTGGGAAGTGCTGGAGGGTGTGGAGACGTTGTCGGACCACCGGTATATCCGGTTCGACGTTTCCACGCTTCCGGCAATTCATACCGGTCCAAGCCGTTTTACCCGGCATAGAGACAGTCCGAGATGGGCTTTGAAGCGACTCGACCGCGAGAAGTTGGAGTGTGCGGCTATCGTCCAGGCATGGGTGCCTGTGCCGGATGGGCCTGCTGAGGTGGAGGATGAGGCCGAATGGTTCCGGGAGGCGCTGTCGCAAATTTGCGACGCGGCCATGCCCCGGGCCGGGCCTATCCCTCCTAAGCGGCAGGTATACTGGTGGTCCGCAGACCTCGCGAGCTTGCGCTTTGCGTGCGTGAGGGCGAGACGCCAGTATTCCCGGTACCGTCGCAGACGCACCCGGATTGAGGACGATGAGGCCCGCCTTTATGACGCCTATAGAGAGGCGAAAAAGGCGCTCAAGGTCGCCATCAACAGAGCCAAGTCCAGGGCAAGAGAGGAGTTTCTTGAGACTCTTAATGCGGATCCGTGGGGAAGGCCGTACAGGTTGGCGTTGAGTAAGTTCCGCCCCTGGGCACCCCCGGTTACGCAGAGTCTCTCTCCTCCCTTGCTCCACGACGTCGTCCAGGCTCTGTTTCCGACCCGAGGAGAGCACACTCCGCCAGTGATGACGCCACCCACAGGTGTGGGAGTTGGTGTAGACGAGGTCCCTGCCGTGTCCGACGTTGAGTTTGATGCGGCAGTCTCGCGGCTACGGGCCAAGAGTACGGCTCCTGGTCTAGACGGCATACCCGGCCGCGCTTGGGTTCTGTCCCTCGAGTGGCTGGGGCCGAGACTGCAGAGCCTGTATTCGGCCTGTCTGTCGCAGGGACGTTTTCCGCGCCAGTGGAAAACGGGGAAGCTCGTCCTACTGAGGAAGGAGGGTCGACCATCTGACTCCCCCTCGGCCTACCGCCCGATTGTGCTGCTCGACGAGGTTGGGAAACTTCTTGAGCGCATAATCGCTGGCCGCCTGATTGGGCACCTCGAGGAGGTGGGGCCGGACTTGGCAGACTGCCAGTACGGCTTTAGGCGTCGTCGGTCCACGGTTCACGCGATCCTCCGCGAGAAGGACATCGCCAGGGAGGCGATGTCGCAGGGTCAAGTGGTGTTAGCGGTATCACTCGATATAGCTAACGCCTTCAACACCCTGCCGTGGTCCTGCATAAAGGAGGCGCTACGGCACCACGGTGTCCCCCTTTATCTACGGCTCATCCTGGAAGACTACCTGACAGAGAGGTATGTCGAGTTCCCGGGGCGCGATGACTGGCAGCGTTATCCCATGTCGTGCGGTGTCCCACAGGGTTCGGTTCTTGGGCCGCTCCTGTGGAACATTGGTTATGACTGGGTGCTGCGAACAGTCAACCTCCAGGGCGTCGAAGTAACTTGTTACGCCGACGATACCCTGGTAACGGCGAGAGGGAACAACTTCCGGGATGCAGCCGTCCTTGCCACAGCAGGCGTGGCGGAAGTCGTCGGCAGAATCCGACGCCTAGGGCTACACGTGGCCCTAGAAAAATCCGAGGCGACCTGTTTTCACGGGCCTCGGAGAGGACCTCCAGCCGGTTCGGCTATCCAGGTGGGTGGAGTCCAGATCCGTGTCGAGTCGACCATGAAGTACCTAGGATTGGTCCTCGACAGTCGCTGGAACTTCCACGCCCATTTTAAGCGCTTGGCGCCTAAACTGGTGCGAACGGCGGCCGCGTTAGGCAGATTGCTGCCCAACATCGCGGGGCCGAAGGCTTCATGCCGGAGGCTTTACGCGGGAGTTGTGCGGTCCATGGCCCTGTACGGCTCACCTGTCTGGGCCGACATCCTGACAAGCCGGTGTATCGCCGAACTGCGGAGACCGCAGCGGGCGATGGCAGTCAGGATCATACGGGGCTACCGCACAATCTCTTACGAGGCGGCCTGTGTGCTGGCCGGCACACTCCCCTGGGACCTTGATGCGAGGACCCTCTCGGCGGTGTTTCACTACCGGGAGGAGGCGCGTCGGTCCACAGTCCACGGGGTTACCCCAAGCCAGGTTTCATCCTGGCTGGAAGAGTTCCGCACACTTGCTGTGGAGCTCTGGGATGTGCGGCTCGCGGATCCCGGATCGGGCCATCGCACGATCCAGGCGATCCGCCCTGTCTTCACGCAGTGGCTGAATCGGCGTCACGGCGCCGTAACGTACCATCTGACGCAGATACTCACGGGGCACGGCTGCTTCGGGAGTTATCTGTGCCGGATTGGACGGGAGGCTAGCGATGCCTGTCACCACTGTGACGCCAGCGAGGACACGGCTCAGCACACGCTGGAGGTGTGCCCAGCTTGGGCAAACGAGCGCGCGACGCTCACCGCCTCGATCGGGCGCGACCTCTCGCTGCCATCCGTGGTTTCTGCCATGGTGGCGAGCGCGAGCTCGTGGGATGCGGTGCTCTCCTTCTGCGACGCCGTCGTGTCGCAGAAGGAGAGCGCCGAGCGCCAGCGCGAGCTGGACAATCCCGCCCGACGTCGGAGGCGAGGCCGCCGGGGTGGTGGTGCGTAATCCCGGCGGTTCCCTGCGGTTAGGGGACAAGAATACTACCGAGGTATCCCTGCCTGTCGTAAGAGGCGACTAAAAGGGCCCTTGGGGTCGCGAAACGCACGCGGGGGGGCCTGCGTGTGTTTCGGTTTGCGATCCCGAGGATGACGGTAACGCGTGTCTTCGGACACAGTGGTCTGTGTTATCGTGCACTGGAGTTAAGCTTGCTCCTCCCGAGGCTGGCTGCCAGGCGGCCTTGCGCGCCGAAGGGTCCTGCGAGGAGTCTCTCCCTCGTTGGGGATCCCGGGTCCCTTCCATTCTGCGCCGAAGATGACCACCGTCAGGTTTTAGTGGGTAGGGGTCTCTGTTTTCCCAGGAGTTCCGAGTCCCACATATCCCAGGTGTCCCGAACCCAGGGCCTTGGGAATGCCTAAATGCATTTCCTGACGCAAAAAAAAAAAAAAAAAAAAAAAAAAAGGTTAATACGCCTCGATGGCGTGGAGGTGAGGGTGGGGGCCCAAATGAAGTATTTGGGCCTCCTACTGGACGGGCGGTGGCGTTTTGGCGAGCACTTCAGCAGGCTTGCCCCCCGCCTCGTCAATGCTGCGAGTGCCTTGGGCCGCCTTCTTCCCAACACAGGCGGCCCTGATACTACATGCCGGCGACTTTACGCCGGCATCGTACGAAGCATTGCTTTGTATGGAGCACCAGTGTGGGCGGACGCCCTGAACGTCACCAACAAGCGCATGCTGCGGAGGGCGCAGCGTGTCGTGGCGACCAGGGCGGTGCGGGGGTACCGAACCATTTCCATGGGGGCTGCCTGCGTTTTGGCCGGTACGCCCCCGTGGGAGCTAGAGGCAGGGGTCCTCGCTGCGGTATACAAATACCGTGCAGCAGCGAGGGCCAGAGGTCAGCGCCCCGCCTTCGACGAGGTTGAGAGGGTGAGGCGCATAGCTCAGAATGAGTTAATTTGGCGCTGGCAGGACGACCTCGAGGCGCCTCGGTACGGAACCCGCACCATAGACGCCATCAGGCCCGTCCTAAATAGTTGGTATGCGAGGGGGTTCGGCGCACTCACCTTCCGGCTGGTGCAGGTGCTCTCTGGGCATGGCTGTTTCGGCCAATACCTGCACCGGATAGCCGGAAGAGAGCCGACCCCCGTGTGCCACGAGTGTGGAGCACTTGAAGACGACGCCCAGCACACCCTCGAGGTGTGTCCGGCCTGGGAGGTGCAGCGCAGCACACTGGTTGCTGTAATAGGCCGGGACCTCTCGCTCCCAAAAGTAGTTAGGGCTATGCTCGAGAGTGAGAGGTCGTGGGAGGCGATGGTCTCCTTCTGTGAAGAGGTTATGACACAGAAGGAGACCGCGGAGAGGGCCAGGGAGGACGATCCTCTGGCGGCCCCTCTCCGACGCAGACGGCTGGGAGCCCGGAGAAGGCGGTTCGCCCACCTTCTCCCAGTTCCCTAGGACACCAGCGGGTGAGACCGGGGGGTCTCACTCGCATTGCACGGTGTCCCTGTCTGGGGGGTATCTGTTGTGTATCAGGTTACCCCCCCGTGGCGTGAGGAGGCCCGGCAGTGGCTGGGCCGACCGCTTGGGACGATGTGGCCGAAATCCTTAGGGAATCCCACATCGTCCCGCTAAAAGCGAAGCGGGATACACCGGGGTATTTTTAGTGGGTATGCCGCCGGCTTCACCGGCGGAGAGTCCCACACTCCCCCACCGCCCACCCAGGCGGTGGGATAGTGCGTAATGCATTTTTACCTCGTTAAAAAAAAAAAAAAAAGGTTAGGTTAGGTTAGGTTAGGTTAGGTTAGGTTCCCGTCCCGCGGGGGAGGCCCCATGAGTGTTTTGTAAGTGCTAGATACGTCCTCGTCGTCTCCCCTGGCTCTCCCAGTCCTGTGCACGGTAACGCAGTGCCAGGCTGGTGACTAAACTCTAGCACTTGGGGCAATCCTTGCGGTTTTGTTTATTAGTGTTCCCAGCTCCCTGGCCGTCGAGGTATCTCCGGTTTCAGGTCGAGCGGGCCCTAATAGGCTTCTCGTGAGGTCAAATCAAAACTCTTGTGTTTTGATTTTTCGTGTATATTAGTGTTCTCAGCTCCCTGGCCGTCGAGGTATCTCCGGTTGCAGGTTGAGCGGGGCCTAATAACGCGCTCTCTTACTGTAGCTTTATTCTTGTTTTTTGTTTTTATTTTGTGCTGTAATTATGTCCACCCGACGTAATTCAGCCAACTCTATTGAGGGTCTCGCAGTCGCGGAAGCCTCGGTGGACGAGCTGGACCAGATGGTCACACGCGCGTTGCGCAGCTCACGCACCAAGAGGCCGGCGGGTTCGCCCATTTTTGCGTCTGAGGCTTCGGTCTCAGACAGTGAGGAGGTGGCCACGACGATACGGTCGACGGCACCAAAAAAGGCTTCGACCAAAAAGGTCGTAGCCAAAAAGGCCAAAAAGGCGGCATCTGGCCCTGCGGCCAAAAAGGCGGCGGCCAAAAAGGCGGCAGTTGCCACTGCGGCCGAATTCCTCAGGGCCAAGGCGGCGCAAGTCGCCTTGACCCGCCTGGAGTCGAATTCCAACGCATCTCGGGAGGATGCACAAGAGGTGGAAGCCGAAGAGCCTGTCGACTTCACGCGGAACCCACTCCCCGAGGAATGCTCACTCGCGGAGCTGGACGCAGCCGTTGACACCGAGACGCTGCGTGCCCGGGCGGGTCATCTGAGGTCCCAAATTTTCCACATTGCCCGAAAGTCCGGCAATCTCAAGGGGGAGTACGTGCGTGACCTAAAAAATCACGCCACGGAATACCACGAGATTGTCGAGACGATTGCGGAGCGGACGATCTCAGATGAAACACGGCGGCTCAGTCTCGAAAACCGGAGACTTCGCCGCCAAGTGGAGGACCTAGAGAAGGAAGTGAAAGCCATGCGCCGCGACTTCTCACAGAGGGACAAATCCCCGCTGCGGCCAGCTCTTCCCTGCCAAGTCCCGGTGGGCAACTCGGCCAATGACCTGATGGCCGAGATGTCCAAAATGGTCAAAGACATGGCGGAGGATTTGAAGGCCTCCATGTGCCGAACCTTCGGCGATATGGTGAACGCCCGCTTGGCGGTGGTTGAGGAGCGCCTCCCACCAGCACCAATCGTGCGTCCTCCACTGGCCGCCGACAAGAGGCGAGAGGAGGCAGCCAAGGCTGCAGTGGCCTCAGCTACACAAGCACCAGCCCAGTCTCAGCCTACTGCGGCTCCAAAGCCGAAACGGACGCGGAAGGGTAAAGCGAGGGTGGTTCCGCAACAAGCACCCCTCGCTGTTGCCGGCCCGTCGTCCGCAGTGACTCCTGCTGCCCCTGTCACCCGCGAGGGACAATGGAATGTGGTGGCTAGGAAAAAAGGGAAAGGCAAAGGCAAGGGGAAGACCTCCTCGCCCGCCGCTGCCCAACCCTCCGTGTCGGCAGCTGCACCCAAAAATGTAGCGAAGAAGAAGACGAAAAAAGCGGTGAAACTCACACCGCCAAAGTCCTCGGCTGTGATAATTACATTACAGCCGGAGGCAATTGAGAAGGGCGTAACATACGCAATGGCAATGAACCAGGCCAGGGAGAGCATAGCTCTGCCTGAGCTTGGCATTGCCAAAATAAAAACTCGCACCACGGCCACGGGAGCCAGAATGCTCGAGCTACCTGGTTCCCAAAGCGGGGATAAGGCTGACAACCTCGCGGAGAAAATCCGTGAGGTTTTAAAGGATGTCGCCACCGTCGCAAGGCCCACAAAGTGTGTGGATCTCCTGGTACGGGGCCTTGACGACTCGATCACAAAAGAGGAAGTGGTCACCGCTGTTGCGGCAAAGGGCGGCTGTGCCGCGGAACTTGTTAGGGCTGGGGAGATCCGCTCCGGCCCTGGTGGTACGGGCTCTATCACCGTTAAGTGCCCGGTGGCTGCGGCCAAAACAGTCGTGGAAGCGGGACGCCTCTTCATTGGCTGGACCTCGGCCCAGGTGCGTGCCCTTGATACCCTGCCCTTACGCTGTTTTAAGTGCATGGGCACGGGCCACACCCGCCAGACATGCCCCTCGCAAAAGGACCGGAGCGATTTATGCTTCCGGTGCGGGCGATCGGGGCACAAGGCCGAAAAGTGCACAGAGACACCTCGTTGTGCGATCTGTGCCGATGAGGGAAGGCCGTCAGGGCACGCAATGGGGGGAAGGAAATGTGTTCCTTCCCCTAAAAGAGGAACAATGGCCCCCAGGACCCAGGCCGCCACGAATGAGGTAGTGCGCCACGCATCGGCGCCGCAGGAAATTGTAATGTCGGAATGAGTGTAAGCCGGCATTACAATTTCCTACAGACGAACACCAACCACTGCGCTGGAGCCCAGGACCTTCTCGTTCAAGCAATGGCGCAGTGGGAAGTGGATGTTGCGGTGGTGGCGGAGCCCTATTTTGTGCCTCCTCACCCACACTGGGCTGGGGATGTAAACGGCTCCATCGCTATTATAGCGAAGACGGGAAGCGCTGCCCGCCCTCTTATTGTCAAGGAGAGGGGGTCAGGCTATGTGGCCGCCACTTGGGGGAGAGAATACGCCATTATCGGTGTCTATTACTCCCCCAATGGCACTCTGGCTGGTCTGGAGGTGCTTCTAGACACGCTAGGGCATGTCTTGCAGCGGATGGCACCCCTCCCTGTTATATTGATGGGGGACCTTAATTCTTGGTCCTCCTCGTGGGGAAGTGCCACCACCAACTCCTGGGGCCGCACCGTCCAGAACTGGGCGGTCGATGCTGAATTGTCTCTCCTGAACCGGGGGACAGAACATACGTGCGTGCGATGGAATGGGGGGTCCGTGGTGGACATTTCGTTCGCCACCCCTTCTATCGCACGTCGCGTCCGGTGTTGGCGGGTTCTCAGCGAGGTGGAGACTCTATCGGATCACAAATACATCCAATTTGAGATCTCCACCTCACCTGACACAGCGGCCCTGGCCCGGCGGCGGGGACAGGCTTCCTTCCGGCGGTGGGCCTTGACTAGGCTGGACAAGGAGCTAGCGGAAGAGGCCGCAATAGTTCAGGCTTGGTGCTCGGCCCCTATCTCCTTGGAGGTCGACGAGGCGGCCAGTGTATTTCGGGCCTCTCTTACGGAGGTGTGCGACGCATCCATGCCGAGGGTGAAGGGTGCAGCACCTCGGCGGCAGGTGTACTGGTGGTCCGAAGAAATCGCGGACCTCCGGAGCACCTGCCAACGGTCTAGAAGGGCGTATGGCCGCAGTCGGCGTCGTGCCAACCGCGACCCAGTAGTCGAGGGCCAGCTGTATGCCACCTACTGTTCTGACAGAAAGGCGCTACAGCTGGCCATAAGCCAAGCCAAGGCTCAGGCTCGGGAGGAGCTCCTGGAGGGTCTAAACCGTGACCCATGGGGCAGGCCCTATCGCGCAGCACGTAATAAGCTGCGCAATCAGGGGCCCCCAGTCATCGAGACCCTCCAGCCTGAACTGCTGGAAAGGGTGGTGCAGGAGTTGTTTCCGGACTGTCAGGAACACTTCCCACCACCCATGGCTCCTCCCACTGGGAGGTCGAATGAAGCCGAGCCTCTTGCGCCGCCTGTCACCGAAGAGGAACTGGGGACGGCGGCCGCAAGCCTCAGGCTCAAAAAGAAGGCCCCTGGACCCGACGGGGTCCCGGGAAAAGTTTTGGGGATAGCGCTCCGGCACCTGCACGAGCAGCTGCGGGAACTGTTCAACGTTGCTATTGCACGAGGGCAGTTCCCCAAAATATGGAAGGAGGGCCGCCTCTGTCTCTTACAGAAGGAGGGGCGGTCGCCTGACACTGCTGGGGCCTATCGCCCGATTGTCCTGCTGGATGAATCCGCGAAACTCTTTGAACGCATCATTGCGTCGCGGATCATCCAGCACATGACGGACATTGGGCCTGATCTGTCATGTAATCAGTTTGGATTCAGGGCAGGGCGATCAACCATCGACGCTCTCCAGGCCCTGAAAGCCGAGACACCAGCACCAGCCCAGTCTCAGCCTACTGCGGCTCCTAAGCCGAAACGGACGCGGAAGGGTACAGCGAGGGTGGTTCCGCAACAAGCACCACTCGCTGTTGCCGGCCCGTCGTCCGCAGTGACTCCTGCTGCCCCTGTCACCCGCGAGGGACAGTGGAATGTGGTGGCTAGGAAAAAAGGGAAAGGCAAAGGCAAGGGGAAGACCTCCTCGCCCGCCGCTGCCCAACCCTCCGTGTCGGCAGCTGCACCCAAAAATGTAGCGAAGAAGAAGGCGAAAAAAGCGGTGAAACTCACACCGCCAAAGTCCTCGGCTGTGATAATTACATTACAGCCGGAGGCAATTGAGAAGGGCGTAACATACGCAATGGCAATGAACCAGGCCAGGGAGAGCATAGCTCTGCCTGAGCTTGGCATTGCCAAAATAAAAACTCGCACCACGGCCACGGGAGCCAGAATGCTCGAGCTACCTGGTTCCCAAAGCGGGGATAAGGCTGACAACCTCGCGGAGAAAATCCGTGAGGTTTTAAAGGATGTCGCCACCGTCGCAAGGCCCACAAAGTGTGTGGATCTCCTGGTACGGGGCCTTGACGACTCGATCACAAAAGAGGAAGTGGTCACCGCTGTTGCGGCAAAGGGCGGCTGTGCCGCGGAACTTGTTAGGGCTGGGGAGATCCGCCGCAGGGGCCCTTACGCTGTTTCAAGTGCATGGGCACGGGCCACACCCGCCAGACATGCCCCTCGCAAAAGGACCGGAGCGATTTATGCTTCCGGTGCGGGCGATCGGGGCACAAGGCCGAAAAGTGCACAGAGACACCTCGTTGTGCGATCTGTGCCGATGAGGGAAGGCCGTCAGGGCACGCAATGGGGGGAAGGAAATGTGTTCCTTCCCCTAAAAGAGGAACAATGGCCCCCAGGACCCAGGCCGCCACGAATGAGGTAGTGCGCCACGCATCGGCGCCGCGGGAAATTGTAATGTCGGAATGAGTGTAAGCCGGCATTACAATTTCCTACAGACGAACACCAACCACTGCGCTGGAGCCCAGGACCTTCTCGTTCAAGCAATGGCGCAGTGGGAAGTGGATGTTGCGGTGGTGGCGGAGCCCTATTTTGTGCCTCCTCACCCACACTGGGCCGGGGATGTAAACGGCTCCATCGCTATTATAGCGAAGACGGGAAGCGCTGCCCGCCCTCTTATCGTCAAGGAGAGGGGGTCGGGCTATGTGGCCGCCACTTGGGGTAGAGAATACGCCATTATCGGTGTCTATTACTCCCCCAATGGCACTCTGGCTGGTCTGGAGGTGCTTCTAGACACGCTAGGGCATGTCTTGCAGCGGATGGCACCCCTCCCTGTTATATTGATGGGGGACCTTAATTCTTGGTCCTCCTCGTGGGGAAGTGCCACCACCAACTCCTGGGGCCGCACCGTCCAGAACTGGGCGGTCGATGCTGAATTGTCTCTCCTGAACCGGGGGACAGAACATACGTGCGTGCGATGGAATGGGGGGTCCGTGGTGGACATTTCGTTCGCCACCCCTTCTATCGCACGTCGCGTCCGGTGTTGGCGGGTTCTCAGCGAGGTGGAGACTCTATCGGATCACAAATACATCCAATTTGAGATCTCCACCTCACCTGACACAGCGGCCCCGGCCCGGCGGCGGGGACAGGCCTCCTTCCGGCGGTGGGCCTTGACTAGGCTCGACAAGGAGCTAGCGGAAGAGGCCGCAATAGTTCAGGCTTGGTGCTCGGCCCCTATCTCCTTGGAGGTCGACGAGGCGGCCAGTGTATTTCGGGCCTCTCTTACGGAGGTGTGCGACGCATCCATGCCGAGGGGGAAGGGTGCTGCACCTCGGCGGCAGGTGTACTGGTGGTCCGAAGAAATCGCGGACCTCCGGAGCACCTGCCAACGGTCTAGAAGGGCGTATGGCCGCAGTCGGCGTCGTGCCAACCGCGACCCAGTAGTCGAGGGCCAGCTGTATGCCACCTACTGTTCTGACAGAAAGGCGCTACAGCTGGCCATAAGCCAAGCCAAGGCTCAGGCTCGGGAGGAGCTCCTGGAGGGTCTGAACCGTGACCCATGGGGCAGGCCCTATCGCGCAGCACGTAATAAGCTGCGCAATCAAGGGCCCCCAGTCATCGAGACCCTCCAGCCTGAATTGCTGGAAAGGGTGGTGCAGGAGTTGTTTCCGGACTGTCAGGAACACTTCCCACCACCCATGGCTCCTCCCACTGGGAGGTCGAATGAAGTCGAGCCTCTGGCGCCGCCTGTCACCGAAGAGGAACTGGAGACGGCGGCTGCAAGCCTCAGGCTTAAGAAGAAGGCCCCTGGACCCGACGGGGTCCCGGGAATAGTCTTGGGGGTAGCTCTCCGGCACCTGCACGAGCAGCTGCGGGAACTGTTCAACGTTGCAATTGCACGTGGACAGTTCCCCAAAATATGAAAGGAAGGCCGCCTCTGTCTTTTACAGAAGGAGGGGCGGTCGCCTGACACAGCTGGGGCCTATCGCCCGATTGTCCTGCTGGATGAATCCGCGAAACTCTTTGAACGCATCATTGCGTCGCGGATCATCCAGCACATGACGGACATTGGGCCTGATCTATCCGGCAACCAGTTTGGTTTCAGGGCCGGGCGATCAACTATCGACGCTCTCCAGGCCCTGAAAAACGAGACGCTGGAAGCGTCCGCGAGAGGAGAAAGGTCATTGGCGGTGTCACTGGACATCGCCAATGCCTTTAATAGCTTGCCCTATGGCACTATAGTGGAGGCGCTCCGCTTTTTCAATGTGCCTCTGTATATGGGGCGCCTGATAAAGAGTTACCTCACAAACCGTGAGGTACTCTACATGGGCTCCGACGGAAGTATCCACCGTCGGACAATGAGGTGTGGGGTTCCTCAGGGGTCCGTTTTGGGACCCCTATTATGGAATATGGGCTACGACTGGGTTCTGCGGGGCACGCTCCTTCCACGGACGCGGGTCCTGTGCTATGCAGACGACACCCTAGTCGTAGCCCGCGGAGGATCCTACGTTGAGGCGGCAAGACTGGTAGAGGTAGCCACCAGTCTTGTTGTGGGGCGCATAGAGGCACTGGGGTTGAAGGTCGCCCTGCAAAAAACCGAGGCCCTTCTTTTCCACGGGCCTCGGAGGGGACCTCCCCCTGGTGCAAAAATACGCCTCAATGGCGTAGAGTTGAAGGTGGGGGCCCACATGAAGTACTTGGGCCTCCTACTTGACGGGCGGTGGCGTTTCGGCGAGCACTTTAGCAGGCTCGCCCCCCGCCTTATCAACGCTGCGAGTGCTTTGGGCCGCCTTCTTCCCAACCAAGGCGGCCCGGACACCACATGCCGGCGACTTTACGCCGGCATTGTGCGAAGCATCGCCCTCTATGGCGCACCGGTGTGGGCAGATGCCCTTAACGTCGCCAACAAGCGCATGCTGCGGAAAGCGCAGCGTGTGGTGGCGACCAGGGCGGTGCGTGGATACCGCACCATATCCATGGGGGCTGCCTGCGTTCTGGCCGGCACGCCCCCGTGGGAGTTAGAGGCCGGGGTCCTCGCTGCGGTATACGATTACCGTGCAGCAGCGAGGGCCAGAGGACAGCGCCTAGCCTCCGAGGAGGTAGGGCGAGTGCGCGAGTTAGCTCAAAATGAGCTAATTTGGCGGTGGCAGGACGAGCTTGAGCGGCCACGATACGGTACACGTACCATCGACGCCATCAGGCCCGTCCTCCGTAGGTGGTGTCGAAGGGGGTTCGGCGCGCTCACCTTCCGGCTGGTGCAGGTGCTTTCTGGGCATGGCTGTTTCGGCCAATACCTGCACCAGATAGCCGGAAGAGAGCCAACCCCCGTGTGCCACGAATGTGGCGCCGAAGAGGACACCGCCCAGCACACGCTAGAGGCGTGCGTGGCTTGGGCGGATCAGCGCCGCAACCTTACGGCCATTGTGGGGCAAGACCTCTCACTCCCGGCCCTAGTACGGGCCATGCTCGGGAGTGAGGAGGCATGGCAGGCTATGGTCTCCTTCTGTGAAGAGGTTATGGCACAGAAGGAGACCGCGGAGAGGGCCAGGGAGGACGATCCTCTGGCGGCCCCTCTCCGACGCAGACGGCTGGGAGCCCGGAGAAGGCGGTTCGCCCACCTTCTCCAAGTTCCCTAGGACACCAGCGGGTGAGACCGGGGGGTCTCACTCGCATTGCACGGTGTCCCTGTCTGGGGGGTACCTGTTGTGTATCAGGTTACCCCCCCGTGGCGTGAGGAGGCCCGGCAGTGGCTGGGCCGACCGCTTGGGACGATGTGGCCGAAATCCTTAGGGAATCCCACATCGTCTCGTAAAAGCGAAGCGGGATACACCGGGGTATTTTTAGTGGGTATGCCGCCGGCTTTACCGGCGGAGAGTCCCACACACCCCCACCGCTCACCCAGGCGGTGGGATAGTGCGTAATGCATTTTTACCCCGTTAAAAAAAAAAAAAAAAAAAAAAAAAAAAAAAAAAGGTTCCCGTCCCGCCCTGACGGAGTGCCCGGCAAGCTTCTTGCCCTTGCCCTAAAGCACCTGGGGGCACAACTTCGGGACATTTTCAACGTTGCACTAACATCCGCGCGTTTCCCGAAGTTGTGGAAGGAGGGACGTCTGTGCCTCCTTCAAAAGACGGGCAGACCCCCAGGTGAAGCTGGCGGCTACCGCCCAATAGTGCTTTTGGACGAGGCGGGTAAGCTGTTCGAGCGGATAATCGCTTTCCGCCTCGTCCAGCACCTAAACGAAGTGGGGCCCAATCTGTCGCCAGTGCAGTTTGGGTTCAGGGCAGGGCACTCCACAATCGACGCCCTGTCGCTCCTGAAGGAGGAGACGGAAGGGGCATCCGCTCGGGGCGAGCGGTCGTTGGCGGTGAGCCTGGACATCGCCAACGCCTTCAACAGCCTGCCGTTCGGCGTGATACGAGAGGCACTCCATTACTTCGGAGTGCCCCCGTATCTCGGCAGGCTGTTGGAGGACTACCTCCGTGGCCGAGAGGTTTTATACCAGAGGGGCGACGGTGTTCTGGTCCGGCACCCGATGCGCTGTGGTGTTCCCCAGGGGTCCGTTCTAGGGCCCCTGTTGTGGAACTTGGGCTACGACTGGGTTCTCCGCGGCGCGCTCCTTCCCAGGATGCGCGTCATATGCTACGCGGATGATACCCTAGTCGTAGCCACAGGAAAGGACTTTCCGGAGGTCCAGAGACTGGCCGAGGTGGGCGCAAGCCTCGTCATAGGGCGAATAGAGGCACTGGGGCTCAGGGTGGCGATCAGTAAGACCGAGGCCCTGCTTTTCCACGGGGCTCGGCGGGGGCCGCCTCCTGGTGCCTCGGTTCGCCTAAACGGCGAAACTGTGAGGGTGGGGGCCCAGATGAAGTATCTGGGCCTCACATTGGACGGACGGTGGAGGTTTGAGGCCCATTTTACCCGCCTCGCCCCCGTCTGATCCGCGCGGCGGGCGCGTTGGGCCACTTGCTGCCCAACGAGCGCGGCCCGGGCCAAGCGTGCCGCAAACTCTATGCGGGTATAGTCAGGAGTATGGCGCTCTACGGAGCGCCAATCTGGGCGCAGGCTCTTACCGCCCACAACGTTGCACTTTTGCGGGCCCCGCAAAGGGTAATGGCGGTAAGAGCCATCAGAGGGTACCGCACCATTTCGGCGGGGGCTGCTTGTGTCCTTGCAGGCATGCCCCCATGGGAAATGGAGGCCCAGGTTCTCGCTGCTGTCTACCAGCGCAGGGCAGTGGCGAGAGCACAAGGCGAGCGCCCTTATTTCGATGAAATAGAGGGCGTTCGCAGGCAGGCGCAAAACGCGCTCCTACGGCGGTGGGCAGAGGACCTGGCTGACGCCGTCTATGGCCGGCACACCATAGACGCCATCAGGCCGGTCCTCAAACAGTGGGTGCGCAGGGAAGGGCGGCCACTGACATACCGGCTGGTGCAGATACTTTCCGGGCATGGGTGCTTCGGAAAGTATCTGCACAAAGTGGCCCGGAGAGAGCCTGAACCGACGTGCCACGAGTGTGGCGCCGAAGAGGACACCGCCCAGCACACGCTAGAGGCGTGCGTGGCTTGGGCGGATCAGCGCCGCAACCTTACGGCCATTGTGGGGCAAGACCTCTCACTCCCGGCCCTAGTACGGGCCATGCTCGGGAGTGAGGAGGCATGGCAGGCTATGGTCTCCTTCTGCGAGGAGGTAATGACGCAGAAGGAGACCGCGGAGAGGGCCCGAGAGGATGATCCTCTAGCGGCACCTCTCCGACGCAGACGGCGGGGGGCACGAAGACGGCGGTTCGCCCGTCCTCCTCCTGCTCCCTAAAAGTAGCACCGGGGTGTAAGCCGGGGGGCTTACACCCTATTCCATGGTGCTCCCGTCTGGGGGTGTCCCCAGTATACAGGGACGCCCCCGCAGCGTGAGGAGGCCCGGCGCATAGGCCAGGCCGACCGCTGGGGCGACCTGGTAATCCGCAAGGCTCCATGTCGCCCTATTCCAAAGCGGTGAGGGTATACCCGGGTGTGTTTTAGTGGGTATGCCGTCGGCTTTACCGGCGGAGAGTCCCTCACTCCCCCACTGCCCGACCCAGGCAGTGGGATAGTGCGTAATGCATTTCACACCCGGAGAACAAAAAAAAAAAAAAAAAAAAAGGTTCCCGTCCCGCCCCGTGGGAGTTTTCAGTCTTCTATCGGGCGCGTCCCCCGGGTGGCGGATAGGGGAATGCCCTCCAGATATGGGGGGTACCGGCTACGGCCGGCGCGGACCAAAACTGAAGAGGTGGGGCCGCTCTTCGTATTCCTCTGTTAAGCAGATGATGCGAAGATGTGGCCGCTTGGTGGCTATCCGATCATCCGTGATTTCACGGATAACGGACCCCCGCCAGGCAAACCGTAATCCGCATTTTGCGGACCGGGGACTCTGTTCGCAGGGTCACGAGGAGAAAACCTCTATAAAAAACACCAGAAGGGGGCGCAAACGCCTTCTTCACGGCGCGGCGGGTCTGGCTAGTTGTGCTTGCACGACTGGTGGACACTGGCTTCGGCCACCGTCGGGCAACCGTAATCCGCAGACGCGGACCGGGGGTCTTGCCTAGCAGGGCTGCGAGGATGAAAACCTCTATAAAAATCACCCGCAACCCGCACTGAGCTCTTCAAAAAACAAGGTGTGGGCGCTCTGTCGCCGGGCAGCTTTGGCTGTGTTGGGAGTCCTTAAGGACTAGTGGAGCTTCGGCTCGGTGGATGGCAGGTCTGCAAGACCTGCGGCTGGACGGGCCCACCACTCGCGATTTCGCGACTAGGTGGGTGACTTCGGTCAACCGTCTGGCAACCTGCTCCCGTAGGGTGTTGTGGACATGTCTCGCAGCCCTCGGGAAGTAGGGGCCCTGGCTTGGTCGCCCGGGCCGAGAGGAGTCCACCTCAATAAAAAACCCCAAAAGGTTGGCCGTTAGTCGCGTGACGGTCGGCCGCCTCGGTCTCGAGGTGGTAGGATGGGTTAACGCCTACCCGCTAGCGCGACACCTGCACGAGAACACCCGCCCTCGTGCAGTATTAGGGTTACCCAGGTGCAGGGGGCACCGCCTGGGTGGACTTTTTAGATCCCCCATACTCGTGGGACTGTTCATGGATTCTCTTTCTTTTCTCTTGGACGTCGAGGAGGGTGACGATGCATCGCGCATAGGTAGGTTGGTAGGAGCGCGTCAGGATGCTAGTCCCTCGGAGGTGGAGCCGGCACAGGCTGCGGCGATGTCATCTGCGTCGCAGTGTGCTACTGGCAAAGAGGTGGTGCGGGAGCCTATCGTAAGGCTCACCCGCTTAAGTTCTAGGGAACTTCGAGTTGCGACGCCGGAGCCTTCAACTTCGGCGACGGTCGAGCGCATTTTGCGCAGGGGCCGTTCGAGCGCAGCTGGGGAACGGTCGCGTTCTCCGTCTGCCCAGGAATCGGACTCAGGCACCAGCCTGATGACCGTCGATCCTTCCTCCGGGGAGGAACTCGGCCGACTCTGGGGCACACGGAAGCGGCCGTACTCTAAAAACGGAGGGTCGGGTTCCGACAGGAGCGCCAAAAGTGGACGGGGTTCTGCTTCTGGAAAGCCTGCGGCCCGACGAGGGAGAGGCGGTACTCCCGCTCCCGGTGCTAACGCCTGTATGGCGGAGGCCCGGGAAAAATTCATGCGCCTAGGGCGCGATGACGAGAGGTTGGAGGCAAAGCTGCGGTCCGAGCAAGAGGTCGCTGGAATGGATCGAGCTTTGCTCCAACTTCAAGAGAAGTCAACCCGCTTGTCAGACTCGTCACAGGGCGAGGCCGATGAGCGGGAATTGACAGCCTCCGCGCTCAAGGAGCGAATGGAGATGTCGGCGGCGATAGTCCGGAAGGTCATTGCGACTTCCGGACATCTGAAGGGTACCTTCCAAAAGGCCCTGAAGACGGCAGTCGGAGACTGGGAGCTTCTAGCTCCAGTGCTGTACAAGCGCACAGTCTCCGAAGAGACCGAGAAGCTGCGGGTGGTGAACCACCGCCTGCTCTCCGCGGTCTCTCGACAGGGGGAGGAGCTGGCCCAACTCCGTAAGGAAATGGACAGCCTCCGCGAAAGCCTCACCGGGCAAACGCCCCAAGCGGCTGGCGTAGGTGACGACAATAATGTCTTTGCCTACGTCAACGCGCGTTTTGAGGCCATCGAGGCTCGACTGCCGCTGGAGCGGCTTCGGCCCCCCCTGGCTGCCAACAAACGCCAGACTAACGCGCCGCCGCCGGCCACTGCGCCAGCGGCCGCGCCACCACCGGCTACGACAAAAACCCCGGACAAGACGTCCGCGAGCAAGAGGGCGACTCAGCCGCCACCTGCTCGCAGCACACCGGCTGCAGCTGCGCCGAAGCCCAAGGCTCCAGCGCCGCCCAACCCCGAATCCCGAGGGAATCCTCCCGCGGGGAAGAAGGGGAGGACGTCGGCCAAGAAGGGCAAGGCGGCTAACGCTGCCCCGCCCCCAAGGGAGCCCCGCCCTTTGCCGCCGGCCCCCGAGACCATGGAGTTACCGTGGAACCTCGTGACCGGCCGCAAGGGCAAGAGCAAGGGTGCGCAAGCTGCAGCAGCAGTGAAGCCCCCCCCGAAACCCCAGACGAGGCAACCTAAAGTGCCGAATCTCCGTCCCGCACGCTCGGCGGCAGTAGTACTAACGCTACAGCCAGAAGCCGAGAAGCGGGGCGTGACGTATAGTGACGTCATCTCGCAGGCCAAAGCCAGCATCAGCTTGGCGAGCCTCGGGATTGAGTCCGTGCGCTTTAGGCGAGCGGCCACCGGAGGCGCCATTTTGGAGCTGCCGGGCGCTGCAGAGACAGACGGCAGGGCGGACTCTCTGGCTTCCAAGCTAAGGGAGGTCCTCAAGGCGGAAGACGTTCGAGTTTCCCGACCTGTGAAGTGTGCAGAATTGCGCATTTCTGAGTTGGATGACTCCGTCACCGCTGAGGAAGTCGCAGCCGCTGTCGCTAAGACTGGGGCGTGCTCGGTGGAGTCCGTGAAGACGGGCGAGATCCGCCGAGACAGGAGGGGGCAAGGCGCCTGCTGGGCACGTTGCCCCGTGGCGGTGGCCAAAAAGCTGGTGGACGGTGCTCGTCTGCTGGTTGGTTGGACATCGGCGCGGGTCAAGCTGCTGGAGGCCAGGGAGCTGCGTTGTTTCCGGTGTCTCGAAAAGGGACACGTCCGGAGCAAGTGCGGCTCGGAAGTTGATCGTAGCAGTCAGTGCTACCGCTGCGGTCAGCTAGGCCATCTGGCGCGTGCCTGTGAGGCGGCGCCACACTGCACGGTGTGCGCAGTGGCTGGCAAAAACGCCAGTCACAGGGTTGGGGGCCAAGCCTGCAAGGCCCCCAAACCCAAAATTCGCGGTCGGCAAGCTGCCACCGAGGCCACGGCCCGGTCGCAGCCGGCCCACTCCAAGCCACTCGGTGACGAGGAGATGCCAATTGTATCTCCTTAAATATGGCTCTCAGATTCCTGCAAGGGAATCTCAACCACTGCGCCAGAGCTCAGGACCTGTGGGTCCAGAGTCTGGCGGAGAGGTTGATAGCCATAGCGGTAGTGGCTGAGCCGTACTACATCCCGCCCGATTGGGTTTCGGATGTGGACGGCACAGCGGCCATTGCCACCCGAGTGGCCAACGGCGCCCCCCCTTTTCAGAGGATTGAAAAGGGGCACGGATGGGTTGCGGCTGAGTTGGGAGACACCCTGGTTATCGGGGTGTATTTCTCTCCTAACCGGCCTCTCGCTCAATTCGAGAGTTTTCTCTCCGAGTTGGAGGCTGTGATCGGTCGCAATCGTTCGCTCCAAGTGCTGGTCGCTGGGGATTTCAATGCCAAGTCCTTGGTATGGGGATCTCCAGCGACAGATGTGCGTGGAGAGGCGCTCGAGGAGTGGGCAGTCGCTTCTGGCATGACTGTCTTGAATCGGGGCTCGGTTGACACCTGTGTGCGCATGCGGGGAGGGTCCATCGTGGACTTGACGTTCGCGACTCCTTCGCTAGCACGACGTGTCCAGGGCTGGGAAGTGCTGGAGGGTGTGGAGACGTTGTCGGACCACCGGTATATCCGGTTCGACGTTTCTACGCTTCCGGCAATTCATACCGGTCCAAGCCGTTCTACCCGGCATAGAGACAGTCCGAGATGGGCTTTGAAGCGACTCGACCGCGAGAAGTTGGAGTGCGCGGCTATCGTCCAGGCATGGGTGCCTGTGCCGGATGGGCCTGCTGAGGTGGAGGATGAGGCCGAATGGTTCCGGGAGGCGCTGTCGCAAATTTGCGACGCGGCCATGCCCCGGGCCGGGCCTATCCCTCCTAAGCGGCAGGTATACTGGTGGTCCGCAGACCTCGCGAGCTTGCGCTTTGCGTGCGTGAGGGCGAGACGCCAGTATTCCCGGTACCGTCGCAGACGCACCCGGATTGAGGACGATGAGGCCCGCCTTTATGACGCCTATAGAGAGGCGAAAAAGGCGCTCAAGGTCGCAATCAACAGAGCCAAGTCCAGGGCAAGGGAGGAGTTTCTTGAGACTCTTAATGCGGATCCGTGGGGAAGGCCGTACAGGTTGGCGTTGAGTAAGCTCCGCCCCTGGGCACCCCCGGTTACGCAGAGTCTCTCTCCTCCCTTGCTCCACGACGTCGTCCAGGCTCTGTTTCCGACCCGAGGAGAGCACACTCCGCCAGTGATGACGCCACCCACAGGTGTAGGAGTAGGTGTAGACGAGGTCCCTGCCGTGTCGGACGTTGAGTTTGATGCGGCAGTCTCGCGGCTACGGGCCAAGAGTACGGCTCCTGGTCTAGACGGCATACCCGGCCGCGCTTGGGTTCTGTCCCTCGAATGGCTGGGGCCGAGACTGCAGAGCCTGTATTCGGCCTGTCTGTCGCAGGGACGTTTTCCGCGCCAGTGGAAAACGGGGAAGCTCGTCCTACTGAGGAAGGAGGGTCGACCATCTGACTCCCCCTCGGCCTACCGCCCGATTGTGCTGCTCGACGAGGTTGGGAAACTTCTTGAGCGCATAATCGCTGGCCGCCTGATTGGGCACCTCGAGGAGGTGGGGCCGGACTTGGCAGACTGCCAGTACGGCTTTAGGCGTCGTCGGTCCACGGTTCACGCGATCCTCCGCGTGAAGGACATCGCCAGGGAGGCGATGTCGCAGGGTCAAGTGGTGTTAGCGGTATCTCTCGATATAGCTAACGCTTTCAACACCCTGCCGTGGACCTGCATAAAGGAGGCACTACGGCACCACGGTGTCCCCCTTTATTTACGGCTCATCTTGGAAGACTACCTGACAGAGAGGTATGTCGAGTTCCCGGGGCGCGATGACTGGCAGCGTTATCCCATGTCGTGCGGTGTCCCACAGGGTTCGGTTCTTGGGCCGCTCCTGTGGAACATTGGTTATGACTGGGTGCTGCGAGCAGTCAACCTCCAGGGCGTCGAAGTAACTTGTTACGCCGACGATACCCTGGTAACGGCGAGAGCGAACAACTTCCGGGATGCAGCCGTCCTTGCCACAGCAGGCGTGGCGGAAGTCGTCGGCAGAATCCGACGCCTAGGGCTACACGTGGCCCTAGAAAAATCCGAGGCGACCTGTTTCCACGGGCCTCGGAGAGGACCTCCAGCCGGTTCAAGCATCCAGGTGGGTGGAGTCCAGATCCGTGTCGAGTCGACCATGAAGTACCTGGGATTGGTCCTCGACAGTCGCTGGAACTTCCACGCCCACTTTAAGCGCTTGGCGCCTAAACTGGTGCGAACGGCGGCCGCGTTAGGCAGATTGCTGCCCAACATCGCGGGGCCGAAGGCTTCATGCCGGAGGCTTTACGCGGGAGTTGTGCGGTCCATGGCCCTGTACGGCTCACCTGTCTGGGCCGACACCCTGACAAGCCAGTGTATCGCCGAACTGCGGAGACCGCAGCGGGCGATGGCAGTCAGGATCATACGGGGCTACCGCACAATCTCTTACGAGGCGGCCTGTGTGCTGGCCGGCACACTCCCCTGGGACCTTGATGCGAGGACCCTCTCGGCGGTGTTTTACTACCGGGAGGAGGCGCGTCGGTCCACAGTCCACGGGGTTACCCCAAGCCAGGTTTCGTCCTGGCTGGAAGAGTTCCGCACACTGGCTGTGGAGCTCTGGGATGTGCGGCTCGCGGATCCCGGATCGGGCCATCGCACGATCCAGGCGATCCGCCCTGTTCTCACACAGTGGCTGAATCGGCGTCACGGCGCCGTAACGTACCGTCTGACGCAGGTACTCACGGGGCATGGCTGCTTCGGGAGTTACCTGTACCGGATCGGACGGGAGGCTAGCGATGCCTGTCACCACTGTGACGCCAGCGAGGACACGGCGCAGCACACGCTGGAGGTGTGCCCAGCATGGGCAAACGAGCGCGAGACGCTCACCGCCTCGATCGGGCGCGACCTCTCGCTGCCATCCGTGGTTTCTGCCATGGTGGCGAGCGCGAGCTCGTGGGATGCGGTGCTCTCCTTCTGCGATGCCGTCGTGTCGCAGAAGGAGAGCGCCGAGCGCCAGCGCGAGCTGGACAATCCCGCCCGACGTCGGAGGCGAGGCCGCCGGGGTGGTGGTGCGTAATCCCGGCGGTTCCCTGCGGTTAGGGGACAAGAATACTACCGAGGTATCCCTGCCTGTCGTAAGAGGCGACTAAAAGGGCCCTTGGGGTCGCGAAGCGCACGCGGGGGGGCCTGCGTGTGTTTCGGTTTGCGATCCCGAGGAAGACGGTAACGCGTGTCTTCGGACACAGTGGTCTGTGTTATCGTGCACTGGAGTTGAGCTTGCTCCTCCCGAGGCTGGCTGCCAGGCGGCCTTGCGCGCCGAAGGGTCCTGCGAGGAGTCTCTCCTTCGTTGGGGATCCCGGGTCCCTTCCATTCTGCGCCGAAGATGACCACCGTCAGGTTTTAGTGGGTAGGGGTCTCTGTTTTCCCAGGAGTTCCGAGTCCCACATATCCCAGGTGTCCCGAACCCAGGGCCTTGGGAATGCCTAAATGCATTTCCTGAAGCAAAAAAAAAAAAAAAAAAAAGGTTCCCGTCCCGTGGGGGAGGCCCCATGAGTGTTTTTACGAGTATCTAGTACGTCCCCGTCGTCTCCCCTGGCTCTCCCAGTCCTGGTTACGGTAACGCAGTGCCAGGCTGGTGACCAAATCTAGATACTCTGGGGCAACCTTGCGGTTTTAGCTTACTAGTGTTCCCAGCTCCCTGGCCGTCGAGGTATCTCCGGTTTCAGGTCGAGCGGGCCCTAATAGGCTTCCTGTGAGGTTAATTCAAAACTCTCGTGTTTTGATTTTTCGTGTTATTAGTGTTCTCTGCTCCCTGGCCGTCGAGGTATCTCTGGTTGCAGGTTGAGCGTGGCCTAATAACGCGCTCTTTGTTTTTGATTTGTTTCTTGTTTTGTGTTTTTACTTTGGTTTGTAATTATGTCTAAAATGTAATTATGTAAAAAAAAAAAAGGTTAGGTTAGGTTAGGTTAGGTTAGGTTCTTGGGGGGGAGGCCCCATGAGTGTTTTTACGAGTATCTAGTACGTCCCCGTCGTCTCCCCTGGCTCTCCCAGTCCTGGTTACGGTAACGCAGTGCCAGGCTGGTGACCAAATCTAGATACTCTTTTTTTTTTTTTTTATTATCGTGGGGAAATCCTCATGGATACCTCGTCGCTCGGGGGAACGACAAGTGTATGTCGGACTTCTACCGACTAAAACCCCACGGTACTCGACCTCAACACTTCAGCGGCGAGGCGGGGTCCCTAAAAAGTTTCACAACGCCCCGCCGCCAGTGTTTCCCCGTATTGGGGCTCCCTCCAGCCGACCCCCCAATGAAGGGGGGAGGCCACGGAAGTACCTAGAGCACGCAGGTACTTCCGCCGTCGGGGTGAAAGCCGTGCATTGCGGGCAAAAGCACCCCCGTACTCAAGCCCGCTGGCTCCCACCGTACGCGGACCCTACTAGGTCCGCAACCACGATCCACCTAAAAGGTGGATCTGCTGCCACATCTGGCGGTGCGGCCCCGCCGAGCCGCAGTGCACAGGGGGGGCCAGCCGCGGATCACAAATCTAGATACTCTGGGGCAACCTTGCGGTTTTAGCTTACTAGTGTTCCCAGCTCCCTGGCCGTCGAGGTATCTCCGGTTTCAGGTTGAGCGGGCCCTAATAGGCTTCCTGTGAGGTTAATTCAACACTCTCGTGTTTTGATTTTTCGTGTTATTAGTGTTCTCTGCTCCCTGGCCGTCGAGGTATCTCCGGTTGCAGGTTGAGCGTGGCCTAATAACGCGCTCTTTGCTTTTGATTTGTTTCTTGTTTTCTGTTTTTACTTTGGTTTGTAGTTATGTCTACCCTACGTAATTCTGCTAACTTAGTAGAGGGTCTCGCAGTCGAGGAAAACTCGGCGGACGAGCTGGACCAGATGGTCACACGGGCGTTGCGCAGCTCACGCACTAAGAGGCCAGCGGGTTCGCCCATTTTTGCGTCTGAGGCTTCGGTCTCAGACAGTGAGGAGGTGGCCACGACAACACGGTCGTCGGCACCTAAAAAGGCTACGGCCAAAAAGGTCGTAGCTAAAAAGGCGAAAAAAGCGGCGTCTGGCCCTGCGGCCAAAAAGGCGGCGGCCAAAAAGGCGGCAGTTGCCACTGCGGCCGAATTTCTGAGGGCCAAGGCGGCGCAAGTCGCCCTGACCCGCCTGGAGTCGAACTCGAACGCATCTCGCGAAGATGCGCAAGAGGTGGAAGCCGACGAGCCTGTCGACTTCACGCGGAACCCACTCCCCGAGGAATGCTCACTCGCGGAGTTGGACGCAGCCGTCGACACGGAGACGTTGCGTGCCCGGGCGGGTAATCTGAGGTCCCTGATTTTCAATATTGCCCGCAAGTCCGGCAATCTCAAGGGGGAGTACGTGCGCGACCTGAAGAATTTCGCCACGGAATACCACGAGATTGTCGAGACGATCGCAGAGAGGACGATCTCCGATGAGACAAGGCGGCTCAGTCTCGAGAACCGCAGACTTCGCCGCCAAGTGGAGGACCTTGAGAAAGAGGTGAAGGCTATGCGCCGGGATTTCTCCCAGAGGGACAAGTCCCCGGCGCGGCCAGCCCTTCCCTCTCAAGACCCTGTGGGCATCTCGGCAAATCACCTGATGGGCGAGATGTCCAAGATGGTGAAGGAGATGGCGGAGGAACTCAAAGCCTCCATGTGCCGCACAGTGGGGGAAATGATTAGCGCTCGTATAGCGGTGGTTGAGGAGCGCCTTCCTCCCGCAAAAATCGTGCGGCCTCCACTTGCCGCCGACAAGAGGAGAGAGGAGGCAGCCAAGGCTGCAGTTGCCTCATCTGTACCTGCACCGGCTCAGCCTCAACCCACTGCAGCTCCCAAGCCGAAGCGGACTCGGAAGGGCAAAGCGAGGGTGGTTCCGCAACAGGCACCCCTCGCTGTCGCCGGCCCGTCGTCCGCGGTGACTCCGGCTGCCCGGACCACACGCGAGGGACAATGGAATGTGGTGGTTGGGAATAAGGGGAAAGGCAAAGGCAAGGGGAAGACCTCCACGCCCGCCGCAGCCCGAACCCCTGCCCAACCCTCCGTCAGACAGGCGCAGTCGACACCAGCGCCAAAACAGACGCAAAATAAAAAGGCGGTCAAGTTGACCCCCCCTCGCTCATCGGCTGTAGTGGTGACACTGCAGCCCGACGCCATCGAGCGGGGATTCACCTACAAGTCGGCCTTGTTGAAGGCAAGGGAGGTGGTGTCGTTGCCCGACTTGGGCATACCAGGAGTCACCGTCCGGCAGACGGCCACAGGAGCCCGCATGCTCGAGTTGGCGGGGGCTAAAAGCGCCGAGGCCGCTGACCGTCTGGCGGCCAAGCTGACGGAGGCGCTTAGTGGAGTGGCCGCTGTGTCACGGCCCACAAAATGCGTCGACCTCCGCATCGCTGGGCTTGACGATACCGTCACCCGCGAGGAGGTGGTGGCCGCAGTTGCGGCCAAGGGTGGCTGTGACCCGGCCCTGGTCAAGGCGGCCGAAATCCGCTTTGGGCCCAAAGGGACCGGGTCGGTCGTTGTCAAGTGTCCGATTGCGGCGGCAAAGGCGCTTGTCAGCGGAGGTCGTCTCCTCATCGGATGGAGTTCGGTGCAGGTCCGAGCTCTAGACGCACTCCCCATGCGCTGCTTCAAGTGCATGGGGATCGGGCACACGCGCCTGCTGTGCCCGTCCGATAAGGAGAGGGTGGACCTGTGCTTCCGGTGTGGTCGGCCGGGGCACAAGGCCGCCGGATGTATGGCGGCGGCGCACTGCGTCGTGTGTGCCGAAGCGGGTCGGCCTTCGGGCCACACGATGGGCGGGAGGAGTTGCAACCCTCCCCCCACTAAAGCAAGGGCGCACAGCAGCGAGAGCGGGTGGAGGGCGCCCGTACTGGGATGAAGTTGAGGGGGTGCGCCGGCGTGCGCGGAGCGCGCTGCTGCGGAGGTGGGCGGAGGACCTAGTCAACCCGCTCTATGGTCGAGAAACCATAGAGGCGATCAGGCCAGTCCTCGACCAGTGGGTGCGTAGGGAGAAGAGGCCCCTTACGTACCGGCTGGTGCAGGTACTTTCCGGACACGGCTGTTTCGGGAAGTACCTGCATAACATCGCCCGGAGGGAGCCCACCCCGAGGTGCCACCAGTGCGACGCCGAGGAGGACACCGCCCAGCACACCCTTGAGGTGTGCCCTGCTTGGGCGGTGCAGCGTCGCACATTAGTGGATGTGGTCGGCACCGACCTCTCGCTCCCGGCCCTAATACGGGCCATGCTGGCGAGCGAGAGTGGATGGGAGGCGATGGTCTCCTTCTGCGAAGAGGTGATGTCTCAGAAGGAGACAGCGGAGAGGGCCCGGGAGGAAGATCCTCAGGCAGGCCCTCTCCGACGCAGACGGCGGGGAGTGAGGAGACGGCGGTTTGCACGCCTTCTCCCCGCTCCCTAAAGCAGCACCGGGGTGAAAGCCGGGGGGCTTTCACTCCATTGCACGGTGCTCCTGTCTGGGGGTGTCTCCGTATACCGGGACGCCCCTGCTGCGTGAGGAGGCCCGGCGTGAAGGCTGGGCCGTCCGCCAGGGACGGCATGGTAATCCGAACTAGGCACCATGTCGTCCCGTCAAGGCGATGAGGTATACCGGGGGTCTTTTAGTGGGTATGCCGTCACCGTTAGTGACGGAGAGTCCCACACTCCCCCGCTGCCCCACCCAGGCAGCGGGATAGTGCGTAATGCATTTTTCCCCCGCAAAAAAAAAAAAAAAAAGGTTAGGTTAGGTTAGGTTAGGTTACCCTGTTCCCTGCGGTTAGGGGACGAGAATACTACCGAGGTATCCCTGCCTGTCGTAAGAGGCGACTAAAAGGGCCCTTGGGGTCGCGAAGCGCACGCGGGGGGGCCTGCGTGTGTTTCGGTTTGCGATCCCGAGGATGACGGTAACGCGTGTCTTCGGACACAGTGGTCTGTGTTATCGTGCACTGGAGTCGAGCTTGCTCCTCCCGAGGCTGGCTGCCAGGCGGCCTTGCGCGCCGAAGGGTCCTGCGAGGAGTCTCTCCCTCGTTGGGGATCCCGGGTCCCTTCCATTCTGCGCCGAAGATGACCACCGTCAGGTTTTAGTGGGTAGGGGTCTCTGTTTTCCCAGGAGTTCCGAGTCCCACATATCCCAGGTGTCCCGAACCCAGGGCCTTGGGAATGCCTAAATGCATTTCCTGACGCAAAAAAAAAAAAAAAAAAAAAAAAAAAAAAAAAGGTTAGGTTACCCTGACAACCCGTGGGAGTTTTCAGTCTTCTATCGGGCGCGTCCCCCGGGTGGCGGATAGGGGAACGCCCTCCAGATATGGGGGGTACCGGCTACGGCCGGCGCGGACCAAAACTGAAGAGGTGGGGCCGCTCTTCGTATTCCTCTGCTAAGCAGATGATGCGAAGATGTGGCCGCTTGGTGGCCATCCGATTATCCGTGCTTTCACGGATAACGGACCCCCGCCAGGCAAATCGTAATCCGCATTTAGCGGACCGGGGACTCTGTTCGCAGGGTCACGAGGAGAAAACCTCTATAAAAAACACCAGGAGGGGGCGGAAACGCCTTCTTCACGGCGCGGCGGGTCTTACTGGTTGTGCTTGCACGACTGGCGGACACTGGCTTCGGCCACCGTTGGGCAACCGTAATCCGCAGTCGCGGACCGGGGGTCTTGCCTAGCAGGGCTGCGAGGATGAAAACCTCTATAAAAAATCACCCGTAACCCGCACTGAGCGGGCCGGGGACTCTGCTTCGGCAGGGTCGCGAGGAGGACAACCTCTTTAAAAAGCGAGGTGTGGGCGCTTTGTCGCCGGGCAGCTTTGGCTGTGTGTGGGAGTCCTTAAGGGCTAGTGGAGCTTCGGCTCGGTGGATGGCAGGTCTGCAAGACCTGCGGCTGGACGGGCCCACCACTCGCGATTTCGCGACTAGGTGGGTGACTTCGGTCAACCGTCTGGCAACCTGCTCCCGTAGGGTGTTGTGGACATGTCTCGCAGCCCTCGGGAAGTAGGGGCCTTGGCTTGGTCGCCCGGGCCGAGAGGAGTCAACCTCAATAAAAAACCCCAAAAGGTTGGCCGTTAGTCGCGTGACGGTCGGCCGCCTCGGTCTCGAGGTGGTAGGATGGGTTAACGCCTACCCGCTAGCGCGACACCTGCACGAGAACACCCGCCCTCGTGCAGTATTAGGGTTACCCAGGTGCAGGGGGCGACGCCTGGGTGGACTTTTTATATCCCCCATACTCGTGGGACTAAAATGGATCTTTCAACTTCTTCTTTTTTGGTCGCCAGGGAGGACGAGAATGCGTCGCGTACAGGTAGGTTGGTTGGAGTACGCACGGACGCTAGTTCCCTGGAGGTGGAGCCGTCACAGGCTGCGACGATAACATCGAAGTCGCAGCGTGAAGCTGGCTTGGAGGTGGTGCGGGAGCCTGTAGTCAGGCTTACCCGCTTGAGCTCTTCAGAGCTTAAAGCTGTGACGCCGGAGCCATCAACTTCGGCGGCGGCTGACTGCGTTATGCGCAGCGGCCGCACAAGTGCAGCAGCGGAGCGGTCGCGCTCTCCGTCTGCTCAGGGGTCGGATTCGGGCACTAGCCTGATGACCGTAGATCCTTCCTCCGGGGAGGAACTCGGCAAACTCTGGGGCAGACGGAAGCGGCCGTACTCAAAAACCGGCGAGTCGGGTTCCGACAGGAGTGCCAGAAGTGGGCGTAGTTCTGCTTCCGGAAAGCCTACGGCCCGACGAGGAAAAGGCGGTACCCCCGCACCCGGCGCTAACGCCTGCATGGCGGAGGCCCGGGAGAAATTTATGCGCCTAGGGCGCGACGACGAGAGAGTGGAGGCGAAGCTGCGGTCCGAGCAAGAGGTTGCGGAGATGGATCGCGCTTTGCTCCAAGCTCAGGCGAGGACATCCCGCTTGTCAGACTCGTCCCAGGGCGAGGCCGACCAGCGGGAATTGACCGCCTCCGCGCTAAAGGAGCGCATGGAAATGTCAGCAGCTATAGTCCGGAAAGTCATTGCGACCTCCGGACATCTGAAAGGCACATTTCAGAAGGCGCTGAAAACGGCAGTGGGAGACTGGGAGCTTTTAGCTCCAGTGCTGTACAAGCGCACAGTCTCCGAAGAGACCGAGAAGCTGCGGGTGGTGAACCACCGCCTGCTCTCCGCGGTCTCTCGGCAGGGGAAGGAGCTGGCCAAACTCCGTAAGGAGATGGACAGTCTCCGAGAGAGCCTCAACGGGCAAACGCCCCGAGCGGCTGGCGTGGGTGACGACAGTAATGTCATTGCCTACGTCAACGCTCGGTTCGAGGCCATAGAGGCTCGGCTGCCCCTGGAGCGGCTACGGCCCCCTCTGGCTGCCGACATGCGCTCCAAGAACGCGCCGCCGCCGGCTACTGAGCCGGCCGCGCCAACACTGGACAAGACGAAAAAAACCCCGGACAAGACGTCCGCGGGCACGAGGGCGACTCAGCCGCCCCCTGCTCGCAGCACCCCTGCCCGAAGCCTAAGGCTCCAGCGCCGCCCAACCCCGAATCCCGAGGGAATCCTCCCGCGGGGAAGAAGGGAAGGAAGTCGGCCAAGAAGGGCAAGGCGGCTAACGCTGCCCCGCCCCCAAGGGAGCCCCGCCCTTTGCCGCCGGCCCCCGAGACCATGGAGTTACCGTGGAACCTCGTGACCGGCCGCAAGAGCAAGAGCAAGGGTGCACAAGCTGCAGCAGCAGTGAAGCCCCCACCCAAACCCCAGACGCGGCAACCTAAAGTGCCGAATCTCCGTCCCGCACGCTCGGCGGCAGTAGTGGTAACGCTACAGCCAGAAGCCGAGAAGCGGGGCGTGACGTATAGCGACGTCATCTCGCAGGCCAAAGCCAGCATCAGCTTGGCGAGCCTCGGGATTGAGTCCGTGCGCTTTAGGCGAGCGGCCACCGGAGGCGCCATTTTGGAGCTACCGGGCGCCGCAGAGACAGACGGCAGGGCGGACTCTCTGGCTTCCAAGCTAAGGGAGGTCCTCAAGGCGGAAGACGTTCGAGTTTCCCGACCTGTGAAGTGTGCAGAATTGCGCATTTCTGAGTTGGATGACTCCGTCACCGCTGAGGAAGTCGCAGCCGCTGTCGCTAAGACTGGGGCGTGCTCGGTGGAGTCCGTGAAGACGGGCGAGATCCGCCGAGACAGGAGGGGGCAAGGCGCCTGCTGGGCACGTTGCCCCGTGGCGGTGGCCAAAAAGCTGGTGGACGGTGCTCGTCTGCTGGTCGGTTGGACATCGGCGCGGGTCAAACTGCTAGAGGCCAGGGAGCTGCGCTGTTTCCGGTGTCTCGAAAAGGGACACGTCAGGAGCAAGTGCGGCTCGGAAGTTGACCGTAGCAGTCAGTGCTACCGTTGCGGTCAGCTAGGCCATCTGGCGCGTGCCTGTGAGGCGGCGCCACACTGCACGGTGTGCGCAGTGGCCGGCAGAAATGCCAGTCACAAGGTTGGGGGCCCAGCCTGCAAGGCCTCCAAACCAAAAAACCGCGGTCGGCAAGCTGCCACCGAGGCCACGGCCCGGTCGCAGCCGGCCCGCTCCGAGCCACTCGCGGATGAGGAGATGCAAATTGCACCTCCTTAAAATGGCACTCAGATTCCTCCAGGGGAATCTCAACCACTGCGCCAGAGCTCAGGACCTGTGGGTCCAGAGTCTGGCGGAGAGGTTGATAGCCATAGCGGTAGTGGCTGAGCCGTACTACATCCCGCCCGATTGGGTTTCGGATGTGGACGGCACAGCGGCCATTGCCACCCGAGTGGCCAACGGCGCCCCCCCTTTTCAGAGGATTGAAAAGGGGCACGGATGGGTTGCGGCTGAGTTGGGAGACACCCTGGTTATCGGGGTGTATTTCTCTCCTAACCGGCCTCTCGCTCAATTCGAGAGTTTTCTCTCCGAGTTGGAGGCTGTGATCGGCCGCAATCGTTCGCTCCAAGTGCTGGTCGCTGGGGATTTCAATGCCAAGTCCTTGGTATGGGGATCTCCAGCGACAGATGTGCGTGGAGAGGCGCTCGAGGAGTGGGCAGTCGCTTCTGGCATGACTGTCTTGAATCGGGGTTCGGTAGACACCTGTGTGCGCATGCGGGGAGGGTCCATCGTGGACTTGACGTTCGCGACTCCTCCGCTAGCACGACGTGTCCAGGGCTGGGAAGTGCTGGAGGGTGTGGAGACGTTGTCGGACCACCGGTATATCCGGTTCGACGTTTCTACGCTTCCGGCAATTCATACCGGTCCAAGCCGTTCTACCCGGCATAAAGACAGTCCGAGGTGGGCTTTGAAGCGACTCGACCGCGAGAAGTTTGAGTGTGCGGCTATCGTCCAGGCATGGGTGCCTGTGCCGGATGGGCCTGCTGAGGTGGAGGATGAGGCCGAATGGTTCCGGGAGGCTCTGTCGCAAATTTGCGACGCGGCCATGCCCCGGGCCGGGCCTATCCCTCCTAAGCGGCAGGTATACTGGTGGTCCGCAGACCTCGCGAGCTTGCGCTTTGCGTGCGTGAGGGCGAGACGCCAGTATTCCCGGTACCGTCGCAGACGCACCCGGATTGAGGACGATGAGGCCCGCCTTTATGACGCCTATAGAGAGGCGAAAAAGGCGCTCAAGGTCGCGATCAATAGAGCTAAGTCCAGGGCAAGAGAGGAGTTTCTTGAGACTCTTAATGCGGATCCGTGGGGAAGGCCGTACAGGTTGGCGTTGAGTAAGCTCCGCCCCTGGGCACCCCCGGTTACGCAGAGTCTCTCTCCTCCCTTGCTCCACGACGTCGTCCAGGCTCTGTTTCCGACCCGAGGAGAGCACACTCCGCCAGTGATGACGCCACCCTCAGGTGTGAGAGTAGGTGTAGACGAGGTCCCTGCCGTGTCCGACGTTGAGTTTGATGCGGCAGTCTCGCGGCTACGGGCCAAGAGTACGGCTCCTGGTCTAGACGGCATACCCGGCCGCGCTTGGGTTCTGTCCCTCGAGTGGCTGGGGCCGAGACTGCAGAGCCTGTATTCGGCCGGTTAGGTTCCCGTGGGAGTTTTCAGTCTTCTATCGGGCGCGTCCCCCGGGTGGCGGATAGGGGAACGCCCTCCAGATATGGGGGGTACCGGCTACGGCCGGCGCGGACCAAAACTGAAGAGGTGGGGCCGCTCTTCGTATTCCTCTGCTAAGCAGATGATGCGAAGATGTGGCCGCTTGGTGGCTATCCGATCATCCGTGCTTTCACGGATAACGGACCCCCGCCAGGCAAACCGTAATCCGCATTGTGCGGACCGGGGACTCTGTTCGCAGGGTCACGAGGAGAAAACCTCTATAAAAAACACCAGGAGGGGGCGGACACGCCTTCTTCACGGCGCGGCGGGTCTGGCTAGTTGTGCTCGCACGACTGGTGGACACTGGCTTCGGCCACCGTCGGGCAACCGTAATCCGCAGTCGCGGACCGGGGGTCTTGCCTAGCAGAACTGCGAGGATGAAAACCTCTATAAAAAATCACCCGTAACCCGCACTGAGCGGACCGGGGACTCTGCTTCGGCAGGGTCACGAGGATGACCACCTCTCTAAAAAATCACCTGCGCGGCGTCGATCTCGGTCGGCGTCGGGCAAGCCGTAACCCGCATTGAGCGGGCCGGTGGCTCTGCCTAGCAGGGTCGCGAGGAAGACAACCTCTATAAAAATTACCCCAACCCTACGATCGCCGCACGTCTATGGGGTGAATGGCTGGTGGGAATCCAGTCCCGAGTGCGGAAAAAACAAAAATGAATCACGGCGCTTTCAAAAAAACTACCCACGCGGGTACCCGGCACGAAGCCGGGGAATCCCGCATGACGCCTGTGGTTGACGCCTCAGTGGCGACAACGACAGACGTTGTCGGCCCTCACTCGTATTGTGGGGAGGGCCAGAAACGCCAAAAGGACGAGCCAAGTCCCAAAACTGGCACTGAGGTGGTGCGGGAGCCCGTAGTGAGGCTGACCCGCTTGAGCTCCGAGGAGCTCAGAGCTGCTACGCCGGAGCCATCTACTTCGGCGGCGGCCAAGCGCATTTTGCGTAGCGGCCGTTCAAGCGCAGCAGGAGAGCGGTCGCGTTCTCCGTCTGCCCAGGATTCGGATTCAGGCGCGAGCCTGATGACCGTGGATCCTTCCTCCGGGGAGGAACTCGGCCGACTCTGGGGCATACGGAAGCGGCCGTACTCCAAGAGTGGGGGCTCGGGCTCCGATAGGAGTGACCCGGGGTCAGTTTCCCCTTCTGGGAGACCGGCGGCCCGTAGAGGCAGGGTCAGAACCCCGAGAGCCGGTACCAATGCCAGTTTGGCGGAGGCCCGGCGGGAATTTATGCGCCCCAGGCGCGAGGAGGAAAGGCTGGAGGCGGAGCTACGGTCCGAGCAGGAGGTTGCGGACATGGATCGTGCTCTGCACCATGCCCAGGAACGCATGTCGCGTCTGTCGGAATCGTCTCAGGGCGAGACCGACGAGCGCAACATGACCGCCTCCGCTATTAAGGAGCGCCTGGATATTTCGTCGGCCATAGTCCGGAAGGTCATCGCGTCTTCCGGACATCTGAAAGGGACCTTTCAGAAGGCCTTGAAGACGGCAGTCGGGGACTGGGAGCTTTTGGCTCCAGTGCTGTACGAGCGAACAGTCTCCGAGGAGACCGAGAAGCTGCGGCTGGTAAACCACCGGCTGCTCTCCGAGGTCTCTCGGCAGGGAAAGGAGCTGGCCCAACTCCGCAAGGAGATGGACAGCATCCGGGAAAGCCTCACTGGGCAAACGCCCCGAGCGGCTGGCGTGGCTGACGACAGCAATGTTGTCGCTTACGTCAACGCTCGGTTCGAAGCCATCGAGGCTCGGCTACCCCCGGAGCGGCTTCGGCCCCCGTTAGCTGCCGACAGGCGTATGACAAACGCGCCGCCTCCGGCCACTGCGCCGGCAGCCGCGCAACCACCGGACACGACACATAAAAACCCGGACATGACGTCCGCGAGCACGAGGGCGACTAAGCCGCCCCCTGCTCGCAGCACACCGGCTGCAGCTGCGCCGAAGCCTAAGGCTCCAGCGCCGCCCAACCCCGAATCCCGAGGGAATCCTCCCAAGGGGAAGAAGGGAAGGAAGTCGGCCACGAAGGGCAAGGCGGCTAACGCTGCCCCGCCCCCAAGGGAGCCCCGCCCTTTGCCGCCGGCCCCCGAGACCATGGAGTTACCGTGGAACCTCGTGACCGGCCGCAAGGGCAAGAGCAAGGGTGCAAAAGCTGCAGCAGCAGTGAAGCCCCCCCCGAAACCCCAGACGAGGCAACCTAAAGTGCCAAATCTCCGTCCCGCACGCTCGGCGGCAGTAGTGATCACGCTACAGCCAGAAGCCGAGAAGCGGGGCGTGACGTACAGTGACGTCATCTCACAGGCCAAAGCCAGCATTACCTTGGCAAGCCTTGGGATTGAGTCAGTGCGCTTTAGGCGAGCGGCTACCGGAGGCGCCATTTTGGAGCTGCCGGGCGCCGCAGAGACAGACGGCAGGGCGGACTCTCTGGCTTCCAAGCTAAGGGAGGTCCTCAAGGCGGAAGACGTTCGAGTTTCCCGACCTGTGAAGTGTGCAGAATTGCGCATTTCTGAGTTGGATGACTCCGTCACCGCAGAGGAAGTCGCAGCCGCTGTCGCTAAGACTGGGGCGTGCTCGGTGGATTCCGTGAAGACGGGCGAGATCCGCCGAGACAGGAGGGGGCAAGGCGCCTGCTGGGCACGTTGCCCCGTGGCGGTGGCCAAAAAGCTGGTGGACGGTGCTCGTCTGCTGGTCGGTTGGACATCGGCGCGGGTCAAACTGCTGGAGGCCAGAGAGCTACGCTGTTTCCGGTGTCTCGAAAAGGGACACGTCAGGAGCAAGTGCGGCTCGGAAGTTGACCGTAGCAGTCAGTGCTACCGTTGCGGTCAGCTAGGCCATCTGGCACGTGCCTGTGAGGCGGCGCCACACTGCACGGTGTGCGCAGTGGCCGGCAGAAATGCCAGTCACAAGGTTGGGGGCCCAGCCTGCAAGGCCTCCAAAACCAAAAACCGCGGTCGGCAAGCTGCCACCGAGGCCACGGCCCGGTCGCAGCCGGCCCACTCCAAGCCACTCGGTGATGAGGAGATGCCAATTGCATCCCCTTAAATATGGCTCTTAGATTCCTCCAGGGGAATCTCAACCACTGCGCCAGAGCTCAGGACCTGTGGGTCCAGGGTCTGGCGGAGAGGTTGATTGCCATAGCGGTAGTGGCTGAGCCGTACTACATCCCGCCCGATTGGGTTTCGGATGTGGACGGCACAGCGGCCATTGCCACCCGAGTGGCTAACGGCGCCCCCCCTTTTCAGAGGATTGAAAAGGGGCACGGATGGGTTGCGGCTGAGTTGGGAGACACCCTGGTTATCGGGGTGTATTTCTCTCCTAACCGGCCTCTCGCTCAATTTGAGAGTTTTCTCTCCGAGTTGGAGGCTGTGATCGGCCGCAATCGTTCGCTCCAAGTGCTGGTCGCTGGGGATTTCAATGCCAAGTCCTTGGTATGGGGATCTCCAGCGACAGATGTGCGTGGAGAGGCGCTCGAGGAGTGGGCAGTCGCTTCTGGCATGACTGTCTTGAATCGGGGCTCGGTAGACACCTGTGTGCGAATGCGGGGAGGGTCCATCGTGGACTTGACGTTCGCGACTCCTTCGCTAGCACGACGTGTCCAGGGCTGGGAAGTGCTGGAGGGTGTGGAGACGTTGTCGGACCACCGGTATATCCGGTTCGACGTTTCTACGCTTCCGGCAATTCATACCGGTCCAAGCCGTTCTACCCGGCATAGAGACAGTCCGAGATGGGCTTTGAAGCGACTCGACCGCGAGAAGTTGGAGTGTGCGGCTATCGTCCAGGCATGGGTGCCTGTGCCGGATGGGCCTGCTGAGGTGGAGGATGAGGCCGAATGGTTCCGGGAGGCGCTGTCGCAAATTTGCGACGCGGCCATGCCCCGGGCCGGGCCTATCCCTCCTAAGCGGCAGGTATACTGGTGGTCCGCAGACCTCGCGAGCTTGCGCTTTGCGTGCGTGAGGGCGAGACGCCAGTATTCCCGGTACCGTCGCAGACGCACCCGGATTGAGGACGATGAGACCCGCCTTTATGACGCCTATAGAGAGGCGAAAAAGGCGCTCAAGGTCGCCATCAACAGAGCCAAGTCCAGGGCAAGAGAGGAGTTTCTTGAGACTCTTAATGCGGATCCGTGGGGAAGGCCGTACAGGTTGGCGTTGAGTAAGCTCCGCCCCTGGGCACCCCCGGTTACGCAGAGTCTCTCTCCTCCCTTGCTCCACGACGTCGTCCAGGCTCTGTTTCCGACCCGAGGAGAGCACACTCCGCCAGTGATGACGCCACCCTCAGGTGTGAGAGTAGGTGTAGACGAGGTCCCTGCCGTGTCGGACGTTGAGTTTGATGCGGCAGTCTCGCGGCTACGGGCCAAGAGTACGGCTCCTGGTCTAGACGGCATACCCGGCCGCGCTTGGGTTCTGTCCCTCGAGTGGCTGGGGCCGAGACTGCAGAGCCTGTATTCGGCCTGTCTGTCGCAGGGACGTTTTCCGCGCCAGTGGAAAACGGGGAAGCTCGTCCTACTGAGGAAGGAGGGTCGACCATCTGACTCCCCCTCGGCCTACCGCCCGATTGTGCTGCTCGACGAGGTTGGGAAACTTCTTGAGCGCATAATCGCTGGCCGCCTGATTGGGCACCTCGAGGAGGTGGGGCCGGACTTGGCAGACTGCCAGTACGGCTTTAGGCGTCGTCGGTCCACGGTTTACGCGATCCTCCGCGTGAAGGATATCGCCAGGGAGGCGATGTCGCAGGGTCAAGTGGTGTTAGCGGTATCTCTCGATATAGCTAACGCTTTCAACACCCTGCCGTGGACCTGCATAAAGGAGGCACTACGGCACCACGGTGTCCCCCTTTATTTACGGCTCATCTTGGAAGACTACCTGACAGAGAGGTATGTCGAGTTCCCGGGGCGCGATGACTGGCAGCGTTATCCCATGTCGTGCGGTGTCCCACAGGGTTCGGTTCTTGGCCCGCTCCTGTGGAACATTGGTTATGACTGGGTGCTGCGAGCAGTCAACCTCCAGGGCGTCGAAGTAACTTGTTACGCCGACGATACCCTGGTAACGGCGAGAGGGAACAACTTCCGGGATGCAGCCGTCCTTGCCACAGCAGGCGTGGCGGAAGTCGTCGGCAGAATCCGACGCCTAGGGCTACACGTGGCCCTAGAAAAATCCGAGGCGACCTGTTTTCACGGGCCTCGGAGAGGACCTCCAGCCGGTTCGGCTATCCAGGTGGGTGGAGTCCAGATCCGTGTCGAGTCGACCATGAAGTACCTAGGATTGGTCCTCGACAGTCGCTGGAACTTCCACGCCCATTTTAAGCGCTTGGCGCCTAAACTGGTGCGAACGGCGGCCGCGTTAGGCAGATTGCTGCCCAACATCGCGGGGCCGAAGGCTTCATGCCGGAGGCTTTACGCGGGAGTTGTGCGGTCCATGGCCCTGTACGGCTCACCTGTCTGGGCCGACACCCTGACAAGCCAGTGTATCGCCGAACTGCGGAGACCGCAGCGGGCGATGGCAGTCAGGGTCATACGGGGCTACCGCACAATTTCATACGAGGCGGCCTGTGTGCTGGCCGGCACACTCCCCTGGGACCTTGATGCGAGGACCCTCTCGGCGGTGTTTCACTACCGGGAGGAGGCGCGTCGGTCCACAGTCCACGGGGTTACCCCAAGCCAGGTTTCATCCTGGCTGGAAGAGTTCCGCACACTTGCTGTGGAGCTCTGGGATGTGCGGCTCGCGGATCCCGGATCGGGCCATCCCACGATCCAGGCTATCCGCCCTGTCCTCACGCAGTGGTTGAATCGGCGTCACGGCGCCGTAACGTACCGTCTGACGCAGATACTCACGGGGCACGGCTGCTTCGGGAGTTATCTGTGCCGGATCGGACGGGAGGCTAGCGATGCCTGTCACCACTGCGACGCCAGCGAGGACACGGCGCAGCACACGCTGGAGGTGTGCCCAGCTTGGGCAAACGAGCGCGAGACGCTCACCGCCTCGATCGGGCGCGACCTCTCGCTGCCATCCGTGGTTTCTGCCATGGTGGCGAGCGCGAGCTCGTGGGATGCGGTGCTCTCCTTCTGCGACGCCTTCGTGTCGCAGAAGGAGAGCGCCGAGCGCCAGCGCGAGCTGGACAATCCCGCCCGACGTCGGAGGCGAGGCCGCCGGGGTGGTGGTGCGTAGTCCCGGCGGTTCCCTGCGGTTAGGGGACAAGAATACTACCGAGGTATCCCTGCCTGTCGTAAAAGGCGACTAAAAGGGCCCTTGGGGTCGCGAAGCGCACGCGGGGGGGCCTGTGTGTGTTTCGGTTTGCGATCCCGAGGAAGACGGTAACGCGTGTCTTCGGACACAGTGGTCTGTGTTATCGTGCACTGGAGTTGAGCTTGCTCCTCCCGAGGCTGGCTGCCAGGCGGCCTTGCGCGCCGAAGGGTCCTGCGAGGAGTCTCTCCTTCGTTGGGGATCCCGGGTCCCTTCCATTCTGCGCCGAAGATGACCACCGTCAGGTTTTAGTGGGTAGGGGTCTCTGTTTTCCCAGGAGTTCCGAGTCCCACATATCCCAGGTGTCCCGAACCCAGGGCCTTGGGAATGCCTAAATGCATTTCCTGACGCAAAAAAAAAAAAAAAGAAAAAAAAAGGTTAGGTTAGGTTCCTGTCCTCACGCAGTGGTTGAATCGGCGTCACGGCGCCGTAACGTACCGTCTGACGCAGATACTCACGGGGCACGGCTGCTTCGGGAGTTATCTGTGCCGGATCGGACGAGAGGCCAGCGATGCCTGTCACCACTGTGACGCCAGCGAGGACACGGCTCAGCACACGCTGGAGGTGTGCCCAGCTTGGGCAAAAGAGCGCGAGACGCTCACCGCCTCGATCGGGCGCGACCTCTCGCTGCCATCCGTGGTTTCTGCCATGGTGGTGAGCGCGAGCTCGTGGGATGCGGTGCTCTCCTTCTGCGATGCCGTCGTGTCGCAGAAGGAGAGCGCCGAGCGCCAGCGCGAGCTGGACAATCCCGCCCGACGTCGGAGGCGAGGCCGCCGGGATGGTGGTGCGTAATCCCGGCGGTTCCCTGCGGTTAGGGGACGAGAATACTACCGAGGTATCCCTGCCTGTCGTAAGAGGCGACTAAAAGGGCCCTTGGGGTCGCGAAGCGCACGCGGGGGGGCCTGTGTGTGTTTCGGTTTGCGATCCCGAGGAAGACGGTAACGCGTGTCTTCGGACACAGTGGTCTGTGTTATCGTGCACTGGAGTTGAGCTTGCTCCTCCCGAGGCTGGCTGCCAGGCGGCCTTGCGCGCCGAAGGGTCCTGCGAGGAGTCTCTCCCTCGTTGGGGATCCCGGGTCCCTTCCATTCTGCGCCGAAGATGACCACCGTCAGGTTTTAGTGGGTAGGGGTCTCTGTTTTCCCAGGAGTTCCGAGTCCCACATATCCCAGGTGTCCCGAACCCAGGGCCTTGGGAATGCCTAAATGCATTTCCTGACGCAAAAAAAAAAAAAAAAAAGGTTAGGTTAGGTTGGGGGAGGCCCCATGTGAATTTGTAAGTGCTAGATACGTCCTCGTCGTCTCCCCTGGCTCTCCCAGTCCTGTGCACGGTAACGCAGTGCCAGGCTGGTGACTAAACTCTAGCACTTGGGGCAATCCTTGCGGTTTTGTTTATTAGTGTTCCCAGCTCCCTGGCCGTCGAGGTATCTCCGGTTTCAGGTCGAGCGGGCCCTAATAGGCTTCTCGTGAGGTCAAATCAAAACTCTTGTGTTTTGATTTTTCGTGTATATTAGTGTTCTCAGCTCCCTGGCCGTCGAGGTATCTCCGGTTGCAGGTTGAGCGGGGCCTAATAACGCGCTCTCTTACTGTAGCTTTATTCTTGTTTTTTTTTTTTTTTTGTTTTTATTTTGTGCTGTAATTATGTCCACCCGACGTAATTCAGCCAACTCTGTTGAGGGTCTCGCAGTCGCGGAAGCCTCGGTGGACGAGCTGGACCAGATGGTCACACGGGCGTTGCGCAGCTCACGGACCAAGAGGCCGGCGGGTTCGCCCATTTTTGCGTCTGAGGCTTCGGTCTCAGACAGTGAGGAGGTGGCCACGACGATACGGTCGACGGCACCAAAGAAGGCTTCGACCAAAAAGGTCGTAGCCAAAAAGGCCAAAAAGGCGGCATCTGGCCCTGCGGCCAAAAAGGCGGCGGCCAAAAAGGCGGCAGTTGCCACTGCGGCCGAATTCCTCAGAGCCAAGGCGGCGCAAGTCGCCTTGACCCGCCTGGAGTCAAATTCCAACGCATCCCGGGAGGATGCACAAGAGGTGGAAGCCGAAGAGCCTGTCGACTTCACGCGGAACCCACTCCCCGAGGAATGCTCACTCGCGGAGCTGGACGCAGCCGTTGACACCGAGACGCTGCGTGCCCGGGCGGGTCATCTGAGGTCCCAAATTTTCCACATTGCCCGAAAGTCCGGCAATCTCAAGGGGGAGTACGTGCGTGACCTAAAAAATCACGCCACGGAATACCACGAGATTGTCGAGACGATTGCGGAGCGGACGATCTCAGATGAAACACGGCGGCTCAGTCTCGAAAACCGGAGACTTCGCCGCCAAGTGGAGGACCTAGAGAAGGAAGTGAAAGCCATGCGCCGCGACTTCTCACAGAGGGACAAATCCCCGGTGCGGCCAGCTCTTCCCTGCCAAGTCCCGGTGGGCAACTCGGCCAATGACCTGATGGCCGAGATGTCCAAAATGGTCAAAGACATGGCGGAGGATTTGAAGGCCTCCATGTGCCGAACCTTCGGCGAAATGGTGAACGCCCGCTTGGCGGTGGTTGAGGAGCGCCTCCCACCAGCACCAATCGTGCGTCCTCCACTGGCCGCCGACAAGAGGCGAGAGGAGGCAGCCAAGGCTGCAGTGGCCTCAGCTGCACCAGCACCAGCCCAGTCTCAGCCTACTGCGGCTCCTAAGCCGAAACGGACGCGGAAGGGTACAGCGAGGGTGGTTCCGCAACAAGCACCACTCGCTGTTGCCGGCCCGTCGTCCGCAGTGACTCCTGCTGCCCCTGTCACCCGCGAGGGACAGTGGAATGTGGTGGCTAGGAAAAAAGGGAAAGGCAAAGGCAAGGGGAAGACCTCCTCGCCCGCCGCTGCCCAACCCTCCGTGTCGGCAGCTGCACCCAAAAATGTAGCGAAGAAGAAGGCGAAAAAAGCGGTGAAACTCACACCGCCAAAGTCCTCGGCTGTGATAATTACATTACAGCCGGAGGCAATTGAGAAGGGCGTAACATACGCAATGGCAATGAACCAGGCCAGGGAGAGCATAGCTCTGCCTGAGCTTGGCATTGCCAAAATAAAAACTCGCACCACGGCCACGGGAGCCAGAATGCTCGAGCTACCTGGTTCCCAAAGCGGGGATAAGGCTGACAACCTCGCGGAGAAAATCCGTGAGGTTTTAAAGGATGTCGCCACCGTCGCAAGGCCCACAAAGTGTGTGGATCTCCTGGTACGGGGCCTTGACGACTCGATCACAAAAGAGGAAGTGGTCACCGCTGTTGCGGCAAAGGGCGGCTGTGCCGCGGAACTTGTTAGGGCTGGGGAGATCCGCTCCGGCCCTCTTGGTACGGGCTCTATCACCGTTAAGTGCCCGGTGGCTGCGGCCAAAACAGTCGTGGAAGCGGGACGCCTCCTCATTGGCTGGACCTCGGCCCAGGTGCGTGCTCTTGATGCCCTGCCCTTACGCTGTTTCAAGTGCATGGGCACGGGCCACACCCGCCAGACATGCCCCTCGCAAAAGGACCGGAGCGATTTATGCTTCCGGTGCGGGCGATCGGGGCACAAGGCCGAAAAGTGCACAGAGACACCTCGTTGTGCGATCTGTGCCGATGAGGGAAGGCCGTCAGGGCACGCAATGGGGGGAAGGAAATGTGTTCCTTCCCCTAAAAGAGGAACAATGGCCCCCAGGACCCAGGCCGCCACGAATGAGGTAGTGCGCCACGCATCGGCGCCGCGGGAAATTGTAATGTCGGAATGAGTGTAAGCCGGCATTACAATTTCCTACAGACGAACACCAACCACTGCGCTGGAGCCCAGGACCTTCTCGTTCAAGCAATGGCGCAGTGGGAAGTGGATGTTGCGGTGGTGGCGGAGCCCTATTTTGTGCCTCCTCACCCACACTGGGCCGGGGATGTAAACGGCTCCATCGCTATTATAGCGAAGACGGGAAGCGCTGCCCGCCCTCTTATCGTCAAGGAGAGGGGGTCGGGCTATGTGGCCGCCACTTGGGGTAGAGAATACGCCATTATCGGTGTCTATTACTCCCCCAATGGCACTCTGGCTGGTCTGGAGGTGCTTCTAGACACGCTAGGGCATGTCTTGCAGCGGATGGCACCCCTCCCTGTTATATTGATGGGGGACCTTAATTCTTGGTCCTCCTCGTGGGGAAGTGCCACCACCAACTCCTGGGGCCGCACCGTCCAGAACTGGGCGGTCGATGCTGAATTGTCTCTCCTGAACCGGGGGACAGAACATACGTGCGTGCGATGGAATGGGGGGTCCGTGGTGGACATTTCGTTCGCCACCCCTTCTATCGCACGTCGCGTCCGGTGTTGGCGGGTTCTCAGCGAGGTGGAGACTCTATCGGATCACAAATACATCCAATTTGAGATCTCCACCTCACCTGACACAGCGGCCCCGGCCCGGCGGCGGGGACAGGCCTCCTTCCGGCGGTGGGCCTTGACTAGGCTCGACAAGGAGCTAGCGGAAGAGGCCGCAATAGTTCAGGCTTGGTGCTCGGCCCCTATCTCCTTGGAGGTCGACGAGGCGGCCAGTGTATTTCGGGCCTCTCTTACGGAGGTGTGCGACGCATCCATGCCGAGGGGGAAGGGTGCTGCACCTCGGCGGCAGGTGTACTGGTGGTCCGAAGAAATCGCGGACCTCCGGAGCACCTGCCAACGGTCTAGAAGGGCGTATGGCCGCAGTCGGCGTCGTGCCAACCGCGACCCAGTAGTCGAGGGCCAGCTGTATGCCACCTACTGTTCTGACAGAAAGGCGCTACAGCTGGCCATATGCCAAGCCAAGGCTCAGGCTCGGGAGGAGCTCCTGGAGGGTCTGAACCGTGACCCATGGGGCAGGCCCTATCGCGCAGCACGTAATAAGCTGCGCAATCAAGGGCCCCCAGTCATCGAGACCCTCCAGCCTGAATTGCTGGAAAGGGTGGTGCAGGAGTTGTTTCCGGACTGTCAGGAACACTTCCCACCACCCATGGCTCCTCCCACTGGGAGGTCGAATGAAGTCGAGCCTCTGGCGCCGCCTGTCACCGAAGAGGAACTGGAGACGGCGGCTGCAAGCCTCAGGCTTAAGAAGAAGGCCCCTGGACCCGACGGGGTCCCGGGAATAGTCTTGGGGGTAGCTCTCCGGCACCTGCACGAGCAGCTGCGGGAACTGTTCAACGTTGCAATTGCACGTGGACAGTTCCCCAAAATATGGAAGGAAGGCCGCCTCTGTCTTTTACAGAAGGAGGGGCGGTCGCCTGACACAGCTGGGGCCTATCGCCCGATTGTCCTGCTGGATGAATCCGCGAAACTCTTTGAACGCATCATTGCGTCGCGGATCATCCAGCACATGACGGACATTGGGCCTGATCTATCCGGCAACCAGTTTGGTTTCAGGGCCGGGCGATCAACTATCGACGCTCTCCAGGCCCTGAAAAACGAGACGCTGGAAGCGTCCGCGAGAGGAGAAAGGTCATTGGCGGTGTCACTGGACATCGCCAATGCCTTTAATAGCTTGCCCTATGGCACTATAGTGGAGGCGCTCCGCTTTTTCAATGTGCCTCTGTATATGGGGCGCCTGATAAAGAGTTACCTCACAAACCGTGAGGTACTCTACATGGGCTCCGACGGAAGTATCCACCGTCGGACAATGAGGTGTGGGGTTCCTCAGGGGTCCGTTTTGGGACCCCTATTATGGAATATGGGCTACGACTGGGTTCTGCGGGGCACGCTCCTTCCACGGACGCGGGTCCTGTGCTATGCAGACGACACCCTAGTCGTAGCCCGCGGAGGATCCTACGTTGAGGCGGCAAGACTGGTAGAGGTAGCCACCAGTCTTGTTGTGGGGCGCATAGAGGCACTGGGGTTGAAGGTCGCCCTGCAAAAAACCGAGGCCCTTCTTTTCCACGGGCCTCGGAGGGGACCTCCCCCTGGTGCAAAAATACGCCTCAATGGCGTAGAGTTGAAGGTGGGGGCCCACATGAAGTACTTGGGCCTCCTACTTGACGGGCGGTGGCGTTTCGGCGAGCACTTTAGCAGGCTCGCCCCCCGCCTTATCAACGCTGCGAGTGCTTTGGGCCGCCTTCTTCCCAACCAAGGCGGCCCGGACACCACATGCCGGCGACTTTACGCCGGCATTGTGCGAAGCATCGCCCTCTATGGCGCACCGGTGTGGGCAGATGCCCTTAACGTCGCCAACAAGCGCATGCTGCGGAAAGCGCAGCGTGTGGTGGCGACCAGGGCGGTGCGTGGATACCGCACCATATCCATGGGGGCTGCCTGCGTTCTGGCCGGCACGCCCCCGTGGGAGTTAGAGGCCGGGGTCCTCGCTGCGGTATACGATTACCGTGCAGCAGCGAGGGCCAGAGGACAGCGCCTAGCCTCCGAGGAGGTAGGGCGAGTGCGCGAGTTAGCTCAAAATGAGCTAATTTGGCGGTGGCAGGACGAGCTTGAGCGGCCACGATACGGTACACGTACCATCGACGCCATCAGGCCCGTCCTCCGTAGGTGGTGTCGAAGGGGGTTCGGCGCGCTCACCTTCCGGCTGGTGCAGGTGCTTTCTGGGCATGGCTGTTTCGGCCAATACCTGCACCAGATAGCCGGAAGAGAGCCAACCCCCGTGTGCCACGAATGTGGCGCCGAAGAGGACACCGCCCAGCACACGCTAGAGGCGTGCGTGGCTTGGGCGGATCAGCGCCGCAACCTTACGGCCATTGTGGGGCAAGACCTCTCACTCCCGGCCCTAGTACGGGCCATGCTCGGGAGTGAGGAGGCATGGCAGGCTATGGTCTCCTTCTGTGAAGAGGTTATGGCACAGAAGCGGAGTTAGCGGAAGAGGCCGCCATTGTTCAGGCGTGGTGTTCGGCCCCAATCTCGTCAGATGTTGACGAGGCAGCCAACGCCTTTCGGGCCTCTCTGAGGGAGATTTGTGACGCCTCCATGCCGAGGGTGAAGGCTGCAGCACCTCGGCGGCAGGTGTACTGGTGGTCCGCAGAAATCGCGGACCTTCGGAGCACCTGCCAGCGTTCAAGGAGGGCATACGGCCGCAGTCGACGTCGGGCCAACCGAGACCCAGAGGTGGAGGGCCAGCTGTATGCCACCTACTGTTCTAACAGAAAGGCGCTGCAGCTGGCCATCAGCCAAGCCAAGGCCCAGGCTAGGGAGGAGCTTCTGGAGGGTTTAAATCGCGACCCATGGGGGAGGCCTTATCGCGTTGAAGGTCGCCCTACAAAAAACCGAGGCCCTTCTTTTCCACGGGCCTCGGAGGGGACCTCCCCCCGGGGCGAAAATACGTCTCGATGGCGTGGAGGTGAGGGTGGGGGCCCAAATGAAGTATTTGGGCCTCCAACTTGACGGGCGGTGGCGTTTTGGCGAGCACTTCAGCAGGCTCGCCCCCCGCCTCGTCAGTGCCGCGAGTGCCTTGGGCCGCCTTCTACCCAACAAAGGCGGCCCCGATACTACATGCCGGCGACTTTACGCCGGCATTGTACGGAGTATCGCCCTCTATGGCGCACCTGTGTGGGCAGATGCCCTAAACGTCACCAACAAGCGCATGCTGCGGAGGGCGCAGCGTGTGGTGGCGACCAGGGCGGTGCGGGGGTACCGCACCATTTCCATGGGGGCTGCCTGCGTTTTGGCCGGTACGCCCCCGTGGGAGCTAGAGGCCGGGGTCCTCGCTGCGGTATACGAATACCGCGCAGCAGCGAGGACCAGAGGACAGCGCCGCGCCTTCGACGAGGTTGAGAGGGTGCGGCGCTTAGCTCAGAATGAGCTGATTTGGCGATGGAAGGAGGACCTGGAGGCGCCTAGGTACGGCATTCGTACCATAGATGCCATCAGGCCCCTCCTTCATAGGTGGTGTCAGAGGGGGTTCGGCGCACTCACCTTCCGGCTGGTGCAGGTGCTCTCTGGGCATGGCTGTTTCGGCCAATACCTGCACCAGATAGCCGGAAGAGAGCCAACCCCCGTGTGCCACGAATGTGGCGCACTCGAAGATGACGCCCAGCACACCCTCGAGGTGTGCCCGGCCTGGGAGTCGCAGCGCCACAATTTGTTGTGGCGCTGCGACTCCCAGGCCGGGCTGTTGCACCTTAAAATGCGGCAAACAAAAAGAAGGCGCCAAAACAAGTGGTGAAACTTTCACCGCCAAAATCTTCAGCTGTGATAATCACGCTGCAGCCGGAGGCACTGGAGAAAGGGATGACGTACGCTATGGCCCTTAACCAGGCAAAGGGGAGCATAGCGCTGAATGAGCTTGGCATTGCCAGTATCAAAACCCGCACCACAGCTACGGGAGCCAGAATGCTCGAGTTGTCTGGCTCCCAAAGCGGGGACAAGGCTGATAACCTCGCGGAGAAGATCCGCGAGGTATTAAAAGACGTCGCCACCGTCGCGAGGCCCACAAAGTGTGTGGATCTTCTTGTCAGGGGCCTCGACGACTCAGTTGCAAAGGAGGAAGTGGTTGCTGCTATTGCGGCAAAGGGCGGCTGTGCCGTGGAACTAGTTAGGGCTGGGGAGATCCGCTCCGGCCCTGGAGGCATGGGGTCCATCACCATTAAATGTCCGGTGGCAGCGGCCAAAATAGTGGTGGAAGCGGGACGCCTCCTCATCGGCTGGACCTCGGCTCAGGTGCGTGCCCTAGGTGCCCTGCCCTTGCGCTGTTTCAAGTGCATGGGCACGGGCCACACCCGCCAGACATGCCCCTCGCAAAAGGACCGGAGCGATTTATGCTTCCGGTGTGGGCGATCGGGGCATAAGGCTGAAAAATGCACAGAAACACCTCGCTGTGCAATCTGTGCTGATGAGGGGAAGCCGTCAGGGCATGCAATGGGGGGAAGGAAATGTGTTCCTACCCCCAAGAGAGGAACATTGGCCCCCAGGACCCAGGCCTCTACAAGTGCGGGAGTGCGCCATAAGTCGGCGACGGAGGAAATTGTAATGTCGGAATGAGTGTAAGCCGACATTACAATTTCCTACAGACTAACACTAACCACTGCGCCGGAGCCCAGGACCTTTTTGTTCAAGCAATGGCGCAGTGGCAAGTGGATATTGCGGTCGTGGCGGAGCCCTACTTTGTATCTCCCCAACCTCACTGGGCTGGGGATGTCAATGGCTCCGTCGCCATAGTCGCTAAGACGGGCAGCGCTGCCCGCCCCCTCATTGTAAAAGAAAGGGGGTCGGGCTATGTGGCAGCCACTTGGGGGAGAGAATACGCCATAATTGGTGTATATTTCTCCCCCAATGGCACTCTGGCAAACCTAGAGGTGTTACTGGACACCCTAGGTCAGGTTGTGCAGCGGATGGCCCCCCTCCCTATTTTATTGATGGGGGACCTCAATTCTTGGTCCACCTCATGGGGAAGTGTGACCACCAATTCTTGGGGCCGCACCGTCCAAAGCTGGGCGGCCGATGCCGGACTGTCCCTTTTAAATCGAGGGACAGAACACACGTGCGTGCGATGGAATGGGGGGTCCGTGGTGGACATTTCGTTTGCCACCCCTTCTATTGCACGTCACGTCCGGTGTTGGCGGGTACTCAGTGAGGTGGAGACTCTATCGGATCACAAATACATCCAATTTGAGATCTCCACCTCACCTGATACAGCGGCCTTAGCCCGGCGGCAAGGGCAGGCCTCTTTCCCGCGGTGGGCCCTGACCAAGCTCGACCAAGAGTTAGCGGAAGAGGCCGCCATTGTTCAGGCGTGGTGTTCGGCCCCAATCTCGTCAGATGTTGACGAGGCAGCCAACGCCTTTCGGGCCTCTCTGAGGGAGATTTGTGACGCCTCCATGCCGAGGGTGAAGGCTGCAGCACCTCGGCGGCAGGTGTACTGGTGGTCCGCAGAAATCGCGGACCTTCGGAGCACCTGCCAGCGTTCAAGGAGGGCATACGGCCGCAGTCGACGTCGGGCCAACCGAGACCCAGAGGTGGAGGGCCAGCTGTATGCCACCTACTGTTCTAACAGAAAGGCGCTGCAGCTGGCCATCAGCCAAGCCAAGGCCCAGGCTAGGGAGGAGCTTCTGGAGGGTTTAAATCGCGACCCATGGGGGAGGCCTTATCGCGTTGAAGGTCGCCCTACAAAAAACCGAGGCCCTTCTTTTCCACGGGCCTCGGAGGGGACCTCCCCCCGGGGCGAAAATACGTCTCGATGGCGTGGAGGTGAGGGTGGGGGCCCAAATGAAGTATTTGGGCCTCCAACTTGACGGGCGGTGGCGTTTTGGCGAGCACTTCAGCAGGCTCGCCCCCCGCCTCGTCAGTGCCGCGAGTGCCTTGGGCCGCCTTCTACCCAACAAAGGCGGCCCCGATACTACATGCCGGCGACTTTACGCCGGCATTGTACGGAGTATCGCCCTCTATGGCGCACCTGTGTGGGCAGATGCCCTAAACGTCACCAACAAGCGCATGCTGCGGAGGGCGCAGCGTGTGGTGGCGACCAGGGCGGTGCGGGGGTACCGCACCATTTCCATGGGGGCTGCCTGCGTTTTGGCCGGTACGCCCCCGTGGGAGCTAGAGGCCGGGGTCCTCGCTGCGGTATACGAATACCGCGCAGCAGCGAGGACCAGAGGACAGCGCCGCGCCTTCGACGAGGTTGAGAGGGTGCGGCGCTTAGCTCAGAATGAGCTGATTTGGCGATGGAAGGAGGACCTGGAGGCGCCTAGGTACGGCATTCGTACCATAGATGCCATCAGGCCCCTCCTTCATAGGTGGTGTCAGAGGGGGTTCGGCGCACTCACCTTCCGGCTGGTGCAGGTGCTCTCTGGGCATGGCTGTTTCGGCCAATACCTGCACCAGATAGCCGGAAGAGAGCCAACCCCCGTGTGCCACGAATGTGGCGCACTCGAAGATGACGCCCAGCACACCCTCGAGGTGTGCCCGGCCTGGGAGTCGCAGCGCCACAATTTGGTGGCTGCAATAGGCCGGGACCTCTCGCTACCGAAAGTAGTTCGAGGTATGCTCGAGAGCGAGAGGTCGTGGGAGGCGATGGTCTCCTTCTGTGAAGAGGTTATGACACAGAAGGAGACCGCGGAGAGGGCCAGGGAGGACGATCCTCTGGCGGCCCCTCTCCGACGCAGACGGCTGGGAGCCCGGAGAAGGCGGTTCGCCCGCCTTCTCCCAGTTCCCTAGGACACCAGCGGGTGAGACTGGGGGGTCTCGCTCGCATTGCACGGCGTCCCTGTCTGGGGGGTATCTGTCGTGTATCAGGTTACCCCCCCGTGGCGTGAGGAGGCCCGGCAGTGGCTGGGCCGACCGCTTGGGACGACGTGGCTGATATTCTCAGGGAATCCCACATCGTCCCGCTAAAAGCAAAGCGGAGATACACCGGGGTATTTTTAGTGGGTATGCCGCCGGCTTCACCGGCGGAGAGTCCCACACTCCCCCACCGCTCACCCAGGCGGTGGGATAGTGCGTAATGCATTTTTACCCCGTTAAAAAAAAAAAAAAAAAAAAAAAAAAAAAAAAAAAGGTTAGGTTAGGTTCTTGGGGCAGTATGGTTCTGCTACCAGGCGCGTCCCCCGGGTGGCGGATAGGGGAACGCCCTCCAGATATGGAGGGTACCGGCAGTGGCCGGCGTGGACCGAAACCAGGGGAGGAGGGTGGTATTAGTACGGACTTCGGTCCGGAAGTATCGCCTGACTCAGGACAAAGTCAGCAGACGGTGTGCTCGCCGCTTACCCCGGGTCTTTGAGTCTCGTTTCGAGTCAGACTCTTTGTTCTCGGAGGGTGGCCGGCGCGCTTGCTGTTGATTTTGTTCTCGGGGGGGAATGTGACCGTAATCCCAGTGCATTCGGGGCACGATGCTTAGCAGAGTTCACTCTGTTAAGGGTAGTGTTTCAGCACTGGGACCGGGGCGTCTGTCCTTTCCTTACCTTTTCCCAAATTCCTGTGTTCTTTATCCTTTTTCTCCTTCCCATTTTTCCCAGTCCCTTGTCCTATTGAGTTGTTTTTTTCGGGTCCGGCTGCTTGTGCATGGTTTTCATGCACCTGCATACGGCTCCGGGGTTCTCAGCTCAATCATCCTTTTACCTTATCAGACCCGCGTGGATGACAACCACTATAAAAATCACGAAGCCGGAGGTCTAACCGTGCCGAAGGTGGGTAAATACTAGCGAGGGGACACCCGCCCTTAAGGGAAAACGATGAAAATGGCAGCAATTTTGAAAAGTACTACCCAGGAGGGTCCCATTGCCTCAGGCAGTGGGGAATCCCTCCCTCTGGAGCGTTCGCGGAGCCCGATTTCGGGATCCACGAGCAATCTGGGGGCAGCCCCCGTTCGTATACTGGGGGGGGCACAAAACTGCTCCGGGGGAAACCCCGTTTTCAACCAGAGTGCAGTGACGGAGAACCAGGGCTCAGCATCGGCCCGTGTCACACGCGCGAAATTTGCAAAAAGGCGAGATGCACCCGACTTCCTCCAACTTGGACAGCCCAACATTGAGCTGGTTCGTTTGGAGATGAGCCCGCTCAGCGGAGCTTTAGTAGACAAAATCGTCAGTGAGGACGATTCCGACCGTGAAAAGCCGGATGATGTGCTTCTCGATGAGAATGGAAAAGGCGGAGTGGCCCACTGGATGAAATCCAAGGGCGGAGCAACAAAACCTCGGGAGACAAAGAGGGAGGCAAGAGCTCGGAAGAAGCGAGAGAAGGAGACCTCTAACGAGGTGACAATGACAGACTGTGTTTTAGAGACTGGCGTATCGTCAGACTCAGATAATGCATCTTTTGTCTCAGTACCCGAGCTGGAGTCGGATGGCACCAGCGATGCCCGGAGCCCGGACAATCGGCGGAAGCGGTATGGGGAAAACCTCAATGATACGACCAATGATGCAATGCCACTGTCAAAGGTATTCTCAGCCAGGAGGGGAAGGGGGCGACCCCCAACCACTGGCCAGTACATAGGACTGGCGCAAGCCAAAGAGCGGGCAGCGGCTGCTGAAGTATTAGAGCTTGAGCTCCAAGCCGAAAGGGAGATGGCCGAACAGATGAGAGAAGTCAGGGAGACAAGAGCCAAGAAGTTGGTCTCGCGGCTCTCAGAGTCTTCCGAGGGCCAAAATGAAGAAGAGCAAGGGGAAAAGACTTTGCTGGATCTGCTCAAGCAGATAGTCGACGGGGCGAAAATTGTGGGTGGAGTAAACGAACGCTCTAAAAACCTGAAGGGAACGTTTAAAGGTGCCTTAAATTTAGCCCAGTCCACCATCGCTAGCGGTGTGGACGAGATTAAAAAGCTGCCACTGGTAGAGAAGGCCATGGCCCTAGAGGCAGAAAACAGCCGCCTCAGAGCGGAATTGGAAAAGGCAAGGGCGAGTCCATATAGGAATGAAGAAAAGAGGGCTCTTTCGCCCTATAAAATGGAAGAAGATGTGCTCCCAGCATATGCCCCCGGGGCCGCCTGTACCTTGCGGGAGACAGCGACCAACGAAGTGGAACGGCAATTGGTGTCGGAGGAGTTTTTAAAAGGACTTATTGATGTGGTTGTCGAGAAGGTTTCTAGTGCCGTGGTCCAGCAGGTCATAGTGATGATCGACCTCAAAATGGACGCGAAACTCGACTCCTATGAAAGGAAACCAGAGGTGCGCTTACGACCGCCACTGGCCCATGAGAAGAAAAAGGAAGCTGCATCTACTGCTGCAAAGCCTCCTCTTGCTAAGCCCGGCCCAGTCCGGGCCGAACCAGCAGGGGATAGTATTCCCAGTGGCTCAGTTCCACCTCCTGCAAAGGGAAAGAAGAACAAAAGTCCCAAAAATAACGTCTTGAAAGCTGCTACAATTCAAAAACCTCAGAAAGTTCAGTCGAATCCTGAATCACGGGAGCCACGCATGCTGCGTCCACCACCTGCTCCTGCGAGTGAGCAATGGAGTGTTGTAGCTGGGAAGGGCAACAAAAAGCTCAAGACTGCAGGCGTTAGCAAACCATCGGCTGCGCCATCTACCCAGAAGAAGAAAAAGCTTCATCCTCCTCGCTCAGCAGCAGTCACCTTAACGCTGCAACCTGGCGCGGAAGAAAGAGGACTGACCTATGAAGCAGTTATGAAGGAGGCTAAGTCTAAATTGGACATTGCTGCGCTGGGGCTACCGCCCCTTCGTATCAAATGCGCAGCGACCGGGGGAAGGATTTTGGAAGTGGTAGGAGAGGCCAGCGGAGTGAAAGCCGATGCCTTGGCCTCAAAACTACGGGAAATACTCCATGAGAGAGATGTGAAGGTGTCTAGGCCTGTCAAAACGGTCGATGTGAGGGTGGCGGGTCTGGATGACTCGGTAACGGTAGAAGAGGTGGTGGCTTCTGTTGCCCGTGTCGGAGAATGCCCCATTGACACAATCAAGGGTGGGGAAATCCAGTGCAGCAAAACCAATGGGCTCGGGGTTTTATGGCTTCGATGTCCGGTTGTCGCTGCCAAGAAATTGACAGAAAACGGTCGACTTTTGGTGGGATGGGTTTCAGCACAGGTCAAGGTCCTCGAACCCAGGCCTCTAAGGTGCTACCAGTGCCTAGAAGTAGGCCATGTAAGTGCGCGCTGTACTTCGGAGACAGACCGCGGGGTTTAGTTTGGGTATTCTCACCACTCTGGTGAGCGAGTCCCACACCCCCCCGCCCCTCCCCCGGGGGGCGGGATGTCCGGAAATTGGATTCCCCGCGTCAAAAAAAAAAAAAAAAAAAAAAAAAGGTTAGGTTAGGTTAGGTTAGGTTCCCGTGGGAGTTTTCAGTCTTCTATCGGGCGCGTCCCCCGGGTGGCGGATAGGGGAACGCCCTCCAGATATGGGGGGTACCGGCTACGGCCGGCGCGGACCAAAACTGAAGAGGTGGGGCCGCTCTACGTATTCCTCTGCTAAGCAGATGATGCGAAGATGTGGCCGCTTGGTGGCTATCCGATTATCCGTGCTTTCACGGATAACGGACCCCCGCCAGGCAAACCGTAATCCGCATTTTGCGGACCGGGGACTCTGTTCGCAGGGTCACGAGGAGAAAACCTCTATAAAAAACACCAGGAGGGGGCGGAAACGCCTTCTTCACGGCGCGGCGGGTCTGACTGGTTGTGCTTGCACGACTGGCGGACACTGGCTTTGGCCACCGTCGGGCAACCGTAATCCGCAGTCGCGGACCGGGGGTCTTGCCTAGCAGGGCTGCGAGGATGAAAACCTCTATAAAAAATCACCCGTAACCCGCACTGAGCGGGCCGGGGACTCTGCTTCGGCAGGGTCGCGAGGAGGACAACCTCTTTAAAAAGCGAGGTGTGGGCGCTCTGTCGCCGGGCAGCTTTGGCTGTGTGTGGGAGTCCTTAAGGACTAGTGGAGCTTCGGCTCGGTGGATGGCAGGTCTGCAAGACCTGCGGCTGGACGGGCCCACCACTCGCGATTTCGCGACTAGGTGGGTGACTTCGGTCAACCGTCTGGCAACCTGCTCCCGTAGGGTGTTGTGGACATGTCTCGCAGCCCTCGGGAAGTAGGGGCCTTGGCTTGGTCGCCCGGGCCGAGAGGAGTCAACCTCAATAAAAAACCCCAAAAGGTTGGCCGTTAGTCGCGTGACGGTCGGCCGCCTCGGTCTCGAGGTGGTAGGATGGGTTAACGCCTACCCGCTAGCGTGACACCTGCACGAGAACACCCGCCCTCGTGCAGTATTAGGGTTACCCAGGTGCAGGGGGCGACGCCTGGGTGGACTTTTTATATCCCCCATACTCGTGGGACTAAAATGGATCTTTCAACTTCTTCTTTTTTGGTCGCCAGGGAGGACGAGAATGCGTCGCGTACAGGTAGGTTGGTTGGAGTACGCACGGACGCTAGTTCCCTGGAGGTGGAGCCGTCACAGGCTGCGACGATAACATCGAAGTCGCAGCGTGAAGCTGGCTTGGAGGTGGTACGGGAGCCTGTAGTCAGGCTTACCCGCTTGAGCTCTTCAGAGCTTAAAGCTGTGACGCCGGAGCCATCAACTTCGGCGGCGGCTGACTGCGTTATGCGCAGCGGCCGCACAAGTGCAGCAGCGGAGCGGTCGCGCTCTCCATCTGCTCAGGGGTCGGATTCGGGCACTAGCCTGATGACCGTAGATCCTTCCTCCGGGGAGGAACTCGGCAAACTCTGGGGCAGACGGAAGCGGCCGTACTCAAAAACCGGCGAGTCGGGTTCCGACAGGAGTGCCAGAAGTGGACGTAGTTCTGCTTCCGGAAAGCCTACGGCCCGACGAGGAAGAGGCGGTACCCCCGCACCCGGCGCTAACGCCTGCATGGCGGAGGCCCGGGAGAAATTTATGCGCCTAGGGCGCGACGACGAGAGAGTGGAGGCGAAGCTGCGGTCCGAGCAAGAGGTTGCGGAGATGGATCGCGCTTTGCTCCAAGCTCAGGCGAGAACATCCCGCTTGTCAGACTCGTCCCAGGGCGAGGCCGACCAGCGGGAATTGACCGCCTCCGCGCTAAAGGAGCGCATGGAAATGTCAGCAGCCATAGTCCGGAAAGTCATTGCGACCTCCGGACATCTGAAAGGCACATTCCAGAAGGCGCTGAAAACGGCAGTCGGAGACTGGGAGCTTTTAGCTCCAGTGCTGTACAAGCGCACAGTCTCCGAAGAGACCGAGAAGCTGCGGGTGGTGAACCACCGCCTGCTCTCCGCGGTCTCTCGGCAGGGGGAGGAGCTGGCCAAACTCCGTAAGGAGATGGACAGTCTCCGAGAGAGCCTCAACGGGCAAACGCCCCGAGTGGCTGGCGTGGATGACGACAGTAATGTCATTGCCTACGTCAACGCTCGGTTCGAGGCCATAGAGGCTCGGCTGCCCCTGGAGCGGCTTCGGCCCCCTCTGGCTGCCGACATGCGCTCCAAGAACGCGCCGCCGCCGGCCACTGAGCCGGCCGCGCCACCACCGGACAAGACGAAAACGAAAACCCCGGACAAGACGTCCGCGAGCAAGAGGGTGACTCAGCCGCCCCCTGTTCGCAGCACACCGGCTGCAGCTGCGCCGAAGCCTAAGGCTCCAGCGCCGCCCAACCCCGAATCCCGAGGGAATCCTCCCAAGGGGAAGAAGGGAAGGAAGTCGGCCAAGAAGGGCAAGGCGGCAAATGCTGCCCCGCCCCCAAGGGAGCCCCGCCCTTTGCCGCCGGCCCCCGAGACCATGGAGTCACCGTGGAACCTCGTGACCGGCCGCAAGGGCAAGAGCAAGGGTGCACAAGCTGCAGCAGCAGTGAAGCCCCCCCCGAAACCCCAGACGAGGCAACCTAAAGTGCCAAATCTCCGTCCCGCACGCTCGGCGGCAGTAGTGGTAACGCTACAGCCAGAAGCCGAGAAGCGGGGCGTGACGTATAGCGACGTCATCTCGCAGGCCAAAGCCAGCATCAGCTTGGCGAGCCTCGGGATTGAGTCCGTGCGCTTTAGGCGAGCGGCCACCGGAGGCGCCATTTTGGAGCTGCCGGGCGCCGCAGAGACAGACGGCAGGGCGGACTCTCTGGCTTCCAAGCTAAGGGAGGTCCTCAAGGCGGAAGACGTTCGAGTTTCCCGACCTGTGAAGTGTGCAGAATTGCGCATTTCTGAGTTGGATGACTCCGTCACCGCAGAGGAAGTCGCAGCCGCTGTCGCTAAGACTGGGGCGTGCTCGGTGGAGTCCGTGAAGACGGGCGAGATCCGCCGAGACAGGAGGGGGCAAGGCGCCTGCTGGGCACGTTGCCCCGTGGCGGTGGCCAAAAAGCTGGTGGACGGTGCTCGTCTGCTGGTCGGTTGGACATCGGCGCGGGTCAAACTGCTAGAGGCCAGGGAGCTACGCTGTTTCCGGTGTCTCGAAAAGGGACACGTCCGGAGCAAGTGCGGCTCGGAAGTTGACCGTAGCAGTCAGTGCTACCGTTGCGGTCAGCTAGGCCATCTGGCGCGTGCCTGTGAGGCGGCGCCACACTGCACGGTGTGCGCAGTGGCCGGCAGAAATGCCAGTCACAAGGTTGGGGGTCCAGCCTGCAAGGTCTCCAAACCAAAAAACCGCGGTCGGCAAGCTGCCACCGAGGCCACGGCCCGGTCGCAGCCGGCCCGCTCCGAGCCACTCGCGGATGAGGAGATGCAAATTGCACCTCCTTAAAATGGCACTCAGATTCCTCCAGGGGAATCTCAACCACTGCGCCAGAGCTCAGGACCTGTGGGTCCAGAGTCTGGCGGAGAGGTTGATAGCCATAGCGGTAGTGGCTGAGCCGTACTACATCCCGCCCGATTGGGTTTCGGATGTGGACGGCACAGCGGCCATTGCCACCCGAGTGGCCAACGGCGCCCCCCCTTTTCAGAGGATTGAAAAGGGGCACGGATGGGTTGCGGCTGAGTTGGGAGACACCCTGGTTATCGGGGTGTATTTCTCTCCTAACCGGCCTCTCGCTCAATTCGAGAGTTTTCTCTCCGAGTTGGAGGCTGTGATCGGCCGCAATCGTTCGCTCCAAGTGCTGGTCGCTGGGGATTTCAATGCCAAGTCCTTGGTATGGGGATCTCCAGCGACAGATGTGCGTGGAGAGGCGCTCGAGGAGTGGGCAGTCGCTTCTGGCATGACTGTCTTGAATCGGGGCTCGGTAGACACCTGTGTGCGCATGCGGGGAGGGTCCATCGTGGACTTGACGTTCGCGACTCCTTCGCTAGCACGACGTGTCCAGGGCTGGGAAGTGCTGGAGGGTGTGGAGACGTTGTCGGACCACCGGTATATCCGGTTCGACGTTTCTACGCTTCCGGCAATTCATACCGGTCCAAGCCGTTCTACCCGGCATAAAGACAGTCCGAGATGGGCTTTGAAGCGACTCGACCGCGAGAAGTTGGAGTGTGCGGCTATCGTCCAGGCATGGGTGCCTGTGCCGGATGGGCCTGCTGAGGTGGAGGATGAGGCCGAATGGTTCCGGGAGGCGCTGTCGCAAATTTGCGATGCGGCCATGCCCCGGGCCGGGCCTATCCCTCCTAAGCGGCAGGTATACTGGTGGTCCGCAGACCTCGCGAGCTTGCGCTTTGCGTGCGTGAGGGCGAGACGCCAGTATTCCCGGTACCGTCGCAGACGCACCCGGATTGAGGACGATGAGGCCCGCCTTTATGACGCCTATAGAGAGGCGAAAAAGGCGCTCAAGGTCGCGATCAATAGAGCTAAGTCCAGGGCAAGAGAGGAGTTTCTTGAGACTCTTAATGCGGATCCGTGGGGAAGGCCGTACAGGTTAGCGTTGAGTAAGCTCCGCCCCTGGGCACCCCCGGTTACGCAGAGTCTCTCTCCTCCCTTGCTCCACGACGTCGTCCAGGCTCTGTTTCCGACCCGAGGAGAGCACACTCCGCCAGTGATGACGCCACCCACAGGTGTGAGAGTAGGTGTAGACGAGGTCCCTGCCGTGTCGGACGTTGAGTTTGATGCGGCAGTCTCGCGGCTACGGGCCAAGAGTACGGCTCCTGGTCTAGACGGCATACCCGGCCGCGCTTGGGTTCTGTCCCTCGAGTGGCTGGGGCCGAGACTGCAGAGCCTGTATTCGGCCTGTCTGTCGCAGGGACGTTTTCCGCGCCAGTGGAAAACGGGGAAGCTCGTCCTACTGAGGAAGGAGGGTCGACCATCTGACTCCCCCTCGGCCTACCGCCCGATTGTGCTGCTCGACGAGGTTGGGAAACTTCTTGAGCGCATAATCGCTGGCCGCCTGATTGGGCACCTCGAGGAGGTGGGGCCGGACTTGGCAGACTGCCAGTACGGCTTTAGGCGTCGTCGGTCCACGGTTCACGCGATCCTCCGCGTGAAGGACATCGCCAGGGAGGCGATGTCGCAGGGTCAAGTGGTGTTAGCGGTATCTCTCGATATAGCTAACGCTTTCAACACCCTGCCGTGGACCTGCATAAAGGAGGCACTACGGCACCACGGTGTCCCCCTTTATTTACGGCTCATCTTGGAAGACTACCTGACAGAGAGGTATGTCGAGTTCCCGGGGCGCGATGACTGGCAGCGTTATCCCATGTCGTGCGGTGTCCCACAGGGTTCGGTTCTTGGGCCGCTCCTGTGGAACATTGGTTATGACTGGGTGCTGCGAGCAGTCAACCTCCAGGGCGTCGAAGTAACTTGTTACGCCGACGATACCCTGGTAACGGCGAGAGGGAACAACTTCCGGGATGCAGCCGTCCTTGCCACAGCAGGCGTGGCGGAAGTCGTCGGCAGAATCCGACGCCTAGGGCTACACGTGGCCCTAGAAAAATCCGAGGCGACCTGTTTTCACGGGCCTCGGAGAGGACCTCCAGCCGGTTCGGCTATCCAGGTGGGTGGAGTCCAGATCCGTGTCGAGTCGACCATGAAGTACCTAGGATTGGTCCTCGACAGTCGCTGGAACTTCCACGCCCACTTTAAGCGCTTGGCGCCTAAACTGGTGCGAACGGCGGCCGCGTTAGGCAGATTGCTGCCCAACATCGCGGGGCCGAAGGCTTCATGCCGGAGGCTTTACGCGGGAGTTGTGCGGTCCATGGCCCTGTACGGCTCACCTGTCTGGGCCGACACCCTGACAAGCCAGTGTATCGCCGAACTGCGGAGACCGCAGCGGGCGATGGCAGTCAGGGTCATACGGGGCTACCGCACAATTTCCTACGAGGCGGCCTGTGTGCTGGCCGGCACACTCCCCTGGGACCTTGATGCGAGGACCCTCTCGGCGGTGTTTCACTACCGGGAGGAGGCGCGTCGGTCCACAGTCCACGGGGTTACCCCAAGCCAGGTTTCATCCTGGCTGGAAGAGTTCCGCACACTGGCTGTGGAGCTCTGGGATGTGCGGCTTGCGGATCCCGGATCGGGCCATCGCACGATCCAGGCGATCCGCCCTGTTCTCACACAGTGGCTGAATCGGCGTCACGGCGCCGTAACGTACCGTCTGACGCAGGTACTCACGCGGCATGGCTGCTTCGGGAGTTACCTGTGCCGGATCGGACGGGAGGCTAGCGATGCCTGTCACCACTGTGACGCCAGCGAGGACACGGCGCAGCACACGCTGGAGGTGTGCCCAGCATGGGCAAACGAGCGCGAGACGCTCACCGCCTCGATCGGGCGCGACCTCTCGCTGCCATCCGTGGTTTCTGCCATGGTGGCGAGCGCGAGCTCGTGGGATGCGGTGCTCTCCTTCTGCGATGCCGTCGTGTCGCAGAAGGAGAGCGCCGAGCGCCAGCGCGAGCTGGACAATCCCGCCCGACGTCGGAGGCGAGGCCGCCGGGGTGGTGGTGCGTAATCCCGGCGGTTCCCTGCGGTTCCCTGCGGTTAGGGGACAAGAATACTACCGAGGTATCCCTGCCTGTCGTAAGAGGCGACTAAAAGGGCCCTTGGGGTCGCGAAGCGCACGCGGGGGGGCCTGCGTGTGTTTCGGTTTGCGATCCCGAGGAAGACGGTAACGCGTGTCTTCGGACACAGTGGTCTGTGTTATCGTGCACTGGAATTGAGCTTGCTCCTCCCGAGGCTGGCTGCCAGGCGGCCTTGCGCGCCGAAGGGTCCTGCGAGGAGTCTCTCCCTCGTTGGGGATCCCGGGTCCCTTCCATTCTGCGCCGAAGATGACCACCGTCAGGTTTTAGTGGGTAGGGGTCTCTGTTTTCCCAGGAGTTCCGAGTCCCACATATCCCAGGTGTCCCGAACCCAGGGCCTTGGGAATGCCTAAATGCATTTCCTGACGCAAAAAAAAAAAAAAAAAAAAAAAAAAAAAAAAAAAAAAAAGGTTAGGTTAGGTTAGGTTAGGTTAGGTTAGGTTCTTGGGGCAGCTCACTTGCGGAGCTGGACGCCGCCGTTGATACCGAGACGCTGCGTGCCCGGGCGGGTCATCTGAGGTCCCAGATTTTCCACATTGCCCGAAAGTCCGGCAATCTCAAGGGGGAGTACGTGCGTGACCTAAAAAACCACGCCACGGAATACCACGAGATTGTCGAGACGATTGCGGAGCGGACGATCTCGGATGAGACACGGCGGCTCAGTCTCGAAAACCGCAGACTTCGCCGCCAAGTGGAGGACCTCGAAAAAGAGGTAAAGGCCATGCGCCGTGATTTCTCCCAGAGGGATAAATCCCCGGCGCGGCCAGTCCTTCCCTCCCAAGACCCTGCGGGCATCTCGTCGAAAGACCTAATGAGCGAGATGTCCAAGATGGTGAAGGACATGGCTGAGGAACTAAAAGCCTCGATGTGCCGCACAGCCGGGGATATGATTAACGCCCGCTTGGCGGTGGTTGAGGAGCGCCTCCCACCAGCACCAATCGTGCGTCCTCCACTGGCCGCCGACAAAAGAAGAGAGGAGGCAGCTAAGGCTGCGTGTTCCTCAACTGCTCCGGCTCAGCCTCAGCCCGCTGCAGCTCCCAAGCCGAAGCGTACCAGGAAGGGGAGAGCGAAGGCGGTTCCGCAACAGGCACCTCCCGCTGTTGCCGGCCCGTCATCGGCTTTGACTTCGGCGATACCTCTCCCTCGTGAGGAGTGGAGTGTTGTGGGTGGGAAGAAAGGTAAAGGTAAAGGCAAGGGAAAATCTTCCACGCCCGCCCCAGCCCGAACCCCTGCTCAACTCCCTGTGTCTGCGGCGACAGTTAAAAGTGTGGCCAACAAGAAAACGGCGCCAAAGCAAAAGGTGGGGAAGCTCACACCGCCGAAGTCTTCAGCTGTGGTTATCACCCTCCAGCCAGAAGCGGTCAGCAGAGGCGTCACATATGCCATGGCCATGAACAAGGCAAGAGAGAGCATAGCTCTCTCTGAGCTAGGAATCGGCGCAATAAAAACGCGCAATACGGCGACGGGGGCCAGAATGCTCGAACTGCCTGGCTCCCAAAGCGGCGAGAAGGCCGACAACCTCGCCGAGAAAATTCGCGAGGTGTTAAAAGATTGTGCTACAGTAGCGAGGCCCACAAAGTGTGCTGATCTCTTAGTCAGGGGCCTCGATGACTCTATAACCAAAGAGGAAGTGATTGCCGCAGTCGCAGTAAAGGGTGGTTGTTCTGGGGAGCTCGTGCGGGCCGGAGAAATTCGCTCTGGCCCTTCTGGTACAGGCTCCATCACAGTCAAGTGCCCGGTGGCGGCTGCGAAAATTGTGGTGGAGGCCGGCAGGCTCCTCATCGGCTGGAGCTCAGCCCAGGTGCGTGCCTTGGATGCCCAGCCCATGCGCTGTTTTAAATGCATGGGCACAGGCCACACCAGGCAGACGTGTCCCTCTCCAAAGGACCGCAGCGACTTGTGTTTCCGCTGCGGGCATCCTGGACATAAAGCAGAAAAGTGCACGGCAACAATCCGCTGCGCCATCTGCTCCGAGGCAGGGAAGCCCTCAGGGCACGTGATGGGGGGTAGGAAATGCGCTCCTCCCCCTAAAAGAGGAACTTTGGCCGCCAGGACCCAGGCCTCCACAAGTGCGGAAGTGCGCCGTGAGGCAGCGACAGAGGAAATTGTAATGTCGGTATGAGTGTAAGCCGGCATTACAATTTCCTACAGACGAACACCAACCACTGCGCTGGAGCCCAGGACCTTCTTGTCCAGGCAATGGCGCAGTGGGAGGTGGATGTTGCGGTCGTGGCGGAGCCTTATTTTGTGTCTCCCCAACCACATTGGGCTGGGGATGTCAATGGTTCCGTCGCCATTATTGCGAAGACGGGTAACGCGGCCCGGCCTCTTGTTAGGAAAGAAAGAGGGTCGGGTTATGTGGCAGCCACTTGGGGGAGGGAATACGCTATAATTGGTGTATATTTCTCCCCCAATGGCACTTTGGCAGGCCTAGAAGTGTTTCTGGACACTCTAGGTCAAGTGGTTCATCGGATGGCTCCCCTTCCTGTTGTTTTGATGGGGGACCTCAATTCCTGGTCTTCCTCGTGGGGTAGTGCCATTACCAACTCATGGGGCCGCGCTGTCCAAAACTGGGCTGTCGATGCCGGATTGTCCCTCTTAAACCGGGGGACAGAACACACGTGCGTGCGATGGAATGGGGGGTCCGTGGTGGACATTTCGTTCGCCACCCATCTATTGCACGTCACGTCCGGTGTTGGCGGGTACTCAGTGAGGTGGAGACTCTATCGGATCATAAATACATCCAGTTTGAGATCTCCACCTCACCCGACAGAGCGGCCCTAGCCCGGCGGCAAGGGCAGGCCTCTTTCCCGCGGTGGGCCTTGACCAAGCTCAACGAAGAGCTAGCGGAAGAGGCCGCCATTGTTCAGGCGTGGTGCTCGGCCCATACCTACTCAGAGGTCGACGAGGCGGCTGGTGCTTTCCAAGCCTCCCTCAAAGAGGTGTGCGACGCCTCCATGCCGCGGGTGAAGGCCAGAGCACCTCGGCGGCAGGTGTATTGGTGGTCCGCTGAAATCGCGGACCTCCGAGGCACCTGCCAACGCTCAAGGAGGGCATATGGTCGCAGCCGGCGTCGTGCCAACCGTGACCCAGTAGTGGAGGGCCAGCTGTATGCCACCTACTGTTCTGACAGGAAGGCGCTACAGCTGGCCATCAGCAAAGCCAAGGCTCAGGCTCGGGAGGAGCTTCTGGAGGGGCTAAATCGCGACCCGTGGGGTAGGCCTTATCGCGCAGCGCGCAATAAGCTGCGAAATCAAGGCCCCCCGGTCATCGAGACCCTCCAGCCCGAATCTCTGGAAAGGGTGGTGCAGGAGTTGTTTCCGGACTCCCGAGAGCACATCCCACCACCCATGGCTCCTCTCACTAGGAGGTCAGATGAGGATGAACCTCTCCCGCCTCCTGTCACCAAAGAGGAGCTGGAGATAGCCGCGGCAAGCCTGCGGCTGAAAAAGAAGGCCCCAGGCCCCGACGGGGTTCCGGGGAAAGTGCTGGGTTTAGCGATTCGGCACTTAGACGAAAAGCTACGGGAACTGTACAACGTCGCAATCGCGCGTGGTCAGTTCCCCAAACTATGGAAAGAGGGAAGGCTATGCCTCCTTCAAAAAGAAGGACGGCTGCCGGACACTGCTGGAGCCTACCGTCCGATAGTCCTGCTGGATGAATCCGCGAAATTATTCGAACGCATAATAGCGTCGCGGATCATCCAGCATATGACGTACGTTGGGCCCAACCTGTCCGACAACCAGTTTGGCTTCAGGGCTGGTCGGTCTACCATCGATGCCCTCCAGGCCCTGAAGTCAACGACGCAGGAGGCGTCTGCCATAGGGGAAAGGTCACTGGCGGTGTCACTAGACATCGCCAATGCTTTTAATAGCCTTCCCTATGGCACAATTGAGGAGGCGCTGCGCTATTTTAATGTGCCCCCTTATATAGCGCGGCTCGTTAAAAGCTACCTCACTGGCCGTGAGGTGCTCTATGTGGGCCCGGACGGCAGCACTGCTCGGCGGGCGATGACATGTGGGGTCCCCCAGGGGTCCGTCTTAGGACCCCTACTTTGGAATATGGGCTATGACTGGGTGTTGCGGGGCACGCTCCTCCCTGGGATGCGTGTCCTGTGTTATGCTGATGACACCCTAGTCATAGCCCGAGGGGGGACGTACGATGAGGTGGCTAGACGGGCCGAAGTAGGCACAAGCCTTGTGGTGGGGCGTATCGGGGCGCTGGGGCTGAAGGTCGCCCTGCAAAAAACCGAGGCCCTTCTTTTCCACGGGCCTCGGAGGGGACCTCCCTCAGGCGCTAAAATACGCCTAGATGGCGTGGAGGTGAGGGTGGGGGCCCAAATGAAGTATTTGGGCCTCCTACTTGACGGGCGGTGGTGTTTTGGCGAGCACTTCAGCAGGCTCGCCCCTCGCCTCGTCGGTGCCGCGAGTGCCTTGGGCCGCCTTCTTCCCAACACAGGCGGCCCTGATACTACATGCCGGCGACTGTACGCCGGCATCGTAAGAAGTATCGCCCTGTATGGAGCACCAGTGTGGGCGGACGCCCTGAACGTCACCAATAAACGCATGCTGCGGAGGGCGCAGCGTGTGGTGGCGACCAGGGCGGTGCGGGGGTACCGCACCATTTCCATGGGGGCTGCCTGCGTCTTGGCCGGCACGCCCCCGTGGGAGCTAGAGGCAGGGGTCCTCGCTGCGGTATACAAATACCGTGCAGCAGCGAGGGCCAGAGGACAGCGCCCAGCCTCCGAGGAGGTAGAGCGAATACGGCGCGCAGCTCAAAATGAGCTAACTTGGCGATGGGAGGAGGACCTGGAGGCGCCTCGGTACGGAACACGCACCATAGACGCCATCAGGCCCGTCCTCCATAGGTGGTGTCAGAGGGGGTTCGGCGCACTCACCTTCCGGCTGGTGCAGGTGCTCTCTGGGCATGGCTGTTTTGGCCAATACCTGCACCAGATAGCCAGAAGAGAGCCAACCCCCGTGTGCCACGAATGTGGTGCACCTGAGGACGATGCCCAGCACACCCTCGAGGTGTGTCCGGCCTGGGAGGTGCAGCGCAGCACATTAGTTGCTGCAATAGGCCGGGACCTCTCGCTCCCAAGAGTAATTCTAGCTATGCTCGAGAGCGAGAGGTCGTGGGAGGCGATGGTCTCCTTCTGTGAAGAGGTCATGGCACAGAAGGAGACCGCGGAGAGGGCCAGGGAGGACGATCCTCTGGCGGACCCTCTCTGACGCAGACGGATGGGAGCCCGGAGACGGCGGTTCGCCCACCTTCTCCCAGTTCCCTAGGACACCAGCGGGTGAGACCGGGGGGTCTCACTCGCAATGCACGGTGTCCCTGTCTGGGGGGTATCTGTCGTGTATCAGGTTACCCCCCCGTGGCGTGAGGAGGCCCGGCAGTGGCTGGGCCGACCGCTTGGGACGATGTGGCCGAAATCCTTAGGGAATCCCACATCGTCCCGCTAAAAGCGAAGCGGAGATACACCGGGGTTCTTTTAGTGGGTATGCCGCCGGCTTCACCGGCGGAGAGTCCCACACTCCCCCACCGCTCACCCAGGCGGTGGGATAGTGCGTAACGCATTTTTTCCCCGTAAAAAAAAAAAAAAAAAAAAAGGTTCTTGGGGCAGGCGCTAACATCAGCGCGGTTCCCGAAGCTGTGGAAGGAGGGGCGGCTTTGCCTCCTACAGAAGGACGGTAGGCCCCCAGGTGTTGCCGGCGCGTATCGGCCGATAGTCCTGCTGGATGAGGCTGGGAAGGTCTTTGAGAGACTCCTCTCTTCCCGCCTCAACCAGCATTTAAATGAGAGGGGCCCAAATATCTCTGGCCAACAATTTGGTTTCCGTGCGGGGCGCAGCACGATAGACGCGCTAGCGCAGCTAAAAGAGGTAACGGAGGTAGCAACCGCTCGGGGCGAGCGGTCGTTGGCGATAAGCCTGGATATCGCCAACGCCTTCAACAGTCTGCCGTTCGGCGTGATAAGGGAGGCGCTTCAGTATTTTGAAGTGCCTACTTATCTCAGCAGACTGTTGGAGGACTACCTCCGAGGGCGGGAAGTCCTCTATGAGGGAGGAGGACGGTTGGTCCGCCGGCCGATGAGGTGTGGGGTTCCGCAGGGGTCCGTTTTAGGGCCCCTGCTATGGAACCTCGGATATGACTGGGTGCTCCGCGGCGCGCTCCTTCCGAGGATGCGCGTCATCTGTTACGCGGATGACACCCTAGTCATTGCAGGCGGCAAAACCTTCGCGGAAGTGAAAAGACTGGCAGAAGTCGGCGCCAGTCTGGTGGTTGGCCGCATCGAGGCGTTGGGCCTGAAGGTGGCCCTTAATAAGACCGAGGCCCTCCTCTTCCATGGGCTTCGGCAGGGGCCGCCTCCCGGCGCGGTAGTCCGCCTCAACGGCATCGATGTGAGGGTGAAGGCCCAGATGAAATATCTGGGCCTAGTGTTGGATGGGCGGTGGAATTTTAGGGCGCATTTTTCCCGCCTTGCGCCCCGCCTAATCCGCACTGCGGGTGCTCTGGGCCGTCTCCTGCCCAACGAGCGCGGCCCGGGCCAGTCATGCCGGCGTCTCTACGCCGGCATCCTGAAAAGTATGGCGCTCTACGGAGCGCCAATCTGGGCGGGGGCCCTCAACGCTGAAAACAGGCGCCTGTTACGGGCGCCTCAAAGACAAATAGCGTTGAGGGCCGTACGGGGTTACCGTACGGTATCGGGGGGGGCTGCCTGTGTCCTGGCAGGCATGCCCCCCTGGGAGCTGGAGGCGGACGTTCTTGCTGCTGTGTACCAGTCCCGCACAGCAGCGAGAGCGGGAGGAGGGCGCCCGTACTGGGACGATGTTGAGGGGGTGCGCCGGTGTGCGCGGAGCGCGCTGCTGCGGAGGTGGGCGGAGGACCTGGTCGACCCGCTCTATGGCCGACAAACCATAGAGGCGATCAGGCCGGTCCTCGACCAGTGGGTGCGTAGGGAGAAGAGGCCCCTTACGTACCGGCTGGTGCAGGTACTTTCCGGACACGGCTGTTTCGGGAAGTACCTGCATAACATCGCCCGGAGGGAGCCCACCCCGAGGTGCCACCAGTGCGACGCCGAGGAGGACACCGCCCAGCACACCCTTGAGGTGTGCCCTGCTTGGGCGGTGCAGCGTCGCACACTAGTGGATGTGGTCGGCACCGACCTCTCGCTCCCGGCCCTGATACGGGCCATGCTGGAGAGCGGGAGTGGATGGGAGGCGATGGTCTCCTTCTGCGAAGAGGTGATGTCGCAGAAGGAGACAGCGGAGAGGGCCCGGGAGGAAGATCCTCAGGCGGGACCTCTCCGACGCAGACGGCGGGGAGTGAGGAGACGGCGGTTTGCACGCCTTCTCCCCGCTCCCTGAAAGCAGCACCGGGGTGAAAGTCGGGGGGCTTTCACCCCATTGCACGGTGCTCCTGTCTGGGGGTGTCCCCGTATACCGGGACGCCCCTGCTGCGTGAGGAGGCCCGGCGTAAAGGCTGGGCCGTCCGCCAGGGACGGCATGGTAATCCGAACTAGGCACCATGTCGTCCCGTCAAGGCGATGAGGTATACCGGGGTTCTTTTTAGTGGGTATGCCGTCACCTTCAGTGACGGAGAGTCCCACACTCCCCCGCTGCCCCACCCAGGCAGCGGGATAGTACGTAATGCATTTTTTCCCCCGAAAAAAAAAAAAAAAAAAAAAAAGGTTCTTGGGGCAGGGGGAGGCCCCATGTGATTTTTGTGAGTATCTAGTACGTCCTCGTCGTCTCCCCTGGCTCTCCCAGTCCTGTGCACGGTAACGCAGTGCCAGGCTGGTGACCAAACCTAGATACTCTGGGGCAACAAGATACTTTAGTTCAATATATCTTGTTTTCTGCTGTCTTTCGCCATATTAGTGTTCTCTGCTCTCTGGCTGTCGAGGTGTCTCCAGTTTCAGGTCGAGCGGGGCCTAATACAGCGCTCTTTTGTGTTATACATATTGTTTTGTATATATTATTCCTGTTTTTTTGTGTTTTATTAGTGTTTCCCAACTCCCTGGCCGTCGAGGTAACTCCGGTTGCAGGTTGAGGAGGGCCTAATAGCACTCTCTTTGTCTGAATTTTTGTATTTTTGTGTTTCTGATCATTTGCATCCAGGTTGGATTTTCGTGTTTTTGTTTTGATCCAGGTTGGATATTTGTTTTGTGTTTTTCTTACATCCAAATTGGATTTTGTGTTTTTGTATCCGTAGTGAATTTTTGTTATCTTGTCTTTTGTTCTTGTTTTGATATACTATGTCGACTCGGAACAACAATTCGTTCAAGGGCCTTGAGATCGAGGACGACTCGGCCTTGGAACTTGACCAAATGGTAGTGGAGGCCATGACGAGCATTAGTAAGAAGCGTTCGGCTAAATCTCCGCTTTTCGAAACCTTACTGGATTCTTCTTCAGAAGGTTCAGAAGGTGAACACGTTGGGTCCGATAGGGAAACCACGGACACCACCGCCAATAAAACGGCCGCAAAGAGGGGCAAAGCGACCACTCCGGGTAATACAGCCGGCACGTCCAGGGTGAAGAAAACCCAACAGGACAGTAAGGCCTCTGTGGATGAATTTGGGGGCGATGGCTCTCTATTCTTTCACGTTGCGCCTGGTTCTCTCCCAGAGGAGACGTATGAGGAGCCTGACCCCTCCGAAGACACGGAAGCACTCAGAGCAAAAGCGGGGGTTCTACGAACTGCGATTTGCAAGATTGCAAAAAGCTCCGGAAACCTGAAGGGTACGTACCAGCGAGACTTGAAAAAGTTAGCTGCTGCGTACCAGGAGATCGTAGAAATAATCGCAGACAGGACGGCGGCGGAGGAAACCCGCCGTCTTGGAACCGAAAACAGACGTCTCCGAAAACATGTTTCCGATCTCCAGGAGGAGATGAAGGCTATCCGCAGAGAGCTTTCAGAGCGCAGTAGGCCTGAAGCTACCACGGAACCTACGCCGCAGGTCTCAGAGACGGCAATGAGAGACGAGCTCAAACGTCTCGTCGGCGGTATGGCGCAGGGGATCGTTGAGGAGATTAAGGGTTCCCTGTGTGTCACATTTGGCACAATGCTTGACGCACGAATGGCAGCCGTCGAAGAGCGGCTCCTTCCTGCTAAGACAATGCGACCCCCTCTTGCTGCAGACAAAAGAAGGGAGGAGGTGGCTGCCAGAGAGGCTGCGTTGGCCGCTCCTGCTGCAGCGCGTCCCGCTAAGATTGCAACCCCAAAACCGACGCCTAAGGGTAAAAAGAGCCCGCAATCGGCACCGCAGCCTATTGCCAGCACTTCAACGGCGACAACCCCGCCCACCACTGCCACAGAGGAAAGCTGGAATGTGGTAGGTAAAAACAAGAGGACGAGGAGGAGGAAAAACGAAAAAGTGCCCTCAACCAATGCGTCTGCAAACCGTCCAGCGGTGGCAAAGACACCAGTGGCAAAACGTACTGTGTCTGCGCCTTCTAAACCGAAGGCCAAACTCGTCCCTCCTAAATCTTCGGCTGTAATAATAACATTGCAGCCGGAGGCTATTGAGAGGGGAATGACCTATGCACTGGCGCTGACCCGTGCTAGAGAGAGTGTGGCTCTATCTGAGCTCGGCATCGGCTCAATATCCACAAGGAATACCGCGACGGGAGCTCGAATGATAGAGCTACCCGGCGCACAAAGCGGGGAAAAGGCGGATCTCCTCGCTGAAAAGATTCGCGAGGTTCTGAATGACGTGGCAACGGTCACTAGGCCCACGAAGTGTGCTGAGCTACTGATTCGGGGTCTAGATGACTCAGTGACGAAGGCTGAAGTTATAGCCGCGGTAGCTGCTAAAGGTGGCTGTGCAGCAGAGCTAGTCAGGGCCGGAGAGATCCGCTTTGGCCCAGGAGGAACAGGCTCCACCACGGTCAAGTGCCCAGTGGCTGCCGCCAAGCTGGTGTCAGAGGCTGGTCGGCTTTTGATCGGGTGGACCTCGGCGCAGGTGCGTGTCCTTGATGCCCAACCTATGCGGTGTTTTAGGTGCATGGGCACAGGGCATACAAGACAAATGTGTCCCTCATCGAAGGACAGGAGCGACTTGTGCTTCCGGTGCGGCAAAACGGGGCACAAGTCCGAGAGCTGCGCAGCAGCAGTCTGCTGTGCAATTTGCTCGGAGTTGAGACTGCCGGCAGGGCACGTCATGGGGGGGAGGAGGTGCAATCCCCCCCACAAAAGAGGGAAAGTGATGTCTAGGACCCAGGCCACTAGTCAAGAGGGGCGGCCAACGCCGATGGAGGAAGCTGTGGAGGACTTAATTGAAATATGAGTCAGTTAAGCCCTATCAGCTTCCTCCAGGGGAATTTAAACCACTGCGCCGGAGCCCAAGATCTGTTTATCCAGGGAATGGCGCAGTGGGAAATTGATGTGGCTGTAGCGGCCGAGCCCTACTACATATCTCCTCAGCCACATTGGGCTGCGGATACGTCAGGCTCCGTCGCCATCATTGTGAGATGCAGCGCCCCTTCCCGCCCCCTGGTTGTAAAAGAAAGGGGACCGGGTTACGTCGCAGCCGTCTGGGGAGGAAAGTACGCCATAATAGGCGTCTACTTCTCCCCCAACGGAAATCGAGCCGACCTAGAAGTCCTCCTAAATACTTTGGTCCTGGTAATCAGAAGACTAGCGCCTCTCCCTGCCCTCGTAATGGGCGATTTCAATTCGAAGTCGTCCATGTGGGGAGGCGCCTCTGTTACCACACAACCATGGGGCCGGCTGGTAGAAACCTGGTCGGCCAATGCTGAAATGTCCCTCCTCAACGTAGGGACAGAACATACGTGCGTGCGAAGGAATGGGGGGTCCGTGGTGGATCTATCGTTCGCCACCCCTTCCGTCGCACGTCACGTTATGAACTGGAGGGTTCTTAGTGGGGTGGAGACCCTATCTGATCACAGATACATTCGATACGAGGTCTCCGCCTCTCGAAATAGTGTGGCCCAATCTCGCCGACAGGGGCTAGGTTCTTTCCCTCGCTGGGCCCTTAGCCGGCTGGATAAAGATCTGGCCGAGGAAGCGGCTATCGTACAGGCCTGGTGTTCGACCGCAATGTCATCCGGGGTCGACGAGGCAGCCTGCGTTTTCCGCGACACACTCACCGTGGTGTGTGATGCCGCCATGCCGCGTGTGAGGGGCGCTGCTCCTCGAAGGCGGGTGTACTGGTGGACCGAAGATATAGCGGACCTCAGGAACACCTGCCAGCGGTCGCGGAGGGCCTATGGTCGGAGCCGTCGTCGGGCCACAAGGGATCCTGTAGTGGAGGGCCAGCTGTACGCAACCTATTGCAGCAATAGAAAGGCGTTGCAGCTGGCCATTAGCCAGGCCAAATCAAGGGCCAGAGAAGAAATTCTGGCCAGCCTTGATAGGGACCCATGGGGGAGGCCCTACCGCGCGGCGCGGAGTAAACTGCGCTATCAGGGCCCCCCTATCATCGAGACCATGCAGCCAGAGTTACTGGAGAGGGTAGTGCAAGAGTTGTTTCCCGACACTCCTACGCACACCCCTCCAGTAATGGCGCCTCCGATGAGGCAAATTCATTCCGAACCTCCGCCGCCGCCAGTCACCGATGAGGAGGTGGAGATGGCGTTGGCGAGGCTGAGGGTAAAGAAGAAGGCGCCAGGTCCAGACGGTGTCCATGGCAAAGTGCTCGGCCTGGCTCTAGCTTTGGGCGGTATGGACCGGCAGCTTAAGGAACTGCTCGACGCATCTATCACGCGCGGGCAGTTTCCTAAAATTTGGAAGGAGGGCAGACTGTGCCTCCTCCAGAAAGAGGGTCGGTCGCCGGACACGTCGGGAGCCTACAGACCCATTGTGTTGCTCGACGAGGCCGCAAAGCTCTTTGAGCGTGTTATAGCCTCGCGGCTTATTAAGCACCTGACGGGGGTAGGTCCCGACCTGTCCGGGAACCAATATGGCTTCAGGGCAGAGCGCTCAACTATTGACGCTCTGCAGGCCCTGAAGTCCATCACGACGGAGGCATCAAGCCGCGGTGAGCGTTCGTTGGCGGTGTCTCTTGACATTGGGTTCTGCGGGGCACGCTCCCACCGCGGGTGCGTGTCCTTTGTTACGCAGACGACACCCTGGTCATAGCCCAAGGGGATACCTACGCGGAGGCGGCGAGACTGGCCGAAGTGGCAACAAGCCTCGTAGTCGGCCGAATGGAGGAACTGGGCCTCAAGGTCGCCCTCCAAAAAACAGAGGCCCTCCTGTTTCACGGGCCTCGGAGGGGACCCCCCCCAGGGGTGAAAATCCGCCTCGGGGATGTAGAAGTGCGGGTGGGGGCCCAAATGAAATATTTGGGCCTCCTGATTGACGGGCGCTGGAGCTTCGCTGAGCATTTTCGTAAGCTCGCGCCCAGGCTCGTCAATGCCGCGGGCGCACTGGGCCGCTTGTTGCCGAATCAAGGCGGCCCCGACACTACATGCCGGCGCCTATATGCAGGGATTATTAGGGCAATGGCGCTGTATGGGGCGCCTATATGGGCAGATGCCCTGTCTCGTGTAAATAAGCGGCTACTGCGAAAGCCGCAACGAACGGTAACGATAAGGGCCGCGAGGGCGTACCGTACCGTTTCCATGGGGGCTGCCTGTGTCTTAACAAGTATGCCCCCGTGGGAACTTGAGGCTGAGGTTCTTGCCGCGGTATACCAGCACCGTGCAGCGGCAAGAGCCAGGGGCGAACGCCCCTCTTTCGAGGATGTCGAGCGCATACGCAGAGTCGCCAACGAAGCCGTCCTGCAGCAGTGGAAGGAGGATCTGGCCGACGCTACCTACGGCGTCCGCACAATAAGTGCAATCAGGCCAGTTCTCAGGCGGTGGTGTAAAAGGGGGTTCGGTTCTCTAACCTTTCGGCTGGTACAGGTGCTTTCCGGGCATGGATGCTTTGGAAAGTACTTGTATTCAATAGCCAGAAGGGAGCCAACCCCCGAGTGCCACGAGTGCGGAGAGGTGGAGGATGACGCACAGCACACCCTCGCAGTGTGCCCGGCGTGGGCGTCACAGCGCCGCGCGCTTGTTGCGGCAGTCGGAGGCGACCTCTCGTTGCCAAGCATAGTTCGCTCTATGCTTGGCAACGTAAGGTCATGGGAGGCGATGGTCTCCTTCTGTGAGGACGTCATGTCCCAGAAGGAGACCGCGGAGAGGGCCCGGGAGGAAGATCCTCTGGCGGCACCTCTCCGACGTAGACGGCAGGGAGCTCAGAGGCGACGGTTTGCCCGTCACCTCTCTGTTCCCTAATGACATCAGTGAGTGAGACCGGGGGGGGTCTCATTCGCATTGCACGATGTCACCGTCTGGGGGGTATCTGTCGTGTATCAGGATACCCCCCTTTAGCGTGAGGAGGCCTGGCAGTGGCTGGGCCAACCGCTTGGGGCGATGTGGCCGAGATCCTTAGGGAATCCCACATCGTCCCGCCAGAGCAAAGCGGAGATACACCGGGGTTCTTTTAGTGGGTAGGCCGTCACCTTCTGTGACGGAGAGTCCCACACTCCCCCACTGCCTCCCCCGGCAGTGGGATAGTGCGTAACGCATTTTTTCCCCGTCAAAAAAAAAAAAAAAAGGTTCTTGGGGCAGGGGGAGGCCCCATGAGTGTTTTTACGAGTATCTAGTACGTCCCCGTCGTCTCCCCTGGCTCTCCCAGTCCTGGTTACGGTAACGCAGTGCCAGGCTGGTGACCAAATCTAGATACTCCGGGGCAACCTTGCGGTTTTAGCTTACTAGTGTTCCCAGCTCCCTGGCCGTCGAGGTATCTCCGGTTTCAGGTCGAGCGGGCCCTAATAGGCTTCTCGCGAGGTGATTTTCTTTCTAGAAAATCAACACTCTTTGTTTATTAGTGTTCTCAGCTCCCTGGCCGTCGAGGTATCTCCGGTTGCAGGTTGAGCGTGGCCTAATAACGCACTCTTTGTTGTGACATTGTTCTTGTTTTGTGTTTTCGTTTTGTCTGCAATTATGTCTACCCGGCGTAATTCAGCCAACTCACTCGAGGGTCTCGCAGTCGGGGAAAACTCGGCCGATGAGCTGGACCAGATGGTTACGCGGGCGTTGCGTAGCCAACGGCCTAAGAGGCCGGCGGGTTCGCCCATTTTTGCGTCTGAGGCTTCGGTCTCAGACAGTGAGGAGGTGGCCACGACAACACGGTCGTCGGCACCGAAAAAGGCTACGGCCAAAAAGGTCGTAGCCAAAAAGCCTAAAAAGGCGGCGTCTGGCCCTGCGGCCAAAAAGGCGGCGGCCAAAAAGGCGGCAGTTGCCACTGCGGCCGAATTTTTGAGGGCCAAGGCCGCGCAAGTCGCCTTGACCCGCCTTGAGTCTAACTCCAACGCATCTCGCGAAGATGCACAGGAGGTGGAGGCCGACGAGCCTGTCGACTTCACGAGGAACCCACTCCCAGAGGAATGCTCACTCGCGGAGTTGGACGCAGCCGTGGACACTGAGACGTTGCGTGCCCGGGCGGGCAATCTGAGGTCGCTGATCTTTCAAATTGCCAGAAAGTCCGGCAATCTTAAGGGTGAGTACGTGCGTGACCTAAAAAACCACGCAACGGAATACCACGAGATTGTCGAGACGATCGCAGAGAGGACGATCTCCGATGAGACAAGGCGGCTCAGTCTCGAGAACCGCAGACTTCGCCGCCAAGTGGAGGACCTAGAAAAGGAGGTGAAAGCCATGCGCCGGGATTTCTCTCAGAGGGACAAATCCCCGGTGCGGCCAGCTCTTCCCTGCCAAGTCCCGGTGGGCAACTCGGCCAATGACCTGATGGCCGAAATGTCCAAAATGGTCAAAGTCATGGCGGAGGATTTGAAGGCCTCCATGTGCCGAACCTTCGGCGATATGGTGAACGCCCGCTTGGCGGTGGTTGAGGAGCGCCTCCCACCAGCACCAATCATGCGTCCTCCACTGGCCGCTGACAAGAGGCGAGAGGAGGCAGCCAAGGCTGCAGTTGCCTCATCTGCCCCGGCTCAGCCTCAGCCCGCTGTGGCTCCTAAGCCAAAGCGGACTAGAAAGGGAAGAGCTAAGGCGGATCCGCAAGCTGTACCCCTCGCTGTGGCCGGGCCGTCATCTGCTATGACTGCGGCTGCCTCTGTCATCCGCGAGGGGCAGTGGAATGTGGTGGGTGGAAACAAAGGAAAAGGCAAAGGCAAGGGGAAGACCTCCACGCCCGTCGCAGCCCGAACCTCTGCCCAACCCTCCGTGTCGGCAGCTGCACCTAAAACTGTGGCAAAAAACAAGACGGCGCCGCCTAAGCAAAAAGCGAAGAAGCTCACACCGCCAAAGTCCTCGGCTGTGATAATCAAATTGCAGCCCGAGGCAATTGAAAAGGGCGTGACCTATGCTATGGCTCTAAATCAAGCAAGGGAGAGCATAGCTCTGACTGAACTTGGCATTGCAAACATTAAAACCCGCACTACAGCCACAGGAGCCAGAATGCTCGAGCTGTCTGGCTCCCAAAGCGGGAACAAGGCTGATAACCTCGCGGAGAAGATCCGCGAGGTATTGAAAGATGTTGCCACCGTCGCGAGGCCCACAAAGTGTGTGGATCTTCTTATCAGGGGCCTCGACGACTCTATTACAAAGGAGGAAGTGGTCGCCGCTATTTCGGCAAAAGGCGGCTGTGCTGCGGAGCTTGTTAGGGCTGGGGAGATCCGCTCCGGCCCTGGAGGTACGGCGTCCATCACGATTAAATGTCCGGTGGCAGCGGCCAAAATAGTCGTGGAAGCAGGACGTCTCCTTGTTGGCTGGACCTCGGCCCAGGTGCGTGCCCTAGATGCCCTGCCTCTACGCTGCTTTAAGTGCATGGGCACGGGCCACACCCGCCTGACATGCCCCTCGCAAAAGGACCGGAGCGATCTATGCTTCCGGTGCGGGCGATCGGGGCATAAGGCTGAAAAGTGCACGGAGACACCCCGTTGTGCAATCTGTGCTGATGAGGGAAGGCCGTCAGGGCACGCAATGGGGGGAAGGAAATGTATTCCTTCCCCTAAAAGAGGAACAATGGCCCCCAGGACCCAGGCCACCACGAATGAGGAAGTGCGCCGCGCATCGGTGCCGCAGGAAATTGTAATGTCGGAATGAGTGTAAGCCGGCATTACAATTTCCTACAGACTAACACCAACCACTGCGCTGGAGCCCAGGACCTTATTGTTCAAGCAATGGCGCAGTGGGAAGTGGATGTTGCGGTGGTGGCGGAGCCCTATTTTGTGCCTCCCCAACCACACTGGGCTGGGGATACAAACGGCTCCGTCGCTATTATTGCCAAGACGGGAAGCGCTGCCCGCCCTCTTATTGTCAAAGAGAGAGGGTCAGGCTATGTGGCCGCTACTTGGGGGAGAGAATTCGCCATAATTGGTGTCTATTTCTCCCCCAATGGCACTTTGGCGGGCTTAGAGGTGCTACTAGACACCCTTGCTCAGGTTGTACAGCGTATGGCTCCTCTCCCCACTTTACTGATGGGGGACCTCAACTCTTGGTCCTCATCGTGGGGGAGTGCCACCACAAATTCTTGGGGCCGCGCCGTCCAAAACTGGGCGGTCGATGCCGGACTGTCCCTCTTAAATCGGGGGACAGAACACACGTGCGTGCGATGGAACGGGGGGTCCGTGGTGGACATTTCGTTCGCCACCCCTTCTATCGCACGTCGCGTCCGGTGTTGGCGGGTCCTCAGTGAGGTGGAAACTCTATCGGATCACAAATATATCCAATTTGAGATCTCCACCTCACCTGATACAGCGGCCCCAGCCCGGCGGCAAGGGCAGGCCTCTTTCCCGCGGTGGGCCTTGACTAAGCTCGATAAGGAGCTAGCGGAAGAGGCCGCTATAGTTAAGGCTTGGTGCTCGGCTCCTATCTCCTTGGAGGTCGACGAGGCGGCCAGTGTATTTCGGGCCTCACTTAAGGAGGTGTGCGACGCATCCATGCCGAGAGTAAAGGGTGCAGCACCTCGGCGGCAGGTGTACTGGTGGTCCGAAGAAATCGCGGACCTCCGAAACACCTGCCAACGGTCTAGGAGGGCGTATGGCCGCAGTCGGCGTCGCGCCAACCGCGACCCAGTGGTCGAGAGCCAGCTGTATACCACCTACTGTTCTGACAGAAAGGCACTACAGCTGGCCATAAGCCAAGCCAAGGCTCAGGCTCGGGAGGAGCTCCTGGAGGGTCTAAACCGTGATCCATGGGGAAGGCCCTATCGCGCAGCACGTAATAAGCTGCGCAATCAAGGGCCCCCGGTCATCGAGACCCTCCAGCCTGAACTGCTGGAAAGGGTGGTGCAGGAGTTGTTTCCGGACTGTCAGGAACACTTCCCACCACCCATGGCTCCTCCCACTGGGAGGTCGAATGAAGCCGAGCCTCTGGCGCCGCCTGTCACCGAAGAGGAACTGGAGACAGCGGCTGCAAGCCTCAGGCTTAAGAAGAAGGCCCCTGGACCCGACGGGGTCCCGGGAATTGTCTTGGGGGTAGCGCTCCGGCACCTGCACGAGCAGCTGCGGGAACTGTTCAACGTTGCAATTGCACGTGGACAGTTCCCCAAAATATGGAAGGAGGGCCGCCTCTGTCTCTTACAGAAGGAGGGGCGGTCGCCTGACACAGCTGGGGCCTATCGCCCGATTGTCCTGCTGGATGAATCCGCGAAACTCTTTGAACGCATCATTGCGTCGCGGATCATCCAGCACATGACGGACATTGGGCCTGATCTGTCCGGCAACCAGTTTGGTTTCAGGGCCGGGCGATCAACCATCGACGCCCTCCAGGCCCTGAAAAACGACACGCTGGAAGCGTCTGCGAGAGGAGAAAGGTCATTGGCGGTGTCACTGGACATCGCCAATGCCTTTAATAGCTTGCCCTATGGCACTATAGCGGAGGCGCTCCGCTTTTTCAATGTGCCTCCGTATATAGGGCGCCTGATAAAGAGTTACCTCACAAACCGTGAGGTACTCTACGTGGGCTCCGACGGAAGCATCCACCGTCGGACAATGAGGTGTGGGGTTCCTCAGGGGTCCGTTTTGGGACCCCTATTATGGAATATGGGCTACGACTGGGTTCTGCGGGGCACGCTCCTTCCACGGACGCGGGTCCTGTGCTATGCAGACGACACCCTAGTCGTAGCCCGCGGAGGATCCTACGTTGAGGCGGCAAGACTGGTAGAGGTAGCCACCAGTCTTGTTGTGGGGCGCATAGAGGCACTGGGGTTGAAGGTCGCCCTGCAAAAAACCGAGGCCCTTCTTTTCCACGGGCCTCGGAGGGGACCTCCCCCTGGTGCAAAAATACGCCTCAATGGCGTAGAGGTGAAGGTGGGGGCCCACATGAAGTACTTGGGCCTCCTACTTGACGGGCGGTGGCGTTTCGGCGAGCACTTTAGCAGGCTCGCCCCCCGCCTTATCAACGCCGCGAGTGCTTTGGGCCGCCTTCTTCCTAACCAAGGCGGCCCGGACACTACATGCCGGCGACTTTACGCCGGCATTGTGCGAAGCATCGCCCTCTACGGCGCACCGGTGTGGGCAGATGCCCTTAACGTCGCCAACAAGCGCATGCTGCGGAAAGCGCAGCGTGTGGTGGCGACTAGGGCGGTGCGTGGATACCGCACCATATCCATGGGGGCTGCCTGCGTTTTGGCCGGCACGCCCCCGTGGGAGTTAGAGGCCGGGGTCCTCGCTGCGGTATACGATTACCGTGCAGCAGCGAGGGCCAGAGGACAGCGCCTAGCCTCCGAGGAGGTAGGGCGAGTGCGCGAGTTAGCTCAAAATGAGCTAATTTGGCGGTGGCAGGACGAACTTGAGGGGCCACGATACGGTACACGTACCATCGACGCCATCAGGCCCGTCCTCCGAAGGTGGTGTCGAAGGGGGTTCGGCGCGCTCACCTTCCGGCTGGTGCAGGTGCTTTCTGGGCATGGTTGTTTCGGCCAATACCTGCACCAGATAGCCGGAAGAGAGCCAACCCCCGTGTGCCACGAATGTGGCGCACTCGAGGACGATGCCCAGCACACCCTCGAGGTGTGTCCGGCCTGGGAGGTGCAGCGCAGCACACTAGTTGCTGCAACAGGCCGGGACCTCTCGCTCCCAAGAGTAATTCGCGCTATGCTCGAGAGCGAGAGGTCGTGGGAGGCGATGGTCTCCTTCTGTGAAGAGGTCATGGCACAGAAGGAGACCGCGGAGAGGGCCAGGGAGGATGATCCTCTGGCGGCCCCTCTCCGACGCAGACGGCTGGGAGCCCGGAGAAGGCGGTTCGCCCACCTTCTCCCAGTTCCCTAGGACACCAGCGGGTGAGACCGGGGGGTCTCACTCGCATTGCACGGTATCCCTGTCTGGGGGGTATCTGTTGTGTATCAAGATACCCCCCCGTGGCGTGAGGAGGCCCGGCAGTGGCTGGGCCGACCGCTTGGGACGATGTGGCCGAAATCCTTAGGGAATCCCACATCGTCCCGCTAAAAGCGAAGCGGGATACACCGGGGTATTTTTAGTGGGTATGCCGCCGGCTTCACCGGCGGAGAGTCCCACACTCCCCCACCGCTCACCCAGGCGGTGGGATAGTGCGTAATGCATTTTTACCCCGTTAAAAAAAAAAAAAAAAAAAAAAAAAAAAAGGTTCTTGGGGCAGTATGGTTCTGCTACCAGGCGCGTCCCCCGGGTGGCGGATAGGGGAACGCCCTCCAGATATGGAGGGTACCGGCAGTGGCCGGCGTGGACCGAAACCAGGGGAGGAGGGTGGTATTAGTACGGACTTCGGTCCGGAAGTATCGCCTGACTCAGGACAAAGTCAGCAGACGGTGTGCTCGCCGCTTACCCCGGGTCATTGAGTCTCGTTTCGAGTCAGACTCTTTGTTCTCGGGGGGTGGCCGTCGCGCTTGCTGTTGATTTTGTTCTCGGGGGGGGAATGTGACCGTAATCCCAGTGCACTCGGGGCACGATGCTTAGCAGAGTTCACTCTGTTATGGATAGTGTTTCAGCACTGGGACCGGGGCGTCTGTCCTTTCCTATCCTTTTCCCAAATTCCCGTGTTCCTTTATCCTTTTTCTCCTTCCCATTTTTTCCCAGTCCCTTGTCCTTTTGAGTTGTTTGTTTCGGTTCCGGCTGCTTGTGCATGGTTTTCATGCACTTGCATTCGGCGCCGGGGTTCTCAGCTCAATCATCCTTTACCTTATCAGACCCGCGTGGATGACAACCACTATAAAAATCACGAAGCCGGAGGTCTAACCGTGCCGAAGGTGGGTAAATGCGAGCGAGGGGTTACCCGCCCTTAAGGGAAACAAAATGATATGGACGCATTTTTGAATAAGACTACCCAGGAGGGTCCCATTGCCTGCGGCAGTGGGGAATCCCTCCCTCTGGAGCGCTCGCGGAGCCCGATTGCGGGTTCCACGGGCGATCTGGGGGCAGCCCCCGTTCGTAGTCTGGGGGGGGCACAAAAATGCTCCGGGGGAAACCCCGTTTTTGTTCCAAGCGCAGTGACGGAGACCCAGGGTTCAGCATCGACCCGTGTCACACGCGCGTCAAGCACGCGAGATGCAACCAGTTCTCTCCAACCGATGGTAGTTTTATCCCGGCTGGAGACAGGCCCGCTTAGCGGAGCCCAAAAATTGACAAAAGACGACTCCGAAGAAGAGACGTCGGACGCAGGGTTCAAGCGGCCGCACCCATATGCGTTACTGCCTGACTCTGTTTACGAGCTGTCAGACTCAGAAGTCCTCCACACCCCGGACTCTGACGATTTTACCAGTGACTCGGAACCATTCGCAACCAGTCAGCTGCTTACGAAGAGGCAAAAAGGACCATTTACACAACACAACGTTGGCCTTCGACAAGCGGAGCGCAAACTGAAAAAGCTGTCGGCTGCGGCCACCAAAGCTGAAATCGACGCTCAACTACAGAGACGCTCTATCCGCAAGGGGCATGCCCCATCGGAAGAAGATATGCCCATTATAGTACCGGCTAACATGGATGACCTGAACGCCGAAGAGGTGAGGGCCCTTTCAGGAAGAGGTGCTCTGAAACTGTACGAAATTTGCAACAGGAGTAAGAACCTCAAAGGTACCTTCATCAAGGAAATAAAAGACTGCACGAAATTGTTCGTTGATGCTGTAGAGAGCCTCTCCCGACGCACACAAAACGATGAGACGCACCGGCTTAAAGCCGAGATGAGCCGCATGCGGGCGGAGTTGGACGAGCTCAAGGCGAAGGCTGCTTTGGCTCCTCTTGCCAAACCGGACCCTCCGGCGACCGCTGATACGATGAAGGAATGGCTTCGGACGGAGTTTGAGCCCTCAATTCTTCGCCAAGTCGGATTCATGGTCGACGCGAAAATAGCGGGGTTGACGAAGGAAGCAGTCCGTCCCCCGCTTGCAGCAGACAGAAAGAAGGCAGTGGAAGCCAAAAAAGCAGCTGCTATAGCTGCTTTGAAAACAGTGGCAGTCCCCGCACAAGAGCGGCAACCTTCCCCTTGTGCCGAACCAATGGAGGCCGAGTGGATCGAGGTCGGCCCTGGGGGAAAGAAGACAAAAAATAAGAAAGGGAAGGGAAAACAAACTGCATCACCGGCAGCAACAACATCTGCACAGCCGGCGTCCCAACAGAAGGCGAGCCCAACGAGCGCAACGGTTTCATCACCCGCGCATAACACCTACGCTTCGGCTACCAAGAGCAAGGGTGGCAAAAAGAAGCCCAAGAATAGTGCCACTGCTCCTGTACCTGCAGCTGGCACGAAACCTGATGGACGGACCTCAAAACGGACCAAACGAAAGCCGAAGCTCTCCGAACCCCGTTCCGCTGCAGTCACAATGTTTATAGACCCAGAGATCCTACGGGAAGGCTTCTCCTACAAACTAGCTCTGGAACGAGTCAGGGAAAAAATCCAACTTAGTGAGTTGGGTATAGACCGGATGCGACTGCGGGTAGCACAAACAGGAGCTCGAATTTTTGAGATCTCCGGCCCCGATAATGCTCAGAAGGCAGATAAACTTAAAGTCGCCATGGAAGCGGCTTTAGAAGGCGTGGCTAAAGTTGCCAGACCCGCCAAGTGCGTTGACTTGCGCTTGTGTGGGCTGGACGACTCTTTAACCGATAAGGACGTCGCATCGGCAATTGCAGCCCGTGGAGGGTGTGACACAAACGCCATCAGAGTGGGTGAAGTCCGCCCGGGCCCGAGAGGCGTCGGGGCCTGCTTTGTCCGTTGCCCAGTGGCAGCGGCAAAGATTTTAATGAAAGAGGGCCACCTTATGATTGGGTGGAGCAGCGCGCAGGTCCGGGCATTAACCCCGCGCCCTATGCGCTGCTATAAGTGCATGGGCGTGGGTCACACAAGTCCGCGATGTCCTACTCCGTGGGACCGGACCGGCCTGTGTTTCCGATGTGGCAAAGAAGGGCACAAGGCAACGGTGTGTCAAGCAGAGCCTCACTGCGCACTCTGCGCTAATGAACAACTGCGTGCCAAGCACATTATGGGAGGCCGGGAGTGTAATCCACCTCCCACAAAGCCGAAGCCGGCTATATACGACCGAAGCAGCTTTGCTACTTCGGTCGGCCTTCTACGGAAGGTAATGACTGGGGGTGGAGGCATCACTGCTTCTGCTCCTAGTGGTACCAGCGGGAAGGGGTCGGGGGCCCCAACCTGCATTGCACGGTACCACCTGTCTGAGGGGTGCCCAGGTGTACCCGGGCATCCCTCCCAGCGAAGGACGTCGGGCCAACCATCTGGCCTGACCTACCACTGGGCGGTACGGCGAGTGTAATAATCCCGTACCGTCCGATTTTTAAACAAGTGGTTGAGGGTACACTGTCAGGTTTTTTAGTGAGTAGGAGTCTCACATAACCACATTGCCCCCCCAAGCATGTGGTATCCATGAGGGATTTTCCCTGACATGAAAAAAAAAAAAAAAAAAAAAAAAAAAAAAAAAAAAAAAAGGTTAGGTTAGGTTAACCGGCCTCTCGCTCAATTCGAGAGTTTTCTCTCCGAGTTGGAGGCTGTGATCGGTCGCAATCGTTCGCTCCAAGTGCTGGTCGCTGGGGATTTCAATGCCAAGTCCTTGGTATGGGGATCTCCAGCGACAGATGTGCGTGGAGAGGCGCTCGAGGAGTGGGCAGTCGCTTCTGGCATGACTGTCTTGAATCGGGGTTCGGTAGACACCTGTGTGCGCATGCGGGGAGGGTCCATCGTGGACTTGACGTTCGCGACTCCTTCGCTAGCACGACGTGTCCAGGGCTGGGAAGTGCTGGAGGGTGTGGAGACGTTGTCGGACCACCGGTATATCCGGTTCGACGTTTCTGCGCTTCCGGCAATTCATACCAGTCCAAACCGTTCTACCCGGCATAGAGACAGTCCGAGATGGGCTTTGAAGCGACTCGACCGCGAGAAGTTGGAGTGTGCGGCTATCGTCCAGGCATGGGTGCCTGTGCCGGATGGGCCTGCTGAGGTGGAGGATGAGGCCGAATGGTTCCGGGAGGCGCTGTCGCAAATTTGCGACGCGGCCATGCCCCGGGCCGGGCCTATCCCTCCTAAGCGGCAGGTATACTGGTGGTCCGCAGACCTCGCGAGCTTGCGCTTTGCGTGCGTGAGGGCGAGACGCCAGTATTCCCGGTACCGTCGCAGACGCATCCGGATTGAGGACGATGAGGCCCGCTTTTATGACGCCTATAGAGAGGCGAAAAAGGCGCTCAAGGTTGCGATCAATAGAGCTAAGTCCAGGGCAAGAGAGGAGTTTCTTGAGACTCTTAATGCGGATCCGTGGGGAAGGCCGTACAGGTTGGCGTTGAGTAAGCTCCGCCCCTGGGCACCCCCGGTTACGCAGAGTCTCTCTCCTCCCTTGCTCCACGACGTCGTCCAGGCTCTGTTTCCGACCCGAGGAGAGCACACTCCGCCAGTGATGACGCCACCCTCAGGTGTGAGAGTAGGTGTAGACGAGGTCCCTGCCGTGTCCGACGTTGAGTTTGATGCGGCAGTCTCGCGGCTACGGGCCAAGAGTACGGCTCCTGGTCTAGACGGCATACCCGGCCGCGCTTGGGTTCTGTCCCTCGAGTCGCTGGGGCCGAGACTGCAGAGCCTGTATTCGGCCTGTCTGTCGCAGGGACGTTTTCCGCGCCAGTGGAAAACGGGGAAGCTCGTTCTACTGAGGAAGGAGGGTCGACCATCTGACTCCCCCTCGGCCTACCGCCCGATTGTGCTGCTCGACGAGGTTGGGAAACTTCTCGAGCGCATAATCGCTGGCCGCCTGATTGGGCACCTCGAGGAGGTGGGGCCGGACTTGGCAGACTGCCAGTACGGCTTTAGGCGTCGTCGGTCCACGGTTCACGCGATCCTCCGCGTGAAGGACATCGCCAGGGAGGCGATGTCGCAGGGTCAAGTGGTGTTAGCGGTATCACTCGATATAGCTAACGCCTTCAACACCCTGCCGTGGACCTGCATAAAGGAGGCACTACGGCACCACGGTGTCCCCCTTTATCTACGGCTCATCCTGGAAGACTACCTGACAGAGAGGTATGTCGAGTTCCCGGGGCGCGATGACTGGCAGCGTCATCCCATGTCGTGCGGTGTCCCACAGGGTTCGGTTCTTGGGCCGCTCCTGTGGAACATTGGTTATGACTGGGTGCTGCGCGAAGTCAACCTCCAGGGCGTCGAAGTAACTTGTTACGCCGACGATACCCTGGTAACGGCGAGAGGGAACAACTTCCGGGATGCAGCCGTCCTTGCCACAGCAGGCGTGGCGGAAGTCGTCGGTAGAATCCGACGCCTAGGGCTACACGTGGCCCTAGAAAAATCCGAGGCGACCTGTTTCCACGGGCCTCGGAGAGGACCTCCAGCCGGTTCGAGCATCCAGGTGGGTGGAGTCCAGATCCGTGTCGAGTCGACCATGAAGTACCTGGGATTGGTCCTCGACAGTCGCTGGAACTTTCACGCCCACTTTAAGCGCTTGGCGCCTAAACTGGTGCGAACGGCGGCCGCGTTAGGTAGCTTGCTACCCAACATCGCGGGGCCGAAGGCTTCATGCCGGAAGCTTTACGCGGGAGTTGTGCGGTCCATGGCCCTGTACGGCTCACCTGTCTGGGCCGACACCCTGACAAGCCAGTGTATCGCCGAACTGCGGAGACCGCAGCGGGCGATGGCAGTCAGGATCATACGGGGCTACCGCACAATCTCTTACGAGGCGGCCTGTGTGCTGGCCGGCACACTCCCCTGGGACCTTGATGCGAGGACCCTCTCGGCGGTGTTTCACTACCGAGAGGAGGCGCGTCGGTCCACAGTCCACGGGGTTACCCCAAGCCAGGTGTCATCTTGGCTGGAAGAGTTCCGCACACTTGCTGTGGAGCTCTGGGATGTGCGGCTCGCGGATCCCGGATCGGGCCATCGCACGATCCAGGCGATCCGCCCTGTCCTCACGCAGTGGTTGAATCGGCGTCACGGCGCCGTAACGTACCGTCTGACGCAGATACTCACGGGGCACGGCTGCTTCGGGAGTTATCTGTGCCGGATCGGACGGGAGGCTAGCGATGCCTGTCACCACTGCGACGCCAGCGAGGACACGGCGCAGCACACGCTGGAGGTGTGCCCAGCTTGGGCAAACGAGCGCGAGACGCTCACCGCCTCGATCGGGCGCGACCTCTCGCTGCCATCCGTGGTTTCGGCCATGGTGGCGAGCGCGAGCTCGTGGGATGCGGTGCTCTCCTTCTGCGACGCCGTCGTGTCGCAGAAGGAGATCGCCGAGCGCCAGCGCGAGCTGGACAATCCCGCCCGACGTCGGAGGCGAGGCCGCCGGGGTGGTGGTGCGTAATCCCGGCGGTTCCCTGCGGTTAGGGGACAAGAATACTACCGAGGTATCCCTGCCTGTCGTAAGAGGCGACTAAAAGGGCCCTTGGGGTCGCGAAGCGCACGCGGGGGGGCCTGCGTGTGTTTCGGTTTGCGATCCCGAGGAAGACGGTAACGCGTGTCTTCGGACACAGTGGTCTGTGTTATCGTGCACTGGAGTTGAGCTTGCTCCTCCCGAGGCTGGCTGCCAGGCGGCCTTGCGCGCCGAAGGGTCCTGCGAGGAGTCTCTCCCTCGTTGGGGATCCCGGGTCCCTTCCATTCTGCGCCGAAGATGACCACCGTCAGGTTTTAGTGGGTAGGGGACTCTGTTTTCCCAGGAGTTCCGAGTCCCACATATCCCAGGTGTCCCGAACCCAGGGCCTTGGGAATGCCTAAATGCATTTCCTGACGCAAAAAAAAAAAAAAAAAAAAAAAAAGGTTAAGTTAGGTTAGGTTGGGGGAGGCCCCATGAGTGTTTTTACGAGTATCTAGTACGTCCCCGTCGTCTCCCCTGGCTCTCCCAGTCCTGGTTACGGTAACGCAGTGCCAGGCTGGTGACCAAATCTAGATACTCTGGGGCAACCTTGCGGTTTTAGCTTACTAGTGTTCCCAGCTCCCTGGCCGTCGAGGTATCTCCGGTTTCAGGTCGAGCGGGCCCTAATAGGCTTCTCGCGAGGTGATTTTCTTTCTAGAAAATCAACACTCTTTGTTTATTAGTGTTCTCAGCTCCCTGGCCGTCGAGGTATCTCCGGTTGCAGGTTGAGCGTGACCTAATAACGCACTCTTTGTTGTGACATTATTCTTGTTTTGTGTTTTCGTTTTGTCTGCAATTATGTCTACCCAGCGTAATTCAGCCAACTCACTCGAGGGTCTCGCAGTCGAGGTAAACTCGGCCGATGAGCTGGACCAGATGGTTACGCGAGCGTTGCGTAGCCAACGGCCTAAGAGGCCGGCGGGTTCGCCCATTTTTGCGTCTGAGGCTTCGGTCTCAGACAGTGAGGAGGTGGCCACGACAACACGGTCGTCGGCACCGAAAAAGGCTACGGCCAAAAAGGTCGTAGCCAAAAAGCCTAAAAAGGCGGCGTCTGGCCCTGCGGCCAAAAAGGCGGCGGCCAAAAAGGCGGCAGTTGCCACTGCGGCCGAATTTTTAAGGGCCAAGGCCGCGCAAGTCGCCTTGACCCGCCTCGAGTCTAACTCCAACGCATCTCGCGAAGATGCACAGGAGGTGGAGGCCGACGAGCCTGTCGACTTCACGAGGAACCCACTCCCCGAGGAATGCTCACTCGCGGAGTTGGACGCAGCCGTCGACACCGAGACGTTGCGTGCCCGGGCGGGTAATTTGAGGTCGCTGATCTTCCAAATTGCCAGAAAGTCCGGCAATCTTAAGGGTGAGTACGTGCGTGACCTAAAAAACCACGCAACGGAATACCATGAGATTGTCGAGACGATTGCGGAGAGGACAATCTCGGATGAGACACGGCGGCTCAGTCTCGAAAACCGGAGACTTCGCCGCCAAGTAGAGGACCTAGAGACCGAGGTGAAAGCCATGCGCCGCGATTTCTCTCGGAGGGATAAATCCCCGGCGCAGCCCGCCATTCCTTCCCAAAACCCTGCGGGCAGCTCGGCAAATGACTTGATGGCCGAGATGTCCAAATTGGTCAAAGATATGGCGGAGGGATTGAAGGCCTCCATGTGCCGAACCTTCGGCGATATGGTGAACGCCCGCTTGGCGGTCGTTGAGGAGCGCCTTCCTCCCGCAAAAATCGTGCGGCCTCCGCTTGCCGCCGACAAGAAGCGAGAGGAGGCAGCCAGGGCTGCGGTTGCCTCATCTGTGCCTGCGCCTGCCCAGCCTCTGCCTACTGCGGCTCCTAAGCCAAAACGAACACGGAAGGGCAAAGCTAGGGTGGGTCCACAACAAGCACCCCTCGCTGTTGCCGGCCCGTCGTCCGCGGTGACTCCGGCTGCCCCTGCCACCAGCGAGGGACAATGGAATGTGGTGGTTGGGAATAAAGGGAAAGGCAAAGGCAAGGGGAAGGTCTCTACGCCCGCCGCAGCCCGAACCCCTGCTCAACCCTCCGTATCGGCTGTTGCACCTAAAAATGCGGCAAACAAAAAGACGGCGCCAAAACAAGTGGTGAAACTTTCACCGCCAAAATCTTCAGCTGTGATAATCACGCTGCAGCCGGAGGCACTGGAGAAAGGGGTGACGTACGCTATGGCCCTTAACCAGGCAAAGGGGAGCATAGCGCTGAATGAGCTTGGCATTGCCAATATCAAAACCCGCACCACAGCTACGGGAGCCAGAATGCTCGAGTTGTCTGGCTCCCAAAGCGGGGACAAGGCTGATAACCTCGCGGAGAAGATCCGCGAGGTATTAAAAGACGTCGCCACCGTCGCGAGGCCCACAAAGTGTGTGGATCTTCTTGTCAGGGGCCTCGACGACTCGGTTGCAAAGGAGGAAGTGGTTGCTGCTATTGCGGCAAAGGGCGGCTGTGCCGCGGAACTAGTTAGGGCTGGGGAGATCCGCTCCGGCCCTGGAGGCATGGGGTCCATCACCATTAAATGTCCGGTGGCAGCGGCCAAAATAGTGGTGGAAGCGGGACGCCTCCTCATCGGCTGGACCTCGGCTCAGGTGCGTGCCCTAGGTGCCCTGCCCTTGCGCTGTTTCAAGTGCATGGGCACGGGCCACACTCGCCAGACATGCCCCTCGCAAAAGGACCGGAGCGATTTATGCTTCCGGTGTGGGCGATCGGGGCATAAGGCTGAAAAATGCACAGAAACACCTCGCTGTGCAATCTGTGCTGATGAGGGGAAGCCGTCAGGGCATGCAATGGGGGGAAGGAAATGTGTTCCTACCCCCAAGAGAGGAACATTGGCCCCCAGGACCCAGGCCTCTACAAGTGCGGGAGTGCGCCATAAGTCGGCGACGGAGGAAATTGTAATGTCGGAATGAGTGTAAGCCGACATTACAATTTCCTACAGACTAACACGAACCACTGCGCCGGAGCCCAGGACCTTTTTGTTCAAGCAATGGCGCAGTGGCAAGTGGATGTTGCGGTCGTGGCGGAGCCCTACTTTGTATCTCCCCAACCTCACTGGGCTGGGGATGTCAATGGCTCCGTCGCCATAGTCGTGAAGACGGGCAGCGTTGCCCGCCCCCTCATTGTAAAAGAAAGGGGGTCGGGCTATGTGGCAGCCACTTGGGGGAGAGATTACGCCATAATTGGTGTATATTTCTCCCCTAATGGCACTCTGGCAAACCTAGAGGTGTTACTGGACACCCTAGGTCAGGTTGTGCAGCGGATGGCCCCCCTTCCTATTTTATTGATGGGGGACCTCAATTCTTGGTCCACCTCATGGGGAAGTGTGACCACCAATTCTTGGGGCCGCACCGTCCAAAGCTGGGCGGCCGATGCCGGACTGTCCCTTTTAAATCGAGGGACAGAACACACGTGCGTGCGATGGAATGGGGGGTCCGTGGTGGACATTTCGTTTGCCACCCCTTCTATTGCACGTCACGTCCGGTGTTGGCGGGTACTCAGTGAGGTGGAGACTCTATCGGATCACAAATACATCCAATTTGAGATCTCCACCTCACCTGATACAGCGGCCTTAGCCCGGCGGCAAGGGCAGGCCTCTTTCCCGCGATGGGCCCTGACCAAGCTCGACCAAGAGTTAGCGGAAGAGGCCGCCATTGTTCAGGCGTGGTGTTCGGCCCCAATCTCGTCAGATGTTGACGAGGCAGCCAACGTCTTTCGGGCCTCTCTTAGGGAGATATGTGACGCCTCCATGCCGAGGGTGAAGGCTGCAGCACCTCGGCGGCAGGTGTACTGGTGGTCCGCAGAAATCGCGGACCTTCGGAGCACCTGCCAGCGTTCAAGGAGGGCATACGGCCGCAGTCGACGTCGGGCCAACCGAAACCCAGAGGTGGAGGGCCAGCTGTATGCCACCTACTGTTCTAACAGAAAGACGCTGCAGCTGGCCATCAGCCAAGCCAAGGCCCAGGCTCGGGAGGAGCTTCTGGAGGGTTTGAATCGCGACCCATGGGGGAGGCCTTATCGCGCAGCTCGCAACAAGTTGCGAAACCAAGGCCCCCCGGTCATCGAAACCCTCCAGCCCGAATTGCTTGAAAGGGTGGTGCAGGAGCTGTTTCCTGATTGTCAGGAACACTTCCCACCACCCATGGCTCCTCCCACTGGGAGGCCGAATGAAGCCGAGCGTTCCGCACCGCCCGTCACTGAAGAGGAATTGGGGACGGCGGCTGCAAGCCTCCGGCTTAAAAAGAAGGCCCCTGGTCCCGACGGGGTCCCGGGCAAAGTCTTGGGGGTCGCGCTCCGGCAAATGGACGAGCAACTGCGGGAACTGTTCAATGTTGCGATTGCACTTGGACAGTTCCCTAAAGTATGGAAGGAGGGTCGCCTATGCCTCTTGCAGAAAGAGGGGCGGTCGCCGGACACAGCGGGGGCCTATCGCCCGATTGTCCTGCTGGATGAATCTGCGAAACTATTTGAACGCATCATTGCATCGCGGATCATCCAGCACATGACGGACGTTGGGCCAGATCTGTCCGGCAACCAGTTCGGATTCAGGGCCGGGCGATCAACAATTGATGCTGTCCAGGCCCTGAAAACCGAGACGCAAGAGGCGTCCGCGAGCGGGGATAGGTCGTTGGCGGTGTCGCTGGACATCGCCAATGCCTTTAATAGCCTGCCCTATGGCACGATAAAGGAGGCACTACGCCACTTTAACGTGCCACCGTATATAGGGCGGCTAATAATGAGTTACCTCACGGATCGTGAGGTGCTCTATGTGGGCCCCGACGGAAACATCGTCCGCCGGGCAATGAAGTGTGGTGTTCCTCAGGGGTCCGTTCTGGGACCCCTTCTATGGAATATGGGCTATGACTGGGTTCTGCGGGGCACGCTCCTTCCACGGACGCGTGTCCTGTGTTATGCAGACGACACCCTAGTCGTAGCCCGTGGAGGAACCTTCAATGAGGCTGCAAGGCTGGCAGAGGTAGCCACTAGCCTTGTGGTGGGACGAATAAAGGCGCTGGGGTTGAAGGTCGCCCTGCAAAAAACCGAGGCCCTTCTTTTCCACGGGCCTCGGAGGGGACCTCCCCCCGGGGCGAAAATACGTCTAGATGGCGTGGAGGTGAGGGTGGGGGCCCAAATGAAGTATTTGGGCCTCCTACTTGACGGGCGGTGGGGTTTTGGCGAGCACTTCAGCAGGCTCGCCCCCCGCCTCGTCAGTGCCGCGAGTGCCTTGGGCCGCCTTCTACCCAACAAAGGCGGCCCCGATA